>CM033431.1:13693999-15035499 GCA_019425775.1 Rafetus swinhoei
TGATATTTTAATTTGTTTTTTTGGCAGATGAAAGATAATGAAAATCATCTTGTAGTTTGAGCAGTTGCAGTGGAGAATACTTAATTTTTTTATTCCCTTCCACCCACTTCCGAGTACATATGGTTTCCCTGCCTTAAATGTCCTTATACAGCATTTCAGTAATCTGTAGGACATTAATGTAGTTAACCTGAACAAGTAATTTCACTCTTCAATGCATTGTTAATATTTTCAAAGGTAGCTTACTCAGATCACTGTGCCAAAAGTATCTACAGATTTTCAGATCTCTTGTAAATTGAAGCGGAGAGATGGTAAAGATACTTAATTTTAATGTACAGTTAGGCATGTGAGCTTGATCTTTTGTATCTCTTAAGTGACCTGATCACTTTTAATTAAAAGGAGAAGGGTGACTGGGATTGAGGGTAGTTTCAGCTTGGAATGTCCTTTTGTGTGTTGCCATATTAATGTCACTTGTACAAAGTAGACTTCTAGGCCTGTATTAAAGAAGCCAGTATGTTGTTCAGCAGAGGAGTAGGCGTACATGGTAACAAACTGATGCCTTCAGACAGGAAGACTTCTTTGTTCAGTGAATAGCAGCTTATCTAATTTTTGTGAGTTTATGAACTTTGCAGTCTAGACAGGTAGTCAAATTTTAGCTCCTGAATTTGAGAGAATAGCTCAGCTTCCATTAAAACCCAGACATTTTACCCTTCATTGTTGTGGAGAAAAGCTTCAAAAACCTTTATTACTTTAAAAATATATATTTTTTTTAATTCAAGTTGGCAATAATGAGAACAATCCTTGCTCCCGTTTTGGTTTTGCTAGACGCCTTTGCCCCAGATCTGAGATGTTTAAGGGAGGAAGAGAATAGGGACTGGTTGCCTTCATACTTGTAAAATCTAAAAATTGTAATAATATCTTATCCATTTGAAACAATTCCCCGATCCTCTTGTCCTTCTCATGTAATGTAACCCACTCGGCTCTCTGACATCTGATCTAGTGCTTAGGCAATGGTAGAAGTAAGCACAGCTTGCTAATGGATTTCCGATTGTTCTCATGGTTCATTCTCATATTGACAAATGGTGTAGTGTCTGCTCCTACAGTTTGGGGAGTTGATAAAAACACTTTGCCATCATCATTACATTTTCTCAGGAGAGGAAAGGAGCACTTTTTGTGTGCTGTCCAAGTATTTTGTTATTCTGAGACTAGCTAATATGCAGTCTCCCTCATCTGACCAGGAGAATCTCTCTCTTGAACAGGAGAGATTTTGAAAAAGCATTCCTAGTTTTGTCTCACTTTGTCTCAAAAGCAACAATTTCAGATAACTGGCTGCTGTTGTGTCAGTCATGGTAGAGAATGGGTGGAATTTCGGCGATTTTTCAGTTGCTGGATACCTGCTCCCCTAGTTCTGCCAAACTCTCTGGATACATCAACACTGAGGTAAAATAACTTGTGGCACAGAGTTGCAGAGTCCGAGTCAGTGTAGGTGTTTGGGCTGGAGCCCAGGTTTTTGAGACCCTTCTCCCACATGGGGTCTTAGAACCTATGCTCTGGCTTGACGTGCCATCTGCCCTACAATTTTATAGCTCTGTAGCCCAAACCCCATGAGCCCAAGATTGCTACCTGGGCAGCCACTACTGCGCCATAGATCTTTTGTTACAGTGTGGATGTACCCTTCGGCTCCCAGTCTGACCAGCCTGTGCTCCTTCGTGTCACTACACAGATCTCCCTAAGTTCTTGCTTGGACAAAGATGTCATGGAAGGGGCCACTGTGTGCTACAACTAATAATTGATTTGTTTACACTTTTAAAACTCTGTTGTCTCTAGGTGCATAATCCAAAGCCCATTGATGACCATTAAATAATTCCCTTTGATCTCAGTTTGAATTCAGTGGTTACAAGAGCTACATAAAACATGACTTTTTAAAATAAAACAAGCTAACAAAATAACCCATAGATCTTAAAATGGGGAAAAAAGGAAGCATTGTCCAGCTGAGCCTGTCCGACTCTCCTAAGCATTCTGTTCCCTTCCCTCAGGTCCCAGGATGAATTGGTAGAGTGAATTCAGTGTTCAGCAATATTTTAAACCTTGGTTTAGTTCTGATTGGCCAACCTGATTGTGAAAGATGCTGTGCTTTATGGCTCCCTTCACCACAGTGTTCTTGTATATGCAGGCATTTCAGAGTACTGGAAACTTATCTTTATTGATATGAGTCAGTGGTAATGGTATGCAAACCTTAGACTGCTGGATTAAAGCTACAATTTGAACCAGTAGGATTCCCTTAAGGCTGCACTCGTGTGTGGGTTTTTTTCCTGAAAAATTCCCACTTCATTTAGACATCAGCAGTGAATTTGTAGAAAATATCTAGTGCTAGACTGCTGTTTAGCAGATAAACATAACTATTAATGATAGCATATTGCAATGCGTTTTACTCCCATGCTGTTGGAGAAATGGCTGTTGAGTTAGCATTGCTTTCTAAAATGTGATCTTTATCATTTTCCCACAAGTTTCCATAATAGCTTTTTCTAAATAGTTATCTTGGTGTGGTGGTGTTGGCCTTGAAGCTCAGATGATATTTTCTCTTTGTGCATATACAATTTTACTATGATCAAGGACTATCTACATTTGCTTTTTTCCAAATGAATAGTGTTGGTTTATAATATGAACTAGTTGCTGAAGGACTGTGCTGTTGCACAGGTGTAAAAAAGTAAAATCATATGTGTAAAAAAAGACAAAATTGAGAGTTGTGGTCAGGGTTATTGTATGTGCTGGGTATGTTGGTTTTGGTGTTTGAGTGGCTGGGCTGATGTGTGTGTCGTAGGGATGTGTTAGTATAGTCGATTAAACAATTAACTTTTTGCTATTGATTGCACGCAACTCCCTACCCCTGTAGCACTGCAAGTAAATATTTTAGCAGGCTGACAGGCTGGCTCAGTCCCAGCTTGCGCTGGGTCGCAGCATCAACCCCTGCTGCAGCTCTGCTCTAGAAGCAGTGAGCCATCCAGCCTGCCTGCATGCCAGCGCTTAGGGCTCGTCTAGACTGCATCCCTCTGTCCAAAGAGGGATGTAAATGAGCCGGATCGAAAGTGCAAATGAAGCGCGGATTTAAATACCCGTGCTTCATTTGCATATTCGCGTCCGATTGCTGTTTCGAAAAAGGGTATTTCGAAAGTGCAACCACAGTCTAGACACGGTTCTTCCGGGAGAAAATCCCTTTTTCGAAAGAACCCGTAGGAGTTCAGGTTCTTTCAAAAAAGGTTTTTTGTTTTTGTTTTTTTGTTTTTGTTTTTTTTTGAAAGAACCGCGTCAAGACTGTGGTTTCACTTTTGAAATACCCTTTTTTGAAACAGCGATCAGATGCGAATATGCAAATGAAGCGTGGGATATTTAAATCCGTGCTTCATTTGCACTTTTGATCCGGCTCATTTACATCTCTCTTTTGACAGAGGGATGTAGTCTAGACATAGTCTTAAAGGGCTTCTAGTGCAGAACAGCAATGAGGGTAGTTGCTGGGACCCAGTACAAGCCAGGACTGAGTGGTTGCGGTGCTACCTCTTTTCGATTAATCATGTAGTTGACAAATTTTTGTTGACTACATGATTAATGAATTACACGCTTCTTAACATCCCTACTGTATTGGTTGTGGTGTGCAAAAGAACTGTGTGAATTTGTACAGATGGCAAATAAGGTGTGTGTACTGCATTGTAGGTCTATGCTTCTTGAGGGTTATTGTGTATGCTTGTTGTGTTATGTGGGTAGATGAGTTGATTTTAGGGGTTTTAGTGTGTAATTGAATAGTCGTACAACTGCCGTATGAAATCTTAGCAGTTACAAGACTATTCAATAGTCCACGGAGGCCGGGACGGCAGCCAGTGCATTTCCGGCCCCCGCCACCCCGGTTGGCAGGCGGGAGGTGGTCCGTGAGGGGAGCCTGTGGAGGGAATGTGTGTAGTTCATAAGATTAACCGAGAAGCCCAGGATTATCAGTTAATTGTGTAGTGGACTACACATTGACATCCCTAGTTGATTTGTGTTTGGGCATTATGTTGGAAAATTTGTGTGGATTTATGCACGTGGCAGGGTTGTGCACAGGTGTCAGGTGGGCCAACAGTCTATCAGTATTAGGGATGTAAGAGAGTAGTTGAGTACTCGACTCCTTTCTCCCCCGCCCCTTTGTTGCCTCTGTATCAGAGGTAGCAAGGGGGGAGGGGAATCTGGTTTAAAAGCCGGTTCCCCCAACACCGTCTCCGCCATGCTGGCCACCCCAGCACCTGCTGCTATCTATCAGGAGTGTAAGGGAGGCTGCCTCTCTGTTCCAGCAGCAGCCCCTGTCCGTGGCCATCCCTGGCCTCCACTAACAAGGGCTGCTGGATCCGGTGCAATCCAGGACAAAGCAGTCCCAGCTCATGCCTGTCTGGGGCTGCTGCGGCTCTGCCTTTCAAATGTAGTAAGAGCCGGGCGGCGCTTGTCAATACAAATTGTATTGATTACACGATTATCCAAATACCCGGTCCTTAACATCCTTAATCATTATATTGACTCCCTCATACTAGGGATGTAAAAGGATAACCAGTTAACTGGTAAGCATTGCCTTACTGGCATTCTTACTAGTTCACTGGCAAGGAGAGGACAGTCCCCCACCCACCGGTGGAGGGTTGGTTTGGAGGAGCGCCCCTTCCAGCAGGCAGGCAGGATTCAAGCTGGTTAAGGGGTTAAACCAGTGGTTCCTAAAGTGTGATCCATGGACCATTTACAGGTGGTCCGCAGGCTTGTGGCTTGCCCACCTCAGCACGGGCTATCCCCCCCATGAGGTTGAGTACCAGTGCTGGTTTCCTGCTGGGGGGGGGGGATGAGCCAGTGGAAGGAAGTGGCTCCAGGCATTGCAACTCTCCCAGACCCCGACTGGGGGAATAGCAGTGCAGGAAACTGCTTGCTTGGATGCTTTCCCCGCTGCTCCCATTGGCCAGAATCATGGCCAATGGCTGCAGAGGGGGGGGGTGCCTGGGAACAGCAGGAGGCATGGTGCCAGGTAAGTGCCCCTATCCCCTTCATGCCCATCACCTCATGCACTTGTCCCACTGAGACTCCGCTCCTGCACCCTCGCCCCTCTCCTGTATCTTCTCTCCCTCGCTGCCCAGTCCCTCAGTCTGCTCCCGCACCTTCCCTCCCTCCTGCCCTGACCTCCCCCACCACACTCCTGCATCCATTTTGTCATCATGGATGGTTGGCTGGTGGTCCATGGGAAGGTCTGCTATTGCAATTAAATCATTTAGCCTGTTATTTTTTTCCCAGCATATTTACATCCCTACCTCATATCAGCAATGAAATTGTTGCATGCAAATTAGCCAGAGGGCAAGCGTGCTGCCTGGTTGAATTACTCCTGATCTCACAATGGTCTAGATTGGGATAATCAATTTTTTTTTGTCAGGGTCCGCATTTCTTGGCCAAGATATAGTCAAGGGCCAGACTCCAGAGAAAACAATTGAATAATATCAATATCAATGATAAGTAAGTAAAAAAATTTTGGGTCTGTTCAAAAGCATCTGGTGATTCAGATTTGGGCCATGGTCCACCTATTGACTACCCTGGTCTAGACACTTAGGCTACGTCTACATTGGCAAGATTTTGCGCAAATACTTTTAACGCAAGAGTTTTTGCGTTAAAGTATTTGTGCAGGAGAACGTCTACACTGGCATGTGCTTTTGCGCAAGAGATGTGCTTTTGTGCAAAAGCATCCGTGCCAGTGTAGACGGTCTCTTGCACAAGAAAGCTCTGATGGCCATTTTAGCCATCGGGCTTTCTTGCGCAAGAAATTCATGTTGCCTGTCTACACTGGCCTCTTGTGCAAGAACAGTTGCGCAAGAGGGCTTATTCCTGGGTGGGAGCATCATAGTTCTTGCACAAGAAGCACTGATTTCACACATTAGAACGTCAGTGTTCTTGCGCGCAAGAACTCCCTGCCAGTGTAGACAGGCAGCATGTTTTTGCGCAAAAGCGGCCGCTTTTGCGCAAAATCATGCCAATGTAGACACAGCCTCAGATACATGCATCTCATAGATACATGTCTTATTGCATCTGTACATTGTACTGACGTAATACGTAAAGTAGTGGTTGGGAACCCTTTTTGGCTCGGGGGGCCACTGTTCCACAGAAAAAATCAGTCAGGGGCAGAGATGTAAAATCCCATTTGAAATCTTAACGGTTAAATTATATGTTTAACATGTTAACCAGCCCACCATGTTGTGCCGGGGGTAGGGGACCGCTGGAGCAGGCCCTCTGCCCATGGTGCAGTGGGCCTGGCTGTGCTGAAGCAGCCCCTCACCTGGGCCATATGTTGGTTAACCGGTTACCCCTGTAAGCTTGCTGATCAGGCAATGATTATCAGGTAATGGGTTAGCCCTTTTCATCCGTAGTCGGAGGCCACACACAAGTGAGAATCAAAGAAAAAACTCCTCACAAATGTGCCCCCCAACTAGGGCTGTAACAGTTCAACCGGTTAACCGATAAGTTGATGCTTATCAGTTCTAGTTACCAGTTAAACTCCCATGACCCAGCAGCAGCTGGGAGCCCACAGGGCCAGGAGCATTTAACTACATAACTGATTGAATTGTAATCGGTTACATAGTTAGTGTTTTTTAAACTGATTTTACATCCCTACCCCCAGCTGAGAAAGGGGGGGGGGGAAGACATGCACCTCACTCCCCTGAAGCTCCAGCCCTGTAGAGGGAAGGAAAGGCACTGAGGCTCAGGACTTCCAGGGCCAGATTGACTCTTCTTTTACGTATTTAAAAAAAGGGGGTAGGGATGAAAATTGTTCTTCTTGGCCTCTGATGATAGGACAAGAAGCAATGGGCTTGAACTACAGCAAGGGAGGCTTAGGTTGGACATTAACAAAAACTTCCTAACTGTCAGGGTGGTTTAACACTGGAATAAATTGCCTAAGGGAGGCTGTGGACTCTCCATCACTGGAGATATTTAAGAGCAGGTTAGACAGACATCTATCAGGGATGATATAGACCAGGAGTGGGAAATAATTTTTGGGGGGTTCTGGGTTGCCCCGGAAGGGGTGGGGGCCTCAGGCGGAAGGGGCTGGGCCAGGACACTTCTGTGCTTCCCCCCCACTCACAGACCCTGATTGGTCTGGGGTTGGGGGAAGCATGCAAAGTCTTTGCCCCTGCCGCCCCTCTTCCCCTTCCCCCCCGGCATAGAGAACCACCAACTATTCTGAACAGCTGGTGGTTCCCTCTAGATACCCGTACCTCTGGCGGTGGGAGGAGCCTTTGTGTGCTCCCCCCCTGCTACCCTCAGGTCAGTCAGGGTCTGGGGAGGGGGAGCATGTGAAGTTTCTCACTCCCTGCAAGGGAGCGCCACGCTTATAGTCAACTGCCAGCTGAGCAGCAGCTGGCAGTTGACTTTAAGTGCTGAGCCCCTTGCAGGGCAGAACTTCATGTGTTCCTCCTGCTTCCAGCCCCTGATTGGCCTGGGGGCAATAGCAGGACCTCTGCAGGTCAGATCAACTTGCTTGGCGGGCCGGATGTGGCCCGCGGAGCCTCTTTTGCCCACCCCAATGTAGACTGTGCTTGGTCCTACTCTGAGGGCAGGGGACTGGACTTGATGATCTCTCAAGGTCCCTTCCAGTTCTAGTAGTCTATGATTCTGGGGTCCTGAGGCTATTTGATTTTGTGCACACCCCCCCCCCCCCAGGGCTATGGGATGGGGCCAAAAATCAGGTGTTCCATGTGTGGGAGGGTGGTGAGAGTGCAGGACCTGGGCAGGAGATAGGGTGTAAGAGCAGGCTGGGGGTGGGGATTCCCGTCCAATGTGAATGACAGAGAGTGGTGCCTTCAGGGAACACTTCCCTGCAGTGCACATAGCTCTTTCTTCCCCTTGATAGACAGAACCCATGGGCTGGATGTGGGTTCTTCACCCCTGATGTAAAGTCAAAATGCTGAGAACTTAAAAATAGGGTCATTACTGACCATGAAACCCAGTGGTGACTCATCTTAGTGATACTGTGAACAAAGAAAGCGATCAGTCATGTTTGCAGTTGTTTCCATCACTTCTCATTGATTCTATAGATATTCTAGGCTTGGGAGTGAAATTAGATGACATTCCTGGAAACTGACTATATAGAGGACTGGTATAGGATTGGACTTGATATTGTCAGTCGACAGAAAGAAGAAATTGAAACTTGGTTAAATCTTTCTATACAGCCAGCTGTCCCCATGACAGTGAATGTACAGTGTATTTGCAGGAACAGTATTTATGGTGACACTTGTCCTTGTGGTATGAATATTGTTTATTCAGCACATGATATCTTCTATTGTGTAGCTGAAATGATGCTTCTTTTAAAGTCTTCCAAATGAGAGAACTTCTAACTGCTGTAGTAAAACTGAAGGCCAGTTTATTCTCTTTTCTTGCTAGGTTAGACATTCATTGTGACAGGGATTCTTGATATTCCAATTTTTTCTTCTTCTCATGATCTTCCTGCCACGTCGTTGTCACCTCCAATAACAAAAAGAGCAAGTGATTTCTTGCATGTTGGCTTCAGCTGTTAGTGTGTTGGTTCAGAACCACATTTTGAATGTGGATCCACTGAACTCTCTCACCACAGGAGAGTTAATGTTAAGCAGGAAGTCGATTAAGCCACATTGCCTAATTCAGTACGTCCTTGCTGGGACTCTAGGCTAAAATTTTCCATTCTGTTGTGTCATGTTTTACTTTTTTGATAGTGACTGTAGAGCTCTGTACTAGGTTTAAGTATCTCTGCATTTCTTGGTGCCAGAATTTTTTTGGGATTGTGGTTCTGTTTTCTGTAGTTCCCTATCACTTAGTTCTGGTTTAGTAATTTCACTTGGGTCATGGTCACAGTTTGGACCTTGCTGTTTGGTAATGGTTAGGTTCTATTTTGAAAGGCTGCCAGCAAAACGCACAATCAGATGTATCCAAACTTTCCCAATTAATCATCCTAAGAAATATAAACCACTATGTCAGAATCACCAGGAATTTCTAACATCACACAGCAGAGCTACTCAACTTTGGAAGCCCCGGGGGCCACAATGATACTCACAGCATATGCCTAGGGCCGCAACTTAAGTGTGGTTGCATATACATGCAGATATAAGCAAATATATGCAAATAGCTTCTTTCACACTGATGGGCATGAATACAGTGGGGAAGGTCAAGTTACAGTGGGGGAGGTCTAGGTTGGATATTAGGAAAAACTATTTTACTAGGAGGGTGGTGAAGCACTGGAATGGGTTCCCTAGGGAGGTGGTGGAATCTCCATCCCTAGAGGTTTTTAAGTCTCGGCTTGACAAAGCCCTGGCTGGGATGATTTAGTTGGGATTGGTCCTGCTTTGGGCAGGGGGCTGGATTTGATGACCTACTGAGGTCTCTTCCAGCCCTATGATTCTATGAATAGAAAGATTAAGGCAAGGCTACACAACACGCAGGCCCCATGTAAGTCAGTTCTGCTGATATTAATAAAATGCAATATTTACCCAATTTCCACCAATATGCCAGCACTTTTAATGAGCAATGACAGTCCAGGAATTTAACTAGTAAAACACATATCAACAGAAGACGATTATATTGACTACTTTTTTGTTTTGGCTCCCACCCGTGGGCTGCAAACAAACAGTCGGCCCACGGGCCGCGTGTTAAGTAGCCCTGTCATACAGCTTTCTTCTTTTGATTACAATTTAGCTGAAGGAGTATATTGTACCTTATGCAAACAGTCCACTTTATTTTTCCCAGAATTAAATGTCATTTTACATTAGATTTCAGCAGTCACTTAGTTTATCCTCATGTGCATTGGAATAGGTGGGGGACAGCAGGTCATCTTGAGGAAATAATGTATAACTTTGTTTCTGCTTTTGAGTCCCTTAGGGAAATTATACCCTATTCCTTGCCTTGGAAGCAAAGACAATAAGACCTCTGAATATGGCAGAGGGAATATCTCTTCATCTGAGTGTGTACAGTGTTCTGCTTGAATATTGGTCCCTAAGGTCTTAACATAATATAAATGAATGTCAATAAACTTGCCTCTTTAACACTAGGTAATGGTCAGTGATGCCAGGTATCTAAGTGTTAGATCCCTGCTAAGAGCAGCACACGGGCTGACAAACTAGGACAGTATTTAGGCTAGGGATGTTAGCACGTAGTTGACTATTCAACTACTCGCTTCCTGCCCTGTGCTGCCTCTGTATTAGAGGCAGCAAGGGGTTGGGGGAGGACAAGAGACGGTGCTCCGTGCCCCCCACCACTGACTGTATCAGAGGCAGTATGGGGGAATAGGGGAGGCTGCTCTGGTGGCCCCAGCAGCTCTTAATACATTTAAAATGCAGAGCTGCCGCACGGGTGGCTTCTGGAGCCGACATGAGCTGGGGCTGCTGAGTCCCGGTTTGAGCCGGCTCCAGGAACTACCCCCGCTGCAGCTCTGCAGAGCTGTTCTTATCGTCTAATCATGTGGTCAATCAAATTGTATCAACTATGCAATTAGCCAGATAACTGCAATTTAACATCCTTAATTTAGGCATGCTGCCTAATTTTCCTGGGCAGCATCTTTGATGGGTTGGGTCACAGAGATGGCCTTGAGACTGTCAGTTGATGGGTTGATCATACCATTGAGTCTACCTACCTGCCCTCTGGGATGCCCTTCCCACTCTGGTCTCTACCAGCAAAGGCACAGATTTGGGGAAACAGCCCCTAATAGAGTAACAGAAACTAAGAACAGCTCAGCTCTGCGAGAGCTCAGTTTCAGGGGCCTGACAGCACCCAGGAGCACAGTTCCAATGGGACCAAACCCCCAAATAAAAGTTTTCCACAAAGAAAGCTCGTAAAGTTTGCTCCCTTTATCAGTGAAAAAGAGAGATGCCCAGCTATTGTCCCCTTCCTCCACCCCGTAACGATTATTTACACTGGGTTTGATAACAAACAAAAGTGATTTTATTAAATAGGATTTAAATGGTTTCAAGTGCTGACAGACAGATCAAAGTAAGTTACTAAGCTAGAATAAAACAAAACACACCAACTAATACACTAAGAGAAGTTGTTACAAATCATAGTTTCTCACTCTAGTTTTCATTTCAGGTGAAGTTTTTTCAGGCCAGAGCTGCTCTTTTCCACTGGGTCTAACAGCTTTTCCCCTCTTTAGAGTTCTTTTCTTTCCAGATCCTTCCACATGTCCTCTTGTGAGGTGCACTCTGTGAAGCCAGCTGAAGTCAATCATAGTTTGTTCCCCGTTCCTTAATAGAATTTCCCCAGGGTGGGAACTCTTTGTCCCATTCCCCCAGCCCCTTAGGAAAAATACCAAGTTCAAGATGGTTTCCAATGCCAGCTGGCATGGTCACAAGTCTTTGTAGCACCAACCATAGTTTTGGCTTATAGGAAAAACAAGACTCTTCACTGATTCTTATCTTGAGCATTTGGCCATTAAGTTCCTTAAGTACCACTACTGGCTTTTACTAAAGACCTAGATTAATGAACAGGTTTATACTTTATATTTCTAACTTCACATACAAGAAAGATATTTGCACACTAGGGATGTGAATGACTAGTCGACTATCCGATAAGCAAATGCTTATCGGGTAGTCAACACACTATCAGAAAGAGGCAGCAAGGATGGGGAAGTGGAAGGGGCACTTCAAAGTGACAGCACCACATGGAGCCCGGGGCCAGACCCTGGACTTCACATGGTGCTGCTGCTTTGAAACGCCATGTGCAGCCCAGAGTCAGCTGGGGCTGTTGCTACACTTCAGAGGCGGAGGTGCCCTTCAGAGGCAAATTGCATCGACTATTCGATTAGCCAATTAATCTGAATTGAACATCCTTAGTGCACACAAATAGAATATACACATTCAGGGGATTACAAGCTCTTAAATGATAGGATACCTGTCCTGTTTTGCAAAAAGCATATTAAAGTTATGCATTTTCATAAAAACGCATATTAAAATGCATTAGCATAAAAATATGGGGCACAGTGTCACAGCATCTTTAATATGTTCATAATTGCAGATTACTTGCTGCCCATTGCAAGCAATTGGGTTGTACCATTGCTCAATAGATGGCTATGTTGTGGTAATGAGATTAGTATTCAGGTTTAGTGCTTGCATAATAGCTTAGTCTTCACCTGTTTAATCTGTTTAATAAAATAAAAACAATAAAAACATTATATTTTCCCCAAAAATTCAAATCTGAAATGACTGCAGTACATCTGCACACCAACAATGTGTATAAGGCTTAAAAGCCCCTCTTATTACATAGCAGTTTTCTCATGTTGATACAAGACAAGCATAAAGTATAATGTTTTGCACGAAGCTGGAGCAATGGACAGAATTACATACCATCAGCAGAATTATTGAGAAAAATATCACTGAGGAGTCCCGTGGTAAGCTTGGTGCCAATCACAGTCATGTCACAAGTTGTTTTCAGAAGACAGAGGGCACAGCAAAAAACTGACATTTATCCCATTGTATTTGGGATACACTAAGCATAATGAGGATCAAGTGGGTGCAGGTCATCGCCTACTGTGAGTTTCCCAGGATTTTGGAGAAACCTCCATCCAGGCTGGAACGTGTGGCATGTGCTGGTACCCATTCTGGAATGTGACCCCGGCTGCATTCCACAAGCTAATTCCAGGCATAATTTGGCCTTTTTCTCCCCACCTCCTTTCTCTAGCTTGTTCATGGTCATGCTTGAGAACCATGGTAACCCAGCATGGCTGCTACATGAGAAAGCCCATTGCAAGTTAGACAAGTTAACTGTTGGCGTCAAGAATAGAGATCATTTTCTTATCTGGGTATTTATAATAGTGCTGTAGAAATACTGTTATAAGGTGGGGTCTGTGATTATTTATGAAAGTCTATTGCAAGGGCAGCCAAACTGCAGCTCACAAGCCACATATGGCTCTTTTACAGTTAAAATATGGCTCTCAGAACCCCCTACACCTCCCCATTCTTTACCTACCAAACTGAGGGCGAGCTTGGCTTCTGACCTGTGTAGGGGTAGCCTTTTGCCAGAGACTGGTGTCTGCTGAGACTGGGGAGGCAAAATGTTAAGGTTTGACCACCTCAATAGTATGAGTAACATTCCCATAAAGATGCTCCCACTCCCACCTCAGCAGCCCTTCCTTGTAGCTTCCAGGTGCTAGTGCCTTGTGGAGAAGCAATGGCAAACAGCTGGGAGCCACAGGGAGGAGCCAGTGCTTTAGCTCAAGGGCGAGCAATAATTTTTGATGGGTGGGACACTCCAAGATTTTGGCAAGTGGTCAAGGGCTGCACTTCTATAGATGGGGTGCGGGGGTCTGGGATGGAGCTGGGGTGCAGAAGGGAGCTTGGGGTAGGGGGATTGGGGTGTGGGGGGTGTGTGATCTAGGGCAGGGGCTTAGGGTGTGAGGTCCAAGAAGGGGTATGGGTGCAGGAGAGGATTGTGGCCTGGGGGAGGAGGGGCTCTAGATGGTTGTAAAACTAAGCAACCATCTAGATGAGTTGATGTTCTGCATGTGCTGACAGGGAAGCCTTTGGTTCTATTCACTCAGTTCTGTCCACTTCAGGATCTCATTGTGGTCTTCCATGAGCTTTAGCATGCGCTCAGTGGTTTGTGTTCTTACTTGCATCTCCATAGCTCTTCTTCATTCCCTTTTCTCTGTTTGAAGTGTTGAATGGCACAACACATCCTTGAACAGATCCTCTTCAGTGGTTTTTTTCCTTAGTTGATGGAATCTGTCTCCTGGTGAACTTGCCTGACTTCTCAAGGTCTGGTCAGGAAAAGTAACCATTAACAATGCAGTGACTGTATTATTCATGATAAAGATTGTAACGTTTCACTAACATGCATGCCTCTGATCAGAACTTGCCACTTTTTTTGTTATCCTAGAGGCAAACACAGATCTCTCCAGACCCTCTGATCATGGTGTGTTTTCAAGGTGGGGAAGGAGTGTTGGGCACAGATCCCCAAGAAAGTACAGTCTGCACAAGTATCAGAGCGGTGGCCGTGTTAGTCTGAATCTGCAAAAGTGACAAGGAGCCCTGTGGCACCTTACAGACCAACAGATTTATTGGAGCATAAGCTTTTGTGGGCAAAGACCCACTTTGTCAGATGCACTACATGCATCTGACAAAGTGGGTCTTTGCCCACGAAAGCTTATGCTCCAATAAATCTGTTGGTCTGTAAGGTGCCACAGGGCTCTCCTCGTCACTTTTGCAGTCTGCACAGTTAACACTGTGTAGACAAGCTCTCAGTAGACAGCAGGAACCTTGCTAGAAATCAGAAAAAGGAAAGCAGAATGAATTATTTTGCATTAGGATTAGATAAAGAATATACTTCTTGGATTTAGGGATGTAAGCGAATAATCAACTAGTTGACTTGTCGCTTCACACACGCCCCCCCCCGGCTGCCTCTATCGCAAAGAGGCAGCAAGGGTGGGCAAAGAGGAGGGGGTGCTGGAGGGAGCTGGCTTAAAAGCTGGTTCCCCCCAGCACCAGCACTGTGGGAGGGGGCAGAGGTGCAGCAGCGGCCAACTTTGAAATGTACAAGAGTCCCCACTGGGGCTCTTGTACATTTCAATGTGGAAGCGCCCATGTGGAGCCCAGGGTCAGCGGGACTCCCTGCTGGCCCTGGGCTCCACGCAGCATTTCAATCTTTGAAATGTACAAGAGCCCCCCTGCTGGGGCTCTTGTACATTTCAGTGGTGGAACGTGGAAGTCCTTATTGACTAATCGAATAGTACATGGAAATTCCATCGACTATTTGATTAATTAATTAATCGAAATTTAACATCCCTGCTTGGATTGGACAGCGTTAAAAAGTTTGTTGAGAAAATATCCCAAACCCCTTTTACTTGATTTGGTTTGAAATAGTAAAGCCAGAGTGATTGGCCAGTTCTACTCTCAAGCAAAGAGAAATCTATAACTGTGCTTGCACTATTTTTCTCTTAACTGAGTTTTTATTTACAGTGTCTGTATAACCCTAGTTAATCAATATTTCTTTTACAGACACATTTGGGCCTCATGTCACACACAATCATTTTCAGACTCATCAGTCTTGTATCATTTATGGAGAACATAGTGTCAGAAATGTTGGGGCTCTAAATATTTTATTTTGCTTTTGGTGCTTTTTCCAAAGGCCTGGACGCAATGTTACATTGTACCCCGAGGAACTCTCTCAGGCCTCCAAATCTGCTTTGGTAAAGGGATTTTCTTATTTTTTCTAAATTGCATAAAGGTTGAACGGTTCAAATGATTGGTTATTGCTTCTAGGTTGCTAATTTTAATCCAGGCTAGGTTAGTTAATGAGTGAAAATCCTTTCTCTGATGCTTCATGGTCTACGTAGAATGAATTGGTGGTCTCAGTACAGATCTTTGGCCTTGTCATGAATGTTGTTTAAGTCATCTGTGTAGCTGCCTTGGTGCAGATCTGTAATGTAGGCGCAGTGCTCCATTACAAACTGTGCCTTGCACCTGTGAGATTTACTCCAGTTTGAAAATCATGGTTTACATTAGGGATGTGAATGTTTAATTGCAGCCGAGTCCAGAGTAGCGCCCGTCTGTGTCACTCCACCCCAGCTGGGCTGGATCAGCATCCTGCCCTGCCTGCACCGTTTAATCAGTTAACTGGTTAAACATAAAGTTTAACCGGTTAACTAATTAAATGGGATTTTACATAGGGCAGTGTGTCTGTACTGTGGGTTTTTGTCAGTGCAGATACAGTAATGACTGAACTGAGCAGACAAGTCTGTAGTGTACTGGAGCCTGTAACACAAGCACAACTGACCTTGTCCTAGGCAAGAACTCAGTTCAGTTTCCATGCCCTTTCAGTCCTTACCTTCATATTGCTCAAAGTTGTTATTTTGGGTCTGGGCTAAGGCACACTAGCATGGCAGCTTCTGGAAGCTTGCCTGCCAGTGCCTGTGCTGCTTTATTCTGTAGATAAATGAACATGGGTCTTGAGGACTATCTGTCACACACCTTTCAGGAGACTTGAACTCACTTGTCTTGTAGAAAGTCCTTAAGGAGTCTACTGTTTATGCCTTTTCTAGGACAGGGGCCTCAACCTGGAGAAAATGGAAAAACTCATTAGTATTCTTTAGCCCAGACAGTATTAAAGCCTGACCGCAGTAACTAGCTTAGCATTATCCACTTTTACTCCCTAATGCTTTTTGATCTCCATTTTGGTGACAGTTCTCTTTTCTGGTTTTATTCAGGGTCACACACTACGCATGAGTGCCAATTCAGAATTGAAGGGATAGGGGGAGGTAACTTGGGCTGTAAACTCAGTTGGGTCCCTTTGTTCTTCAGCTGGGGGATACCATGTATCCTTTTCCCCCCTACCTGATTCTCTAATTAGGCTCGTAATTATAAAAGCACGTTTGGCACCCTCTGTCACTCGCCTTTTTCTTTTCAGATTTTGTGACATACTTCTGCCTCTGTACCAGGCAGCTGTGGAAGTTACTCAGTTGCGCAGCTGCCCTCCACACAAGTAACACAAGGCTGAATTCTGTCATGCTTCTCCTTCAAGACCTCTAGTACATCTCCTGGGGAGCTTTGCTTATTAAGGAGCAGAAGACCCTATATAGCATGGGGTAGCATCTGAGCCTTATATTGAGAAAGATGGCTTAGAACTGTGGTTCTCAACCTTTTTGGCTCAAGACCCATATATAAATGCTGATAGTTTGCAATGACCTGAACATGCCCTGAGACCTGATTTCCCCCCCCCCCCAACCTTGCTCACAGGGGTCCATTTGGGGTGTGTAGCTTGGAGCTAAAATTCCAGACACTTCATCCAGATAGGAACATTTGGGGAACTCTCCCACCGGCTACTAGGGGGAGGGGCTGCAATCCAAGACACCTATAAAATATGGAGCCCCTTCAGAGGGGTCGAGAAAATGAGAGGTGGGGGGATTGGGATCCTGGGGGTAAAGGATGATGGGGGAGAAGGATATGGGGGTACATCGGATTATCCCCCAAGAGATTGGGGGATAGGATGGGTTGTATATCAGAGGGGGAGTCTCCCCCTGTGGGTGACAGGTACATCAGGGGCCTAAGCTGGGAGGCAGGCTATGTAATATGGAACACGGGGCATCATTTATCTGAGGGGTGCAGTGTATATTGGGGGGCTGGTACTTAATGCAGAGCATGACACTAAGCATTCCCTTCCTACAAAGGATATCAACATGTAGCGGACAACATGATTAACTGATAAGCCTAGGCTTATTGGTTAATCCTTTCGATTACATGAACCCCCCTTGATGCCTCTGTATCCAGCATAGCCTCTGTCTAAGGCGAGCCCAGGCCCACTGCAGACAGAGGCTGCTCTGCGACAACCTCTCCTGAATAGAGGCAGTAGCATGGGAGGGCCAAGATGGCTCCATGGAGCGGGTGCTCGGGTGGAGCCGGCTTTTAAACTGTCTCCCCTCGCAGACCAGCTCTCGCCTGCCACCCTGTGCTGCTACTTTTGATACAGAGGCAGTAGGGCCCGGTGGCAGGGGGTTCCCCAAGAGTGGGGCTGGGAGCACACTGGCTGCCGACCCCGCCCCAGGGACTATAGAATAAGAGTGTAACTGCTAATATTTGATGCGGTTATGCAATTATTCACTTACTTTATATCTAACATTCCTATCTTCTGTTCTGTGAGTTGGGCTTGACTTCTTGCCCTGGACTGAGGTTGCAGCACCGCTCAGGTTTGACCATCCCCCCCGCTAATTTATGTGAGTAGGGTTGATTCATTTAGTCTCAGATAGGGATGTAATAGTGTGGTCGATTAACCGATTAGCAAAAGCTTATAGGTTGATGCTATAGACTACATGCACCCTCCTCCCACCCATTGCCAGTAAATTTTTTAGCAGGCTGGCCAGCAGCCTGGCTCATTGCTGGCTCGCGCCAGGTACAGGACCTACCCCTGCTGAAGCTCTGCATTTGAAGTGTATTAGGAGCCAGGCGGGCAGGCAGCCCAGCTCAGTTCCAGCTCATGCCGGGTCCGGGAGCTCAGACTGCTCCCCCATCCCTGGCAGGAGCTGCTGCTACCTTCCTCTGATAGAGAGGCAGCAGCGCAAGGCGACAGGCAGCTGGTCTGCGAGGGGAGCTGATTTTTAAACTGGCGTCCCTTGCGGACCAGCTCCTGCCTGGCACCCCATATTGCTGCCTCTAATAGAGAGGCAGCAGCGTGGAGTGGCAGGGGGCTCCTCCACACTGGCTGCCAGCCCCACCCCCAGGCACTATAGAATAGTCAAGTAACTGATAAGAATTCTTGAGGTTAATCGACTATTCAATTATCTGATATTTAACATCCCTAGTCTGAGAGCCACTGAGGTTTGGCCCTGTCGTTGTGACAGAAGGGCAGCTAGATCAACCCTGAGCAGTGCTGTGGCCTCATATCAGATTGCTATGTCTGGAGCGTGCAGCTGAGCTCAGCCAGCCACACAGCTTTTTAATGTATTTTAGTGAGCCCGTTTTAGGGTTGAGAAATTGTGGCTTAAAAGAAATCTTCCACAGACCTTGCCAGCTGAAGGAATTGATTAGCGGTCCGGTCCAGAGGAGCTACCAAAGAGAACCAAAATAATTCCTTAGAAGTTAACCCACAATTACCCTAGTCCTGAAACAATAATTGAGTCTTGAAATGTAGAAGTCAAGGATCTAACAATACTTGCCAAAAAGCAAGTGTAGGTAGTCCAGAGTGTCCCTACAGGGTAACTTAGTGACTACTCAGAACTGATTAGCTAAATTAGCTTTTGCCATGTTATGCCTATTCTGTTCAGAACATTGCACCAATAAGAGAGTTAAGTATAAGCAGGCATGCACCATCACTTTCAGATGTAACTTGCAAAGACAATACTTACTGATACACTCTTGGTGCAATAGCACCATAGACCTTACTCATTTCTGGACATGTCCACACTGGAGTTTCACCTTTAATTGTAGTCCAGTGGAAATGTAGTGCTAGAATGGACTTGGAGAGGCCATCAGTTCCAGCCCTTTGCAGTGAGCAGGACCAAGTAAACCTAGGCCATCTGCGACAGGTGTTTGTCCAACCTGTTCTTAAAAACCTCCAATGAAGGTTTCTCAGTCTCCCTTGGAAGCATATTTCAGAGCTTAACTACCCTTATAGTTAGAAACATTTTTCCATACTGCTGGGTTTGGGCCTTGATGTGTGGGGTGGACATCGCTCAGCACACTCTCAGTGCAAATGTATTACGAGAACATGGAACTAATTGATGCTTCCTAAATGAAAGCGTGGTGTGTATGGTGGAATTGAGTAATCTTCCTCACTTTTGGGTCAGATGCTTCTTTTGGGTCAGATGCTGTGTGGCAGTTGATCTGTTGTTAACAATTTCGTTACCAAGACTAAGCAATAATTTCTTTTAGTAAAAGAAAATCTTCAAGTTAAAAGCTGGTTTTGCCCACATGTCCTATGATAGAGAGAAGGCATAACAAGAAATAACTTCATTATTGCATATTATATAAAGTAAATTGCATTTTGATTGGCATTGTGGGTTCAAATAGAAAGCTATTACTTTGCAAATTGATAATGACAACTAATGTTGCTCCATTTGCCCTCTCAAATGTTCCTCATTTCAGTCCCAAAGTTACCTACGTTTCATACAAATGTCCTGTCTCTCACTTTAACTGTGGAAAACCATTTATATTGGAAGTAAATAATTATGAAACTGAGGTTAGAAGAGAATTTTTACTTGACAAGAATGAATCCCACAACATGTTTCCTGCATGAATAATTGTTTTGCATTGCTCATTTTGTTTTTTGGTCATACATTGTGTTACACATCTTGGCCTTGGCCAGGGTGAGGGGAATGTCACAAGATTCAGACTTGCGTTAGTGCATATAACATGTTGAAATGCTGATTATTTTGATCTTTATGCTCCTGTTGGTGTCACGCAGAGTGGAATATTTATGCCTTTTTTGTTCCAAAGATGTAGAAAACACAGATGGAATTTTTGTATTGCTCATTTTATAGTGGCAGTTCATGATTTCTACCAGTTGGTGGCATCCTTCAAAAATAAAAATAAAAATCACTACTTGAAAAGGTATTTTGAACAATGCAATATTTACTATTGGCAGCATAAGCCTTCAGTTTGTACCTCATAGAATCATAGAAAACTAGAACTGGAAGGGACCTCGAGAGGTCATCAAGTCCAGTCCCCTGCCCTCATGGCAGGACCAAGCACCTACCCCCTTCCTAAACAATTCAGGTTCACAGCATGTGTGTATAAAGAGGGAGCAAAGGAGGAAAATTGAGTGTTGTACTGTTTTTACATAATGTAAAATATGTAAAGACCTTAGTCCTTGTTCATTTCTGTTGTCATTGCTGGCTCTTTTTGAAACAATCATAAGCAATAAGTTAAAGCCAGAGGAAATTTGTAGCTAAACTAATCTTTTAAAAATTGAAATACTAATGAATCCCTATGTAGAACAATTAGTAGTATGTTTCTGTTGTTGTTGGAGTGTTGCTTACAGGAATCCTCACTAATAGTAGGGATGTAATAGTGCAGTCGATTAACCGATAAGCAAAAGCTTATAAGTTAATGCTATACATGCATTCTCCCCTTCCCCTCCCCGTTAGTAAATTTTGTAGCAGGTTGGCCAGCAGCCTGGCTCAGTGCTGGCACATACTGGGCCTGGGACCTACTCCTGCTGCAGCCCTGCATTTAAAGTGTATTAGGAGCCAGGTGGGTGGACAGCCTGGCTCAGTTCCAGCTTGTACCAGGTCCAGGAGCTCAGACTCCCCCCACCCTGGACAGGGGCTGCTGCCACCCCGTGCTGCTGCCTCTGTATCAGAGGCAGCAGAACAGGGCAACAGGCAGCCAGTCCACAAGGGGAGCTGGTTTTTAAACTGGCTGGAATTTGGGGGCAGGATCTGGGAGGAGGTATGGAGGCAGGAGATTCTGGCCCGGGGAGTTGCAGAAGGGGGAGGGCAGGGGGCTGCTCCCTGTAGATCTCTGCTCTGGAGGCCTGAAGGAAGGGGAGGCTTTGTGTGCTGCTCCCACCCTTTGCAAAAAATCTCAGCTCCCATTGGCTGGTTTCCCCGAAGACTCCCTCTCCCTCTGATAACCAGAGCAGTGAGTCACAGAGAGCAGCCAGATGCTTAAACTGACACGGGGCTGCTCTGAAGTCGCTGGCTGCTCTGTGCTTGAGGGTCTCCAGAGGGTGGCCCATGGGCCAGATTGCGTAGGCCGTATCTTGCCCGCCCTGTTGTTCATCCTTCTGTTTATCTTCTGTTTGGTCCTTCTCTCTGCCATTTTGTTTTTGTCTCACTTCATCTTCCTTTCCCCAATATAGTTTCTCTCTCTTCCTGATTAGCCCAACAGTAGAATAAAATCAATATGAGCAGTTAATTCATACCTGTGCTTCTGCTGTCTATCCCAGGATACATCAGACTATCTAGGATAGTGCTATTCTAGTTAATTTCATGCTGTTGGTGCCAGGAGAGCCCTACTAGCAAATACAGTTCTGCAGCTAATCTGCAATGTCAGGAATTTAGGATCAGATTGCTTCAGATCCTACAATTGTGTGTGCTTAAGAATAGTTACCATACCAGAGGACTGGTGTCATGTCAATTACAGTCCATTATCCTGCAGCATGTCAGTAAAATCAGAAACCTGCAGAGCTCTCTGAAATGTGTATGTGCTTCATATTACTCTAGATGGCTAGAAACACGGTCTAAATATTAATTGTCTGAAATCTCAACTGACGTAAATCAGTGTAAATTCCTTTGAAATCCATGGATGGACACTAAATAGCTGGGAGTCTGTTGGCTCCAAGATTTTAATTTATATATGTCAGATTCTCAATTTTTTTTAACTTTCTCACACTCCCAGGACCGGTGCCATTGAATGTCTGGAATGTCAGTGTAACTGTGGGGCTCCAGTTTTTGTAATCCCAAGATCCACTTCTCTTCTGCTGTATGATTGAGGAGCACAGATATAAGCATACCAATGGCAAGTTGAGCAGTGTTTTCTCACTTAGCTAGGGTCAGATTGCAGGAGGGCAGGAGGGTCTCCTGTGATTCTGCAGGAGCAGCTCTCAAATTTCCATTCAATATGACTCCAGACAGAGAGTCTTCCCCATTGAAACTCCCAAGAATTTTCTTTCTGCAACCTAAGGTCCACACCAGCCTACCCTGATGATGTCCATACCCTGTTCTCTGATGATAGAGGATAGCAATCTCTAATTTGCCCCTCAGTCTCTAGCATCAATATTATTCTATGTCTATGCAAAGACTGTTCTGTCTGCACTGCCTCTTTTTCAGCTGCTGTTTGCCAACATAATCAGTTCTTTGCCCTTGCCTTAATATTATGGAGAGAACAAAAGAAGATGGGTAGACAGGGGAAGTCCTGTAACTGCTTACTACTCCTGGTTTGGGACACACTTCATCTTTGCGGAGTTTCTAGCTTAGAGAGTGTTTTTCTGAAAATGGATCTTATCTGTACTGTTTCAGAAAATTCAGGGTTGTCTCAGTTTTCCGACAGTGTTTGTGGTAAAGTTTCTCTTGAGTTCTGTATTGGTTAGCAACATCATGTTCACCAATCTGGAATACCCATCTCATGAGGTTTGTTCTCAATTGGCAGGTGGTGTCTCATCCTTCTCACTACTTGGAATATATACTTGGAGTATATTTGAACTATATAGGGTTGCTGGAATAGGACACTATGCTTTCCCCGCAGTAGAGTGAGGTGATTTATAATAGGAAGAAAATTGTATTTTAGTTCTGTTCATCCAGTTTGCCCCTGATAGGCAGGTAAATAGCTCTTCAGTTTTAAGATCAGTGCTGCTCCATAAACGGGCTGAAAGTACAGAAAATCATGCCATTGCCCTGTCGTTAGAATCCAAGTAATACATGTCCACAGGATGTATGAATTTTCTTGTGTCTCTCCTTTTTTGCACTCTGTTATTGAGCTGTTCCCTTGAAGTATTAACAAGTCATCCTGATCTGGAATCAAAACCAGTTAATAATCACTGATGTCAATGAAGCAGTTCCTCATCGTTGGGGCATGATGACTTTGGCTTGCAGGGCTGCCAGGTGAGTGAAAGTTGATCTGGAGTTGTGGAATGAATGGAAATAGCGTGGCCCGGGACATGTGTATGCAATTTGTTCAGATGATTCAAGTGCAGCCATGGCAACTGAGATAAACAGAGGAAAAGATACTGGAAAAGCAGCAACAGCTTCATTTTAAATAGCATAGCCATTATTTCAAACTGTTCAGATGTTTACTAGGCAAGCTCCATCTTCCTGCGTGGTCTCCTCCTCCCTCCAGCTTGCTTATAGTTAAAGTCTTGGGATTAGATGACTTTTTGAGTAAAGTGCTGAGCCAAATTCCTCTGTTCCTATTTCAGTGCAAACACCCTTTGACTTCAGATGATGTTTTTCTTAAGTCAGGCTTGCAGAATTTGGCTCTCTGCTTCCATCTTTGGAATCTAAAACTTCTTAATAAAATTCTCTTCTTCTCAGAATCCACTTTCTAAAACCATCACATGTAATTTTGCAGGTTTGTTTTCTCTGGTTGGGTGAGACTTTAGACTATATAATTAATAGAGGTGAAACCACCTCCTAAGTTTGAAGTGTTTGCTATCTAAATGATGTTGAACTGAATGCTGTGAACCACACCACAATAGTACTCAGTGTTTGAATTCAGAAGGGACTTCAGTTTCCATTGGTGGCAGTCCCTGGATCATCACAGTCATCTGTTAACACAGTTAATTTATATGGATATTCTGCTCGGAGAGGAACTCAAAGGATTTTTTTTTAAATACCCCTTGAAATCATTATAGTATGACTGGCATCCTCACAGCTTATGAAGGGGATTTCCTTTAGCTTAAGATATAACCAGTAGATGAAGAATAAAAAATGCATTTACTTAAAATTGATCCTAAGTAACACAATTGGTAGTATATACTGAGGTTTATGGGTTTTGTTTACTATTAAAGTACCAAATTGCAATCACAACTGGGGCTTTATAGTGTGTGTAGTCTGCACTTAATACATTTGAGTACCTGTGTTGATGACAAAGATGACAGGGCTGAAACTTCACTAAAGCCGATTTGTTGTTTTTAAATTATGCCAGTCATCTTTCTCCTATCCTGGAGCTGAGGGGATTCACAGAACTATCAAAGTTAGTTTACAGCATTGATGTTCCTCTTCCTCAGCCCTTGACTCTGAGGAAGAAATTGTTCCACCGTGTCAAGTTGTAAAGCTCCCAGAAGAACCTTATTTTACCCAAAAAACAACAAATAGTCTTGCAGCACCTTAGAGACTAACAAAATATGTAGATGGTATCACAAGCTTTCATGGGCATAACCCACTTCTTCAAATGAATGGAATTATTAAAGGTTGAGTTTCTAAATAAATAGGGGATGTGGGAGGAGAAGGAAAAAGAGATTTTACGCAATCTCTTCATGTTTCTCTCCTGCCTTTGGTCCTTTTCTTAGAATGCTTGAGTGTTCCAGTCACTCTAGTTTAATAATTTATAGTACAGTAAACCCTAGAGATTGATGGCTCTTTGGCATTTAGGTGGTGTACAAACTCATAGTAAGAGGGCAAAATGGACAAAAATTGGGAAGGGAAATGAAGACAGAGGTTTTGTGATTGTTGTTAGTTAACAGCCAGTTGGTGGCAGAGATGGAAATAGAGCCCAGGTCTTTTGGCTTTCATTCCAGTTCCATGTACATCAGACCACACTACAGCCATATAAATTATCCTTGAGCCTGCTCTGACTGATTGGAGTTAAATCATTTTATAAGGCTATGGTTGTGGTGTATACTCATACTAAATTCCTCCCAAGGGTGGTGATGGTGGTGATCCACCTTCATGAATCATACTTTCCAATATTTTTCTCATCACTGTCCTCAGTAAGGCCTTGCTTTACAAACTGGATCTGAAAATGTCCCTTGAGTTTTTACTGGAAAAAATGTAAGTCTTCAAGCATTGAGAAAATCCATTACATTTTTGTTGTTTCACACCATCATGCTGTGCTCATGTCAAAGAGTTGCATGTGTATTTCTAATTGCATTTCTCCTCTCTGTTGCTTTAAAGGTGAGCAACAAAATTCCAAAGTACATAACTACATAAATGTATAAGTATCTCAGGAATCAGGATATGGGGAGGGGGATGTTGAGGATATAGATTTTAAACTTGACTTGGAAGTATATATATTTTGTTTCTAGGAAATGTGATATTTAGATTCAAGTTGGTTTGCCTAAGAATGCATCATTCTGGATTAGTGCAGATTCTGGGGAAATGCGTGGTTATGTGAAACTTTGAGGCTCTTGCAGGTAGATAGTTTCCATTTTTCAGTTTCTACAAAGCCAACTTTCACTGGTATCTGCTGTTCGGAGTGCTGCATTCTGGGGCACCAAACTCAGAACAAGGTAGCAGGTCTTATGGAAGATTAAGAAGAATTTTTAAAAAGCTGTGGTCATTTAAAATGTATTTATTCTGACTAAAAATCCTTCCTTTCTCCGTTGTTCGGTGCTCAATTTTTTGACACTTTTGATACCGTTGTTTGCTAGTTATGCAGTCACCACAGAGTCTTCCAGTGTAGATGAGACCTGAAGTTCTTGTGTTAAAAAAACCACCAATCAGATTCTAAAACTTGTCAGGCCACCTTTATATATTTTAAAGCACAAACAAAAAGCACAAACCTAGGATTTTTCTGCCATTGCTGTTCACTAGTTCCAGCAGAAATAATGTGGGCAAGAATTCTTACACCTGAGATATAGCGAGTAGAGGCAATAAGCATGAAAAATTCAGTAAAAAGAAAGTGCATGGGATTTAGTCTTGCTCCACTGAAGATGCCACCTCACTTCCACTGAATTCACTTCCTGAGGAGTTGGCAGCACTTCTACAGAACCCACCCATTGATACGTCTACCAGACAGGTGGTTATTGAGGGACACCAGGCACAGTGCTCTCTCCAGGAATAAGACCATCTACTTCCTCTCTCTACCTTTGCTGATGAGTAGAGTGAGAAGCTGGGAACCCGGCACTCACTCTGATGCAGAAAACTCAGGACAGGCTCTGTAAGTTTACAGCAGGATTTGAAGAACAGATACAAATTGGAGAGACAGTACTCTGGGTATGGGAGAAGTGCAGCTGGAATGACAACATACCCAGCCCCCCTCAGAGACACTAGAGTATGAAGATGGATACAGGGGTGCTGGTTGGATGGCCAAGAAGGTTCGGTGTTTTGGGACTAGTAGGGCTGTTTTTTAACAGGATTTGGGATTTCAGAATGAAAATGTGAACGTTCCTAGTAGTGTTTCCCTGGAGTAAAACTGCCACTGATCAATATGTTTTCAGTAAAGGAAAAAACTTGACTGCTCCCTGCTTTATAGCGACAATGCCTGCTCAACGAGATCACCCAGATTATCTTGCTCTTCAGCCGCCAACTTTTGCCTGGAAATGTTTGCAGCCTGTTTTGAAGTTGTGCAGAAAAGCACACTTGCGTCATCCAGAAAATGCAATGAGTCAGTGCAGTCCCAAGAGAGCTGTAACAATCCCAAACAGAAACTTGGAAAAGGAAACAAAGATGGAGTTTAAAGATACAGTATTTTTGATTACTGCTTCATTTAGAGGTGTTATACTGAATTCACAAAATGTGCTGGTGACAAAGAAGTTTTATAGGGACTTTACCATTGTAAACATAACGGAAGATTTTTAACATAGTGATCTACCTAGAACTAGGGTGAACGGCTGTGAGAGGGTGTTAAACTTGTTATACTTGCTACTATACTCAGTGTTTTGGCATTCAGGAAATCTCTGTGAAATTTTCTTATTCATTTTTCTGTCATCACATGACACAGAGGCCCCTGAGTTCTCTGCCTGTGGAACATCATAATCTACTCCAGTGGTGGGCAACCTGCAGGTTGCACATGGCTTGTCAGGGTAAGCTGCAGGCAGTCCGCTAGACAAAGTTGTTTACCTTGCATCTGCAGGTGCAACTGCCCACAGCTCCCATTGGTCATGGTTCACCATTCCCAGCCAGTGGAAGCTTGTATCTGCAGATGCAAGGTAAACAGCCTATTTGGCAGCCCTGACAGTAGCTTACGCCACACACAGCTTGTCAGGGTGGGTCGCAGGTTGCCCACCACTGGTCTAGTCCCCTGTGGGCTAGTGTGTACCCAGTTACATGATTAACTTATAAGCTTGCACTCATTGGTTAATCTTAATGGTTACACGCACCCCCTTCTTGCTGCCTCTGATACAGAAGCAGCAAGGGTGGGTTGGGGGGGAGGTGGGAGCTGGTACCCATGGGAAGCTGGTTCCTACAGAGCCACCTTTCTTCACTGCCTTCCACAGATGGGACAGGCAGGAGCTGGTACACACAGGAAGCTGGCTTTAAGAGGCAGGAGCCAGTACACACCAGTTCTCCCCTCCCCTCCGCTGCCTCCCACAGAAACAGCAATGCAGGGGGAGGGGAGGGACGACGGAAGCTGGTGCTATGGGAGAACTGGCTTAAAAGCTGGCTCCCCACGAGCACTGTCACCCACAGAGCCCCTCTGCACTACTGCCTCTGATAGAGAGATAGCAGTGCAGGGTGGTGGGGGAAGAGGGGCAGGCAGGAGCTGGTACATGCAAGGGGCAGAGGCAGCAGTGGAGGGAAGAAGTTGGGGAGTCGGGAACCAGCTTCCACCAGGAGCACTGGCTCCCTGTGAGCACCGGCTCCCTCCTGCCCCCCTGCATGTCAATGTGTAATCGCTAAAATATTCAACGGTTACACGTTTACAAAAAAACACATTTGTTAACATCTCTACTTTGGTCTAATTTCAATTGTTGGGTTTAGTGCATGGTTACTGGGTGCTGTTGGTGGCCTGTGATATGCAGGCAGTTAGACTGGATGATCTGGAACTCTTTATAATGGGTGTTTTTTGTTATGTAAATGAATGGGGGTGAGGGCAGGGCAAGAGAGGAAGGAGCACAAATGGGCAGTGCTCCAGCCGTAACCAGTTTTTTTCCTCCGCCCCTCCTTAACCTTTTCCATCCACTTTCAAATTTGGAGCTATTTCTGCAATGCATATAACTATGCTGAGGCACAAGAGGGGGGCTAAGCTGTGTTTAATCATATTACAGAGCCATAGTATAGCTCTGCAAAGACTTAAATAATTGCATACCCTAGTTAAAACAACAGATGAAGCTGTTGCTTGAGGCACCACTGTCCATGATGCATACAACACAAGAACATTTGCTGTTTTCATGGGCTCTTGCTCCTCTTTATATCTTTCCTCCATGTAGCCAAAGGGGTTAGACGCTACTTCCTTCAGAACTTACCAGTGTCTGCAGTTGCAAATGTTGGCTCATGAGAGCTCATTTAAGGCATTTGGCCTTCAAGAGCTGAGACGGCTACTTAAGCACTCTCAGGTCCTGCAGCTAGTGAGGGTGAAGGACTCATGATTTTATCCTTCTTATGGTGTTCTCGGTGCATTATTTATAATACTTCATTTTATTTACAGGCTTTCTTACATTGCTCATCTCTAGTATCTGAATAGCACACAGACATAAGCAAGTTTGTTCTTGCAACACCTCTGACGTAGACAAGTATGATCCTTATTATGCGTATGGGAAAACTGAAGCATGGAGAAGTTCAGTAAGTTACTTCAAGTCAAAGGTAGGAAGGAAGACTGGCGGAGCAAGGAACTGAACTCCGGTCTTTAGAGTCCCAGTCCAGTAGCCCAGCCACAAGATCATCCTGACTCTGCTCCTGCCTAGCATATATTAGCAAGCCTTCCGTAATTCACACAGACTGGGGGACCTATTGTAAATTAGTAAGTAAATAAAGAAATGCTATAAAATTAGACAAGCATAATTTAGTTTAGTTTCTGGATTAAGATAGATTGGTTGCTGTAGTAAAGAACAAGAAGAGTCATAATTTTAGTTTTAAAAATTATGTTCAGTGTTTATCTTGGGAAATTATCAGAAAAGTCAAATGATTTGTTTTATTAAAACAGTTCTTTAAATCTCTTTAATAATTTTAAATGCTTTTTTTTTTTTAAATGCCCACTCCACTTTGGATACATGAAACAAATTTGTAAACATTTGTGGTGGTGTTCTCTGTTTCTGTCTTCTGGAGGATAGAAAAATCTGATTTGATTATAGAACACTCTCCAGAGAAGTGACTTAGAGATTAGGGAAGTCATTGTCACGGCAAGCTCATAGCCATTGTGATAAGTATTTTACATAGTTGTATACTAGTAAATGTGCTCTAGCATATTTTATAAATGTAATGAAGTTCTGGTAATATAAGACTTCAGTCAGAGCACTGTTGCTGCCACTAAATCTTTGATGAAAAATGGAGAATGTATGCAGTCTTTCCAGGTGCAAATGATGGTATCTGTTGATTAGTAAAGTGTGGATCTGTGAGGTTCTCTTATGATAGGAGAGACCAGTGGTTCTTAACCCTACGGCAGCCTGCACCATTTTGGTTCTCAAAATATGTTCTCGCACCCCTTATTAAAAATTGTTGAAGTAGGTCAGTTTTAAACCTAAGATATATCATAAAAATCTGGCAAGTCTCGCACCTCCAGGGGGTGCATGCACCCCAGGTTAAGAACCACTGGGAGAGACAAACACTTCGTAAATTGCTGGTATTCTGATCTCACCACTCGCCCTGGACATCAGGTCACAGATTTTTAAAAAGGAGCTAAACTTTCAGGCACGTGTTCAACTTCTGTCTGTCTAAGGATACTCAGATTTCTCCTATAGAAAGGATGTTGTCTACACTTAGCCAAGAGATTAATTCTTTCCTTCTCACCTGAGAACTTTAACTCCTGTACTTCATGCTTTCATCAGCTCCAGGTTAATCTACTGCCCTCAGTTTACCTGTGTTTGACTGTAACTCTCATATGGGGATTGTGGCTGTTGTAACGCGCAGGTTGCCTCCACCTAAACAACAAAAGCAGACATGTCATGTGTTGCTTGCCACCACCTGTGCTTAGCATAATATTTAGTGATAGGAAATAAGAATATTGAACACACAAGAGAATCCCAGCACACTTTCTCGAGCCTAAACTTAACTAGCAGGGTATTCGCCTGTCATCTTCCAGATTCTTACATCACATACAGTGTTCTCAACCAGTTTGGCTAAGATCCTTTCTTATTGAAGATCAAGTCTGCTGGAAGCTTGTCCTCACAGATTCTGGAATAATCTGTGGGGGTTTGTCTGCCCCACAGATACAGTTTCACAAGTTCATTTTCTTACTCCCAAACAGGATAACTCCTACTGTTTTTAAAAATGAGTAGTCTTGTGACACCTTAGAGACTAACAAAAAATATATATAGTATCAAATATATATAGTATCACTAGGGGGCTGCACCCCCTGCTTGCTTAGTTCACCCCCCCCTCTTTCTGGGGGTAGGTGTCTGGCTGGGGGTGTGTGTGCAAGAGCACGGGAGGGTGCAGGAGCAGGCTGGGGGTAGATGTCTGGCCAGGAGGGAGGGGGCAGGAGTGGGCTTGGGGTGTGGGGTCTCAATGGAAGGTGTAAGGGGGCTGTGGGGTGGACTTGGATGACGGAGGGGACACAGGGTGGCTGTGGGGGGTGGCCTCAGATGGTGGAGGGGACCTGGCGTGGCCTGTGGGGGTTCGGGCTTAGATGGTGGAGGGGATGCGGGGTGGCTCGGGGGGCAGGAAGAGATCGGGCTCAGATGGCGGAGGGGACCTGGCACAGCCTGGGACAGATGGGGAATGTGCTTGGATGGCAGAGGGAACCCAGTGTGACCCTAGGAGGGTGGGGGGTGCGCTTGTATGGCAGAGGGGATGCGTGGTGTCCTGGGAACAAGGGGTTGGGCTCAGAGGGCACCTGGTGAAGCCTGAGGGGGAGGGTAGGGGTCTCAGATGGCAGAGGGGACCTGTCTTGGGCCAGAGGAGGGATGGGGGTGAGCTTGGATGGTGGAGGGGACCCAGCACGGCCCCATGGGGAGATCGGGTTCAGTTGGCAGAGGGGACCTGGCATGGCCTGGGGGGAGAGGGAGGGGCTCGGATGGGGGAGGAGATCCACCTCGGGCCCAGGGTTGATGGGGGTAGGCTCAGATGGCAGAGGGAACCCAGCCCCAGTAGCTCCTCCCAGGCGGCACAGTCCCCTGGGGTGTGAAGTGGGAGCCAGAACTGGAGTAGCCCATGCCCACAGAGAATAGCGCCGAGGCTGGCCACAGCAAGCGGCTGAGGACGGAGGTGGAGACGGGCAGCATGAGGATGCATGTGACATTACTCTGTTGTCCCACAGGAAAATTCTATCTATCTATCTATCTATCTATCTATCTATCTATCTATCTATCTATCTATCTATCTATCTATCTATCTATCTTTTTTATATATATAGGGAGAGAGAGGGAGAGAAAAATATATGAATGAGCTTTCGTGGGGAAAACCCACTTCTTCAGATGAGATGATCTTGAGTGTTTGAAAAAAGGGGGACCTCAGAATAAGAAGGGAAAGGGAGGGGGAAAAAATTACCTGTCAATTGTAGTCCTGGTGCTAATAAGGTTAATGGAGTGGGCTGGAAGTGCCCTGTCAGTTAGCATCAAGAGATTCTTCGGTCACATCAAAGTAAGGCTCTTTCACTATTTGGAAATAACATTCTTGGTACAACTTCAATTTCATCAGGTGAAATTTTGCTGGAGAACAGAATGAGATCAGGTCTGACTATTCAGATCAAAATATAAGGCCTTCTTGGAAAAGTCTTCCTCTGGAATAGAATGACTTCCTTCCAAAACCCCCAACTCTCTGAGGAGGCTTTGGTCCTTGTTAAATAAGACTTAGAACTTCAGGCAGCTTAGGGGAGTTAAGTATGGGATTTGGGCTTCTAATTCTTGCAGGCACTTTTGAAAATTCCATGTATATGGTATCAAGTATCAGAGGGGTAGCCGTGTTAGTCTGAATCTGCAAAAGCGGCGAGGAGTCCTGTGGCACCTTATAGACCAACCGAAGTGTTGGAGCATAAGCTTTCGTGGGCAAAGACCCACTTCGTCATGCATGACAGATGCATGACATCTGACGAAGTGGGTCTTTGCCCACGAAAGCTTATGCTCCAACACTTCGGTTAGTCTATAAGGTGCCACAGGACTCCTCGCCGCATGTATATGGTAGACTCTTAATACTTAGCTAAGAGGGTGATATGCATTTCTTAGGGGCCTCATATCAACAGAGATTTCTTCCCTGAACTCATCATATTTTCTAACTTATTCCTCATACTGATCTAAAAATAGGCTAGAATTCTTTCTAAACCATATGGTTTGCCATAATCTCTCTGCCCTTAACTCATTTCAGATCTCACCTCTTTTGAATACCTGGCACATGACTTCTAACTCTCTCTGTAATAAACCAGTCCAAAGAGCTACTTGCTGGGCTTTATAGATTTTCTGTGCTGAATATTTGTCCATTTCACCAGTTTATCCCTGTCCTATCAAATGTACAGAAACTCTCTTTTGGATGTACATTTGTGTAGCCTGTTCTTCTACTATGTTATCAACACTACAAATTAGGGATGTTAACTATTGTGGGGTTTTTTGTAAACCTGTAACTGCTTGAATTTTTAGCAATTCCACACTTACACGCGTGGGGCGGGGCGGGCACGCCCGCACGCAGGTGGGAGCCAGTGCTCTGAGGAGCCAGCTTTTAAGCCGGCTCCCTGCAAGCACCGGCTCCCGCCTGGTCCCCTCCATGCTGCTACCTCTGATACAGAGGCAGCAATGTGAGGGGGTAGGAGGAGAGGTGGCTCACAGAGCCAGTGCTCCCCTTGCTGCTTCCCAGTTCTGCAGAGCTGGCATGCATGGAGAGCCAGCTTGAAAGCCAGCTCCCTGTGTGTATTAGCTCCTGCGCTCCACACACACACGGCCTCTCTGGGAGCCAGCTCCCCACAGGCATTGGCTTCTGCCTCCCCCTTCCCTTGCTGCCTCTGCTACAGAGGCAGCAAGGGCAGGGTGGAGTGTGTGTGCATGTAGTCATTGGGATTAACCGATAAACCCAGTTTTATTGGTTAATTGTTTAAACGACCATACACTAGCATTCCAACTACAAATATACACTATCAGTTTTGTGATTGTACCTTCATACTGTAGTACATGAAAGACTGGGTTTGACTAATGCTGAATTCATATAATCATGCTAGCCTGATTACTCAGCTTGATTGAGGAGTGATCTGGAGTTCAGGAGAGTATATGCAGCACTATATGATTTTTTTGTATATTTTTTGAGTAAAAAATAAAAATGTATAACATTGAGATTTATACAAGTAGTTGAATTGTACTTTTGCACCTTCAATTAAAGGTTTTTCTTCAACCTAAAACCACATTTCAGATTTGACCTCATGCCCATAATCAAAGCTGTTTAATTACATCATAGCTGTGCAATTTGACTTTGATAGTTGGATTTATGTTGGAGCCATTACATACATCTCTGCTTAAAATTTTTCTGGCCTCAAGACATGTAGGCATGTAAATGTAAAAATACAGGTGTTCTCCTGGCCTCCCCTTTGCAGGTGGTTTTGGTGAAAACGGAGGAGTCACAGCTTTTACTTCCGTTGTCATCCCTTGGTTTCCAGAGTAAAACGATTAATGGTTCTCTCCTCACAGCTGCAGTATTTGATTAGAGTTTGACTGCATTGATGAGCCATAGAGAAATACTTTTCAAGTTAATTGGACATTATTTGCTCCTGATCACATGACTCAGAGTATGCTCAGATACAGTTGCCAATAGGAAGCTCTGCCGAAATAGTCAAGATCTTGGAGACCAGGCTCCGCTAAAGTAGCTTTGCCACTCTGCGGTCAATGACGCTTGGGTCACCAACAGCGTTCCCTGTGATCATTTCCATCTGTGTGCAGAGTAAATTATGTGCACCAACCCATGTTCAATGTGCACCACCAGTAGAAACAAAAAACCCAGCTGTGGGTGCTCTGCTAATCACCTGGGCGGCATTTGAATCTCTCCTGAGTAGCCACACAAGTGCACTACTTACAGGGAATATTGATCACCATTAGTATTGTGCAGGGTATGTATTTGGATAGCTTAGAGAATGTATATCTTTAAAACAGTACAGCAGCACAGCTCTAGCTCCTAGGCTTCGCTGTTGTAGCGCTTCTGTGTAGACACTCACTACAGCGATAGGAGGGGTTCTCCTATTGATGTAGTTAATCCACCTCCCTGGGAGGCGGTAGCTAGGGCAATGGAAGAGATCTTCTGTTGACTTAGCACTGTCTGTGCTTGGGGTGAGGTTTTCATACCACTGAGAGGCCTAACTACACTGGTGTTAAGTTGTCAGTGTAGACTAGCCCTTAATATCTGAGGATTGGTGGCCTCCACTATGAAGAGATTCTGTAGAGTAAAATCACAGAATACTAGAACTGGAAGAGACCTCAAGAGGTCATCAAGTCCAGTCCTCTGCACTCATGGCAGGGCCAGGCACCAATCTAGATCATCCCTGACAGATGTTTATCAAATCTGCTCTTGAAGTTCTCCAATGATGGAGATTCCACAACCTCTCTAGGCAATTTAGTCCAGTGCTTAACCACCCTGACAGGAAGTTTTTTCCTAATGTCCAACCTAAACCTCCCTTGCTGCAATTTAAGCCCATTGCTTTTTGTTCTATCATCAGAAGTTAAGAAGAATAACTTTTCTCCCTCCTCCTTGTAACACCCTTTTAGGTACTTGACCCTTGTTCTGTCCCCTCTGTCTTCTCTTTTCCAAACTAAACAAACCCAATTATTTCAGTCTTTTCTCAGAACGGAGGACAATACTCCAGTTGAGGTCTAATCAGCGTTAAGGATGTTAAAAACAGATATGTAACAGTGTAACCATTTAAAATCCTAGTGGTTACATGGTTATATGCTGTGGGCCTGCAGCACAGGGTGGCAGCTGGCTTCCTGGGAGCAAGGCCGGCAGCTTGAAGCCAGTGTGTGCTGGGAGCCAGCTTACCAGCTCCCAGCTACTGGCTCCACTTTGAGGGCGCCAGCTGCTGCCCTGTGCTGCAGGCTCTGATACAGCGGCAACAGCATGGGGTGGCAGCTGGCACCCCTGGGAGCCGGTGCATGCTGGAAGCTGGCTCTTAAGCTGGCTCCTGGCACATACTGACTCCCGCTTGCTGGCCCCACTCCCAGGGAGCCAGCTTATAAGATAGCTCCTGGTGCATACTGGCTCCCAGCCCTGCTCCTGGGAAGCCAGCTGCCACCCTGTGCTGTAGGCTCTGATACAGAGCCAGCAGCACAGGGTGGCATTTGGCTCCCGAGGAGCAGGGCCGAGAATCAGGGTGTCACTATTACAGAAACTGATACTCATGCTTATTGGTTAACCATTTAAATGGTTACACTCTTACATCCCTAATAAGCACAAAGTAGAGTGGAAAAATTACTTCTCATGTCTTGCTTGCAATACTCCTGTTTAATGCATCCCAGAATGTTGGGGTTTTTTGAAACAGTGTCACACTGTTGACTCATATTATAGCTTATGATCCACTATGGCCCCTAGATCCCAAAATCATTTCCCATTTTGTATGTGTGAAACTGATTGTTCCTCCCTAAGTGGAATATTTTTCATTTACCCTTATTGAATTTCGTCCTGATTACCTCAGACCATTTGGAACTATAACACTATCCTCAAAAGCACTTGCAACCTCTCCCAGCTTGGTATCATCTGCAAACTTTATAAGCATACGCTTTATGCTAGTGGTTCTCAAACTTTTTGGCCCAGGGCCCCACCCGATTCAATGCAAACTTTTCTGCGGACCACCAGCTGCTAATGTAAACTCACCATTAATTATATAATTTTGCTAGTGTTGCAGCTAAGGAGATCAGTTTAATTTAACCAGGAAGAAAGGAAATATTAATCAAAATTATTAAACTGCTTAAATGCTTTAACTTTCTCATGTTTATTAAATTTCATTTTATGTCCCGCACAGAAGTTTTCAACATTGTCATAATTTATGGCAGGGGTGAGGAACCTTTTTAGGTCAGGGGCCACTGACCCACAGAAAAATCAGTCGGGGACCACACAAGTGAGAAGCACAAAAAAACCCCCCAAAATCCCCAACCCTCATTGATGTGGCCTCCAGCTGAGACACCTCACTCCTCTGGGACTCCAGTCCTATGGTGGTGGGGAGGGACAGGGAGGACTGAGGTTCAGGGCTTTCTACAGGCCAGATTAACTCTTCTGGGGTTAGTGGATTTTGTGGAACCCCCCTCCCCCCCCCCCAGGCTTTAGGGTGGGGCCAGAATGAGGGGTTCAGTGTGCAGGACAGGGCTGCCAGCGAATGGAACAGGAATGAGGGTGCAGTATCTGGCTAGGAGGTGGAGTGTAGGAGGGGGTTAGAGTGCAGGTGCAGGATCAGGCTATGAGTAGGATGTCTGGGTAGGGGGGAAGGTGCAGGAGCAAGGGAGAGTGCAGTGTATGGCCAAGACTGAGGGTGCAGGAGCAGAGTGGGAGTAGGGTGTCTGGCCTGGAGGTGTCGGTGCAGGAGCAAGGGAGAGTGCAGAAGCAGGCTGGGGGTACTGTCTCTCGCTGGGGAGGAGGGGGAAGGTATAGGAGCAGATTGGGAGTAAGTTGTCTGGGCCGGGGGAGAGTGCAGGAACAAGGTTGAGGTAGGGTGTCTAGCCAAGGGGGAGGGTGCAGGAACAAAAGGGGCTGGCGCACTAGCGCAGGCTCCCTGCTGCAGAGGGGGAGACGGGGACTGAGCTCGAGCCATGGACCACCTGCAAGGTAGTCTGTGGATCTCAGTTTGAAAGTGACTGCTCTGTGCCATTATGTAAATTGTTGATGAAGATATTGAACAGAACTGGTCCCAAAACTGATCCCTGCTGAAACCCACTTCTTATGCCCTTCCAGCAAGACTGTGAACCATTGATGATTACTCTGAGAATGGTTATCCAACCAGTTATGCACCAGCTTTCTAGCACACCAGCTCTTACCTTATAGTATTCCCATCTACATTGTGGCGAGGAGTCCTGTGGCACCTTATAGACTAACCGAAGTGTTGGAGCATAAGCTTTCGTGGGCAAAGACCCACTTCGTCAGATGCATGTCAAATGGGTCTTGCCCACGAAATCTTATGCTCCAACACTTCGGTTAGTCTATAAGGTGCCACAGGACTCCTTGCCGCTTTTGCAGATTCAGACTAACACGGCTACCTCTCTGATACTCAACATCTACATTTTATTTCTCTAGTATATTGATAAGGTCGTGCAAGACTGTATCAAATGCTTTACTAAAGTCTAGGTGTACCATATCACTTCCCCCTTATCCACAAGGCTTGGTATCCTATGAAAGAAAGCTATCAGGTTGGTTTTATATGATTTGTTCTTTACAAATCCATGGTGATTGTTACTTATCACCTTCCAGATATTTACAGTTCGACTTCTTAATTATTTACTCCATTGTCTTTCCTGGCACAGAAATTAAGCTGACTGGTCTAGTTTCCTGGGTTGTCCTTATTTCCCTATTTATAGAGGGGCACTGTATTTTCCCTTTTAAAAGTCTTCTGGATTCTCTCCTGTCTTCCACGATTTTTCAATGATGATAGCTAATGGCTAATAATATAGAAATTGCTATGCTGGATGAGTGCAGTGGTCTGCCTTGTCCCTGATAGTGGCCATCATGCTCAGCTCTAGTGGTAACTGTTTTTAGTGAAATTAGTATAAATACATTGTTGATTGTTTTATGTCTCCACTTTTTAAAGTTTCAAACCAATCAATTTTCCACAGAGTTGCTATTTTAATTAGTCAAGTGCCTTTTTGCCATAAGCTCTTCTGAAAGCATAATCATGTGTGTGCGGGTCAGCTGACTTTTGGGCAGGGTATACTGATCCAGTCACTGGGGAGTGCCCCTGCCCTCCCATTGTGATGAGAGCGTCAGCAACTTTTGTATAACCCCCTCCTGACTACTTCTTGTACAGTAGTAGTAGATAGGATGGCTGGTGAACGGTAATGGGGAAAGCATTGTGCTTAGAGGGATGGTGTGGGTAATGACATTATTAATTCAGTTTTTTAACAATATGACAAACATTTTGATGGCATACGCAATTGCCACAAACGCAAGCATTCATCATCCAGCCAATCCCTTTAGTAGTATCACCATGTTACTATTATTCATGTTAAAAACAAGGGATAATTACCCAAATGTTGTAATATGGCTAGTTTTCAGCATCCAGCCTCAGATGGCATTGACCCTTAATACAGCTGGTTTCACTTAATACATTTTGTTTAAACAAACCCTATTCCTGGAAGTGGTTTCAGAATAAGCTGTTCCTCATAGTTGTCCTAGCTTCTTACACTATCATAAGAAAAAGCAATCATGAAGAGCAGACTCTGAAAAGGGCATTGTGAAATCAATATTGACAAGCATTGGTGGAAGCCTTTTGTATTTTCCAATTAACCAGTGGTCATTTAATTGACTTTCTAAAATCTTCACAAATACAGTAGGCTAGAGCAATTGTCATTACAGTACAAAATTTCTTTTTAGTCCTAAGCATATGTTTATAAAATTCAGACCTTGGGCAGCCCAAAACATTGATGTAGAACAGCTTGCTGTCTGAAATTTAATATATCTGCTTTCTATTTGTTCCCATGACATTGTTTTCTGGGGGTTCTTACCTATGAAAATCTTCCCTTCCTCTTAGATACAAAAGAAGCATTTTCATGACAGAGAAATAGGCAGTTATCCTTTGATTTCAGATCCTTTGATTATGTTACAACTTAAGTTACAACTTGCTCTTTGAAACTCATGCAAGTGTTTGTTTCAATATCGTTCATTTAAGTTCTTATTGTTCTTTATATCCAGTTTTGTGTCAGTCATGTAGCCATAGCAAGAAGTATGTAAACGTTTTAAAAATAAAAATTCCATTTGAGAAGTAATGACAAAGTTTTTTTTCAGATGGAACCTGGCATGTAGTACAATACTTACTATGGTCTATTATCTTGTATCCAGAGATCTCAGAACATTCTAACAGTTGTTAATGAAATACATATCTACATCACAAAGGTGTTGTATTATCCCTGTTCTATGTTTGGAGAAACAGAGGCATAAAGAGAGTATTTTATTTACTTAAAGTTACACAGGAAGTCTGTGGCAGAGCTGGAAATAAAACCCAGGTATTTTGACTCCTAGTTTTATGCTTAATCCATAAATCCATTTTTTTTTAAAAATATCCTATTTGGGGATTGACAGTCTATGCAACAAAGAACCAAACTCTATCCAATTCTATACAACAGATCTCCAACAGCTTTCATCAGCCCACACTAGGTGAAACGCTGGTCTCATCCCTCCTTGACTCCAGAGCTCCAAAAGTTTTCTAGTAAATTTCTGTTCTCCAGCCTCTCCTATTCCTTAGGGGGATGTTTTTGAAATAGGATAACCTGGCACCCTTAATAAATCTCCCTTAAGATTTACTCAATGTCACTCTATGAAAATCCTCTGGACATCTTCCAGTTGTACAGACTTATACAGGATTTGAGCTAAACCAACAAAAGCAAAGAAATCCAGACATGAAGCTTAACAGAGCAGTTGTCCTTAACTCTGGATTTCCTCAATTTTGGTGATTTAACTCAAAACCTTTATTTCTTCATAATGTTGTATTTTTTCCTCTTCCCAAAAATATCTTGAGACAATGTGCCCAATTGGGATTTGCAGGTAGTGAAACTGAAGTACAGTGAATCATTATACTATATCACTCAGTGTTAAATCTGTATTGTAACTTTGGGTTTTAAACGCCATATAAGACATGCAAACCATCTATGCTAGACAGAATGTGTGACACTGGAGTAGGGATGTAATAGTATAGTCAATTAACCAATAAGCAAAAACTTATCAGTTAATGCAGGGGTTCTCAAACTTGTGATACTGTGACCCCTCTCTCAGTTGCTTGCGACCCCTCTCTCAGTTGCTCGTGACCCCCCGGGGGGTCGGGACCCACAGTTTGAGAAACGCTGGGTTAATGCTATAGACTACACCAGGGCTACTCAACTTTGGAAGCCCTGGGGGCCACAGTGATACTCGTAGTACATGCTGAGGGCCGCAACTTAAGTGTGGTTGCATATGCATGCAAATATATATGCAAATAGCTTCTTTCACACTGACGGGCATGAATACAAAGCACTTCCCACAATGCCTCAGCGCTCCTGGCACCACCTCCTTGGGGGCTCGAAATGCCAACACCCTGTACTCATCTGTTTCATCCAGCCCGTCCGCTTGTTTCTTTCAACACCTGGGAGACACCTCACTGTTGTGGAGCGTGTTCCCAGTGGAGACCATGTTCAAAGGATCCCACCCGCGGGCCGCATGTTGAGCCCTGCGTAAACCCAAACCACGCTGCAGGCCGCAAACAAATGACCCTAAGCTCAGACACACTTCCCCCCGACAGACAGCATGACAGGCAGCCAGTTCACGAGGGGAGCTGGATTTTAAACTGACTCCCCTTGCATACTAGCTCCCACCTGGCATGTCACACTGCTGCCTCTGATACAGGCAGAGTATCAGCCATGTATCAGAGGCAGCAGTGCAGAGTGGCAGGGGGCTCTTCGGGAGTGTGGCCGGAGTGCACTGCCTGCTGCCCCTGGGGATTGTAGAATAGTCGAGTAACCAATAAGAATTCATGAGGTTAATCAATTATTCAATTAACTGATATTTAACATCCCTACACTGGAGAGAAAGGGCCTATAAGCTCAGGCACTTGATCCAAAATAAGCAATTGAATTTGCAGTAAAGCCATGCCATTAAATCCAATATAGTAAAAGTTGATGTGGAATTAGAAATTGCTTTGTAAGCTCACATTACATTAGTTACATTATTCTGTCATTTTTTCAGACACCCAGGAAAGGCATGATGATATAGATCCATCCTTTCGTAGCATATTGGCAACCCGGTACTGCTGAGGGTCTGACCTGTTGTGTGTTATGCCAATTTTTATCATGTTGAGGACTTAATTAGCTGTTTAAAAAGCTAAGCGTGCTTGATGCACAGTCTATCATACCAGTAGTTAAAATGTATAGGGTGATTTCTCCATATACCTGGATTTGATAGCCTTTTAAGGACATAGTATAGGTGATATAGGGTAAGAACAGCAAGATAGCATTAATGAAAGCATACACTAATAGTTTACAGCCTTTCCAGAAATGTATTTCTGCAGTTTATCTGAACTTTGTCACTGGTATGAAAACTAGAATGAATACGTTGTATTTTGATCAGAGATGGGGAAAAGCCATGCATTTATTTGTAGGGACTGTAGGATGTGTATATATATCATCATATACACAGCACTTTATGCAACTTTTAGACAATATCTGCAGGGATAGTTGTAGGTGACACTCCTCATTTGAAAACAGGTCTCTCACATTTAAATGCTTTCAAAAAGGTTTTAATAAATAGCAGCCCTCTCACATATCTGGATTTCAGTCACATAGCTCTCTAGAAATTCAAGCAATTTCCTTCACCATACTTGGTTTGGAGCTATGCAGTCACTAGATTCTAGTTGAACTTTGGATGCAGCTTCTTGTGATTCATATGAAAGTAGGTCTATATGCATCACACATGTTTTGTGCCCTTAAAATTCTCTGAATGGTTGATAAAATGAGTCGTAATCCTCCTCTGTCCCTTCATATAGCAATGACGGTCAGTCTCATGTTTTTGTCGGATGCTGCAGCTGCATTCAAAGATTCATGCTTCCTTACCTCCTTCAGCTGCAGGAAAAACATTCCCTACTTTGAAATTAAATATTTTTAAATATTGGTTAATCGATTAATTCAATTCAGACTGGCAGAGAGGGGTAGTCCTACAAAGTAGTGATCAAGCTGCAGCTTCTTTGCCTTTCTGCTGCAGCAATCCCTAATGGGTCCTTTCCATCTTTAACTTTTGGGATGTCCAGCCATTCTGGCTAAGTACAGTAGCTGGGATATAATAATCAACAGCAACAACATAGTTAATACTGTTTACATATAATTGGTTGTTAAAAATCAACACCTCATCATCTAAGAGGAATAGATTTAGGGCACATATGTATAAGCTTTGGTTTGAAGAGACTGCCCACAAACTCAAGAAGATAGCATTGCACTCACTCATATTTGGAAGGTTAGTTTCACAATCATAAAGACTAGATTCTCTTTTAAAATAATGAATAACTTGCAGGCTGTGCCATGTGCTTACTAGGCTCACCATTCCCCCCTCTTTCTGGCTTTCACCGCCAGAGAGTATGAGAGCATGATGATGTCATTCTGTCCCCCAGCTGGAAAAACTTTTTTATATATAGAGAGAGAGATTAAATGCCACCAAAATAGGTGCACCACAGTTGTACATTTTAATCTCAACATCGTGACTTAGTTTCCAAAAAAATCAGATTTTTGAAATCTTACACAAGTAATTAGAAGTAAACTAGTTAGGTAAAATGCCAAGATGCATTATTCGGAATACTTGAATCAAGTATTCAGAACAATGCATGTACAAATCAGGTATTCAGAACAATGATTTAGGCATTTTACTTGACTAGTTTGTTTCTAATTACTTGTGTAAGATTTCAGAAATCTCTTTCTCTTGGGAAACCAACCATTAAGTCACTCAGTTGAGTCTAAAATGTAAGAGTTGGAAACTGTGGAAATGTTCCATCAGGGGAACAGTCAGGTAATCTCTGGGGTGTCTGATGTTGCTATTTATTTATACTTCTATCCTTCACTTTATTTTCTGTGTACGATGTGGGCGGGAAGAATTTACATTCTTCATTCATACCAACTGCTGTAAACCTCTGACCACATGTAAAGGATCTGCCATGTGAATGGGACTGATTAATGATGGACAGGTAGGGAAAAGCCAGAGGGTGAAAGGAAAGAATCTCATATTCTTCACGAGCTGGAGTATAGAGTTCTGACTCTTCAGAGATCAGAATGTTGATTTTATTTTCAGGCTCTGTCCTTGCTTTTCTTATCCTTTCTTTCAGTGCCATATTTTCTGAATAGTTAAGATCTGATATGGACCTACTGCTTGTCCTCATGCAATTTTTCGATACCTAAAATCAAAAGCTTAGCCACTTCCACAGAAGAAACTCACTCTGGAAGAAGATTAATTAAAGGACTTTTTTCAGCTATGTCAGTATTGGACCTCTGTTTCATTTTTAACAATGTATCACACAGAAAATAATGCTAGACAAGATCAGTATACTTCTGCACAAGACTGCAATATTAGAACCTGTATTTTTCTCCATTGAGGCTTTATTTAGAGATTTAAAGTATATTCTCTTGATTTTTATCTTTGTTGGTTCATTTTTCCACATTTGAACTGCTTTCCTTGTGCCAATTCGCTAAATAATAAGGGAGCATGATGAACAGTTCTTCTGCATCAGTGCCCCAATTTGCATGTGAACAAGAGTTGTCTATTTTTGCTGTTTGCCTTTGACAATAAAGTAGCTGCTATTTTTCTCAAATTTTCTCCTTTTAGCTACAGTCTCAGTAACATTACCAGTCAAAGTGAAATACTGATCCTGCCCCACTGCGCATTTCCAGCATGAATACTATAACATTCATATTGTCTCCAGCCAACAAAATAAAATGCTGAAATATTTGAGGGAGAGCATTGCCACAGGCAGGCAGAATCTTTTTCCTCTAAGAAGTATTTATTCAGTTTCTCAAATTAGAAATAATAAGTAATTAATACTTCAGGTGAACTGAAATTTTGTATGTAAATTTGAGAGATTCTGAAACAATTTTTTTTTAAATATCTGATTTTTTTTAAAATATCAATGTAGTAAAAAAAATCTTTAGTTTACAATCATCCTGATTTGATTTCACCTCCATTTTCTCATAGAATGTACACACACTTCAGTTAAAGGCTTAAGTAAGCCTTGAGTTTCTGCATGGAAAGCACTGACTTGTAAAGGAAGCCATTTTGCAAGCCTCTTAAAAAGTTAGCAAACATGTAAGTCCTTGGTCCTGAAAGGCTTCTGTCCACTGATATTGTACTGTATACCCAGGTGTGATCCTTTCCAGGATTGGGGCCAAGAGAATGATGGTCCATGTGATTTACTTTTTACCATAAAGTCTCCAAATACAGATGAGCTATGAACAGATTGTTTGTGGGATTTTTAAAGATAGATGAGAATTTGAAATTTGCTACAATTAGCTATGTGTTTACTTTTAATTCTTGTTGGATGTGCCAGCAAACATTGCATTAATATGTAAGGACTAGTTTGAGTGGACTATTGGCAAGCAGTGAACCTGTGCTTGGAGGTTGCTGTTAGCTTCTTGAACTCATGCTTTTGCTGTCATGAAATATAGATAAAAATGTTCATATTGTATTTGGAGGTATAAAATTGTCTATTCCTATATGACTTAATTTATCCTGAGAATCTTCAGGGCCAAAGAATTGTAACTGTTTCTAGTGTTGGTTCTTGCTTGGGTAAGTGGGAATGTATCAACTATTTTTATTTTTTTTCTGTGTATTTAGGAACTTAGGCAATAAGGTGTCTCAGCAGTTGGTGAAGAAGAAAGTGCAACAGAAGTGTTCAGACTGAAACTATGCCCCTGATGCTTATCATTGTGGTCAGAATCTTCTAAACCTCACAGCTGTGCGTTTGCTTGCAAGCAACTGGCCACTGACCAGGTTGTTTTCTCTTGAAACAGCCAAAGGTTTAAATTAATGAGAAAGTGCCTAATGCTTTTCCAGGGTAGAACTTGTCTACCCTGGAAAAGCATTAGGCACTTGGTATGCACCACTGATGATCAGGTCTGTATACGTTATCAATATGTATGTTCTCTTCAAATGCTTTTGCTTTTTTAAACTTAACTTTCTTGTGTGCGTACATGGTAATAGTGCTGTTGAGCAAACTAATAGCAGAGCACTCCGCTGGATTCATTTCCTCTTTAAGTGTTTGTTTTTTTTAACCTTGAGGACAAAATGAATAGCAATTAAATGTGTATGCGAGGGTGGGGGGGAGGAGGGTTGTGGAGATCCTCAACCATGCAAACAATTTTTAAAAAGTAATTTTTGTACAATAGTTGTCAATGCTAGCTACAGCCTCTGGTTCCTATACATCTGAAAATATTTTAATAAGAAGAACAGCATATATGTTTACAGTCCATTTCAGCTGCCCTGGAGATAACTTGGATAAATATTGGCTCCTCCATGTTCCTCCTAATCCCTGCTGGGTCTAATACTGTGCAGAGGTTCAGAATACTTGTTTTCTTTCTTCATTCTCCCCTTCCACCCCCTCCTCAGATGTAATTTGATCTTTCAGGCCTGGTCTTCTGCTTTGGCAGGTTTTTCTGCCCTTGAATGGAAGAAATTAACTACTTCCTCACCACCAAGCCTCAACCACACTTTTACAATTCGGCTGCTTGTTGTGTGTGCTGTTGTACTATAAATCATGCAAGGTTAAACTATGATCCTTACATGAACCCATTAGTTTTGGACAACCCTATTTCAGTTTCAACCCCTTTGGTGTGTTTCATTTTAATTCTTCCTTTTCCTTCTCATTTTCTTTAAATTACAAAAAGTGTTTCCATTGTTACCAAAGAGTCAATGCTTAGTTGGAAAAACTTATTTTTCATTTTCTGCAAATGTTATAGCATGCACTTAAATAAAATCTCCAAACTAGCAACAACTCTCCACATCACTCTCCCACTCCCTTCTTAACTATTTATTTGATGTGCTGACCAGATAAAGAAAGGAAAGTCAGTACAACAAAGGTGTGGTTTTGTGATTTATGCCTTTCAGAACTACTTCCAACTTGATGCTAGAAATTCCAAAAATCCTCTTTCCTTGCGTTGTCTGCAAATGTTTAAAAAGTCTTTCAATGGAAGACACTAAAAGGCTTTTAGTGAACCTGAAAAGCCATGTCTGGTTTCGGTTTTAAAATCTTAAAGGCTTCAAACGCTGATACTGAAGGCAATTTTCTTTCTTACTGACAACCCATCCTTTCTAACTTCAGAGTATCATGAAATGGTGACTTAAGAGCTTACGCTTCAGGCATAGCCCCTTTGCCACCACCTTGAAGACAAGGATTCTGGCATGTTACTTGAAAGGAATTTCAGAGTTTAACAGCCCATGTCTATAATCCCACCATTTGTCAACTGACTCCTTCAGTTGTGAGAACTGCAAATAACAAACATCTGTTAGATGAAGGAGGTAAAAGCAACAAATACACATGCTGTATTGTAAAAGCTTTTCGTTTTTCAGTTGAACTGCTTGGTGTGCTTTATTTGCATGATTAGTAGCTCCGGATTCTTTTCTGAGCCTCACCTATTAGAATGCCTCCTGGGAAATTTAACTCCAAAATTGTTAACATTTCATTATGATTGTGTGCTTTAACTTATTTTATGTCTTCCCAAAAGTACCCATGCAATTTTCAACAGCAAAGGAAGCATTGTCTTGCCCCATGGAGCTCTCAGACTAAAGCACTTATGTGTAGAGTTGTTAAAGCAGAAGTAGGAGGTTATGTTCACTAATAGACTGTATAAAGTATTCAGTATTACTCCTCTCACTTCCTGTAAGTCATCTGTTTTTGGTAGTGGCTGCAGTCTAAGTGGATCTGTGAGGAGTGTGAAAGCAGCAAAGAGGTAGTGGTCTGTGGATAAACTTAGGAAAGGCGTTTCATGCATGCAACTGCATACAAGTCACAGATGTCTGAATGAGAAGCTTGAAGGAAGGCAGACAACACTGGCATCAGGCAAAATAGACAAGACTTGTGAAACAAGACAAGGTTGCAGAACCCCAGAACAGGAGGAGCCAGCAGCCATGGCCTCTCACTTTTTACTGGCTGTAAGGCCAAACAGTGTGGTGGACGGGGTGAAGAGGAGTGGACGGGGTGCAGGGGCTCGGAGGGAAGGGGTGATACATGGGGTTAAGGAGAAGGAGCGGGACTTCTGGGGGGAGGGAGCAATGTGGTATGGTATGGGGTGTGTGACCACAGTTCAGGTGTCTGTGGTTCCCCACTTTCTGGGTTCTTCTGCCTCTTGAGCAAGGATGGACAGGTAGGGAGAGGAAGAGTTATGTAGTGCTTTTAGAAGATGGTGGCAAGAAGCTTCAGTGGAGCAAGTTTTCATGGCATGTTAGTAAAAACATCTGAGCCCTATCTACATTAGTGCATACACCCTCTCTACCAGTGATTCAGCTGCACTTTTACAAAAATGGTACAAATCTTTCTGTTATAAAGAAGGTCAGTGTGAACAGACCTTAAGCATGGCAGTGAGAGAGTCCCATGTTTACCATTACGGGAAGAGATTGAAAAGAAGGTTTTTCTATGTCGTTGATGAGGAATTCTTTAGTTAAATTAACAGGCCTGTAGTCCCTCTGCACTCTGCTGCTACTCAGCTTTAGAGTAAAACCTCTATCCTATGAGTCTTCTTGTTGTGGTTCATTTGTGACAGCATGGGGATGTGAATTCCAGAAAAAGAAGTGGAATCTTAGAATCATAGAACCATAGAGCTGGAAGAGAGTACATAATCTATGGAGTATGTAATGATTCCTCTGCTCAGTTGTTAGATGATGGGCCAGAACCAGCGAGGTAATGAGTTTGTATCTCCTGCTGAAGTCAGTGGATGTTGAGGGCGCTTAGCACCTTGGTGGATTGCGGCCCTGTTCTTGGACTTGCAGTACACTACAGTTAGGTTAACATAGGACAGCTTACATTAACCTAAATATGTCAGTGTACACACCAGAGCCCTGCTCCCACTGATGCGAGTGTCCTGCTACACCAACATAACTCACCTCCACCAGAGACATGGGATTTGGGGGGCAAGACAGTATCTGTGTAGAGCAGACACTGTTACTTATGTCAGCTGTTGGCTGTCATTCTTGTCAATTTAATGGCTCCATCATGAAACCTGTCTGGCCCCTGAACTCCTACTTCCAGCCCAGGCTGCATGCTCCTCATTTGAGCTACAAGGATGAGTCCTCTGGTACCTTAAAGACCAACAAATTTGTTTCGGCATAAACTTTCATGGGCTGGAACCCACAAAAGCTTATGCCCAAATAATATATGCTCCTGGTGAGGACATATACAGCTGACAGGAGGAGGACAGTGTGGACCTGGGTTTGTAAGTGGTCCTAAAATAGATCAACTTAACTTTCTAGAGTAGACATGCCCTACCTCTGTGGACAAACCCAAAAGGTTTGGCAGACTAATAGATACTTAGCATGTTAGAATGCCAAGAAAGCCTTTTCTCACAAACTACAGTTAGGTGGTAGGATATTAGAAATAAAACACTGTCTGCAGGCAAAATTACCTTTTAGTGTAGGAAAAACTTAAAAAACAACAGTCTAGTAGCTTGGTTGTGCCCACAAAAGACTATGTTTTGTTAGTCTTTAAGGTGCTGCTAGACTCGGCTACCCCACTGTTAGATAAGCATTAAGCAAGGAATGTTTGAGTATGCATTAAAACAATAATCTCATGGGATCTGTTTTATGTGTTAACAGCGCATCAATGAGTAATTATCAGGACTAGAAAGCAGTTAAGAGATACGGTTTAAATCTGAGATTGTCTGCCTTTAATTGGCAGGCTGTATAATGGGGGGAGGTGTGGGAACATAGTTTGCGTGCGGCTCTTCTACAGTGAAAGTGCTGCTTGGGCTCTCTCTTCCCCTCCCCCCCATTCTCTGCCGACCAGACTGGGCAGAGGCAGTTTGTCGCTTCTGCCCTGTGGCAGGAGAGTGGGGCTAAGGTAGTGGACCGACAACTATTCAGGAGCTGGGGCCACAGCCAGGTGGAACTCCGCTCCTGCCCCCACACCTGGCTTGGGCCTCACACTAAGAACGGAGCTGCAGCCAGAGGTGAAGGCTGGAAGTGGGGTGGCAAGTGAGAGCCATGGCAGGTGAGATCCATGGCTGGAGACCAAGCCAGGCGTGGGGGGCAGGAGCCAGGGCGGGGGGAGGAGGGGTTTGGGGCTGGAGCAGACCTGGGAGCAGGACTTATTCCCTACCCTCCATGAGGGCTGGCCTTGACACATTGTGCCTTTCCAAACATTTCTCTGCACCCGTCTAGTAGGGTGCGTGCCACAGTTTGGAAACCTCTGGGCTAAGGGCTTCTGCCCAGTGTGGAGAGGGAGGTGTTGGTGCTCCAGCCCCGTGCAGTGTGCCTTGCTCTCAAACTTCTAAAAATTATCATATGCAGCGTAGAGGGTCAGTAAGTTTGGCCACCTCATATGATCTGTGCTAGCTTTAACTTCACTGATCATGGTGAGTCCAGTCTGAGACTTTTCCATATTTTCCTTGGCATATAAAAGTGAAGTTCCTGTTACTTAATTATGCATAGTGTGCATTGACATTTTGTTCATTGCAAGCTGATTTAAATTTGGTCTGCCTCAGACAAAGAATTCTGTGCTGCATGAGACTGATCACACTGCAAGACAGAGTTAATCCCACCACAGCTCCTGAGTTGCTAGTCCCCAGTATCAGAGACCTTAGTAGCTGCCAAAAAATGACAAAGGCAGACCAGCGCAGCAATTTGAGGAAGGTTTAAAGTTTGAGATCCCCAGTTGAACCTTACAGTAAAATCAGTGTCTAAAAGAAGACTGGACTGGCTCATGAAGGGGAAGAAACACTTCAATTGTGTGTTAAAACATAGTGGGTGCTCATAGATTTAGCATGGTTTCCACGATCAGAGTGGACAATGATTTTTTTTTGGCGTGTGGAGGGCTCCAGTGTTAAACTCTGTTGTAAATCCCATTTTATCGGGTCCACCTGCTCTGTAAAACTTTCCATGTCAGAGCAGAGCAGTTTAATATGGTAATTCTTTGACTGTGCTATAATGCAGTTTAGTCTTGCTTGTATGGAGCGCAGCCCTGGAGCAGGGGCATATTAAGAGGTGTATTTTTAATAAAGCTCTTCTAGTTCTGTTGCTCTGGCCTTCCAAGGATCACAGAGTGCTCGCCAATCAACAAATTAATCCTCCCTAATACTGCCTTGCACGGGGGTCGGCAACATACGGCACGCGCGGTGAGAGATCAGCCCCCCCACCCTCATCCATGCAGCGGCTGGAGCCTTGCAGTCACCGTGCAACAACTGCATGCTGGAGCACCAGCTCCGCCTTCCTGCTGGAATGGCAAGCCGGAAGGGGGAGAGGAGGCGTAGGGGCCAGGGCAGCCTGGCAAGCAGAGCGGGAGGCATGACCCTGCACTGGGCTCCATGCCCCTGTGGAGCCCCCTAGAATAGCGCCTGCATGGCAAGGTATATAGGGCTCTGCTGACCCTATGCCCCCTCAGTTCCTCCTTACCACCGGTGACACTCTTTGCAGCACTTGTTCTCTTGCTCTGCAAGACATCCCTAGCTGGTTTTCCCCCTCTTTTCTGTATGTGGTTGGTTAGTTGTTAATTGTTCCAGTAATAGTTAGTTAATAGTTTCTTGCTGGGGGTTCTCCCCCACCCCTTATTCATTTTTTCTATCAGTAGTGTTCTTCAAGACATGTCCTCGTGGGTGCTCCACATTAGGTCGGTGCGCCACTACCGAGCCTCAGAGTGGAGATTTCATAGCAGTGTCTCTGGGGCCGCGCAGACATGTACCAGCAGTTGCGTGCTGTTAGGCTGCAGGCATTGCACATGCGCAAGCCCCTCCCTCCCACTCCTCAGTTCCTTTCCTACCGCCTCCGGCTGCAGATGGACTCAGCAGTGCTCCTTAGCTTCTTTGTGTCTACATGATTATACTCCTTAAAACCAGTTAAACTCACTAATTAACTACTATAATGAATTTTAAATAGTTAATTACTTCATTAGTTACAAAAAACTAGATTAGTATAAGGGTTTTTTTCTTTTTCTCCCAGTTAATCCCTTCCTGCAGTCTCTGACTGCTTCCATAGGCATGCCTGGATCACGAGGGTTTAAGTGCTGCACTTCATGTAAAGAGCATATCCCGATATCGGATAGTCATTCACAATGCGTCCGCTGCCTTGGAGAGCAGCATATCTCTCAGAAATGCCCTCATTGCACAAAGCTAAAATCGCAGGTACAGAAAGACACAGACCTCTACCTCAAGTTATTTTTGCTGGAAAACGTGCTTAGACCAGCTTCTGATCCGGGCCAAGGATTTCAAGCAATGGCGATCCAAAAAGCGAGTCTCCTCAGCACCTCAAGGGGCTACGGCGTCGAAGCGGTCGTCTCAGCATGTATGACACCAGTGGCGTCTCTGGAACCCCCAGCAGAAACAAACAGAACGCATGTGCTAAATCGCGCTCTACCTGCCTCATTAGCTGCAGCACTATCCGGCACTGATACTATCTTGCCAATGCAGCACGAGAGCGCGGCGCCAATCACAGGCGTCTCGGGCACCTCAGCGACCACCACAGAGGTGCCTGATGTGGCACAACTGCCCGCAGCACGGAGGCATGATTCAAAGCCTCTGATAGCCTCCGTGCCTCCCACTACAGCACCAACATCAGCTGTTGGGCATTACACCCAATGCAATCCACTTTTAACTCACCATTTTTACAACCTGAGTGCTCTCCCGCTTGTTCACATCACAGAGATCACTCTCTTAGGAAAGATTTTCATCCGAATCTCTAGGGGCTTTTCACTAGAGAATTCTCCTTACACAGTTCCGAGTATTTACTCTTCCAGATTTGGGAATATGCCTTCATATTATGGCAATCCCTGGGTACCTCCACCTGAGCCTTACCTTTACTGGCAATACTGGCATAAATGGCAATATTATCAGAAACACCAGCATTGCCAGAAATGACACAGAGTGCAATTTTCCCCCTGCAAACAAATACAAGAAGGGGTCCCACTCGCACAGGAGGCAGCAATCCCTCCTGACCCAAAGGACCTCCCTCCAGTGGAGGGAGGATCTCTGGCCCCAGCTTCAACGACTTCAGATGATGTCGCACATTTCCAAGACCTTTTTAAACATGTAGGTGCTGAATTAAACATTCCTTTTCAAGAGGTTGTGGAAACTCAGCACGAGCTAACAGACATACTGCACTCAGTAACACCATCAAAGGTAGCATTGCCAATTAATCCATCAATAATGGAACCGGCAAGGATGGTGTGGAAAACTCCGGCATCAATCTCTTCCTCAGCTAAGAGAACAGACGAGAAATATTATGTCCCGCCCAAAGGTTCGGAATTTCTTTTTGCTCATCCAGCACCTAGTTCTCTTGTGGTGGAAGGTGCACCACAAAAATCCAAGCAGCAACAATACTGGTCTACCCCATCGGACCGCGATAGCAAAGGGCTTGATGCATTCGGGTGCAAAATATATACGTCTTCTACTTTACAATTTCACATTTTGAATTATGCAGCTTTATTGAGCAAATATGATTACAGAAATTACACCAAACTGAATGACTTTATTGCAGATATTCCTGAGGCTAAGAGGCAACACTACAAAGCACTGGTATCCAAGGGTCACACGATTGCAAGAACAGCATTACAGGCTGCCTTAGACGCTGCTGACACAGCAGTACGTTCTACAGTAACAACGGTAGTAATGAGGAGGGCATCATGCTTTAGCTCCACTCCATTCCCCAGGGAGATTCAATCTACAGTAGAAGATCTGCCTTTTGACAGCCAGAATTTGTTTGCAGCCAGCACCAATGAAATTGTCCACTCCATGAAAGATTCCAGAGTGATGCTTCGGCCTTTGGGATTCTATAACCAAGTACCTAGAAGAAGGCAATATAGGTACCAGCCCTACCCGAGACCTCAATACTCCCCATATGCACAACACTACAATAGACAAGACCGGCAGCAACAGAACAGAGGCAGAAACCATGCCGCCACCCTTCCTCTACCAATTCCCAACAATCGCAGCAGTTCAACAAGCAAATTTGATCATCAGGTCGAGGGTCTGGAGAGCCTCTCACCTGTTCCAACACTGTCAAAGGAAGCAAATCTTTTCCATTGATTGTTGCCCTTCTTCAACAACTGGCAACGTATAGCCTTTGATAGATGGATCCTGCAGATAATTGAAAAGGCTACCTTGTTCCTTTTTGTGTCATACCCCCTCTCCACCTCCTTCCCCGTCCCTTTTCAGGGACCACTCTCATGAGATCCTTCTTCAACAAGAAATAGAGCACCTCTTACACATAGGGGTGATTGAACCAGTCCCCACACAATTTAGAGGTAAGGGGTTCTACTCCCATTACTTCTTGACTAAAAAAAGTCGGGGGCGGGCGGGGGGAGGGCTGGAGGCCCATTCTAGACCTTTGAGCCCTCAATAAATTCATTCAGAAACAAAAATTCAAAATGGTAACGCTTGCTACCATATTATTGGCATTGGAACAGGATGATTGGTTCTCGTCCCTCGACTTGCAAGATGCATACTTTCACATTGCCATCCACCTTGCTCACAAGCTTTTTCTTCATTTCGTTGTAGATTCTCAACACTACCAATACAAAGTGCTTCCATTCGGACTCTCTGTGGCCCCAAGGGTCTTCTCAAAGGTGCTGGCGGTTGTCTCAGCGTACCTGAGGAAACAAAGAGTTATCGTATTTCCTTACCTAGACAACTGCCTCCTCAAGTCGCGCTCACACAGTGATTCCTGCCGCTCTCTGTCGGTCACAAGACACCTATTCCGACACCTGGACCTTCAGGTGAACTAAGCCAAATTGACACTCCAGCCTACACAAAAGATACAGTTTATAGGAGCATGCCTCGATTCGACAGCGGCCACCACATCTCTACCTACAGACTGTTTTCAAAAAACTGTGGCCTTTTTCAACAAATACCGTACGATCCAGCCCCCGTACAATAGCACTCGAATGCCTTCAGCTGTTGGGGCACGTGGCAGCGTGCAACTTCGTAGTCAGCAATGCCCGTCTCCACATGAGATGTTTACAGAGCTGGCTGGGACAGGTGTACAAACCCAGTGTCTGTCCGCTATCCAAATCCCTAGCCCCTCCAGGGATAGTAAAGAAATCTTTTCACTGGTGGCTGAGCCCATGGAACCTTTGTTCCAGAGTCCCTTTCCACCCACCAGAACCATCTGTCTCCATGACGACAGAGGCATCTCCTACAGGATGGTGTGCCCATTTACGACATATCTGCCAGAGTCTGTGGTCCAGCACTGGCAAGAACTTGCACATAAACATCCTAGAACTGCGTGCAGTCAGGAATGCATGTGTTAAATTCCTCCCATTCATCGCCAACAGCCACGTTAGACTGTATGTAGACAATTTCACAGCTATGTTTTACATAAATCGTTGGGGCGGAGACCGATCATGAAGCACTTTACACAGAGGCCATAGCACTTTGGAGCTGGTGCCTAAAATACAACACAGTTATCACCGCAGTGCATCTTCCTGGCGCCCTGAATAAAATGGCAGATGCACTCAGCAGAGCCCTCCTGGTCGAACATGAGTGGCAAATGAAACCGTACATATTGGTGGACATCTTCTGCCTGCGGGGTCACCCTACCATAGACCTGTTTGCCATGCAGTCCAACAGCCAATCCCCCCTGTTCTGTTGCAGGGCGGGAATAGGCAAGGAGTGAATGGGAGATGCCTTTCTCATCGCATGGACATCCCGCCTATTCTACGTGTTTCCTCCTATACCCCTAGGCTGTGTCTACATTGGCACCCCTTTCCGGAAAAGGGATGCTAATGAGACACTTCGGAATTGCAAATCCGCGGGGGATTTAAATATCCCCCGCGGCATTTGCATGAACGTGGCTGCCGCTTTTTTCCAGCTCGGGGTTTTGCCGGAGAAAAGCGCCAGTCTAGACGCGATCTTGCGGAAAATAAACCCTTTTCCGCAAGATCCCTTATTCCTACTTTCAAGTAGGCAAAACCCCGAGCCGGAAAAAAGCGGCAGCCATGTTCATGCAAATGCCGCGGGGGATATTTAAATCCCACGCGGATTTGCAATTCCGAAGTGTCTCATTAGCATCCCTTTTCCGGAAAGGGGTGCCAATGTAGACACAGCCATATTGAACAGAGTAGTTCACAAGATAAGGAGGGACAGGGCTCTTCTCATGCTTATAGCACCAGCATGGCCACACCAGTCATGGTTTTCCTTCCTCGTGGCGATGTCCTGTGCCCCACCGATCCACTTACCTTGCATCAGGGATCTCCTCCTTCACCCAGGCTCCCACAATGGCCATCTGAACCTCCACTCACTACACTCGACTGTCTTCTACACCTTAAACAAGAGGGCCTCACAATAAGCTCCATTAAAGTTCACCTTGCAGTTATTACTATGTTTCACTCTAAGATAGACGATTCATCCATATTTGCTCATCCACTCAGCAGGAGGTTCTTAAAGGGCCTGCAGGCCCTTTATCCAGGTATCATTCCACCAATGCAACCATGGTACCTGCATTTAGTATTGAATGCTCTAACTAGACCTACTTTCGAACCATTGGCGACCACCTCTTTTTTTATACTTGTCCATGAAAACTGTTTTCCTCGTAGCTATTACCTCAGTCAGACAGGTAGGAGAGATCACAGCCCTATTGGTGGATCCCCCATACACCACCTTTTTAAAAGACAAGGTAATATGTATCCCAAATTCCTCCCAAAAGTACACTCGTCCTTTCACATCAATCAGACAATACACCTCCCCACCTTCTTCCCCAAACTGTTACCCACACAAATTTCTGTATCCCTTCTACACTGAAGGGACACACACCCTTACCCAATTCCTAGGGCTCAAGGTGCAACCTTCTGCGGGTTTTGCAGGATCTTTAGCCACTGATAGAGCCTCACACAGTAATATTCTTATCCTCTATTTATTGACAGTTCCCAAACAAGCAGAATACACATGCTAAGCACACAGTGTTATGCTCACCACTTCTGGTACAGGCAGACTTCCTCTGTTGGCCAGGCAATATCGGTCTCTCTGGTCTTAGGCTGTGTCTCGGAGGTGAGTTCTTCTTCCAGGTCTTTCCCCTTCTTCTTAGTGTTCCTTGTCTCCCTTTGGTCTTCTTCCAGCCTTTTGCTTCTTTCCTTCTGCTTCTGTTACTTCTGATCTTCTTCTTGGTCTCCTTCTTGGACCCCAGTTTATATAATGAAACCTGAGTCCTGCTTAGCTATACCTTAACCAATTATTTTAGTTTAATTTTACTAACCAATCATACTCTACCACCTTAATTGATTTACACCTAGCAAAATTAATTATACAGCAGACAGAAACAGTTGCAAACCAGACAGAGCTCACACAGACAAACAATAGGAAAGTGTAATGACGATTATAGAATGAGGATTCCACAACCTCAAGTATTGATAAGCAGTTTCTTGCCAGACAGAATGGTGTTACTTAAATTTTCTTTATCCATCTTGAAATCTGTTTCTTTATCTGGTGACTGTGGGGGAGTTAACAGGACAAAATTCCCTTCTCACAACCTGGTGTGACACTATTTTAATGCAGTTTAGATGGAATGTGAGTATGTGACTAGACCTTACAGCTAATGGCTGCTGCTTTTCAGTCTGGATGCAGAAGAAGGCTTTGGTTCAGGCCTACCACAGGCCTTCCAACATGGCTACAGAAAAACCATATTGTTACAAAACTACATGCCAACTCTTTCAAGATGAAAATGCACACCCTTGACTTGCGCAGAGCTCTTTCCTTTTACCTGCAGTGAACAAAACCGTTCCAGGCATCCCCCAGACTTTTTCAATAGCAAACCACAATAAGGGCCATGCCGTCTCATCACAGAGAGTCTTCCATTGGATCTCGGATTGCATCAAGCTTTGCTACGCACAGTGAGATGTGCCACCTCCAGATAGCATAAGGGCACACTCAGCCAGAGCCATGGCTGCCTCAATAGCATTCCTCCATAAAGTACCCATAAGAGACACATGTGCAGCTGCCACATGGTCCTTCGACCACACGTTTGCAAAGCACTACGCACTTATGCAGGGACCTCTTTCCAACCTGAAACTAGCTAAGGCAGTTCTTTCCACCGCTTTTTTGCCAGATCCGAAGTCCCTACCTCCCTAAAGGGAAATCGCTTTGTAGTCACCTAATGTGGAGCACCCACGGGGACATCTCTCTCTCGAAGAGGAAGTTACTCACCTCGATAGTAACGGAGGTTCTTCGAGATGAGTGTCCCCATGGGTGCTGCACAACCCTCCCTTCCTCCCCTCTACTTCAGGATCCTGTCCTTCTCAAGCGATGGTTTCAGGGTAGAGAAGGAATTGAGGAGTGGGGGGAGGAGGGCTCATACCTGTGTGATGCCTGCAGACTAACAGCATGCGACTGCTGGTACATGCCTGCGCGGTCCCAGGGACACTGCTATGAAATCTCCACTCTGAGGCTCAGCAGCGACATACCCACCTAATGTGGAGCACCCACAGAGACACTCATCTCGAAGAACATCAGTTACTATTGAGGTGAGTAACCTCCTCTTTCCTCCTGGGAATGCAGTGGGAGGTTAAGCACTGGGATGCCTGTGGCGAGCCTGTGCCCAGAGGGATCTCCCATACTGCTTGCCCTAAGTGTTTAAGTGCAAGACACTTAACAGATAAGTGCAGTATTTGCAAGAGTTTCAAGCTGAGGACTAAGTGAGAGAGGGATCAGCGCTTGAAACTCATGCTTGTGGAGTTGGCACTCAGCCCCTCTGTGCCAGACCCAACACTAGCCTCTTGGTGCATTGTGTGTTGGCCTTGGAGTAGGTTTCATTGGCACCACAGAAAGAGGGACATAAGGAATACTGGCATGGGTCCCAGACCTATAAGGCTGGTTCTTCAGTGTGACACCACTCCCAGTTCCCAGTGCTACACAAGAAGTTCGGGTCAGACAGAGGCAGATCAGCAGTTACCTCACTTCATTGCGTCCCTTGTTGGGACACCTTAAGAACAGGGCAGCATCCCCGGCACCGTTGACTCGGGCCTCGAAGATGGGACCGTTGAGTCTAGGCTTGCTCTACTCCCGTGTATGTGTAGCTCTGGAGGAGGACCTGGACCTCCCTTCCACTCTGGATACTTTTGAGGTCGCCAAGAAGCTTATCTAAATGAAGGGGCATGTAGCATGGGCACAGACGCAGGCAGTGGCACCCACTGCGGGGCGCCACTCGGCTCATACCCCTGTGTCTACCCAGCCAGCAGCACCGCCATCACTGCAGACCTCTCTACTGGCACCGACACTGCTGGTGCAGACTTCAGCTCATGCTGGTACCAGCTCCAGTTCAGCACTGAGGCGAGCTGACCACTTTGTGGCCGCGCTCCCCATCCCCATAGCAGCAATGTCAAGCGCCCTCAGGCACCAAACCACCTTGGTCCGTCTCTGCGCGTCAGGGTCAGAGATGGAGTTATTTGTCTCCCGGTACCTCTCCTCTTCCTATTCTCGGCACCACATCCGACACCGCTATTGGGAAGCTCCCCGGCACTGCAGGCATCCTGGACCCCTAATGGCAGGCTCCTGTCAGCAGTGGCTGTTCAGGACACCCTGGGCCTACTATCAAAGTCAGGGCCCAGTGTCGAGGGCAGCGGTTTCTTCGTCCCGTCAGCCACCTTTGGCTACATTGGTTGCTCTGGACCATCCAAAAGAGCCCGAGTGTGTTCTGGTGCAGGTGCTGCCAGAGCATCCAGCCACACCAGTCCCTCGTGCCACCGGCAACTCACCCACCCAAGGTCTCTGGGAACACCATAGTGCCTGAAGATCAGGAGGACCCAGTTCCCAAAGCAGCGTCATTCTCCTTCCTGGCCGAGGCTGTCATGGGCACTTTCTCCTCCCTTCCTACCCCAGATACTAAAGTATATCAGGACCTCCTGAGGTGAGTAGCCCACAACCTCGGTGTGCCAGTGGAGGAGGCGGTAGACAATACAGACCCAATCATAGATGACATGGCCCAGAGAGTCTGTCCAGTGTGGCATTGCCATTAATCAAAACTATACAGTCTTACAGCTAAGGTGCTGTGGCAGAGCCCAGCTTCCCTCCCACTGACTAAAGGGGTTCAGACGCACTACTTTGTTCCCCAGCAGGGGTACAAGCACTTGTTTACCTACCCTCCACCAGGGTCACTTGTGGTTGACACAGTCACAAGGAGACGCAGGGACAGCCAGGACCTGCCCCCAGATATAACGACTCCTACAAGCTGGACCTCTTTGTCCATAAGGTATTCGACTGGCAGGCTCCAGCTTCGGATATCGAATTAACAGGCTCTGTTGAGATGAGTGCATACAGAATATGTTATCAAAATTCCAGGAGCTCCTCCACGCAGGCTCATGCCACGAATTCACTGCGGTCTTGGAAGAGGACAAAACTGTGGCCCCCACCTCCCTCCAGGCGGTGCTAGACTTGGCTACTTGAACCATGGTGTAGCGCTGTGGTCCTCCATCCATGCCTTCACACAATGCGCTACAATGTATGACTCCAAGTATCTGAGCTCCCCCATGGAAGTCCAGAACACAATCCAGGATCTTCCATTCAAAGTGTGGGTCTGTTTTCCAACAAAACAGCATTTCAGCCTTCCACCCGGGGGTGGGGGACAGATCCCTCTTCGCCATGCCACAGTAGGACACTTTCTCAAAGATCTGGAATGGTTATACCCACAGGTTAAATACCCATCCTTCAGTGGGATCTCAGCCTGGTCCTGTCCTAGCTTATGCCTCCCCCTTTGAAGTCCTGGCAACCTGTCCTATCTCTTTGAAGATAGTCTTCCTAATGGCGATAACCTCAGCCAAAAGGCTTTCAGAGCTACAAGCTTTTACCTCCGAATCCCCATCCACTGCCTTTTATAAGGATACAGTGCAACTCTGTGCCCACCTAGCTTTTCTTCCTAAGGTGGTCTCACACTTCCGTATCAACCAGGACATTTTCCTACTTGTGTTCTTCCCAAGACTCCGCACCACATCTAAAGAGTGAGGCCTGTTATTAATAACTACATATTAATAACTACATTTGCAATTTCGAATGTCTTCATTTGCATCCCTCTCTCGAAAGAGGGTGCAAGTGTAGACATACCCAAAGAAACTAAGGAAAAGGAAGGTTGGCAGAGTCCTATATACCACACCATTCAAGCACCATTCCAGGGGGCTCCACAGCCAGCCCAATGGATACTGCTAAGGGGGGAAAAACCTTCCAACAATCGTGCAGGCAACGCACACGCACACACCTATTGGAATGGACATGAGCAAAATATCTCGAACAAAGTTATAAAGGTAAGTAACCTTTTTTGCCCTACCTTGTTACATTGGCATAATTATAGTCCATTAACGTCAAAGTGCCTAGCGTCCACACACAATATGTTTTTTAAACCAAATTGTTTGGTGTTTTATGTCCTGGCAATCTTGGAACAGAGGTAACTCCACTTTATGAGTGTGTTCGTTCCTAACTATTTCACTTCTGGCAGCCGTCAGTTACTATTCCACACTGCATTGCTTCACACCTGGAGTGATCTATCTGTGTTCTTCCGTCCAATCATTGCTTTGGGGTCATCTTGACCTGATGTTATCTCTCCATTGAAAGGATGGCAGGCAATCATGAATAATCCTCTTGGATACCAGGTAGTGAATTCACATACTCGTTATAGCTACCATGCCCACCCCTCATGCCTTTCGTGTAGACGCCTTCAGAAGTCCTGGACTTAATTGCCCTCTTTGGAGAACAGCACATTTAATCCATGGTGGAGAAACGTCACCAGAATGAAGATATCTACAAGACAATGTCAGAGCAAATGAAGACACGGCTGCATTTCTGAGCTGGTCCCATTGCCGTATGGAAGCACTTCAGGTTCCCTTGTTCTTCCAGTGTGCTTTCATTATTAACCAAATACATGTGCATCATCTTGTTTGTATTAGTGTTATGATCATGGTACACTGCAACGGGTCCTCCATGCTACCTGACAGAAGTTCAAAAATAGCAGTGGCAAAATTAATGGAAGCCAGAGACTAATCACAGGAATTTTAGTTAGACCAGGGGTGGGCAAAAGGGCCTCCCGCCAAGCGGGTTGAGCCTGCAGAGGCCCTGCCGCTCCCCCTAATTGGCCTGCGGGTGGGGGAGGCGCATGAAGTTTCCTCTGCCCTACCAGGAGCATGCGGCACTTTTGAAGGAGGACACTTCTCGCGCTCCCCTGCCCCCAAGCCCTGATTTGCCTGGGGGCGGGAAGAGCATGCAAAGTTTCCTCTGCCCTGCCCCTGCCCCTGCCCTGCGAGGAGCACGCGGCACTTAGAAGTGCCGCACACTTCTGGCAGTGCAGGAGGAGGCTTCGTGTGCTCCGCTACCCCCAGGGCTTGATTGGCCTGGGGTTGTGGGGAGGATGGGAAGTCTCCTCCCACCGCCAGGGGCATGATGCTTAGTGGGAAGGGAGAGCAAAGGGGCTCCTCCACCCCCAGACTAATCATGGTCTGTGGGTGGGGAAGCCTGAAGCATTCTGGCTCCTCCTCTTCCTTTTGAGGCCCCACCCCTTCTGATGCAACAAATTTTTGAAGTGGGCCCCAGCAAAAAATTATTGCCCACCCCTGAGTTAGACCCTGCCCCTATCAGTCACAAAACTCCTAATTTCCAATACTCATCCCACAATGCCCTGTGAAAAGAATCACAGAGCTGAGCCAATGAACATTGCACCATGGGATATCTGCTGTTAATTTGAACAAGGGCACAGCTGTGTGGATGCAATGATTAACAAGGAAAGTGCTTTAAAGGAACAAAACAAAGAAGTTTAGATTAATTTCAGTTTAATATAGTTAAATTACTGCATCTAGAGCAAGCAAACTAGGTCTATGTAATATTATTGTGTCAGTATGGTCTCAATCTTCCTTTGTTAAATGCATAGTAAAAATGAAATGTCAGGAATTGAAATTACATTAGTTAACATCCAAATATCCATGTATGTACTCCACTCAACAACTAAAATGACTACACTAGATGGAAGTATCTGTGATCTTGACAAAGAAACTTAAACTATTCAGAAATCATTAATAAACCCACCCATTTTAAATTTTCAGGTTTTAATAATAGGGAATTGAATGTGCTCTCTTCAGAAGTGTGTTTAGATGTTGATATAAGGAAGAGAATAAAGAGAATTTGAAACCTGGCTTTAGTGCATTGAACACAAACCACTTCACTTCAAATAATAAGTGTAATCCTTATTAATTCCATTGGCATTGCTTGCATTACCTTATTCATGATGAGTGTTGAGGACAGTCTTGGTAATTGCACTAGAAGTCTGCTTTTCTTTAGCTGCAGTTGAAAGAGTAGGATGTTAGAGAAGATTCATGACATGGAAAAGTAGAATAGGTCAGTTTAAGTAAGCATAACAACAGGAGATTGTGTTGCTACTCCATCACAGTTCCCTAAACATGATACTCCTAGCATCAGCATGTGATGACTGGATCACTTGTGTGTCTTACATAACCCTTCTCACCATCTCATGGTTTAACCCTTCTCACAGTTCAATGGCATACAGCTTTCAAAAGTGGAAACCCTCTGTGTATACAATGTCCATTTGGAAAATAAGGGGTCTGAATAAGTAGATAGCCCTCAGTTGATTTTGGATCTTTGCTAAGTTCATATATTACTACACAGCTCAAGCAGAGCCTTAAGTGAATTGTAATACTTTTTCCCCCTTTTTGAAGGGAGATAGCACTGTGCAGTGGACTGGGCACCAATTTTGATGTGAACAGATTAGTGTTTTATCCTTGTCTCTACCAGTGATGGAGTGAATAAACTAGGGATGTTAACTGGTTAACACTGTTTAACCGGTTAACTGTGGAGTAGCTCCCTGCCCACAGTGCAATGTGGTGGGTCCGGCTGGGCCAGAGCAGTCCCCTGCCCATTGTGTGCTGTGGGCTGCTCTGGCCACTGGGGCTGCTTGTGTCAGGCCTGCTGCAAAACAGTGAGGCATGGGGGTCCTTCTCCAGCCTAGCTGAGCCACCAGTTAACCAGTTACTGGTAAGCATACCCCAGTTAGCTGATTGCCCCTTTACATCTCTAAACTGAATTTGAGGAAGTCACTTAAGTTCTCTGTGACTCAGTTTCCTTATTTATAAAACAGGGATAATAGTGCTCACGCATCTTTTCTTTTTTTAAACCATGTTTTGAGATCTGTGGGTAAACCCAGAAACGAGTGCAAAGTGATTTATGCTATAGAAATAATGCCACAGGTGGTGTGTTCAGTAAGTGTTTCTTACAGTTTTTAAAAATGTTATAAGCTGAGGGACTGGTATTGTCTTTCCAAGCTGTGTTCTTTGAGAATGCATCTCCACAGATCAGAACTCTGTAGCAAAACAATGTTGTAAAATAACATATATGGAGAATCAGGGTTGTATTTTAGCTGTGTTGGATACATGCTTCTCCGATGCTGGAGCCATGCAGAGTTTCCCTTGAAATATTCAGTGTTTGAAAACTTTAGAGGGAAGGGAGAAGTGCAATAGTTCAGTTTATTTTGGCATGATTACTGACTAAAACAATACAGAGGGAAGCTTTCAGGGCAGGGAACACATGGAGGCAAAAAGTGAAATCATGCTGGGGTTGGTCTGCTTGGTGGTTCCCAAGAGCTCTAATCATGTTTGCAACAGCCGTGCTCCACACATTGTGATGGTGTTTGCCCCTGTGAACTGTTGAAATATTTTTTTAAGAATTAGAGAAAAGACAGTGTTATGCATATTCCATTTTGTATCTTCTGTGTAGAGCAGTGGTTTTCAAGGAGTGGTCCATGAACTCATGTGGGTCCACAGGCTAAGGGGTCTGCGAAAGGGTGTTGTCACGATGGAACAGTGGTTTTCAACCTGTGGTCTGTGGATGGAAGGGGTGGTGGTGGTCAGCAGATTATCTCTCAGATTTCCAAAGGGGTCTGCACCTCCACTCAAAAATTTTTAGGAGTCCACAGATGAAAACGGTTTGAAACCCAATGGTGCATATTGATGTAAAAGTATGTATGTATTTAAAGAAAGAGATGTTGATCAGTGTAGACAACAGAGGAGCTGAGCCACAGGTTGATTGGAAATACCACAAATACAAAACTGGGGAGCAACAAGCAGGACCATACCTTTTACAAACTTGCAAAGCAAGGCAGTGTTAAGGGTGGGTGAGATCCCTAGAAGTGTTTCTCCTCTAAGTAATCAGTACTCAAAAAGTAGAATTACTTCATGTCTAGGTGTGTGAGTCTATACAATGGTAAATATTACAGTGGTGTCAGAATTGTCTGTTCTGGGGAATGCCTATTCCTCTCCTGCATTCTGCTTACACTGTGGTGAATGGGAACGACTGCCAGGATTGCTTCTCTGGATAGGAGTAAAATTCAAACTGTCATACGAAGGACAATTGCTCTCTGGTGCTAGGACGTTGTCTGTCTTCTGTCAGTCGGTGCATTCTTACCACTGTGAATTCTCATATATTCCAAGGGAGCTACATAAATAATAATAATTAGCCCTTTGTTTGGAGTTTCTGGGCTGTAAGGAAATGCCTCAGATGCTGCTGTCATTGATCCCAGGGCAAGGAAGACTTGCTGATTTGTTCTTTGGAAATGACTGAAGAAGTACGTGCAGAACCCTGCTGTCGACCTGAATCATAAGCAAGTTGGAACAATGAGGGGTTAAGTGTGCTGTGGGCGTTACTAGCCTATCTGATGTCACGAAGTCAGACAGCCAGAGCCTGAAGGGGGCCCTTTGTTGGCAGATTAACGTAAGCAGTCCTGCCTGCACGAAGTGCCTAACGGAGTCAGAGTATAAGGGGAGGAATGGCAGAGTTTTGGAGCTGCCGCAAGTAGCTGCTTCCAACTTAGTAGGATTTTTTCCCCTCTCCCGCCAAAAGAGTTAACAAGAGGGGAGCAAAACTTGAGTTAAAAGTTCCTGGGACAGGTACTATGGGCCCTCTCTGGATTATCTGCCTCTCTGGCTTATTCTTTTCATGGTTTTAAAAGTGCTGGATTTTTAGACTTCTTAACGGGAAAACTCTCTTTTGTGTATGTGAAACCTAAGGGGAAGGGGAGAGAACACACAAGCCGAAGCCAAACTAACAAATGAAAATGTTGGAGATTTGCTTGAAATTGGTGGGTTGTAAATCGAAAAAAGGACTTTCCTCTTCCTCCAGCTGCTATTTGGAAGGTAAGTTCAAAACTGTTGCTGTTTGAAGTGGATTCTGGGGGGAAGTCTTGGCTCCTTGAGGCCTAACAGCTGGATTCCTGAAGGCTGGAATCCCTTTGCTTAGGCCTCTGGTATATTGTGTAGCTCTGCGTTGTGAGAGGAGAAGCCAGATTGTGTGGTTGTGGACATTAACGCAGAAGTCCTTCCTCCACTTTAAAAGTTGGTGCTAGAGTGGAGAGATTTTTTTTTTTTTAATTTTCGAAGTTAGATTGAGCTAATTAAGTCTTATTTGTGAGGATGAGGGGGAATTTTAACGATATATGTGGCTCCATGTATTTTCAAAACCAGGTGATTTTCATTAACTACAGTATACAAAAGGAACATGGTTCTGCCATTTATGGTTGTAAATTTTCAAGGGATCTTACTGCTGATACAATAAACAAAGCCATATCTACAGGCCTTGATTTTAGTTTTGCCTGCAGAAAGGACCCATGGCACTAGTTGATCCCCTTATTTTGGGGAAAGGGAGGCCAGGAAAGAAGCTACTATTGAAGTTAGGAATGAAATATAAATTAGCGTAGATGCTTGGAAGGTGCCTTACATTTAATCAGCAGAGCTGGATGAATACTGAAAAATATTTTCTCCCAATATTCAGTTGAATTGTTTTAGTTCATTTTGGTCAGACTCGTATGCCTTTTGTTTGCTTTCCTCAAAGAGTTTATGCAACTGAGTTTCACTTCCATGAATGCTTATGGAAAGCAAATTTCCAAGTAACGTGCGTTTATGGAAACTGAATTTTTAAATTTGTATTCATGATTTGATAGAGAGGATTGGCCTTGTGGTTAAGGCACTGGACTGGGAATTAAAAGATTTGGTTTCTTAGCTCTGCCACAGACATCCTGGGTGACCTTAACCAAATTACTTAATACCATCTATAAAACAGAGATAATATTTCTTTTCTCCCATCTTTGTTTATTTTATTTCCATTATAAACTCTTTAGAACAGCCATTGCCTTTATTACATATTTATAAAGAAACTAGAGCATGGGTCCCTGATCATCTTTGGAGTCTCCAAGTGCTACTGAAGTTCAAATTTTATGAATTCCAGAAGTATGTTCATTCATCAAATCAGGGAATGGAAACCAAACCATGTGTCTTAAATTGACCAATCATAACCAACTGTTGCTCAAGATTCAAAGATTCACCAGAGAGATATTCTCAATTAATTTAAAGATGAAAAAAAACATGAATAATTTCTGTTAAGAAATCAAATTGAAAAGTTATTTACTTGCACATATCTAAATAAGTCTGAATATGTAAGATATGTTGTTTGGTTCTGAATTACTCATTCAGCTCTAATATCAACAAGAACAAATGGCAGAAGCATTTCTTCTCTTCTCGTCCATCACTTCCATTCTCACTTTCCCCGGCTTCTTTCTTTTTCCATTCCTTATAAGATATTTTCTGTGTTAATTAAAAACTATCATGTTAAGAGATCTAGTAATGGATAGACTTGGATATAAAAGTTTCATTTGGCCCATGTAGACAGGGCCGAACTGTTCTGTAGAACTACTAATTCTAGCAATCCAGGTATACAGCACCCTTCTTTAATACTGTTCTCCTCATAGATTCCAAGGTGGAGGGGACCATTTTCATCATCTAGTCTGACCTGTGTAACACAGGCCAGAGAACTTCTCCAAAAACTCTGAGAACATATTTTAGAAACAATACATTATTGGTTAAAAATTGTCAGTGGCAGAGAATCTAGAACAATCCATGGTAAATTGTTTCAATAGTTAATTACCCCCACTGTCAAAAATATGTGCTTTATTTCCAGTCTGCATTTGTCTGAATTCAGTTTCTACCTATTGGATCATGTTATGTCTTTCAATGCCAGATTGAAGAGTCCACTGTTAAATATTTGTTCCCCATATAGGTACTTACAGACTTTCATCAAGTCACCCCTGAACTTTAAGTTAAATACATGGAACTCTTTGAGTCTATCACCCATAAGACCTGTTTTCTAATCCTTTAATCACTCTCATGGGTCTTCTCTAAACCTTTTCAAATTTATCAACATCCTTCTTGAATTATGGCATCAGTACTGGTCACAGTGTTCCTGCAGTGCTCACACTGGTGCCAAATACTGAGGAAAAATAATTCTCTGCTCTCCAAATTACCCTGTTTATGCATCCCAGGATTGCATTATCTCTTTTGGCCACAGCATCACACCGGGAGTTCATATTCAGCTCATTATTCACCAAGACCCCACATTTTTTCAGACTTACTGCTTCCTGGGACAGAGTCCACATCCTGTAAGGCCTCTTTGTTCCTAGATGTATATTTTCCAAGAGATCCAGATCCTCTGAATCAGTGACTTGTCTTCATTATTTTCCACTTTTTTCCATTATTTTCATGTCCTCTGTGAACTTTATAAGGGATAATTTTGTTTTCTTCCAGATTGATACAAATATTAAACAGCATATGGCAAGAACTGAACCCTGCAGCACCCAAATGGAAACATACCTCCTTGATGACTATTCCCTGTTCACAGTTGCACTTTGAGATGTATTAGACAGTTTTTAACCAATTTAATATATGCCTTGTTAATTTTGAAATCCAGTTTTATAATCAAAATGTTGTGTAGTAACAAGTTAAATGCTCTACAAAAATCTAAATATGTTCCATCAACAGTATTACCTTTACCAAAAAAATCAATTCAGTTTGACGGGATCTATTTTCAATAAACCCATGTTGATTTGTATTAATAACATTACCCTCCTTTTAATATTTATTGAGATATATCAGCTGCTTTATTATCTTAACTGGGATTAATGTCAGACAGACAGAGCTATAGTTTCCCGGGCTAACCCATTTTACCCTTTTTAAAAAATAACACATTAGCTTTCTTCCAGTCTTCTGGACCTTCCCCAGTGCTCCAAGGCTTACAAAAAAATAGTATTAATGGTTCAGTGAATGCCTTGGCGAGCTCTTTAAAAGCTATTGGATTCAAGTTATTTGGGCCTACTGATTTAAAAGCTGTAAAGTAGTTGTCCTCCAGAGATACTAGTGGGATGAAAAGAGAGTTATCATTATCATATAATTATGCTGTGTCATCCTTTTTCCTCAAATACAAAACAAATATTTATTGAACACTTTTGCATTTTCTGCATTATTTGATAATTCTATTATTTCCATCTAGTAATGAATCAGTGCCACTGTTCTAAATATATGTATATATAAACAATATAAATAAAACCTCCTTATGCTCCTTAACAATGCTGAGTATAGATTTCTTCTTGTATCTCTTTACTTCCCTTATCTATTTTCTGCAATTCCCAACTTCTGATTTATATTAATTACTAACAGTTTCCTGTTTTTTCCATTTGTTTTATTTATATATAAAATTTATTTTTTTACAGCTGCCTTCCTCAGTTGTGACTTTTTGGATATCTTTCTTAAATGATTCCCAATTATTATATAAATTTTTCTGATTAAATTCTTCTTCCCAACTCAGTTCGCTCATAATTGTTTTCAGTTTTGTGAAACTGAGCCTATTAAAGCACTGTGTGTATATGTTTGTGTATTATTGGTTTGTATTTTATTCTGCTTTGACAGTATAAATATGATCAAGTCATGAACACTATTAACTTTTAGTTTTGTGATTAGTTCCTTTTTATCTATTAGGACATGGTCTAGTAAAGAGTTGTTAGCACACCTTTTGAGATAGGAGATTGTCATCTATATTGTTTAAAAAACCAAGGATGCTTTAGTACTGACAGGATGAGACCTCCAATATGTGTCACTCAGATCGAAGTCCCCCCGATCACACAGGTTTTTTCCTATACATAGGTACATAGGGAGATGCTCATCTTGTTTCTTACTATGATTTGGTGGTCTATAGCAGACACTGATACCCTATCTTGTGCTTTATCTGTTAGGACAGTGATCCCTAAGCATTCAAGATAATTTTCATCGAAGTTATCAATGATTCAGAAACTGGTAATGCCATTTGTTATGTAGAGCGCCACTCCCTCGCCCTTTTTGCCCACTCAGCCTTCCTAAATAGGTTATAACGATTGATTTTAACATTGCAATCGTGTGACTCATCCACCGGGTTTCATTAGATTGAACTAGATTGAATTTATGCTCGTAAATGAGCAATTCTAATTCCTTTGATTTGTTATCCGGGCTTCTAGCTTTGGCAATTAAGGATTTTTTGAGTCCTTTGGTTCCTTGATTAATTTTGTTCTCAACATCTTGATTTTTGTGATGAGATCTTCCCTCTTTTTACACTCCCCTTTTTGCTATTAATTTAGCTGTTCCCTACTACTTTAGCCAGCTTCTTCCTGAAGAGACAGGTCCCACATCTGCTCAGCTGGAGGCCACCCAAACAATACAGCCCCTTCTCTCTAAAGAAGGTAAACTAGTGTTCCACAGAACCAAAGCCCTCCACCCTACCTACTTAGCCAGCATTCACTTTCAGTATCTTTTCACTTCTGTCTTCCTTTGCTTGTGGGACAGGAAGGATCTCGTAGCAGATCTCTTGGCCATTCTTCTTTAGCAAGCTTCCGAGTTCCCTGAAGTCATCTACTATCTGTGAGAGATCCTATGATGTAGTGTTATTAGTGCCGATATGAGCAATCACCATTGGATTCTTGCCTGTTGACATCAGATGCCTATAGAATGATGTCTCATGTCTTGGCTCCAGGAAGGCATCTTGCTATTTTGCTGTCTACCTGTCCCTTGCAAAATATTCTTTCAGTGTTAAAGCATGGTTAGGCCCTGTTTCTATGGGAAGACTTGAACCACATTGGGCTACAACTGTAGTACAGCTGAATCCTTCCATATAGTTTTTATAGTGTGGGTAAGATGTTAGGACCTATTTTCCCAGCAAAAAGTTAACCACTGAAGGATGGTGTTACATGCTCAAATTACACTGTTGTACAATGTGATCTTGCATGTGTAGATACAATCAAATCGTGTTAAAAAGATGATATAGACATGTACTACCGCCTTTGTCTTTATCATTCCAAAATGGAGTTATGTTGCTGTTTGGCTTGGTGCACACACACAAGACCAAATTATTATGAGGTGGTCCCCTGACACTATAAGTTATGTCCTTCCTTCAGTTTCTCTAAAGCTGTATCTATATATTCATTTCGTATAGCGGACTGGGAAATGAGTTTGGAAACAATGTTTAAACACTCTTCCAGAAAACTGATATCTAGACCAAATTTATTTCCCAGTCCAGCCTGAGATGAAGCTGAAGTCAGCATGGACATGAATAAGCATTGCAATTTACATTTTAATAATATTTACTCTCTTGCTGGGATGGAGAAGTTGGGGAATACAGATAGCATCATAATCCTGATCAGTTCTGCATTGCTCTTGGGATGGGGATTAAAGAGTGGAAATATAAGAGCCTGATGGGGTGGGGGGGGGGGAGGTAGGATTCCTGCCATCCATTTCTGAAGCTTAAAGCCTTGATCAAGTGTTTTAAGAAGAAAGTTATCTAAAATTGCAATAGAATTGAAAGGGATCTGTTTCTGTATGGTTCCATTTCTGTCTGATGGACTCATTGGAGTACCAGGTGGGGTATCCAAACCACAAATTCCAGAGAGACAGGTGCAAACCATATGCTTGTATTACACAAAGAATGAGGCCATCTGTTCTATACAAGGATTTGATCATTTTGATAGAAACAGCAGGTCCTCACCTGAGCCTATGGTCTAGTAAGACTATCTTTATGAAGAGAGCCAGGAGAGGAATATATCTCAAGGGCCATAAATTATGAACTGTTGCTCTTGAATCCTTGCAAGCTGGGTGCCATCTTCTATCATTCCCCACTTACATTGCAAAACAGTGCCACAGGACATACATCCTCCACCCCAATCAGGATTTCTCTGCTATCCCTATCTTAACCTATGGAGTTACATTGAGGGGGAAAAGAGCAGTTGGTAAGTTTGTGCTTTCTTGGCTTATATTTGTTGAGTGGGAAAACAATTGCAGCTAGCTACACACCTGGTGATGCATTTCCTACTGCACTGTCTTGTAGAGTTCGTTGCACTTTCTTGCCAACCTATCTGCCTAGGGTGAGTTGCTAATACAGAACTGCTCAGTGAGCAGGGCTGGTGTGATTATTTGCAGGGCCTACTTTGAATGGGTCATTGTGGCCCGGGCCCAGGGCCCCGACTCTGCCTGTGCCACCAACACTTGCAGCAGCCTCCTTCTCTTCTCCTGTGGGCTAGAAGGGTTGGGGGGGGGGCACCATCACCATGCACTGCCCACAGCTTCAGGACCCACCGCCTGGGCAGGTTTGGCCAATAATAAAGCATGGGGCCACATAAAGGGGATCAACTGCACATGCCTCACACCAGCCCTGTCTGTGAGTTCACCCAGAAGGATGGCTTTGATTTGATCACCAAATGACCATTGCTGATGGTTGAACCTGCTGAAATAATTGCGATAGTGCCTCACTGGCAACCCCATTTTGTTGAGCTCTCTAACATTACCAGATGCTCAGCAAAGAAGAGAAGCAATGTAATTGTGTTATCCTTGTAGGTCATGTGACTCTGAAATAGCTGTTTTTATACCACTGAACTTCATCTTAAACGTCATGTTTTCCCTAAATCTACATTGAGTTTGAAGCAGTGGTTGTCAAAACTTTTTTTTTTATAGACCACTTGAAAATTGCCAAGGGTCTCAGCAGACCACTTAATGATGTTTCCAGATTTTGTTTCTACCATTAGCTAACTATTGTAAAGCACTTTGAATAAAAGTGCTATGTAAAAAAAAACTTAATGTTTTTTGTTCTACAAGTAAAAGTACACAAGTGGTATTTTAATATTAGTAGTCTTGCCTTTCTAATGCGATGGATGTGCCTGTTTTTGTGAGCAAAGTTCAAGGAAGTCAGGTGTAATGTTTGTCAGCTGTAGCCTTAGATCATGTTCAACATTCATTCTGCTTCTGTATTGGACTTGAGTGATGAAAATCCTGTCTCACATAGGTACATAGTAGCAGGTGCATCATGAAACATACTGCTTTGTCTGCAAGTTCCTGGGTACTCTCTCTAGTTCTGTGAATCCAAAAATGAATTAGGAAATGTCTTTCAAATTCTAATCATAATGTTTCATTGTGACAAATCTCCAACAAGCACTTTTGTGCCTCATTGGACAAACTAGAGGGCAGTTGGCTGATTCCAATTCTGAAAGGATTATGTATCCAGTGGTTAGTTCAGCTTCTACTGGAAAGTTATCTACAAACTGTTGCTTAAGAGCAACAAGATGCTCTTCTATGTCTCTTTTAGGGACGTAAACTCCAATTTAATTAGTTAACCGGTTAAACATAAAGTTTAACCGGTTAACTGTTAAATGAGAATAGGTGGGGATGGCTGCTCTGGCCAGCCTGGAGCCCCCCTGCCCTACAGTGACGGGGGCTGCTCCACCCCTGCCGGTTAACTGTAACCAGGTAATCATTCACGTACCTAGTCTCTTTTTTTTATTCTCAAGAATCAATTCATTTTCAGACAGAAAACCTTCCATAATTGGGGATCTTAGAGGGGACTTTCTGTGAACCACCAATGACCTGTAACCATAGAGCTCACAGACCTCTGGTGATCCTCCGAGCACAATTTGAGAACCTCTGTTTTGAAGCATAGTCAAACAAAACTGCTTGGTTTTGGGTTTTTTAAGGGACTTTGGTTGAAAATCATATCTAAAATGAAAGAAAGCAATTATTGCTCATCTGTGTCACTAAGAATACCTGAAAAATATGAATTAGGGTACGTCTAGACTACAAGCCTCTTTTGAAAGAGGCTTTTTCGAAAGATACTTTTGAAAAAGCCTCTTTCGAAAAAAAGTATCTAGACTACAATCAGTACTTGAGAAAAAGCAAGCGCTTTTGAAAGAAACACCAGGCAGTCTGGATGCTCTCTTTCGAAAAAGCACAGTTTGCATTACATAGTACCTTTTTTCGAAAGAGCACTTTCGAAAAAAGGCGTTCTTCCTCGTAAAACGAGGTTTACTATGATCGAAAAAACTGCTGCGTTCTTTCAATTTACTTTTGAAAGAACGCGGCAGCAGTCTAGACGCAGGTAAAGATTTTTCGAAAAAAGGCAACTGATTTTTCTGTACTGATGAATTGACTTTTCTGTACTGACGCTATTTACTGTCTGTATTTCTCTCAGACAGGGTAATGAAAATGCTATAGTGTGTGGCTTGAGAGTACTACAGGAGAATATAACAGAATGAATCTGTCTTCATTTAAATTATTAACAAATTCATGAAAATATTTTATAAAAACCTAATAGTCATAATTTTTTTGTGTTTAAAAAAACAAAACAAAACCCTAATCTAGGACATAATACTGTTAGGTATTTACTACACTAAGTTGGAACCACTATAATTCTTGTTGTCCTCTGAGTGCATGTTTACGTCTGGTCATGTGTCAGTAAATAATCAGAAATGTTGCATCATAATGGCCTTGAAGTTGTAGGAGACTTCTCTGTTGATCTTTTAATTACTAGGAATGGAGATCATTGAGTCCCCTTTGCATATTTGTGGGTAGTTAGAAAGGATTGGATATTGCTTCAAAGTGCTCTGCTAAGTAGGGATGGGCTTACGTGTATTTAGATTCAATACTAGAGGATAATGGTGAATTCAACAATGAACTTGTATGTACAACTGGAAAGACATAGACTAAATGGAGAGAAATGAGTGGAGTGATCTGATAGGATCCCTATCAAACTGAGAAGGTCAGATCTACAAGACCGTAAACAGATCTTGAATAGAGAGGAAATTAAAATGTTAATATTCATGCTTGGAGTTACAAGGATAGATCATGTTCAAAACAAATGAATGAGAAGTGTAAAAGTGGTATTAATTGTAAAAAAGCTAAGGTAATTCAGGCATAGATCTGAAGAATGTATAGGAAGCAGGATGTTAAATTTAGGAAGTGGAGGATCAGAGAAGGTTTGGAAGACCCAAAAACTAGACAGGTGGATGACATTCAAAAGCATTTAATTATCAGAGGAGATGCTGAATAACTGTTTCAGGATACACTGTAATGAAGGAGGATTCAAAGTGCTGACCCCATGTAGATGATGGTAAGGCTAAAAGACAACATAATTCCCACTAGGAAATATTATTTTAAAGTGTGTGTATGAAAGATACATTTGTCATCTGCTTCACCTCCCCTCCCTGACCATATCTTTGCCAGTTTGCAGAGGCATAGTGAGTACTGGTGCCAGTCTGATCTGAAAAATGGAGTGTGTCTGTGTCCCAAATAGGGTCTAAAATATTCTTTCTTCCTTTTTTGGAAGGCTTCTGGTTGTAGTGCTAAAAAGCAGAAACCTTACTTACAACCCAAAAACATTCTCTATAACCTGGAAAACTATTTTGTGCATTCTGGTAAAATCCTTTGTTTTCTAAGGTAACCGAAGAAGTGATTTCTAAACTCCCAAACATCAGATTATATGGATCTTCTTTTTAGTCAGATGTCTTATTTGGAGCAAACAGGTCAGGTTGCATTTCTAAAACCCAGGACACTCTGGATATTGCTGAACCAGAGAGCCTGGGCTGGTGGTGGGGAGCGCAGTCCCAGCGGCAGCAGGGCTGGCATAGCAGGGAGCGTGGCCCTGCCCAGCTGGAGGCAGCAGGGCTGGCTGGGGCTGGCAACACAGTCCTGGCCGGGCCGGCTTAGTGGGGAGCGTAGCCACACCCAAGCCAGAGGCAGCAGGACTAGTGCTTGGGAGCGTAGCCCGGACTGGAGCCCAGGAGTGCAGCCTGTGCTGGCAGTGAGAGCACTGCCCCAGCTGGGGTGAGTGCACTGGGGACCGTAGCCATGGCCCTGGGCAGGAGGCAGCAAGCCTGCAGCGGGAAGCCTTGACCTTCCCTGGTCTGGAAAACTGTCATTAGGTGGTGGACTAGGGCGGTCCCACCTGTAGTAGGGATGTAAAATCCCATTTAGTTAACTGATTAAATGTTATGTTTAACCGGTTAACAGATTAAACTGGGGCAGGTGCAGGGGTGGGGTGTTCCAGCCCACTGGGCTGGAGCAGCCTCCCCGTCCACCACAGCCGGGCTGGAGCGGCCCCCCACACTATGGGCAGGGCTTGCTCCAGCCGGATGGGGTCTTACACTGGAATAACTCAGAACAAAGTCTGGCTTTGTGGTGAATATATTTGGAACAAATAAAGTGTATTAAGTGGCCACCACTGTCCACTGAAGCGCTTTCATTTTGCTTTATCCAATCAAATAATTTTGGTTGCAGACCCGTACAGCACATGTGTTCAGTCTGTCTCCTCCCTTCCCATTCTATCCCCTGGCCTCTCTGCTCCCCCCGCCAGTATGGTTCTGATGTGTCTCTCTCATATTGTTATGGCCAGTAGATATCCACTAACTCCAGTGGCACTAGTCTTGTCACATCTTTATTACATAACTGGATGCTGCTTGCTACCCTTCCACATTGGGCTGGTATGAGGAAGGTATTATAATGCCATGGGGAGAATTATATTTTATTTCAGATATAAAACTGATCTTCCAGGAGCTGGTCATGCATATCCACTCTCTCTAGGATGTACATTAAATGCAAAAGAAGGAATAAAAATTGCCATTCTGCTTTGCTCTTACATAGTGCTCTTCTCTGTAGCTCAGCTGTGAGTGAGCATCATTGGTCTTCATCTTAACAGAGGTGGATAAAAATATTTGGAAATGTCAAGTCCCATTGACGTTCATTGAGACTTGGGCACTTCTTAATTTTTTACCCTCAGTGACTTATCCAAGATCACATGATAAGTTTGTTGCAGAGATAGGAATAGAACCCAGGTCTCCCATGTTGTGTCTTAAGTCCTAGCCTCTGTGCCATGTTGCCTGTCTAAAATTATTTCATGCCAAGAGTCAAGAATTCTTTGTCATGGTATCAAGGGGCCATAAGCAGAATTAATATGATGAAATTAGAAAGGGGAAAATGCCAGAATCATCCTGATGATGAATCCTATAAAAACTATGGAATTGTCTCCCAGAGGAAATGGTTGGAAACCATATCACTGGGAAGACACTTGAGTTTGACTGGAAAGAAGACTAGAAAATACATTTCTGGCTCATTCCTGCACTGTTTGGGGATGGGAGAAGGTTGGAGTTGAAAACCCAATAGGACTTTTTCGCCAGTGTGTGTGTACGCTTTCACATTTCTCAGAAGATGACTGCAGATAAACCCATTCATAGGTGTGGAGATGTGGCTTTTTTCCCTTGGAACTCATTCTGTCACCCATTTGGTTAGTAGGGCATGCTGTGCTATGTAAAATACTTACTGAAACTTATAAATTGTGTGTGTTCTGTGGAAGCTCATTTTTAAATCTCTAGAGTAGAGGTGGACAAGATGTGGCCAGCAGGCCAGATCAGGCCCGTCAAACAGCCGGATCCAGCCCATGGTTGCCTCACTGGCAGTGTTCCCACTAAGATTTTCCATCCGTGAGTGGAGTGAGTTTTGTCTTGTGCACCCATATTGGGGTCATGTGCACTTGTTCGGATGAGTGCTACCATGGCACCCAAGTTATATATATATAATATTACAATGTTATGGAAGAAAGAATACTAAACCAAGGGATAATTAACAAGGTGCATGACTTTAAATGTTCATTTAATATGAAGTCAAATAAAAAGAAAATTAATGCTGCCAAGTTTTCAGTATGTTAGATTAATCTCAAGGCTACCCTAAATCTTCACTGTCCACAGTTCCATAGAGGTCATAGGAGGCCAAGAATAAGCACACTGCAGCACTACTCATACTGTGGCAGCAGTGGCACCCCAGGCCCTTTAGACTCACTGAGTTCCAGGGAAACTGATGTTTCCACACACACCAACGGGCCGATGGGGCACTAGCTCCTGGGATCGGCGGCAACACATGCATGCCAGTAAAAGTTGGACAGTGTAGCTGTTGTCGATCAGCTCTTTAGCTGAAAAAATACTTCCACCCTTAATGAGCGGAATTCACATTGTCGTCAGGAGAGCGCTCCTGCACACTACATACTGATGACATTGGTACCTGCCACCGCAAAACTTTTGTCGTGGAAGGTGTGGGGTAACACCTCTCAAGGACATAAGCTTTGTCGTTCAGTTGCTAGTGCAGACGCAGCCAAGCCTGTTGACAGTCAACTGAGCTGCAACAGCCTAAAAATTGCAGCTTTTCAGAACCCTGTGCGCACACGCTGACAATAAAAGAGTCACATGTACCTGAGCCATCATTGGGCCAATTCATGTTCAGTATTTAGACAAATGTCTTCAGTGTATAGTTAAAGACACCACCAGCTGGGGAGAACTATTTATTATCAGTGTGCATCTACAGTTAATTCATTGGGTCTTCCAAAGGAACACGCAGACTCAAAATTACACTAATGTAATACAGGACTTCTTTTACTTACTATAGCTATAGAGGAAAGTGCAATATGTCTTCTGGATTGTATTGGGAAGAGTAACCAGAAATGAGTAGTATTATGACACACATAATTTATGTCAAAAGCACAAGAAGCTTATGGTAAACTGGTAAATAATGTTTGTACCAGTACTGGGAGATGAAGAATGCATTTGACAACAGTTTTAGTTGCATTTAGTAGTAAAAATGTCACTGTCAATAGTTTCAAGGAGAGCAGCAAGCAAGCAGTAATTTCAGATGAATAATGTTTCAAGGGAGAGTTGCACAGCATTCCTCCTGCCTGCGCTGTTGCTGTTACTGTTACTATTAGAAGCACAACCAGCAACTTCTGGTTTCTGGTTTAAAGTCAAACAGCCTTTACCCTCACCCAAACACTACATTTAAAGCTAAGAGTAATACAGAGATGTATATTTGAGATGGACCGTGGCTTTGCTTTGTGCAATATTGAAGAATGTTTAGATTTTCCATATTCCACTGCTTATGATTACTACAGCAAATCTCTATTTCCTTCCATTTTTAAAGATTCTTTTATTTCAGTACAAGTATTGGAGAATGAAGTCTAGTATCAAGTGCATTAAGCATACCACCCACAGCTGTAAAAACTAAGGATGTTAAATTGCGGTTAATTTACTAGTTGAGTAGTCGATGAAATTTCCATTGACTCCTCAACTAGTTGATATGCACTTCTGCATTCCTCCTTTGAAATGTACAAGACGGGGCTCTTGTACATTTCAAAGGAGGAATGCGGAACACCATGTGCAACCCGGGGCCAGCGGGAAGTCCCGCTGACTCTGGGTTGCCCGCGGGCATGCCAGCTTTGAAATGTCCCTGCTGGGGACTCTTGTGCATTTCAAAGTGAAAGCGCACTCATGGAGCCCAGGGCCAGCAGGGTACTCAGAGTCCCCCGCTGGCCTCGGGCTCCATGTTGCGCTGCTGATTTGAAATGCCACGTGGAGCCCAGGGTCAGCTGGGGACTCCCCAGCTGATCCCAGGCTCCGTGCAGCATTTCAGCGGAACCCGGGATCAGCTGGGGACTCTCCAGCTGACCATGGGTTCCACACCCCATTTCCGCAGAATCTGGGGTCAGCTGGGGACTTCCCAACTGATTCTGGGTTCCGTGGAAATGCCGCATGGAGCCTGGGATCAGCTGGGGAGTCCCCAGCTGACCCCAGGATCCAAGTGGAAGCGGGCTTTGAAATGCCACCTTGGCGTTTCAAAGGAGCAGCAGCTCACAGCTGAGCCAGGCTTAGTTTTGCGGCACTGCCCTTTGAAGTATCCCTCTTTCTCCCCCCCCCCCCTTTGCTGCCTCTATTTGATAGAGGCAGAAAGGGAGGGGGGAATCGATAAGCAAATGCTTATCGGATAGTCAGTCGACTAATCGGATAATTGACTAGTCTTTAACATCCTTCATAAAAACCCTATATTTTAGTCTGCAAGGACCATTCAAAACAGTGTGATTCCATTTCTAATGCATCAGAATATAAATTTACAAACTGAGTAAGCTCCAAAACTAGTGCTGTAATAAAACAGCTCCCAAAATGTTATTTTGTGTTCTTTTTTTTTAAAAGAAGTATAAACATTTATTCGCATACCTGTTGTGTCATGTTGCTGATTTACAGATGTGAGAGCAGAATCAGTCCCACTCAAGAATGAAGAAATGATGATTTTGCTCTCGCTTTATTTGATGCTGTCTTTTCTATCCCTCACCCCCACTCCAGTGTTTGAGCCACACAGCTCTGGCACCGGAGCAGCTGCCCGCCTGCCATGCAGCCACTGCCTCAAGCCCTGGGCAGCAACCGTCGGCAGCACCCCGCTCTCCCGTGGCCCCAAACCCTGGCGTCAGCCACCCACCTGCCTCACCCACTGCACCAAACCCCGGCGGCAGACACCAACCCACCCATGGCCCCCAATACAGCCCCAGCCAGAGTAGCGGCCTCCTGGACTCACCTGCCATGTGGCCCCGGCTGTGGGAGCAGCCACACCACTCATCTTCCAGGTCCAGCAGGAAGGTGAGGGCTGCTGTGTGAAAGAGGTGGGCAGGCTTAAAATTTTGTGTGCATGGCCACGCAGGTGCACACCTTAGAGGAAACACTGTTCACTGGGACCCTTACTACAAAGCAGCCCATGCCACTTTAAACAGCTGGATGATGGGATGGGATGGGATGGGAGGAAGGGGACTTCATGCACTGCCCCTGCCCCCTAGCAAAGTCCTTCAGTTCCCATTGGCCAGTTTAATAGAATCATGGAATCCTAAGGCTGGAAGAGCCCACAGGAGGTCATTGAGTCCAGCCCCATGCCCAAAGCAGGACCAACCCTAACTAAATCATCCCAGCCAGGGCTTTGTCAAACCGGGCCTTAAAAACCTCTAGGGATGGAGATTCCACCCCCTCCCTAGGGAACCCATCCCGGTGCTTCCCCACCCGCCTAGGGAAATAGTTTTTCCTGATATCCAACCTAGACCTCCCCCACTGCAACTTGAGACCATTGCTCCTTTTTCTGCCATCTGCCACCCCTGAGAACAGCCTCTCTCCCTCCTCTTTGGTTCCCCTCCCTCTCCAGCTGCACATAGTTAAAGGTTGCTATCAGATCACCCCTCACTCTTCTCTTCTGCAGACTAAATAAGCCCAAATCCCTCAGCCTCTCCTCGTAGGCCATGTGCTTCAGCCCCCTAATCATTTTGGTTGCCCTCCACTGGACCCTCTCCAATGCGTTCACATCCTTCCTGTAGTGGGGGGCCCAGAATTGGACACAATACTCCAGATGTAGCCTCATCAGTGCCAAATAAAGGGGAACATAGTTTAAGAAACACTGCTCTAGATTATCCACTCCTTTTTTCTGACTGTGCCTAGCAGTGCAGACTCTCTCACCTTCCCCCTGTGGAAAAAAAGGGAATGACTTTTTAAAGATATATAGCTCAACCAGTGTAGTTACGATGGTGCAAATATGGAAGTGTGTGACTAAATGTAAATAAAATAGTTTAAGTTCAGAAAGTTTGGATCTACCCTGCTATTCATTTAGAATTAGGTGACATTTCAGGTGAACAACTGTTGTATTGACAATATTAGACCGGACTAACAAAATGTTAACTGGCAGCACACTTTATGGTAGAAGCCTTTGTTACAGCAGGTTATATGAGATTGTGCTAAAAACTAGTTGACAAGATAGGCTGTGTGAGAACTCACTGAATGTGTTGGGTTATGAAATAAAACATGAAATTTCCCTTGTCTGTGGAAGGATCTATTTTACAGATTTTTTTAAAAAAGATTCCAGGAAGCAGAGAGAATCTGAGAGTGACCACTGAGGAAATAGTGGGGAATAAAGAAGCAGCTATTCAAACAGTCATCAAGTATGCACAAAACTCAGGAGTATTTAATCTTATTCAATTTGTGTCCTTGATCATAGATGTTTTTGGGGAGTCAGGAAGAGGGGGAACCATTCAGATTAACAGTCTAACACAAGGAGATAAGTAACTACTCTTCCACTCACATGACCACGTGAAAAAGTGAGAAGTCCATGGGAGTTTGTTTGTTGGAAGATGTGAGATCTCTTCCTTCCCAAAGGGGCTCCCCAGCTGTCAGCTTTGAAAGCTTGTTATAATGCTGTGCTTCCCTTTTTGTTTCCTGACTCCATTCTTTAATTATTAAGGAAATCTGCTCACTTTGGTCTAGACCAGAATTCTTTGCATCCAAGAATTTTTTTTATACATGGTCTCTGAAAGTGACTTGCTACCTGAAGTTAGCAGTAAATGAGACTGCTAAGACTACTAGATCTTTTAGTGCATTAACGTGAATGCTGAGAGAGGCTTCTTTTAGAAGTAATGAAGAAAATGTTGTACCAAATACCTGACTGAAAAGAACTGCCACAGTTGTTAAAATGTATTTATTTAGTCTGTATGTGGGCATCTATCCCAGCAAAAGGGTGCTATAAAAGAATCAATCATGTTGTTGGTCACAGTGGAGATTTGTACTACAGTAGAACCTTGGGCCCCACACTGTATAGGTAGGTAGCAACAAAAGATAGTTCCTAACCCAGAAAACTTACAGGTCTGTGACAGGACACATCGATGAAAGAAATAGAAAACCAGGAGGGCTTGGAGCACCGGGACAACAAAGTAGTAATAAGGTGAGTTCTTGCAGAATAAGCAGTAGTCTCAATTCACCGATTACTTTGTCATTGGTAGCTGATATCATTCAGTTGGCATCACAGCAGAGTTAAGGAGGGATCTGCCTGGCTGAACGGCTTGATATACTGCCTTATAAAGTTTTTTATTTCCCATCTTTGGTTCCAACCCAGGATGTTTGTAACTGAAGAGAGTGCTTGGTGCTTTACAGATACAACGAGATGTAGTCCGTGCTCCAAATTATCTCATTTGAAAAGGTACTTTGGGCTATTAAAGGGATTTTGTTATACAGTTGGAGTGGTATTTCCAAGAGGTGGAAACCAAAGTAAAAAGTTGATTGTTCCAAGGGTAGGGAGCAGCAAGCAAGAGAGGTTGAAGGCCACAGCCAGCAGGCGAGAACATGAACAGGTCTATGCTACAGTGAGAATCACAACATAATATTGTCTTGCAGAGAGTTTTTAGACATTCAGAATTCCAGACAGGATATATGTCTATCTCTGTGTCAGATATGGACTGTTGAAACCTGTCAGCTTTGTCTTGTATTTCTTTCCATTGTTCCTTAATAAGTTAGTCCCAATGTTCTGAATAGGGGTTTCATTTGTGTTCTGTGTGACTCCCACTGCAAAGTTCTGATAGTTAATGAGTCAAGAAGATACCAAGGGAGTGGGCCGGCATCCATCTTGTTATATATATATGTAAGTTGAACCTCTCTAGTCCAGCGCCCTCAGGACCTGACCGGTGTTGAACCAGAGAATTTTCTGGACCACGGGGAGGTCAATATTGTCTAGCAGGATTACCAATACTTCCACTACTTACTGGGCTGTTAGAGGACTTTTAGGGGCAAATTTGTGCTAAATAGCAGCACAGAACACTGAGGCTGTGTCTAGACTGCATCCCTCTGCCGACAGAGGGATGCAAATCAAGCACTTCGGAAGTGCAGATGAGCCTAGGACTTAAATATCCCGGGCTTCCTTTGCATACTCGCGTTCCGGCGCTGTGCCGATCAGGCTCAGTGTCGAAAGTGAAAGTAAAGTGTAGCCGCGGCTCTGCCGACAGCGGGAAGCTTTTCTGGCAGCTCCTGTACTCCTCTTTTTTGTAGGAGTACAGGAGCTGCCGGAAAAGCTCCCCACTGTCGGCAGAGCCGCGGCTACACTTTACTTTCACTTTCGACACTGAGCCTGATCGGCACAGCGCCGGAACGCGCGTATGCAAAGGAAGCCCGGGATATTTAAATCCTAGGCTCATCTGCACTTCCGAAGTGCTTGATTTGCATCCCTCTGTCGGCAGAGGGATGCAGTCTAGACATAGCCTGAGAGTTAGGACTGGTGGCTTTAAACAAATTTTATGGGACTGCGGGGAAACTTGGCCAAACCCATGAAAAGTGAACATCCAGCTAACTAAAATCATTCGGATGATGTATGTTTCCGGACCAGAGAGTTCTGAACCAGAGAGGTTCAACCCATAGTGTGTACTGTGTGATCTGAGTAGGTTTAAGATATAATTATATGGTGAGGGACACTTTTTGAATGTTTCTATTCTAATACTCTCCCAGTTTAAAAGAAAATAATTGAAAATGCCCAGCCAGCAATTTACAGATTGTTCAGTAATCCTTTTCTAACCAGTCCCCAGGCTAGTGGAAAGTTATCATAGAAGGTTTGAGGCTTACCCCACAGAAAAACTTCTCACAGATGGTGCTTACAAAAATGTAGTATTAAAAAACTCTAGTTTTTAGACGTTAGCATTGTAAGTTACTGTTAGTTGCTTTTAAGCTTTTAGTGTTTTGACACTGTCTGATGGTCTGAAATGAAACATGTAACTTGGTATCTGTACATAAAGAATCAGCTTTGACATCACTGTGGACTGGGGGTGAGAAGAGGATTTGGGGTACTGTGCCATCACTCCAGCATCCTGATTTATGGGCAAGCACAAGCAAATCCCCTGCTAGGCCTCAGTCACATTCTAATTGAAGGTGAGACTATCTTGGATTTCCTGCCTTCCTGTTGAACAGGAGGCATTTTCCTTCCTATCTGAGGTTATCCCTCAGCATAAGTAATACTGCTTGCACTTGCACTGTATGGGGGGAGGAGCAACTCTTTCATCACAGAACCACTTCTTACTGCTGTTGTGTATCAGTCACCTCCAGCTGTTTGCCATCTGTTTATTCCAGGTGTTTACCAGTCTGATGATGTAACTCACTTTGGAGTAACTCCAATCAGAGCAGCACCCTGAATTTGATAAGGGAGCTTAATGGGCTTGACAAGATCAAAGTGTTTTCATGGTAAAATTATAGTTTAATTTTCTGAAAGTGAATTTTCTGTTTCTTCCTTTATTGTCCCTATTAAAGCAGGCCCAAAACATTAAACTATGGTATCAGCATTGCACAAAAAGGAAGGAAGAATCTAGCTTCACATATGCTTTTTCTAAATTGTTTTTTTGACCTTTCAGCATTTTATGTTTTTCCTTTTGTGAAGCAATATTATTTGACTTCTTGATCCGCTACATGGATTTACTTTCCAATTGAAAGTATTTGGCTAAGAAAACAGGCTTAATTATGTGTATAGATACCTTTGAACTTACCCAGTCCAAATGATTACTATAAACTCTGATAATACTATAGACTCTAAGCATGTATGTATCTATCTTGCTGACATGCACCAACATGCTGAAGTTACTGAATTTGTCAGTTCGTGAATAATAACATTTTTACCTCCACATACTTAAAGCAAGCAGGCCATACTGGAAGCCTTGATTTTAGCCATTTTGTGATGTCTTAACACTTACTGCACATGTACTCCACTAGTATGTCTGATCCTCCCTTTCACCAGTTTTGGTTCACTTTGTAAATAGCTCCCAGCTTGCTTCAAAATCATGTTTCCAAAAGTTTGGGGTTATTCCCAAATTACTATGCCCCACTTGCATCTGAGAAACTCCAGCTGGCTGTAATAGCAATGGTTATAACTGAGGAGGGAAGGAGACCCGAACAAAAGATTTCTGGGAGCGCCATCCAGCATAAAAGGGAGGCAGGGAGGATGAGAGAACTGGTATTTTTTTGGAAATATTGAAGTTTTCTTCAGATCCAAGGGCATTCCATTCCCCATCCTTGTCTTGGGCATCTCCCAGTTGGAGCTTGACTCTGAGGCTCAATCTACCCTTGAAAGGGTTTCCCAGAATAGTTTATACAAGCTCTGCAACCAAAATAAGCAATACTGTCAAAGGACTTTCTCACTGTATCACTGCATCTGTACTACGGCTTTTTGCTTGTGTAAACATGTCATGGAGAATCACATTCCTATTTGACATTATTGTACTGGCAAAAGTGTGTAGTAGACTCCTGGCTGGAGACACCCCCTCTAAATTGCTGTCATGTGAACCCCAGAAAGAAAGGCTTAGAACTAATTTGTGGAAGGAGGGTGCGATTTGGGTGTATGCTGAACTAATCCACTCTGATAGGTGGTTTGCTGCTTCAGGTTCAAGGTTCTCTGCTGTGATTGGATGGGCTTGAAGTTTTGGGTTGCTCCTGCAGAATATTAGCAGTGTAAAGTGCCACTTTGTACAGGGGGCCTTGAAAACAGTTTTAACTGTGAAGACCAGCTAGGAAGAAGTATTTGTAATGATAACTTATGTATACTTGTGTCCCATAATCATTGTCCTGTGTGTGATATTTGGGATCTTTGATGTTTTTATTTCTGAGGAAAAATTAGCAGATTTATTTTTGTTTAAAAATAAATAAGTCTGGCATCTTGTAGCTATTTGAGCCAATTGACTCGCAAAGCAGCAGACAGGCAACGTGATCAGAAAGTTATTGAGAGGGAGGAAAGATGCCTTCTCTCTTCACCATGGCTTTGGAGAGGCAGGGAAATTGCATGTTACTGTAAAGAATGTGGGGACCCTATGGCATAAAGCTTTGGAATGAGAGTGCTTCATACGCTCCATAAGATTTGTATTAAGGTAGTGACCATTATTGCCCTCTGCCCACGTATGCATAAGGACCACAGATGTTTAAGAAATGAAATAAACAAGAAACTCATGGGTGAAAAAACAGATGGCTTTTATCAGCAAGAATGAAACTATTTTTTTTTCTTTTTCCCCTCCTTCTCCCCCTCCCCCCCCTTTATTCTAGAAGCCCTTCAGAGGCCAGTAGTATCAGATTTTGAACCTCAGGGTCTGAGTGAAGCAGCCCGTTGGAACTCCAAGGAAAATCTCCTGTCTGGTCCTGGTGAAAATGACCCCAATCTTTTTTGTTGCACTGTATGATTTTGTGGCGAGTGGAGACAATACTCTCAGCATAACTAAAGGTAAGAGATCTCCAGAGCGTGCTTTAGAGCATCTGTGTGAAGGAATAAGAAAATGAAGTCAGTCAGGAATATCTGAGTTTATAATCCCTATGAAACACATCAGTGTAATCATTGTAGTGGAAATTATCCTAAAACAAATGAAAACCTTTCACAAAGAGCCTTTGAAACAAGATAGTCTGCTTAAAGTGTGTATTGAGGGAGGAAAATTGTATACTAAAATTAAACCCTTCAAAGGAAGCAAGGATTTAAAGATGGATTAAACCTTAATGGTTTTTTAGTTCTTTTTAGAGTCTGGTCTGTAGCTTTGTAACTGTTTCATTAAAATGAGCTCTTCTCTGAAAAGTGACAATATAAAAATATCTGCTTCTTACTCAGAGGTTTTGCTCTGTGTGTACTTGAAACCATATCTCCTTGCCTTGCTAATCTCCTATTTCTCCCATCTGTTAGCCCTGCAGAGCCAATGTAGCTCAGGCAAAGTTTGCTGGGTTCTGTTCTGGTTCCTGCATTAACTTTAGGCCTTTGAGTCTAGCAAGGCATGTAAGCACATGTGTAACTTTAAACATGCGAGTAGTCCCAATGACTTTGATGCATATACTTGAGCATGCACATGCCTAAGTCTCTTGTGGATCAGTACTTCTGTTCTGATTGCAGAATCTTGGACAATGATGTGTGAGCCAGAAGGAACACAGCTTTACACTCAGATCCCAGATTTGCCATGTCTAATTATGTTTTGTTTTTATGTGAAGGTGAAAAGCTCCGTGTCTTGGGCTACAATCATAACGGGGAATGGTGTGAGGCCCAAACGAAGAATGGGCAGGGCTGGGTGCCAAGTAACTACATCACCCCAGTGAATAGTTTGGAGAAACATTCCTGGTACCATGGACCAGTGTCACGCAATGCCGCTGAGTACCTCCTGAGCAGCGGAATCAATGGCAGCTTTCTGGTGCGCGAGAGCGAGAGCAGCCCAGGACAGAGGTCTATATCACTAAGATATGAGGGAAGGGTGTACCACTACAGGATAAACACTGCTTCTGATGGAAAGGTACGAGTTAAGCCTCACAAACTGAAACAGAAAAGCCATTATGGTCCACTTCAACTGCCTGCTGTAGAAAGGGCCCAGTACAGCCTCCACAGAATCAACTGAAGGGTTTGCCCATTGACTTTAGCAGGAGTAAAATCAGGTCCTACATACTGACCCTACAACATCTAAACAAGGAGCACATCAGATGATGATGTAACCATTTGGCAGCAGAGCTTTGAGAAAACCTTCTCCCTTTAACAAACTCCTAAAAAATATTAGTATGTCTCAGTCGTGAAAACCATGGGCCATGTAACTCCATTAATGTCTTGAGTGGAGTTGTATCAGAGATTAATTTTGTTCCATTGATTCTAATACTGTAATTTGGGCTTAAAAGGACACTGTCAAGTTTAAAGATAATGTATTTTAAAAATAGTCTCATCTGTGTAACCACTTCAGGTTATTGGAACCAAAATAATTGTAAAACTATCATGTTCTATCATTACAGAGGCAAGGTGGGTGAGGTAATCTTTTATTGGATCAACTTCTGTTGGTGAGAGATACAAGCTTTAGATCCACACAGAGCTCTTCTTTGGGTCTGGAAATCCCTGTTAAATAACACTTTTAAACAAACTTGGAATCCCAGACCTGGAGAAGAGCTCTTTGTCAATTCAAAAGTTTGTGTCTCACCAATAAAAGTTGTTCCAGTACCCCACTGCGTCTTTTCTAATATTCCAGGTCCAATACAGCCACAAAGTTCTTATTCCATATACTCATTTTTTGCTTTTAGTCTTCTGCATTTCATCTTACATAATGAAAGGAAGGTTAAGCACTGTAATTTCACTTTTGTTTATGGCCAGGTTCTTGTCTTTCACTTTCTGGTTCTTGTGCTTTAGCAAGTGCTGCTGTAATCAGCTTGTGAATTCTGCAGGGAAATGCTTGTTTTAAAGTGTCATTTTCATTAGGTTTTCATTTGAATTTCATCAAAACATTTCTCCTGGCATTGGGTTTTGGAAAATATTGTTTTGAATTAATCTAAATGTGAGGTCAAATTGCATCATGCAGTGTTTCTTTAAATCCATTCTAAATTGGATGTTGCAGTATAGCTTGGGGGGTCTAGCTGTTGCTGTTCTCCGAGGCCCTTGCTGCCAGCATCTAGTTCTAGTAGCTGAAAGATCCTTTGCCATTTAAAAATAAATCCATTAAAAAAAATCAGCAGCAAGGGATTCTGTGGTCCTGGTCCAGGCCAACTTTCCTTTGCCCAGTAAGGGCCTGCGCCTTTTGATATCAATGACAAAACTTTCTTTGATTTTCACTAATGCAGGATCAGGTCAGCAAAACAAACTGTAGTTTCTGCAGTGAGTATGTAATGGCCCTCTATTTGTCTAACTCATCACAGTGTAAAACAAAATATGAAAGAAGCTTTTAGAAAAGCAAATGTTCTGTAAAGAAAATGCTGTTTGCTTTAATGGAAGCTTTGTAATTAGGGTAATGTGGTACGGTTTGCAAGGTAATGTGTGGGTACTGTGGTTTTTTCCTTTTTCCTCTGCTCTTCTCTCATCATTCAGCATGCAGCCAGGCTCCACGTGATTGAAATTAGCAAAGTGAAATGGTCTATGCTATATACTTAGAGCATATATAGATAACACTTAGTTTGTGGCAAGCTGGGGTTTCACACTAGCCTACTGCTTACTATGTGTTCATGTGGACCCTTGCTGCCACGCTCTAAGTAGCACTCTTTGATCTACCATGCTTTAACCCAAATCTCTCAGCCCTGATAATGTATCCATACTGCACTTCAGACGGTCTATCTGCAGCTTGAACTGTGTCCACACTAGGGATAGAATCATAGAACACTAGAACTGGAACTTGAGAAATCGTCAAGTCCATTCCCCTGCCATCATGGCAGGATCAAGCACCGTTAGATCATCCCTGTAGATGTCTATCAAAACTGCTTTTAAATATCTCCAGTGATGGAGTCTCAGCTTCCCTAGGCAATTTATTCCAGTGTTTAACCACCCTGACAGTTAGGAAGTTTTTCCTACTGTCTAACCTAAGCCTCCCTTGCTTCTTATCCTATCATCAGAGGCCAAGGAAAACAATTTTTCTCCCTCCTCCTTGTAACACCCTTTATGATGCTTGAAAACTGCTATCATATCCCCTTTCAGTCTTCTCTCTTCTAAACTAAACATGCCCAGTTCTTTCAGTCTTCCCTCGTAGCTCATGTTCTCTAGACCTTTAATCATTTTTGTTGTTCTTCTTTGGACCTTCTCCAATATCTCCACATCTTTCTTGAAATATGGTGCCCAGAACTGGAAACTATACTCCAACTGAGGCCTAATCAGCGCAGAGTAGAGTGGAAGAATCATTTCTCGAGTCTTACTCACAAAATAGTGATAGTGTAAACATGTACACGGTTAACCAATGAGCTGGGCTCACCAGTTAACCGTCACAGTTATAGGCAGTCCCCTCTTTCCCCCCCATTCCTCTGTGCACACTGATACAGAGGCAGCAGCCAGGGGGTGGCACCCTCTTGCGTGTAAACTCATGGTCACTAACCCATCAATCGCGATCGACTGGTCCATAGGGAAGGTTCGACCAGATGATCGCGAGGTGTTCGGTGCCCTCCCCCATTTCTCCCCACCCCCAAGAAGCCCCACTAACACTACCCCAGCGACAATGGAGGTGGCGCCGGCTTCCTGCGGGGTGGATGGAAGTCCTGCAGCTGCGTGCCACTTCCAGGGTTTCAAGAAGTGTGCTGGCTGTTCCCCTTCCCCCAAACAGCCGGCACGGTACAAGAACCCAGGTCTGTGGCATGCTGGGGACATCCTGCATGGGGGGGCAGTAGGAGTCCGCAGAGAAGGCGAACGCTGTGACTTCCTTCCCGTGTGGAGGAGGGAGGGGATAGGAGTCCCAGGAGGAGGCACACGCCAGGGGTTTCCTTCTCTTGCGCATGGGGGTAGGAAGGGAAATAAGAGTCCCAAGAGGAGGCACGGGGCCCCGCCCCCACCAAGATCCTGTCCCCCTGCTGCAGCACCTTGTTCCCTGCCCCAGCACCCACTGGCACCCTGCCACGTGCCCCAGCACCCTGTCCTCTGCTTCAACACCCACCGGCACCCTGTCCCCTGCCCCCACCAACACCCTGTCCCCTGCCGCAGCACCCTGTCATCTGCCCTAGCACCCACCAGCACCCTGCCACCTGCCCCAGCGTCCACTAGCACCCTTCCCCGGTACCATGTCCCCTGCCCCTACCAGCACAGTTGGGGCCACATTGGTGAGGCTTGGGGGGTTTTGGAGGAGTTATTTTTTTGCATCTCACTTGTGTGGCCCCAACTGACTTTTCTGTGGGTTAGTGCCCCTGGCTCATAACAGGATCCCTGCCCCTCTCATAAATAAAGACAATGCTGAAACTTTTTGTGTTTGACATAATTTATTTAAAAATAAAACCTGGCGAACAAACCCCTAATTGGGGCCAAGCCCTCATCTGACTGCAGCATCATTACGCTCCTGTACTGCCCCCCCCCCAACCCCTAATCTGAGCCTATCATACACTGGAACCCCCTGTCCTGAGCCTCTCACATCCCCAAACTCCTGCACCCCTACATTCTCAGTCTTCTGCCACAACACTTTTGCACCATCCACACACTGCAAATCTGTGTCCTGAGCCCATCATACTCCCAGTCTCCCTTCCCTGAGCCCCTCACACACCCCAGCCCAAACTTCTGCACCCTCACAGCCACAAGCCTGTGGCTTGCTGATCACCCCAACACTGAACCTGACCCCAACACTCCCCACCTTGAGCCCCCTCCCTGAGCCAGCATCCCCTTCTCCACATCCTCCTGCATCCAAATTCCGTCCCAGAGCTTGCACTTCTCACCCCTTTCCACACACAAATGCCTTATTCCCACCCCAGAGCCCACACATCCTGTCTCAACCCAGTGAGGGTACGGCTAGACTACAACGAGTTTTTCCGGGATACCAGAGGTATCCCGGAAGAACTCTTCCACGTTCAGGGACACATTTGTTCTTCCGCTTATTTTAGTGGAAGAGCAAACACGCTCTTTCAGCAACCCCTGTATTCCTCAATCCACAAGGAATAAGGGGGCTTCCGAAAGAAGGGGGTTTTCTGACATTTGGCCCAGTGTAGGCAGGGCCTACAGAAGAATTAAAAAAAAAAGTGGTAGTATAGCCATACCCTGAGAGTGTATAAGGGCTGGGGATAGCAAGTGATGGAGAGGAGGAGCACAGAGAGGGCGGGGCTTCAAGGAAGGAGTGGGGTCTTGGGGAAAGGATGGGGTAGATGTTGGCTTGTTCTGACATTTAAAACGTGATCTTGGGTGTAAAAAGTTTGGAGACCACTGGTGTAAACTCATTTTAACATCCCTGCAAAATGATGAATCCAGATCACGCTGCAAAATGATGGATCCAGATCACAGGAGGACTCGGGTCTTTCTTTCCCCGACCCCCTGCTTCTTTCAATAGTGTCCTAGAATCCGGGTCCTTACTGCTTGCTGACCAAAGTCAGACCATTTGAGTTTCGACAGAAATGGAGCTTGGACTCCAGTCTGAATCTGAGCCAGTAGTTAGCATGCAGTAAAGACTTATCCTAGGTAGGGATGTTAAAATGCATTTATTTGTGTAAACGTTGAAATTTTCAGCAATTACACGTTTATACACAGGCGGGAGACAGGAGCCAGTGCTCGCAGGGAGCCAGCTGTTAAGCCAGCTCCCCATGAGCACCAACTCCCCCATGCTGCTACTGCTGTTCCAGCACACTCCCCATGGACACCAGCTCCAACCTCTCCCTCACTCCTGCCTGCTGCCTGTGATACAGAGGCAGCAGCGCAGGGAAGGGGGTGCTGTTATGTGTAACCATGAAGGTTAATCAATGAGCTCAGGCTCATCAGTTAACTATATACTCAGGTACACATTCACATCCCTAATCCTAAGTGTTCACATAGACAAGCTCTGTGAAGGAAGTTTAAAGGACGGTTGGGAATAGGAATGTGAATGGTTAACTGTTTAACCAGTAAGCCTCAGTCTTAATGGATGAAGCTTACCAGTCCCGGTTAATCCATAGGAGCTGGAACAACTCCCCGCCAACCGCAGGCAGGTGTTGCTCCAACCAGCTGATAGGAGCAGCCCATATCTGTGGCGGGCCCAGCCCCCCTGCCATAGGCAGGGGCTGCTTCCACCAGCCAGCTGGAGCAGCCCTTATACATGGCGGGTGGGGGTGAGGGGAGCACTTCAACCCAGGCATGGCCGGGGGAAGCCGCTCCAGCCCAGCTGCAGCAGGTCATAGGGAATGTTCCAGCCCACTGGGAACATGGCGGGGTGGCAGCCGCCCCACTCCCCGCTTTAATCTATAAACTGGTTAAATATAATGTTTAACTGATTAACCAATTAAACAGTATTTTACATCCCTAGTTGGGAATATTGTCTTACTTCTGTGTCTAGAAGTTTTTTGTTGCTTCTTTCCAAGTTGGTACTCGGGATGTGTGTTGCTCATTTATGAAGATATTGAACCAGATCTTCATATGTTGTAAATAAGCATAGCTCCATGACTAGTTAAATACAAGATGTCATGCCACATGATCCCCATGGTGGCTTTTTCAGGGCTTAGTGCTTGGAAGTTTGCATCTTGACAGTGCTATTTATCCCAAGAAATAGTCAAGCAGAGCTCAGGTAATCAGTTTAGATCTATACTAAGCAGGTTAATGGGTTCTTTTCCCCAGAGTTGTTCTAATTGATGTTGTTGAGAATAGGCGCCGGCAAGCAGAATTCAATAAAACAAACCTATCCCTGAAAGTCATGTGAAATCCAAAAGCTATGGCAGGAGAGGGGGGAAGGTAACATGGTGTGTGTGATACTGAACTGTGACAGACCAGACACTTTCACACTAAACTACTGGGTATCAAATTGTATTTACTACTCTGCGGTAAATCATCTCTCGCCAAAAGAAAAGCAAATGGCAAAGCCCTTCCCCTCAGCTCTCTGGGTATCTGGAGCCTTCTCATCTTGCTGTATCATTAGTCAGCCTATCTGAGGAATTTAATATTGCAAGCACTACAGTTAGGATGAATGGGTTTGGTGGGATCATATCCTGTGACCGAGTGAACACAGTATCAGGAGAAGGAGGTATTACAAAAATGTGTGGAACAACTGTTGCTTGGCATAAAAATGTGCCTTCTATAGCACAGCTTTTATTCAACTTTTTTCAAAGGAAAATGTTAGAGTATAGGAGAGGGTCAGACTACTTTTTAAGTTTAGCACCATTTAAATCAAATCCAGTGGGGTTAACAACTTAGAAAATAAGATCTTCAAGGAGTTTTGTCTTTGCTTCCCACTTCACTGGCTCATCTTCACTCAGCCCATATTTGCTTTACGTTAACGTCCCTTCCTGGGTGGTTGGCTCAGGGAAGCCAGGCTTAGCATAAGCCACATCCATGCTCCAGTGAGTTTGTTTTTGCTGAATTTGGTTGCGCTTGAGGCCAAGTCTCCTATTCAGTACCCAAATCAAACAAATGCCATTGTCGAGCTAGCTTTAAAATCTTGTCATTCTCAGTATATAGGGTCACAGGACTGTGTATCTTATATGATTCTCTCTGATTCTTATTGGATTTCCAGTGCATGAACCTGGTGGGAAACCTATGGTGGCTTTTATCATGGCTACCTGTGCACTTTTCCTTCTGTGGTGATTTTTATATATTTTAATTTTGTTTTTGCTGTTGTGAGTGATGAAATGTATTGAGGTTAAGTATGCATCAGAAGGCAGGATGGCTCAGCCCTGAAATCCGCTGAGACTTTCCTGGGAGTGGGTGAACATTAAGCCATAGCAGAGAAGGGAATGTAGGTTAGTGGCAGAAGTTGCAGAGGGGTAGATAATCTGTGCAAGCAGAAGCAGGGCCAGCGTTAGTGTTTTTCGGAGGATATACAAGATTGCCTGATCAGCGTATCAGCAGTGCAGCCAGTAAACAATTTATATGAACATTCCATGTGACCCCACACAGTGCAGATGCCTAAAATCCATTATGTGTATACAAGGGCTGCTAGCAGCAGCAACAGCGGGTCCCTGGTGCAATTTCTTTGACAGACAGGTTGGGTGAATATTTGGGGGGAGAGCTCTGAGGAAGAGAGGTAGCAGCTAATACTTGGTCAGAATGTTTATATGGCTTATTGCATAGCATAGCTATTTGTAGCTGCTGTTCATTTTCTTCTGATGCATGCCACAAATTCCAGATGTAGATTTGAACACATCAGCATAATTCTTGTTTCCATTAGTGCTGATGGAAAGTAAAGCATTCAGAATTGAATTTAGGACTTGAACATCCAGAGGTTAGAAAAGCCCTCTGTACAGAACAGTTGTACAGTGAAGTTTTTATTTGGATCCACTCATGAATAGTAAATTTTGTGCATGCTAAAAGTGTGGCCTTGGGGTCTGAGCTGAGGGTGAAGGAATCTGGAAATCTGTTTCCTCCTTTGCCTTGGACTCTCCATTTAACCTTTGGGAAATCATTTTAACTTCTGTTTTTTACTTTTCTCATGTGTAAAATGGGCATATTATTTGCCACACAGGAATATTGTGAAGTTTAATTCCTGCATATAAAGTGCTTTGAAGCTCTAAAATGAAAGCCAACATGTAAGACCAAGAGCACAGGTTTTTTTAATGTAAAGGACTGTCAGCACACTGCATGCCAGATGGATCTTGAACTATAGTCTATTTACTTGCTTTGTTGCACCCATTAGTGTGGTATCTGAATGGTTAAGATCAGAGGAGATGTTGCTTTCATACAGATACTGTCTGCTTAATAAGGTGGCTGTAGGATCTGGGTTGTTCATAAAGGAGTCCTAGTCCAGCCTGAGGCTGCTCCACTACCAGCTGGCTGTTTCTTGCTATGCTGCTATGCATGGTTTATGTTGTTTCATTTTTCTATATGTGCTAAAAGTGCTTTCACCTCGTCTGTTATGAAGGTTTTTTCACACTACACTGCAGAATGTTCTCTTGACTTTTGTAGAGGGTTAGAAAATGTCCCCTTTTAGCCTACTCCACCTTCTGTAGAAGCAGACTTCTTACTAATGACAAAGGCAGCTAAAGAAAAGGAAGAATAAGGGAATGTAGATCTCTGTGGTTCACTATGCAAAACTCCCCAGCTCTGAATGTCTAAGTGTATCCATTAGTCATTGTGTTATCCCCTGAACAGTTAATTTTAATTTGGCTTCCGTTCAAGTGGTTTTCTGGAAAGAATAGCAGTTATGCATGTACTTATGCCCCTCTCCTCTTGTCCAAGAGTTCAAAGGATATTTTCCTCAGTGGAAGTACCATTTTAGACAAAGATTATGGCCCCATATCAGTGCAGGAGACTGTCCTTACAACACAGTTACCTTCTAGGTATCAAATGTTGCATAGATGTTCACATTTCCCAGAAACTTTACAGAGGACAAGGCTCCTGTTACTCTGGTTTAGCCTGAAAGATAATAGCCACAAAGGACTGCAACAGCAAAACCTGTTTGTGACTCATGCGGCTGTAAAGAGACAGAGAGAGAACGTGGGGCCATCACTGCAGATTACACATTTCAGTTTTGCCCTCTGGGGTTATGCGATGTCTGGTTGAGCTTTTACCTTTTTTTTTTTTTTTTTTTTTTTTTTTTTTTTTTTTTTTTTTGTTGCAAATAAGTCCCTAAAGCACTGGTAGATGCAGATTGGCAGTTTCTGCCCCTTGTGGCTTATTACTTTAAGAATCACTATATGTATTTAATCATTTGAATGACTTGTTTGTGTGTTTTATGGGGGGAGAGGGGAGAGGGAGAGAGGGAAATGCCTTTATTGTACCATAAGGCTTCCTCATTTTATGCAACTGCTGTCTGGTTTCCCCTTCTCCTTATTCCCAGTCTCTTCCCTCTCACACCTTCTCTAACTCACTCAGGGTATATCTACACTGCAGCGTTTTCCAGGAAAACCATACTTACATCCACACTGCAATTGCGTTCTTTCGACAGAAAGTTGAAAGAACGGAAGGGGTTTTTCCGACAGCGGTAGACCTCTTTCTATGAGGAAGAAGTGTTTTTCCAAAAAAGCTTTTTTGGAAAAAGGGGTATGTGGATGCAGAAAAGGGAGTTCTTTTGAAAGAAGAGGCCTCCAGGAAATAACACAGGCGCCCTGGTGGCCACTTCTGTCCATACTAATCACAACTTAAATGTGAGATAGTGTCCAATCAATGTGGATGCTATCTTTAGAAAAAGCAGATCACTTTTTCCTTGTACTTTTGCTGTGTGGATGCTCTCTTTCGAAATAAGCTTTTCCGGAAAAGCTTCTTCTGAAAGAACCTTGCAGTCTAGACATAGCCTCAGAGAGACATTGTCATGCCCAGTGCCTGGCTCTTCTCCTGTTGAGGTTCACTGTACTAAACACAGATCCAGAAAGCCAGAGCCTGCCCAGTGGGATTGGCAGGATTGAAACTAGAGATTATGCCAGATCTCACTACCCATCTGATTCCCTTCAGCTTCCCAGCAGCAGATGCATCTCCCCTTTCTGATAGGCTCCTCCTCCTGCAAGTCTGGGTTTTTTAATTGGCTCCCTGACGAGGCTTCGTCTGTCAGTTAAACTCTGCCACTTTCAGCATGCTGCTTCCAGCCCAGCCCAGAATGCTGGTGGAGTGAATCGTTCCCCTTCAGCATCATTTTTCTATGTTACTAGCTTCCATGAGTCCTGGAAGCAGAGTTGGGTTGGAATTTGAATACTGGGAATGCAGTGTGTTACTCTTCTGTCAACATTTGTAAGGGATTTAAAATTTTAAAATGCATCAGGCTTGCTAAATGTGTAAGAGACCTAGCAAGAGGCATTCACAGCATTCCACAGGAGGCTCATGTTCGGTGGTGATCGTCTCACGTCTGTGTTGCACCTCTCATCGAGAAAAATCTCTTAGCGTAGTGTTCCTCTGCAGCCGTCACTGGATTGGAACAGCCCCGCTGTTTAATGCTCACAGCAGCACTATCCAATTACATAGTGCAAGAGTGAGGAGGAATATGGTATTCTCCTGAAACTTCAAAGGGAATTTAGGCAGGTGGAATGTCATTGCCCCAGTAGAAATTTGGCCAGGACATCGGGGCTAAAAGTCCCATTTTTCAGAAAAGTGCATAGGATTTTAAATGACTCCAAGTGACCAGGGCCTCCTTTGAAAGAGAGCACTTCCAGTAGCAGCAGGGTATTTGAGGCTATTGAGTCTATATTGACTCAGAGGAAAGGTTATTGCCTGCTTAGTCACCTTCATCAGAGGTTTTCCCATCTGAATGTTTGTCATTCTCAGCTCTGCTTAGTTTGTGAGATCTAATCAGATGTGGCAGCTTAAGATGGTGTGTCCGCAGGCCTGCCGTAAACAACATATTAGGAAAGCAAAATATAATGTGCATGCATGTGAAAGCTGTTTTATCAGCACCTTATTTGTGTTGTGTGAACAAACCTCTCTTGTGGTTGCTTTTCAGCTGTATGTCTCCTCAGAGAGCCGCTTCAACACTTTGGCAGAGTTGGTCCATCACCATTCAACTGTAGCAGACGGGCTCATCACCACTCTACACTACCCAGCACCCAAACGCAACAAGCCCACTATCTATGGAGTGTCTCCAAACTATGACAAGTGGGAGATTGAGCGAACTGACATCACCATGAAGCACAAACTTGGAGGCGGCCAATATGGAGAAGTTTATGAAGGAGTCTGGAAGAAATATAACCTTACAGTGGCTGTGAAAACCTTAAAGGTAAGAACTAAAAAATTCATAGCTTTTTAATTGGAATGCAAGTCTTATGCCACCCATTCATAAGTCTGGCTCTTTGACAGCAATCTGTCTGTCTTTCTCCATCAGGGTCAGATGATGCAAATTGTTGGAAATCCTTTCTTTGCTTACATCTGGTCTAGAACATCTGTGGCTGTTTAATTAACTGCATTTGTCAGCCTCTTCTAATTATTTTATACTTATGTGAGTGCTGGACTATTTGTATATTAGAGTCTGATGATCTGTGGATATTGCTTTATGTGCACAGAGTCCTGTGTGGATGCAAAATTTGGCCTATATTGTTTTCCAAGGATCTAATAATTAAATAATTTCTAAGATTACACAATAATTACAACCAAGTCAGACTTATAACAACGTTGTTTCAGGTTTGTAATATAGGCAGGACCTTATTGTGTCCAATAACCAGGCTAAAGTATTGGATTTGTGTGTTTCTCACATTTTTGGGAATGAGGGCTTCAAAGGTGAGCTGTCACATAACTGACATTGACTGGTAAAGATTATTGTGGGATGTAAAACAGGTGATGTAATTAGAGATCATGCTTCACTGATACTTCACATCATGTGCTTTTCCCGTAAGATGAGTTCCTTGTACACTTAGGAAATGCGTATTCACTGTTAAAAGATTTAGGATGAGGGGAAAGAACTTCCTATACTAAGTGATGATGATGATGAGATGATGTTCGTCCGTCATATTCGAAGAAGACCTTGACATCTAACAAGTTGTGGGCTGTCCACGGTGTGTCCGCAGATGGCTGATAAGGCCAATGCGGGCACGAAATGTTCTGCCACATGTCGGGCAGACGTGTGGGCACCACTGTTGCAGCGTTTGCAACTCTGGCTTTACGGAGTGCTCGCTTCTCTTGTGCTATGGTTGTCCTTCTGGCTTCAGATGTTTGACAGCCTTGGTAGATCAGCATGCGCCATGTCGATCAGTCTTGTGCCAGGGTCTCCCAGGAGGTAGTGTCAATATCCAGGGACTTGAGAGAGGCTTTAAGCATGTCTTTGTAATGCTTCTTTTGTCCCCCGTGCGATCGCTTTCCTTGAGACAGCTCACCATAGAAGAGCTGTTTAGGGATGCAAAGGTCTGGCATCCTTGCAACATGGCCAGCCCAGCGTGTCTGAGCTTTCATCAGCAGGGTGTGAACTGACGGCAGGCCTGCTCTACAAAGGACTTCTGTGTCTGGCACCTTGTCCTGCCACCGGATCCTCAGAAGTCTGCGGAGGCAAATCGTGTGGAAGTGGTTCAGTTGCCTAGCGTGCCTCCTGTATACAGTCCAAGTCTCACTGGCATACATCAAGGTAGTTAACACTACTGCTCCATAGACTTTAAGCTTTGTAGCAAGGGTTATTCCACGGCAGTCCCACACTTTGGTCAGCAGTCTGCCAAATGCAGAGCTTGCCTTGGCGATTCTGCAGTTAACCTCGATGTCAATTGTCACTGCGCGGGAGAGGGTGCTGCCAAGGTATGTAAATTGGTCCACTGCTTGCAGCTTTTGTCCCTTCACTGTGATGGTGGGCTCTTGATGTTGGGCTTTGAGCTGGCTGGTGCATCACTTTAGTTTTCTTTATGTTGATGAGAAGGCCGGGTTGTCGCATGCTGCTGCGAATTTGTCCATGCTGGCTTGCATTTCCTGCTCTGATCCAGCATTCAGGGCGCAGTCGTCAGCAAAAAGGAGGTCTCGTAGCACAGTCTCCTTTATCTTGGTGACAGCCTGGAGTCTTCGCAGGTTGAACAGTTTCCCATCAGTCCTGTATCTCAGGCTAACTCCCAAGGAACTGTTCTGAAAGGCGTCTGACAGCATGGCTGAAAACATTATGCTAAACAGGGTCGGTGCCAGCACGCACCCTTGCTTGACACCATTTGTGACGGGAAAGGCCTCTGAAGCTTCTCCGTCGTCCAGAACACGAGCCGTCATGCCGTCGTGGAACTGACGTACCATCAGGATGAATCTGTCAGGGCACCCAAACTTCGACATGATGCGCCACAGACCTTCGCGACTGACAATGTCAAAAGCCTTGGTGAGATCCACAAAGATGGTGTACAGTTCACGATTCTGCTCTTGACACTTCTCTTGGAGCTGTCGAGCTGCGAAGATCATATCCACAGTGCCACGCTCTTTGCGGAAGCCGCACTGTGTCTCGGGTAATAGACCCTGTTCCAGGTGGTCAATCAGGCGATTCAACAACACTCGTGCAAGGATCTTACCTGTGATGGAGAGCAGTGATATTCCTCTATGATTATCACAGACTTGTCGATTTCCTTTCCTCTTGTAGAGGTGTATGATGGACGCGTCTTTCAGTTCCTGAGGAATAGATCCTTGATTCCAGAAGGACTGGAACAGCTGAGTGAGTTTGTCGACAAGCACTGCACCACCACCCTTATAGACTTCCACTGGGATCGTGTCAGATCCTGGGGCCTTACCACTGGACAGCTGGCTGATGGCCTGTAAGGTTTCAGTCTCTGATGGTGAGACATCCAGGCTGTGGTTGATATCCGCCTGGGGCATTCTATCAATCGCCTCGTTATTGATGGAGGATGGTCGGTTCAGTACGGATTGGAAGTGCTCAGCCCAACGCTGTAGAATCAGAGTCTTCTCAGTAATGAGAGTTACACCATCTGAGTCCAGTAGAGGAGCTCCTGAGGGCTGAGGTCCGTACAAAGATCTAAGGGCTTCAGAGAACCGTTTGGCATCGTTTCTGTCAGCAAACTTCTGGATTTCATCTGCTTTGGCACTCAACCAGGAGTCCTGCATCTTAGCTTGCTCTGTACGGTCCTGCGAATGTTGTTGAAGGCATTTTTCTTAGCTGTTGACAACGGGTCGTTCTGATGAGCACGGTGAAGGCGATGCTTTTCAGCAAGTAGGACCTTGATCTTTTCATCGTTCTCATCAAACCAGTCCTGCTGTTTCCTGTGTAAGGGTCCAAGAACCTTTAGTGCAGAAGAGTGCACAATGTCCCGGAAGTGTTCCCAGTCCTTCTCAGCATTTTCCTCTAATTGCAGCTCTGAAAGTTGGTTGTCAAGATCTTCTGCCAGTGAGGCTGCTGTGTTGGGGTTCTTCAGTTTACTGACGTTGATCTTTTTCATCACAGCTTTGTTTCCCTGCGGACATCTCTTTAGCTTGATGTGAAGGCTTAATTTGGAGATAAGTCTGTGGTCAGTCCAACAGTCAGCACCCGGCATGGCCTTGGTCACCCTTACATCCTGTCTGTCTTTCCTCCGCATAATGACATAATCAATGAGGTGCCAGTGCTTAGAGCGTGGGTGCATCCAGGACGTCTTTTTGCGAGTGGGCAGGCGGAAGATGGTATTAGTGATGATCAAATCATGAGCCGCATGTCTTCAATAGTAGTAGGCCATTGCTGTTACATTTACCGATTCCATTTTTTCCAATGACGCCACCCCAGGCAGAGTGATCAGATCCTACTCTCGCGTTGAAATCGCCAGGTAGAATCAGCCTGTCGGTGCGTTTCACGGATGAGAGTAGGGCATCGAGATCTTCATAAAACTTGTCCTTTACTTCATCCGGATTCGTCATTGTGGGTGCGTAGGCGCTGATCAGTGTGGCTTGCTTTCCTCTTGGTAGTGGAAGATGCAGTGTCATGAGTCGGTCGTTCACACCCTTGGGAAGACTGGCAAGTTTGCGGACAAGATGATTCTTAACTGCAAAGCCAACTCCAGATTCACAACGTTCGTCACTGCTGCGTCCACACCAGAAGAATGTATAACCGCCTCCTATTTCTGTGAGCTGACCTTCGTTGGCTAGACGAGTTTCACACAGGGCCGCAATATCGATGTTAAATCTTGTGAGCTCTCTAGCGACCAGGGCTGTTCTTCTTTCTGGTCGATCTGCTGAGGGGGTTGTCTTGAAGCGTGCATACATTCCATGTGCCAATAGTGAGTGGTGTCACCTTGCGTTTTGTTTGAAGTTTTATTGTTCGACCTCATGAAGTGGGATCCCCTCCAGCCGCGGTAAGCTGCCCAGGGTTCTGTGAAGCAAACAATGTTTAGGGCACCTTTTCTAGCCCCTTCCTCTTGCTACGGAGGTGAGCAGTGCGATCCTAAAGAGGGCTGCTCAGTCACTCAGGTAGACGCCGAATCCAGCTGTTGCTTCGGCCAGCAAGAAGACGACCATTAGACCTGAGCCGCCTGTGTGCAGGTCCGCGGCTACAGCTCCCAGTGTATCCACACCTGCTGCTTCGCCGCCGCCCGTCGCCACAGGACTTTGAGGTTTGCGGGAGTTAGGGATGTCAGATGTCAAGACTAGCGCATGAATTGGATTAAAGTGAGAGAGGTGCGCATAATCAGCCTCACTCTCTCTTCCCAGATTCCATCTTGCTCCAATGGCAGGACTAAAGTCAAGACGGTTGGAGATGGGCTGGGCGCAGTGGTTGACCAGGGCATCTTTCGTGTCTTGCCGTGCTCTTAGCGTACCACATCCAGAAACCACCTTTATGACTGTTGGTCCTATTCTAGATCTATTCTAGATCTATTCTAGATCTCATCCGCTCAGTCCGCGAGTCTGTCTTCACATGCACGGGATAGACAAGTCCCTATCTCACCGAAGGTCAATGACCCGACGGCTACTCTCAACCTGGTTTAGCCAGCCTGTCGAAGCTGTTGCCCGGGGTGTGGCCGCTGCGCATGCTACAGCTGCTAGGAGCCACAGGTGAGAGCTGAGTGACAAGTGGGGACCAAAGGTGGACGAGCTGCCCTAAAAGGACACGACATGCCCCTACACCAGAGGTGCTACCCTTCCCTGAACACCCCATACACCCCTATACTAAGTAAAATAGATTAAACTGTTAATGCGTTGGACTAGAAGTAAGAGAATCAGGATTCTGTTCCTGCCTCTGCTTCTTAGTCTCTCTGTGCATTGGTTTCCCATTTGTGCATTGGGGATACTACTTGCCTAACTCAGAGGCACTAAGATTTGATTTTTGTCGTTTATAAAAGCATGCGGGGATCCCCTAGTGTCTTCCATCTATGTAGCGTAAACTCTTAGGAATTCAGATGCAAGATGAACACCTTGCCATCCTTCCTAGATTTGCCGTGTGGAGTGGTGGTGCAGAAGCAATAACAAATGAAAGCTTTCATGTTAGAAATATGAAATGGAGAGAAATGTGAATACATGTCTATGAATAAAAATGCTTCCTGGACCTTGGAAAAGTGATTTTTTAACCCCTTGAATTCTGGCTATCAGCGCGTTCCTGGGTTGTTATGGTTTCAGAAGGTGATCATTTGGGCGGTTGGTTGGTTTTGAAGGTTCTTGTTAGAAGTGTTACTGTCCCCACTTGGTTTCATCAAAAGAGAAATAATACTTTGTAAGTCTCCTTTCCTGTTTATATGTGGAGAGAGTGACACCTAGTGTTAAAGTGTGATTATATCTCATTTGCACAGGAGAATGCTAGGAAGAGCCTTTCCTTGCATCCCATAGTCCTGCTAGAATAGGGATTTGACGAGCAGAATGAAATGTCTATTTAGAGAAATAATGAGACACCAGTTGTTTTCCTGAAACACTGAGTTTATTGTAGCCCTCCCCAATCTTCTTGATGTTGTGGTATTTGAGAGTAAAGGGACGTTTTCAGATTTTTTCCCCCCTTACCTCAAATAATTTTGCATTCCTTTCTAGTTTGCTTTGATGAAAACCTCTAGCAACAAAGGCACAGTGTGTTATCCCATAAAATCTCCCATGTCTGCGAGCCAGAAACAGTTACCTTGATAAGGACCGTGACTGTTTCAAATATGCCAAGTAAATACTTAATGAATGAAAATGGTTCATAATGTAATCCAGAGCTGCATTCTCCCCTGGGAAATGTTACAACACCCTAAAAGAGACTGAAGAAACATGGTAATCTGAAATTATGCACACTAAACCTTACTTAAAAGCAAATTCATAATCCACCTTCCTTAAATCCATCAGTCTACTCTCAGACAGATAGGATTATGACTATCTTCAAAGTTTCAGGGAATATTTAATACCTCACATTTATATTCCAACTCCTGCAGGAGGAGACAAGTGTTCAGTGGCTTCTTTAGAGAAAACCAAAGCATTCATTTTATTGTCTTTTAAGAGCATATTTCCCAAACCTCTTTTGCCTTTCTTTGTCTCCCTCCCTGCCCCAGATCTGCATAGTAGAAATCATAATGAAAAGAAAAACGAGGGGAAAAAACATCATTGCTTCTTCTGATATCCTTAGTGCTTGATGAATTATTTCCTTGCATTTTACTGCATCCTCTTTGTTACCCAGTCTTCTTTAAAGTGGTTAGAAGTAGCTCAGAGCCTGATTAACCAAGAAGTTTATATAGAAAGAAAATAAAGACCCAAAGTGACATGTCCTGTGCTCCTAGCAAGTATAATTGCATGATGCTAGAGAATCTGTTAGTGCTTGTGCACTCCCCCCTAGCATATTCCATTGGAAAATCAAGAATCCTATGCAGAATAGGATTGATGTAGTTTGGGGTTGAAAGAATACCCACTAGTGGCTGGCTATTCCAGTTTGGAATCTGTTTTAAAGCCATGAGAGGAATGGCATATCCCTTCCATGGAGCACTAACTCACTAGGCTTAGTTCTTACAGAGCAGCCTCTCAGTCAGTCACTGAACTGACAGGGCACATTGCCGTTGATCAGAAAGGGTTCTGATTGTAAGCCAAGGTCATAGCTTTGATGGCACATGCTCACTAAAACAAGAAAATTCTTTGTTAAGGCTGAGACACCTTCCTTATTTCATGAACTTGGGAATGGTGGTGTCACACACAGATCTGAGATCGTAGAAAAGCAGTGTAATTGGTGGAGGATGATAGCTTGGGGAATGGATTGGCAATTGGAGATAAAGCTTCCAAAATTCCGGGCCATTAGTTTGAAGCCAATCAGCTGCTGCTAAGGACCAAAATGCCCTTATTTCCATGTAAGGGCATTTTCATTGCCCATGGTAAAATGAGCTGATCATCTCCGTCCTTTTCGTAGTGCAGAGATGTCTAGTCTACATCCATCACGACTAACATAGTTAAACCCTTGTTCATTTTCTCAGCAGAGAGGCCAGTGAGTTGATGGTCATGCATCCTTAGCTACCCTATGCCCCTGAGTTTCTCCAGGTCAGGGTTGAGCATAGGCGACACACCCCAAATGCCGAAAGCAGTAGAGGCAAGGGAGCAGCTGGTAGCTGGTGGGAAAAACTAGTGGGTGGGCTTGGCACCAGCAGTAGGGGGTCACTCTTTTTCCCCATGCACTCATCGGCAGCAGCAAGGCAAGCGAAGCAATGGCCCCAGCTCACTCTGGAGGTGTCACCTGGGGGAGGGGCAGAACTACCCCCACACTCACAGTAGGAAGCAGAGCAATGCAGCTGGAGGAGCAGAGCAAGCTGGAGCCGCCTTGCTCTGCTTCCCACCCTGCTCCTGGTGAGTGCAGGAGGGGGGCGAACCTCTGCTACTGATGCCAGCCCCCGGCTCTGCTAGTCCTGTGGACCGCACTGCTTGGCGGAAGGGAAGGGTAGGGCCAGGGGTGAGGAGAGAGCGGAGTGGGGTTATCCTGGCCCTTCCCCAGGTTTGGGGTCGTCACATGGCTGATGGCCCCCCTTCACCAGTCGCCTCTGAAGCTGAGACGTTGCTGTGTTGTGCTAAGGAAGCATGTCCTGCTGGTGACACTGCTATACCTGATCTGTGGCTTGAGATAATTGGAAATTGAAATTGGATACATCTGGTACCTTTCATGAGCACTAGAGTCTTCAAACAAATAATTGTTACAGTAATTTAACACACAGGAATAGTTATTGTCTATGCAGAATGATCTTGGTGGAGTTCATGCATCAGAGAAGGATCATTCTGAAACTCTGATTATTAACTAGGGATGTAAAATTTCAGTTAAAAAATTAATCGGTTAAGCATTATGTTTAACCAGTTAACCAGGCCAGGCGGGCTGCTCTAGTCTGGCTGGGCCCACAGCATCACCTCACAGGCTGTTCGGGCTGGGCTGAGCCAACTGTACCATGGGCGGGGGCTACTCCAGCCAGGCCAAGCTCACCACAGTGCAGGCAGGGGTCTGCTCAGCCCGGACCAGGTATCATTTTACCAGTTACCCCAGTAAGCATTCCGGTTAACTGGCCCAGCCAGCTGGACCCTGCCCATGGAAGGCCCCGCCAGACTGGAGCAGCCACCTCCCATGGCCCGTGGTTAACTGGTTAAATAAGTTGTTTAACCGATTAACCATTGTAGGTGCTTTTAACATCCCTAGAAGCTAGAGCTGCCAATCAAACAGTACCAATTTGTAACAAACAGTAAATGAAGGAGTAAAGCTGTTTAAATAGCTCTATCAGCGCTAACAACGAAATTGAGTACCAGCTAGGTCTACAGCAGCAGCCATGCCCAGTGTTATCAACCTTGCCAGCAGCAGCAAATCCCTTTGCAATCCCTCTTTCAAACACTTCTTCTGTGAAGCCTATCAGCATTAATCCACCATTGAAAGAAACATTGATATAGAAAGAAGAGTTGTATTCAAAAAATATATTTTTGAACCACTTTGAAATGGACTTTTGGCCTTCCAGTGCACATTTGTTTTGGAAATATATATGGCATCAAACAGAGACAGTCTTCCTTTGTTTTGTGTAATTGCGAGCAAGTTAATGACACTCAACAAATAATAAGCAATAACATCTAGCCAGAGTATTTACATCACAGATTAGACTCTAAAAGCCAGGAACAAATTCATGAGCCATAAAACCTGCACTCTTCACTTGTGCAGCAACCGCCGTCAGTTGTCACTGACCCAGTCAATGGAGACTCTGAGTAATTGAAGTGGTGGTCCATAATGGATGCAAGATACCTGCCTCAGGCATCTGTGCATGCAGCATTTTTCCTTTTCTTCTCATCTGTCTTGCCTCATTCGCCTTTGTCATCCTAGTTCTATTTCTTCTGGCATGAGCAAGTGCTGTCAGTCTTTCTCTTAAGATATGAACTCGAAATGGGCTTCTCTAAGCGGCTTATTTCCCTGCAAGCGAGGGGCCCACCACAAACGGGGAAATAGCTTTTTGTACCAAAAGCCACTGATGGTATAAGAATGACAGTAGACCGGTTAAAAAAAAATACTGATCCACACCCAGCAACATGATGCAGCTGTAGTAAGGAACAGTTTGGGGATAGTCACAGCCTACACTTACAGTTCGCAGTGACTCTTCAGCCCACATACTAAAATCTGTTTCCGCATTGTGCATATTATCCTTGCTGAAGCTTTTCTTTTCCTATTCAGGAGGACACCATGGAGGTAGAGGAGTTCTTAAAAGAAGCTGCAGTAATGAAAGAGATCAAGCATCCGAACTTGGTACAATTATTAGGTAAGTGATAGAAATACCAAGCAAAGGGAGTTGAATTAAACCCTTGTGCAGTGATATGGATGTTAAGGAGCAGATAAGCTTCTTTTACTATACCAAGACTTCAGCTGCAGACACTTATTCTCTGGCAAAATTCACAGTTTGTAAAAGTAGCACTTGATTATATTTGTCTCTTCATCCTTTCATGTAAGATGCAAGAGCCTAAAGCAGGAAATATAAACCAGACTACTAACCAGTTAAGAAACTCTTTCCTCCTTCACCTTCCCCCCATCCACTTCCCTCCCATACACACACTTATAAATTGCCCAAAGGATAAAATCTGTAGACATACACATTCCAGAAGGAACTCAGTGTGTTCCAAACTGTGTCCCATAGGCGTGTGTACACGGGAACCTCCATTCTACATCATCACAGAGTTCATGACTTATGGGAATCTGTTGGATTATCTGCGTGAGTGTAACCGGCAAGAGGTAAATGCTGTGGTGCTGTTGTACATGGCAACTCAGATCTCCTCAGCCATGGAGTACCTGGAGAAGAAGAACTTCATTCACAGGTAAGAATGATACTGAATGTTCACCAACTTCTCAAGCTCCAGAAAGCCCTTGAATTTCAGAGTATAGCCATATGGGATCTGGGTGCAACATGTCTTATAACTTAAGTAACACCTTGATGTGTTGCATTTCGAGATGCACGGTAGAAAACACGCTACAAGAGGCAGTCTCAAGACTGCCATTCTTCCATAGTGGCCATTCTTACCCACCCATACTGTAAAGGTATCAATACAGAAATTGGCCCATCTGTCATTTAAAGGTAAGGCTCATACAGAGATTCCTAAAAATCATGACTCTTTGTGAAATAAATCATCTTGTTCCTGTTAAATTAACGGTCAGCATAATGACCTCTTCTCCAGAACTTTTGGCATTGCTATACTTATACTGGGGTTCCCAGCAAAGCTACCTTGCTGCCTTTTCATAGGGCTTTTATTTGTCCCTTCTCCCTGTTTTCATCTGCTTTGCAATACTTTTCTATTATTGCATCAATAGCGTGTATCTCTGTATTAAGCATCTGTGCAGTCTTTAAGTCTGGAGATTTTGACCTTTAAGTGAGCTACAATTATGGTTAGTGCTTTGCATTCTTTGTCTGAAGAAATGGCCTCCTAGCAATGTAATGACATAGCCTGGATGGAGGCATGAGAGTCTTTGCTGTTTTATTTAATACAGTACAAGATCTTCTCCATGCCACAGTTGTGACCTTTCCTACCCAATTAACTGGAATATAAAATCTGAACATATAACTTCATAGAGACGAATATGAGGATCATGTGTGAAATGCTAGAGGTTCCTTGTAAGACAAACATTTCATATGCTGCGTGAGAGCTGGGGTCACATGTGCCTGTCAATCAAAGTTAACCCCTATTTGCGGCATCAGAGTTCCTGGCTTTTGATTTTTGCTGTTGTAAGATTGTAGTTCTCTCAGCATGTAGCAAGTGAACTACAAAATGTTTTGCAGAACCCTGTTTGCATGCTTGTGCACTTCATTTCCCATTATTGCTGTTAACCCAAATACCTTAGGAAAATAGTAGCTTTCTTTCTTACAATCTGCCACTCCTGCAGTCTTCTGCCCAGATATTTCAGGGGCGTCATCACAGTTCCCATCCATGGACTCAGATGCTGGACTATGACCTTATTGAATGAATCAGGCAGGAGTGGGAATGAGATTATAAAGAGGAGTTTTTATTTACACACACGTTGTAGAAATCAATACTGATATGGGGATATTCAGATCTTGACGTGACAGCTTAACGGACCTTTGGTAAAATGTACTTTTTTTTAATGAGTTCTGAAAATGATGCTTTAAAGAGTAAGTAGAGCAGATCTTGCTTAGATCTAAAGTAGACTTGTTAGCTAGTGGAATCAGTTTCTAACAAAATGTGATAATATCTGGTGGGTTTTACAAAATGCGTTACTAGCAGAAATGCTTTCATGTACTTTCACAATTTTAAATACGTAATGCATTTTGACCATATTAACATTATACAAAAGCTAGTGACCTGCAGTCAGTGTGTCCCTCACACACTGGTACATAAATAGAAGGAAGATTTCAGTTGATTGTTGCCCACTGTTCTGCAAATCAGAATCCTGTGCATGAGGCACAGAGAGTATTCCATTATCAGATTTTCCTAGACTGATTGTCTTTGTTGACCACCTTTGACTATCCAGGCCCTCAGGATATACTTTTTGTAGTTGGTGTCAAAGCCTTTGCCAGCGGTATAGGTGGTGATAGAATTATACCTCATCTTCATGTACCTAGTGATTATTTTTATTCTGACAACAGCAACTTTCAATAAAAGTGGGGGGGGGGGGGGGGGGGGTTTCTAAAAAAAAGGGTTTGTTTTCTGGACCCTTGCAGAAGTATTATTTGCTTATGTTCTCTCTCTGCAAAGTTAAGAGAACAAATAATCTCCTCCTTTGTACATCTCTAATACAGAAAAATGCATACAACATTTTGGATTTCTTCAATAGTAAGCAATGTCCTCTCTGCTGCTAAATGTGTTTTATTGTGAAGACCTCATGGTTTATTTCTTGTTTATTTTCTTAGGGATCTTGCTGCCAGAAACTGCCTTGTAGGGGAGAACCACTTAGTGAAGGTGGCAGATTTTGGTCTGAGTAGGCTGATGACGGGTGATACATATACTGCTCATGCTGGAGCCAAGTTCCCAATCAAGTGGACTGCACCAGAAAGTCTGGCTTACAACAAATTCTCCATTAAGTCTGATGTCTGGGGTAAGAATTTACATACATACATGCACATGACAGATGACAGCTTTTTTTTCTTTTCTGGCTATAAAATCAGGACATTAAAAACTCTTTCTTCAAGTATATCCCAAAATGAGGGTGGCTGGTGGCTGAAACTCTTTGGTGTGTGATCTTGTCAGATCTCACAAGCTACTCAGATGTGGGCTGCTTCAGTGTTTCAGTTTGAGGCCTAGAAGGAAAACCCAGGTACCATGCACTTTTAGTAGGTTAGGACTTTTCCTTCTGAGATTTCAGTCCTGCAAATACTTAAATTCATACTTAACTTCATGCACAAAAGGTTAATCCTCACATGTAAAAATTAAGCAGATGCGTGTTTGCAGGATAGATGCTCGAGCCAGCGCTGAATCTTGCCTTTGCACAGTACTTTGGGGTATTATGCTGTTGAAAGTTACGGGCTTTGTAAGCTACTTTTAGAATGAGAGTAAGAGCCTGAGCCCTGAGCTCATTTTCATACATTTTTAAAAGGATTCTTTGAATGACATGAGAAGCAGAGAGAAAACTTGAAGACATGTTGATACGCTTGAAGAGTCTGGAGTACTTTTGATAAAAATAGACAGCCTGTATGACATAGCCTAAGTCCATCCATTTGACTCGCTAAATTCCCAGTGCTCTTTCAGTCTATCTTGAAGTTTTATTCTGCTGCTGATCATCCCAGTATCTAAGGGGCAAATTTTCAATGTCTAAGTGACTTAGGAGTCCAAGACCTGTTTGCATAAGTGATTTAGGCATTTTGGAGTCAGTGGCACTTAAGTACTTCTGAGGATTTGACCCCAAGTGCCTTCCATGTAAAATCAATTTGGCAGTAGTGAAGTGCCCAGTGGCCTTCTGGCTGGTCTCCCTTTTCATCTTCCAGAGAGCTCTGCTTGGAGAGGGTTGTATTCTTTGGCTGTTGGAAGTGGATTGTTGATGTTGTGAATGTTCTGGTGATGGTGGCAGAGCTCTGGGTACAGTATTATTGGATAAGGTATTGATTTTTCTTTTTGCTGCCTGTGAGTACTGTTGCTATGAACCACTCTGCAGCTACCACGGTCCATCAGATTCTACTGTACTTTGCGGGTGGTTGGAGGGATTCCTATGTACATTTAAATAATGTGAGAAAAGGTATTATAAAAATATAAGGTGACTTTGAATTAATAATGGGCTGAATCCTACTCAGTAGTAGTTAGGGCCTTGTGATCTGGCTCAAAATAAAGCGAGCCCTTTCCGAGTCACTCACAGCAATGACAATGGGTGCAGGAATTTGCAAACTTCCATTCCGCTGCCTGAGGACACAATTCAGAGATGCTCATGGAAGTGGCTGGCTTAAATTGCCTTTGGTTGTTTATCATGTAATATGATGTGATTTCTGTACTTACGCAGGATTGTAATTGCCTTCTCTTCAGGCTAAAAACAGAATACAATGACTGAACTAATTACATGCAGGTTGTTGAATTGGTGCTGGGTCTATCCAATTGTACTCTGAATCGCAATTTAGTTGTCTAACCATGGGGCGCTTTCACATCCTCATCACAGTCCAGTACAGATCAGACACCCAGGGCATAGACGGTAGTTTTATTTGGCTATGGTACCTTCTGTTAGACTTTCCTTGTAACCAAACTGTCTCACTTAGTACTTGCCTAGCTGGAAATTATCACAGTGAATTCCATCACAATGTTGGGTCTGCACCTTCTTGCTCCATATGTCTTGATGCTTCTAGAATGGGGGCAGCGCATAAACAGTGAACTAAGTGAATGTGGGATCCCTAAAAAGAAAAAGGGGGGACAAAGATGAGTAGAGCTGTCAGATTTACAGAGAGTCTGCAGAGCAGCAGAGAAGGCGTTTCAGTTAATCCACAGTGGCGCCTCTTAATTGTGCCTTTAACAGGACTTGAAGGATATCAAGGCATTCAGGTTCAAGATAGCTGATACATAAAAAATTAGTCTAATTCTGTCTTGTTGTTTTGCAGGAGACTTGTCTGTGTTGATGATAAAGCTGGTTAGATTACTTTCATTTCCAAGCTGCTGTTGAGCGTGGAATCTGAGCTTGTTTACGTGCCAGAGAACAGAAAACAGGCTTGCAAGATTTTTGGTTTGTTTCTCTTTAAAAAGAAAGTCTTTTCGTTTCTCTATTGCAGCCTTTGGTGTCCTGCTATGGGAAATCGCAACGTACGGCATGTCCCCTTACCCTGGAATTGACCTGTCTCAGGTGTATGAACTGTTGGAGAAAGACTATCGCATGGAGCGACCTGAAGGTTGTCCTGAGAAAGTCTATGAGCTCATGAGAGCATGTAAGTCTTCAAAGCTGTAGTAGCACTATACAAGGGTATGGTTAAACACGGTGTGGCACAAGGAGCCTGTCTTAGTTTCCCATTAAACATACAGCACTTGGTTACAATCTTAAACTCTGCTGTCCCAGGAAGATGTAAATGTTTTGAAGTCACCCATTCTTGGCTTGGGGGCATTTCTTCTCTGCTTGGAATGGAAATTGTGCTGATCTTGGGGAAAATGGTGTTTAGTTATTTCTTTGGCCCGTCTTTCCTGGGAATCTAAATAAAGGTTTGTGCCTCCACATTTGGCCCTAGGATGGGGAAGAGGGTCTTGTTAATTATTTAGGGGACAACTTTTCTTAGTCCCCTTGGCCATCAGGATGTCTTTTATGGTTGATTATTTGGAGGTGTTGTGTAGGCATAGCTCCCATTGGTGTCAGTGTGAGCTGAGCATGCCCAATGGCCTTCAAATCGGGTTGCTAACATCTAAATCTCAGCTCCCCAGTCTGTAAAAAGGGGGCTGATGACATTGCACTAGCTTCACAGCCACACTGTGAGGCTTAATGTATATTTGTAAGGCTTGTAAGAAATGCTGAGTAGTAATATTCTTACAGGCTGGCAGTGGAGCCCTTCCGATAGGCCCTCGTTTGCTGAAATCCACCAAGCATTTGAAACGATGTTTCAAGAATCCAGCATATCGGACGGTAAGACCACTTGCTCCATTCATCACACCATGTCTAGCAATGGGAGAGATGGGCTAAGTGCATTGCAACTTAGAGCAATACGCTATCTGAACATCCTCATACATTTGCTTTGCAGTGACGCATTGTAACCTTGTACATTCCCAGTGTACAAAAGCTTGAGCGGGCACAGAGCTGCTTGTTGTATTATTTTTGTTATCCACAGGCCTTCCCCTTGGCTGAGCCCTCTTCCCCCCGGTGCTGCCAGCTTGTCTTTTCCCCTGTTATCCCTTTAGAGCTTAGTATTTTTACTTTTTATTGCCATCCCTCACTTTCCTTGTGACTGTTCTTTTCTTTGCCTTTCAGAGGTGGAGAAAGAGTTGGGGAAAAAAGGAATGAGAAGCGTAATGGGTGCCGTCCTCCAGGCTCCAGAACTGCCGACCAAAACCAGATCGTTCAGGAGAGCTGCTGAAAGCAAAGATGCCAGTGAGAGTGTGGAGATGGGGCACCCCAAAGGACAGGGGGAAAGTGGTATGTGCTAGCTACAGCCGTTCTTCTCCCGGGAGACAGACTGAAATAAAATGGAAGCCCAAATCCAGAGAGAACATGGGAAAAGATGTGCCTAGTGATAGGTACCAGCTCTCTGGCTATGTCCTCTGCAGTCAGGCACTTCTCTTCCTAGGTTCACTATGGGTTTGGGACTCAATTCTCTAGCTGCTAGCGCTTCTTGTAGCCTGCTAGCACTCAGTAGTGCCCTGGGGAATTCTGAACTGCATACTGCAGCCCAGGAAGGGGGAGATCTCCTCTTTGTGTTATATCTGTATCTCCTAGTTTCCGAGCTGGTTCAGGGTCTGATGCAGCCTCTGCCGTAAGTTAGAGCAGCCCTGAGGGCTGTTCTAACTTACAGCTGCTGCCCAGTGGAGCAGGGCCAGAGCACAGAATACTCTTGACCACACCCTCTTCTTCACCCTGGTATCTCCCTAGGCCAGGAGCTATCAGAGGAATAGGGTGTAGGACTCCCTGTACTGTCCTGAAGCTGCTCTGTGCTGGGGGAATTCCCAGCAGACAGGAATTGGCCTGGGTGCTAGCCCTTTTACATCCCCAGGGTGGTCTAAAGAGGCTGGATCACGTCTCAGGATCAGAGCTCTGGTATGTGCAGTACAGACTTGCTTGTGGGAAGTATTTCTCCGCCATACCAAGTATCTGGTTTGAAACACTGACGAGTATTACTTTTGGCAGAGATCAAATATAGTTTCAGCAAGGGACACTGAGGTATTTACAGAATCTACCATGACATTAAACAACCTTTCAGTCAGTTTCTCAAAGCGTGCAGTTTCCATTTTGAGATAGCTGAAACAATGACAAAACACCAAGCATAGGCAGCTAATTTGTATCCAGAGCATTTTAAAATGCAAAGTTTAAAAAATAAAGAACTCAGTAAACATTTGATCTCTTGATCCTTGACAGCTCCTGTTAAATGTGCCAATTCAGCTGTCCTGTCGGGAGTGAGCAGTCTGTTCTGTGTACTTGGATCTCAGAGATCTTTAATACACCTCCAAGAGAAGAGGTGCATATGCACATGTGCTACATGCATGAGAGAGGCCACCCCTGAAATTCCTCTTTGGGGTGGCTTTTAATTTAATGCAGGTGCTTGGTGGTTCTTCTGGAGAAGGGGAGTCTTGGTGCCATCTCTGAGCCTACACGCTGTGTTTACAGTGCATCCATTTTACAATAGGTACCTATAATAGGTCCTTTCTCCCATTCCATTTCGAGTTGCTTACAGGTATCCAAGACCTGGGAACCTCAATTCCCATCAGTAGCAAGTGCACCGTGAAAAACATTGAGTTTAAGTTTTTGATTATTGAGGTGTTTGCCCCTGGGAGGGGATGTTAGAAACCTGAGTCCTAAAAAGTCTGTTCTGAAGACACATCTTTCATGTTTGTTCTGCTGTGAGCAGAGGAGCCCACATGCCCGTATCTGCTCTCAGGAAGGGGTGTCCACTTCCAAATAATTTTAAAAGCCCTTTTTGCTAACCCCTCTCCAGGTTAGTTCGGATGTGAATGGTTTAAATACACACATCCCAAAAGCGTAAGATCACAATCCTGAAATTAACCTTTTTTCCAAGAATTCCTCCTGCCTCTCCACCAGGGTCTGACCCCCAGAATATTTTCCAGTATATGACTATGCAACATCCTCTTCAGTCCTGCTCCATCTCCCCCTCTTGCTGCCTACTCAAGCTGTAACTGCATACAACCCCTGAAAGCTCCTGCCCTGAATTGGGATGCTGTCTGAGCACCCCTAGTCTAATGCCTGGCCTATGACCAAGAGACCCCGTTGTTCAAATACTGGGACCTTCAGGGCTCCCAACCAATGTATTAACCCCCTAGTCGTTTTCAGGTATTTCTCGTGTGAGTGGGAAACGCGTCGCCCTGCTCCTTCCCAAGCAGCTCCACGGGAGCCGGCTCTTCCTCCGTTGTGCAAGGCGGCCTGTCTTCACAGTGACATGGGGCCCAGCTGCTGCAGTGACCTTGACTTCTCCAAGTGCCATGGATGCTTGCGCTCTCCCGAGCAGGCTACCGGAGGGGGGGGGTTATGGGCACTGTAGGGTGACCAAACAGGGAGAGGAGTACAGGGGTACACACTGAGGTGGCCAGATTGTGACTCACGAGCTGAGCCACATTTTACCATTAAAGCGGAGCTTGCGGAGGCCTCCTGCCTCCATTCTCCTCCCATCAGACTGCGGGGGGGTGGGGGAAGGGAGAGGGGAGGGGAGAGCTCAGGACCTTGGCCTTACAGCCAAGAGGGGGGGTAGTGGAGCACACCCTCCGGGGCTTGGGGCTTTAGCACAAGTGGAGTGGAAGCCCCAAGCACCAGCCCCCAGCAGATGTGCTGCGCCTCTCGAACTGCTGTAGATCCTCACCAGTGGCTCAGGGGGGCCAGCCAGTTTGGCCACCCGGTACAGCCAAACCCTTCAGTCACATGGGAGAAAACAGCAAAGGGGCCACAAAGGAAAAGCTGACCCTAGTGTTCACTTACCCTCTCCAAGGCAGCAGGGCTAGAGAAAGACCCTGGGTTAACGTCAGGAATAAGGGTTAATGTGTGTGTGTCTGAATTTCAAGTGTAAATTCTTGTCTGTTTGACTTAGAGGCCTGCTGGGGAAAACACGGGGTGAGGTATTCTGGCAGCGCTTCCCATAAGCACTCCCCACCCCAGGAGTTAGAGTGCAGAGCTTCTGCACCAAATCCAGCCATGGCTTCTGCTTGCACCAGGGCTGAACTTGGCCCTCTGTTTTCAGGGCTTGCACCTGCTCGGAGGTGCTGCACTGTGATCCCCAAGGAGAGCAGGCCATTGTATTTCTATACGCAAAGCTGAGGCCAATCTTTTGTTCCTTGCAGACCCTCCGGAGCACGAACCTGCTGTTTCTCCCTTGCTCCCGCGGAAGGAAAGAGTTGCCCTGGAGAGCAGTTTAAACGAAGATGAGCGGTTGCTTCCAAAAGACAAAAAGACCAACCTCTTCAGTGCCCTTATCAAGAAGAAGAAGAAGACGGCCCCTGCCCCTCCGAAACGGAGCAGCTCCTTCCGGGAGATGGACGGCCCCTCGGACCGCAAGGGTGGGGGTGAGGATGAAAGCAGGGATGCCAGCAATGGAGCCTTCATCACACCCACTGCAGACGCCATCGAGGCCTCCAAGTGCCAAGGCCCAAGCAATGGGGCTGGCGTCACTAACGGAGCTGTCGCTGGGAACTCGGTCTTTTTGTCCCCCCACCTGTGGAAAAAAACCAGCAGCATGACGGGCAGCCGGCCGGCAACGGGGGAAGAGGAGTGTAGTTCTAACGCCAGCAAGCGCTTCCTGAGGTCCTGCTCAGCATCCTGCATGCCCCACGGAGCCAAGGACACGGAGTGGAGATCCGTGACGCTGCCCAGGGATTTGCAGTCCACGGGGCGGCAGTTTGATTCCTCCACCTTTGGCGGGCACAGGAGCGAAAAGCCAGCCCTGCCACGGAAGCGGGCGAATGAAAACAAGGCGGATCTTGCCGTCAGGGGGACGGTGACGCCCCCTCCACGGCTGCTGAAGAAAAATGAAGAGGCAACTGACGATGTGTTCAAAGACCCGGAATCCAGCCCTGGCTCCAGCCCGCCCTCTCTGACACCAAAACTTGTCCGTAGGCAACCTGTGAGCGCTCCTTCCTCCAGCCAGGCCCACAAGGACGATGGCAGCAAACCCAGTGCCTTAGGTTCCACTGTGCAGACAGAGCAAGGTCCTGCTGTCAGACCCAGCCCTGCTGGGGTTGTGGTTGCAAGCAAGGCTTCCACCGAGGAGCCAAGGCAGAGGCGGCTCAAGCAGACTTCCGAGTCATCGGGGAAGGACAAGGGGAAGGTGTCAAAACTGAAACCGGCCCCTCCACCTCCCCTCTCCTCAGCTTCCATTGGGAAGCCTGGAAAACCATCCCACAACCCCAGCCATGATGCAGCAGCAGAGGCAGGGGCTGGTACTAAATCTAAACTGTTGACTCAGGTTGCAGACCCCACTAGCAGTGATGCCACCAAGGCAAACCAGGTAGGGGAAGGGGCAAAAAAGCCTGGGATCCCCTCCGTACCAAAGCCACAGTCCTCCACGAAACTGCTGCTGGCCACTGCCGCACCAGCCCCCTCTTCTGCACCTGCGCCATCTGCCCCAAGCGGGGACCAGCCGACCTCCACGGCCTTCATCCCCCTCATCACCACCAGAGTCTCCTTGCGCAAAACCCGCCAGCCTCCAGAGAGGATAGCCAGTGGCACCATCACCAAGGGTGTGGTACTAGAAAGCACCGAGGCCCTGCGAATCGCCATCAGCAAGAACTCTGAACAAATGGCAAGCCACAGTGCCGTCCTGGAGGCCGGCAAAAACCTCTACACGTTCTGCGTGAGCTACGTGGACTCCATCCAGCAGATGCGGAACAAATTTGCCTTCCGCGAGGCCATCAACAAGCTGGAAAACAACCTTCGGGAGCTCCAGATCTGTCCAGCCACTGCTAGCAGCGGCCCTGCAGCCACGCAGGACTTTAGCAAACTCCTCAGCTCAGTGAAAGAAATCAGCGATATTGTTCAGAGGTAGCAGGAGCCAAGAAATGCTTCTCTTTCTTTCTTTCTTTCTTTCTTTCTTTGTTTCTTTCTTCTATAATGGACCAAAGCCAACTGCAAAGAGGACAGCTGAAGCGCAATGGTAAACTGACAGAGAACCCGGGGCCTTCAGTACATGGACGTGCAAAAGGCCCAGCCCTACTGCCTCAAGTCGGGTGTTCCCCAAGGTGCACTTTTCTGCCGTTCACCGACGTGCCCTGCATCTCTCCTACTCAAAACCCTCTGCTCTGTGGAGTTCTTGCCCTGTGGACTACAGGGCTAAATGTGGAGATCACCACAGGCCTTTTTCTAGTGTTTTATTCTTTTGGACAGAGCTTTAGGTGGAACCCGGACTGATGGCTGTTAATATTCTGCCTTCCTCCCAGGAGAATTCTTGTTGCAGTTTCATTCCCTCCCCTGCCCCCATTGTGCATGAGGATGTGTGTGTAAATAGCAATATATGCCCGGCTTTCCTGGGGGCACAACGTCCCTTCCCCCACAGACAACATACATGACACTGGCCCCACAGGTTCGGGGGTAGGGAGACTTAATGAAACGGACCGTTCTGAGATATGTTTACAAAGGCCCCTCTGTGATTCTGTTGGTGACCTTTAGCTGCTGGCCAAGGGTGCCATGTTTCCTCATGCCAGACTAGAGCCCTGCTGAACGGCTGTGGGTTCAGAAGGACACAGATGGTCCCTGTTAATGCAGGGGTGCACAAGCCCATTTGTGGATCTCTTCTGGCAACCGTAAAGGACTGGTGCTTGATGGTGTCTGCTTTAGAGGAGGAGCACAGCTGTGCATTGCAGAAACACAGCACTAGCCAGGCTGAAGCTTGGGGGCAGGGCAGGCCCTTTGTGAGCGCAAGGAGCTGACGCTGAGGCTGCATCGTTGAGAGAGGTGGCAGCGGGGAGGTGGATGAGGGTGAATTGGAAGACACCACTGCCTCCGGGAGTGGTTTTAGTTGTTTGTGCATCCCAAAGGGGCACAAGCTGCTGCCTCAGCAGCGCTGGTACTTGACTAGGTAAATTTCCAGCCACGTCACTTAGGAGAGCCGCGTGGGAGCAGGGAGCTCTGGGAAGGGCTGCATCACTCCTGGCTGCTCTCCCACAGGCCCTGTTGGAAGAGGAAAGCGGGACATGGCAAGCCCTTCCTTTCAGCCTCAGCGCTAAGTCCCACGGCAGAGCGGAGCGTCTCTGCCTAGGGCTTGGAGTTGTTCATTTAATTCCAAGAGAAACATTAATGGTTCTGTCCAGGATTCAGCAAAGCGCAGAGAAGCCTGTGGACACCTGTTGCCTTGGGTGCACTTCCCAAAGGGTTGTCTAGGGAGGCCACAAAGTTCTGACACAGTAACTCCTAGGCAGCCTTTCCCACTTCACTTTGCCCTTCCCAACTAATCCAATGGATTTGGGGACTAACTGTGACTCGCTGTGTTATTGAAAGGACATGACTTTAAGACGATTAACAGTGCAATTTAACTCCTTTTAACTCTGGACAAGAGAAGAAAGCAATCTCTTCCCCTCCTCCTCCCCCATTCTCCCAGTCTTGCCTGTGAAACCCTACCATGTGTATCTTGAACACTAATCGCTTTGGATTATATTTTATTTTTCTTTTCTGAACTGTTTTGTAGATGATTTTGATCTTTTCTATGTTCACACCATTCTGCCCTCACAGATCTCTATGGCTTAGCACGTGACACTCAATACACACACAAAAACACCACAGGCTGCCTTTACAAAATGCAAAAATACATGCAACAAAAAAGCCACAATCAAAATAAAACAAAAAACCCCCACAAAAAAACCATCCCTTGGACTATCTCTTTTCTGAGGTACTGTTTTAACTTTGTTGATAACATATTGTGCCACTATATTATACATTTGTATCTCAGTATTACACACTTTTGTAGACTCTTGTCTTTTTTACTGTGTGTAAATAGCTCTGTCCTTCCTTTCTGTAATACCAAAGGGGCCGTTTCCCCTTTATTTTGGTCCAATACAGATTGTTTCTGTACGTGGCGCTCTCTTGTTTTTCTTTTTGGGGGGTTATTTTTTAATTCCAGTCACTCTTGCATAGTATATTTAAAATTAAAAAAAAAAAAAATCTGTGTCAAGAGAAAACATTGGTGCATTGGTCCACTGACAGGGCTCTCTGAACCTGGATGACCTCTCTCTGGCGCATGGTGCAAGCTCCCATGGCACCCTCTGTGTGTGAAATATTTCACAAAGGCCTTTCTGCTCGCCGTGCTGATCAGAACTAGGGATGTGAAGGACTAGCCGATGAGCAAATGCTTATTGGGTAGTCGACTAGTCGCTTCTCTCCTCTCCCTCCCCCCCACCCACCCCCCTGGCTGCCTATATCAGAAAGAGGCAGCAAGGTGGGGAAGAGGAAGGAGTACTTCAAAGCAGCAGCGCCACTTGAAGCCTGGGGCCAGACCCCAGGCTCCACGCACCGCTGCCGCTTTGAAACACCACGGGGAGCCCGGCATCAGGCTCCTCGTGGCATTTCAAAGCGGCAGCGCCGCATGGAGCCTGGGATCAGCTGGGGACTCCTTCGCTGACCCTGGGCTCTGTGCTGCACTGCCCCATTGAAATGCCACGAGGAGCCCGGCGTCAGGCTCCCCGCAGCGTTTCAAAGAGGCAGTGCTGACCCCGGGCTCCACGCGGCACTTTCACCACCTCTAAGGCGGAGCCGCCCTATTGACTAACTGAATAGTCAATGCAAAAAAATGCATCGACTGTTCGATTTAGTCGGTTAGTCGATACTTAACATCCTTAATCAGAACCAGAGGGCAGCGAGGTACCAGAGTCTTTCGAACTAGCTCTGAAAATCATATGCAGAAAAAAATGGAAAGAATAAAGATCTGAATGTGGTCCCTTCTTGAAGTCAGGGTTTTGCCTTTGGACTTGACCCTAGAGTTTGGTTCCTCTGCCATGTGCTTTTCATTCCAGACCTGGTCTCTGCTCTCTCTTCCCCTTTGATGGAGAGTGGCCTGTCCCTCCATTCTTCTAAAATAATTTCTGGCTACTCCATAGTGAGTTCTGGTTGATGTGCTGACTATGAGGCAGCTACCGTTTGGTGGCCTGAATCCAAAACGGGAAGCAAGGAACTTCTGGCTCCTAAGCCCAGTTTTAACCCTGATTCACTGTGATGTTTTCTCTCTTTTAATCGGGGATGCTGCTGCTCCAGAGAACAGCTGCCAGGGTTCTCCCTCCTGGGTTTCAGATTCTTGGGGCGAGATTTGCAAAAGTTCCCACACCCCTAAAGGACATTGGTTGTGGACTGACGGATGAGCCAAGGTCTCTTTTGGCCATCGTGTGCTACCCCTGAGCTTAACTGTGGATGGAACAGGCCAGTGGATTCCTCCTTCACCGGTCTGCAAATCTCAGAAGACTGGTCATATCCTTATGCCTATTGTACTAGGAGGCATGCAGACACAGAGATAGCCCCTGCCCCAGCTAGTTTATACTTTGACAGACCAGATCTGAGTGAGAGGGCAAAGAGAGGTGAAGTGACTTGCCCAAACTCACATAATGCATCAGTAGCAGAGCTCAATAAAGGACCAGAGAGATCTAACATACATGATAAAGGGAAAACTTGATATGGGGCATAGAGGTTCATCAGCGTGTTTGTCCAGCTGCTGTCACTGATGTGCAGGTGAGATTGGACCATGATGTTCTTTAATTAGCAGAAAGGTATTAAAAACAACAACAAAACAGGGATGTGCAATGGGTAAGTATAAATTTTATTGGTGGCAAAATTGGAGCCACTATTCGCTTGTCCTGGATGGATTCTTTAATAGATAATACACATGAAAGAACAAGACGGTCACAATTATGACAATATCCCTTGGAGAGCTCAACACGAGAATGTTTTAGATTTTCACCTCAGACATAAAGAGGTGGATGCAGTTAATAGCTATCCACTGTGGGTAGATGCTGCTTTGGATTGGGGTAGGAAGGATTGGAGAGCAAGGAAGCGGTAATTGGGCTTTGTGCCACATGAAATTATTCCTGAAAATCCTTATCTCACTGTGGACCATACTCTTTGGGAGAGGGGAGATCAGTGAGTAGGTGGAGAAGGCACCAGGAAATACAAGATTGGAAGGGGGGAAAGGAAGTTAACACTCAGGCCTGGTCTGCACTAGGAAACTGGATCATCTTAACTATGTCACTTACGGTTGTAGAACGTCCACACCCCTAAGCAGTGTCTAAGTTGATGGAAGAATCCCTCCTGTGGTTATAAGCGATGTCTACACTGAAGCTCTCCAGCTGCTCTGCTATAGGGTTTTGTGTGTAGACCAGCACTAAATGTAGCCTGACGTGGGAACTGATTTAACAAATTGTTACTTTTAACAGATTGATTGCTCCAATTTTCAGGATTATTGAACCTGAAAGTGTGTGAATGCTCGGGGGAGCAAATACTTTGGTTTAGTTTGAAATGATAATGCTCCCTGTCAGGTTTTCCTCAAATGCATCCTGCCCTTTTAGCAGCAGCGTTGCTCAGGAAATCACTTGTTGCAAGATTCTGAACGTGGTCAATGTCCATTTCCAAAAATAAATACACATCCCTCTGCCCACACCACACATCCTCTCCTGCAAAGATGCTGCTAGACAATCATCTCTCCCAATGGGGGAAATTACTGCCAGCTCCAGGGGCATCTGGATATGGAGTTTGCTGTCAATGCTTCTCTGCCCCACGTTGTTTGGGTGAATTCTCCGCTGATCAGAGCGTGTTCCTGAGCCACTCTTGTTCCCTTTCCAGCAGGGGCTCTAGTCACCAGGGGAAGCTTTTCTGAGAGCCAGGCTACCCCAAGTATTACACTGTTTAGTCTGGATTCTAATACCACAGTTCTCAGCAGCACACACAGGCACTGAGGGATCCAGTTATAACGCGGTAGCTCTGTGGCCTTCCCCAGCAACACCATGGAAACGTCGTTGGGGCTTGCTACGGGGATGGGACTGGGATCTCCCAGCAGTGTAGAAAGGGCCCTGGTGCAGGAAGTCTGTGGCTATGAAGTGTGTGTAAACTAGTGTTGACAAGGGTCTTTGAGGAAGAGGCCAGGGAAACGAATGGTCAAGAAGGGGAGCAGGATCGGAGATGAATTTGAAAGGCCCTAGGTGAGGTTAGAGACTGGATAGCCAGGGTGCCCCAGCTCCCTCGGAAAGGCTGGGCCTTGCAGCAGAGCTTTGCCTGGGCTACGCTCTTCCCCTCGAAAAGCCTTCCCGTGGCGGGAGGTTGGCCAGTCCCCTCTCAGAGGGAGCTCCTGATGCTTGAAAAGGCTCCTGCAAAGCTGAAAATTAGACTCTGCGCCTTTGTTTGTAAATTGTAAGGAATTTCTTTATGAAAAGGTCCCTTCCCTGGCCCTGGGGGTTGGCATTCTTGCTCAGACACATGCTGGCCTTCGCCTGATCTTCAGAGGGGCTTGGTGCTTCTACGTCACCTTTGCTCCTGAGAGGTGGCGGGAGTCCAAGCTGCGACCACTGCTGGGGCAGAGCCCTTGAGCTCTAGCGCCATCTGGTGGTCTACACCAGGAGCAAAGCGCTATGGATCCCATCAGAGGTAAGGAGCTGCCATGAAGGATTGGGGGGAACTGGTGTCCCCAGACTGAGCAGGACTGGGAAGAGAACTGGCAGCCTGAAGCGGAGTGGCTTTTCAGGTTGAGGGGTAGTGGAGATTTGCCCTTGCACTGGCCTGGGAATTGGTCACAGGGAGAGAAATAAAAAGTTCCCAGCAAATACAAAGCTTTTCCATTTTCCATTCCGCTGCCCCCTGCCCACCCCAGAGGGCCCTTCTTCAGCATCTAGCGAAAACTCTTTAATGTGGAGCAAAAATGACCTTCCCGGAGCGTCCCTTTGACTCCAAGCTGGTATGACACGTGCCTGTCCCCCTCCAAGGAAGCATGGCTCAACCAGCCGATCCCGGCCAGCATGTGGCACCTTACAGCCCTGCAGGCGGCTCTTTCCTTTCTGCTGCAGCTGACAAAGCAGCCTGCCACCCTGCCAGGATAAAGCTGTGTGTTGGAACCAAACTCGGTCACACCTGCGGCTGCTCCACTCACCTGGGAAGCCAAATGCCTAAGAAATTCCCCTCGTGGAAGGCAGTTTTGTCCCTTCATAGTAGCCTGTACAGACGATGCACACAGCCCCGTTTGAACCCCACCCCCAGCTTACCGCCCTGAGCTGGGGATATAATCCCCGGAGTCCTGGCTTCCAGCCCCCTGCTCTAATCCTGAGACTTGTCCTCTCCTAGAGTGGACAAAACTGCTTTTCACTGCCAGGCATCCCGCTGCCGAGTGCTGCCCCACCACCACCCCTCCGCCCAACCATAAGGTTCTGAGGGTACTCTGGAAGGCCACCCGGCCTAGCTGAGCTGTGTGCAAAACCAGCTGTTCTCCCCCTTCCCTGCCTGTAAAATTGACTGGTGGCTGTTTGCTGAGGGTTTGAACATTCACCAAGGAAATAGCAAGCGGGGTTGCCATAGGAACATCAATAACAGCTCCCCAGCTCGGCTATGCAATCAGACCTGTTCTCCGAACGCGGGGCCTTCCCAGGGATGGGATGTGAGAAGGACCAAAAGGGCATTTCTAAATGTATTGGACTCCTGTCCCCCAGCTGGGTCTGTCCCGGCTTGGACGTGCTGAGCACTGCCGGCCACCTTTCTCTTTACAATGCTGCTTGCAGTGAGAGCTGTTACCGCGATGGGAGGGGAGAGGAAGAGCGCCCTGCCCTGCCTCACCTCTCCCCTTCAAACAGCAGCCTTGCAAGCTGCCAGCCTAGTGAATCCTTAGGGTGACCTGGCTACGCTTAGGTTGTGTCTAGACTGGCCAGTTTTTCTGGAAAATCAGCCGCTTTTCCGGAAAAACTTGCCAGCTGTCTACACTGGCCGCTTGAATTTCCACAAGAACACCGACGATCTCATGTAAGATTGTCAGGGTTCTTGCGGAAATACTATGCTGCTCCTGTTCGGGCAAAAGGGCCAGTGTAGACAGTGCGGTATTGTTTTGCGCAAAAAAGCCCCGATCGCGAAAATGGCGATCGGGCTTTTTTAAAAGCTGTTTAGATTGGCACGACGCTTTCCGCAAAAAGTGCTTTATGAAAAGCATCCGCAATCTAGACGCGCTTTTGCGCAAATGCTTTTAACGGAAAACTTTTCCATTAAAAGCATTTGCGGAAAATCATGCCAGTCTAGACGTAGCCCAAATGTGCATGTGGAACAGGGGCAGGAGGGAGAATTCTGCTCTCGTGTCACTGCAAATGCCAGATAACTCCCTTGCAAAGCCAGTTTCACATCCGCTGAATTCAGAATCAGGGCTGCTGGCCTGCCCAGAGACACCTGCAGTGAGCCGTAGCCAGGTCTCCGGCCGCTGCTGGAAGTGTCCTCACACCCGGCCCGGCCTAGTTCAAGTCACGCCAGGACAGCCTCCGCGGGAGTGCTGGCTGGGGGAGGTCTGCCTGCGTGATTTGCACTACGTGCCCCTTCTGGAGCTTGGCTTTGCAGCCAGATCTTGACCTGCTCTCTGCTTTTCAGGTGCAGTTTAGCGCCTGCTACATCTGCTGTGCCTGGGGTGAAATATTAGGAGCCATGAGCCCCTTAGTACCTGCAAGCCAGGTAACTGGACCTTGAATTATTTGTGCCGGCCATTGAGCGTGCAGAAAAGCAGGCGCAGTAGGTTGCAGTTGCAAAACGGTGTCCGCCAAAGAGGCCAGCTCTGAGAATCAGGCTCAGGCTGCAGGGCCGGGTCTTACCCTGTGCTGTGCAGAGCCCTACCAGTGGTGAGGCTTCACGCGTGGCAGAGCTGGTGGCAGTGCTAGTGTGCACCAGCCACTGGGGTCTCCACCCCAGCAGCGGGGTGGGGTGGGAGGTGTAGATGAAGCTGCGCTTAGAATTTCAGCCACCAAGCTGCATGTTGTGCCCCCCCCTCCTCCCCCAGTATTGGAGCCTTTAACCCACACGGGCGGGTCAGCAAAGTGCTTGCAGCTAGGGTTGCCAGATACTTTCACAAACAGTACCAAACGTGGCGGGAAAAAACTTGGTTGAGCAAAAAAATAAAATGGGGGACTGAAGTTGTTGAGCAAAAAAAAAAAGTCACTGTGCCTTTAATTCCCCCTGCTCCCCTCACTCCTGCCAAACATGGCAGGGGAAGAATGTCCCAAGCGGCCTTCTGTCCAAGAAGAACAGAAAATACCGGACATTTTACATGTCCAGTATTTTCTGTTTTTTTTTTACCGGACAGAGGCTGCAAATACCAGACTGTCCAGGCCGATACCGGACACCTGGCAACCCTACTTGCAGCCGGCCCAGTTCAGCAGCCAGGCAAAGGTCTGGGCTTGCTCTGCATTGCTACTGCCTGTCAGCCCTGCCTGCTCTTCCAAAGCTGCCCTAATCAGATCTGGGAGACTGCAACGCTCCAGCCTCCAGCCGCTGCAAGGCGGGAGCGGGGCCGGCCCCTCCTCTGGCTGGTCGGCATGGCCACTCTGGGGGATTCCAAAGGATGACCCTTGGGTGCCTGGCCCCGGTGTGCACAGGGGCCCTCCTGCTGTAAATGGCATTTTGAGACAGCGGAGTTTGCTGCCGGTGGGCGTGTGTGTTAATGAGCGAGTGAGCAGGAACTTTTAGAACGGCCCACGGTGCCCGGGGGAACCTGTTCTTCATTCACAGCCATAGTCTGGATGTCAGCTCCAGGCAGTCCCTATGGAGACTGTCGACACTTTGATTATCCCCCTATAATCATTCAGTCTCTCCACCTTCCACTTCCTCGCATGTTGGTGCCGGCTCGGCCTATTCTTATTCACGGCATCGCCCCCCTCTCGGCGCACTGACACCCGAGCAGGCGGCCATGCAGAACAATCGGGGACAGCGGGCGCTGGGGGGGGGGCGGGGCTGAACGCTGCTGGGCATGGGGCTGCTTTTAGTGAGTTCGGCAAAAACAGCATTTTGAAAAGACAGCGCTATTTGCGGGCGGGTTACGTCCATCTTTTATAAACACTCACCTACCTTCCCATCCCCCCCCCTCCTCTCCATGCGCCCCCAATCAGAGGCGGGCCTAGCAGGGACAAGGACAGTCAGGTAGGGATGTGCAATCTGTGTCAGAATTGAAAGTGATGGGGGGCGCATGGGAGCGAAGAACAGCATCCTCCCCCAGCCGTCTTCTCCGAGGGAAACTAGCTGGCAGGGTAGAAAAGGGTGAGACCTGGAGCACTTCTTTGGCGGGAGCTGGGAAGGGCAGAGTAAAGGGTAAGATCCCCAGGAGGTGACTGTGAAGTCCAGTCTTTCATCTTCTGCCAAAGCGGAAGCTGAATCCCCCTTTCTTCCTGTTGTAGCCGTTGAGCTCCTCCGCCAGGTTCCCCAGGGTGCCGCTGCGTTTCTCACCGTCCCCCCACAGGAAACCGACCTCTTCGCCTTCCTGGCTCTCCTCCTGCCTCCCGAACCGGAACCTGAAGCCGGCCCTCTCCTTGCCAAAGCCCTGGAGCTCCTTGGCCACGCTGAACAGGGAGCGGAGGTCTTCAGAGCTCCTCCGCCTCAGCCCTTCCCTCCACAGGCTGGCCTGAGAGGTGTCGTCTGCGGTTCCCTGCCAGCTGGTCTCCAGCCAGAGTGGTTCCCCTGGCTCTCCCCTCTCTGGTCTGTCGTCAGGAGGGAAGCAGGCACCCAAGCTCAGGAGGAGGAGGCAGGAGAAGGAGTAACGCGCTTTCATCTGTGTGGTGGGAACGGAAGAGAGTCACGGAGGCGTCTGTAAATGGGGCTCTCCCCGGATCTCGGCACTGCCTCTGACAGCAGCCGCAGCGTAATGAGGCTGCCAGTGCAGAGGAAACCCCCACCCTCAGCCAGCCAGGCCCTCCTCGGCGCAGGACGGCAGCAGCCCCACCGGGGAGGTGCCCCACCTTCTCCAAAGCAGCCAGGCCTGCTGTGTCTGAGCCGAGACACCTGCCTGTGGCACCTGGCAGAGCAGGCTCTGGCATGGCCCATTTGAAATGGCTTGTGCCACAAGTTCCCCACCGAGCCCCTTGGCGAGGGCCTCTGGGGTCGGATGTGGGAGCTGGTAACCTGGCTGAGGCTGGTGCCCTTCTCTGCTACACTCGCGTTCCCTCCGGTCAGCAGTGGGCAGCCTGCAGCCCACGGGCCACGTGCAGCCCACCAGGGCTCCGTGAGGCCCACGAGACATCAGGTTGCCATTGCCCACGTGCAGCTTTGCCTCGTGCAGCTTTTTTCCTACTGGTGTTGCTGAAGTGACGCACGTGTAAAGCCAGGGCATGGCCCGTGACAGCCCCGCCTCCCTCGGCAGCCAATCAGAGCGCTGCCACGGTGCCACCGGCGCCCCCTGCAAATCCCAGCGGCGCAAGGGCCGTCAGCAAAACTGCCCGATCCCAGGAGCCCGTCTTGGCTGCGAGGATGAAGGGCCACTCGTGGGACCCATCCCTAGCCTGGGTTGCCCATCGCTGCTCCAGGTGCTTTGGCCTCGCTGCGGATTGACACCTGCAGCTGGGAGCCAGACCCACCTAGCAGCCCTTGAGCCAGGGGGCTCCAAATCACTGCAGCTGGGCTGGGGCTAGGGCAGGTCTGTGTTCCCGGCTGCAGTGTAGACACACCCGGTGTGTGTCAATGCGAGTCCTGCTGCACGTGCCTGGTTTGCAGCGCGGGGAGAGCACAGCTCTGCCCGGGCGCGGCTTGCCTTGGCCAGCAGCCTTTTATTTCAGCGATGGGCTCTCCAGCTGCGTCCCCTTTTGGGGGGCCCTGCAAGGAAACTCAAGCGCACCCCCTGGTTTCCCAGCCAAGGGCTCAGGCCTGCGGCACACCGGCGAATGGCGTTTGCTAAAGATGCCTGTTGTCACTTTGTGAGGCTCGGAAGCCCCCTGCTGACATGGAGGCAGCATGGTCTAATGATCAAAGCAGGGAACTGGGATGGGGGGAGGGACTGAGATTGCATTCTTAGTTCTACCACTGTGACCCCCTGGGCCAGTCACATGTTTGCTCTGTGCCTCAGTTTCCTTCTCTGTAAAAGAGGGCCGGGTTGGCCTTGGCAGTTCAACTCCCTGCACCCCGAGCCAGGCGAGGAAGCTGCAGCTGGCTAGGGCCCCATGGCACATGAACAGCCCATCTCCTTTGCGGGTGGGTCCGTGCCACAGACGCTGAACTCCCATGTCTGCTGGTACCGGCAGCCAGTGGGAAACAAACTCGCCAGGCTGCTGCCTACTGTAAAGGCTGGGCCAGCTTGGAGCGCTTCTCCCCCACTCCCTGGGGATGCTGCAGTGGGCATGGCAGCACCTCAGCCGGGGCTGGGTGGAGCTGCGAGAGGACTTGGGCGCTCTCTGCTCCTCAGCCAGCACCGTGCCAAAGGCGTGGGCCCAGCCGTCTTGCAGCGCCATTGGGAGCAGAGGTTGCTCTGGGCCCCCAGAGCCGATGCTGAGGGAAGGGCAAACCTGGCGCACGTTCCCTCTCCCAGTGGCAGATCCCCGCTTACCTTGCTCTTGCTGCTCGGGTGGCCCGTCTCTGCAGAGCAGCACTGGAGGCCAGGCTGAGCCAGGCTGTCCGGCTTTGCCCCCTTTAAATAAGCAGCTGCGTTAATGACCCAGCTGCCCCCAGGGAGGCCGGCTCCGTGGGCTTTATTGCTGCACATTCCAGAGGCGGGGATCCCATTGGGAAGCCGGGTGGAGATGGAGAGCGGGGCTGCCGACTGATTGGGCCTGTCTGAGCCGCACAATGGGAGCAGCGAGCAGGCTCTGATGAGGGCCCTTCACGCGCTCCTTTCATTGCCCACCTCGTTCGGAGAGAGCAGGTCGTGCGCCGCCTTGTTAATGCCAACGTGAGTCACCCCTGGCTGGACATGGGCGGCCCTGCCCCACTCTTGGGGACCAGAGCGTTACTCCTGGATTGTACCTGCCTGTCGCCATCTCTCTGAAGGGGCTGCTGGCTCCAGGCCAGTGCAGCAGTGGGACCTGAAAGTGTCTGCTCCTGGCAAGCGAGTTCCCATTCAACAGCTGCCCAGCTGGGACACCCCCTGGAAAAGCCCCCGTGTCTGCTTGGACCGTAGGCGCCCAGATGGCAGATCAACTGCTGAGTCAAGGAGGGAGAGTTCTGGGTTGGGCCTGTCCGCTCTGCAGCCCACGGAGTGAGGCCGTCTCTCCAGGGCACATGGCACCTAAGCCACACCGGCGTTGCTGCCTGGGTTAAATCACCCCCAGGAATTCCAGGTCTGCATCTCAAGGGCAAACTCGCTGACGTCCCTCCTGGCAGCTGGGCTGGGATTCACCCTTTCCAGCAGCCCAAGGAAAATAGTCCAAGTCCCTCCCTTCCCCCTCATCTAGTGTCAGGTGCAGGATTCCCAGCAGCAGCCCCCACCCCAGCTGGGAAGGGCTGCAGGGGGAGATGCTGGGCTGCAAGGGCAGCCCTGGCCCAAAGTGGGCACTTCTCTGCTCACCTGACACGGCTGCTGTGCGCCCGGGGGGGGGGGGAGGGGGCAAGCCGGGGCTGGCAGATGCACTTCCTGAACCTGACACTGGATGTGGGTGTTGGGGCTGGGGGTGAAGAGGGACGTGGACAATTTTCTGTGGCTCCTTGGTCTCTTGGGCTATTTCCTGCCTATCCCGCCTGGCTCAGCCAAGCAAACCAAGGCTGGGTTTATATATTTCTTTCCCCAAGCCTGTGGAGCAGGGCGGGAGTTACCAGCCACTCTTCTGGCAGCATCTAGTGCATAGGTTCCCAAACTGGGGGTGTGTGAAGAAATTCCAGGGGGGGGCGCGAGGTGACACCCGTCAATCCCACCCGTAGTTTTGCTGCTATTTTTGGGGGGAAGAGGGGAGAGTTTCTCAAAAATCAAAAAGGGGGCGTGAAGCCGAAAAGTTTGGGAACCACTTGGACCAGGCACAAACGTGGGCCTGGAAGCCAGGAACCCCTGAGCTTTGTTCCCCCGTCTGCCACTGGCTCTCTCTGCCTCAGTTTCCCCTGCTGTAGCACAGGGATGTTAACATTGACCAGTGCATCAGAGGGGCTTGTTTTGGTGATGGGCTGGAATTCCTCCCAGGAGGGCTGAGCATAAGCGTGGTAGCGAGTTTGGAGCTAGCCACTTAGCTGCTATGTGAAGCTGTATTGGCTTCATCTGCGCTCTGCGGGAGGAGGGGCGCTCCCTTGACACGAACCCTCCCACCTCTGGAGGACAGAGGCTTTGATAGTCACAAAAGCAAATGTGCTGGTGCAGCCGCCTCTGTGAGGCTGCTCCTCTCCCCAGGCAGCAGCCAAGGGGCAGCCGGTGGGTCCCAGCAAGTTCAATGCCAGGGCCATATGGGGAAAGGACTTCAGGAGCGCTAGCTGGTACCAGGGCCCTGAGAGACACGGGTTGTTGGCAGCAGAAAGCTACCTTGGTGCAGCCCTCGCTGGGGCTGGCATGAAGAGGGGCAGGCAGGCAGCAGCTGGGACCGTGAGCGCTGCTTGGCAAACCCATTTCTCCTTAACGCGAGCAGCGCTCCCTGCCGGCGGCTGCTCTGGGCACAAGAGACGCTCCGGCTGCTAAGGGTCCCGGGGGAGTAGCCTAGGCCAGGCCCAGGGGCTCGATGGGAGGAGGATGGAGACCCAGAGGCAGGACAGACGGCGTGACGAGTTCCTTTTATTAAGGAGTTTTAGAAAGTCCACATGTACAGCATTGGACACGGATCACACACGCGCTACACTGCATTGGACGGCTAAACACCACAACCGGTCCACTAGCTCAGGCCTGACCGTCCATCACCATGGCCCCTGCTCCACCACAGCTCCCAGGGGCAAAGGGCTGGCCCGGCTGTGTGAAATCCAGCTCAGGAAACTGCTCTGCCTACTCCCCGTGCTTTCAGCCCCTCAAAGAGCAGACACAGATGTGGCACCTGCCTAGAAACCCCTCCTTGTCCTCCGGCTACCCTAAGCCAGCACCCTGCCCCATGGAAAACCCCTCCAAAGTCTGTGGGCTGGAGAGAGGTGCTGTTAGCCGACAGCCATCCTACAGGTGTCTGTTAAAGGGGCTCCCAGCTAATCTGAGCCCCTGTGCCAGTCAGCCCCTTGTTCAGCCCGCCAGGCGCTGCTACAGATGAGCCAAGGGCCTGGGCCTTCCTACACTGCAGGTTTGGCAGCTGCGCGGTCGGGGGCCACACCCTCAAGAAGCTTCTTGGGGGGACAGTGCAGGCACTGCCGAGCCGGCCATCTGCCTCCTCCCAGCACCCCGGGTCTGGCTGCATTTCTCCTGCCCTCCCAGCCCCCACTCCCCTACTGCATCTCTCCCGGGGAGGTGTCATCGTAGGCAGGTTTAGTCTAATCCGGGGCTGCGGGTTGATATGTGCCCTCTTAGAGCTAATCCCTGGAAATCCGGGGGCCTCCGACTGTATTAAATACCTCTCATGCCATTCAAAACAAACTCATTAAGGAGTCCTGGGTGACACTGGGTCAGTTAGTGTCCAGTGACTCTGCGCACACAACTTTCACTCTCCCGGCCCCCGCCCCGAACACTGGCCCCAGGAGGAAGTGCAGGAAGCCAAGCCCTCTTCCCCCACTGAGCGAGGGTCTTTGGGTGCCACCACGTTGCAGGCGGGTGGCTGGCTGGGTGGTCTGGAGCTGAGTTCCCGTCAGTTCTGAAGGCAAATGCTATAAAAACTATGTACAGTTTGTCCAGGGGGAATAAAACCCCAACTGAGAAATGTTCACAGTATTCTTCACCGGGACAAGTCCTTCTCTAATGGTGCTCCCCAGGAATAACTGGCCTCCTGCCTCCAGCACTGTGTAGGGGGAGAGGGGAGTGTAGCTAACCCTTAGGTAGCTAGTTCAGGCCTTTCCTTGTCCAATAAAAGTCATCCTGGGGTCCGAAGTGATGTCACGGGGCTTAATTAATCTAACCCAGCCGGTGCGCAGCAAGTGCATAGCTAGGCTTGGAAGGATTAGAGTTTTGTATCTGTACATGTCAATTTCACGGTACCCACACAAACTGGGGAGGAAATATTTCCATTGATGATCATTGACATTTAGGGATACACGACGAAGTACGAAAAAAACGCAGCCTGAGAAGTTATTGGAGTAGAGGGCTCTTTTCCGTGTGTATTTCATGTATGATGTTGAGCGCTTGTGTTTTAATGGTTGTAACTTTTTTGAATGTCGTCTGTCATTCAAGAATTGTCTCTCTCTCTCCTCTCCCTCCTACTCCACCTCATCTCCCACAACTGTGAACATTTTAAATTGCTCATCTAAAGCAAAACTTAATAAACGGTGATATTAGAAATGAAGCTGACTTCCGCCACACCTGTGTCCTGTGCTGCGTGGAAAGAAAAGGCTTATTTCAGCAACAGAGGTGATACCAAACTGAGGCAGCTGGACCCAGACAGGTTTCAGATGTTCAGCGTGGACACCTGGGACTCCACCGGAGGGAAAACCACAATAATCCCAAACATATAATAATGCACCCTGCCCTCCCCACACCTCTCCAACACACACCACTCAAGACCTCACTGTGAAAAAAAACTTTCCCCAAATACTCCCTGTTAGTTCACATACAAATTTAGAGATTTTTTTTTTATGTGGAGAAAATGCAATCTCTGATTCATTAATGCTGCTTGTCAGGCAGGTAGGATCCTATAGCGATAGGTGCTGGAACTGCCACACACACCCTGGCTTGACATGGTTTCCACTATAAACAGGGTTTACAGTTTGGTCCGAGGGTTCTCAACACTCCCACTACAAAAATTATACCAGCTCCCCCCCACCCGCCCGACAGCCCAAAACACAATCACTTTGCTTCAGCTCCTCCTCTGTACAAGGGGGTAGATTCCTCGGATTTCCCTACACACCCTGCATGGGGGCGTATACCCCCCTGAATTTCCCCAACACCCCCCCCAGTTTTGTGAACTGTGGTGCCATACAGCCCACCTTCACCCTCACAGTCTCACCCCTCATCGGCCCTGACACGCCCCCCCCCCCTTGTAAATTCAAACACCACCCACCCCAATTTCAATTCCTGGGGAGGGTACTGCATTTCACCCATTGTTTGTCTGGTCTAGACTGAGAGCTTGTCAGGACAGGGACACTGTGTGTGCAGCACCTAGCGTGGTGGGGCCTCAATCTACTGCAACAGACACGGCAAACAATAACTTACTGAATTTCATTAGCCTTTCACTTGCTCCTCCCCCCAATCCCAAAGTGCTCTGAGCCTGTAGCCTTTGAATCGTGGTGGGCAACTCCACATGTGGCCCATTGGGGATCTATGTGTGGCCCATGGGACATTTTGGTTTCTGGTGCCAGATTCTGCTGGTTTCCGTCTGCATAGCTTTTTCCCTACCAGTATTACTAACGTGGCAGGCCCGTAAAGCAAGGGCACAGGAAGTGAGGTGCGTCCTGATTGCACACAGCATTGGCTGTGAGAGCTGGGTGCTCCCTCTGCATCCAATCAAAGCGCTGCTACAGTGCAATTGGCATGCCCTGCAAATTCTAGGGATGCAAGCGCAGTTAGAACTACCCCGTCCCGGGAGACCATCTTGGTTACATTCTTATGGCCCCCGGAGCTGAGGAAAGGCCACTCGTGCAGCCTGCTCGCTTGCTTAGGGTGCCCATCGCTGCTTTGAATCAGAGTAGTTTGCAGGGGTTGGGGGAGGAAGGTCTATGGCCTTTTTTTTCCTCAAGGCCCATTTAAAAATGCAGCCCCTGTGGCTAGAACCTGGAGCCTTTCAAAGGCCAACAGCAGCGCTCTGCTCTTTTTGACAGCTCTGCTCTATGCAAGGATGGGGGAGAAGCAGCCCCAGAGGAGGTAATGAAATGCCCTTCTGGCTTCAATTAAAGCAGGGGTAAGAACTCTGATATGGGTGCCTGCTTAGCAGTCCTCGTTCCCCTGTAAATCAAGCTGTTTTCGTGCCCGTGGGAGCATCCTACACAGCTGTACCAGCTTCCTTTAGGACAGCCTTACACAGCACCAGCGCCCACCCCTGGTTCTGTATAAATCCCTCAGATCGCTGCTCAGGTAACTGCTGGCCCATGGCAGAAGAACAGTAAGAAGCACACAGCCAGGACATGGCAATGCCACTCAGCAAATGCAAAGGCGTGTGAAGCAGGAAAGGCGTTCTTGGAAATGGTGCTGCCAAGGGCCACCAGCAGGGGGGCGCTGGCGCCCCTGAGTTCCAGGGATGGCGTCTCCAGCCGGAGCCGGGCGACCCAGACGAGACGGCCTTGAGCACTTTGTGTGGGTTTGGCCTGGAACAAAATCCAGCTGAGTTCCTAATCGAGATGCTCGTCTCTAGCTCAGGGCTGGCACTAAGGGCATGGGGGGGGGGGGGGGGCTTTCCTCATGCACCTTTCAACCCTTCCTACCACGCGGTTCAGCGGCACGCTCTGCCTGCCAGGTCCTAGTACAGGACACAGCCCCGTTGTCAGAGCAGATGGGGATGGAGCAGGCAGGGCTCTGCTCCACCAGCATCTCGTTCAGGAGCAGCAGTGTTCCCCCTTCTTTCCTTGTAAGCAGCTAGCGGCTACCTGCACCGTGGCTTCTGTCGACTGCTACCCGCCAAGCCCAGCCCTGCATGCTGGGGCATCGGTCCCGAACAGACCTGGGCAAGGATTCGGCGGCTGACCAGCTTGGGCTGCGACGTGCCTCCTTGACAGAGGAGGGAGCGAACTGGCTGTAACTTCTGCACGCCGCACGATGGCTCCTCTCGATCCTCCTTGCTCTTCCCTGTTCTCCGTGATGTCCAGGGGGGTGGATTCCTGGAGTCCCTCCGTTGCACGCTGCCTGGGCTGGTCGGTGTCGGGATTTGGGGGAATTTTAGCGAGACTTTCATGGGATCTGAAGAAATGAAAGGCTTGGCTCGCTGCAGGTGCACACGCCAGAGCAAGGTTCGTGTGGGCTGGAAGTGAAGGCCAGCGCCCCACCCTCTGCACCTAGAGGACAGGAGCTGGCGGAGAACCAGCTGTTTCCCTGCAGCCAGCCTCTGAAGGAGCTCGGGGAGGTCACAGCTACGGTAGGATTAAGGTCATGTTTCCACGAAGGTGGTCGAGGTTTGCCCCCGTCCGAGTGGGCTTGGCCAGCAAAACGCCCCCATGAAATGCATCGCCTGGGAGCTGGCTACCTACTTGGAGCCCGCCCCCCTGCAGTCACAAGCCTTGCCCAATGCAGGGGAGATAGGACACCGCCACCCCTCCCTTCAGAGGGCTCCAGCCAGTGCTCTTTGGGTGTCTCAGCTCCAGGGCCGGGTGGTGCACAGGCCACGTGCACCATATGGGGTGTAGCAATACAGAGAGCTCCAAAAGGCAGGGAGAGCTGGTGGACGAGGCTCTTGACTGCCTGGGGTCACCTCCAAGGCTGAATTGTCATGCCCCCCCCCCCCCAAGCCAGACAGCAGGTGGAGGGAGGGCGTGAGAGTCGTTGGTGGCCATGGGAACGTCACAGGGCGAGAGGCAGCAGCAGCAATCAGATTTGGGATGCTGCCTGGGAGGTGGGATTGCTCACAAGCCAGCTAAACCCCCAGCAGGAAGCTAGGCCTGGTGCCATTTTCCCCCCCTGTCTTGGACAGAGACAACCCTCCTTCCTGCTGGAGACATGGATGCCCCATCACCATTGGAGCCTGGGAGCCAGACTGTGGCTGGGGGGCGGGGCAGTGAACTGCAAGTGCGTAGTCAACCTGTGGAACTCCTTGCCAGAGGAGGCTGTGAAGGCTAGGACTATAACACAGTTTAAAGAGAAGCTAGATAATTTCATGGAGGTTAGGTCCATAAATGGCTATTAGCCAGGGGATAGAAATGGTGTCCCTGGCCTCTGTTTGTCAGAGGCTGGAGAAGGATGGCAGGCGACAAATCGCTTGATCATTGTCTTCGGTCCACCCCCTCCGGGGCACCTGGTGCTGGCCACTGTCGGCAGACAGGCTACTGGGCTCGATGGACCTTTGGTCTGACCCAGTACGGCCGTTCTTATGTTCTTATGTTCTAAGAATTGTGCAGGATCTGCACTGCCCCTTCTGTGCCCGTCTTGTGCCACCTGCTGAGCCCCACCCGTACATGCCGCCCTTGCAGTGCTAGGCTGGCTGTGCTAGGAGGCCAGTGAGGAGCTCAGCTTGGTGCAGGGAATAAACCCACAGGATGGTGTTTGCTACGGGGCCAGCTGAGTGCAGGGGCTGGGGGCTGGGCCTCTGGGTTCTGTCTCCAGCTCTCCCGTGACTCAGTCCCCATGGCTTTCCCTTCCTGGAGCCTGCTGCACCCCCTTGGCAAAGCCCCTTGGGACGACAGGCCAGCCGCTCCCGCCTGGGACTCTCGCCAACCTCCCGCAGTCACCTCGCGGCAGGTCGATTCTCTTGACTCACGGCCGGGGCTTTACCAAGGGAGTCTCACCTACCCCCTCTAATGATGTCCCTTCCCCCACGCACGCCTGAGCCCAGGGTTACACTGGCGGGCCGCTGCGTGCTGCACAAGGGAGGGAGGGCGCAAACGCAGGCGGGGTGACTCCACGCTGGGGGGTGCGTGTCCTTGGAAGTGCTCAGGGCAAGGAGGCTGCAGCAACGACCTCTCCCCTGAGACATGTCCTCGGAGGAAGAGCTGCCTCTGCCTCTGGGCCCCCTGTCCCGATGCTGACGGCGTGGCCCAGAACGATGCATTATCAGGGGGGGCTTTTCAGCCTGGCTGCCCCCCGACTCACAGACAAGACAACACGGAGCTGTGGGGGAGGGGCCGGCGGAGTGGGCGGGGGAGGGGTCGGGCCCTTGGGCTAATTCTCATCTCTGACAGGCCGGGTCTTCATCTCGGTGAACTTGAGGGAGTACTGCCAGCCGGTCCAGGAGGACCACTCGACACCGTCGGCGTAGGAGCTGTGGTGGCCCTTGAGGTACTGCCCATTGAGGTTGGACGTGTGGCAGTTGCGGTACCACCAGGCCCCGTGGTAGAAGGCGGCACAGTTGTTCTCTGAATGGTCGTTGTCCAGGTCTTTGGTGGTGAACTTCATGCCGTTGTGCTTCAGGAAGGAGTCTCCTGTGGGGCGAGGAGACAGCGCCCATCAGCAAGGCACCTGCCAGTCGCTGCTGGGCCCCGCTTGCTCCCTGGACTCTGCTTTTCGGTCCCTTGTATTTCCCAGATTCAGCTTCCTGCCAGGTTCTCTTGCGTGAGGGATACGGGAGTGGGCGCAGGTCAGGCCTTGGCTCTGATTCCAGCCGCCGGTCTAGAGGCGCCAGCGGTGCCAGGCTCAATCGCAGTTTGCACCAGCGCGGGGAGCGGCTCCGGTGCAAACAGTGGCGTGTCCTGGCTTTGCCTCTCCATGCCCCGGGTCAGGCCAGGACGTGCGAGAAAAGAGCTGAGCAGGCCCAGGAATAACAAGATGTGCAAGCTCCCCTTGCTGCTACAGTGCTGCAAATGCACCTCAGGGCCGAGCAGCAGCTCCCGCTCATCCCCTTTCTGGCTCCCAAATGCTTTGCTGATGTGCCTCACATCTGACCCACACCCCTCTCCTCGCCCCCCGCTATCCCAGCCTCCCTGTGGCTGGTATGACCTTGCTCTGCTCCCTGTGGCCATAAGGAATTAATGGCAATGTTCGGGGCTCCTCAAAAGCAACAGGTTGGGCTCAGCGCAGCGGCTGTGGGCAGCTCTGAGAGCCCCATGGAAACGAGGCCTCCTCTCCCCTTCCCGCCCCGTTCTCCACAAGCAGTTGGCTCTGCGGGATGGGGACCGGGCAGACGCCCTTCGGCAGCGCAGACCAACCTGCTGTTCCGGAGTAGCCGGCGATGGTGACTGGGTAGCCATCCTCTTCTGGGTCCACGGAGAAGAGCCCCACGCCGAAGGTGCTGTAGTGGGCGAAGGCCGTGCCATTGTCGAAGTCCTCCAGGTCGATGCGCAGCTCGTAGCTGGCCTGCGTGGTCAAGGCGTGGATCCGCGCCAGCCCTGCAGGGGCAAAGCAGGAGAGTCAGGCAGAGGCACCTGAGGTAAGTAATGAGTCAGCAGATGGCAGGTCTCCGCTTTGGCCATCGCCCTGCGTGGGGTGGCCAGACTTTGGGAGACCCCTCCTGAAAAGGGGTGTGTGGAGAAGGACTTGGGGGTGGGCAAGGGTGCAAACACGGGGCGCCCCCAAACTGGCACCCTCTTGGAAGACAAACTGCAGCTGCTGTTGGCAGGAGCCGGCCTTAAAAGATCAAACAATTGCAATTGTCTTGGGAGCCGTAACCTCTTCCTGTCAGGCAATGGCGACTGTCCTTCCCCACCCCCGGCCTGGCTCTGACCGGGTGCCTCCTTTCCACAGGAGCCATGTCCCCCTCTGGCTTGTTGTCTCTCATCAACCTCCTCCACCTGCCCCTTCTCCCGCAGCAGCCCCGGCCCCAGCCCTTCACCCGTCAGCTGTTATTACCCCTCCCCCCCCCCACACACACACAGACGCAGACAAGCCCCGTTAAAGGCACATGCAGGCTTTAGCTGTGGAGGGCCTGGGCCCCACTGCGCAGCAGCTGCCCTGTTCTGCCTTTGCATCAGGACGCCAGCCACGTCTGGGTGCCCGTGAGGGAGGGCCGGCCAGGAAGGGGCTGGGCTGAGTGGGCGGGTTGCTGAGCCACTCTCCTCACCTTTGTGTGGGTTTCAGCATCCAGTCCCCCCCACCACCCCAACGGAGAGCCAAGGATCCCCAGAGACCTCTGCTGGGCTGTCCTCCTGCGGCCCAGGGAGTGGGGCCCTGGACTCCCATCCCTCCAGGCCCCTGCCCGCAGGCGGTGAGCCCCTTGGGGGTCAGTCCATTTCACAGGGCTCTCGTAGGGCATGGGGGGGGGGGTACTGCCAGCAAGGGGTGGCTCTTCTCGTCTCTGCTGGGCTACAACCTCAAGTCTCTGGGCAAGGCCCCCAGGAGCCAGTCTCTGCTCCGCCTGAGGTAATGCGGGGACTTTGGGAGTTACCCCAGGGATGGATTTGGCCCTGGCGGTTTTCCAGCTGGATTTCTGTGTTGGAACCCAGACCCAGTACTGCTAACAGGGATTCCCCTTTAGCTCAAGAGGCCGGGGCCTGTGCTTCTGAGTAGGAAGCTCTGGGTTTTGTCTGCTGAGCAGCTTGTGACAGCCCCACAGTATCTAGCAGCACCTCCCCGTGTCTGCATCCCCATGTCTGCAGCTCCCTCTGCTCCCCGGCTTTCCTAGCTGCAGAAAGGGGAGTGGGCTCCTATTAGCCACAGCACACACCCCCGCCGTCTCTGGATTGGGCCCAGGACTCAGCTGTCCATCCCCTCCCCCACTGCTCTCTGGCACTGTGCATCCCAGTGGGTCCAGCCTACATGTGCAACCCCCATTCCCCTCCCCAGCAGCTGGCGTAATACATCGAAGGAGTTTTCTGTTCTTCTCCCCAGAAAAAGTACCATGCCCAAGAAAAGCAACACCCCCCCCCCCGCCAAGAATTGAAAAGGAGGAGCACTAGGCCGCTGTCTTTGCTAGCCCCTATGGGGAGTACCTAGCCAGTGCTCTCCCGTCAGCTTCCCAAATCCATCCCGGTAGGCTTCCCAGCCACGGAAAAAATTCACCGAGCCGTCCTCTCGCCGCTGGAAAACCTGGGGAAACAAAAGACACAGCCAGGGCCGGATTTAGGGGCAGGCCACCAGCTGACTGCTTAGGGCGCCCGGCCCGGGGAGGCTGTAGGTATCCTAAAGCTCAACAAACAGAAGGGAGGGTGCTGAAGACGCTTCTCACTTGGAACGCCATTGGGTGACGGGCTGGTCCTCAGCCCATCAGCGGGAATGTGAGAGATCTGATCCTGCCTGCCCCGCTGCCAGCAATTCCCGCAAGGAGCCAGGCCTTCTGCTGCCTTCTCTCCTTTCTCTGGTGTGGGGCTTTGTAGAGCCCTCTCGCTCCAGGGGTGCTTTCTCAGACCTGGGTGCACCTCAAACCCTTTAAACTGGCTAATGGTACTGGAACCATGGTGCATAGGAGGAGGTCATTGTTGCCTGCTTCCCAGGGACCCCGGGCAATCCACTCCGAGCAAAGAACTCACTTGATCTCTTGCCTGGAACTCCAGCTTTTATTGGCATCTGAAAACCCCAGGTGAACATCAATAAAAACAGGTCCTGCAGCCTGTACATTGCCACCCAATGCCCATGACTGCATAGTCAGTGGCTAGGCTGTTGCCTGTGTCCCATCAAACTCCGCCAAGATCTGGTTCTCCTGTGCTAGATGCTGCACACACACACACACAGAGACCGTCCCTGCCCTAAAAAACTTACACACTAAGTAGATGTGACAGTCCAAGATGGAGCAAAGGGCAAATGTTGTTCTCGTGTTACAGGTGTGGAACCGGGACACCAAGGCTGTGTCTACACTGGCGTGATCTTGTGCCAAAGTGGCCACTCTTGTGCAAAAACTTGCTGCCTGTCTACACTGCGTGTGTTCTTGCGCAAGTAAACTGACGTTCTACTGTATGAAATCAGGGCTTCTTGTGCAAGAACTATGATGCTCCCGCTCAGGAATAAGCCCTTTTACGCAACTGTTCTTGTGCAAGAGGCCAGTGTAGACAGGCAACATGAATTTCTTGCACAAGAAAGCCCGATGGTTAAAATGGCCATCAGAGCTTTCTTGCGCAAGAGAGCGTCTACACTGGCATGGATGCTCTTACGCAAAAACACATCTCTTGTGCCAAAGCACATGCCAGTGTAGACGCTCTCCTCTGGAAGAGTTTTTGCATGAGAACGCGCCAGTGTAGACGTAGCCCAAGAGCTCAAGAGAGTTGCCCAAGGTCATGCAGCAAGTCTGTGGCCCAGCCAGGAATTGAAGGCCTGTCTCCTGAGTGCCAAGAGCCCTAGCCTATGCACTGGTCAGGTAAGTACTTCAGAGCTGCTTTAATTTACTCCCCTACATGGAGCTGGAGTTAAGTGTCCTGGAAAATCCAACTGTTAAGCAATCATCCCCGACACAGGGTCTCTGCTCTGTGTTCGGTAGCTGCCTCGTGATCAGGGTGCAATTCCTGGAGCCTGATTAAAGTATTGATTCCAAAGAAACTCACCCTGGCATTTTGCCCTGCTGTGTGTGTGCCAAGCTGGATTTCTAATGTGTAATTATCCACTGGCCAGTGCAGATGAACAGTTCTCAATCTGTGGGTTTTCCTCTCTAGCTCCACCTGCGTGTGTGGGTTTTTCAGTTGGCAAACATATTTGGTCTATGTAAGATCCTTATAGGGTTCCTGTTAACCACAGTGTCTGAGAGCCTCGCACAGCCTTTAATGTATTTATCCCAACACCCCTTCTGTGGGATGTGAAAGTGCTATTATCCCTGGTCTGTTGGTGGGGAAACTGAGACACAAAGCAAATCCTGGCAGGAAGTTGGTTGCAGAGCAGAGAATTGAACCTGGGTCTTTTAAAGGCCAAGCGAAAGCCCTAACCACTGTTCATTCTTCCTCACTTTCAGAAAGAGCTGCAGCCATGTAGGCTACGTCTACACTATATGTTTTGTCGGAAAATGCAGTGCAAACGAAGCGCTGATTAGCATTTTCTTGTGCTTCATTTGCATAATCTATTCCATTCTGTTTTTGCACAAGAGGTTTTTGCACAAAAACAAGCAGTGTGGACGTGTCCATTTTTGCGCAAGATCCTTATGCCTCTCCGGGAGATGGCTTCACTTGCATTGCTTTTTCTGTTAAAACACGTAGCGTAGACATAGCCTACATGGCTGCAGCCGTAGTGATTTCCCTTCTTATGTGACTCTGGGTAGCTGTTCCCGCAGCCTCCAAGCAGGCAGAGACCCATCTGCATGAACGTCTGTCAGTGAGAAGGGGCACACTGATCCATACTTGGCTCAAAGAGATGATACCCAGCAACACTTTGGTGCTGAGAATTGGCAACAGAAGCAACCCAATGCAACAGCAGTGCCCCCTCCGGTCACCCTCTCAGAGCCAGGACTGTGAGCTGGGGTTGACTCTTCTGATATGGCCCCCAAGGAACAGAAGTCAGATGGTGCCAAGATGCCCGTATAGAAAAGCTGCTTCCCCCGGTGGCTGGCTTGGGTGCCCGCGATCTATGGCTGATGAACCTTCAGTCTCTCACATTATCAATACACTGTGGACTCAAGCAGGGGTGGGAACCTTTTTTGGGTCAGCACCCCCACACTGAAAAATCAGTTGGGGGCCGCACACACAAGTGAGAAGCGAAAACAAAACAAACCGAAACAAAAAACCCCACCCCTCACTGAAACCCACCCCTCCCTAGAAAGACTCTCCCCACATCCCCTCGCACACCAGAGCTTAGGGGGGCCCAGGCTAGTAGATTTTGTGTGCTCCAGTGGGGATGGAGCACCAGCATGGGCCAGCAAGCCAGGGCCGCATCTGGCCCCTGGGCCATAGGTTTCCCTCCACCAGACTAAAGCTTCGGCTATTGACAGGGATCCAGAAAATGCTGCCTCTTCTCTGACCACTGCATTTAATTAAGCTTCCAGTCCCTAATCAACTGTATGCAGTGTAGCCAGCTCAGTCTGCCTGGAGGAGGAACTAATAGGGGAAGTAGAGGTGGGTGACAACCTGGGAAGCAGTGATCATGAGATGGTAGATTTCAGGATCCTGACCAAAGGAAGAAAGAGAGTAGTAAAATACACACCTTGGACTTCAAAAGCAGATTTTGACTCCTCAGAGATCTGATGGGCAGAATCCCTGGGACGCTAACATGAAGGGGAAAGGAGTCCAGGACAGCTGGCAGTATTTTAAAGAAGCCTTATTGAAGGCACAGAAAGAAACCATCCCGACGCGTAGCAAGAGAGGCAAACATGGTAGGAGACCGGATTGGCTTACAGGGAAATCCTTGGTGAACTTAAGCACAAAAGGAAGCTTACAAAAGTGGAAACTTGGACAAATGACCAGGAGGGGTTTAAATGTATAGCTCGAGAATGCCGGGGGTTATCAGGAAGGCGAAAGCGCAAATGGAATTGCGACTGGCTAAGGATGTGAAGGATAACAAGAAAGGTTTCTACAGGCATGTTAACAAGAAGAAGGTGATCAGAGAGGGTGTGCGGCCCCTACTGAATGAAGGAGGTAACCTAGTGACAGATGATGTGGGGAAAGCTGAAGTACTCAATGCTTTCTTTGCCTCTGTATTCACGGACAAGGTGGGCTCCCAGACTAATGAGCTAAGTGACGCAAGATGGGATGAAGATGGACAGCATGGTGGGTAAAGAACAGGTTAGGAACTATTTAGAAAAGCTAAACGTACACAAATCCATGGGTCTGGACTTAATGCATCCGAGGGTACTGAGGGAGTTGGCAAATGTCATTGAGGACCCTTTGGCCATTATCTTTGAAAAGTCGTGGAGATCGGGAGAAATCCTGGATGATTGGAAAAAGGCAAATGTAGTGCCCATCTTCAAAAAGGGAAGAAGGACGATCCAGGGAACTATAGGCCGGTCAGTGTTACCTCGGTTCCTGGAAAAATCATGGAAGGGATCCTTAAGGAATCCATTTTGAGGCACTTGGAAGAGAGGAAAGTGATTAGGAATAGTCAGCATGGATTCACAAAGGGCAAGTCGTGGCGACCAATCTGATTAGCTTCTATGATCAGGTAACTGGCTCTGTGGTGGGAAAGTCAGTGGATGTGACATACCTTGACTTTAGCAAGGCTTTTGATACGGTCTCCCACAACATTCTTGCCAGCAAGTTAAGGGAATGTGGATTGGATAAATGGACAGTAAGTTGGATAGAAAGATGGCTAGAAGGCCGGGCCCAGCGGGTAGTGATCCAACGGCTTGATGGAGGTCGGTTTCTAGCGGAGCGCCCCAAGGTTCAGTTCTAGGACCGGTTTTGTTCAATATCTTTATTAATGACCTGGATGTGGGGATGGATTGCACCCTCAGCAAGTTTACAGATGACACTAAGCTGGGGGAGAGGTAGATACGCTTGAGGGCAGAGATAGGGTCCAGAGTGACTTAGACAAATTGGAGGATTGGGCCACAAGAAATCTGATGAGGTTCAACAAGGACAAGTGTAGAGTCCTGCACTTGGGACGGAAGAATCCCAAGCATAGTTACAAGCTGGGGACCAACCAGTTAAGTAGTAGTTCTGCAGAAAAGGACCTGGGGGTTACAGTGGATGAGAAGCTGGATATGAGTCAACAGTGTGCCCTTGTAGCCAAGAAGGCTAATGGCATATTAGGTTGCATTAAGAGGAGCACTGCCAGCAGATCCAGCGATGTCATTATTCCCCTTTATTCGGCTCTGGTGAGGCCACATCTGGAGTATTGTGTCCAGTTCTGGGCCCCCCACTACAAAAAGGATGTGGACGCATTGGAGAGGGTCCAGCGGAGGGCAACCAAAATGATTAGGGGGCTGGAGCATATGACTTATGAGGAGAGGCTGAGGGAGTTGGGTCTGTTTAGTCTGCAGAAGCAAAGAGTGAGGGGGGATTTGATAACAGCCTTCAACTTCCTGAAGGGAGGTTCCAAAGAGGATGGAGAGGCTGTTCTCAGTAGTGACAGATGGCAGAACAAGGAGCAATGGTCTCAAGTTGTGGTGGGAGAGGTCCAGGTTGGATATTAGGAAAAACTATTTCACTAGGAGGGTAGTGAAGCACTGGAATGGGTTACCTAGGGAAGTAGTGGAGTCTCCATCCCTAGAGGTGTTTAAGTCTCGGCTTGACAAAGCCCTGGCCAGGTTGATTTAGTTGGGATTGGTCCTGCCTTGGGCAGGGGGCTGGACTTGATGACCTTCTGAGGTCTCTTCCAGCTCTATGGTTCTATGATTCTATGAGGAGAACCAAGTTAGGCCTGACTTCTGAACGTGCCCAGGACGTCAGCCGAGGTCTGCAAATCTGGCCTAGCTGTGGTGAGGTCTGGGAGTCTGGATCTCTGGGTTTGCTTCCTGGGTGATCTCAAGCAAATCAGTGAAACTCTGTGCATTCCAGTTCTCTGTGGGTGTGTCAGGGTTGAGGCGTGGAGTGGGAGTGGGAGGGGGGGAGGCACAAAGGGGAAAAGGCACAGTCCCAGCATGTCAGTTACAGCAGACTTGGGGTTGCTCTAACTTAGGGTACATCTGAACTACACCCCTCTGCCAACAGAGGGGTGTAGTTCAGACGTACCCTTAGGCTTTGCTTCCTGTGACTCTCTGTAGCAGTGTGCTCTGGCAGTACCTCCCACTCCTTCCCCTGGGCCTGTACTGTCCTGGATGCTGGGAGCAGGGCTAGCACAGAGTTTGCTCCAGCAGTCAAACACCAACAAGCAAATCCCTTTATGCAGGAGGGGAGGGGTCCCCATCAACATGACCTAAAGGGGCTCAGCACAATGGTGAGCTGGGCCCTACTCTCTCTAAATGCATCAGAGGGATAAATACCAGGCAGGGAAGGCAGAATTATTGAAGTTCATGTAGGGGAGCCTGGACGGCCTTGCCTTGACAATAAATGGTGGTCTACCTTGTCCATAGTGCAGATCCCTAAAAAGCAAAACCCAGGCCTGTCTCGAGTCTGGTGCACGTAAGCAAGGTTTGGGAGGCAGGAATGTTTTGAATAACAATGCAGGTTAAGCGTGGTACGCGAGACCACCTCAAGCACACACGACAAGCAACCTTGCACTGGTACTCCTGTTTCTGATAAGCAACAATTACAGATGCAGCCATTCAACTGTTAAATACGCACCTAGCAACAACATCCTGAGCAGAATGTACTCCAAATAGGGCATTGGGCATTTTACGTATCCTACACAATACGTAATCAATTGGTAAATATTATTAGAACAACCAAGTCTCGCTTTGCTATAAAATGGGCTTAGTAAGAACAATCATAGAATCATAGAATCCTAGGACTGGAAGGGACCTCGAGAGGTCATCGAGTCCAGTCCCCTGCCCTCATGGCAGGACCCAGTACTGTCTAGACCATCCCTGATGGACATTTATCTCACCTACTCTTAAATATCTCCAGAGATGGAGATTCTGCAACCTCCCTGGGCAATTTATTCCAGTGTTTAACCACCCTGACAGGTAGGAACTTTTTCCTAACGTCCAACCTAAACCTCGATGGGAGGGAATGGGCAGGACTGACCCACAGGTCCTGCTTGATGTAACTAGACGTAAATAGGCCCTTCACACCAGCGACCCAGTGCGTGGTGTTCCAATGCGTGGGAAGGAAAGGAACCACGACCTCCTGCCTGGTACGGTAGGTATCATACGGGTGAAGTGTAAGTGAACTAGGCTTTATTATTGTATATAGTAGATCTTCTAGTAATTGTTTTTGCATTGCTTTGTGCTGTATTAATTGCTTTAGAATTTATAGTATTTAAGGTTTAAATTGTATAGTCATTGTTTTTAAGGCTTGTAAAACTTAAACAACAATGTTAACTGCTTAACGCTTGCAATAAATAAGAAAGTGGTTAAGTTTCCCTGGAGTGTCCTGGTTTCCCTTGGATCTAAAATAAATTGAACCACACGACAGTTCAGAACAAATGGACGTACGCTGGCTCTCCGCATGGTTAGGCGTGCAATTAGGCAAAGGTTTCTAACCATCAGAGGAGCTAAGTTCTGGAACCGCCTCATAGGGCCAAAACCCCTAACTGGCTGCAAGCCTGAGCTTGCTAAGTTTATGGAAGGGACGGTCTGATTAAGCTGCTTCTCGTGCCACGGAGCGGATCTGTGACTGCCGGCAGCAAATATCTCGAACAGCTGGAGCTGGGCTACGAGATGGGGCGGGCTCTGAGTTAGTACAGGGAATTCCTTCCCAGGTGTCTGGCTGGTGGGGCCTGCTCACATGCTCAGGGCCTAACTGCTTGCCCTATTGGGGTCAGGACGCAATTTCCCCCAGGTCAGACTGTTAGAGATGCTGGGGTGGGGGGGAGTTCACTTTCTTCTGCAGCAAGGGGCCCCAGTCACTTGTTGCTTTAAATTAGTGAAAAAGGTGGATTCCCTGTAACTTGAAGTCTTTAAGCCATGATTTGAGGACATCAGTCACTCAGCCAGGGGGCAGGGGCCTGTTACAGGAGGGCTGGGGAAAGTTCTGTGGCCTGCGACATGCAGGGGGTCAGATTAGATGATGATGATTCCTTCTGGCCTTACAATCTAGAGTGTAGAGCAGGGCTACTCAACTTTGGAAGCCCCGGGGGCCACAATGATACTCACAGCACATGCCGAGGGCCGCAACTTAAGTGTGGTTGCTTATACATGCAAATATATATGCAAATATATGCAAACAGCTTCTTTCACACTGACGGGCATGAATACAAAGATTAAGCCACGGCGCTGGACCCAAACGTGGCCAGTGGGAGCCAGTCAGCACCTCTTAGGCTCTGCCCACAAGGCTAAGCAGCCAGCACTTCCCACAACGCCCTGGCGCTCCCGGCACCTCCTCCCTGGGGACTAGAAACGCCGACACACTGTACCCGTCTGTTCCAGCCAGTCTGTCCACTTGCGTCTTTCAATGCTTACCGCGCCTCGCCGTTGTGGAGCGTGTGCCCAGTGGAGGCCATGTTCAAAGGACCCCCACCCACGGGCCGCATGTTGAATAGCCCTGGTTTAGAGCTCCCACATCAGCTGAATGGGGCTATCGCTGCCCTTCCTTATTGGGTAGGTTGAGATGCGAGACCGCATTGTACCCTTGCATGCTGGTGTAAATCCAGAGCCACTCGGCTGGCCATCGGGGGTGCTAGGCTGGGAGTCTGGTCTTTGGACAGTGCCTGCTGATTGGGTTAATACTGGGCATTTCTGCCATTAGCTGCACACCCAGCTCCCGTGCAGACGGGGAACTTCAGGACAGCTGATCTAGCCGTACAATGGCAGCGGTGATTCAGCATCACTATGGTGCATCGCACGCCACAACCCCTTGCACCGGCTTCTCCGGCAAGACCCATCGAATGTTTGCTGGAGGTCTGCAGGCCTGACTTCAGGGTGGCGTGTGGCGGGCAGGCGTGGGGGGAGGACTGCATGGAAGAGGCAGCCAGCACTCCTTCTGATCCATGCTGTACTTACCTTCTAGAATTAGAGCCTTAATTTTTATCCTTGCATTGAGCACTTGAGAAGCTGCAGTTAAGCCCTTTTAAAAGGGCTTTCGTTGGACTCGGCTGACGGGCGGAGGCCGCTTGGCTGGAAAGGGACCCAAAGCTGATTTCCAGGAGGGATGTGGGCTCCAATTGGCTGTCAGGATCCTGTGCGTGGAGGGAGGGAGCGGGCAGAGGCAGCCGTGAGGCTCCCCCTTAATCTGCTTTGACCTTAGCTTGTAACTAGGCCAATTGCCTGTGCGCTGGTGTGAGGGGTCCGTCGTCACCAGCTCAGGGCCCCAGAAGGGTCTGGCGATTAGAGAGACGCTTTGGCAGCTTAGCGACACACACAGCTTCCTCGAGAAACACCCTGGGGGGGAGTCAACAAACCCTCCTGATCCTCAGGAATCCTGAGCAGGGTTCACTGCCGCTGTCGGACAGCTGGTGCTGTGGCCTAGTGGCCAGAGCAAGGGACTAGAAGCAGGAACTCCGGGGTTCTCTTGTGGATCAGAGCAGGACTCGCAGCTGGTTGGCGCAGCGGAGTCAGGATCCTATTTCTGCTCCAGGAGGCAGTTTCTAATAATTGAAAGGGAATCAGGGTTTGGCCATTGGCTGCATTCCCCCCCGCGGTGCCTCAGTTTCTCTCACACACACTGAGATCCTTAGATGACAGAGGCTACTTGAGTGCAGACTGGTCTTAGTGCAGGGCACTGCTTGTGGTTGGGTCCAAGCTGGCCGCTAGAGTTGCCAGATGGTTTCAACAAAAATACCGGACACACTTGACATTACATCACAATCTACATTCCATCTTAGTTAGGAAATACCAGACCTTTCTATTTTCCCACTTTGTTTCCCGAACAGAAAGCTCAAATACTGGACTGTCCAGTTCAAAACCGGACACCTGGCAATCCTACAGTGGCCGCTGCCGTGCCACCGCAGTGAGCATTTTCAGGCAGGGTGCATGCAGGGCACAGGACAGGGCACAGAGCAAGGAGCTCTGTGCCCTGTCCCAGAGATAAGGATTCCTGTGTCTGAATGCAGGGACTGAGATGTCTTGTCCTTCGTGCTGGCGAGCGCAAGGTCCAACTGCCTGCTGCAGCCAGGGCTGGCCTTACCATGAGGCGAACTGAGGTGGCTGCCTCAGGTGCCAGACTGGGGGTGGGGGGAGCACCACTAGGACCCAGAGAATTGAGACCTTTCAAAGTTTTGGCCCAAGCGAGGGGGCATGGGGGCGTCATTTGCGCTCCCCGCCTCAGGTGCCAAAATGTTGTGGGCCGGCCCTGGCTGCAGCCAGAGCTGGGACCCAGCGAGCGGGGTGGAAATCTAGCCAGGGAGAGGGGAGACAGCAGGCCATGGCATGCGGGAGACCGGGAGCTGGTGTGGGGCGGATGCTGTTGCTCTGGGTCTCTCCTGCCTGAAGCAGGCAGGCAGCAAACAGGCTGAGCGAGCGCAGGATGTGCTGGAGTTGCAGCAACGCCACCGCTGCTCGTCTCCTCATAAAATATGGATCTCCCCCTCTGAAGCGAAAAGGATTTGTTCTCCCTTCCCGTGAAAGTCAGAGCTGAAATATTTATCTTTCCTGGCTACCGGCGCCCTCTCTGCCTGGAGTGGCTCGCCTCTCAATTGTCACTGCCGAGGTACTGGTGCACAAAGCGCCATCTCTGGGGGCTACAGCAGGGCCTGGGCGAAGGGCAGGGAGCGAAATACATCACCAAGCCTAGAGCGGTTGGCAGCGCCGCGATGCCCAGCACCCCTGGGTGGGGTTCTCCTCCCTCCAGCCAAACCGGGTCACCCTCATCGCGTCAAGGTGGGGAGGGGGTGGATTAGCTGTGGCCGGTGCCCAGCACGCTGGGGCCAGCGGGTGGTGTGACAGTGCGCTGGAAATGGGAAGCTTCGTCACCCCCCCACCTCGCCCGCTGTCGCTCTGGTGTCTTCCCGGGAGCACTGTGTGAATGAGGCTCTGACACCAGCCTGCTTTTGTTTGCTTTGGGGGTACAGAACAATTCTGGGGCGCAGGCGCTGAAGGCCCTTGCTCGAGGGGACCTGGTGCTGAGCACGTGCAAAGCCTGGGAGGCAGGAAAGTCAGTAGAAGGCCTGCTTGGGTATGTCCCTAAGTCGCACAATTGTTACTCCCCTAAATGACAAGAGGTGTCAATCAAAGGACGGGGGATCATCCTGGCAGCAGGGTTTGGGTCAGTCTGGTATCATACGTCCTGCCTGGTGCAGTTGTTAAATGCAGCTGAGGGCAATGCTACCTGGCAGGGAGCGTGAATACATAGAGTCCTGCAGGGATACAAAATCGGTGTCTGCATCTGGGTATGCAGCTGCAAAAATGATCCGTGGCTATAAAGCTGTTATCTGCCTATTTGCTGGGTTCTAGATACAAAATAGGTACCTGCAGCTGCAAAAATTAACCGTGGAGATCCGTAATTTGCAGGGCTCTATGACTGCGATTAAGCGCCACACTCAGATAAGAAATCTCACATCCCAATTCCCGTCTGCATCAGCCAGCGAGGATAGTTCTGCGCCTGGCACACAATGGGCGCTGATGGGTACAATTAAAGAGCAAACAACATGGAGTCCACCTGAATCTGGGATTTGTAAATACCTGGCACCTACTGCAGCCAGACAATTTTTGAGCCTTTCCCCTTCCAGAATATATTGCAACTTTGTTGTTAACTCTTATTACAGTGGCACCCTGGTGCCGCAGCCAACATTGGAACCACGCTGCACTAGGGGATGGATGTACCTGGCCCAAGGGGAGTATAAACTACACAGGCAAGATGGAGAAACTGAGGCCCAGGGAGGGGCCATGACTTGTCCAAGGTCACCGACAAAGCCAGGAATAGAACCCACATCTCCTGAATTGCAGGCTAGCGCTCTACCCACTAGGCCACTCTGCCTCAAGATTAGGAATGCTCCTGCAGCAGGTGTTCTTCTTCATGCTGTAAATGAGCAACCGTGCTACAGCTGAGAGTGATTTGACCTCCAAGCCCTATCCATCTAATCAGATACATGTCAGAGGGCAGCAGGGGAACCTCATTCTCCAGCCAGACACCAGCTCAGCACTGGCATTGAGTGGGCTGTGGCAGGTAAGGAGCCCAGGAGCCCCTGGAGGGAAGTGAGAATGGTTGAGAGCCCTTAGCCTGGACTAATGGACTGGGATCGTTTCCCCCTCTAGTCTGGCCTGCCCCCTGCCGTGCTGTGCTTGAGATGTGCTGACTAGCACGCCTGGACTAGGGCCTGGGAGGAATCTGACTTCTTTCCTGGCCTGGTCTTTGTTGTCTCTGAGCTTCCCAGGCAACCCAGGGCTTAGCGCAGCAGCTCTCCAGTGAAACTGGTTCAAGGGCTGCCATCATGTCCACCCACCCGCATGCAAATATCCCCGCATGTCAAAGGGAAGAGCTTAAAAAAAAATCAGTCCCAGGCTCCACAACTCCAAGCAATGCCTGTAACTTTACTGCAGCCTCTGTGACTCAGCCCTCTGAGGACCCAACACCCCCACACATTGCCCCCCCCCCCCCACGCTTCTGGCTGAGACTGACAACGCTTTCATCCCTGAGTCACAGCAGTGCGCAAAGCTCAGTAACCTTCAATAGCTAAGTAGGGATAGCCTCTGATGGGGAAACTGAGGCAGAGAGCGGGGACGTGCCTTGCTCAAGGCCACCCAGCACATCATCGCTGGCAGAGCCAAGCATAGTGAACCCTAGAGTCATGTGAACCCCAGTCCCTTGCTCTAACCACTAGACAAAACTTCCTCCCAGGGTGGTGAATGCTGGTCTCCTCTCGCACTAACGGCATAGACCACGGTGGTGTTCTGTGCCAGGGCAGGTCCGGATGGGATTCTAATTGCAGGATTGGGGCCTTCCAGCTCCCACAAGTACAGCTTGCTTTGTCTGAGCCATTCTCCCCACAGCAGGGATGTTTAGGGAGCGCTGCACCTGGGCTGTGCCTCTGGTCGCTGCTGGCCCTAAGGCAGGGTCGTGCTGTCTCGCTGCTGACCTGCCCCACAAAGTACTCGGCCCAGGCACAGAAGCTCTTGCTCAGCCTGATGCTAAATCGTTTTCTTCAGCTCCCTCAGCACCGAGTATCCAGTTCAGCCCCAGTGCCGCTGACCGGGACGGCTCTGGAGATGGTATTTTGCTAATTCCCTCATCCCACCCGACAGGCAGCAGCTTGTACAGGAGCCAGGGCTGGCAGCCGGATTCTGGGAGGCCTCCTGCACCGTTCTCCTTAGAGAATGCCCCTGTCTCTTCATGTCTTCCCAAGCTGCCTCTCTCCATGGTGGGGAGGCCGAGGTGTTTCCCTTTGCCCACCAGGCAGACGCACCTCATGTTTAATGGAACACGGACCCTGCCAAACCCGAGCACTGCCTGTGTCTGACTCCCAGCGGGGCACTGCGGCTGTGGCGGGCAGGGATGCGGCGCTCAGGCAGGGAGCCTCAGCAGAGCTCAGCCCATGGGGTGCAAGGTGGGTGCTGAGCGCTTCTTGAGAAGCTGGCCCTCAGCAGTCCCTTGGGGGCTGAGGTTCTACCACCAGGCAGGGCGCCTGGGTTCTCTTCCCGGCTGGGTGAGGCCCTTGGGCCTGAGCCCACAGAGGTGGAGCACTTGCAGCTCCCCTGACTTTGTGAGGTTGTGTGTTCTCAGCACCTCTGAGCGGCGGTCTTACCTGCTCCGTGCCCCAGTTCCACCGTCGGTACCAATGGCAGGATGACGGTGGCCCTCTTCTGTGATCTGAACTAAGAGCCAGAGCTGACGGCCACCGTAAGGCCCGGGCTCCCCAGAGGGGCCAGACACTGCTGTGCAAAGCGCATTGGTCTCTTCGCGGCCCAGCAGCTAAGCTCCGTCCCCGCCCCCACTGCGGAAAGCTGCTTACAGCCATCAGAGCGTGGGGTTTATTTCCTCCAGCACCCAGCTGAAGGGGCATCTCACAGGCCGGCTCCAAGGGGCGGGCTCGCCAGCCAAGCGAGGCCTAACCCCCCGCACTGCCCAGACTCAGTTCTCCCACCGCCCGAGGCCAGCCCCCACCAGCCCAACCTGGGGTGCTCCCAGCTGCAGCGTTGCCCTCCCCCTGCAGTCCATCGCTGAGGCAGATCTCCTGGCCCCGGCATACCGCTCCTGAGTGGCCTTAAGCTTGCCTGGAGTAATGCATCTTGTTGGGCAGGTGCCACTTCACACCTGGGGAAGCCCTGGCTGTCCTCACAGCCGGGGTGAGGAGGCCCTCGGGGAAGGCCAGGTCAGGCCAGGCTTCTCAGGCTCAGCCTGGAGACTCTGTTGTGGTGTCTCCCCTACTGGCTGCCTTCCTCACCTCGCTGCCAGGGGTGAGAGCAGCTTCGCCTGACCCTGCCTGAGGCTCCCAGCCTTCCCCTCGAGTGCCCTTTCCAAGCTCTCTCCCTACTGACTCCTGGGGCTGGCCGGCTCCGTGACACTGGCAGCTGCAGGCTGTTGGCATTAGGTGGCCTTCGGGTCACACTCCGTAAAGACAATAAGATAGCGCACGGGGCGAGGAGTCTTCAGCAGTTAGAGCAGGGCCAGCTGTGCCGTGGGGTTGCCAGGAGCCTGCATCAGCCAACTGTGCTGCCTCCATGGGGCTTGTTGGCCCACACGGGCTCGGAGGGAAATCTCGCCCTGTACGAAAGCCAAGGAGGGCACCCCCATCAAACAGCCTGCCGGGGCTGGGTGGATCAAGCATCCTTGGCCCTGTGTCTCGCCGTGTCAGCAGGGGAGATGTATTGTGTTATACGTAATCCGAGCTGGAGAGTGGTGCCAGTAAATGTCCCCCCTGTAGACAACCCCTTCATGTGTTCAGGTCAGGGGAGCGGGGTGTCCGCTCTGGACCGTGGGCTTGGCCCCCTCAACGTGATGGGGAATGTGGGGCTAGCTTAGGGCAGAGTCACGGGCCTCTGGAGGTATCAGGAAAGGGAGGACTCAGAATGGGGGGGCTGTGGGGCAAAGCCCCTCACCAAGACAGAGAAGGTGGGCCCAGCTCTGGGCACGAGGCCTGGCCCCCTCAGCATGCCAGAGAGCTGTGGGGACGCTGCAGGGGGGGGAGTCGAACTAGGACTGATGAGACCAGATGAGTGCTAGGGCCTGACTTTCTCCGGACTCCTCTTCCAGAGCAGGGAAAAGAAGCCCAGGAGCGAGTCTCCCACCAATTCTTATTGGCAGGTCTCTGATCTCGACTGGTGCCGGGATGCCGCTGAGGCAGATTGGATCTGATGGAGGGAGAGCGGCGGTTCGCATTCAGCCGTCACGGGCTCTTGCAACAGGCTCTGCTGCAAATTCCTCCTGATGCTTTATGGAACCGAGGCCTCGGCTCCATCGATCGGAAGGAAAGAGCTGCATCCAATCAGGATTCTTCGCTGGCTCCTGCTGTGGCTGGTGCCTAGGCTGTCCCACCTTTTTGCCTCAGGCTGCCTGCCCTTGGCTGCACCTCCCATTTTCTCCCCCAGCCCTGTCTGCATCTCTTCTCCCCAGGCCACTCTGCCTTCCACACCCAATCGTTGCCTCTTGCCCCCTCTTCTGCCTGTGCTCTCTCGGAACAGCGTGGAGCCCTAAAAGTAAGGGGGCTCTGGACCCCCCCTCGCTGCAAGCTGGATGCGTGAACTACAGGAGTGCTCAATGGTGCTTGTTAAGCAAGAGCATCCCTTCCGTCTTTCCTCACCTCACCCTTCCCTCTTCCACCCCTCCTGATCCTACACTGCTTTGCCAGTCGTCTCAATCCCGCCACGGAAGCGTGCTCCTCTGTCGGCTGGCACAGTCCTAGCCCTGCCGCTCGGGGGGGCAAAGGAGAAGGGACTGTTCGAGCTGCTTTCTTGTGTCTCAGCAGAGCCTGCTTTGTGCCGCCCATCTGAGCTTGGCAAAGCGCTTTTCCAGGTGAACTGTCAGGGCCCTGTCACAGCTGGCCAGACGAGGCACAGACACGGGAAGGTATCGCGCCAGCCCGGGAATGGAGCCCAGGAGTCGTGCCCCCGTTGTCTGGTCTGGCCATTCCATGCCCAGTCTTCTCCTGCTGCCCTTTGTCTTTATGCAGATACAGGGCAGAATAGAATGCCCAATCTGTGCAGTTCACTGTGGATGCTGCTGCCATCACTGTCCAGCTGCTTCCTTTCTTTCCTTCCCTCCTCCCAGTGCTGCCATGCTGCTGATTTCTCACTCTGGATTGCACTAGTCCCATTGGAGATCAGGACTCCACTTTACTGTCTACAGTGGAATTAAAAACCCAGGGCTGGCCCATGCTGGTTGGCTCAGACTCGGAGAAGCTCAGGCAAAGGGGCTGTTCAATTCCAGTGTATACTGCTCTAGGACCCTCTGAGATGGGAGAGTCACGGTGCTCGGGCTGCAGCCATAGCTGGAATGTCTATACCACACTGCAAGCTGGCATGGCCCAAACGTGGGTGTTTAGCTGCAGTGTTGACATACCCTGCCCTGAAGAGCTTACAGCCTACAACACAACACAGAGGCAGTCTGGCAGGAAGGAAATGTGGCCCCCCTCTCGCTGACAGGGCAGCAAGGGTACAGTGGGATGACATGACTTTCCCCAAACCCAGAAGCAGTCTGGTACAGAGCCCAGGTCTCAAGAGTTAGCACAGCAGGGGGGAGCTGGGTTTGGCTGATGGAGGGCAGGAGATACCAGAACATGTGCCTTGATTCTTCTACTGAGCTGCTCAGCCCTATGGGGTAGGTGGAATAGAGATGGATATGGATGGGCTGCCTACCTTCACCGAGCCCGACACTCCCCCATGGGAGCAGAGTAACAGGGCTGGTTGGTGTACAGCTGAACCTAACCGCTGAACCTCAGCAAGCCTGATCAGCACCATCTAGCTACCTTGGGCACTGTGGCCCCCATACACTAGCAGCCCACGTCTAGCTGCAACACAGGGAATCACCTTCTCCGTTCTCCTCTGGGCACTGCCCTTCGATCTGTTCTGGGCCGTGGCTCCCGCCCCACCACGCAAGGCAGTCAAGGGCTGCCATGTGGCAGGGTCGCTGTGAGGTGGGCAGGGCCATGCCTTAACAAGTGATGTTCCCCATGTCAGCGCGACTCCGCAACGCAGGCAACTGACTTACCGTCCACCCCCCTCCGTCCGTCGTCATGTCACAGTAGACCTGGAAGCCCGAGGGGTAATGAGTGGGGAAGATGGAGTAAACGCCGTCCTCTTGTTGTCCGCTCGCGTAGATGTCAAAGCAGTCCCGGGGCCGCGAGCCTGGAGCGTCGCATGGGAGGGAAGGGAGAGCAACACGGGGCTAATTAATTGTTTAAATTAGAGCCTCCCAGTTTGTTTCTGGCTCTCACCCCCGCTGCCTGATATAATTGACTGCTCCCACTCAACCTCCTCTCATCTCATTCTCTTTCCTCTGAGGCTCGGGGCAAGCAGCGTCCTAGCTGAGGTCTCAGTGGCTTCCAGAGGACTGTTTGCGGCACTAATAAGGCACCGAGAGGGAGCCTGCTGGCCTCCCTGCTTGAAAGCTTTCGCCAACACCCCACACGCACTCACCCCTCTCCCAGCACCACGTAACCGGGGGCCTTCTGCCAGGCAGATGTGTGCAATGAAAAGGGCTACTTGCTCCCATGGTTAGTGAGGGTGTATGTATTGCATTGGCAAATGGGGCCTGCCGGGAGTACAGTGTAGCTAGAGGGGGTGTGTGTGTGTGTGTGTGTGTGTGTGTGTGTGCGCGTGTGTGCGCGTGCGCGTGTGCGTGTGTGTGTGTGGGGCGCACATAGTACTGGTGTGTTTTGTTGGCACAGATGCAATTACAATCTGTATACAATTAAATTTAAAATTTAAATGTGAAACATTTTGATAAACTCAAATTGAATTTTTTTGGGGTTAGTGGGAGGTGGAATTTACCTTCGAGGATTTCAAAATTTTGCCTGATTCAGAACAAAGCCAAAGTTCAAATTCTCAAAATCCTTCCTGCAACAGACCTGTATCATACAGGTCAACCAAGCGGCAGAACAAACCCTACGAAGGTTGCAAAAATCAAGTGCTACAGCGTTAGGAAATGCCAGAATTAAAGCTGCCTGGGTGTCCTTAATTTGTGCCCCTTGTGCATACGCAGAATGATGTGGTCTTTAATTATATGAGCCCATATTTTTTCCACAGGACCTCTCTGCCTCATTACGTGTGCAGAATGGATGGCACTCCCTTAATGAGAAGTTATTCAATATTTCTTCATGTTCTTCAGCGTCTAGCCTGAGCCTAATTTATCACACACTATTCACCCTGATGTGAAGACAAAATAAATTTCCTCATGGGCTTTTCTGTGGTGCTTATCACCATGGTATCCAGGTGCTTCACAAATATTTGCTGGCTTTCACATCATCTCTCTGAGGGAAGCGGTGGCATTATGCCCATTTTACAGATGGGGCGCTGAGGCACAAGAGCGTGCATTGATTTTGGGAGCCCAGTGTCAGCCATTACAAGGGTAACCCTAATGGTGGGCTTTCCTAATGTCTGAATGCTTGATGCTGCAGCCTTAATAATGGTCATTTAATTAAGTTACATGGGGTGTGATTTCCTAGGTGGTAGTTTATTTTTAATTAAAGCAAACTTGAAAGTCAAATTCCATCTTGTGGCATCATACTGACACTAATATGTTTCCTCAGCAGAGTTAAAATCTTTAACAGTAGTAAAAGATAGCAGTAGTAGACTGTCATCTTCTATGTGGACCTACAGTAAAGCAGCAGTTGCAGGGAAATTCATTATGGAGCATGCTCAGTGTGGACAGATGCTTTGGAGAATTTAGCTGCTGCATTCTAAGGTGTTTGGACAAAACAGGTGCAGACTTATGTTTCAGAAGATTATAACCTGGACAAATTTGGGCAGCTTTTCAGGGAATCAGCAAAAGGCACATCCCTGACCCAAAGGTCTAAAACCCCTGCCAGATTTCATGTCGCTGCTCCAAAGCAGGAGGATGCCAGAACTGTTCAAAGAAAAGCGCAAGAGGATCTCTTTTAACACAGGCAAAACAGTGCGCATTTCACCGAGATTCGTCCTCAAAAACGTTGGTCAACATCAGTTGACTTTTTCAGAACACTACAGCCTGAGGCCGACGCCTGGCGTGGAAAATTCTGGCCCCCAGAGTTAAAGTTTGGCAAAGTTGTAAGCAACTGAAAACCGGATCTCGTCGGGGAAGTGTCAAGCAACCTTAATAACAAACCATGCCTCCATTATGGGTGCACGGGTGATGGGACTGGGGCTCGTCCCAGCCATGATACACGCCACATCTCAGTGCCCTCATAAAGGGAAGTGGCCTTGGCCTTTACAGCAGGACAGAAGGGATCCAGAAATAACCCCACTGCAGACAGCAGAGAGGTGACATTTCGGTCCCTCTGGTGCTTGATTCGCTACAGGTGATTATACCATCAGCAAAGGGACAAGTGCCTAGCAGCAAGAGGGGGTGGAGTGGGGGGAGAATCCGTCTTCCACTCCCCTAGGAGTTTGGATAATTTCTGGACAACTATGTGACTGTTTGTGGAGCCGGCCAAGAGGCCTGGGGGATTTGAAGTTACAGCCTTGGTTTTGCCATCTCTGAGGAGGAACGCTTCAGAGAACCCTTGATGCCCCTGATGATCTGGGGCCAGCGTGACCCATATTTCTCTAAAGCAGAGGTAGGGAACCTCAGGCCCAGGGGCTGGATGCTGCTCCTGGCTTGCCTGGATCCCACCCCCGAGGCTCAGGGCCCTTCCCCCCAGCACTGGGGAGCTTGCACTGGTGTGCCAGCCCCCACTCCACTGTGGGGGTGGAGTGCACAAAATCTTCTAGGCTGAGCCCCCCTTGGCTCTGGTGTACAAGGGGAATGTGGGGAGTGTCTTTCTCCTCAGTCAGGGGCCACATCAGTGAGCATTTGTTTGGGGTTTTTGTTCTCTTACTTGCGTGCAGGCCCCCAACTAATTTTTCTGTGGGTCAGCAGCCCCCGACCCTAAAAAGGTTCCCCACCTCTGCTCTAAAGGGAAAATGGGACACCACATGGAGCTGGCCTCAGGACTGCCCCCTCCCCCGCACAGAGCTGGCCCGAGCTGCTCACCCAAGCCCTGCCCCGTTCTCCCCCCGGGGGGGCTGGTGTTGCTGCTGCTCACCCATACCCTGCTTGCCCCTTCTGTGAGGCTGGGGCTGGCATCGCTGCTCTCATGAGCCCTGCCTTTCCTGATCCAATTGGCAAACACAAACAGGACAAATATCCAGGCTTTTTGGCAAAAGTGGGCATGGTTTAAAAAAGCGGCTCTCCTGGCTAAAATAGGTCAGGCTGGGCTAGGCTGGGCAGTAGAACTGTGCATGTCGCTGAATCAAACTGGGTGTGAGCATCCGGGCCAGCTAGTGCAGACACAGCAAAGAACCACCCAGTGGTCTGCTGGGTGGAGCGCCCCACGTGGGAGCAGTAGGGGAGACACACACTGCCTGGGTGACACGGGACAGGCGAGATCCAGGCCCATCCAGTTCACCTGCCTCTAGGCTCCAGAGCTGCAGTGATGGGCCGAGGCTCTGGGGTTGGATTTGTCCCTAGAAGACGGATTATGGGCTTGCTCCCTGTACTGTGCCCCTGGGGGCCTCCACTGCACAGCAGAGCAGGGTCACGGAGCCAGAGCAGCCTTCTAGGAAATGCCAGGCATTGCTGGACCACTGTGAAGCTGGGTCAGTCTCTGTACTACCCGGTCACATTGTGGGTTCCCAGCTTGCATGGTCTGGGCCTTGTTGTGAGGAAGCCCAGGGTAATGGCGCTGCTCTTCCCCTTGCCTAGGGTTATTGGACTGAAGCGCAGAAAAGGAGAGGAGGAGGATCTCTCACCATTGGAACAGCCCCGGGGCCGGGCCCCCCGGGCTGGAGGTCTCTGCAAGTCGGCCTTGAGCCGAGGCCTGGCCAGGCCTCGATCCTTCTGCAGGGCATCCAGGACGTCACTGACGGAGCTCACCAGCCGGGCCATGTTGGTCTGGCTCTCTGAGAGCAGCTGGGAGGGGAGAAGACAAACGATCTCAGTGAGTCACTGGTTACTGGATTTACTCCTTACCGACATTGTGGGCAGCAGCCCTGAATGCATCCCTCACAGGCCGGCGCGGAGCCTGGCTGCATAGAGCGGGCTGATCCCCTCACATCGTGCCCTTAGGCTTCTACATACAGCACCTTCTGTCTCTATGCGCTTCTCTCCAGAGCAAGCCCTTCACCGACTGTCTCCCAGAGATTCTGCCGCCAATGGGGTGCAGCCCTCTTGGGAACAGGGGCACAGACCCCATTCCACTGCCAATATTGAGAGTCCTCACCACGAATGCCAGGCTAAGAGGAGTGGGGCTACTCCTGAGTGTGGGCAGAATGACATTCACCGAGGTTCCCATCTCCATCCTCTGGACTTTGGCGTCCCAGCCCAGATTATATTTCCTATACATAGTAACAGTGGCCTGGTGGCTAGTCAGGCCTTTTTCATTCTACATTCAGCTCAAACTCGCTGTGTGAGCTAGGGACACGTCATGTAGCACTGTGCCTCAGTTTCCCCAACTGTAAAATGGGGATAATGAAACTCCCCCTGACTCTGTGTTTGAACTAGGGATGTGAAAGTTCAACAGTGTAAATGATTAACCAATAACCCTGGGCTTATTGGTTAACATTCATGGGTTACATGCAGGCTCCCGGGGAGCCGACTGCCACCTCTTGTATAATCATGTAACAGCTGAAAACTTCAGCCATTACACAGGTACTTAATTACAAGCATTTGACCATCCATAGTTTGGACCAGTGTTTCTCAGTCAGTGGTACAAGCACCCTTAGGGGTACTTGAGAGAAGTCTGCGGGGGTTACGTCAACACAACTGAAATTTGAAAAAAAACTAAATTTTTGTTTTAAGTTTTACAGCACTTTATTATTTTTGTACTTTTTACACCCAAAAATTTCATTGCCCACCCGGCTACGATAAAATTGTTTAAACAAATGTGTTGCAATGGTAGGGGAAAAAAATGTGTTTCTGAAAACTGTAGGTACTGGGGGTACTTTTCTTTTTTTTTTTTGAAAGGGGTACTTTATAAAAAAGGGTTGAGAAACACCGATTTGCACAATGCTTTGAACATGACTCCTGGATGAAAAGGGCTGCAGAAAGGACAGTGATGTGCTCGCATCACGTTTCAGTGCAAACTCGGTTTGAACGTGGCTGACGCTGAACTCAAACATTGCCTTAAAATGCATCTAGCGCAGAGCCGGGTTCAGGCAGAGACCTGGGAGCCAAACCCCAGCAAACTTTGGGAGAGCTCCCATTGAAGCTCATGGCATATCTTCTGTCGGGAGCTGGATTGGGCACTACTGCCACTTAAAAACAATACTGATGCTATCAAATGGAATTATTCTGTCTTTACCCAATGGGGCCTGGCCTCTGCCAAATGAGGAGGGCAAATCCCAGCCGAGCCCGCAGCACATCTGACAGATTAACCCTGACCTGCTGTAGCCCCTGACCCCGTGTCTGCCATTTGGGGGATAAAAGGCATTTTACAGAGAGAGAGGATTCCCCATCAGTTTAAAAATATCTATGTCCTGCTGCAGCCAGATTGCAGAATGATTGGCCTCCCCTGAAAAGACACCCAAGAGCACAAGACAGTCAGGCTCCAGCTGAGAAGCAGGGGGCAGTAGGAAGCCGGGGGACAGATCAGATGGTGGAAGAAATGCATGCACACGGTGTGACAAACTTCTGAACCGGGGCTCCAGAGACAGGGAAAACTGCCCATTCCAGCTTCTGGCCACCAACTGGAAGAAACAAGCCTTCCCAATAGGATGAGTTTCATTTTTAGGATGCAGTGTTGGCCATTTCATTTTTAGGACGCATGGGTCATATCTTTGCACGTGCAGTTACCTACTGTCCTACTGGGAATTAATGTTGGATTTCTTTGATCTCCCATCCCATCCCGCCATGCTTTAGGGTGGAACTGTAGCCATTCATTTGAAGCTAATAATCAAAGTGGAACCAGGCAACAGGAAGCACAACTGTGAAGAAGAGGTTTGGGGAAATGAAGAGCAGACAACTCTGGAAGGAGCAGTGACCACCCCTTTGTAACTTTCAGCCATCGATCTCAAAGCCTTTTACGAGGTAAGAGTCTCTTTCACGGGGGGAAACTGAGATACAAAGTGGTGACTGTGCCCAAGCTCACTGTGACCCAGAGAGTCTCCTCAATGCTAGCGGTCAGAGGGCACCCTACGCCATAACTCAGATCAGGCGCAACACACTCATTGTCGCAACACATGGTTGTCATAATCTGAGTCTAAACGGTGTTGTGAGGTATCCTATGCAAACCAGTAACATGCTGGTCATTGTGTGAGGTGTGGATGGGGGATGTCTAAAAAATTACAGATGTGTTCTGGAAACATGTCTTTGAGAGGAGTTTTACAAACGGTGCATAAAGCCCATCCTGTCCCAGGTGTTGTTTTGCCTGTTTTCCTATGCCTGCAATATAAACTGAGCAAGGCAATACCTCAGCGGACAAGGAGAAGTACAGTTACTTATAAGGCAAAAAAAAAAAAAAAAAAAAAGCCATCAAGTTAAATGGGCTGTGGGAAAGTTTCGTTGGCAATTTCAACTGAAAGAGCAAACGGGCCACAGGAAGGGAGCTGACATGCTCAGGAAACCTTCCTGGCTCTGACACAGAAACAATAGACTTTGGGAAACAGAAGCAAAGGCAGATGGCCATTCTGGCATCCATCATCCAGAGGGCAAAGGGGGAGCAAAGCCCTTTGAGCTCAAGTGAAATGGATCCTTTTGGCCTGAAAACCAAGAGTATCTGGAACAGACTCTGGGGGAGACACTTGCTTAGACAAAGATTGTAACACACCGAAAAGACATTTTAGCCACTAGAAAGCCTCTTTTGTTTTCTTTTACTTGTAACCACAGATGCGTCTTCTCGTCTTACCCACTCTTACGTCTCTGTTCTTTGTTAATCGACTTATTCTTGTTTTATTAGAGAATTATCTCGGTGCTGTGTTTAAACTAAGGATGTGAGTAGTCAGCTACCCAAGCAGCATAAGCTTATTGAGTAGTCGAGAGGAGTACTCAACTACTCACTCCCCCCACCCCAACCCCCTCTGTATGAGAGGCAGCAAGGTGGGGGGGGGGGCAGCGTGTGTGTGTGTGAGAGAGAGAGAGAGAGAGAGAGAGAAAGAAAAAAAACAGGCTTAAAAGCTGGTTCCCCCAGCACCATCTCCACGGTGCCACCTCCCCCCGGGGTGGGGGGAATAGGGGAGGCTGCTGTGAAACAGCCTCTGCATGTGAGAGGCTGAGGTTTGCCGCAGGCAGAGGCTGTTCCAGCAGCAGCCCCTGTCCGCGGCAGTCCCAGCGGGAAGCTGCCCCCCTCCTCGCATGGACAGGGGTTGCTGCTGCGAAGCAGCCCATTCATGGTGGCCTGGGCTGATTGCGGGCAGGGGCTGCTTTGGCAGCAGCCCCTGTCCATGGCCAGCCTCAGCCACCGCAAACAGCGGCTGCTGGACCCAGTGCGAGCTGGGACCAAGCAGTCCCGGCTTGTGTGGGTCCAGGACTGTTGCACCTCTGCATTTTAAATGTAGTAAGAGCTGCCGGGCTCTTACTATATATAAAATGCAGAGGCGCAGTGGTCCCAGAGCAAACCTCCCCTTGTCGACTAATCATATAGTCCATACAAATTGTATGAACTACACGATTAGCAAAATACCCGATCCTTAACATCCTTAGTTTAAACCAGTGGTTTTCAACCCTCTCTCATTTGTGGACCCCTAAAATATTTTGTATGGTGTGTAGATCTCTTTGAAAAACCTTAACACTGCCCCCAGGGGCTACAGACCACAGGTTGAAACCCAGTGTTAAGTTTAATCCTGGTCAGCAGCAAAGCCAGGATTAAAACCCAGCTCTAGGGAGTCCCAGGCCATGAGGACAAAAAGCAGCCACTGGCTACATAACTTTGCAAAGTGGGGATGTGACGGAGAGAAGAGGAGAGGGGTCGGGTGTTTCTGGGAGCTGGCGAGGACAGAAGGGGATGTGAGAGGCTGCTGCTGGAGAAATGTTACAGCCGGCTGCTACGGGAGGATGTGAAGCCACTGTTTGTCTAGGAGGAAAGCCGTAGGGAGAGTGGAATCAGTCCTGTGGGACTGGCCCTCCGAACATAATGAGTCTTTCAATCACCCAATTCCTTTATGCGCCTTTCTCCCTCCCTGCTTGCCCCGCAGCCTCACCAGCGGCACACCAAACTGGACTTACAACGGGGTGGGTGGCTGCTTCCTCTGCAGCTGATCTCCAGGGGGCGAGAGCAGTACCAGGGGCCACCCTCACATTCCCTGCCTGCACCGCGTGCCCCTGGGCAAGAGGCCGGTGAACCTGGAGGTTGTAGGGAATGGGAGCCCTGTGTGCAGCCCAGGGAGGGGTTCTGACCTCGCCATGCATTCTCTAGCCCAGCGTCTCCAACTAATGTTATTTAGGCTGGACCATCCTGCAAACCTAGCCTCCTCGCTCCCTCTCCAGTGCCCGAAGGGCTCAGCCAGCATGGGCAACACCTGGGGACCTCAGCCAGTGACCTCCCGTGTTCACCTGTATCAGCCGCCCCTGCTCGTTCTGCAGGGCGTTGAGCTCCTGCCCCATTGCGTTGTGCCCCTTCTTCAGGCTGTCACAGTCGGCTCTCAGCTGGGTGGCGTGGGTCAGAAGTTTGGCCACCTCATCCGCGACAGTGACCAGCAGGGCCCGCTCCTGCCCCTTGGACGACTTCACTTCAGCATCGTGGTCCGTCATGGCCCGCAGCAGGGAGGACTGGAAGCCTTCCAGGCGGGTGAAGCTGCTGGCATGGTCCGGACAGTTGGGGTCAATGAAGATGTTGATGCGGGAGCTGTCCACCTTCTCGATGGTGACCAGGGCGTGGGCCTCCTCGGGGTTGGTGCTGATGATGGGCGGAGACTCCGTGACAGGGGTGTGATAGTGGTTCATGAAGAGGATGGCGCCGGTGACAGTAACAGCCAGGACAACAGCCACAGACAGAAGGACGGTGCATAAAATGTAGCCGCAGCTCATTCTCTGGGGACACAAAGAGCATCAGTGGAACTCTTTGGCCCCAGTGGCAGAGAGAGATGGTTTTAAGCTTCATGCATAGCAGAGAACCACGCCTGATCGCAGGCACCCTTCCCTTTTCCCATCCCATCCCATCGCATCCCCATCAAGCCACTTCCTTGCCCTCCTGGGTCTAATGAGATCCCTAATCAAACCTGCCCTGCCATCTCCCAGGGTAACACCTCTTTGCTTGAGTCTGGGAACCAACCTACAGTCCTTGAACTGCAGCCTGAGGCTTTGTGGCCTAGAGTTTGCTGGACCTGCAGGGGATACTTGCTGTCAGCCACGGAGGAGGATTGCATGTGGCAAATTCTCTCTCGAGGTCTACGCGTAGCACCAGGCACAACAGATTCCATGCTGCAGCTACAGGAGCCACAACGTGGATGCAAGTGGAGTTTGAGCCTTTCTTAAGTGCTCTCGACGTACTAACATAGCCCAAGGGGCCAGGGGAGAGAAATGTCATTCTAAACAGCTGCTTCTGCCCTACCAGCTCCAGTTAGCAATCCAACTACAGGAAGGTGCCCTTAATGGGCACACAGTTCTCCTGGCTCTCCAGATGTTCTCCTCTGGGAAGGAGCCATGCACCTCTATTTTGGGTTCCCACTCCTACACCGTCAGATTCCTGTCAGCCAGCCCACCCTGCCAGCTCTGCATCTCGGCGCTGGCCAGCACCAGGTGCCCCTCCTATCTAGAACTGAGGGCATGCTCCTCACCGAGCTCAGCCCCCCACTGGCTCCAGGCACGAGGGACCGGCAGCAGGACTCTACCCGAATGTCCTTTGGCTGAGAGATGGGTCTGACACCTCTGGGTTTGGGGGAAGTTGGGCTCTGGGTTCAGACGAGAGGCTTGTGCCCATCTCTGGTGAATGCTAAATGACTCCCTTTGGGCAGGGCTGCCTTTTCCTCCACTCCATCTTTTTATGGCCTCTGATGAGCTTTGTCCTGCCTCTGACTTATGCCTGGGATCCTTACGCAGGAGGCAGGGCTGGGAAATGTCTATTTGAAGCCGACCCCTAACCAGGCAGCAAAGGAAGGTGGTGAGCCTAGCCTGGCCCTAGCTAAGAGGTTAGCTGGGGGCAAGGTGATGTATATTGCGGCCCTGTGCTGGACAGACTCTCACCTGCTTGTGTGTCTGGCAGCACTGCCCTCCTGAGGCAAGAGGCCTATTACAGCCTATGGGACCTCAGAGCATGGAAGAGCTAAGTGAGCGTACAGCTCAATCCAGCGGGAGCTGTGATTTGAGGGAGAAAGGCTGGGAGATCTGCAATGAGCGTGATGGCCAGTGCTCACTGCAAATTTAGTCAACAAGCTCCATGCACGTGTGCCTGAGTTAGCAGCAGCTAAAGAGTTTGTGCAATTGAGTTCTCCAGACAAGAGCAGCAGCTGCTACTTCTTGGGTAGCACTGGGGGAGAGGGCACTGCGGCCAGGCCAAAGGGGCGGGGATGGTTTGAATCCAGTCATATGACACCCAGCACTGTGGCACCTGTACCCCTTATCCATGGCCTCAGTGGATGGACTGGGGGAGGCGGGGGGTGCAAAGGGAACTTACGGTCCTGGGCTGAGTGGATACACCGGTCACTGGAAGCTAGTGGTATGAATCATGAAGAGGGAGACACCCACCTCATCCAGTGGAGGCCAGTGAACCCAGAAACAGGGGGAAGGAAAATGAGCATGTAAAGATGGATTCAGGCAAGAGTCATAATGCACCTGGCCCGGACCAGAGGAGGCCCGGCCTGCCCTCTGGAGCTTCCAGCCCTCATTTGCAAAAGCCAAAGCCAAGGAGGACATGGGACATGCTGAAGTGAACGTAGCAGGGATCAAGCTTTGAGTGGGAGGGACAATGTGTGTTCTCTCCTCAGACTGCTCCATGTTTGCTCTAGAATGGCTCCAAATGCTGACAGAGAGATGCAAAAACCCAAAAAACAAAAACAAAAAAAACACCAGAAAAAACCAAAAAAAACCAACCCCAAAAATCCCAAACCAAACCCTCCCTGACGTGGCCCCTGACTGAGAAGGAGAAAGACACGCCCCACATTCCCCTTGCACACTAGAGCCTAGTGAGGCCCAGGCTAGTAGATTTTGTGTGCTCCAGTCCCTCAGTAGGTGCAGGATTCCTGCTCCGGACCGGCTGGCTCCAGCATTAGGAAGGCGGAATAAGGGACCTGCTGAAGACAAAGTGGTAGGGTGGGTTCTGGCATGGCCTAGGGGAGCAGGCACTCACCTGGGGAGCTCAGGGTCATGGGCTCAATTCCTGCCCCCTCTCCAGGACTAGATCCTCAAGGGCCAGATCCAGGCAAGCCAGGGGGCTTGAGGTTCCCCACCCCCTGCTCTACAGCTTGAGCTAAACACCAGCTAGCTCTGAGCTAAGGCTGTAGAGAAAGCCCACTGACTGAGAGAAAGAATGAGTTAAGTGCTACTACATGGGACAAGCCTCAGAGGGGTAGCTGTGTTAGTCTGTAACTTTAAAGCAACAAGTAGTCCTGGGGCACCTTGGAGATTAGCAAATATCTCTCTATATATAGTATCATGAGCAAAACCCACTTCCTCAGATGGGGAGAGTGCACCACAGCCAGCAGGTGTGTGGGTTATATCAGTTCTACCCATGATACCTGTTGGATTCACAGAGAGACTCTTGGTCCTGGCAAACTGCCCCTTCAAGACAGCAGAGGAGGTTTTATCTATCACCAGGCACAAAGACCAAAGACCTGATCCCCATTAGCTCCAGCTCCCTTCTGCCCTACCGTTACCACCAGCTGGCTGACACCTTGCAACTGCATTAGCTCCCCCATTTTCTTGCTGGCTGCCTCCCCCTTCCATTACACCTGCAGGACTAAGGCTATAATTTTCCTCTGACCCCAGCTGCAGCTGTCACAAGGAATTGAGGGCTGGGAAAGTGCTGCATATTCAAAGAGACAAAGGCGACTTTCTCTAAGAACGAGACAAAAATTGCTGCATCTGCAAAGATTTCCTGGGCCCTGTCCCCTCCTGCACGTCTATCTGGAATGACACCTTCTTTTAACCACAGTCCCACAGCCATTAGCATTAAGGTGACTCAAGCTGTGGGCTGCATGGGTACGTAGAAGACAGAGCGGAGGCCCTCCCAGTACCCCCAGCCAAAAATAACTCCTTTCCTATCAGAGACACGCAACAGAATTCAGGATGGATTTATCCGCCCAGAGGGGAGCAACGCAGCAGACATGAAACACACCAGCACTTGGCTGTGTGGGAAGCCAGTCTGCAGGGACCACCTTAAAGAGGCAGCCAGGCACTTGTCACAGACTCCAGCTTTCTGTGCATTAAAAAGAAATGTGTCAAAGACAGTAAGGCAGGCTCTCGGTGAGCAAACAGTTCACTACGTTTGTTCTGTGTAACATTAATCCAGACCTGCACACGGGTCTGTTGGTTAAGGAGGACAATTTCAGGTTCGGTTGGCAAACTGAGGCATATTTTGGATTATGTGAGATTTGGGTGCACGGAGGGGGATTTGGAATCATTTTCCATTGCTTAGTGTTGGAGGAGCATGGGATCTGACCCATTATGTCTTGAAGATAGCTCTTTGGAAACAGGGTACCACAGAGAAATGGAAGTCCAAGATGGAAAATACAGAATCCAGATTACAACCCCGTGTTTGACGATTGAATCTGGGGTTTTAGTTCACCCTCTCCTGAAATCACTACCCAAGACCTCCAAAGAGCTCGACAAGATCCAAGGGAGGAAGTGAAGGCCTGATATTTCCAATGTAAAAACCACAGAGAGTGAACTGGAGGCCATCTCTACTTGCAAGGTGGAATTTTAGATTCGTCCCTCCGTAGAACCTCATTTAAGCTCTCAGGGTATGTCTATACTAGCCCCCTAGTTTGAACTAGGGAGGCTAATGTAGGCATTCGAAGTTGCAAATGAAGCCCGGGATTTAAATATCCCGGCTTTATTTGTTCAGCTGTCTGTCGCCATTTTGAAATTCACTAGCCGGTAACTGCCCGCGGCTACACGCGCAGTGAAACGGTAATTCGAACTAAGTCCTTAGTTACACCTCATTCCAGGAGTAATTCGAACTAAGGACTTAGTTCGAATTATCGTTTCACTGCCGCGTGTAGCCTCGGGCAGTTACTTCGGGCTAGTGGAATTTCAAAATGGCGACCAGACGGGAACATGCAAATAAAGCCCGGGATATTTAAATCCCGGGCTTCATTTGCAACTTCGAATGCCTACATTAGCCTCCCTAGTTCGAACTAGGGGGCTAGTGTAGACATACCCTCAGTGCTCCTAGCCAAGAAACACTGGCCAAATGCACGAGCAAGGACTGGCACACTAGAACGGACTCGGTTATCACCGTTCAGTCTGGACTGACAACCACCTCTTGCAGACGGGCAAGGCAGAGGCCTCATGAACAAGTGCCCATCCCAAGGCCTGCTTAGAGCAGCAGTGGGCTGCGTGAGTGGTGCGGGTGGGGAACGGGAGACATGCTGCTTCATCCTCTCCCCTTGTCTAGCTCTCTCCTCAAAGGAGCCGAGTGTTGCCGTGACTGACAGTTCACATTCTGGGAACGAAAGAGGCTGCGAGAAGAAAGCCGCTCTCGCCGCTCCGGGACCAAGCGCTGCGGAAAGAAGCTGTTTCACCAAAGGGGAAAGCAGATGAGATTTTGATACAAGTGCCGTGTCTCATCCCCCTGGCTTCCCGGGAACACAAAAGCAAGAAGGCGAAACAAGGCAAATCCCTGGTAGGTTTTGATCTGGAGGGCTAGCAGACAGCATGAATGTCACCGGGGGAGCTGCCTGCGAGGGGACCCGCCTGGGACACATTGACATCATGGGGGCTATAAAAGGGTCTTTCTGGCATGCCAGGGACTGGGAGACGAGGGGGTGCACACGATTCCATGCCTCCTCCTATCTGCCAGTGCGTTCACATCATCCTCACCCGGCCCTAATTCACTCCACGCTCCTATCAAGCTATTAACCAAGTTGGCAATGGCAGAGTGACTGGCCCATACACCTGGGGGTGCCGATAAAGCAAACCCTGAGTACCAACAAGCATAGTTCGCCCTTGGGCAAACATGAGAACTCCTGCACTGGCAAACCAATGGACAGCCAGCTTTGTCCAGCACTATTCTTATTTCCAGCCTGCTCTGGGGACCCCTGAAGCCACACACCAGCTCCCCAGCCCGGTGTGGAAGGGAGTGGTCAAGGGGAGGGGAAGAAGAGATCCCCCTTCACAAATGAGGACATGCTCATTTGATGACTACAGAAAGGCCAGATCTGAGTTCAAGACAGTTTTCAAAGTTCAACAGAATTTGTCTCACATGGGCACCGTTCCCTAGCAACTTGATCTTAGATTCAGGGGGAAAAAATCCACCAAGACAACATCAAGAAATCTCTTAAACTGGCAGATTTTATATAGGCCAACCAAACCCAATGTGCAGTGCTCCCCCTGCTGGCCGGGCAGCAGGCTTGTGCTTCAACCTGTGCACCAACACAGATCAGTCTCTGCAACAGGCAATACGCCGGCCATGAATGTCTCCTGTGAGCCTGGCATCCCTCCCGCCCATTACGTGGCCCCATCCTTCCATGTCACTGAGCTGTTGGCACATCCCGAGGAACCGAGCAGCGGCCAGCTCCAAGGATGCGGTCAGGCACCTGGTCTGCCAGGAAAATCCAAGGGGTTACAGTCTTCATTTAAATAGTTGCTAGTAAGCTGTGCAGCTTCTTCCTGCGAGGGTCCCATGAGAGCTGCCAAGATAACAGCTTTGTTCTAGCACAAATACAAATGACTGACACAGCACACCCTGAAATATCGACAGCAATACTGAGCAGCCGTCGCTGCTGTTCCTTTGACACTGCCAAAGGAGGCTGAAGGAGGAAAGAAGACCTTAGCCTGGGATCTAGGAAGCATGCTGGCTGCTCCTTATCTCCACCAGCACCCCTGCTCCTGAGTGCAGGGATACTGAGAGAGCCCCTGAATACAGGATCAGATCCTGATGGCTGCTACCTCCATCTACTGGTTTTCTTGTGGTTGTTTCTTGGATGACAATGGCTGCTGGGGATCACTCTGCAAACAGGGGACCTGGGATCCATCTTCCCTGGGTTTAAGTCTCCTTGTCTACATCCACTTCTCCCAAGGCATTTGTCTCCCTTTCTCTGCATCAGTAACCCTCAGGCCCTTCTCTTCAACCCCAGACCTGTGCCGTCCTGTCTTATTTAGACTGAGGCTGGCATCTGCCAAGCAGCCTAAGGGATTTAGAGGTCAAATTCCCATTATGTTGTAATGGGGACTGAGTGTCCAAATCCCTCAGGCTGAGGTTTTCAATGCTGCCCAAGTTCTTCATGGCAGGGAGTGAGTCTTAGCTCTGTCCTGAACATAACATAAGAACAGAAGAATGGCCGTACTGGGTCAGACCAAAGGTCCATCTAGCCCAGTAGCCTGTCTGCCGACAGTGGCCAGCGCCAGGTGCCCCAGAGGGGGTGGACCGAAGACAATGATCAAGCGATTTGTCTCGTCCCTGACAAACAGAGGCCAGGGACACCATTTCTATCCCCTGGCTAATAGCCTTTTATGGACCTAACCTCCATGAAATTATCTAGCTTCTCTTTAAACTCTGTTATAGTCCTAGCCTTCACAGCCTCCTCTGGCAAGGAGTTCCACAGGTTGACTATGCGCTGTGTGAAGAACTTTCTTTTATTAGTTTTAAACCTGCTACCCATTAATTTCATTTGGTGTCCTCTAGTTTTTCTATTATGGGAACTAATAAATAACTTTTATTTATTAATAAAAAAAATGATGATGCCATGTCTGTGTATAGCGCTACAGAAATAGTCAAGGGCACGAGCACATTGCCCCAGAATGGCATTGCCATTTGGCCTTGGCTTCTTCAGAGCATTTTGCCCATTTTTCTCTCTCTAAAAACCAAGCTCCGTTTGTGAATATTTGTTACTAGAAGATTTACCTGGCGTTACTCGGGTCCTTAACTCAATTAATATTTGCTTTTCTTCATGTAAATCATTGCTCTGGGGTGGACCTGAGGATGAGGGGTTCAGTGTGCAGGCTGCCCCGGGGAGAGAGGACTACCCCAGCTCTCTCTCACCACAGCAGTTTGGGGCCAGGTGAGAAGCGTCTCCCCATGGTCGCTGCAGCTCCAACAGGCACAGTTGGGGAAGGGGTGCATGTCCCCCGGCTGGGACAGGTCCAAGTTTGTCTGCCCCCTGTGCTCCACAGCCAGAGTGAGGAATGCAACAAACTGTGCACTTTCCCCTGGCTCCCTGACAAAGGGGAACAGCCAGCAATGTTCCCATATGAATGGGGGGAGGGAGCTGTAGCCCTCCCACTGTGCCTAAAAGACACCTGGGAAATGGGAGACTTGGGGCTGGAGCGGTCCTGGATGGGGTTGTCCCTAGCTAGCCCCTTTCACCTGCCTTGTGATTCTCTTTTCTGTATGGTTTGTGTCCCTGTAGGCATCGAGGGGGGGAGGGAGGAGAGAGCTTCAGCCCCTCTTTCCCCTGCACAACTGAACCCTTACCTTGCTTTAAGTTATAAGAGGAAGCTGCATACCAAATTTGGTGGTCCTAGCTCTTACCGTTTAGGAATTCTTGAACGAACGGATGGTCAGACAGACAGACAGACTCGCTTACTCACAGACAAACTCTCTTAAACATATAGTAGATTAGCAAATACATTCCCTGCAATTTTGTGAATGGACTTTGGCCTATGGATTGGAGTTCCTTTAAGCATCTGAGTTGTGTGTCTGGTTGCCTAAGTCCCACAATGCTGTTGGTACCCCAGACTGAATGACCCACCTCTATAAACGAACTTCTGCCCAGGCAGTTACAAAACATATTTAGACTCCTGCTGTAATGAAACCCCATCCCCTGCCTAAAATTTGCTTTCTGTGAACAGAATTTCACTTTCACAAAATGTTCTGTGAACCCCCCTTACTCTAAAGCTATAGGAGCTGGCCACGGGCTGAGACAAAATACCAGACTAGCAACAGTGCAGGTCTATCCTGATGGAGCAATTCCTTGTGTCAAAGAAAGACAAAAAGCAGCAAAATTCCCATGCAAGTAAGTTCTCTTTCCCCTCTGCTACGGCTGCTGCTCCCATGCACTGCACGAGCAAAGAAAGTCAAGTACATTTCAAACTCCTCTGAAATGGAGAGGGGGGAAAAAACAGTCACCATTTGCCCACTGGAGGAACTGAACAACTGGTGAAACGGAGTGACAGCAAGTGGAGAGCCTGGCTTTTGAGTTAATGACCAGAGCTCTAGAAGTTACAGTAAGGGGCTGGCCAGTATACAACCCCTCCAACTGCTCAAAAAAGCTGGTTGCCACAGCAGTTGTGCGTATGATCCTCTGCATTCTCTCAAGCTCTGCCTTGTAAGCTGCTGTGGGTGAATACACAGAGACGACAGTGCAGGCATCCACCAGGGCAGTAAAGGGGACAGCCCAAGAGCTCAGCTGGCAGATGCACCCAGGAGACACCGGGTGTGACATGTGACTGCCTTTGAGGCACAGGGGGTTTCCCTGCCTCCCCTCTCTCCCCCCCGGCTCTTTTTGTGTCTGACACCGACCAGGGTCAGAGATGATTCTGAAGAGGAGACCAGCTAAAAGGGCCAGATGGTGCCATGGAGCCTAGATTAGCCAAATAATGTGACTGCCAGGGCCTGATCCCAGGACCCCACTACAGAGTCTGTCTCTGCAAAGGACTGTACTCCAGCAATTCAGTGAAGGCTTGTGCAGTGCCTGCATCTATTGCCTAAGCCCACCACCACCACACACACCCTGCCGATCAGCCGTGCAACACGTCTGCTTGCGCTGAGAGAGAGTCAGGGGCTCAGACACCAGACCGTTAATCAGATCACAGCTTGCCGAGACACATTCCCAGCTGCAGGATGAAAAATGCACTTGGGACCTATGGCTGTGGAGCACCCAGAGTCCTCCAGGCAGCCCTGTGAAACAGCCCAGCCCCCTGCCCCCTCAGCCGGTGGGCCATGTGAGCTGGCCAGCGTGTGCCAGAAGCGGGTAGCAGTGCCTCATGGCGTGCATGATCGCACTCACGCGTGCACACATTCCAGAGCTGCCTGGCTGGAGGAGGAAGCCAGAGGCGCTTGCTGGCTGGACTTGGTGGCTGGGGAGCTGCAGCTGCTCTTCTCTGGCCTCATCAGCAGGTGTATCTGCGCCCTCTGGGAGCGACAATGGAGAGCCGCTGGAACCAGGCGGAGAGCAAAGAAGATGCTCAGAAGTGTCCTTAGAAGACAGGTCCTCTAGTGGGGGCCAGCAATGCCAGCACGGGAGGGGGGGAAGAGAGCTGTCCTTCCTCTTTAATTTATCAGTCACCAGGGCGATGGGACAGACCCCACCAACCTGGTCCTTACCATGCACACACACGGATCACAGCAGCATCACACAGCATGAACCCCTGTTCCATCTCAGCCAAATGCACTGAGTTCTGCCTTGGGCAACTACTCACCTGCCTAATGCTCACTCATTCCCCTTCACATCACCCTTCCCTCCTCTCGCCCACACTCCTGCGCCTTGTCCCAGGCAGCCCTTCCTGCTCCTGTATAGACATAGCTTCATAGTCCTGTGCCACATCCCCCCTTCATGCCACGACAAAGCAGTGCTCAGGGCCAGAGCAATCGTCCAGCCTCCACCTATTACAACTGCTAGCAGTGTGTGTGTGTGTGTGTGTGTGTGTGTGTGTGTGTGTGTGTGTGTGTGTGTGTGTGTGTGTGTGTGTGTGTGTGTGTGTGTGTGTGTGTGTGTGTGTGTGTGTGTGTGTGTGTGTGTGTAGAGAACTAGCCCCTCTCCCCTGCCCCCATAACTTCATTCCAGGCATGTGGCTATCCTCTCTCCCCATAGCCCCACCAGATCACTTGGAGGGCAAACAATTCAGTGCAGAGACTGGGGCTTTATTCTCTTTGAGGCAGATTCATCCTGTATTCCTGGCAGGAGTTAGTTCAGCCCCCAGCATAGCTAATTGGCACCCCTGAATAGCTAGGGTACAGGTTTCTCTTGTCCAGGCCCACCCACAAATGACGCCTGAACCTAGGACCACCACAAGCGGACTTTGCACCATGGCAGCAGGATCCCCTGCAGCGATGGGTCCTTCTCCCTCCCCTGTGTTGGTCGTTCTAGCAACCGACAACAACTAGGGTGTATTCGGCGTTGGCCCTCCTGGTGCTATATGCCATTGTGTTTGTGTTCAGCCAAACAAAGCAGCCTGGAACGTGAGTGACATGCACCACCCATGCTCAGTCCAGGGTCATCTTCCATGGCCCAGACAGTCTGGGCCAACAAGCAAGACCCCTGTCAGCCCCCCTCCAAACAGCTCCGCTGCTCACTTCAGGAGCTACTTCGGCTTTGGGGTTTGGCGCTTTCGACCCTCTGTGGATGTGCCCCGCAGCTGAGCTCACAAACATTTTCTCTCCTTCCACCCCCACCACTGCTGCTTCTTTCCTTTCCCACAACCTTTGTCCCTCAATGGCATGAGAGCCTTCTCCACAGCAGCCTTTTCCTTCTGCAAACTACCTCTCCATGGGACCTGGTTGCCTACCCAGGTTTCAAATGCTCTCTTGTTTGACACTGGATTGTCAACAGAGGTTTGGAGTGGTGCAGCTACATCTATTACCCCCTCCCTGTCCCCCTCAGTGCTGACAACACCTCTGAACCCCCCCCCCATCTCATCTCACAATTTCATCTTGAACTAGATCTTCATTTCAGCACCCCTCTGGGATGGGCCTATCCGTGATTAATTTAGCCACCCAATCTCTTTATACTGTTCTCCTCTGTAATCCAGTATAAGCCAGAGCCTGCCTGGTCGTGCTTACACACTGTAAAGCTCTTTTGGGAGTTGGGGAGGTGCTGCAGATGGTAGGAGACCTGCTCTATACAGCAGCCGGCTTGGGTTTAAATGAGTAAGATCCAAGCTCTGGCTTCCAAAGGACTCTAAGGCAGCTAAAGCCCCGTTCCCCTTGAATCTCTGAGAGAGCTGGACACGCGGCTCCCTTGGGGTTCTTTAAAAAGCCCAGCTTCAATTCATACTCCCCTGATTGTTCGGTTACACCATGAACACGCTGGGTGTTGGGGTCACAGCCTGGGCAGGAAACTGGGCCAGTTCTCTGTGTCCCACATACATGCGGAGCATTCAACATGACTTAGGGGAAACTGCATTTATTGCCATCAGGGGAAGCCCCAGACCATAATGCTTCTGCTTACGTTGCAAGGAGGGTGCTAGGGAGTGAGGAACAATGGGAGCGGAGCCTGTGCACAGAGTTTTGCCCCCTCCTGGCTGCAAGGCTGGTAGACTGCTCCCTGTGGCACTCTCCCTCGCCAGGGGGTGACTGGAGCGTACGCACTGTGAACTTCTGATGGCGAAGTGGAGCCCTCAGGGCTCAGCTCAGGCAGAACTGCTGCACTGGGGGTGGCATCTGGGGAAATGGGGAGCTGCTGCCTGGATGTTGAAATGTAGAAGGTGAAGAAGAAAATAGCAACAGTCCCTAGGGAACCTCTGCCCCCTATTTTCAGACAGCTCATGGTCATACCTGGGTTGACCAAGTGGCCAACGGCAGCTGGAAGAAGGCAGGGGAAGAGGTTGTGTTGGGGGTGACTGAGGACTGGGATCCCTTCGTTCATTTGGACCGTGTGGGCTTTAGATTTCCACACGGCCCTGACTCCATGAGTTCCATGGTTCTTCATTGAGATTTCTCAGCTCAGCATGCTGGGAGCTGGAAACGCTGTAGGAACATCAATCTCTTCGCACCCTCTCCATCTGAGCCGCCCCCACTCTTCCTCTTTGCGCCTTTCCCTTCCCTCTAAAGCAGGGCCTGGGAATATAAAGCCTGGGGCCCGAATGCGGCCCCCCAGCATGCCTGAATCAGGCCCCCAAGGCTTAGGGTCTCCCCCAGCATTGGAGAGCATGCGGACCTGGAGCACCCAAAAACCCACTAGGGTCCCACTAGGCTCTGGTGTGCGAGTGGGAGGTGGGGAGCATCTTTCTTCTTCTCCATCAGGAGCCACATCAGTGAGGGTTTGTTTTTTGTTTATTTTCCTTCTCACTTGTGGGCTGCCCCCGACTGATTTTTCTGCGGGTCAGTGGCCCCCGACCCAAAAAAGGTTCCCCACCCCTGCTCTCAAGGATCAGTTGGAGGCTTGTTTCTTGCAGGGTTCTAGCCCTTTGCAGATGCACAGTGTGAGAAGCAGACTCCCCTACAAGGTACAGGCAAAAGCGCACATTCCTACAGACTCATGCCATCTTGCAGGCATGTTTATGCCCATGCACCCTTGGATAGGGGGCAGAACATGCATTGACACTCATGCACCCATAGGCCACGTCCCTGACTTGAACATGGATTTGCATGTACATGTGCACACACATGTACAGCTATGCACATTGCTCTTGCACACTGCTGCAGGGAGATGCTAGTGCCCTTCAGCACAATCTGTGCAGTGCCAAAATGCTGTATGAATCCCCTTCCCCCAAGTCACCTACCCCCAAAGCCCTCCTCACCCTCGGTTCCTCTAACTCGCCAGGCAGGGTCGGGAAGTTGGTGGGAGGGTCAAAAAATTAACAGGGCCAGGTCTGACCCCAGCATAGCCTCAACATGCAAAAACCCTCTTTCTAAAGCCAGGGCAGCGCCTGAAACTGCAGCAGTTAGTTAAAGGGAGGAAGCTGGGACAGCCGGGCGCAGTCCCCTACTGCCTCTCTAACGCTCCCTTGCTTTCCTAGAGCGTGATGTGACATTCACTGTACACCAATAGCCTAAATAATTCAGCCAGGGACACCGGCTCCTGCCCGTTCCCCAGGGTGCCAGCCATGCAGCCGGCCATCCAAAACTCAGCCTGGGCAGCCCTGCAAGGAGCTGCCAGCCCAGCCCAGCCCAGCCATGGGCAGCTTTCTCCAGGCAGCACCCCAGCCAAGCCCACTGCTGCCAGCACACCCATCGCCACTTCGCAGATGGGGGGGCAGGGTAACGGGGTGTTTCTCTAGGCAGGCAAAGGCGGGGCTGGCTAAGGGTGAGTGCCCGCCCCCCCAGAGTGGTAGAAAGTTTTGGGGGCGCTGTGTCTCCCCCTGCCTTGGACAGATCGCTGCTGCCCCAAGAGAGGCGGAGGGGAGGGAACCCCCAATTCCCCCGTTCTCGCTCTTCCCCGTCTCTCCCGCTCCTTACCTGGGATTTCTCCTGCTGCCCGTCCTCAAGTTGCGACGCGCCCCCCATGTTTTTCCACCGCTCATTGACCATCTTCTGGGCCAGGAAGCGAGACGGGAACGAGGCCGGTTCGCGGGGGGAACCCAAATCCGCGCCGGGCCGCCTCGCCCCGGAGCTCGCTCCGCGCAGCGTCGGGCAAAGTTTGCGGCGCGCTCGGGGCTGGGTCCGCGCCCGCCCAGCAGCCGCCTCCCCTCCCCGGCTGCTCCCCTCGGACTCCGGCTGGCGGCGCCTCCCTCCTGCGCCGCCCTGCCGGAGCCGGGGGGCTGGCCCCGAACTTCGCCTCCCCCCTCCCTCTGCTGCCTTGATCTGCCCAGGGCAGCCCCAGCCGGCACGGGCACAGCCGGGGCTAGGGAGCCGAGCGGCCGGGAGGAGGTTTGAATCTACCCCCTTCCCCCCCTTCTCCCTGCCCTAAATCTGCTGGACTAGCCCCGCTATACCCCGTCCCTGTGTCCTCCCTCGTCTCTCTCCCTTCTTTCCCCGTCCCCTTCTGCCCTGCCCCCGCTTGTACCCTCCCCCTCTACCCTGGCGCCTCTGCCCCTCCTCCCGTTTTTACCCTTCTGCCCTCCTCCCCCTCTCTGCCCCTCCCCTACTGTCGCTCCTCTACCCTGGCGCCTCTACCCTGGCGCCTCTGCCCTGCCCTGCCCCTCCCCGTTTTACCCTTCTGCCCTCCTCCTGCCGCTGCCCTCCCCTACTGTCACTCTTCTACCCTGGCGCCTCTGCCCTGCCCCTCCCCGTTTTTACCCTTCTGCCCCCTCCCTGCTCCTCCCCTACTGTCGCCCTCTACCCTGGCGCCTCTACCCTCTGCCCCTCCTCCTGTTTTTACCCTTCTGCCCTCCTCCCCCTCTCTGCCCCTCCCCTACTGTCACCCCTCTACCCTGGCGCCTCTACCCTCTGCCCTGCCCCTCCCCTGTTTTTACCCTTCTGCCCTCCTCCCCTCTCTGCCCCTCCCCTACTGTCGCCTCTACCCTCTGCCCTGCCCCTCCCCGTTTTTACCCTTCTGCCTCCTCCTGCTGCCCTCCCCTACTGTCGCCCTCTACCCTGGCGCCTCTGCCCTGCCCCTCCCCGTTTTTACCCTTCTGCCCTCCTCCCCTCTCTGCCCCTCCCCTACTGTCACCCCTCTACCCTGGCGCCTCCCCTCTGCCCTGCCCCTCCCCGCTTTTACCCTTCTGCCCTCCCCCCTACTGCCAAGCCTCTACGCCGCCCCTCTCCTCCCTGCCCCTCGCTTCTCCCCCTGAGCAGCCCGCACCAGGGCAGGCAGCGCACGAAGTAACCCCCTCGCTCCCCTTCCCCTTTGCCGTTGGGCAGGAGCCGCGGCGGGGATCGGGCCCGGTCCGGTCCGGCCCGGCTCGGCTCGGGTGCCGCGGGCTGGGAGGTGCCCGGGGCCGGCGAGGCAGCCGCCAAGCTCCGGCGGCTTAAGCAGCCGGCGAGCCCCGTGGAGCAGGGCGGTGTCAATCACAGCCCCTCCTCCGCCCGCCAGACCCGCGTCCCACCCTCTCACCTGCCCCTGCCCCGCCAGCGCTCGGTGCCGCCGCCGGGCCAGGGGCAGCCGGCAGCCGCCGTTCACAGCCCCGAGCCGCTGTTGCCAGAGCGATGAACGGCTCCGCAACTCACCGGCCTCCCGCCGCAGGGGGCTCGGAGCAGGCAGGTCCCTCCTGGGGCTGGGAGCCAGCATGTCCCACCCGCCGCCGCCGCTGCTCCCCAGAGGTGGCTGCATGTCCGCTGGTGCCGGCCGGGGTTCCTGTCGCTAGGGGCCGCCACCCAGCCAGAAGGCGCCAGAGGCAGAGATCCCCGGAGTGGCGCTAGGGGGCGCTGTGCTACTGGGAGGCGTGGGATCGACTCCCCCCACCCCAGTATCCCTGCACAGGGGCAGGGGGTGACTGCAGGTGCACCCCCCCACCCCAACCTTCCCGCCCTCTGATGCACAGGGTGGAGGCATCAGCAGAGACCAGGGACCACCGGAGCTTTCAGGCTTACTGGCCTGGCTGCATCTGTGCAGTTCACCTGCCTTGTCCACTGAGCTGTTCTGTCTGAATGGTACAGACACCTCCCCCCTCCCGCAATTCCCCCAGCTCCAGGCTGGCTCCCGATAGCTCCTTGGCTGATGTCCATGCAGGGACCTCGGCATCAGGCCTGCGGAAAGGTGTGACTCTCCTGCCCTCTACTGGCTGCAGCGTGAAGCGTTGACAAGCCCTGCTAGCCCCTCGGCTGATGGCGGTTCAGCCTGAGTACCAGTAGGGAGGTGGGGGACAGGCTGTCTTCCAGCCTCTCTGCCAACCACTCACAATAGCTGATGAGCCTGAGATGCATGTGGACATGGGCTGTGGGATATGCAAGGCACTCTCTAAGCAGGGGCTCTAGGCAGAAAGGGGCCCAGGCTGTAAAATTTATCTCTGGAGCCAGTCAACTAAGGTTCAGAAGTGTTGGGAAGCAACTCTACACACTCCCAGGCAGCAGCAGGGCCGCTGTGCCGTCATGGAGAGCTTGCCGGATGGAGAGTGTGGCTGTGTCCAGAGCAGCAGCACTTTCCGCTTCTCACTGAGCCAGCGGGACAGAGCCAGGTAATCTACGGGATATAATTTTCTTTCCATTTCCCCATTGCATCCTTCCCACCATGCAGCTCTGTGCAGAATAATAATGTTTTGCCCTTCTAGAGCCCCGCTCCTCCACCCCTGCCCAGCATCTCAGTGAGCTTCATACATGCTATTTAAGCCATGAGATCTCCTGCCAAGAAGATAAATATATTATCCTTACAGATGGGAAAATGGAAGGGAAAAAGAGAGGTCTTAAGGCAGGGGTGGGCAAGATATGTCTGAATCTGTCCCGCCAAGTCTTTTAATCTGCCCTGCGACCCACCCCACTGGACCCACAGGCTGGGAGCAAACCCAGGGCTCAAAGCAGCTGGCTGCTCCATCTGCATCTCTGTGCCGGGGGGAAGCTTTGACACTGCAAACCCCCTCCTTCACCCAAACTCCGTCTCAGATCCTAAACTGTCTCCTTCATCCCAGTCCTCTACCCCGAGCTCCTTTCTGCACCCAACCTCTGTCCCAGATCCCACAAGCCTTCCATAGAAAAGTGCGGCCCTTGACCACGTACCAAACTTTTGGAGTGCCCCCCCCCCATCAAAAATTATTGTCCACTCTGGCTTAGGGTCACAGAACAAGTTGATGGCCAGGGTAAGACACAAATCCTAGTGTTCTGAACCCCAGACCTGTGTTTTTAGCACTAAACCACATTTCCAAAGCTCTGAAAGTAAGTGGGGGGCTGGTAGGGAAATTCAGCTCTCCAGTGCACTACAGCGTATAAACCCACGGGCACTAATTCTGATTTCACTCCAGTTCTATTCCAGGGGGTGATGCCACTGGCCTCTCACTTATTTACGCTAGCATAAGTGAGCTCAGAACCAGGCCTGTGGTGTTCAGCCAGAACCGAAGAGTGGGGATTGGGGGATGGTAAAGGGAAGCGTGGAGGTGTCAAAGAGTAACAAAGAAACCACTCCAGTTTCATTCACCAAGGGCTACGTTTACACCGGCAGCTTCTTGCGCAAGATCGCTCCAGTGTAGACTCAGCCCAAGTGTTTAACTTGAATGTCAGCACAGAAACCAGATTCCAGGTGGGTTTACACAGAGAAGAAAGCAAGTTGATCAGCTGCTCTACTCTCTCCTCAGCAGTTCTCAATCTGTCTTTCTGCACCTGCCATGCTAATCAGTTACGCACATGTGCAGACTAAGAGCATTAGCTGCAACAATGTCATATTTTGCCTGGTCCTAGACTCTTCTAGCCAATAGAAGCAAGGCTGTCACCTGGAGGTCTAATTAATTCACTTGCAATAAACACATCAATGACAGAGCATCTAGCCATGGGTTTCCATGGCCCTCATTAGTACAGGATCTCAGGGCTTTCATTAATGCCTGTGTTACTGAACCAACACGCTGTGTAGAAGAACATTTCTAACCAAATGCCTGGAGACCACCAGCTACAGGACAAGCTGTATGATGAAGAGAATTGGTTTCTCTCCCTCCACTTTGAGAAGCCTCAGCTAGAGGACTATTCTCCAGCATGGTTCCACCCTATTCACCAGGTGGCATTAGGAAACTAAGCAGGGCTGTCCCGAGAGCCCCCCAGGATAATGAGCTTGGACATCTGTACAGTCCAAGCTCCCAGACTTCAGCATGAGATGTGTGCAGACTATCTGTAATACTGGGGCAGGAATGGGGGAGGAGGAGGAGGAACCACGTCCCCAGAAATCTGGGCTCAAAACAACTATAAACAAAAACCAGGCGTGGGAGTAACATTACAAATAAAAAATCAGGGATCAAGGGGAACGCAGAGCAGAGCTTGCTTTCTTCACTGCCGCGACTGCACCCACTGCTCCTCAAAGGTGTCTAGGGAGCCAGGAATTCTGATCCAGGGACATGGCTAAACAAGGGGTCAGAAAAAGGCCCTGGAGTCGCAGAGAACCATTCCATCCAGCTTCCTCCTCCTGAAGATGATGCCTGGGGGTGGCAGGAGGGGATTCCAACTGGGGAAACCTCAGCCCTATAAAAATAGGATTTTCCCTCTTGCGTGGAAAGGACAGAAACTCTCAGGAGCGCAGGCTGGCGAAAAGATGTTCCATGCTAGCAAATCCACCATTCTCCAGTAGAGGGCAGTAGTGCATACGCACACATGCTAGTAACACAGCTGTGCTAAGGAGGGTTTTTTTTTAAGGAGTTTGGCAAACACCTGTCAAGGATGGTCTAGGTATATTTGGTCCTACCTCAGCACAGGGAGCTGGTCTGCCTCTTGAGGTCCCTCCCCCCAGCCTACAATTTGCAACACACAGTATTTCATGAGCTCCATGTAGGATCTAATTCCCCCAGGATGGGAACATTTCCCCCTACACTTGGCTTTCTTGACCAAGGGCTCTTGTACTTATTGACTACAATGGGAGTTTGGCTGTTTATGACAGTGCGTTTCAAAATGGGATCTGTGGCTTGATGAATTCCACCTTCTCTTGCTATCCGTTCAGTTTGAGGTCAGACCCTGCAAGGTGCTGAGCGTTCTCAATTCTGATGTCAAGTAGATGGAAGGAGCTTGGGGCCTCACAGGAGTATGACCTCAAATGACAGTGGTCTGGCTGCTCTCTCTTCTATCACCGCCTTGTCCAGCCACTGCATGGCACTGCAGAAATGTGGGCACGTGGCCATTTGTCTGGCTGTCATAATGGGGGTGTAATCCACAGACAACTCTTCTTGTGCCCCTCCATCTTTGTTCACCCCTTGGGGTCCAGCCCTGGTGAATGGCAAATTGTACCGTGTTTATGTAACCTAAGCGGGAACATGCAGGGTTTTGTCTCCCTCTAGTGGCTAGTTCTCACAAGGGGTTTCAGAGTAACAGGGATGAGGAACCAGAATCTCACCCAGTAGAGGCCAGGATTTCAGCCGTGCTCAGCACCCAGCGGGTCCCACGCTGACACGTCCCGTCAGAGCCCAGTGATGTGCCGAAAACCTGGTGACTTGTTTAAATGCCTAAATGGCAGCTGAGGTCTTCTGACAATTGTGGCCTTCGTCCTTCCGCACCAGTGGGCAAAGTTCCCGTTTAACTGCCTGGGTCCCAAATTTCAGTCTTGCCGGCAGCCCAGCTTACATCTACACTTCACATGGTTTTCTCGGTGGCCCTAACGTCAGCATTGAGACCCTCCAAGTCATTTCACCAGTGGCGTGTCCCTCAACCCCCGTGGCCGGCAGCTCTGACCCTGCAGCTTATCAGCCTTTGGAAGCAGCCAGCCTCTGTCAAGGCTGTTTCAACTTAACTCTGACAATAAAATTTATCATTAAAAATAAATTTATCTTGGCTTCATGTGGCCTGGAAATCTACCGAGGAGTGATTCAATGGGCTTGTCATACCTCAGCGTTAGCCACGCTGAGCTGAACAACTGGATATTCTCCAAGTCCAGCAACTCATTTGCTGTAGCTGGAGCTGGGAATGTACAGTGGCTCTGACATTTAATTTAGAATCCAACATACCTTGACATAAACCCATAATACAATAGCAGGGGTGGGGGCCACTGTGTGTGTTGGGGTAAGGCCAATTGACAGAATGGATTTTTTTCACTTGTGCTTTGTCAACAGTTACTGAGTGTGACAGGCTGCAGTGAAAGAGGGATGGGCAAAGGACAGTGTAAGAGGGTGGTGTGCACGTGCACACTTAGCTTTGTGGGTGGGTGTGCGAGGCTGCTCGGGGTGGGCATTTGTGCCCTATGCAGCTTAAGAGCCATGTCAATGCACTGCATATGGGCTTGCACTGTGTGGTTTGGGGATTGTGCTCTCATGATCGGGGGAAGGGGGAACTGTGCAGTTGTGTCTGCAGAAAAGACTCCCTGAGCCAAGCTGTTGGTCTAAATGACATTAATTGGTGTAAATGAGGCCGCCTGTGCCTGGAGTTGTGTGTTTATGTTGAGAATATTTTGCCCTATACTGTATAATGTACTTTTTATAAGCATGTACAAAATATGCACGTGTACACACAATGTCACACCATTTTGGCATATATCGGGGTGTTTCTGTGCTGTGGTAGTGTGTGTGTTTATGAAAGATCCTTGTGTCATGCCCATTTGTCCATAAAGCAATGCTTACTGGTGCAAGTGTTTGGTGTCTCCTGTGTGGCATGTGCCTGGTGCTGAGCATATGTTGTTGTGATGATGGTGTGCCCTGCCTTTCTCCTTCCAATGTGTGTGTTTGCACAGGGGTCCAGGGTGCTTTGGCTCTAATGCTGCTGGGGTGAGTGCAGACATTGCTGTGCACAGCAATGCGGAGAGGGCGGTTATGGGGTCCAAAGATCATCCCAAAGCAATGCTCCCTCTAATCTTTTCCATCCACATGTGGAATATTTTTGTATGTGCACCGAGGCGTGTGAGTGTGTGCACCAACAGTAGAAACCATACCTAGCTGTGGGCGTTCTGCTAATCAGCTAGGCAGCATTTGAATTTCTCCTGAGCAGCCCCACAAGCACCCAGCTTACAGGGAACACTGTCCCAAACTCAGATTAGATTTTCCCTTGGGCTTCAAACAGTTCTGGGTCCGTCTGTCCACCCTCCCCCCCCTCGCCATTGCTTTCCTTGTAAGTTGCCCCCCTGTGCGTCACTGTAATACCCCAAGGCAGGCTCATTCCAGCAGGCCAGAAATCTCATATGCACAGACTCTTTAAAGGACAGCTTGCAAACCCAGCACAGTCCTCCATACACCACAGCTTCTTGTCTCATCTTCCAATTGCAAGGCCTTCCAGGCAGGGACCATCTTGTCATTGCTTGTTTGTGCAGTGTCCGGCATCTCAGCCACCTCCGAACTGCAGCCGAATCTGCCAGCCCACATGCAAGGCAAAGCCGTCACAGCCCACTGCAGGGGATGCTAACAATCATCTATCTATTTAGACCCCCATCCCCTTTTATGCAGCGCTGGTTGAAATGCTTGTTAGTCTTGGCTGCTCCCTGGTACCGCATTGGGGGCTGACCAACCCAGCCCCTGTCTTCGCAGTAGCCTCTGCATGGAGCCAGCTATTAAACAGATTCATGGGGAGGCAGAAGGGTGAGGTTAATTGCTGGAAACCCCATTGTCCTTGGGCAGATGGCTTGCCCCAGCTAATAAACACCCGGCTATGGCAGGGTGCTTGCAGTCAGAGATCTGCCTGCTGGGACCCGGCTGTGTTATATTCTTTCAACATAACTGTTTAAATGCCCCTTCCCCAAGGTGGGCAGCGAGAAGGCTCGCAGCGTGCCACTGACATGAGACAGGCTCAACCCGCCTTGCGACAGCGCCTAATGGATAATTTATAAATGCTCACATGCTCTCACCCAGCGTTTTATTGAAGCTGCCGAGGCAGGGCAAGGCCGTGTTAAAGGAACCCAATGGTGGAGGAGGGAGTTGGAATCTCCCGCCCCCTCTAGGCTCTGCACCCAGCTGTCTGCCCCTCCCTGCTTATCTTCCCTTGTGAAATGTAGCTCTGCCAAATGATCCCAGCCCTGCTGGCCTCAGAGTCCCCTGCATCCCGCCTGCCTGAGCCCCTCCACGTAGCTGCTGTCCTGGTCACCGTGGCACATGGCTTGTGTTGGGTCAGCATGGCATACAGAGTCGGGGAATCTTTTTTGGGTTGGGGCCTGCTGGGCCACACAAACATCAGTTAGGGGGCCGCACACAAGTCATGTGACCCTCCCCCCGACTGAGAAGCAGAAAGACGACATTCCCCTCGTACACCAGAGCGTAGGGGGGCTCAGGCTAGTCGATTTTGTGTGCTCCAGTCCCGTGGCAGGGGAGGGAGGGATGGAGCGCCAGCGTGGGCTCTCCGAGGCTGGGCAGGGGGAGCCCTGAGCCTCGGGGTCCAGATCCAGACAAGCTGGGGGCTGCATCCGGCCCCTGGGCCATAGGTTCCCTGCCACTGTAGGAACGGCCTAGCTCCTCAGCTCTTTGTCCCAGGATCGGGAGCTCCACCGGGCCGCCCCTGAGTGTCACAGAGTGGGTCCTACCATAAACACATTGGATATAATAACAATCAAAGGCCAGTGCTGGCTTTTAGCTCAAAAGGTCAAGCAGACTCATTATTCTCTCTGTCAGTGGTCTCGGTGCCACTAGATAGGGCAGTGCACCACATCCAGCAGGTAGGGTTGCCAGGTGTCTGGTTTTGAACCGGACAGTCCAGTATTTGAGCTTGCTGTCCGGGAAACAAATTGAGAAAATACCGGACATATAAATGTCCGGTATTTTCTAATTATTATCATGAGTATCAGTATGTAGCTGCGTGAGCGTGTCTACTAGCCAGGCAGTACGCAGCTACGCAGTAGAGAGGAGGGGGCGGGAGTGGGGCGGGATGGAATCCCCAAGGCCAGACTCGCCCGTGTGCCCCGCCGGGATCATGTGTGGGACGGACAGCACCCTGGGATCTACGTGCGCCTGGGCCAGCCCTGCTCCCCACCGGCCGGTTTTCCCCCTCCCCCCGCTCTCCCCCTCCTCGGCCTCACTCCCCCCAACCCTCTCCCGGCCAGCCCTGCTTCCCGCCAGCCTTACTCCCCAACCCTCTCCCAGCCGGCCCCACTCCTGCCAGCCGGTTTCTCCCCCTTCCCGCTCCGCCCCATCAGCACTGCTCCCCCCAACCCTTTCCCAGCCAGCCCTGCTTCCCGCTGGCCGGTTCCCCGCTACCCTCCCCCAGATCTCCTCTGGCCAGCCCTGCTCCCTCCCGACCCTCTCCCAGCCAGCCCCACTCCCCTCCCAGCCGGTCCCACCGCCCCCATCTGAGATCAAGTGTGTCCGGTATTTTTTTTAAGCCATCTGGTAACCCTACCAGCAGGTGTGGGAGTAACATGAGAACTTCCCCTGCATATGCCACAGCAAAGCCCCGACTTGGTGACCTGCGTTGGCAGAATCTGGCTCCCTATCTGGTAGCAATACAGCCTAACGCAGAGAGCCCAGCAATCAGGCAGCAGTGGGTATATGGCCCCTCGCCATATAAAGGGCCAACCCCGTCCTGGCTGCTGATTGTATTCTTGTCTACTCGGATTCATTAGCGACTCGCAGCCAGGCTGGCGTTGCTCTCCTGAGTGACTCATCCTGGCTGGCTGGGATGGAGCTTGTGGCACGTCATGTCATGTTAGACACCACAGGCCCAGCCTGCGCGAGCCCGGGCGGGAACGCGGATGGCCGGCTCTGCATGGCGCTCTGCTAGGTTTGGTAAAGGGCACAGGCCTCTGTGAGGAGGAGCAGGGTGAAGGCAGAATGGCCCTCTCAGTAGCCAGAGCCTGAGCTCCTTCCTTAATCCCAGAGACTTGGCCCAGAGTTTGGCCAGAAACAGGCCTGGCTGTGGCCTGCTTGTCAGAGGGGCAGTGTGACCCCAAACCCCACGGAAGGCAGTTGGTGCAGCAGGCACTCAGCTCAAGAATTAGCCCCAAAGGCGAGACAGGACTAACGTGCTCAGGCCCCAGCCAGACGTAGGTGGAGCTATGTGCTGAATTGCTGTCGGGTGGGGCCAGGTGTGTGCAGCTGGAGCTCCAGCCTGGTGAGCTTTGCTGGACCCCTCCTCGCTGCAGGAGTTGCCTCCAGAGAGCAGCACAGACCATCTTGGCTGCCAGGAGGCTAGAAATGGGCTGTTGGAGGCCTTCAGCCAGCCAGCGCTGCTGGATTAGTTCTGTGAGGCAACCCGTGGTGTAGCTAGGACAGGAAAAATGGGTGGGCCCAGCTTTCTGGTGGGCAGGTAATATGGGGAGCAGGTGGAAGGGATGGCAAGCCTTGGGGCGGTGGGGGGGAGCAGAAGGTGCTGATGCCCTGGGAAGAGGGGCAGAAAGTGGATGGGGGTGTGAGGGATCCAGTGCTCTGGGGCCGGGGAGAAAGGGGATGGGTGCAGGAGGGTCGGTGCCTTGGCAAGAGGGGGCAGGAAAGGTGGGAGACCTGTCCCCCCCAGTACAGCTCAGCAGGCAATCCGGGCACGCAGGCTGCAGGGTGCCCACATAGAGCATAGGGTTGCCAGATGGTTTCACAAAAAATACCGAACCCCCCCACAAAAAAATGCCGGGAAAAAATTCTGTTGAACAAAAAAAAAAAATTCCTTCCGTCGGGCATGTCCGGTATTTACTGAATTTTTTTAACTTACGGAAGGTGCAAATACTGGGCTGCCTGGTTCAATATTGGACACCTGGCACGGACACCTGGCAACCCTAATGGAGCAGGTCCCCAGACTGTTCCACTGCGGTCAGGCAGCGCTGAATCCGGCCCCTTCTCGGACTCACGCCCAGGGCTGGAGGGGAGCAGCTCAGAAACAGTCAGTGCATGTGCCGCGTGAGCTTGCCCCGTCAGTAGGTACCTTCCACTCCCATCCAGGCTTTCTTCCTGCAGCTGTCTATATATAGTGTCCTCTCCTCTTGGAAAACACCCCCAAAGGCAAAGGAGGCAGCTGGCCCTGTTAATATTATCAACCCCTCGGAGAGTATTGCTGAAGAGAGACTCCGGTTGTTCCCCCGTCAGCTGTGCAGAAGCCAGCCCCGCATCACACTGCGCCGCTGCGACAGCCACGCGGTGAGGGGTTCGGCATCCGGCCCCTGGCAGGCTGTATGTGGGGGGGGAGGTTCCATTCACGGGGATCACTCGCCTCCCCAAGGCCTAGCCCCGCACCCTGGGATCCTTCTCGCCTCCCCATTAGCATCTCCTCACTCTCTGGGAATGGAGTGGAAACTGCTTGATTCATTACTGCCGAGCGCCTAGTGTTAACTCAGTGCGCAGCGCTGCAAAGCCGGGCCCCTCTCTCTGTTCTGTAATTGTCCACCAGGGACTTGAGCCTGGAGTCTTTGAGGTAAAAGCCCAGCAAAAGGGTTTGATTTTTATCTTTTTTTTAAAATTTTTTTTATCTCCTGCTCAATCTGGGCAGCACTTCCCTTCTCTGGAGGAAAATCCCAATAAAGCCACAGGAAAGGTTAGGCAAACAGCCAGCCAAGCCCAGGGAGGATTCAGTGGTGCCCAGGCAGGCGGTGGGATTTGACTTTGGTCCAGCGTGAGAGGCACATCCAGACCCCACTACCAAGTCAGGAGCCCCGCACTTGCAGAACAGCCTCTTCTCCCCGCACCTGCCCTGCTCCGCCTCCACGCCAGCTGTGGGAGGGTGGATTACACCCCCCAGGTAGGTGTGTCGGGGAGGGGGGGTCGTAGGGCTGGAGTGGGGGGGCACAAGGATGGGGTACATAGAGAAGCATTCTGATTCCCCATTGGCAGCCCAGGTTTATTATGCACCCAGGTCTCTGAGCCAGCACGATACAGCTTGTGGCACTGGAGTGTAGGCAACACCCAGGACAGGTGCTGCTGCAGCTTGAACCCCGAGGCAGTGGGTGCTCCCTCAGGCAGGGGGCTGGCACAGAACTTGGCATGATGCCACATCTCTTCAGCCTGGCTCCACAGGCCCGGGTTGCCACTTAGCTGGCACTACCCTGCTCCCACCTGCAGTTGATTACTTACTCCCCCCTGAGCAGGAGAGACCTGAATTTACCTCAGGGCTGGCTTTCCTGGGCCTGATTGGAACACTGTGAGCTCTGATTGGCCAGGGCTTGCTATTTCAACCCAAAGAGGGACACGCCAAGTTAGCCGTGTAAGTGCATCCTCCCTGGTTGCTACACTGGAACCTGGTATCCTGCACTTCCACTCTGACCCTTGCTTGACTCCCAACAGCATCTCCTGCTCTAACCACTAGATCCAGCTGCCTACATCTTGGCTCCAACAGTTAGGAGTCTAAGTATCTCTGAAGCTCTGAGCTAAACCGGGCCAAGGGGAGTCAGCGTTTCTTTAGGACAGTGCCTCAACCTGCAAATCACTCTAATAAATGCAGGCCTTTCTCTTTAACTACTGATTTCACGTCATGATTTAAAGATCAGTGACTTGGATTGTCTTGATTGAAATGGAGCTGTTCCGGCTGGGATTCAGGTGAGTTTGATTGTCTACGTGCTGGCAGAGCTAAGCACAGGTGGGGGGAGCCCTTCCCAAGGGAATCATGTGGCACGAGGAGGTGTGGCCTTTTCAGTCTCTATTGCAGTAAAGTTCTGTTCAGTTTCCTTAGCGCCTGCTTCTGGCCTGTATGTCCCACCTGCTTGTTCAGTGCACGTTCGCAGGTGCAGACCAACTCAGTGTCGCCCCTTGGGGGTGGGGTAATCAGTGTGACACCAATCATGGATTTGGCTCTGAGTCCAGAGTCCTTTGTGCACTGAGCTCAGGACCAGATTTGGCCCAGTCGTGTTTCAGCTCAGCGAGACCCTGCCCCCTCCCTGCTCTCCGTGAGAGTTTCTCGCTGGCACCACAGTGAGTGGCTCATCGCGATGCTAAACGGGGGTGGGTTTGGGAAGGGGCGACAACGGAGCTGTCTGCACGAGCCCCCCCGAATAGCAGAGCACACGGTTCTTGGAATGCCGCCATTAGAGCTGGCAAGTAGTCGCTGCACACGCACCTCATCAGCCATCATAATCATATTAATAATGAAAGGGCAGCGCATTCAAAGATCTTAGAACCTTCTGCTCCGCTGCTGGCAGGAGCGCAGAATGCAAAGGAGGTGCGTGCGCCTCATTCCAAACAGGCCAAATAACACACACAACCTCTTCAATCAGCAGCAAAGAAATTACATGGAGCCAGTTTTATTTTTAACCCTGTGTCTCTTTCTCTTTCCCGCAGGTTGGGCTGTGAGGGCCTCTCCCGCTGCCCGGGCAAGGCTCCTTGCTCGGCTCTGAGGGGAGGAGAGGACAGCAAGGAAAGCAGCTCTAATGGAATCCCAAATCTGCGGCCTGCCCGTTCCTGCCGCCTGCCAATGTGGAGCGATCAGAGCCGGCCATCGCTCTGCTCTCAGGGAAGGTAAAGGACAGTCATAGGCTTCTCTGACTCCCTTTGCGGTGAAGTCATCCCTGTGCACTCCTGGCCTGCCAGAGAGGCCGCAGCCATATACTGCGTGAAGGCTGGGCCAGGGCAGAGAGAGGACATCAGTGTGTTTGTCTGTTGCTGTCGAGCCCTCTCTGCCAGGCACAGTGGGAGATGCTCTGCAGCGGCTTCTGGACAGGAGATCCTCGCAGAGCCCCCTTCTTTCCCCAGCTCAGCTGGGGAGCAGCCTCTCTTAGGGCTTGGCTTCACTGCAAAGTTAATTTGGGCTCCTCCTTGCATGGAGGCCTGAGCCGATCTCCTGGCCTCTACGCAAACCCCTCATGCCTGGGCATGGGGAGGCTTGACACCCAGGCGGCTGGCCCCTGGGTAGGGGGAGAAGGGTTGGGCTAAAGCAGTGTTTCTTAAACTGTGATCCGTGGCACACCAGTGTGCTGCGAGGCAGTCGGAGGTATGCCGTGGAGAACAACAGAATTCAAAATGGCTGCCCTTAAAGGGGCATGTGACTTTTTTTTTATTTATTTTTTTTTGCTCAGTAACTTTCCCCCGACCCTTTTTCCCCCGACCTTTTTTTTTTTTTTCCTCAACAAAAAATCTTTGGTGTCCCCCATAAAAATAAATTATTGTTTGGTGTTCCTCGGTCTTAAAAAGTTTAAGAAACACTGGGCTAAAGCCAGAGTGCCGCCACCACGTGAGCTGCTAACGTGAGCTCTCTCGGCAGTGTGCTCTCAGGCTGAGCCTCTCAGGTGCCACCTGTCCTCCAACGCTGTCCCACAACTCCCCCAGGCCCGTATTTCCATGCCATCTCCCTGCTTTTGCATGGCAAGTCTGGAGTGCAACAGGCAGAGCCTTTCCCACCCTTTTTGGGCACCCCAAAGAGTCCACCAAGGACACAAGCCCCACGGTTTGAAAAGCATCCTGTGCAGTGACCAGGCCTGGCCACACTTGTTGGAGCCCTCGCCTGGCCCATGGGCCTGACTTCACGCCAAGCCTCTGCCAGGAGCAAGGCCTGCGCTCAATGGCGGGTCTCCTCGGCACAGAGCGCATCGGCTGTAGCTCCGAGCGAGGCCTTTCGCACCGACCTATCACGTGGCCCCCCCTGCAGCGGGCGGGCAGAGAGCTCAGTCGATCGATTTGTGTTAGCGAGGTCAGGGTCTTTGCTCTGTACCGGAGGGACCACTAGCCATGGCCACGCACCAAAGAGACTTCAGCTGTGGCTTGGGCTCCGGCAGCACAGGGACGGCACGCAGTGGAGTGAGCAATGGCGCTGGGACTGTTTGTAGGGTGGGGGTGCTGAGCTGCCCCCAAAACCTTTTCACACCCTCACTGCCCCAGGCTGGGGTCACCTGATGTCCATCTGGTCTAGGAGAGTTGGCAGCCCTGCCACAGCCGGAGGTGGCTGCAAAGCCCCGCATTGGAGGCAGGACCCAGGGTGGCAGCGCAGCCTGCAGGGCGGGGGGGCCTGGACCCCATGGACGGCGGCTGCAGTGCCCGTGGGGACAGTGGGCGGCAGGACCCTCAGGGGTGCTGAAGCCACTGGGAGCAGTGGGACCCCGGAGGGGCTGCCTGGAGACTGGGACATGGGGCTGGTGGAGCCGGCAGAAGGGCTGGCCCTTGGGTGTGGGAAAGCAGAACAGAAAAACTGGGGGTGCTGCAGCACCCCCCTCCCTGCAGGCCTTCTTCCCGTACCTATGGGAATGATGAACACATGTGCCAGAGGGGAGACGTATTTGAGCTGTGTTCTCGTTTTATCCCTTTGTGGCAATCAGCTCCCGGGTCCCACTAACTCTTCATCCCTCCGTCCCCTCGTCCCGATGGTTTGGGGGTAACAGCAGGAAATTATCTGGGGAGGGAAAACAAAGGCACTTGGTTATCCAATGGAAAGCAAAGCTCTGGTATGTGCGAGGCTGCAAAATACGGCGAGGGCACGAGGAACAGCGCTGGACAGAGCCGTTGGGAGGCGTTTTGGAGCCTCCACTGGCCAGGGGAAGGAAAGAGAAGAACAAGCCTGGGGAAATCGCGCCCGGATTACCGGGACAGCGCTAGACAGAGGCAATGTTTTGGGGGAGCAGATTGTTTGGCTGAGACTCCTGGGCTGGAGAGCATCCCCAGGCAGCCAGCAGGCAAAGGCTGAGACCATCCTGCTCCATGCAGCCCAGAGAACAGTGGCCGTGGGAGCCCATGGAAGGCTGGTTTGGAGTCCTGGTCAAGTCCCTTTGCCACTCTGCGCTGTGAAATGCGCCTGAGGGCTCCCTCACAGCAGGGAATCCGTCTGTGCACATGTCCCACGTGCTCCGGGAGGGAAGGCACTAGAGAAATGCTCCCCCCCTTGGACCTCACTGGCACGGAGAGCGCCCCCAGCTGCTGAGCCTCCCAGAGAGTCGCCGCAGGAGAGAGCAGAGTGAGTTCCCCACATGGGTGAGAAACCCCACAGGCTCCGCCCCAGCCTTTACCTCCCACCAGCAAGGTGGGCCCCACGGAGCTCTCGGCCTGGGCTCCGCTGGAGTCACCGTGCTGAACTGAGTGCAGGCCTGCAGCTGTCAGAGGGTCACTGGGCAATGTGCCCCGCTGCATGTCTCCAGCGCTGGACTTGCTCTGCTATTCCACAGCACGGCGCTGTTGGGCACTGGGCATGGGAGACCCCTCCCCTCCGCTACCGGGCTTCTCTGCATGGCAGAGCCATTTTTTGGCACGTTAGTATTCACACTGTCCTTGTCTGGTGCTGCACAGATCAGTCCCACCAAACGGCGTCAGTGGAGTCCATTCTGGTGAATGTCCAGTCGTCGCACTTAGATGCCATCAATAAAGTAGGCACCATGGGGGAAGAAAAGAGGCGGGAATCTGTTGCATCGGTACCTGGATGTTCCACAGCACTTTTTTCTTTATCCCCTATGGAAACCTGCCAAACCCCCCTCCCCTTGGCTTGGGGCCACTTTATACTCAGTAAAACTCCCTGACCTGCTTGTCCTTTGGCAAAACTTTTTCAGTCCTTTGAAGAAACATCCTTAACCCCCCACACTCCCTAGGAGCCTGATCCCAAGGGATCCCTGGCTCCAGTTGCTTTCAGTGGGAGCTGAGGGCACGCATATTGCAAGTTTAGGCCCTTAATCCCTTGGCCAGAAATCCCTCAACCTCTCTTCCCTTCCCTGAAATCTTAAACTCCTCCAGCCTCTTGGTGCTCCGGGCAGGGGGGTCTCTCCCACCCTAATGCCCTGGAGCAGCTGCTGGGGACCCCCCAACTACGGAAGCAGTAGTTAAGTTTGGAGAAATCTTGGCTGAGAAGCTCGGGGGGTGGGGGCGAGAGGGAGGTTAAATAATTACCCGAGGAGGGAGGATATTTCGGGTAAGCCAGGCTCTGTCCGGAGGAGCGCCCAGTATCGCATAAGTCCCAATGCATTCCAGGTAGCAAGGGTAGAAGTGGGCTCCTGCTTTCTCCAGTGGAGATGCGAAGGTATCCACAGAAGATTGAGAACCTAGAGGGGCCTTTGTGTACGTTGTTTTGTTTTTATTTTTTGCACACACAGAAAAAACCCACCTCCACAGTCATGAGAAATATTTTTTCTTCCTCTTGCTTTTTTCCCTTTCTCCTTCTCTTTGTTTCCCCTCTGCCCCTCTCTACTGCAGCAGCGTATTGATTAAACTGTCTTCTTGTAATCCATCGGGTCTATGAAAATTTGGCTTTGAACAGTCCCGGGTGGGAGCGGGAGAATCTGCCTGCGTCTCCGGTTTGCTTGCGCTGCCGAGTTCACACCCAGGCAGGCCATGGGGCAGTGTGGTGGGAAGGAGAGGGCGGTTGCTGGTCAGCCTGCTCAGCCCTGAGACAGTGGTTTTCTAACCCTTGCTCTGAACTCATTTGGTGTACTAGGCCCGATCCTGTTCCCATCAGAGCCCGTGGCAAATCTTTCATCATAGTCTGTGCCAGCAGGATCAAGCATGTGGTGGGGTGAGAGGGAGCTCAAAGTAGGGCAGAGGTGCTGATTCAGAGGAGAACTAATTGCAGGCTCGTGGCTCAAGCAGGCTTGCAACCTCAGGGGAGCAGACAACCTCTGCAGGGTCCTGGACAAGATGGAAAGAGCTGGTTCTGTGCTCCAGAAGGGGCGGGGCCTCAGGCAGAAGGGGCAGACAGCCCTTAGCACCATCCAGAGCCCCTCCCTCCCCAGCCCTCCGTGCTGCCCAGAATGGGGCTCTGGCAGCACTTTAAAGGGCCCTGGGTTCCGGCTGCTGCCACAGTAGCAGCAACATCTGGGAGGCCCAGGCTCCTTTGCAGCGCTGGACCCTGGGGCAATTGCTCTCTTTCCCTCCCTCCATGGTCAGCGGGCCTGCTTCGACTGCCTCCATATCGGACACCCCAGAGCTTGGGGTGCTCAGCAAGAGGATTTTGATCCAATCCGTTACAAAGAGGGGGCTTATTTGCTTTCCACTGGGGTCTGGATTTTGACCCTCCCCAAGTTGCACCGGGGTTTGGAGTTGGATTTTGGTTTGAGAACTGTGAATCCAGATTCTAATTTTAACCCCTTGCTTTCTTCCCTCGTTAATATTCAGGCTGCCTGGGCTTTAATTCCAGCCCATTTCTAGTTGTGAGGTGATTATGTGGCGACCCAGAGGGCTTTGCAAGGGATCAATCCGAGCGCGCGGGCTGTCTCCTGCCTCGCTCAGAGCAGAGAGGCAGCGAAAAGGCTGCTGGCGGGAAGCTGATTATATGACTATCCAAAGGCTTTGCAGGGGGCAGGACAGAAAAGAGCACTTTAGCTACTCTCTGGCTGAGGGGGGAGCAAGGAGGGGAGCAGCTGACCAGGGGCTGAAAGGAGCTCATTATCTGGCTACCCAGAAGTCTCTGCAGGACAATGGCACAAAAGAGCAGAGGCTGGCCCAACAGGAACTAGGAGAGAGGATAGAAAGTAGGAACCCCTGCTGGAGAAGCTCGCAGTTAAAGAGGATTTCCATTTCCAGCCCTGAGCTCCCTCGCTGCAGTGTTACTCCATCTATTGTTAATGATGGCAAATGGGTAAAAAAAAAAAAACACAGGAAAGATTTTAATGTAAACTATCTATTGCATGGAAAACAGCATCCCTAGGCCATTTGGAGGAGCTTATGCAGGTAAATGGGAGGTGCCTCTCTCAGGCTGTGCTGCTGACTGCTGGACCCTGGGGATGCGATGATGGCATCTGGGGTTCCACTGGTGGGGAACTACACTCCTGGGGCAACAGTGCCCCCTCATCACAGGCAAAACCTGCCCAAGCTTCCAGCTTCCCCCTGCAAGTTTGCAAGATGCCTCCATTTAATCGCTCTGTTTGCAGTAAAAGTCCTTAGGAATCCCCCTGCCAATGTAGAATAACAACCGAGTTTATTGAAAGTTTATCTGAAACTGCAGGAACAGAGCAGGGAAAAGTAGTCTCCAGGTGGGAGAGAGGCAGCCCAGCTCTGCCCCAGGAGAGCCACACCAACCCCCTCACCATGGAGATAGCAAGTCAATACACTCAGTCAACGAAACACAGACTGGAACCGTGGATGTCGCCAGCACATGTTCCCATTGGCCCATCCCATCCTAAGGGGCAGGGCGCTGTTACCTAGCAACTTCTGAGCAATGTCGGCTTTCACCGATTAACCCTTGCCTGGGTACCTCATGCCCCACCTCAAACCAAATGCCAAGGAATACCTCTCTCATCTGGGCAGAGGGAGCCTTTGGTGTGATCCTTTGGGGCCCAAGTGGATGACAGAAACTTGGACAACAAAGGGACCGTGCCCTGTGCCCTCCCTGCCTGAAAGTTGTGGCAGGACTGTCGCTGTCTGAAGGAGGAAGAAGCTGATGTGTTAGCAGACACAAACTGATGGGCTTCTCAGAGCTTCTCGGGTGAAGGAGCAGACTGCAGGTAACATGGCCTGTGACACAATAGCTGCACCCTACCTGAACCCCATCAGTCTTGTACTGCCAGATATCCCCCCTGGCTCCTATGATGCTCATCGAGAGGACAAGCTCCCTGTGCCTGCGGCGTGCCAGCCTAACAGAACAGCGGTAAGTCAATGAGAGGCTGGTCCAGGAGCCTACTTTGACAGGTACCTGAATCCCAGAGGTTGGTCATGGAGGGATACAAACCACCAGCAGGGTAAGAGCATGGGAGAAATGGGCCTAGGAGTCTAGGTAGGTTGCCTATCTCATGCTTTTCCTTTGACAGTGTGGGCCGGTGAAAGCCCTTACCTCTGCCAAAGGAGATCTTTGCAGGTGACATACAACCCTGGACTTGTGCTCAGACTGCTCCACTCTGGCCCTTGAGATGATGAGCCCAGAGGGTGCATTGCTTTCCCAGTACAACTATCCACCATCCTGATGGCTCCCCTCACTTGGCTAGAACTCTGATGACAACTTGTCTGGTTGGACGCCGATCAGCCGGCCTCAGCGAAATCTGAAAAGTGAGGGAATGATTCTAGATTAACTCTTAGGGTGTGTGAACACAGTAAAGTTATTTCGGAATAACGGACGGCTTATTCCGACTTCTGTAAACCTCATTCTATGAAGAATAAAGCCTATTCTGAAATAGCTATTTTGAAATAGCTCTACTTCTGCTATTTCGAAATAGCCCTTCACCAGGGCCATTCTAAGTTATTCTTCCTGGGGCTCTAAATCGAGATAGCACGTCTACACTAGGGAAGCCTGCCTCGGACTAATTTTGAGGCTTCCCTGCAGTGTAGATGTTCTAGAAATAAGCTATTTCAGAATAACTATTCCGGAATAGCTTATTCCAAAATAACTGTGCAGTGTAGACGTAGCCTTAGTGTTTGGGAAGACCAACTGACAGGTACCGGGATGGATGAGCCTTCTTTATTGTCCATGGTCAGAATCTTTATGCTCTCCCCCCTCTATCTCTAAATGCTCATTTAGGCAGCTGAAGATGTCAAGAAAACCCACTAGGTGAATGAATTCTGGAAGGGCAACCATTAGCGGTTTATGCCGCAGTGCAAGAAGCTGAGAGAATTCACTGTCCAGCCAATATGAAGTTTCCCACCCCAAGGACCTGGCACGGGCTCACAGGCATGTCTTTGCTGCTGGCGTTTGGTGGTGTTTGAAATGGTGAAGCCGGGAGCTGTGCAGCAGCAGAGCCATCGTTTGACTCATCATGCTGAATTGCTAGCTGGTCACTTTCTGTGAACTGAAAGCATTTGCTTGTGGGTGTCTTGTGTCCTGTCACTCACACAACATAAAATGGGGTTATTTGACAAAGAGGCTCTTTGCTTTGCTGATAGCTGCTTCGAATCTATAACTCATGAAGCCTCATCTCTTGAAGAGGAAGAGAGTCTGTCTGGTGCTGCTATTTGATTTGTAGATACTAAAAAAATACCTGAAGGGTGTTCATGCTGACACAGTCAGTCTGGGTAATCAAGTCTTGTTGATTATTCAAGGCTTCATGTTTTCTCTGGGGGGAAAAAAATCCTCAGGTTTATGTTTTAGTGACAGATGTTTGGTTTCTAAATGTCGCAGTCATTTTGAAGGCTTCATTCTCTAGGCAGAGCATGCTGTGGTTCCAAATCGACCGGTGTAAAACCACATGTCGTGCGTTTGTCATTGCATTTCCACTTTTTTCTTCTTAGCTGTCATTGGAGCAACATGCCACGGTCCTCTCCTCAAAATGATCCATCTCTCTGAAACTCCCATCAGCCTGTACCGAGTTCTGACAAAGGCTGGACAAAAGCTTGGGATCTACACAGGCATGGTCAGATCTGCTTTGATTTCCCTACAATTCATTAGCTGTCAACCTAGAAGTGTATTTGTGGAGAACCATTTGGAAGAGTCAAAATCTCTTCCCCCGCATTCTATTCTGAGTTGCCATTTCTATCTAACCTATCTATCTTTAGCTATGTGACTACTGACTTTCCTTCTGATTGGTTCTGTGAGCCCCAATGCACCAGTGAAGATCTACTCATGCCGTGCCTATAGAAAAGACCCACTTAGGCCGCTAATGCGAGTGCAGGGCTGGTTGTTCCCCACAGGGTATTACTGAGTGCTTTATCAAGTCGTCGTAATAAATGTCTCAAATTATAGCACTTCCCTCACTTCCCTCGGGAGCCTATTTTGCAGACTAAGAGATCTCACTGTCAGGAGTTTTCATGAAAATCAGACTCATATTTTCTTTTTCTTAATTCCCCACCCCCCCCCATTACATCTGTTGTGTCACCCTCTGCCGTTCACCTCCCACCAGATCATCACACCATCCAAAGTGTGGTCTTCCTCCTTCTCCACTGGCCTCTGTAGGGCCTGACCCTGGTGAAGTCAATAGGAGATTTGCCCTGGTCCGACCATTAGCCAGGATGGGTAGGGATGGTGTCTCTAGCCTCTGTTTGTCAGAAGCTGGGAATGGCAACGGACAGGGGGTAGATCACTTGTGGATTATTTGTTCTGTTCATTCCCTGTGGGGCACCTGGCATTGGCTATGGTCGGCAGACAGGATACAGGTCAGATGGACATTTGGTTTGACTCAGTATGGCCGTTCTTACATTGTTATGACCAAACCAATAAATGAACATTGTCAGTGTTTCCGCAGAGCACATAAAAGGGTATCAGAAGGAGGAGAGAGAAAAATTGTTCTTCTTGGCTTCTGAAGATAGGAGAAGAAGCAATGGGCTTAAACTGTAGCAAGGGAGGCTTAGGTTGGACATTAGGAAAAACTTCCTAACTGTCACGGTGGTTAAACACTGGAATAAATTGCCTAGGGTCTAGGGAGGTTGTGGAATCTCCATCTCTGGAGTTATGTAAAAGCAGATTAGACAGACATCTATCGGGGTGGTCTAGATGGTGCTTGGTCCTGCCGTGAGGGCAGAGGACTGGACTCGATGGCCTCTCAAGGTCCCTTCCAGTTCTAGTGTTCTATGAGTCTATGAGAGACATAAGATCCAATCCAGCTCTCACTGATGTCAGTGGCATGCAGAGACTCCCTTTGGCCTTAGGAGGCATAGGACTGGACACATAATCTCTGCCCCAAAGATCTTATTATTTAAAGAGAAGAGTGATAAAATCTACAAATATCAAGTACAGGTTGCATCTCTATAAAGCAGGACTCTCTGGTTCGGCAACATCCGTGATCCAGAAGGCTGAGAGACTCACAGCATGCTGCAGGCGGGAGCCTGGCACTATGTGGGGGCAGGGGGCACATAGCCCAGCTGGGCTGCAGGGGGTGGGGATGGGAGCCAGGAAGTCCAGCATGCAGCTCAGCTGGGCTGCGGGGGAGAGTTTTGGGGAGGGGAGGTCCAGGGGCTGGCATGTGGCTCAGCTGGGCTGTGGTGGCATCCAAGAAGCCTAGTGGGGGAAGCAGGGCAGAGGGGAACCAGCAGCAGAGGGGCAAGAAATGACCTCCCCTGGTTCGGAAAAATCCCTCCTCTGGGTGCCAAATCAGGGAGGTCCAACCTGTACTGGATTGTCCTGCGGTTCTCTCTCTTGTGCTTAATAATATATAAATTACAGCCCTTCCTGTGGGAGGTGCATTAACAGGACTAAACTAGCTCCACTCCTAACCTCCTAGACAAATAAAAATGTCCTTGAGAAAGTAAAATCACAAGCAGATAAAGTGTGCCATCCCAACCTTACTGTTTGTACAGTGCTTTGATGATGTAAAGCTGCTATGTATTTTATTACTATTATTATTACATCTTGGATCAGCTATTTTGTTTAGAGTCTGGGGGAACTAGAAACGGTCTTCTCTCCAAGAGGAACTGAAGAAAAATGATTTTTTTTTGGTTAAAAATAACATTTTGATGTTTAAATAATCTGAGGCTTTTCTGTTTTGATGGTTACCGGCCTGAAAATGTATCCAAAGATCAGAGGCAACTAAACAATCCACTTTAAAAAAAAGTTTAATGTGTTGTGCGCTAGTTAAAATGTACCATAAAATGACTGAATTGAAATTTTAAGTGGGGGGGAAAATATCTTCAGGGTTTGCTTCTTGTATTTTATTATTGCCAAATAAAATACCAGCCTACAATTAAAGAAACACTTTATGTGCCAACTGACATAGATAATATTGGTTTTCTGGCTGCACTTTTTGTAGCAGCCATCGAAAATAAATGATGCAGGATATATAGCAGCCATCCAGACACATTGGCTTGATAGTGGATTCAGAGCAGCCATCATTAGAGAGCAAAACAGAGTGATTTTAGTCCTGCTTTAAATGGAAATCTCAGTGCAGCTTTGAGTGTAGGCATCACTAGTGCCTCCATAAAGCAGTTCAGCTTTTATAAAGGAACTAGAAGATTTACCCAGCGCTGCTCGGGTCCTTAACTCGATTCATTTTTGTTTTTCTTCATTTAACTCATTGCTCTGAGGTGGGGCTGGGATGAGGGTTCAGTAGGCAGGCTGCCCAGGGCAGAAAGGATGACCTCAGCCCTCTCTCACTGCAGCACCTTGGAGCCAGCTGAGAAGTGCCTGTCTATAACTGCTGCAGTTCCAGCTGGCACGGCCGGGGCAGAGATGCATGTTCCCCGGCTGGGGCAGGTCCAGGTTCGTCTGCCCCCTGCACTCCCCAGCTAGAATGAGGAATGGAGTGAACTGTGCACTTTCCCCTCTCTCTGTGATGAAGGGGAACAGCCAGCAATGTTCCTTTATGAATCGGGGCCGGGGGGAGCTGCAGGCCCCCCTCCCTAAAGGATACCTAGGGGGTGGTAGGCCTGGGGCAGTCCCTGATGGAGAGGGGGCATGCCCCAAGTCAGCCCCCTTCACCTGCCTGGTGATTCTGTCTCTTTTCTGTATGGTTTTATGTGCTTGCCCTGCACTGGCCCTTTAAAGGCAAAAACCTAGCCCTGAGTGAGGGCTGAGAGAAGCCCCAGTGGCTAATGAGGGCCCAGCTGGGGGGCTATATAAAGAAGGGCCCTTGAAGGGAGAGGAGAAGGGACTGCTGCTCTGAATAGAGAGCAGGAGGGTCTTGGTTTGCCAGGGAAGCTGAGCAGTGCTAGGACTGGGGGAGCTCTGGCCAAGTTAGTCCCCAGGCTGCAGGGCCTGAAGCCACTAGGGCTGCAGAGAGGCAGCCAGGTTAGGCAAAGGCAGCAGGTCCACATCTCTTTGCCAGAGATGGGTGGCCATTACAGACTGTAGTTTGCCCTCAGGCAGGGGCTCGATGAAGACTGGCAGTGGGTCACTGAGGCAAGGTGGGTACAGGGGAACTAGGTGTTCCCTGGGAGAAGAACTGGGTCTTCCCTGGCGTGGGAAGGGGAGGGCCCTGGCGTGCAAAGCTGGATAAACACCTACACCCTCGGAATGGGGCCGGAGACACTGGAGTGGGCAGTGTCCTGAAGAGGATGCTGTGGTCCAAGAGGGAAGTGAGAACATGGGGAGGCGTCCAGTGAGTCGAGCAGCTAATTCCCAGGGCTACCGGCTGGAAGCGCCATGGTGGTGAGCCCCTGTGACAGGCCCCCTATGCATCCGGGGTGTGGGGGAGCTTCATGCCCAAGCCCTGACCTTGCTTTAAGTTATAAGAGGAAGCTGCCTACCCAATTTGGTGCTCCTAGCTCTTACCGTTCATGGCAGGGGTGGGGAACTGCAGGCCCTGGGGCCGGATGCAGCCCCCCTGCTTGCATGGATCCCGACCCCAAGGATCAGCATCGGGGAGCCTGTGCAAAGCTGGAACATACAAAAATCTACTCGTGTGGAACTCTTTCCACCCCCCACCCCCACCCCCCCCAGCGCTGATGTGTAAGGGGAATGTGGGCAGTGTCTTTCTCCTCAGTCAGGAGCTTCTTGCTTTACTTCTCACTTGTGTGCCGCCCCTGACTGATTTTTTTTTTCTGTGGGTCGGTATTCCTTCCCCCCCCTCCCCCCCCCCGAAACAGGTTCCCCACCCCTGGTTTAGGAAGAGTTCTTGAACAAATGGAAGGACAGACAGCCTTGCTTGCTCACAGACACGCTCTCTCAAATATGTAGTAGATTCACCCTCTGAAATAGAGCTCCCCAGCAGGATGGATTTGAAAATGAGATTATTAAGTAGGTACTTAGCATTCGCATGGCCCTTTTCATGCAAGGATCTCAAAGCCCCCTTGCAAACATTATTTACTACAGCGAACAGCACCTCCCGGAAGTAGATAAGCATTAATCAGTATTACAAGATTAGGCAGATGGATAAAATGAGGTGCATAGAGGTTAAAATAGGCCTGAATTGCAGAGCAACTGAATGGCTTGGGTGAGTTTCCAGTGATGTGGTTGTTACAGGTACTCAGCACTTCTGGAAACAGCCTGCAAAGTGCTGGGTAAAGCAAAGTCTCTGTTGTCTTGTGGACAGCACAAGGGTCCAGGAACCATGAGTTCAAAACTCTGCTGTGTCAGGGCTTGTCCTGTGTTTTCACAAGTGGCCATGGATTTGGGGCTACCTGTGAGTTTTCACTCAGCTTGAGACCCCCTGGGTCTGATTTCCATAACCCTGAAGCCAAGGGAAGCTATAGGTGCTCTGGGCTGCGAGGGTGGGGTGTCTCAACTGGGCACCCCGAAATCAATGGCCTCTATGACAATCTGGGTCAAAATGACTCATTCCATGTCACGAATCGGACACAGCTCAGAACCCAGGAGTCTAGAACCTCAGATCCGCAGAGCCCTGCGTGGATACAAAGTTTGAATCTATATCTGCATCCATAGCCACCAAAATGAGCCGCAGATCCCTGCAGCTAGAAAGCAGATTGCTGCCGATTTGCAGGGCTCTGTGGGCTCGGCCTGATGCCACAGACCCCCAGGTGTGGTTTGATGTCTATATTTGGGGGAACGGCTCCAGTCAGGCCACTGGAGCTGCATGTAGGGAGGGAAATTCCTCACCTGCCTGAGGTTTGCAGTTCAGGGGGCAACACTCTCCTGCCCCTTCAGACAACACTCCTGCCCAGAGCCCAGCTGCTAGGCCCTGGCAATGCAGGTACACCTATCCGCCCTGTAGCTTAGTCTTTTTTATACCTCTGGCCCTTCTTACCTCTGCAGTGCCATTGAAGCCGGCTGAGTGGCCCACCAAGCACCTGGACCTGTTCTGGCCAGAGGCAGTTTTATTTTTCAAGGCAAAACTAGGCCACTAGGAGATAGTGTTTATGGGTAGAATCGAGCAAGGGGTTATCCTTCAGGCGTGTGGGAGGAAGGATAGCTCTATCCCAATACCTCCTCTGCTCCCTGCAGAGCAGCTTAGCCATAGGTCCTTCCCCTCCCCCCCATACAAATCTTACAAAAATTTTTTCCCGTGTTTTGGTTTTTAGGTTTTTTGGAGGGGGATGGTTTTTTTTTTTTTTTTTTTTTAAAACTTCTTGTGCAAGAACCCGCCAGTGTAGACATAGCCAGGGAGTGCCTGCCCCTCCCAGCTCTCGACACCCCGGCAGAGGGACAGAAGGGGGGCAGCTGCTCTGCCCCACTTGTTGCTGTTCTCAGATCCTGGGCCCTGCTGTGCAGCAGGCTAAAGGGGATGGCAGTGCGTGCCAGACACTGACGGGCACCTCCTCCCGAGCTAGGGTTGCCAGGTGTCCGTTATTGACCCGGACAGTCGGTATTTTAGCCTCCTGTCCAGTAAAAAAAAAAAAATTCAGAAAATACCGAACACCTAAAATGTCTGGTATTTTCTGGTTTCTTTTCCCAGCCAGGAGGCAAAAATACTGGACACCTGGCAATGACACACTCGGCAACTGGGCCCCGCCCCCTGCTTACCTGGTTCTGCAGGGATGCTTCCTTCTGTCTCGACCAAGAAAACAAGATGGCCCCTAGCAAAAAGCCTAAAGCCCTGAGCAAGGGGAAGCAATGCCTTCCCTGGGTCTTAGTACTCAACTGCTCCTCTTCCTATCCCTATTCTGACTCTGCACACAATGAAAGGGGCCATGCCGTTTTATTTTATTTATTTATTTATTTATTTTCCCCCCTCCACAGAATTTTTTTCCCCGGTGTTTTGGTTTTTTGGGGTTTTTTTTTTTTTTTTTTTTTTTTTTTTTAAACTATCTGGCAACACTATCCCGAGCGCCCATTGCTGTGTACAAAAACCCCGTTCAGTCCCCCTTGCCTTTAGCCCAGTAAAGGACAGACTGGGGGGTGGCAGAAAGGGGGCCAGTACTGCTGCCTTGCTGTTCATATAACTGAATGAGATCACATAAAGGCAAGGCCCTGATCGCTGGAGGTCCGTCACTGGTTCCCCGGGGATGGGCTGGTGTGGGGCCGCGGCTCTGGCTACGTCCCAGCGAGGAAGTCACATTCCCCCTGCTCAACGTTTTTAAAAGTAAAAACTCCTCTTGGCAATGGAGACGATGTCGCCTTCCCCCGAACAGAGAAGCAGTGTGGCCTAGTGCATAGGGAAGCAAGCCAGGCATCATGGGAGCTGGGTTACAGTCCTGGCTCTGCTTCTGTCGGCGGCAAGGACAGTCTCTTTGTGTTTGTACCACCCTGCCCAGCACAGGGAGGCACTGAGCTCAGCTGTGGCCCAGTAATGAATCAGATGGGGTTGCTCTCTTCTGCCCTGGAGTAGGCTGAGTAGTAGTAGCAGATGGAGGAGAGAGAATGTGTGTGGGGCTCTGCCCCTCATTATTTGCTGATTCCTAGCACTTAGGTCCCTCTGCTCCCCGTGTTGCAGAGGGGGAGAAAAGCCAGCAGTTCTCATCCCTCCATGATGTCTGGTGTGGTGCCCACTGGAGGGGCCTGAGACCACAGGGGCTGGCTGCTGGCTTGCTATTGCGGGTGTTAGTAGGAGCGTGCGGTATATTTGTAGACAAGGTGGGTGAGGGAATCTCATTTACTGGACCAGCTTGTGGTGGCGAGAGAGACAAACTGCTGAGCCACCCACAGCTCTTCTGGTCCTCAGCTTGTCTCTCTCAGCCACCAAAGTTGGCTAGTCAAAGCTCTTCCCTCACTCCCCTCGTCTCTCTCAGTAGGTGCAGGTCTGTTTTGGCCCTGGGTCCACCAGGGTTCCCAGTGCCTGGCCCTGGCCACATCTGTGGCCTGATCCTGTGGTGCAGCAGGCAGGGGTGTGGGGGCACAAGGTGGCTCAGGAAATGTGTGCAGGTGGGGAGCCTTTGGCCCCCCATGTTTGTCAGCTTTCCTGAGTGCTTTGGGGATCCATGCAGTGATTTCCCCTTGCAGTGTGGGCGGGAGACCAGTTCCCTTTGAGAGCTGAGCTCTTCTGCTTCCACCCTCCCTCAGCATGGATGGGCTGGGGGTGACAGTCCAAATCTCTCCTCTGCCCCTCAGCGGTGGGCGCTGCCTCTGCTGCCCTCTTACCCAGCTGCCTGTGAGGGAGGAGGCAGCAAGAATCGAACCCCAATTCCCTGTGGGGCAGCGCTGGAATCACTGGATTCCCCCCACTTGCTCGCTGTTTGTTCAGATGCATGGCTCCTTCCTCCCAGACCTGCGGCGTTCATCTGCTGCTGAGCAGTAGCGAGGGGGAGATGGAGACTTAGGTCGCCTTTATATCTCTTGACTGAGGTTGTAGCAGAGGACAATGCAGTCAGAGCCTCCCTGGGCAACCACTTCCGGCGACCCGGGCCTGACCTGCCTGGGATTAGTTCCTCCTCAGGGAGCTGAGGTAATTAAGTCTCTGCGCTTTCCTTCTCTGGCCAGGGCTTCTTCCATCCCGCCTTGCGACTGCTGACTGGCCCAAAATCCCAGTGGTAATTGGATCAGGGCCACTCTTTTCCAGGAGACTATTAAATCAGGCTCGCTGCCCCCGTTAGGAGGGACACGCTTTGGAATATAAAGGCGCAGAAGATCACATTACCAGGCTTATTTCTTGTGCTTCAAACCTTTGAAGCTATCGCAGCCGCTTCTTTGGTGCAAAGTAAATTGAGTCTGTTTTTATTGGGGGGGAGGGGGAACAAGACAAAGGTAGTGGTAGCAACTGATATTGGGGTCAGGCAGAATCTGAACTGCCTGGAGCGCTGAGCACTCACAACTCATCACAGCCAGAGGGACCCCAGGGGCTTAGCACTGCTGAAAAATAGCCCCTTAAAGAATCTCAGCTGGGGAAAGAGAATGTGACCATAATAAATAATTCTATGCCCAGTCTGGCTGTCTTGGTGACACAGCAGCCCTGGGCGTCCTCAGCTCGTCTCAGGCAAGGAGCTATGGCTGCCAGGAGAAGAGAGGTACAGGGGTGATGGTAAAGCCTTAAATCCCTGCTTTTGGAAGCTCATTTTCAGGAGCTCTGGGTTGTTCAATGGCATTTTCCCCATGAAGCAGGAATTCACTGTCCGAGGTGGGCAGAGTTTAAGTTCCTAATGGGATTTCTAAAGCAGGGGGTGCCTTGTGAATAGGCTAATTTGTACAAGCCAGCAGCTTTCAAACCCTGCAGGTGACTTCTTCAGCCAGTATCCCTGGAACAATTTTTAGGCTGGGGGGGGGGTGCTGAGCCATGCCCCCCACTATCCCTATCTGCACCCCCTCACTGCCACAGGTGGCTGAAGAGCCCTGAGCCAGAGCCAGGAGCAGAGCCCCGGGTGCAGGGCTGGGAGCCGGGACTCCAGTGCCAGCAGTTGGAACCCCAGGGCCTGCAGCTGAGACCTGGTGTCAGCAATGGCGACCTCCAGCACAGGCTGGCAGCCCAACCCTGGTGGAGACACCAGGCAAAAAGCCTTGGGAATGTTGCCATGTCCCCCACATTGCTACTTCCTATGCCTATGGCTTCAGCCAACAAGAGTATGCTCAGGTGATCACATGATTGACTCCAACTTAAAATCCTGCTGAGGCAGCCCACTCTATGGAGTTGGTATGGACTCTTGCCAGCTCTGACACCATGGAGGTGGGCACTGTGTAAGGGGTAGACAAGAAGAGCTTGTGTAGCTTGGCTTAAGCTCAGTTGAGTTATCTCTGAGTCTTAAGAAGTTCAGTTGTTTTACTCATTTGCCTCTAGACTCTTCATAATCATCACTCCCCTGCACAGGTAATTTACCAGGTGTGCTGGAAGTTATTTAATAAAGGGGAGCAGAGGCTAATTGAATAGAGGCTGAGAAGGTAATTTAACAAATGACTCATAATGGGATATAGAACCTTTTACCTCTAGGTCATTGGTTTATCTCCTTTTCGGGTTGGCGGTGACCATCTGTTACCATCTGATTGCTGCTTAGCAGCCAATATATGAAATAAATGGGTCCCAGCCCACTGCCTCATGTCCACATCGCTGAGTATTTGTGTGCAAGGAGTTGTGGCTGGCCCCTTTTTTGCTGGGAAGCGAGTCTAAGGTTTGAATGGGCCACAGAATCTAGAGTCATCCTTAAAAACAGTCCCTCCGGCTGAGGTGTGCTGGGAGGAGCTGCTGCAGCCATGTTGGCTCTGTGATGATCTCAGTTTACTTGAAGCAATCTGTAGTGCCACCTGCCCTACAGGTGTGAGTGTGAGTTAAGGTGGGGGGGTGGGGCTAGGTGGTCTAATGTGGGCATTGTGGAAGAGTCCAGAAAGAAATGGAATAAAACCACCCCAGGTTAGGAACGTAGCATGCTTTCTTTGCATGCTTTGTCTGACAAGTAGTTCAAGTCTCTTAACACACCTTGTGTTAAATAGATAAAGTATACCAGTCTAAGGAGTTAGGACATCCCATTTCCTGGTCCCCAGGAATAGTGATGCCCATCACATCTGCTAGGTACACGATAAAGATCCACTCCACACAAGTGGCCAGATCCTATGAGTGACAGGAGGGAACCCGCCCCCACTCTCTAGGATGCCGGGATATATTCCAGTGATGCAAGGTGCTGGGATGTGTACATCCAAGGGGCCAGGCAAGGAGGTTTCCTTTCCCGCAATATGGAGGACAGCTTTGGCAGATCCTTCCCCAGACTGTCTGGATTGAAGAGCCAGATGAGCCTTGCTAGCAAATGGGGTAGCCTCAGGTTATGCTAACCAGCCCATTAAGAGGGCTTATAAAGGGAGTATGGCTGGTCAGCAAGGGGCGAATGAGGAAGAACAGCAGCTTTGTCTGGGAGGCTGTTAGAGAGGAGCAAGGCTAAGCTGGTAGCTAATTAAATAGAAAGGTTTTCTAGTGGTGAGCTGCTGTTTGGGCCTCACTTGTGAGCTAATACAAGAAGGCTGGTGATTATGGACTCTGAGACTTTTAGCTTGAATTATTAGGCAACTGAGAAGCTCAAACCCAAAGAAAGGGCATTTCTGGCTTTATCCAAATCCACAAGAAAGGTCTGTCCCATTCAGCTGGCCCCAGCCATTGTTAGTCATTGTCAAATCCCCTGTTTTCCTCAGCCACCTGGACAGGAGCGTAGAAGCATAAAGACCCTTTTCCTGCCTTTCCTCCTCTTCTGGGTCTGAGCTGAAGACAACAAAGACTTGCAGAGGCTTTGATGGGCTTTGGCTTAGCCTGTCACTGATGATGGATGTGCCATTCTGGCATGGGTTCTGGCAAACCTTGTGCGTAAGAACTTTCTCAAGATGAGACTTGCTCCTCAGAGCATAAACATTCATTAGGGAGAGAGAGAGTCACCATGAATCTGAGACTATAGGATGTATCTGTCTGCTCAGATAAGCCAGGGCCTTGACAACGACTAATGGATTTATACCATACCGTGGGAAGATCTTTGTAATTTACCTCACCCAACGGTCACCAGGATTTTCCTCATGACCCTAAGCCATTTTAGGTTCCAAGTCTGTCTGTTCCTTAATATGGCATTTCCACCTGGGTCTCCTCTCCTCTGTTAACAGTTTAAATGAAAACTGCAAACAGGGAGGCTGTTGTGTTTGTGCCCTTTAAATTTGTCAGTTCTGTACAAGATGTTAAAAATTGCTCCACCTGCCCCATAAATTAGGGGGGAGTTATTTTATTTTTCTGTTTGTCTGGGTTACATTAGCGCTCTGGTCCCAGCTTCCTTTGAAGATTCTCTGCACAGGATTGGGAAATTATGAAACTTGAGCAATTGAGGGGAGCACACCATGATTACCTGATAGCAGTGGCTCTCAAAATTTTTGGCCCACAGCCCCCCCCACTCAAGGCAGACCTTTCTGCAGAACAACCGCTTGTGATGACAAAATGGGTGCAGAAGAGGGTGGGAGTGTGGGGTCTGGCTGGGAGGTTGGGTACAGGAATGGGCTCAGGTTGGGGGGGCATCTTGGAGGGGGGTGCGTGAGGGAGATGGGGGTGCAAGGTGCTTATCTGGCTCTGTGCCTCCTGCCACTCCCACGCACTGCCCACCCACTGTTCCCATTGGCTGTGATTCCAGCCAATGGGAGCAGTGAGGAAAACCTCCAGGTGAGCAGTTTCCTGTGCTGCTGTTCTCTCTCCCCCTTCCCCCGTGCTGGGGGAAGGAAGGTGCAGCAGCATGTGGAACTGCTTCCTGCCCCCCATGAGCTGGATCTGGCCCACGAAGCTCACACACCCCTGCAGTGGGAAGTCAAGGCAGGCGCTCCAACCTCCGCAAGGGAAGGGGCAGGGTTGGAATGCCAATGCAGGCTCCTTGCTGCGGGGCTGGGCGAGGGGGGCGGGGTGAGCCATCCTTTGTGGGTGGTGAATCTGAGGAACTGTCCTGGATTGAAGTGTCATTAGAGGAGGCTTTGGAACAAATTGAAAAACTTAACAGTAACAAATCACCGGGACCGGATGGCATTCACCCAAGGGTTCTGAAAGAACTCAAATGTGAAATTGCGGAACTATTAACTGTGGTTTGTAACCTATCCTTTAAATCAGCTTCTGTACCCAAGGACTGGAAGACAGCTAACATAACGCCAATATTTAAAAAGGGCTCTAGAGGCGACCCTAGCAATTACAGACCGGTAAGTCTAACGTCAGTATCGGGCAAATTAGTTGAAACAATAGTAAAAATAAAATTGTCAGACACGTAGAAGAACATAATTTGTTGGGCAAAAGGCAACATGGTTTCTGTAAAGGGAAATCATGTCTTACTAATCTATTAGAGTTCTTTGAAGGGGTTAACAAATATGTGGACAAGAGGGATCCAGTAGATCTAGTATACTTAGATTTCCAGAAAGCCTTTGACAAGGTCCCTCACCAAAGGCTCTTGTATAAATTAGGTTGTCATGGGATAAGAGGGAAGATCCTTTCATGGACTGAGAACTGGTTAAAAGACTGGAAACAAAGGGTAGGAATAAATGGTAAATTTTCAGAATGGAGAGGGGTAACTAGTGGTGTTCCCCAAGGTTCAGTCCTAGGACCAATCCTATTCAATTTATTCATAAACGATCTAGAGAAAGGGGTAAGCAGTGAGGTGGCAAAGTTTGCGGATGATACTAAACTATTCAAGATAGTGAAGACCACAGCAGACTGTGAAGAACTTCAAAAAGATCTCCCCAAACTGAGTGAATGGGCAACAAAATGGCAAATGAAATTTAATGTGGATAAATGTAAAGTAATGCACATTGGCAAAAATAACCCCAACTGCACATACAATATGATGGGGGCTAATTTAGCTACAACTAATCAGGAAAGAGATCTTGGAGTTATCGTGGATAGTTCTCTGAAAACGTCCACACAGTGTGCAACGGCAGTCAAAAAAGCAAATAGGATGCTAGGAATTATTTAAAAAGGGATAGAAAATAACATGAAGAATATCTTACTGCCCCTATAAAAAACTATAGTACGCCTGCATATTGAATTCTGCGTACAGATGTGGTCTTCCTCACCTCAAAAAAGATATTTTGGCATTAAAAAAGGTTCAGAAAAGAGCAACTAAAATGATTAGAGGTTTGGAATGGGTCCCATATGAGGAGAGGCTAAAGAGACTGGGACTTTCAGTTTAGAAAAGAGGAAACTGAGGAGGGATATGATAGAGGTATATAAAATCATGAGTGGTGTGGAGAGGGTGAATAAAGAAAAGTTATTTACTTGTTCCCATAATATAAGAACTAGAGGACACCAAATGAAATTAATGGGTAGCAGGTTTAAAACTAATAAAAGAAAGTTCTTCTTCACACAGCGCACAGTCAACCTGTGGAACTTCTTGCCAGAGGAGGCTGTGAAGGCTAGGACTATAACAGAGTTTAAAAAAGAGCTAGATAAATTCATGGAGGTTAGGTCCATAAAAGGCTATTAGCCAGGGGGTGAGGAATGGTGCCTCTGGCCTCTGTTTGTCAAAGGCTGGAGATGGATGGCAGGAGACAAATTGTTTGATCATTGTTTTTGGTCCACCCCCTCTGGAGCACCTGGTACTGGCCACTGTTGGCAGGCAGGATACTGGGCTAGATGGACCTTTGGTCTGACCCAGTATGGCCGTTCTTATGGACCACACTTTGAGAACCGCTGCCCTCTTGCTAACAACTTCCACCACTACTGCCGCTTTCAGAGCTATACCAGAGGGGAATCGCACACCCGACTTTCCCCCAAGTGTTAAAGCACCCTAGGAAATGGGATTTAACCAAGGTGGAATCCTCATCGGACAGACAGTTGTCCTCTCATTCTTTAGGGACCGGGCACAGAGAGCTGGAGCAAACCAGCCACCTCCCCCACTTCTACTCCTAGTACAAGAACCAGGCTTTAGTTTCCAGCGCTGCCATAGTCTTGCTGTGTGAGCTTGGGCAGGTCGCTTAGCTGTTCTGTGCCTGCAGTTCCCATCTATGAAATGGGGGTGACATGCATGGGTCTGGTGAGGGAAAATGCATTTAAGATAGCGAGCTGGTGCTGTGGGAACACAGGGTGTGTAATTATCTAAAATAAATAATTCTTCTCTCTGCTCCTACTATAAATTGCTCCTGATATTCAAACCTGTTTCCCTTGGCTAAACTTCCTTCTGTTACTTCTGACTCCTGTTGTGCCAACCTCCCTGTCCCACCTTGGCCTGGCTTAGCTTGGCATCATTAGTTAATTAAATTCCCCCTTCATTCAATGCAGTGCACAATTCCCTCTGTCTTAGTAGGGATTAGCCATAACGTGCTCTTACGGAGCTAGAATATGCTCGGTTTTAACACAGGGAATTCGAATAGTGATTTAGTTATTCCTGGGCCTCACATTTAGCTCTTCCTTGACATGTTGAAAGTGCTGTGAAGGAGGAGGGCCAAGTAAGTGGGGGGGCGGGGCTCCAGTGTGTGAGGTGCATGGGGAAGGGGAGCCAGCCGGGGTGGGTGGCAGGTGGAACACCAGTGGGCCGAGGGCTGCTGAAGCCCAATGAGGTGAAGGAGGGGCACTCATGCGGCCCACTCACTGTTCCTGGTTGTCCATCCCTGTGCTGGAATGATATGGCGGGAGATCACTGAGCAGGTTCAGTGCAGGCGAGTGCGTCCCATAAGCCCCCTGGGATGAGTCCATTATGGGCCCAGCTAGGAGGCTTAATTGTCCATATATGGTAGATTGAAGTGAACAGTTTTTTATTTATAAAACACTTTATTTTTTTTCATGATCAGACATTTTTGACTGTTATTTTTGGGTGTGTTTGTGGTATCGCTTCTGGTATCTGTAGGCTGAAACCTTAAACTGCTTTAGATAGTTAACATAATAAAGGCTTTGACAGGAAGGGAAAAGGGGGTTTCCTTGCTCGTCATTTTCTGTTATGTTAGATTGTGAATCCAGTAGAGGCACCGCTCGCTTGCTTACCAGTATAGGGGCTCACCCATGTAGTAGTCAGGATTCACTGGCAGATCTGCTGATAACCATTGGGCTGCGTGCGCGTGCTCCTCTGTGTTGTGCTGGCTGGCGCAAATAGCCTCCACAGCAGACTCCCAGAGCCCTCAAAGGCCACAAGATCAGATAAGGACCGAAGGTGCCCAGCCAGGTTTACTGTCCAACTTTCATGGTTACAACCACCAGTCCCTTCCCCTCTCCTGCATAGGCAGCAGGTTATATGGGCTGTGATGCCCGTGCTCCACAAGTATTCGGGAACGTGGGCCTGGCTCCACCGATGTTCGGGCTGATATTTTCAGAGCTGGCCCATCCATAAGACAGACTGGGGCAACCGCCCTAGGTCTCACATTTAGGGGGCCAAATGCTTCAGGGGGTGCGGGGTCCAGGGCAGCCTGGGGGGTTACTGGGGGCCTGGCGCAGCAGCAGCAAGCGACCTGGCCTAAGCCCACCCTGCTCCTCTTTGCCCTAGAGTGTCAGGCAGGAAATGCCCTGAAGCTGGGAGTGGTAAGTTCCAGCAAGCCGTGGAGCTGGAGCAAAAGGCAATGTGGTAGGGCCAGGGCAGGGGCAGCAGGCTCATCTACCAACTTCCAGGTGTTGACATCTGGGGGCAAGAGCCATACTTGAGAAGGAAGCAGCCCAGCTAGAGGGCTGGGGCGCTACCTGAGAGCAGGCGCATGGCGAGAGATGCCGGAGGTTGTGGGACTTGAAAAGCTGTAATGTTTGGGTTGCACAGGGTATCCCCAGGGTGGGTGACCAGATGTCCTGTTTTTAAAGGGACAGTCCCATGTTTAAGCCCTCCTGTAGGTGTCCCAACTTGTTTTTAAAAATGGTCCAATGGCCCCGTATTTTGTGTCTCCCCTCCCAGTACTGGTGGGTCCTGCTGCCACCTGGAACCTTGCTCACCAGCCCCCTTTTGGCCAGCAGGTCCCCTTCACCCTCTGTCCCATTTCCAGCCAGCCCTGGCTACTTGCTGCAGTGACTGGTGAGTGTGGGCAGGCGGTGGCTGGTTACCTGGCACTCTGCCCATCCATCAACCCTTTACATGCTTCTCTCACTTTCCTCTCCCTGCTGCACCTGTTCACCCCCCACAGCCCTATTGCCCCTCCATATTTCCCCCCAATGGGGGTGTGCCCTGCTCCCCATGCTGTGCAGACAAGCAACCTCTGGTCAGATCATTCAGCTCACCAGCAGCCTGGCTCCTTCCTTCCTCTGCTGGGCCGGCACCCAGGGGAAAGGTCAAGACCTTATGGCCTAAGGTGCTGGCCAGGAAGAGCCAAGCCCTGCATGTGCTACAGCCTCACACAGCGCGGGCACGAGGAAGCTTCTCTGCTCCTCAGCTAAGCTCTGCAGTTGCAGGGAGGAAGCTATTTCCAGCCTGTTCCCATCCCAAGCCTGCAGGCTCCACAGCAGCCCCCCTGGCAAGGGCACACATTGTCCCTGCCCTAGGTCCTGCCCCTAGGGCATGCCAGGCTGCTCTGTCCCCTAGGCACCCTTCCCTGCTGAGCCATCTCTCTAGCCAAGTTCGGAAAGCCCTTGCAGACAGATTCTCTGAACTCTGGAGCACAGTGCATCCTTAGAGCTTAACCGCTTCCTGCCTGTGTTTTAGCCAGGGAACAGGACCAATGTGGGCAATAAAAAGGCAGCAGTTCACCAGGGTTAGCCCCTGGTGGGCCACTGCCACTATATTTACTTGCACCTCTGCAGGTAGAGGCGATTGCAACTCCCATTGGTCAGGAACCGCAGTCCGTGGCCAATGGGAACAGTGACCTCCCAGCTGCAAAGAAAAGCTACAAGGGCAGAGTTTACAGCAGATACATTGTGTTTGCCTACACCAAAGGTCTCTGTAAAGACAAAGGAGATGTGTTCTGTGCAAGTCCAGATGTTTGCTTTAAAGCAGGCACTTTACAGCCGCTGCTCAGACTTCTCAGGGGAGCATTGGGACATGCTTGGTCCGGAGACAGGCAGGCATGGTAAGCGGCCAGCCAGGGCAGGAGCCTGCAGGCAGCGGGGGAAGGGGAACTGGGAGAAGGCAGTTCCCTGCTGTGTCCAGCACATGCTGGGTCCGGCATATATGGCTTCCCAAGATGGTGCTACTTTTCCAGGAAGGGCAGGAGCCTGCAGGAGGGAGGGGGTGGCAGGAGAGGGTAGCTTCCTGCTCTGTCTGGCACATGCCAGGTCTGGCATGTGTGGCCTTCCAGGGACACTGCTTCTTTTCCTGCCTGTGAAGGGGGAGAGACATGTGTCTGGCACATGTGGCCTCCCAGGTTCCCTAATAGGTTCCCCTCCTCCTTCCCACAGGTTGCCATGTGAGATATCAGTCTTCTCCGAATAACACTGAGTGATAGGGAGCGGATGCTGATTAAACGTGGCCATACACCTGGGCTTTAGGCTGCAATGCTTTGTGCTGCAATGATGCCAGACCACTTACAGCTGGCTTGGCATGGGAAGGTGTCATACCAAGGAGGACAGAATAAGGAAGACCTCCCCAAAAATCCTGAGAGAAGGATCAAAGAGTTCCTATCTGAGAGCTTCATGGAGCTGTGTAGACAAGACTCCCCTCCATCTACATACACATTAGCAAGCTGTTCAAGACCCCCCCCCCCACACTGTGTAGACACAGAGCGCACTTCACATCACACCCCATTGCTCTTGTAGTTAGACAAAGTTTGAACTCACCAGAAGTGCCCTTCCCAGGATCAAGGGTTTCCAGCTGGCTAGTCTCCCCCTCCTCACCCTCTGCCACCATGCTGTCCTCCAGGCTGATGCCAGGCGTGTCTTGGCTGGACTCCATGACCCCACTGAGGAAGCTGCCCCCCCCCCCCCCCCAGAATGGTATCCAGCTGCTCGCAGAAGTGGTATATGTGAGCTGCTGTACCAGAGGAGAGTGGATGGTCCTTCACTCATGCGGCTCCTTGATTTTTCACTCTGCACTGCTGGGTGTCCCTGGAATAGCTTTTAGCCTTCAGGCAGCTTGCGATCCTGCTGTAAATCTTGGTGTTCCCCCTTGCTGGTTCTGAGCTCAGTGAGGATGCTTCATCTCCTCACACCTTGATGAGGTCCAAGATCTTCTGGATATCCACACTAATGGTCTTCTGCACCCCTAGAGAACTGGAGCCCATGGGAGCAGAAGTCTTTGAAGTCATCACAGTGTTGGTCGGATTGTTTGGTGTAATTTCCACGTGTGCTGTGGTGTGTTGCTCACTCAAGAATGTGCTTGTAACGCTGGCTGCACAGGAAAGGCCATTCTACTTTTCTGGGGACTTTTTGAGCTCACTAGGAGAGCAGTAGATGCACAAGTTCTGGTCAGAGCGGGGAGCTGCAGGAAGCCTCCCAGAGGCCAATAGCCTTGACTTTCCAGCAATGCTGTATCTACACTACCGTAAATTCAACCATGCAAGGTCGGGAATAGTGTTACTCCTTGTGAAAAGCAGGAGTACTGAAATCGACTTCAGTGGTCCTTAAGGTCAACGCGACAGGCTTGTTAGTGTGGATGCATCACTTAGAAAATCAACCATATGTGGCTAAAGTTGATGTAAAGGCCTAGTGTAGACTAGGCCCTGGAGACAGGATCAGATGGAGTGGAGTTGGTGCACCACCATGGCCGTCATGTCCTCCTGTCTCAAGAGAACAAGGGTGTGTCTGGGATGCATTAACAGAAGTGTTGTGAGCAAGACACGAGAAGTCATTCTTCCGCTCTACTCTGTGCTGACCAGGCCTCAGTTGGAGTAGTGTGTCCAGTTCTGGGCACCACATTTCAATAAAGATGTGGGGAAATTGGAGAAGGTCCAGAGAAGAGCAACAAGAATGATTAAAGATCTAGAGAACATGAGCTATGAGGGAAGACTGAAAGAAATGGGCTTGTTTAGTTGAGAATACAGAAGAGAGAGAGGGGACATGATAGCGGTTTTCAAGTACCTAAAGAGTATCAAGGAAGAGGAAGAAAAATTGTTCTCCTGGGCCTCTGATGATAGGACAAGAAGCAATGGGTGTAAACTCCAGCAAGGGAGGTTTAGGATGGACATTAGGAAAAACTTCCTAACTGTCAGGGTGGTTAAACACTGGAATAAATTGCCTAGGAAGGTTGTGGTATCTCCATCTTTGGAGATATTTAAGAGCTGGTTAGATGGACCATCCCTGATAGATGTCTAGAACAGGGGTTGCCAACCCATTCTGGGCCAAGAGCCAAGATAGCAGTGGATCCAGCACGAAGAGCCGGGGCAAAGTTGTCAAGCGGAAAAACAAACAAACAAAACTGCCCGTTTAAAAGGAGCCCCCCGGTCATGTTTGGTGGAGGAGGAAAAAACAGGAAAAAAAACCTCTGCCCCTTTAAGAAAACGCATTTAAACGCTTTTAGAGGCTTTTTGGCCACATTATGCTCCTGCCGGCCGACGTCCTCTTTAATTCTAGTCTTTCATGGCCAGGCCGGTCGGCTCCCCTGCCAAGGTCAGCACAAGGAGCCGGGAGGAGAGGGCTGTTTTTGGAGGCACGGGGGCGGCTTGCGAGCCACACTTGGCGGGGAGGAGCGGGGGGAAGAGCCGCATGCGGCTCGAAAGCCTCGGTTTGGCCACAGCTGGTCTAGAAGGTGCTTGGTCCTGCCTTGAGAGATGGGGACTGGACTTGACCTGTCAAGGTCCCTGCCAGTTCTAGTGTTCTGTGATTCTATGACTTGGATGCCCCCAGGAATCTGGGAGGATTAATGGCAACTGGTACCCTGGAATGGATGTCTTCCTCTCTAGTGACCTCCACTGCCCAAACCCTTCCCATTCCATTGTAGGAGGAGCTCCTTCTCACTGTCAGATTTCTCTGTTTAGTTTTGGTGGCTTTATTCTTCCATTCCCATTACGCTGCATTTCTGGCCCCCCCAGAATAGCAGGGCTTCCTACAATGAGTAGAGTATCCTTGGTGCCTGGAGGCGGGGGGTTGGCCCCAGCTGTGTCTCTGATCCTAAATGGAATAGTAGGAGGAATCTCAGAAGATCTGGCAAGTTTCAACAGGGCTCCCATTACCTAATGGGAGACAGTGTCAGATGGGAGGTGGGTCATTTCACCAGGAGTCCCATTGTCTGGCTTCTGTCAGTGTCACTCTTCTGTTGGGTCCCATTTCCCAGCTGGGTTTCCTTATCTCTGGCCTAACAGCAGTTTGTAGACTGACAGTAGGCTACAATGTAGAGCCTTGGGCTGGGTCACTGATGGACAGTTGCAGCTAAGCCACCAACTTCCCTAGTTTGGGGAACTGTGCTGAGTTCTAATGGAGCCTCTTCTCCTTCCCTTCCATCAGTAGCCTACTGTCAGTGCCCAGTCTCCCCTGAGCCCAGAGTCTTTCTCCCCTAAGTCCCTTTGCTGGAGACACTGGGGGACAGGAGCTAGACCTTCAGCTCCTTCTATCCCCAAGGGATCCTGGTGCAAAGGGATGGGGGTAGGGCTCTCCAGGAGGATTTGCACCCCCAGCTGCTCCAGGATGACAAGCAGGGATTTGGAACATGAACTCCACTGAGCCAGGAGAAGAGGAACTTGATTCAAGTGTGTCTCATGCCCTTTTCTGTCTCTGCCTTCCTAAGGGGAACATGCCCAACCCGCAGCCTCTAAAGCTACAGCTCCGACAGCCTATCAGAGACAATCTGTCTGCGTCCGGAGTCAGGGAGCCCTCAAATTCAGGGAGGGGGAGGGTGAATCAGAATGGGCCTCTACTGCTCCTTACATCCTTGGCGCTCTCCTGGGACACTCTGGGCCTGATGCAGAAGTTGACACACTGTGGAGGAAGGAGACAGGCCAGTCTCAATAGAGCTGTGCACATGCTGTGCAAACAAGCCCATCCCCAGGACTGAGACTCTGTGCTCTGGTGGAATATCTGATTCATTGATCATGGCGCTTGAGAAGGGGATTGTCGCAATTTGTCTTAGTCTCTCTAGACAGGGATAATGTTCAGTGTCTGGGCTGGCCCTGTCCTTTCTGAACTAATTGATCAGCAGCTCATCAGGATGGAGATAGACCCCTTGAAAGCCTTGGTCAGAGGAAGGGGGCGACTGAGGACAATTCCTTCTCCCTCCCACCCCCAAATATCAGTGCTGGTAGAAGAGGAGCACTGCTTCCCTTTGGGCCCGCCTGGCTCTCCAGGCAGGAGTCTGTGCCTCTTCTGTGAGCACCATCTCCTGGACCTCATGGCAGGAGCAGGGGAAGTTGGGCAGGGGCTGGGGGAATTGAGGCTCTCATTCCCAAAGCCAGCCAGGGCCCTGACTTGAATTTCCATCTCCTCCTGAAGAAGGAAGGGCCCACCATTGCATTGCCCTGACCAAGGATGGCCCAGTGGGGTGCTGGAAAATGGATTTCCAGTCTCCCCTTTCCAGTTCCTTCCAGCACTAAGGTAAAATTGCCCCGTCCCGCCTGACCATACTCACCTCCAAGATGTATTGGAGCCTGTCTGGGTCTGGGGACTCTGCCAGCAAGTTCGTCAGCATGGCCTGCCTGAGGTCAGACAAGGCCTTGTGTAGAACCGGTGAAGGAAGGAATAGGCAGGGGTCAGAGCTGGGAAATTGGCTCTGAGAGGTGGGAGGCTGAGCGGTCTCAGCAGATGTCCCAGGTCATCACCCGAGGTGCTTCATCTCAGAGCAATCTCAGCCCCATTTCTTTGGGATGGCCTTCCACAAAGCCATAAGAGGGGCGTGTCTCTGAGGTTGCCCCTTGCCTTGTACCTCTGTCCTGCCTGATGTGAGAGTCTCTCTGTGAGGTCACCACCGCCCCACCACCGATAGGCTGTGGTCCTGCAACAGGTTTTTCTGATGTCACTGCCACAGCAGCCCTTCCCCTGCCAGGCTGATGTCCTGCTCCTAGCCAGTCCCTTTGCACACACTGATGGATCAGAACAAAGTGCTCTCAAGTCAACTTCAGACCAACAATTGCTTTGTAAACTTAAAAAACAACAAATGGTCTGGTAGCACTTTATAGACTAACAAAACATGTAGATGGTGTCGTGAGCTTTCGTGGGCACAGCCCACTTCTTCAGATGACCGGAGTTTTGAGTTTAGGATATGAAGACCCAAAATAAAAACTTTAAAAAAAAAATTGCTTCATAGTCATTATTCAGCAAGTATTTGAGAAGAACTGGCACGTTGGAGAGAAGCGGGAGCTGTGCAGGGACAATGATTGCAGAGAAGCAGCGTGATCAATCAAATACATGATTGCTTGTGACTTATTTGTTTGATCTTAAAGAGACCAAAAGGACCCGAGTCTTTCCTGGCAATAGCCGCCTGCTCGGTCAATCAGCAGTGGGACTCGTGGCAGGGGAGGGAGAGGCAGTTGCCCCTGGGTGCCACGCTGGGGGGGGGGGGGGTGTCAATTTAGTCCCCCTCCACTCCCCCTGTTATCCCTCAGCTCGCCTGCTCCTCCTGTGCCCACTGCTGCCGGCTGGAGCCTCCTCTCCACCTCTAGCCCAACCCTCCTCCATCTCTGCCGGCAGGTTAGTGTGCGTGGGGGCCCGGCCCCAAACTGGAGGGGGCAGGGGAAGACGTGGTACAAGCCCACCCTCCCCTGAGGGTCAGGGGCAGCCTTGCGGCGGGGGGTGGGAGGGTGTGGAATTTTGCCTTTGCCCATGGGCGTGTAACAGCCTAGCTATGCCTCTGGGAGATGGAGTGGTCTCAGCAGAAGTCCAAAAGGATGGCCCAGGTCACCAGCAGAGAGGATCACTCTTCCAGTCCCACCTCTCTGTGAGGGCCTCCCACACTGACTGCCCCTCCTGCCCCCTGACACACATACACCCCTCCTTGGTGGAGGCAGGGAGAAATGGAAAAAGGGGAGCGGGAAAGAAGCAAGAGAAGAAGAGAAAGAGGGAGGGAAGGAGAAAAGGGAAAACTAAAAGGACAAGCCTCCAATGCCCCCAGTGATTCTACAGGATAAAGTCCTTGGTAGGAAATTAAATCACCTTAACTTAGTGATTTCTGTGCCTAGAATTCACCTTGTACCAGAGAGATCAGACTGAACAGGTTCCAAACCTCTTTGAGGCTCTTACCTTCTAAACAGGGATTATAAAATCAGTGGCAGGGAAGGAGAAAACGCTGACAAGGTTCCTTCTCATGCTCATGTACATTTATCTGAATTCTCTCTCATTCCCTCGGGGAGACCTTGAGAAGGAGCCTTGCTGCTGCAAAGCTACAGGAGTCTCTGAGTTTGCCCCTGCCTTGCGCCTCTGTCCCGCCTGGCCGATGCCACGGTCTCTCTATGAGGTCACCATCTCCCCACCACTGTCCCCCAATAAGCTGAGGTCCTACAACGGGCCTTTGTGATGTCACTGCCACACCCACCCCGGTAAGGCTGGTGTCCTGATCACAGTCAGCCTCTCTGGATATTTGAGTGACTTCCCTTCGATCATCCCACTTCATGACTGCTAAGTCTGGGGATCAAGCCGGCTGCACAGTAAAGTCCTAGAGGCTGTTCCCTGTGCCACACTTAGTTTTTCATTAATTAGTAACTTTAAGGCCAGAATCTGACCCCTGCATATCCCAGCCCTTCTGTAGCTAGATTCTGATCCAAGCACTCACCAGCCTTTATTAGGCGACATCAAGAAATGGAGACTCTGCCCCTTGCTTTGGTAGTTTGTTCCAATGGTGAATCATCCTCACTATGACACATTTGTGCCTTATTTTTATATGAATTTGTCTGTTTTCACCTTCCAGCCACTGGTCTTGTTCTGCCTTTTTCTATGACATTAAACAGCCCTTTAATGCCTGACATTTTCTCCCCAGGAAGGCACTTAGACACTTGAATGACGTCACCTCTCAGCCTTCTTTTGTAGATGCCCAACAGATTAGACTCCTTTCAGTAGCTCACAAGAAGGCCTTTTTCTTCAGCCCTCAAAACGCTGGGCTCTTTGCTGTTCCATCTCCAGTTTTTCAATATCCTTTTCAAAATGTGGCCCCCTAAACAGGCTGCAGTCTCCTCAGTCTCACGGAGGCAGTGTCACCTCCCTGCCCTGCTCACTCCTCTGCTCGTGTGTCTAGTGATGGCTGTAGCCCCGTTCACCACAGCAGCCTGTTGAGCGACTTGCCCAGTTTGACCCTTCTCAGAGTCACTGCTTGCCAGGGGGCAGTTCCCCATTCCAGGGGTGTGGCCTGCCTGCTTTGGGGCTAGGGTAGCCTTGCATTTGGCTCTGGGAAACCTGTTTTGTTCATATGGGTCCAGCTTCCCCGGGGATCCCGATCCCTCTACATAACTGCTGTGGCCTCAGCCTTATTTACTTCTCTGCTCATATTTTATCACCCCCACATGTTACCACCAGCAATTTCATATTTTCGTCCTGTTTATTGATAACATTTGTTTAAACCGTTAGTTCTGGAGAGCCGCAGATGAGGCAGACACAGCCTTAGGTCTCAGCTGGGGCTGTATAAATATGGGCTCCTGGAGGGAAAGAGAACACACGCTCTTGCTCCAGCTGTGGAGCAGGAAGGACCTAGCTGCCAGGGAAGTTGGAGCCTTCCTGAGCCAGGGCAGGGCTGGAGAAAGGCAGGCAGAGTTGGGAAGATGTGGCCTGACCTCACTCCCAGGCTGCAGGGCCTGAAGCAAGGCCTGAGGTTACTAGGGCTGCAGGGAAACAGCCAGGATAGGAAAAGGCAGCAGGTCCACACCCCCTTGCCAGTGATAAATGGCCATTTAGGCTACAGTTTGCCCCTGAGGCAGAGGCTTGATGACGACTGGCAGTGGGTCACTGAGGCAAGGTGGGCAGAGGGGAATTGGGGGTTCCCTGGGAGGGGCACTGAGATGGGACAGTGAGGAGGAAACGGCACCATGGGCAGGAAGGGACATGGGGCTGAACCACCAGGAGACCTGCAACAAATGCTGGGACACCGACCAGCAGAGGGCACCTTGCAGCAGGAGAGTTGATTTCCTGGCGTGACCAGCAGCAGGCACCGTGACAGCAGAGCCGGTATTAGGGGCCTATTTGAAAACCATGGGAAGGTGGGCGGGCAAAGCCCGCCCACATTCTAAAAGCCCCTCCCCAGCCTTACAGGAGGGACAACTGGACCCATGTCCAACTGATTACGGGGGACAAATAATGACGAAAGGATCAAGGAGTGCGGGTCACAGGTTCAAAATAAGGGAACCAAATGGGGACACCGAGCAGAGAACCCCGGACAGCGCCCACTGCTCCTCAAAGCTGTCGATGGAGCCAGTGGACGCCGCCCAAAGGAACTCTGCCCGGATGCGTGACACTAGGGATGAACGAAAAATAGGCCCCACAGTCGCAGGGAATCCCCTCGTCTAGCATCCTCTCCCTGGTATTGTAAATGGCGGTTTTAGCCAAAGCCAGGAGGAGGTTGACGAGGAGGTCCCGCAACTTTGTGGGGCCACGGATTGGGTGTGCATAAATAAAAAGGTGAGGGGAAAAGTGCAGCCAGAACCTCAATAAGAGGTTCTGGAGGAGCCGGAATAGGGGCTGCAACCTGGCGCACTCGAGGTATGCGTGCGCCAGGTTTTCCCTCACGCCGCAAAAGGGGCAGGCTTCTGGGATGGGGGTGAACCGCGCCAGGTACACGCCCGTGCTCACGGCTCCGTGAAGGAGCCGCCAACTAATGTCCCCGATGGGCCGTGGAACTAAGGTGGAATACACACTGGCCCATCGGGGTCCCCCACCCTCAACGGATCTTAAATAGTCCCGCTACTTAGTATTGGGGCGGGACACGAGGGTGGGGAAATGCAAGGTATGGAGCATGAGCGTGTACAGATGTTCCCTAGGCACGGTTCGGAAACAGGCAAGCTGGCCAGTTACCTGGGGCCACCATTTTGAAGGGGCCGCTGCTGACAGAGCTGGTTTTAGAGGTGGCCTGCGACTGCATTTGGCCCAACCTCCTGAATCCTCTCCCCAGATTTTTGTCTGGGGCTGCCAATTGGTTAGGACCAGCCCCCTAGTACCAAATACCTGCCCCTCTCAATCTTTTCTAGTTCCTCTGTCGGCTTTTTGAGATGTCACCCAAACCCAGGCAGAGTACTCTGGGTGCAGGCATTCTGTGGCTTTATAAAGAGGCATGATGGGATTTTGTGGGGTTTTTTTATCCCTTTCATAATAATAATCCTTAACATACCGATAGCCTTTGTGATTGCTGCTGCACAAGGAGTAAAAGCTTCCAGAGAATTACCCATGGTGACATCAAGATCTTTCTGGCATGGTAACAGGTAATTTAGAACCCATCATGGTGTGTGTCTAGCTGTGATTAGCTCTTCCAATGAGCATTGCATTGCACATCTCGGTGTAGAATTTCATCTGCCATTTTTCCTCAGCAGAAAAGGACGTGGGGATTACAGTGGATGAGAAGCTGGATATGAGTCAACAGTGTACCCTTGTAGCCAAGAAGGCTAATTGCATATTAGGGTGCATTAGGAGGAGCATTGCCAGCAGATCTAGAGAAGTGATTATTCCCCTTTATTTGGCCCTGGTGAGGCCACATCTGGAGTACTGCGTCCAGTTCTGGGCTCCCCACTAGAGAAAGGATGTGGACACATTGGAGAGGGCCCAGCAGAGGGCAACCAAAATGATAAGGGGGCTGGAGCACATGACTTACGAGGAGAGGCTGAGGGATTTGGGCTTATTTAGTCTGCAGAAGAGAAAAGTGAGGGGGGATTTGAGAGCAGCCTTCAACTTCCTGAAGGGAGGTTCCAAAGAGGATGGAGAGAGGCTGTTCTCAGTAGTGATGGATGGCAGAACAAGGAGCAATGTCTCAAGTTACAGTGGGGGAGGTCAAGGTTGGAGAGTAGGAAAAACTATTTCCCTAGGAGAGTGGGCAAGCACTGGGATGGGTTACCGAGGGAGGTGGTGGAATCTCCATCCCTAGAGGTTTTTAAGTCTTGGCTTGACAAAGCCCTGGCCGGGATGATTTAGTTGGGGTTGGTCCTGCTTTGGTCAGGGGATTGGACTCCATGACCTCCTGAGGTCTCCTCCAGCCCTAGGATTCTATGATTTTGTTGCACAGCCACCCAAGTCTGTGTGATTCCTTTAGTAGCTCTTCACAGTCTGCTTTGGACTTCACATTTTCTTGGGTATCTTGTATCAACTGCAAATGGTGCCACTTTCCTGTTTGCCTCCCTTCCTAGATTATTAATGAATACGTTGAAGAGCACAAGGCTCAGTACCAAAGCTGCCCCGTCCATCGGACTTTTTGGGGTGGCCACTGTGGGCCCTGTGCTTTGGGGGAGGTCCACTGCGGCCACCCCAAATGTCCTATGGACAGGATGTGGAGGTTAGCCTGCAGGAGCCAGAGTGAACATGGGGATTACCTGGGGCTGGCAGTAGGGGGTTGGACCCCATGCACTCACTGCACTGGCAGAAGCTGCAGGAAGTGGTGCAACACACAGCAGCCTGTTCCACTCCACCACCATCTCCCAGCCAGGTCACTCGGCCTCACCGCGGCAGCAGGAAGTGGAGGGACCCAACCCCAGTCAGCTCCATTGAGTGATGTGGGTTCAGGGGAGCAGAGCACAGTGGGCAGCGGCTGGGTTGCTATGGCTCCCACCGCTGAAGTGAGAGTGGGGGGCCTGACCCTTGCTACCACCCCACACCTGGCCCCCTGTAATTCCCTGGGTTGTGTCACTTGGGAGAGGGGGCTTTGGGGAAGGAGTGCAAGGGGGTGGAAGAGGCGGAGCATGGGTGGGGCAGAGGGTGGCGTGGGGGTGCGCTGAGGCAGAGGGTGGTTCCTTGGTGGAGAGGGGGTTGTCCTGGGGCCCATTTCCCCCTAAGGATGGCTCTGCCCAGTATGGATCTTTGGGGGAACCCATTGGTCACCTCCCTTCTTTGTGAGCTCCTGTGAGCCATAGTCCACCTGCCGCCTCTCTCTGCCAGAGCTAGGGGCTCTTTAAAGAAGACACGGATGACTTTGGGGAGGGTTAAATGAGGTCCTGGAGCAACAGAACTTGAGCTCAGTAACTTTCTATATGATCAACTGATCTCCTTCAGGGATTTTCAGCATTACAGGAAAACTTATTTGTTCTCACTGCTAGTGCACTGTTTTGGCTATTAAATCTCCCCCTCATGCACCTGTTTTGTACCCTCCACCCTTCTTTTGAACCCCACACAGAAAATCCCCCATCCAAGCCCTAGGTCTCAAGGGCTTAACTCTCAGCATTACATAGTCACACGTCTGCACCCGCAGGCTCTGAAATCAGATGTCATTTTCTTGCAAGCAGGCAGGTGAAAGTGCAAACAGCAGAAGGAAAGATGACGTGGTGCTTAGGCTCTTCATTGGGGTCAAGCCCACACTATGGGGAAGGTTGGCTTAAGGTACGTTAAATATGTAGCTGGAGTCGACGTACCTTAAGCTGAGCTTTGGCGCTGTCCTCAAAGCGGGAGGTTGATGGCAGAAATGCTCCCGTTGACTTCCCTTACTCCTTGCGAGGCGTTCCAGTGTTGACAGGGGCACCCTCAGCATTTGATTTATTGCGTCTTTACTAGACCCGCTAAATCGAACTCCAGAAGATAGACTGCTGCAGCATCAATCTTCCAGGAAGTGAAGACGTGGTCTTGGAAATGCAGGTCCAAAGTCAACTTGGCCATGTCGTCTACTGGGGAAAGGTCCCTTTCCATAGGCATTCGGTATAATAGGCAGGGGAAGGCATTGCCTTCCCAAACCACCAGCCTGACCCCACCCACACTCCACCCCCAGAACACCTGCTATAGGAGTTCTGGGGTGAAGTGTTGTTGCCCCTAGCACTCTGGGGCCAGGGAAGCTGGAGCTGCGCACACACCCACCTGTGGTGGGGGGGGCGGCTTGGCTCCCGTGGGGGGCGGGCTTTCAGCAGAAGAGGCGGGGCTGTGGGCTTGCCTCCCCCAGCCCTATCCTCGTCTGCTGCCGTGTCCCTTTCCTGATCTGTTGGGGGGGAAAGTCACCCACAATGCTAGACAGCGCTGCACTGTGCCCCAGCCTTATGGCATGGGGCGGGTGGTCTGGCAATGGGGCGAGTGGTCTGAGCAGAACTGGCACCTAGAGGAAGGATAACCGAGGTACTGATGATTCTAATGGCATGGCTGTCTCTGAGCTAGTGTGTGCAGGCAACGTGGCAGCTGGGGGCTGTTGGAGGTTCCCTCTCACAAAGGGGCTGTAAAATCCAAGGTCCTGACCATCTGTGGCCACGGAAGATCCCAGGGCTTCTCCTCCCTTGATAGCGAGGTCCTAGTCAGACTCCAAACCCCTACACCCTCGAGGAGGTACCGTAATGTCCAGAATAGAAGCTGGAGCACAAAATTATAGTTGCCTCTCTTAAGAAGCCTCGGCGGTAGGTGAAGTGCCGTGCATGGCAGATGAGCTGTTCTGGCTCAGGTGGGATGGGGCGCAACTGCAGCTAATTAAGGAACGTCCCACACCACTCCCATACCCCTCCTGTGCAATTGTGATGCCACCAGACTGTGAACAGATCAATCATTTAAGAAGGAGACTTTCACACAGACTTTCTCGTTCTTTCGGAAGTGGAGTTTTAATTTCACCGGTGGCTGAAACTCCAGCCTCCCTGAGAGCCCCAGCCTGTGTTATCAAAGAGCTGCCTCATTTCACCACTTCCGTGCCGCCCTGGGAGCTGACCTGCCACCCTTGGGAGATGGAGGCGGGTGCAGCTGGATGCAGAGGAGTAAGGCAAAGACCGCCTGGGGTGGAGCAGCCAGTGTGGGAAGGAGAGAGGAGGCAGAGGCAAGTTGGCTGCCGTAGTCTCACAGGAGACGAATGGGTTTCTTGGGATGGATGGGATTCACCTCTTTGCTCTGGTGCTTTGCACTGCTCCAGCCCTGCCCAGCAGCCCGGGACTAGCCCTGCCCTCATCTAGGGCCCTGAGATAGTCCCAAAGGAGGCTGGGGCAAGAAGCTGTAGGACACCGGATTATTAGGCAAAGGCTCGTGAATGGGGACAGCCGTCAGCTGGAGCACGTCAGCCTGCCAGAGGCCCAGGTGGGGCCTATGGAGGGAAAGTAAAGACAGGGACAACTGTTTGCCGTGAATGACGGGGGCAGAGAGCCGTTGCTGTGGGAGAACAGCCTGGGCTGTGTTTGGGACACTGACGAGAGGAGATCTGCAACTCAGCCTCCCAGGATGCTGGTTAGTTTAAATTAGGGACCTGGGTTGTGTCGCAGGCTCTGGCTGGAGAAGCCGTCTTTGCTTTGTGTGGCTTTCTTGATACGCTGGTTTCTTTTTAGCTGTCCGATGCCAGTGTAAGCAGGGTCTGAAGCAATGCTTCCGCTGCAGCCAGCTGGAATGGGAGAGAAACTGTAAATACAGTTTGCTCCTGCTTTGCTTAGACATGTCAGATATTCAGTAGACGGGGCGGGGGTTTGCTCATTGTCATCAGCTTCATTTGTGACCCAGCCCCAGCTCTGTATTAAATGCAGGGATAGCTACAATAGGGTTACCAATGTGTGCAACCGCGTGGGAATACAGAAAAGTGGGCCTGTGCTACGTTGATCCAACCGCAAGGGCTCATAGTTAGCAGAAAGGATCTTGCAAGGGCAGGGGCTCGACTTTCAGAGCTCTGTGAAGGGAAAGGGGGAGGGAAGGTTATTCTGATCTGAAGGCGATATGCTTGCTTGGAGTAGTCTGATTTGTTTCCCTCCCCAGCTCCCTTTGTTCAAAGAACAGAACTAAATAAATATCAATAGGTGCTTCTCTTATGTTAATTGAGTTGAAGCTTTTTTTTTTTCCTCCCCTGCTTGCCAGGAGTTGAACTGGGAGCTGAAATCCTTTGAGGCTGATGGGCAGAAGTCACCGCTAAGAAGTGGATGGCAGCGGATGGTGACTGAGAGCCCACAGGTCAGTGGCAGAGAGATGCAATGAGTGGGGGAAGCACAATGAATGCCAGTAGGGCAGTGACGAGGCGGTGTGGCAGAGAGGTGAGAGAAATGCCCAGCAGGGCACGGCAGAGAGCAGATGCACCTCTGAACTCTGGGTCTACCCTGACCAAAGGCAGCAACTGGGATTGGAGTTCAGAGGAGGGTTGGGCATGTGAAAGGGGATGTTTTCATTTCTGGACTTAAAAACCTGAGAGGAAAAGGACACTGCCCAGGCTGCTTGGGGTGTGACTGTTACTCGTGGTTTTAGTTTATGAACCCCGTTTGTGATGTTTACCCAAATTAAGGCCACACCACTTCCCTTCCTTTTTTTTATTAAAAGTTTCTTTCCTACTCTCAGATTCTGTGCTTGCGAGTGAGGAAGTAATTGCCCCTCTGGGGCACCCAGGGATGGTGTGTGAATTTCCCAGGTTACTGGCTCGGGGCTCAAGCCAGTTCTGTGTTGGATGGATGGAGAGGAACCCCTGGATATTGAACCTGGTCCTGGCTGCGGTTGGCTCTACCTAGCAGAAGGGTAACTACACACAAAAAACTGTCCAATCAGCAAGCCAAACTGGGTCTGCAGCTGCTTTGTGCTGGCAGAGCCTGCTGCTAAATCCATCTCCAAACATTTATAACGTGTTCGCTGCTGACTAACACCAGGTAGTATTCAAAGCTGGCGGTGTTTAAAAATTGTTCCCCACTAGTGTCATTTGTTTGCTCTTTGCAGGTATCCATCCTGGAGGGTGAGAGTGGATTAGTCGGTTTCATTCCTTGTTTCATCAGTTTCCTGTCTTGGTGTCCCTGGACTAGCCAAATGCAGCAGTGCTGAAGGCTGCAGGCGAGGCTCAGATGTTCTGAAGCCATCTCATGGAATTGATTTTTTTTATAGATTAGAATAATAGAACACTAGAACTGGAAGGGACCTTGGGAGATCATCGAGTCCAGTCCCCTGCCCTCATGGCAGGACCAAGCACCATCTAGACCATCCCTGATAGATGTCTATCTAACCTGCTCTTAAATATCTCCATAGATGGAGATTTCACAACCTCCGTAGGCAATTTATTCCAGTGTCTAACCACCCTGACAGTTTGGAAGTTTTTCCTAATGTCCAACCTAAACCTCCCTTGCTGCAGTTTAAACCCATTGCTTTTTGTCCTATCATGAGAGGCCAAGGAGAACAATTTGTCTCCCTCCTCCTTGTGACACCCTTTTAGATGCTTGAAAACCGCTATCATGTCCCCTCTCAGTCTTCTCTTTTCTAAATTAAAAAAGCTAATTCTTTCAGTCTTCCCTCGTGGCTCATGTTCTCTAGAACTTTAATCATTCTTGCTGCTCTTCTCTGAACCTTCTCCAATTTCTCTACATCTTTCTTGAAATGTGGTGCCCAGAACTGGACACAGTACTCCAGCTGAGGCCTGATCAGCGCAGATGACAAGTTAAACATGAGTCAACAGTGTGACGCTTTTGCAAAAAAAGCAAATATGACTCTGGGATGCATTAACAGGAGTGTTGTGAGCAAGACATGAGAAGTCATTCTTCTGCTCTACTCTGCAATGGTCACGGTACTGGGTCCAGCCGTGAGGGCAGGGGACTGGACTCGATGACCTCTCAAGGTCCCTTCCAGTTCTATGATTTGTTCTTTACAAATCCATGCTGGGTGTTACCTATCACCTTATTTTCTTCCAGATGTTTGCAGATGAATTCCTTAATTACTTGCTCCATTATCTTTCCTGGCACAGAAGTTAAACTGACTTTTTTCATGGAAAAATCGTGGGTGCTGGAAGCGGCTTAGTGGGCAAGGCAGAGGATGGGCCCTCAGATGTGCACTCTCTTCCTGAACTGGCGGCTGAGTGGTTTGGTTGTTTCCTCTCTCTGGGCCTCATTTGGCCCAGCTGTAAAATGAAACCGATGACCTTGCCCTCCTTTGTAAGGGCCCTTTGAGATCTGCTGACAACCAGAGCTGTGGAAGAGCAATGTGGCCGTACTGAAGATAAAGGGTGAGATAAAGTGCGCCAAGAGAGTAAGGTGGTGAGGCCGGATCTGGCATGGCCTAAGGGATAGGGCATTCATCTGGGGTGGCAGATTCTAATCCCGAGTCCCCTTCCCCCCCCAGGGGCAGGCGAGATAAAGGGCGCCCTGAGAGTAAGGTGGTGAGGAGGGTTCCGGCTTGGCCTAGGGGATAGGGCATTCGCCTTGTGAGTCTGATCATTTCCCATCCCATGCTCAGGCTGTGCACGCAAACGCAGCTAAGCACTCGGCACAGCCCTCCTACCAGGCCTTCTGTCTTACTCATAAGAGGGCAGGGCAATAAATAAGCAGAGGGTGAATGGGTGTGTCTGATGTGGCTGGAATTTAAGCATGTGCCTGATGGTGCTAACAAGCTGTTGGTCCCACACTAATCAGGAGTGACCTGGTGGCTGTGCAGCAGCTTACGAGTGAAGTCAGGATCAGGTTCCTCTGCTCTCCCCAATATGCACAGCACTTTCTACCTGGGTTTATTGCACCTGACTCTCAGTGCCTGCCCTGTGCAGGACCCAGTTCTCGGTTTGTCCGAAATCTGCTAGATCCAGCTGGAGCAGAGTTGTGAGGAAGGCGTGTTTGGGAGAGGCTGTGGCCATTATATAGGACAGAGCAGTTAGGGGGTTGTTCTTCAGGGGCTTATGCTCCCTGTGGCTAGTGCGATGCTCTATGGTTCTGTCCACTCTGCAAGGAAACCGTCCATAGGGTTTAAACCATCAGGCTCTCTCCTGAAGGCAGGCCGTGTCAGTGGGTGAGTTCCATTGTCACCCCATGTGGAAGAGACAATGGGTCTTGTGCAAATGGGGTGGCTCAGAATCAGTGGCCATGGTGAATTCAGTAAGTCCTGGACTGCTGGGACTGTCCCAGAGGACTGGAAGAAAGCTAGTATGGTGCCGATGTTTAAGACGGGCAAACCTGGCTAACTATAGACCTGTCACTCGAATTTCTAACATCTGTCCCAGCAAGAGGCACAATTAACAAAGAATTAAAGGAGGGTAATGCAATGAATGCCAATCAACATGGGTTTATGGAAAATAGATCCTGACAAACTATGTTGCTACCTTTCTTAGGAAGGTTGCAAGTTTGATCAAGGAAATAGCGTGGATGTAATAGACTTAGACTTCTGAGAGTCCTTTTTATTAAATCTAGGAAGATGAAAAATTCACATTCAATAGATTAAAACTGATAGGATGCTCTGAGCTCTTCAGACTGTGTGACGGATGAGCAGGGGAGGACTGCTATTTAATATAGGTACCATCTCCATCACCAAGTCCCCTTCTTTCTGGCTTCCCCTGCTGCCAGGCCCCCGATGTGTCCCAAGTGCTGAGCTCTGAGCCCAGGACAGGATGCCCACAGCCCTTAGGGGGGGTCCCATCCTCATCTCCTGCCCATTCGTGGCATTCATTCTCTGCCCCATGCCCTGAGTGTTTCCCCAGGAACATGTGTGACGACGCGTTGGGGTCCCCTGACTCCTGCACCCCCGTAATGGCACGAACAGACTCCACCGGCCCGTAGAATGGAGGGAGTTTATTGTTTCTCCAGGATACAGCACAGCACAGATGTCATCTGGTTACAGGGCAGGCCTAGGATGCCTCAGCCCCTGGAGATGGGGAGACTGGGCCCTAAATCCCAGCCCCTGGCTTAGGCTGGTTCCTCCATGATCCCAGACAGCCACTAAACTAACTCTCTTTCAGCCCTGCCCCGGCCCGGCAGCATTCCCCTTCCTTTGTCTCTCTCCTGGGGGTAGCTGGTCAGACAGGTTGAGAGACCCTCTTAGCATAATGACTCATCCTTCTGGGCTGTGGTACCGATGGCAGCCATTGGGGATTACCACAGAGCCAGCATAGGAACTAGCCAGATACCCCCACTCACGTCACAGTTCTCCCCTCCGAGAGCGAACTGAGCAGGGTCACTCCGCCGTGACCTGGGGAAGTTCGGGTCCTCTGCGTGGGAACCCGCCCTGGGGACATGGGTGCTCCTTGACTCGGGCCGCCGCGCGAGGCCCCACAATAACTGGCTTCCTCTGTCCACTCGCTGCATCGCTCCAGGGCGACTGACACAGGCCTGTCCTCTGTGGTCGCACCCATCCTCCGCTGGCCTTGATCTCTGGCCAGGGTCTCTCGGCCAGGGCCATGAGCCCAGCGAGCCTTCTCTGGACAGCCAGGGCGGCCTCCACCCTGACGCTCCATCCCGGGAGGTCTTCCTCCCATAACTCTCTCAGCAAGCCCAGAGGCTCCTCTATACAGGGTAGGGGCCCTGAGCAGCTTTCTCCCGTCTTGGGCCTTCCCGCCCCTCTGGCAGGAGTCGCAGGACCGGCCGCACGCTGCACGGCTGCGAATATTCCCGGCCAGTAGAAGTGTTGGAGCAGCCTCAGCCGGGTGCCCGGATCCTCGGTGGCCCGCAAAGGGGACGCAGGGCCAAATACAGCAGCTTGAGGTGATACTTTGGGGGATGACCAGCTGCCGCTGACCCCATGCCCTCACCTTCCTGGGGGAAGCCATTCCCGAACAGGAATCCCCGCTCCCACAGGAATCTCTCCTGGCCTCCTCTCCCAGGGGCTGAGCTGTACGGAGGCCAGCCTGGTCCTCAGCCTCTGCAAGGAGGGGTCTGCCTGCACCTCAGCCTGGAATTCAGCCGCTGGGGCAGGGATCGACCTGTTCCCCACCTTTGCCTAGGTCCGGGGTCCCCGCTTGGCTGGACCCGTGTCCACGGTGATGGGACCCTGGGGACCCTGCCAGGAGTCCTTCCTGATCCAGGTTGCCAGCCCTCGCTGGCTCTGGCTCCGGCGGTGACTAGAGCCCGCTGGGATTCATGGGGCCACTCCTCCAGGTCATTCCCCATCAGCACCTCGGTGGGCAAGTGCGGTGCACCCCCACTTCCTTGAGACCTTCCTTGGCCCCCATTTCAGATGCACCCTGGCTACGGGCACCTTAAACGGGACCCGTCATGCCCTTCAGGGTCAGCTGCGTGTGGGGTAGTATCCGGTCTGGGGCCACTATGTCAGATCGGGCCAGCGCCACCTCCGCCCCGTGTCCCAGAAACCCGTCACCTTCCTACCATCCACCTCCAGGGGTATGAGGCACTGGCCCGCAGGGGCCGCCCTGCCCCACCCGGTACACGGAGAAATCCGCCTCCCGAGGGTCAGACCTCCCGGGGTGCACTGAGCATCCTTCCCCCCACTCTGAGCTGAGGTTTGCCTGCCAGCCCCTGCCTCTGGGGCAGCCTGCCCTTCCTCCAGCCCCAGCCAGTTAACCCTGGAAAGTCCCAGGTCATGGGACCTGGTGCACTGAGCCCTCTTGTGGCCTTTTTGCCCACAGCGATGGCAAGTTAGGCTTTGGGCTGTCTCTGTCCAGGCCCTGGCTGGTTCTCTGGGGCACAGACGTCCTGTTCCTTGGGCTCGCCTCGGAGGTGCCTCTCTCCGCCGCTCAGCCGAGAACCGGTCTCTGCGCGATTCCCTTTCCCTCCGGGATTCCCGTTCACACCTGGACCGGCTCTCTGTGAACTCATCCGCCAGCCTCCCCGCTTCCTGGGGGTTCTCCGGACTTCGGTCTTTGAGCCACAGCCTCAGGCTGGGTGTGCACGCTTTATAGAACTGCTCCATCATGATCAGCTTGAGCAGTTCCTCTGCGGTCTGGGCTCCAACTCCAGACACCCACTTGCGGCAGTATTGCGCCAGGCGGGAGGCCAGATCCACATAGGTCTCCCGTGGCTCCCTCTGCACGCCCCGGAACTTCTTCCTGTACATCTCGGGGGTCAGCCCGAACTTGTGCAGCAGGGCCTCCTTGACTCGGTTGTAATCCCCTGGCTGTAGGTCTTCCAGCTGATTGAGCACCCCGGTGGCCTCCTGGTTCAGTGCGGGGATGAGCTCCTGCAGCCAGTCAGCTGGGGGACCGTGCAGTCCACAGGCCCTCTCAAAGGAGCTGAGGAACCCGTCTATGTCGCCCATGTCCTTCAATTGGGCCACCACGAGCTTCCAAGCATCTGGCCGCCCCGGCCTTTGGGGCTCATCTGCACTCGGTGCAGCTGGGGCCCTGCCGCTCCCGGCCATGGCCAGCTCATGCTGTCGCTGCTCTCACGGTCCTGGACTTCCACCTTCATCTGCAGCTGGAATTCTAGCCGCCGCAGCCCGAGGGGTTGGACCCCCGGGCGGACTACGGCTTGCAGTGCTCCCTGGGAGGCAGTCTCTTCGGGCGGCCTCCAGCGCCCGCCTCTCCGAGCCTGACACGCTCCCAGTGGGGTCTGGCTGTTCCCACGGGGACAGGATCCCAGCCCTGTGGCTGGTCATTCTCTTCCAGCCGGGCAATCAGCTGGGCCTTGCTGCGCTCCGCACAGGCAAGCCCCTCTCTGCACAGCTTCACCAGCTCTGCCTTCAGCAGTTGGGTATAGGCCATCTCCCGCTGGTCCTCGGTGCAGACTCACCAGTCTAGTGCTGCTGCGCCCACGATTCTCAGGAACCGCTCGCTCTGTTTCCAGCACGCCTGGTTCCATGGCTCTGCTTCTACTGTGCCTAGTCGCCGCTGGATGCTCCATCCACGGGGTGCAGTGCATCCCACTCCTGACACCAGTGTGACGACGCTGGGGTCCCCTGACTCCTGCACCCCGTAATGGCACGAACAGACTCCACCGGCCCGTAGAATGGAGGGAGTTTATTGTTTCTCCAGGATACAGCACAGCACAGATGTCATCTGGTTACAGGGCAGGCCTAGGATGCCTCAGCCCCTGGAGATGGGGAGACTGGGCCCTAAATCCCAGCCCTGGCTTAGGCTGGTTCCTCCATGATCCCAGACAGCCACTAAACTAACTCTCTTTCAGCCCTGCCCCAGCCCGGCAGCATTCCCCCTTCCTTTGTCTCTCTCCCTGGGGGGTAGCTGGTCAGACAGGTTGAGAGACCCTCTTAGCATAATGACTCATCCTTCTGGGCTGTGGTACCGATGGCAGCCATTGGGGATTACCACAGAGCCAGCATAGGAACTAGCCAGATACCCCCACTACGTCACAACATGGAAGCAGCTCTTGGCTGTCTGCTGCCCTGTAACAAATGGGCCAATGTGCCGCTGCCCTCTAAAGGAGGTGATTGGAGCTGCTTGACTGTGTGTCACACATCTTGGACTGTAACCAACAACGGGAGAGTCTCCTTTAGCATATGTTGAGGACACCTGGGCTATGTTTACACTGGCGCGATCTTGCGCCAGAGATATGCAAATGAGGCTAAACATGGAATATCGCCGAGCCTCATTTGCATATCTAATGAGCCGCCATTTTGCGGAAGAGGCTCCTGCGCCAGAAGGAGCTGTCTACACTGCCCCTTTTTGCGCAAGAAAAACCCTTTTGCGCAATGCCGCTATGCTGATTATTTTCAGGAATAACGGCATTGTGCAAGAGGGTTTTTCTTGCGCAAGAAGGGGCAGTGTAGACAGCTCCTTCTGGCGCAAGAGCCTCTTCCGCAAAAATGGTGGCTCATTAGATATGCAAATGAGGCTTGGCAATATTCCACGCTTAGCCTCATTTGCATATCTCTGGCGCAAGATCATGCCAGTGTAGACATAGCCCTGGGGTTTTATGGAGACACGTGGATGCAGCGATCACGAATTCCCAAGCGGTGACTGCTCCCCCCTGTGCTGCGGCCTCTGTATCAGAGGCAGCAGGGCTGGAGGGGGGCCTGGGAGTAACTGCAGGTTAACCTACGAGCCCAGGGGGACAGTGACCCCTGATGCTCTTGCTCAATTTACTGCCTGTGGAGCTTGCAAGTGTTTTCTCCCATAATAGTTGGGTTTGAGCACCAGCAGCACTGCCAGCCCTGAGCCCTTTGCCGGCTCATTTGCTTGCAGTCTGAAGCTGGAGCATGCCGCAGGTGGTGTTTAAATCATGCCTGCTCCTGATCTCCTACATCACTGGCCCCCTGCAGCGCCCTCATTCCCAGGGGGGTGATCCCTGCCCTCAAGAGCTTATAATCTAGGTGTAAATGCAGCTGGGGATTGGGCCGTTTTACTACCAGTTTGTCTGGATGTGCTGTGAGCCTGATCAGACCACACAGAGGCGAAAACTGGAATGAGGCTGAGTTACAGACAACGCACTTACCAATGTTGCCTCTCTTTCCCCTCCGCCCATCCATGTGTAGAAGAAATGTTATGTGCACCAAGGCATGTGTGAATGTGCACCACCACTAGAAACACATGCTGCCATGTACCTCATAGGGAGATATCTCTTTAGGAGACCCAAGAAGGGAGGTAGGAGTGAGTTGTCTGGGTCATTGTTGCTAGGCCGATTTAGCACTTCACATCCAGAAGCTTCTGGAATTGGGTTGGTAGTTTGGAGGTTTGCTCCAATGGGTTCTGTTGCTGGGGTTAGACTCCATGAGGGCAAGCAGGCTGGGCAGCTGCTTTCCTAAGGGTCGCGTGTCCTGTGTGAGCTGGGAGAAGCTGAGCTCAGGAGCAGAAAGCAGGCTGCTGTCCTTCACTCTGCAGCACTTTACAGCAGGGGTTTCTGTACATCTGTATGCTTGTGCCTTAACCGAGTGACTGGTTAACCAGTCAGCTGGCTGGCTAGCAGTGACCCGCAGCCGAGGAAGAGTCTGCCTGGGTTCCATCTGAGGATTTCTACGAGACAGGGAGAGAAGTTTCAGACTCAGTAAATTAGGCAGATTTGGCGACCAAAGACACTGAGACTGAGACTGAGGTGAATGAAGCCGAAGCTTTTGGGATCTCTCAGTTTCTTCTTACTGAGTTTTGTGTGGACTGAACTGTTCACATTTTACTTTTGGGTTTCTCTTTTGAGTATGTTCCTTGTAACGGTGAAGGTAATGCCTGTGGGCTATAAAATAGCTGTGTTATGTTGTAAAAATTAGATGATTATGTTTCTTCAACATAAGATTGTATAAAGCTATTTAGTCCATTTTTGGACTTGAAGGTGAGGATGTTGACCCCGGGCAATCCTTACTGAAAAGCCTTAGAGACCAAACTCTGGGTCTCCAGCTACTTTCTATGGGAGATGGGTTTTTAAAGCGCTGAAGAAGGGCAATGAAATGAACTCTAGCCCACCCAGGCAGCTGTGGGCACTCTGCTAATGCGGTGGGTGGCATTTGAATCTCTCCTGGGCGGCCGCCTGTAGCCAGACATGAACCCCATCTTGTTTTCCCCCCCCAGAGAGCAAGAGAAAGGCAGTCAGCCTTTGATGCACTGGGAACGCAGGTGTGCTGCCTGTCCCTGACTCTACCATAAACAGAAACCAGACAGTAAATGGGCTAGCTGACGACCCGGGCCTCCTGCCTGATGGCTAGTACCAGTAATTGACACGCCTGCACTGTCCCAGGAGAGGAATCTTCGCCCATCACATACTAGAAGTGCCCATTGTCTGCATTTTCCCAGGTGTGAATTATGCTTTGCACCCTTCGTGGGAAACTTGGCATTCAAAGCCATTTTTCCTAATTGGCCACTTGAGACCAGGAAGAAGCTTATGTGACCCAAGGGGTATAAAGAGGGGTTTAGTAGCCCACCCCATTTGAGCTCCAATCATCTATACCTGCTGGCAGGTATTGATTGTCTCCCGAGGTCTGTGGGACGCCCAACCTCGCCCTACTTCTTCCCGAGGGATTGAGAGAAAGACGCTGGCCACGCCAAGTCTGGAACGCAGGGGTGAGAATATATACCTGCTATGTGTCTATTTTGCATGCATTTAATAAGAGCTCAGAGAACCAAAAGGGTTTCATGGTACCTGTAAGTGACTTTTGTTTTAAGTGTAATTTCTGTCCTGTCCTTTTGTAGTGGCTGTGTTATCTGTAACACAGCAGTAGCATTTAACAGCTAAGTTTACCCTGTAACAATAAAATAGTAACTGTTTAAGCTTTAACCTAACTCCTTCAGTTGCTGTAACAGAACCAAGCACAATTTAAAAGAACTCCAGCTGGTCATAAGGGACAGATCCGTTGGGGCGCCCGTCAACCTCTTCCAGGTTGCCCGCTGCTAAGGGACCCCGGTCCTGGCAGTTGAAGTCTCGGGTGTATAAGCTCTCCCTGTAAACTTATTGGGGTGCCCGTCAACCTCCTCCAGGTTGCCCACTGCTAAGGGACCCCGGTCCTGGCAGTTGAAGTCTCGGGTGTATAATACACACACACACACCACTCACTGCCCTGACCATCGGCTGACACCGCCCAAGTGCACAGCTTAGAGGGAACACTGCCACTTAATGGTGCAGTCATGCCAGAGAATCAGGGACATAGCATGTTAGGTGCTGAACAAAAACGATCACTGACCTCAAAGTGTGTGTTAAACGTTAGTGGACGGGCCCCATGCAATTCCTGGGAATGCCTGGCAGGCCTCTAGCCAAAGTGAGAGCTGATCTCCAGGATGTGAGAGGGGAAAGCATTGTGTAACTCTTCTGTGTCCATGATTCTTACCCATTGTTCCTGTAATCTTAACCTTGGCTAATAAAACTCCAGATTCTTTTCACTTTCAACTTAACTCAGTGCTGCGATGCCATTGGCCGTGGGTGACCCCATGGCTAGTGGAGGCAAGGCCCCCAGTCCTACCCACCAGACCCCATGCTCCCCCTCCCTCGAATGTGGCCTGCTGGTCCTTGCCCAGCCTCTTCCCCAACACCCATCCCTGCAATGTGGCTGCTGGCACTTGCTCCTTCCCTGGCCCAGGGTAGCACCCCCTGCCCAGCCTCCCAGAGAGGAGGTCCGGAGTTCCAGAGAGCCAGCAGGTGGCACGGCCTTAGCCTGTGCCGGTCCTGGAGCTCTGGAGAACTGGCCAGCGGCCATGGCAAGGGCTGGGCATGGTGGGGCCAAGGGAGGCAGTTGGGGAAGGCAGTGCCTTCTCTACCTAGGATACCCGCTGCCCATGCGTGCTGCTCTCCGGGAGCTGGTCCTGAGGTCAATGAGACACGCGAGGGTGCGCTGTTCCTTTGGGGCCAGCCGGACTAGTGTTGCTGCGGGTGTTCAGTGGAGAAGGGGCTGGATGCGACAAGTGAACATCTTCAAAAGGGCTCAGGACTGGGGTGCTCTTGGTTTTACCCTGCCTGGGCAGAGGAAGGAGTTCAGCCTCCAAGCCCAAGATCTGACCTCAAGCCCTTGCTCTGCCAAACTCCCTGCATGACCTAATCCTACCGCTTCCAGGTCTGTGCAATGGGGATGAAACGTCCCCATCTCCCAAGTGAGTTCAGATGTATCATTTGGTATTCTAAAGGAAGGGGGGAGGGTCCCATCCCCATCTCCTGTCCATTCACAGCATTTGTTCCCTCCCCAAGTAGGTGCTCGACAGCCATGGAGATTGAAATATTTCCACTCCCTTGGTTCCCCCACAGCGAGAACATCAGCGTCCGTCCTATCGGGACCATACAACCCATCCTATTGCAGCCCCGATCCTCCTTCCACCTTGCTCGGAGGGGGTGGGGCAGGAAGGACACATGCCCTGGCAGCAGTGAGAAACCAGATCCAGCACCGGTTGAGATGGAGCACCAGACCCTCGTGTTAAGGAAACCACCATGCCGGAGGGCACCAGTCATACCACAGGGAGAGTCAGGCTCAGGGTGTTCTGCTAGGCTCCTCTCCCAGGGCTGGGGTGGCCTCTCTTTAGGCAGAGGAAAGAGGGCCCTGCCTGGCCACAGTGAGGTTGGAGTCTCCAAGCACACGCAAAGAAACGGTGTGGATGGGCAGGTGGAATTCGAAGTCACTCCCCCAGGAGGCGCTGTGCTGCTAGGGGTGCTCTCCTATGGAGAAGAGAGGAGACTGAATCCCATATCTAGGGTGACAAGATGTCCCATTTTTAAAGGGGCAGTCCCATGTTTAAGCCCTTCTGACGGTGTCCCTTTTTTTGAATGGCAAATTGGCCTGTATTTTCTGTCTCTTCCCCTTCCTATCAGTACTGGGGGGTCCTGCTGCTGGCTGGATCCTTGCTTGCCAGACGCCTACCTGCCAACCGTGAGTAGGGGGAGTCCAGTGGCTGACAATGGGGGTGAGCAAGCAAAGCTGCAGTGTGCAGGGTCGGCTGCTGCCCCTGCTGGTCCATCAGTTCAGGCCCTGCTGCATGCCCACTCTGGGCCAGGAGACTCCCCCCCCCACACACACACCCTTCCCCATTTCCAGCCAGCACTGGCTGATGTGTGCAGGCAGGTGATGGCTGGTTACATGTCACCTGGGCTGCCCACCCATTGGCTCTTTACATGCTTTCCCTCTCACTATCCTCTCCCTGCTGTGCCCATTCACCCCCACACACCCCGCACAGCTGCTCCTCCATATCTCCCCCCAGTAGGGTGTGCCCTCCTCCCTGTGCTGTGCAGAGAACCAGCCGCTGGGTGGATCATTCACCTTCCCAACAGCCTGGCTGGCAGGCTCCTTCCTTCCCCCACTGCCTCTGGCTGGGCTGGCACCCAAAGAAAGCTCAAGCCCTCTGGCCCAGGGCGCTGGCCAGGAGGAGCCAAACCCCACATGTGCCACAGCCCAGGCCTAGGGAAGCTTCCCGGCCCCCCCCCAGCCGAGCTCTGCAGTGCTGGGGAGGAAGCTATTTGCAGCCTGTTTGTGACCTGACCCTGCAGGTCCCCAGGCTGGGGTGCTTAGCACCCTCTTCACATGCTGCCCCCCACCTTAGGTCCTGCCCCTAAGGAGTGAGGGGCTGCTCTCACCCCAGGCACCCTCCCCTGCTGAGCCACCTCTCTGGCTGGGTTGGCTGAAGTCCCCGCAGTCAGGTTCCGTGGGCCCTGGTGCTCCGTGCAGCCTTAGGGCTTAACCCCTTTCTGCCCAGGCTGTAGCCAGGGGACAGGAGGTGGCTGGGTTATTTTGGTGGCCAGCAGCAGCTTGGAGATTGAGCTGCCATTCGACACTGTGCAGGCAGGAAGCGACTAGGGATGTGATAGTGTACATGGTTCACTGATGAGCCTGGGCTCGTAGGTTAACCTGCAGTTACTCACAGGCCCCCCTCCAGCCCTGCTGCCTCTGATACAGAGGCCGCAGCACAGGGGGGAGCAGTCGGCTCTGCAGGAGCTGGTATGCACGCTGAGATGGATTAAAAGCCAGCTTCCCACGCGGCACCGGTTCCCAAGGAGCCGCTTCCCACCCTGTGTGTAAAGATGTAACTGCTGGAATTTTCAGTGGTTACATGTTTACCTGAATACACACATCTTAACAGCCCTAGAAGGAACAAGCTGCTTCTAGAGGAGCAGGGGGGAAGAAGAAATCTCTGAAAAACACAAGCCAGGTCATCTCCACCTCCACCCCCGCCACATTCCACTGGCAGCGGCTCCCATCCCCTCCCTCCCACACTGAGCGGAAAGGCAACTGATTGCTATGGGCTGGTGCAAACCCGAACAAAAGGCCATGGAGTGGAGGGCTGTGACCCAGCATGTCCCCACATGTTTCCTTGAGAAGATGCAGCAACAGGTACCAGGAGAGGCGGGTCTGTCCTGGAGGCCCAGCCAGGCATGGAGGGTGGAGAGTGGTCAGTCACCCCGTCCCCATGTGAGAGACTTTTCAGGAATGCGTGTCACCTCTCCCCAAGCAAACCTTCAAGATAAGAAGGTAAATAAAGGCTCCAGCCACACAGTATTTCTTTTTAACAGGGGCTGTTAACTTGATGTTAATTTGAACATTTGTACTGCATCTTTCAGACAGACTGATTGCCCTTGAACTCACTTGAGTATGAGTAATTTTATCAGGTGTCCCATGTTCAGCACAGGGAAATATGGTCACCCTAGGTATCTTGGACTGGAGTTGTGTGACTTTTGGAATCAATTAGCCCCTCAAAGGACTATTGATGTTTGGAAAGCTTGTCTGGCATTACTGGGGACTTCAGAAGAAAAGGGCAGGGGTGCCTGTTTTGCTGCAGCCATCTGCTAGAAGGCATTGCAGGCAGGGTCACCCAGGAAAGGGTGAGGTACCAAGTGAGACATGTCACCCCTGTGGAGAGCCAGGGTTCCCCAGAAAGTCTAGAACTGAGAATGCAGGAACAGAGAAAGGGTCAAAGTGGGTTCTTATTCAGTCTGTCTCTCTTTTTGTTCCCTCCCTAACTATTCATCTGTAATGCCCCCTCCACACCTCTCTCCATTCGGCTTTTAAGCCATTGACTCTGTTTCTGATTGATCGGTATGTTCTTCATTTGTGTACTTCACCCCCAAGAACCATCTTACTGTCGCTGCTTGTCTTTGTGCAGACTGCAGCTCACTCTCCTTCCAGGTAATGCAGGTGAAGCCACGGATTCCCCTGGCTTCAAAGGTACATGCTGCTGCCTCTCTTTGGCTGGGAATGTGTGAATGTGATGGAGGAGAAAAGGAAGCCCTCCCCCCCCCCCCCGCCCCCAGGCGTCTAGTTAAATCCTGGTGGTTAGAACCTGCCTCTAATCCCATCCCATCAGTGGGATCCTCAAAAGGGTAAACTTGGAATTGCAGCTGCTGTCGGGGGCAAAGGAGAGGAGAAGCAAACGGGTGGGTGGTTTTGTTTTACCTTCTTTCCAGACCATGGCAGCCACAGCGTGTGATGTGGTGGCAAGAGAAAGTTTAGGGCCAATTCTGCCAGGGTTGCTAGATGCTGCTGATTAAGAACTAGGGATCCCTCTTGCTGCAGCTAACATGAAATGGGGGGGGTGAAAGCAAGACCATCCTGCAGAGCAATCTGCTTTTATGCCGAAAGCCTGGCCCAGGAAGGATGGGGAGGGTTAGCCGAGTCCTGTTAGTGCCTGGCAGCCTCGGGATCTCCGCTAGGGCAGAAAATCCCATTTGAATAAGAAGCTTGCTGAGGAAGCTGCCTGCTCCGTGAACGAGGGAAAGCAAATGCCCTGAAATATTGCGCCGGGTGCTGGTCGCTGCAGGAGGGGAGGGTCCTCCATTCTCTCGCAGGCTGTTGGCCAAGATGACAGTAGCAATAGCAACTGGCCGTTAGGCAGGACTTTTCCCTGCCCCTGCCTGCCAGTCACTGGGAGCGGAGGATGAATGGCCCCTGCTAGCACTGGCCTCCTAGAGGACAGCTGGAAATTGCTCCAGAGACCTCCTCTGAGCCCTGACCTAGTCCTTCCCCGAGGGCTGCCATGCTGGGAAGAGCTGTCCCTCAGAGCTCTGAAAACTGCAGGTCCCGGTGCTTGGATCGGGCCAGGCCATCCAGGTAGCTGGTCTGGTGGCAGCATGTGGCCGAGAAAACCATCCCAGCACTAACCGAAGGCCGGCATCTGAGTGTGATCCAAGTTGGGATATTTCGAGGAGGCCAGTGTAGTCCCTGCAGGAAGGAAGATTGTCTTCCTACTACTAAGGTGGGTCTTAGTAGCAACCGCCCACCGAACTTACATAACCCACACACCGAGGCTGCGTCTAAACTACGATCCTGTTCCGCAAGAGGAAATGCAAATGGAGCGCTCATTTGCATAGGTCGCGCTCTCATTTGCACTTCCTCTTTGGATCCCTTTTGCGCAAAAAAGAGCTGTATAGACGGCTCCTTTTTGTGCAAAAACCCCCTTTTGCACAAGAGCTGTTCTTCCTCAAAAAGGGGGGTTTTGTGCAAAAAGGAGCCGTCTACCCAGCTCTCTTTTGCACAAAAACCTCTTGCTCAAAAGGGATCTGAAAAGGAAATGCAAATGAGAGTGTGACCTATGCAAATAAGCGCTCCGTTTGCATTTCCTCTTGCGAAAGAGGATTGTAGTTTAGACGCAGCCCTAGTGTGGGGCACTGCCCCATGTAGTGGCGCTTAGACCACTTATAGTGAGAGATCAGAACAAGGGTGCTCTACAGCCTAAGCTAAGAGCCAGCTGGCTTTCTAGCTCAATCTGTAGGGCTGCTATGCTAAGCTTCCCAGGTTCAAATCTGCCCCATGGCAGTTACACATGCACTCAGTCCTCCTTTAGAAACAGCTTTCCATGGCTCTGATTTCCTCAGAGCAGTGTGGCACTGATGCCCCATAAACCAGATTTGCAGCTGCAAGGCCAGAGTCTCCCAGATGAACACAGAAATCTAAGCCCACTGCTCCTCCTCCCCTGTGAGGGAACTGAGAGAGGGAGACCTCTTCTCATTGGCTGCAATGGGAAGTGCCACTTCCAGGAAAGAACTTCATTGACAGGCTTTCTTTTCTTGCAGGGGTCATTAAAGGCAGGGAAGGGCCCATCCCGAAACCCTGCATCCAAGCCCCTCTAAACACCGGCCGTGTCTGGCTCCGGCACCAGACAGTGCCTGACTCTGGTAACAGGAGGGCTCTGAATTCCTTCCACCAGCTACAGATAGTGCGCTGCCCACTTCTTAAGATGGAGCCAGTGACCTCCGGGATGGGGCTTGGTGGAAGCAGGCAGAGCTGGAGACAGATGACAGACATCCTGCTCCTCTGCTCAGGTGAGCGGCCAAGGAACAACGCTTGATTCCTCCTCTCCCTATTCACCCCTCTCGGCACCTTGGGCTTCGGGCCTGACTATGGGAATCCAGCTCTGTGTAACTGTCCCTGCCCTGGTTCTCCTAACACTGCACAGCTCTGGTCTTCCCTGTGCAGAGACCAGAGAGGCAGATCAGTGGGGTGCTGGTAGCAGACAGGATGCTCCTGTCCCCCCCCCCCCCCCAAACTATGGAGATCCGCACTGCGTGCAAAGCAATTCCACCCCCACACCTGAGTGCCCCTTCAAAAGCCAGCCCGAGCTCCATGCCAGCTGCGCGCCTTGCTTTGAACTGGGGGACAGGGAGGAAGGGGGATTTTCTGCTCTCGTGCACACCTCACCGCTGCTGGTGCCTGCATTGTCAAGTCTGATCAGGAGGAGGATCAGTCGGCCCGGCTCCCTCTCTCTCCAGATTTAATTAATGAGCCTTTCATCTCTGCCCTGAAGGAATCTGCTCTCTTCTGTCTTCTTAATTAACGTTCATTAAGCAAATCAGAGGAACATTTCTCCCAGCTGCCTGGAAGGTTCTTAACCCTTGTGAGGCGCCAGGTTTGGGTTGGCTGAGGCTGGGTGGCGAAATACTTGGAGATGGATCCTGGCCCTGGGGCCTCATGGTTGAGTGACCTGACGTGGCAACGTATCTGTCCTAGGAGAGTCAAATTTCCTCCGTCGGGCTTGGAGCTGCACCAGAGCAGATGGGCAAAGGCTCCTTAACCCAGCCATGGAAGTGCCAGGCAGTGGGTGGGTCCCATGCTGTGACATCCCAATCTCGGAACAAGGACAATTCCTGAGCTGTCCTTCGAGTGACTCCCCCATTCTTATCCCATGGCTTCCCCTGCTTTGAGAAAGCTGGAGTCCATTGGCTTCCTCTCTGTGGCAGTGGGAATTTCCCATAATTCTTTGAGGTGGCTTGGGGGTCTCCATCCACAGGAAGAATTTGGCTTAGAACATGAGGGAGGATCCTGTGATTATATTCAAGACCCCTTTCTGGCAAGTGGGTATTTTTCTTTCCAGGCTCTGGCCACATGAAATGAAAGGAAGATTCCTCTCAAGATCTTTCTCTCCAAAAGTGAAGACATGGAGGAGGAGTTGGTGCAAGCCCAAAATAATACTGAGTTCAGTCAGGAAGCTTATTGATCAGGCGTATTGGTTAGAGATGGATTTGGACCAACACCCCCATGCCTCCGGCTCAGGCTTATTTATCCAGCCAGACAAGGTAAAATAGAAACCAAGTTGTTGTTGTTGCCTCAGGGACTGAAAATGTCGCAGGGGGTGGCACGAATACCCTGAGGAAAGCCGAGGAACAATTCTGCTGTGCTTCATAGAGGGGCCCCTGCTGGAGTAACCCAGCACAGACCTCCCTGTTGGCATCCAAAATGGAGGCGTCTGGCAGGATCTGCTCTTGCAAATTGCCCTGCTGGTTCCCAAGGTGTGTGCCATCTCCACTGCCGTCCTTCTGAGACCTATAACTGTAGCAGGATTCTGGCAAAAGGGGCCTCTGGAGATGCACTCTCTCTCCAGGTGTCTGCTGGATGCCTGACACGTGGCGGAGTTTTCTCTGGGACACGTACAAGATTCTGCCTCTGGCCAGCAGGCCGATCAATCAGCCAGTGCCTGACAAAGCCCATTCTGTGAACGTGTTCACAGGGCTCTGCCAGGGTGCCAACCGGAGTGTGTGTGACAAGCTACGAAGCGCCTTCCAGGCCGCTTCCATGGCCCCTTGCCAGGCTGCCAGTCAGCAGTGGCATGATAAATCATCATGTGCTTTCAGGGATGTGTCAAAGTTTTTCCGCTTTCTCTTGTCCAGCTGTGACAGCCACTACCACAAATCACAGGGCCCTGCTGCTGGAGAGCTTAGTCACCTACGATTTAAGTCAAGTCCAGCCATACTGATCATCCAGTAATGGTAAAATGGGCCTTAATAAAGGGCCTCGTGCTCTGCTCCCTTTGGATCTGGGTGGGTGAGTGACACTGTCTTTGTACTCGGAGCAAGTTTGGCTGTCATGCCGCTGGGCGAGATGCATCCTTCACCACTGTCATTGGGAACAGCCCCGGTTTTTGCCTCTTCGCTTACCTGCATGGCTTTGGCTTCTCAGTCACATTCTCTTCGGGCACCTTACCCGGTACAGTCAAACTGAGCTCTCAGTATGAGCGTCAGCCTCACTCACCGGTTCTTTTGTCAGTGTAGCTCTGTAAAACTAGAGCAGTGATGTCAGCTCTGCCCCGGGGTGAAAATTTCTTACAGGCACTGTCCTATTGCAACCCAGGTCCCTGCCAGCTCTTTAAGTAGCTCCCTGCCGGCTTTTGCCGCAGCTCTTGCTGGAGCTGCGCACCTACTTACTTTCATCTCTGGCTTTGCCTGAGTCCACAAGGGGCCATCACCCCAGCCACTGATCCACAGTTAGCAACAACTCTCACTGCCCAGCTGTTTTACTGGTGGGTAGCACAAAAATGTCCTTCTCTGGCTATTACATGCATTATGGTAGTATCCAAAGGTCCCAGTCAAGATCCCTGTCCCATTGTTTTAAATGCTGTACAATCACACAGCCCCTGCTCCACAGCACATACAGTCAAGAGAGGCACCACAGATGAATGGTGGGGAAAGAGGAAGGATTGTCACCTCCAATTTTTGGCAGGGGACCAAAGATGTAGAGAGATGGAGTGACTTGCCCAAGGTTACACAGCACATCTGTGGCAGAGCTGGACATAGAGCCCAACTCTCCTGAATCCCAGCCCAGTATTGTCACCACGAGCTGCTGTTTCAGTCTCCCTCGTGCTTCCACAAAAGACCAACTGGGCAAAGAGGTGGCTGTTTGGATCTCTTCCAAAGGAGGACCAGGCCTACGGACCACAGAGGGTTTGTGTGCACTTCCAGCTGGGCCTGAAGCAAGGCAGAAAGCAGCTCAGCAGCTTGTGCCCATCGCTTCTGGACAGCGTTGGACACAGGGCCAAGTGCTCGTCTACAGCAGCTCTGTCTTGTGCCAGCCAAGGGGCAACTCTCTGGTTGCTACTGCTGCTGGCTCCAGAGGCTCTGGGCAGACCAGTCCTGCTGAAGGGCCCATGGTATCAATCAGACTCATTGATGGAGGTAACAGTGGCAAATGGGGCAACTGCCCTAGGGCCCGGTGATTCAAAAGGGCCCAGGACTCCGGCCACCATCACTGCTACTGTGGCAGCCAGATCTCTGGTCCCTTTAAATTGCTGCTGGAGCATTGCACTGTGCACTCTGGGTAAACAGTATGAAGTTTAATAAGGACAAATGCAAAGTACTCCACTTGGGAAGGAACAATCTGTTTCACACCTACAGAATAGGAAGCGACTGTCTAGGAAGGAGTACTGCAGAAAGGGATCTAGGAGTCAGAGTGGACCACAAGTTAAACATGAGTCAACAGTGTGACACTGTTGCAAAAAAAGCAAACCTGATTCTGAGATGCATTAACAGGAGTTTGTGAGCAAGACACAAGAAGTCTTCTGCTCTACTCTGCGCTGATTAGGCCCCAAATGGAGTATATTGTCCAGTTCTGGCCACCACATTTCATGAAAGATGCAGAGAAATTGGAGAAGATCCAGAGAAGAGCAACAAAAATGATTAAAAGTCTAGAAAACATGAGCTACGAGGGAAGACTGAAAGAACTGGGTTTGTTTAGTTAAGAAAAGAGAAGACTGAGAGGGGACATGATAGCAATGTCAAGTATCTAAAAGGAAGAGGGAGAAAAATTGTTCTCCTTGGCCTCTGATGACAGCACAAGAAGCAATGGGTTTAAATTGCAGCAAGGGAGGTTAGGTTGGATATTAGAAAAAGCTTCCTGTCAGGGTGGTTAGACACTGGAATAAATTGCCTAGGGAGGTTGTGGAATGTCCATCACTGGAGATATTTAAGAGCAGGCTGGATAGGCATCTGTCAGGGATGGTCTAGATGGTGCTTGGTCCTGCCGTGAAGGCAGGGGACTGGACTTGATGACCCCTCGAGGTCCCTTCCCGTTCTAGGATTCTGTGATTCTATGACAGCACAGACGGCTGCCTAGGGGAGGTGCAGTGCACCCCAGGCAGCGGCGCTGAGGTGTCCTTAGGGAAGGCTAGCCCCACCCCACCCCTTTCTGTTTGAGGCCCCACCTTTTCCTGGGATGCAGAGTTGGTCCCCAAACTCTCGCTTGCCCCGCACATTTGTCATCCTCACTGGTGTCACTGATCCCCGCCAGAGGCCCCTTCTTGCTGCTGTAGCTGCTTGAATGTCCATTTGCATTTCTCTTCCCTGCTTTTTTTCACTTGAGGGAGCCTTCCCCATCCCCTCCTGGACCCAGACAGCTTTATTTGGCAATAACGGGCCAGCCTCAGAGCATGGAGCACACCCAGAGCCTGATCAACACCACTGGAGAATTTGTTCCCACATACCTGGAGTCGTACAAAACACAAAGCGAAGAGGCGAAAGAAGCGGTTCTTCCCTTCACCACCTCTTCATCTCAGATCCTTTTCCCTCAGGGCACCCGGCAGCAATCTGTCCACCACCCTATGGCTCTTCCTATCTATTGTCCATGTCCCTGCTCCTAGCTGGCCAGCGTCTATATTTCATAGCCTTTCCCCCATGTCCTCCCCGGGCTGTGGGTGGGTAAAGTGTCAGATTCTCTCAATTCTTACGCTCTGGTTTCCTGGTCATCCTCCCTCCCTGAGCATGGCCATCCACAGGCCGGTGCATCTCTCCTGCTGTCTGCGTGCAGCGTGGTCTATGCCATGGCCCAGTGGGTGGGCCAGGTACCGGGGAGCTGGGTAGACAGGGGAGGAGCGAGGTGCAGTACAGTGGAGGCAGATGCCCCTGGTGGGGTTGCAGAAAGAGCAGGTGGACCAAAGCTGTGCTCTATGGAGGCTGCATCGCACTGAGTCTGGGAGTGTGTGGAGTGTGCTTGCTCTGGGGAGGGGCCGGAAATAGAACAGCCCCTGGCTCTGCTCTAATGGCGTGCTGTGACAGTCGGTTAGCCGGGGGAGTCAGATGGCCCATCCCAGCCCGGGCAGCGAGCGAAGCCGTTAGCATGGGGATGGGGCAGAGTGATTGGCCAGGAGAAATCTGCTTGCTCAGCCTCCAAACTGCTGCCGGGGGCTCCTCCCACCTCTCTGCCCTGATTCCCCCCTCCCCCTCACCAGCTCAACTCATCCACCCCTGCTCGGCTCCACTTTACCCCACCTCATTATACTCAGCTTACCCTGCTCTCCCAGCCCACCTCATCTCATTCTCACCCCCAAGCTCTCTTCCGTCTCCCCCCATCCATCTCCTCCCATCACGCTGCACCATACTCCCCCCACACGCCACCTTCCCTTGTCCTCCCCTCAGCTTCAGCCCCACCCCATCTGGCCTCCTGGCAGTCCCCTTGTCTCAGTTCTCTGGGGCCCGAAGCCCCCTACCAATGTTCTTTGAACAGCTCCCGCCCCAAAGGAAATGGTTCTTTCCACCGACAGCCTCCTCCCTGTGGAGAACTCACACGTGCTAACAATCCCTTCTTCTCCTCCTTTCTCCCCCAAAAATCCAGTGTGGGGGGAGAGGGTGACTGACATTTATTTAAAGCCAAAAATATGGAGCAAGGGGAAATGTTAGCTGCTTTGCTACAGGCCATTTTGCCATGAGCAGCTCTGATATGGAGTTTCTCAGCAGTGGGAACTCTCCCTTCCTTGAGGATTCAGCTGCGGCTGTCAGAACTTGGGTCGATAGATGTTAACGAGGCTTTGAATCTGCAGTGCTGTGGGAACCGCTTTTGGACTCCCTAAGTCCTTGGTAATTCACAGCCCGTCTCCAGTGCTTTCCCCCCATAGCGCCGAGAGGGAAGCTGTGAGACAAAAATAAATAAATAAGAACAAAAGAGAAGGCGAGAGAGAGAGTTTAAATTATAAATAAGGGCTAAGTTTCAAGAACCTTTCCGGAGTGCTTCTAAGGGCAAGTTAGTCTAACCAAGGAGCTCTGCTGTGGGTAACTGAAACAGGGATTAAAGGAAAGCAAGGGGAGCTTGTCCAGCAGGGACTATTCTCTGTCCTGCTCCTGGGCCTGGCCGTCGGCTTCTATTTATTGCTGAGCGCACTGATGGACTTTCTTCTGCTCTAGTGCTTTGGGGAATGCCTGGGTGACGAGGTGAATCTTGCGGTAAGGCCTGAAGCTGGAAAAAGCTGAGCAATTCTTGGTCTCCTTTGGGAGGGTGCTCTTGAAGGGGCTAGCAGAAGATCCCTCAAGTCGATGCTCTTTCTGCCAACATCCCTCCCCAAACCCTGTTCTTGAAGGTTGATCCTGAGGTGCATTGGCAGGACTGAGTGGGGTTGGGGGGTCTAGGCCTGGCAAGACAGGGAATGTTGAAAGTCAAGGTAGAGCTTCCTGGACAAGTACCTAAAAGGGTGTTACAAGGAGGAGGGAGAAAATGTTTTCTCCTTAACCTCTGATGACAGGGCAAGAAGCAATGGACTTAAATTGCAGCATGGCAGGTTTAGGATGGACATTAGAAAAAACTTCCTGTCAGGATGGTAAGACACTGGAATAAATTGCCTAGGGAGGTTGTGGACTCTCCATCACTTGGAGATATTTAAGAGCAGGTTAGACAGACACCTGTCAGGGATGGTGCTTGGTCCTGTTATGAATACAGGAGACTGGACTTAACCTCTTGAGCTCTCTTTGGGTGCGTCTACACAGCACCGTAACGCGAAATAAGATTCGCAATTTGAGCTGTGCATATCTTATTTCGATGCTATTTTGAAATAGCTTATTACACCAAATTTCAAAATAAAGCACTATTCCAAAATGTCCCTTACTCCTCATAGAATGGGCTTGCTGTGAAGATGCGGGATAGCTATTTCGGGATACTCCGGTATTCCGAAATAGCGTTGCAGTGTAGACGTAGCCTTCTAGGCCTAGTGTTCTATGAGTCTATGACAAGCTGGTGGGTGAGGGGCTGTAAGAGCTGGTTGTTGTAGGATGCGATTGAGAGGTCTTGGCAAGCAGTGTGAAGGCCTGGGACCAGACTAGCCGAGGGTGCTCCATGTCTGGAATGATGTTCATGGACAGAGTTGGGTGGAGACGCTGGGATGGAATGAGTGGGGTGGAGTGGGTCTGGGGTGAGGTGATTTGGCAGAGCTGTGCAGCCTCAGTGCTGGCTGTGACCAAGGTGCATTGGTAGACTTGTGTATGGGCCTAGGATACATTTTCATCTAAGTGTAGAACTGTGTGAAATCCAGGGTACAAGCTGCAACGTCTGTGCTGCAAAGCTAAGAAACATTTCAGGACACTTGCAGCTGGAGCTGGGGGAGGGGACTGTTCAGGCTGGATTCCCAGTCTTAGCCTTACATCTGCCTGGCTTTAGGGAGCTTTCGGCCCAGGAATCTTTACGGATCTTTATGCCCTGCACTGTGAGATGCTTGGCCTTGGAAGTGAAGTTCTCTTAGCAGGACTGAGTTGACGCCATCCTTTCCCCATGGTGAGGCTTGCGCTGTCTGAGAGCAGTTCAAAGGCACGAGCCAAAACAAGTATCTGTGTCGAAGTGTCTGTGTTCTTAGCTCCTCCCCCTGTGTCTTGGCTCCCATTTCTCCATCAGCAGCTTTGTGGCAAGCGATACAGAATTTAACAGCCAGGACCTTCTATAGAAATGTCTCTAAAGACTTATAAAATGCAACAGACCATGCAGACTTTTCCCATGTTTTGTGACCCATCCTACTGAATCCCAGTGCGGGCCATAAGGCTGATCTAACATAACTGTTCTGTTAAATTTGGTAGGCCTGTTCCACAAAAAAACTTGCAACCTAGACAAATATCTGGAGGCTGCAGGTGGCGGGTTGTGAAGTGCCGTTTGGGGGGGGGGGGGAGGGAAAGTCTAGCCTCGCTCCTAGCAAATCAGCCACAGGCAGGCCCAGCCAAAGGGTTTGCGGGGCCCAAGGCAGGACGTTGGGTCTATGTCTAGACTTCATCCCTCTGTCGATAGAGGGATGCAAATCAAGCACATCAAAATTGCTAATGAAGCAGGGATTTAAATATCCCGTGCTTCATTAGCATAAACATGGCCGCCACTTTTTTTTCAAAACGGAGCTTTTGCGAAAAAAACCCCAAAACCGTCAGTCTAGAGGCGGATCTGTCGAAAAAGGGTTTATTTTTCGACAGATCCACGTCTAGACTGCCGTTTTTTTCCGAAAAAGCTCCGTTTTGAAAAAAAAAGTGGCGGCCATGTTTATGCTAATGAAACACGGGATATTTAAATCCCTGCTTCATTAGCAATTTCGACGTGCCTAATCTATAGCTCTCTGTCGACAGAGGGATATAGTCTAGACACAGCCTGGGAGTGGGGCCCCGGGCCCGGCCGATGGATGGTGAATACTCAGCAGTGCGGGACCCAAGGCATTTGCCTTGCTCGTCTTGCCCTGGGGTCGGGCCTGGCTACAGGCCAGCATCTCCTTTCAATCAGCAGCGGGGGAATCATTGGGTTCTTGAGGGAAGTCTTGGGCCGCGTGTCCATTGGAGACTAAGCCACTGGAGCAGTTGCACCGAGACAGGTGTCCCAGTGCACACCCCCAGCAGAGATGCAGTGCACCAGAATGAACCATGACTTACAAACCTAAATAAGCTGTTCCAATGTAAGGATTGGTTATCTGTGTGCAGCTCCTCTATGGTAGCCATTGCTCTACTGTTGCTGCAGCCGGGTAGCTACACGGGTGACCAAGCACCTCATTACAGACAAGGCTTCAGCTGCTTTGGGATGCAGGACTCTCACCTAGCACCAGCAGCCTGGGGATGATGTGAGTGCATCCCCCATCCACTGAGTCTGCCCTGATGGACCCCCCTGATTCTGATCTCAGTCTGAGTTTCACATGTCCCATGCCCACATAGCCTTGTTCTGAGTAGCAAATGTTTGGCCAGGCCAGTACCAGTTTCTCTGTCTCGGCCCTGCTCTGGGTGCACCCTTCACCTGCTGCAGCCCTTTTGGTTCCTGGCTTTAAATACGTGACTGGTCTCCTGGGTGAAGAACTCCTCTGAAATGTGCAGCACAAAGGCAGGTGAAGGGAAATGTTGAGGGGTTTTTTGGCCTGAGAAGCTGCTTGGGGAATTGCAGCCTTGTGCTCCTTGTAACCTCCCCTTAGCTCCTGCTCCCCAGTTCCTGTGACCTCTGAGCACCTCCAGCCCACCCCAGTAGCATCCCCCTGCTAGTAGCTAGACAAGGATTAATGATGGTCCATCCCTGCCACCTACTGGAGACACTTTTCAAGTCGGAGCCTGCCTAGAAGATAGAGAAGCTCCCTCAACCCTTCTGAGCCTGGAGGTTCCTTAAGTGCTTGGGGAAAAGGGCCTTGGAGCACTCTGAGTGCTCTACTCACAAGAGGGGATGGGGATCCTGGAGTCCTGCACCCCAAACTTGCCTTACTGTGGGGAACCAGGGAGGAAGAGTTGGGGCATCTCAGCCCGATCCCCGGCGGGAGAGTGCGTTAGGTCCCAATTTTATAGGGACAGTCCCAATATTTGGGGTTTCTTTTCTTGTATTATCCCCACCCTATCCTGATTGTTCACACTTGCTGTCTGGCCAGCCTAGAGTGCGGTCCCATTACAAAACTCAGCTCAGCGCCGTGTGGTTGGCATCACCTGAATAACAAGGGTGCCAAGGGTGAGGGCAGAGCTGGTGTTTGCATGAGGGGGTCCCTGCAGGCAAAGCTGTGCATAGGGAGCACTGCCAGCGCTGGGTGTGAGAGCCCAGGCAGAGCTAGGCATGGGGATCCGTGACCCCCAAGGTCTCCCCCACTCCCCAGTTTGGCACAACAAGAAATAGAGCGAAACGTGCAGGTTCAGGGCTGGCCCTACCATGAGGTGAACTGAGGCGGCTGCCTCAGGTGCCAGACTGTGTGGGGGGCACCACTAGGACCCAGAGTGTAGAAAATTGTGTCTGCTGCTGGTGCATATGTAGGTAGCAGAGCAATACCATGAGAGGAGTAGAACAGGAAGAAGACAGAATTGAGACCTTTCAAAGTTTTGGCCTAGGCGAGGGGGCATGGGGGCGTCATTTGAGCTCCCCGCCTCAGGTGCCAAAATGTTGTGGGCCGGCCCTGCTCAGGTTTCATGTAAAACAAAAGCTTCCAGCCCTTTTCCTTGCAAAGAACCTGGAAAATGTGAGGGATGTGAACCATTACAGAGCCATTACTGGGCTGAGGAGAACAAACTGCCAAGCTCTGTTCCCACAGCGGGGGCCCATATGCCCGTTAGGTACAATGAGTCAAGTTTGGGGTTCCCTCCCAGAGACTTCTCCCCCAGAATTCTCTGGCTGGTCCTGTGTTTTCGTCACAAAGGCCCACAACAGCGAGACCAGGATGGGAGTGGTGAGGTTGTGTCCGGACGGGAGATCACAGGGATGTGCTGACACTCTAGCAGCACCCCAACTGCAGCCAGGGTCCGGCACTTGGGGGGTATCCCTTGGCATCTATGGGGGGGGAGAAGAGGGGCTATGGCTGGACTCCACCTCAAATGAAGCCTCTGTAGACCCTGGTGTGAATCTTGCGGCTATGGAAGGTAAATATGTGGTCTCGGATTAAAAAATAAGCCCATTTTGGGCGTTTCCCCTCAGCATCCACAAGATGGAACCTGGAGCAAGTGGATCCGAGAGCGGGGCTGCTCTGGCAAAGGAGGAGGGACCTGCCAGAGTCTCCAGAGGCTGTGACTGGAGAGAAGGAAACTCAGTGTCCTCTGAGGCTGGCCATGGCACCGGTTCCTTATCTGTGTCTCCTGGCTTTGCTGTCCCTCAGGCTGCGCCCTGCTGCAGGGGTCATGGACTCCTGCTATGACTCGCAGGGACGGGCACAGCGCTGCATGCCCGCCTTCGAGAACGTGGCCTTCGGCAGAGAGGTGCGGGTGACCAACACGTGCGGCTCCCCACCCGAGGATTACTGCCTCCAGATGGGAGCGCGGGACACCGCCAAGCTGTGCCAGCGCTGCGACGCAGCAGACCCCTTGCACCACCACAACGCCACCTACCTGACAGACTTCCACAGCCAAGAGGAGAGCACCTGGTGGCAGAGTCAATCCATGGCCTTCGGGATACAGCACCCCAACTCCGTCAACCTCACGCTGCACCTGGGTAAGCGTGACCAGACCCTCCTGCCCCCCTCTGACGCTGGATGATTTCCTGCTAAGCGCCACCCAGCCCTTGGCTTCCAAGGGGCCTGGCCCTGAGTGTCAGGGGCTTCTGGAAGGAGAAGGCCCTTGGAGTGAAGAGGGAGGTGGACTGGTCTGATCAGCTAGGATTACCCCTTCCCCGCCCTGATACAGAGAGATTAAAAATATGAGCCAGACCTGTGGGAGGAACTTGGCCCCGTAGTTGTGTCATTGGCCTGAAATTCAGGAGGATCATGCTGAGTTCCCCACTCCACTGCTCCCTGCGTGACCTTCATCTTGGCAGGGTGACCTTTGCGATCCCTTGTAACCTGGCGTTTCTGTGACTCTTGGCCAGGCAGTGGGATGTCTGCAGTTCATGTAGGCATATCCAGGCGGGCATTACCCTAGTCAGTGTGGGTAAAAGGAGCAGAGAAGATGCCCCAGCATGGACCAGCAAGGCAAGTATGCACCCAGGGTCCCAGGCAGGCTTATACAGCCTGGGTGCCCTTCTCTTCACGGCTATATTTAGCCCAGCAGCTAGATTCAAGCTAGTGCATGGATGCAGGTCGCAGTCACCCCATGTGCTGCAGTGTGGACGTACCCTTAGTCTCTGTGTGCCTCAGTTCTCCATCGATACAATGGGGATAACTGCACTGCCCTGCCTCTCGGGAGCTCTGAGTAGCAATGCATTAAGCTCCTCCAGCGTGGCAGTGATTGCTTCTCATCTGGGTCCCATCTAGCCACAGCTGGGCCCCTCATGAGTGGGGAACTGGAAAGTGGGGTTTGTTTATGGTGTCGAGGAGGGGGCAGGGTAGATTCAGACTGCAGAGGGCCCTGCCGACTGAATGGGCTAATTCAACCCCGAACGCATGTGAGTCCCAAACTGGCCTTTGCCATGCTGCCACTTGCCAGCCGCATTTGCCCAGCCTCGAAAGAGCTGTGGGAGGCTCGTGGGTGTTCCCCTAAGTCTTTGCTCTTCTAGAGCGCTTTCCATCTGGGATCTCGCAGCACTTTATGAAGAGTCACGAATGGAGCTGCATTCACCCCCTCTGCCGACCACCAGTTTTGTGATTTCCAGCTGTCAGAGGAGGAAACCAAGGCACAGAAAAATGAAACAACTTGCCCAAGGCCACACAGTCAGTCAGTGGCAGAGCAGAGAGAGAGCGAGAGAGAGAGAGAGAGAGACTTTTGCCTCCCAGTCCAATGTGGTAACAACAAGCCCCCTTTGTTTCCCCATAGGGAAAAATTGCTATTAACCGTACCGTTATATGTTGAATTCGGTGTATTACACAGGGGTGTAAAAACAGATGAGGTTCTATAAAGGCAGTAACCCTTGGATATTCAAAGTAGTCCCCAATGGTTGAAGGTGTATGGTAGCTTATGCTTCTCACTTAAAGTCTGGTTCACCAATCCGCTCCTTTAGTTTTTCACTAGTGTATATCTCCATTGACTTCAGAGCAGTTCCAAGGGTGTAAAACTGCACTAACGTAGTGGTGAATCAACCCCTATGGTGTAGGTCTTCAACAGGCATAAAGGAGCCACACTGATGCCAGTGGAGCAACGCCAGCTTCCACCAACTGAAAATCTGGCCCATATATTCTAAAACTGTCCCATTTTTTCGACAGTTAAAATATAGGGGCTTGTGCCTTCTACTTACAAATAAAATTTAAAAGGTTTCCCTGCTTTATAAATTATCCTGGCAATTGGCCAGCTCTGTAAATATTGTCATTCTTTCATGTTCTGCCCTCTGCATTCTGAATACAAGAGACTACAGAGAGTCATTGTCTGGGCTAAACAAATATGAAGTAATAATCATAACAGCCAAGAGCTGTCCCTGTGTGTCTGTTTAGCATGGGCCATGCTTGGAGGAGACGCAGTGGTGCTTTTCCCAGTGGAAGCAGTCGATCGCACCTCTTCTGCAAAGTCGTTGGGGTGGAGTGTGGAAGGTTCGTGCGGTGGCCGCTGATTCCTAAGGGACCAGTGGGGGCTAAGGCCGGAGGGAGACTGGAGCAGTTTGCTTCCAAGAGAGGTCACTCCTTTCCCAGCCCCCCATGAAGAGGCAGGCAGACATCTGTTCTGAATCGCGGGGAAGTTAGAACTGGGCTTCCTGCCGGGGACGAAAGGCGACACTGGAGGAGCCGAGAAGCGCTCATTCCGCATTCCAACACCACCATAAACAACAGTTTTTCCTTTTACCACTTCATCTATTGTAAGGCCAGAAGAGACCACTGTGATCGTCTAGTCAGATATCCCCCGCATAACACGGGGCCAAGATGTCCCGGAGCTCATTCCTCTTTGACCTGGGTCAAAACTTTTAGAAAAATATCCAGTCTTGCTTTAAAAAAAATTCTGGTGATGGGAAATCCACTTCAACCATTGTTCCAACGGTTCATTGGCCTCACTGTTAAAAATGTCTACACCTGATACCATCTACATGTTTTGTTAGTCTTTAAAGTGCTACCAGACTATTTGTTGTTTTTTAAGTTTATCTTATTTCCAGTGTGACTCTGCCTAGCTTCAGCTTCCAGACAATGGAGAGAAGTGGTAGCTTTGTCTGCCCTCTGCTATCAAACGTGTCTTCCCCACATAGGAATTAAATAGACTTTGATCAAGTCACCCCTTAACCTCTTTGTTAGCTTAATAGATTGAGTTTCTTGAGTCTTTCAATATAAGGCATGTTTTCCAATCCCTTAATTATTCTTGTGGTACTTCTCTGAATTCTCTCCAGATTTTTTTTTAAATCCTTCTTGAACTGGACACTGTATTCCAGCAGTAGTTACATCAGTGCCACAGAAGTAAAATTACCTCTTTACCTTTCCTCCATATTCCTCTGATTATACATCCCAGGATCACATTAGCCTTTTGCCCGCAGCATCACCATGGAAGTGCATGTTCAGCTGATTATTCCCTCAAATCCTTTTCAGAATCATTGCATTCCAAGACAGCATTCCCCACTCTGTATGTATAGCCTACACGTTCTTTGTTCCGAGACATGACTTTACCTTGGAATTTATTAAAACACATATTTGCTTGCACCTGGCTTACCAAGGGATCCATATTGCTCAGTCCTCTTCATTATTTACCACAACCCCCTTTATTGCCAACTTTTATTATAAATGAATTTATATTTCCTTCTAGGTAATTGATAAAAATGTTAAATAGCATAGTACTAAGAACTGACTTCTGTGTAGGGTTGCCAGGTGTCCGGTATTCACCCGGACAGTCTGGTATTTTCGCCTCCTCTCCGGTAAAAAAATTCAGAGAATACCGGACACCTGAGATTTTCTGATTTTTTCCCCAGCCAGGAGGCAAAAATGCCGGGCACCTGGCAACCCTACAAACACTCAGCGCCCGGCCTCCCTCCTCCCCTTCCCCCCCCGGCTCCCAACACCCCCAGCCCCCCGACCCCAGCCCCATGCTTACCTGGTTACGCAAGGCTGCCGGCACAAAATGGCTGCCAGCCAAAAGACTTAGTGCTCAACCACTCCCCTGTTCCTATCCCTGCACTCACTCTTAAAGGGGACATGCTGTTTTATTTATTTATTTATTTATTTATTGACTTAAGTCCTTGGAGTCCTTTTTTTTTTTTTTTGCTCAACAACTTTGGTCTACCCCCCCCCCCCTTTTTTTTCCCCTTCAACAGAATTTTTTCCCAGTGTTGTTGGTTTTTTTTGGGGGGGGGTGTTCGGTATTTTTGTTTCAACCATATGGCAACCCTACTTCTGCAGGGTTCCACTGGAAACATACCTGACTGTCAACAAGGAATCATCGATTATATTTTGTGGCCTATTACTTAGCCAAACAAGTCAAATGCCTTACAGAAATCTAAGCCTATTATACTGCTGCTATTACCTTTATCAACCAAACTTGTATAGCACCCCCTCTCCATCTGGTTAACTTCTTTAATGCCAATCTGCTTACAGGTTTTGATGGACAGGTCTGCGTTCTTCTCGATTCCGCCATCCAATCAGCAGAGTGTATCTTCTTTATTTTTTCCTCTGAATTTATTTGGCGGTGCCTCCACCCACCTCATTCCTTCCTGGCAGGGTCACCAGGGCAGCTTGGGAGGAAAATTCTAACCACAGGGTAATCCCAACTTACTTGCCAGATAGTTGGAGACTCCCAGAAAATAACACAAACACATACAATATATTCAACACAATAATTATATTAAACAGGAGACAAATATAATAGGGTAAAACACTATTTTTAGGTTCACCAGTGCCCACGCTGCTAATACTTGTGACTTTCCCTAGTCACATGACTTGATGTAGCAAATGTAAGATTAGTGTTCTGTTGGTACGCGTACTTTGTTGGGGCCCTTGATGACCTATGACCACAAAATTCCTCTCTGCAGTGGTTTAGCAGTGAGACTAATTGGGTTCTGTACAGCCCAAAGGACTCACAAGTGGGAGAAGGTGGTAAATCCCTCCACAGGTTTAATATGCAGCAGGTTATAAAATCCCCAAACCCTTACTCCCTGGCTTGAGGACACAGTTCAGGGAGTAGGGGGTCCCCAAAACAAATTCCCTGACTAACTAAAAGATGATGCACTCACAAATTCCATGAATGATCCTCAGGTTCAGAGATGACTCTGGACTCCTCAGTCACTGCAGAGGGCTGATCTCTGCTGGCAGGGATCCTCTTCAGGCAGGAATCAGGTGGCTTCGGTCCCAGGATTTTCCTTCACCACAAAGGGGTGCAGGGCTCAAGGTGCAGATTACACAACTGTACTAAAATCCAAACTGTAGTCTCCTAGCCCAGCATCCAGACACACACACAGCAGGCAGCAGCCCTGAACTAGCCGACAGAGCAGAGCTGACCATGTGGTGACTGGTCTCACCTAGGGAGCTCGAGGGCTAACTCAGCCTGGCTGGGGAAGTTTCCCAGCAAACTCTATAAACTGGGAATCATCAGTGGAGAAGGAAGAGCCCAGTGGAGGGATCTTTCTTTCAGGTTCCTAGAGGCCAGTTCTCAGGGGGAACCCTGCATGCAGGCCTGGGGCGTACCAACTCCCCACACAGCCAGTCCTGCCCTTGCCCTTGCCCTTGCCCTTGCCCTGGCTGGCTCCAGCCTCACTCAAAAAAATGGCTTCTCCCCTTTCCTGAACTCCCTGGGAGGGGCATCTCACTCCCTCTTGGTTGCCAGGCAGACTCTGAGTTTGCCTTGGCTCCCCCTCCCCACCAGGGACAGTGTGCCTCTCCCTGAGCTGCCAGCAGACAGAGCCCCAGGAATCTAAGTAATCTTCTTGGGAGTTACACTTGTAATCTTATCAGAAAAGATGAAGGATTAATTTGAAATCAGTTTCTCATAAACCCGCATTGATTAGAATTCTTTATATCGCCCTCCTTTGAATTATTTGTGAACCGAATCTTGTATCAGCCATTTTTTACTGGCTTATCCTCGTTACCCCCTCTCCCAGTGTTCCAAGAATTCTTGAAAATCAACATTAATGGGCCAGAGTGCTCCTCGGCCGACTCTTTTAAAACTCATCAGTACAAGTTAGCTGGAGCTGCTGATTTAAAAATGTCTAGTTTTAGTCACTGCTATTTAACACCCTCCTTATAATCTACATATAGCTTCTTGTGCCTAAGAAGGAGAAGGAGGAGCCAGTTTGACTCTTAAAGAGGGATCTTTGTGTAGCAACTACTCATATCATTGAGAATTAATGCATGGCTTCTCCATCAAAGGGCACTGCTAATAGTGTAAATGGATGTGACATTTATGTATTACAATAATAATCTGTCCATCTATAGTCCTTTTCATCCAGAGACTTCAAAGTGTTTTACCAACTTACACCAATTGAAATTCCCAGCCTGGTGGACCTTTCCCATTTTACAGATAAGCAAACTGAGGCCCAAGGAATAAGTAATAGAGCTGGGACTAGAACCAGGAGTCCTGTCTCCCATTCTCTTCCTCTAGCCACCAGATCGTGCAGTGCTCCTTTTCTTGCCATGCACACACAAAGTTCTTTTACCCCCTTTTCCTTCCCCCACCAGGCTACTAAAGGAAAATATGTGCCAGAGTTTTTGTTGGTGCTAACTCCGTTGACTACAGACATTGCTTTTACAGATTCTCAGCTTGATCCATTAACTCTATCTTAGTGTCTTGGATCTAAGAGCTAACTCCAAAACATTCTCTGGAGGGTGTGCTGTCTGACGTGCTGTCTTTTATTAATCTGATAACCTGTCGATTGAACCTGGGATCCCCAGTTTGCACTGCTTCTGCTGTCTCCTGCTTAGCTGGAATCCAGGCTGATTCTGTGAGGTTCATTCAATGGTTGTTTATTGACACAGTGCAGAGACCAGCTCCTCTCCCAGAAGAAATTGTTCTGTACACTGACTTCTGTAACCCTCTGCTGTTTTGGTAGATGCCTCCAAGGAATTTCCTGTCTGGGAATAAACCCACCCAGGGTGTCTGGAATTCCTTTAGGAGTCCTGCATGGGACCAGGGCGTGAATCTTTCCCAGGGCAGGCAAAATATGAGCATCATCAAGTCATGCTCCTCAACCACTGCGCCTCCACTATGTCTCCACCAGGAGAGACTGATTTAAATCAAAGCAATTTTAAACAGCTGATTTTAATAATTATTTAAACAGCATGGAGGAAACATGGATTTAAATCATTTTATTTAGTTTGAGTCTCATTGGTTGGTAACCATGGAATCATGTTGATTTCCTACTAAAGATAGTCTTTAGCCTAAATTTGGGGCTGCTTTTTGCTTACCAGGACAATACACTATATCTTTATACATATTTATTTAAGCAATTATATACATGTATTCAGATTTGTAATTTTCATTTTAAGTTAGAAATGGTTGCTGATGCATTTCTTACTTACTAAATGAGATTTTTTTTAAAAAAAACTCATGATTTGCATCAAGCTGTTTGGAGGGAAATTGTAATTTTAAATACAGAAAATATTTTAATTTTTAAAAATAAGGTAAACCTTAAATGTGCTGGCCTTAAAGAAAAATTAATCAAAACATCTTCCGCATTGAAAACTAAATGGCTTATTCAACAAAGGAAGTGTTATCTGTAGCTAGTGAATTGACCTGTTTCTTTATGATCACCATGTCCTTCAAGTTTTTAGAACTATTAGATCTCATCCCCTCATACCTCACTTTTATTCATAAATTGGGAGAGGAAAACAAATTTTTCTAATGCTTCAACTCCCACTTGGTTTCTTGACTTTGAATGAACTAGTTATTCAGCTGAACAAGTTGAATAAATGAAAATGAAGAAAATATTCTCTCCACATCTTCAGAAAAGGCAATTGCTGTCAAAAGCTGGTTTTGCACTTCAGCAAACTGTGTGCAAACTGTGGTTCCAGGGGCTAAGACAGAGACTTCTACCAGCTCAGTAGTTTGACTTTTGCCTAGAAGTTTGTCAGCAAACGTGGACTGCCTAATTTTAATTTTTAAAGTTTAATTTACATGATTTTTAATAGATCATTGCAAGTTTACCCCATAACATAGGTTGTCCTAATTTCAAAACAAAACTGTATTTACATTAAATTAAACAATCCGATTTTATTATTATTTTTTATCATCTGTTTTTTATCCGCGTTGGCCTCAGTCTGGACCTGAAGAGACCCAATTCTTGGGGTGAGAAGCCGGCAGACCCCGCCTCTTTCTGGACAATCCTGAGCTTCTACAGAGAACGCTGGTTAGAGTCAGCTGTTGGGATGGTTTTGTGTTTTGCCTCCCTGGGAACTACGCTGAGACCCACCAAACCAAAGTAACTTTCACAAAAGACATTAGAAGTGCATTATTTCTCGTTGGCTAAATGTAGATACATCTGCAAGAGCGATGAATTGGAAGCAGGTCAGTGAGCACAAAACCCAGCCATGGATAAAGTCCTCACTAGGATCAATTTAGAAAGTTCCCAGAGGGTGGAAGGCAACCAGAGAGGAACAGAGAACTGTTGGAACACTCAAAGCAGTGAGAGTATGGGCCCGATTTTGAGATGTGCTAAGTCTCCGCTCCCACTGAACTCGATGGGCATCCAGCAGGGTTCCCTCTAAGCTGCGTGGCAGCACAACCCCGCAGCTGATTAATCAGCCCCGCCCAGTCACAGGCTCAGGAGCTGACTGACAGGGCAGAGCTGATTAATCATCTGTGAAGCTGTGCTGCCGCCCAGCTTAGAGGGAACACTGGTGTCCAGCAGTCAGGATCTTACAAGAGTCAACCTGTGCCAAACAAGTGTGTGGGGTTGTCTCCAAAGGGGAGCCGTTGCTGGCAACTTCCCCTGTCGCTTGCTGCCTCCGTGCTGGGTTATCATCAGATCTCTCCCAAGGACAGAACTGCAAACAGTAGTCAGGCTTGTATGATGATGAGAGCAAATCTGGCCATCGCTCTACAGCTCTGATCCACGACCGATTCCTCCCTGCACAGCCCGTCAGCAGTGTGAGTTATCTCCGCTCCCCGACAGCATTCTTACAAAGTCACAGCCCGGAGCCGACATAATTCATATGGGTCCAATTAAAGGCTGGTTTTTCTTAGTCCTCAAATAACCAGTCTAACATTCTGAACTCATTATCTTTTCCAACAAAGCCAAAGCCTTGTAGAGGATTGTTTTGTATGATCAGTAGTAGCATAATTGTGGAGGAACCAGCTCTCGGAGTTGGACCCAGCCCTTCATCTCTGGCATTTAAGGAGTTTGATATTTGTATTATTTTTTCCTCTGTTTTCAGCAAGCCATTTTAGTGGTGAATTGATCTGCCCCCAGGGACTGGAGCCCCCTCTGTTCATCCATGCTGCGGCAAAGGCAGCTGCAGCACAAGCCTTCCCCACACGCTGCTGTGTCCGTGGGTGGCGTCGCGCTTCATTTGAAAGGCCGACAGGAGAGTTGAGTCTCCATGGTTCACAGAGTCCTTCAGCTCCTTTCCTAACGTTGCCCTGGAGGAGGCCAGTCACTCATGGCAGGTCTGATTCTCCTCTCCCTTATGCTGATTTTACAGCAGTCTAGCTCCGCTGGACCAGTTCTTCGATGGCTGTAAATCAGCGTTGCTCTGCTGACGTCACACTCAGAGAAGCTGGTTCATGGACTTCAGTGAAGTGGTTCCTGATGCACAAGGGTACCAGTGAGCTCAGAATCCTTTTTGTGTGTGTGCAGGATGCTATCTGTTGGCATTTGGCTTGGGACCCAACAAACCCATTTTGTAGAGAGCACGGCGCAGCCATCGGATGACAATGAGCTCCAGCTAGGCTGGATTTCAGATGGCACCTGAGAAGCTGCATGTCTGGGTCCCAGCTCTGATCCCCTGACCTGGATGGATTGGCTGCTTTTTGATGTCCAGCATCCTCATCACTGGTATGGATCAGCACTCGAGAGCAGCCACAAATCAGTCTTTGGGCTGATTTATCAGTGTGTGTCAAGAGAAACAGAAGGGGAGTATAAACGGGCTGGTTTAAACAGCAAAAAGATTTCAGAGACTCTGAACTGGTGCAATGCAGGAGCATCCAAGCTGCAACTGGAATCGGTGTGAGCTAGAATTTTCTGCCTGGTGTTGACATGGGAAGTGTCCACGAGAGGAATCATTTGCTCATCCCTCACCATCTACTGGAGACAGGCCTGCTCTGATGGCTCATTCCTCTGGGGTAGCGTCTCTGCAGAACATTCCCCTTTTTTTTAGCATTTAAAATGTGGGCATGAATTTTGTGCTGGTAAGAAGAGTATCAAGGACAGTCCTCAAGTCCTCTCTGTAGCCACAGAACACATACACCATAGGACTGGGCATCAGGACTCATGAGTTTTGTTTCCGATCACTTCAGTAATTCCTTTCCCTTGGGGGAAAAAAATCACTTTGTCTGCCCTCTTGAGCCTCAGTTTCCCCAGCTGTACCAAGGGGATAATGTTACACATCCTCATTTAGAAGCACGTGTCACAGGTGCCTCATGGCACAACGTACGGTGTGAGTGTAGGAAATAAGTCAGTTACCCCATGGCACGAATGACCTAGGTCAGCAGATTTTGACCAGCTTTTCTAGCCCCTGAAATTGGGGGGACCCAAAGAAATGTACAGGCTTTGAATGAGCTCTCTGCACCTAACCCCATTGCCGTCTCTTCTCCTGCTTCTTCAGGGAAGTCCTATGACATCACCTATGTGCGGCTGAAGTTTCACACAAGCCGGCCAGAGAGCTTTGCTATTTACAAACGTGGCCAGCTGAATGGGCCCTGGATCCCATACCAGTACTACAGCGCCTCCTGTGGGAAGACCTACAGGAAGCAAGAGCGGCAGTACCTGCAGCCTGGTGAGGATGAGCAGGTGGCCTTCTGCACCGACGAGTTCAGTGACATCTCTCCGCTGAGTGGCGGGAATGTGGCCTTCTCAACCCTGGAAGGCCGGCCCAGCGCCTACAGCTTCGACAAGAGCCCTGTGCTACAGGTACTGGTGGCTCAGGGTTGGACGTGGCCATGTGAAGAGTGAGGGGGGATTTGATAGCAGCCTTCAACTTCCTCAAGGGAGGTTCCAAAAAGGATGGAGAGAGGCTGTTCTCAGTAGCGACAGATGGCAGAACAAGGAGCAAGGACAGATGGTCTCAAGTTACAGTGGGGGAGGTCTAGGTTGGCTATTAGGAAAAAGCTATTTCACTAGGAGGGTGGTGAAGTACTGGGATGGGTTCCCTAGGAAGGTGGTGGAATCTCCATCCCTAGAGGTTTTTAAGTAGGGTTGACAAAGCCCTGGCTGGGATGGTTTAGTTGGGATTGGTCCTGCTTTGGGCAGGGTGCTGGACTCAATGATCTGCTGAGGTCTCTGCCAGCCCTAGGATTCTATGATTCATGTGTGGCCAGCAGACCAGGTGGCTCAGGGGTGTTGGCATTGGGAACTATGCTTGCAGATCTGTAATATTGTTAAGGCTCAGGTGCCAAAGGGGGTGGGGTAGGAGTACATTAGAAATATCTTCACTCCATGTGTGTGTGAACATACAGCTATGCAATATGTGCATGAGCTAGATTTATAGGGGTTTGCTGGACCATACTCAGCAGGCCCAAACTCTGATCCACCAAACCTCTGGTGCCTAACTTCCAACCCCCTACTGGAATAGATCATGCTGGGCCGGTCTTAATCCACTTCTTCCAGACTCTGTCTGGCGAGCCCCATTCCTGAACACTACTGGGAGGTCTGCACTGGAAATAGAAGGTGTAATTCCCAGCTTGAGTAGACATACCTGCTCCAGCTATGCCTGAGCTAGTGCTTTAAAAATACCAGCCTGGCTGCAGTACCACGAGTGATAGGATGGGGTAGCTGCTCCGAGTACACTGCAGTCCGAGAGCCGAGGGACATACTCCGATGGTTAGCCCTTCCATCGCCATGGCTACACTTGTGTTTTTAGTGCGCTAGCTCTATCAGAGCTGGGGCAGGTATGTCTGCTTGTCTGGAATTTACAGGTTCCAATGTAGACGTAGCTTGGACTCAAAGCTTTCCATCTTCATTCAGCTTCATATAGGCTAAGGTTCTCCCTCACTTTTCTTCCATTATTTGGGGGGAATTAGGGTTAAACCACGCTATGCTCTTGAAGGGGCTTAGTGGAGAGGATACACACAATACACTGGCAGCTGAATGTCCCTTTCAGCTCCCGTCCGTTCTCTCGTGGCTTGGATGCAAAAGGGTTTAACTAACGTTACTGTTCCAGTCTCTGACTTTATAGCATCTGACTCTGTGGTAGCTCCCTCAGTGAATCTTCTGACTGGAACCCTTGGAGAGATGATCTTTCACAAATGTCAGATCTTCCGCTCCTGCTCTGTGCAGAGGGCAGAGGACTCTGACAAAGAGGCTGCAGGGAGAGTAGAGAGGCAAAAAAAGTTTTCAGAGTGACCCCTGCTGGTGTTACCCTCGTGCCTTGAAAAGATAGGGCTACTCAACTTTGGAAGCTGTGGGGGCCACAGTGATACTCACAGCATGTGCTGAGGGCCGCAGTTTAAGTGTGGCTGCATATACATACAAATATATATGTAAATATATGTAAATAGCTTCTTTCACACTGACAGGCATGAGTACAAAGATTAAGGCAAGACTACAAAACACGCAGGCCCCATGTAAGTCAGTTCTGCTGATATTAATAAAATGCAATATTTACCCGATTTCCACCCATATGACAGCACTTTTAATGAGCAATGACAGTCCAAGAATTTAACTACTAAAACACATATCAACAGAAGACCATTGTATTGACTCACCATTGTGGAGTGTATTCCCAGTGGAGGCCATGTTCAAAGGATCCCTGTGGGCCATGTGTTGAGCCCCGTGTAAACCCAAACCGCACCCCGGGCCACAAACAAACGGGCCGCGTGTTGAGTAGCCCTGACATAGAGCAAGGTCCTCATCACACTCATTTTCCCAGGAGAAAGGAGGAAAGTTGTTCTCCTTAAACCAGTCAAAAACCAGCCACTACCAGCTGTGATCCAAAATAGACCTGGACCAAAATCCCAGATCCAAACAGACTTGAAGGCATTTGGATGCTAATTTTATCTAATCTCGCCATTATTCCTTAGGTCACCTCTCACTGTGGTATCTGAGCTCCTTCCAGCTCAACAGGTGAAATCAGGCTCAAACCCAAACTTCCCCAAACATTGGCTATTTTGAAATCAGGATCCAATGTTAGGCCTTGGGGGCCCCTCACCACCGCTAGCTAAACAGGGAGAACATTTCAGGGGCCCTCTCCACATGGGAGGGCATGGTGCTGATGGAGGGAAGCCTAGTTCATGCCATACCTGGACTGCATGATTTCAGACATGCCCATGCTAAAGCAACATGAGGGTTTGATGAATTAAGGGGAAGACTTAGCACTATACACACATGGTAATTTCCCAAGATGGGTGTGGTGGCTCTGTTGTGTCCTACGCGGCCTCTTGTCAAGGGGATGCTGCCCCCGTGCCCCCTAGGGTGATGTCTTTGCTTGAACTGCTCACCAGCATCTCTCTTGTGGCCTGAACTCCTCAGGAGTGGGTGACCAGCACTGACCTGCTCATCTCCTTGAACCGGCTTAACACATTCGGGGACGACATCTTCAAGGATTCCAAGGTGCTGCAGTCGTACTATTACGCCATCTCAGACTTCGCAGTCGGTGGCAGGTAAGGTGTGGGGCATGGGGAGAAGAGGTGGAGGTGAAAGGGAGGTTAAGGCATAGGAGGGGGAGTCAGGACTCCTGGATCTTGCCTCCAGCTCTGACACTTGTTGTGTGAGTGGGTCAAGCCACTTAATCTTCCTGTTCCTCAGTTTCTCCATTTGTGATGATGATTCAGAGGGAGGTGGTGAGGCTTAAAGGCCCTTTGAAAGCCTTAGAGGAGAGGCACTAACACTCTAGCTCTTCCTGTTTAAGCAGCATAATCCCTGTTTTGCACATGGCGGTTATAGTGGCTCACACTCTAGATAGGAGTCCACAATGTAACACTGTTCCAAAAAAGTGCTCATCATTCTGGGCTGTATCAGCTGGGGCGTAGTAAACATGACACAAGAAGTAATTATTCCACTCCATTCTGCACTGATAAGGCCTCTGCTGGAGTATCGGGTCCGGTTCCAGGCAACATGCTTCAGGAAAGATTGGAGAAAGTCCTGAGGAGAGCAGCAAAAACGGTTAAAAGGCCTCAAACACACGACCTATGAGGAAAGAGTGAAGGGGGAAAAAAAGGTTTGTTTTGTTTGGAGAAGAGAAGGCTGAGGAGGCACAAGAGTCTTCAAATACATAAAGAGGAGAGTGATAAATTGTTCTCCTTATCTGCTGAGAACTGGACAAGAAGTAATGGCCTGAAATTGCAGCGAGGGAGATTTTGGTTAGAAATAGGAAAATCTTCCTGTCAGGGTAAATAAGCACAGCAACATATTACCTGGGGAGGCTGTGGCATGTCCTGTGCTGGAGGTTTTTAAGAACAAGTTGGGCTAACACCTGTGAGGGAGGGTTTGAATAATACTCAGTGTTGCCTCTGCCAGGGACTGAACTAGCTGACCTATCGAGGCCCTTTCCAGGCCTTCGTTTCTAGGATTATATTTGCCATCTTGCCTCACAATCCCTCCAAAAAGCCCCCTCCCGGCCCATGAATCTCAATGGAGTTAGAAAGCGTGTCGCTCTTTCTCTTCCCAAAGTTCCCCTGTCGCAGCTCCCAGGTGCTGGGGCTGCAGGAACGTTCCTGTTATCAGGTGAAAGAGGAATGTCAGGTTGCAGCAGGCAGGGACTCAGGGGAAATGGAGCTGCAGTAAACAGGCCCTGGCAGGGGAACCAGCTGTGGAAGACTGCTCATGCGTGGAACAGGCTTTGTCCTGCTTGCATGTGGCGCACAGTTCGTATTCAACACGTCGAGCATTTACACGGACCGCGCAATTGGATCAGGGAGCTGAAGGCTGCCAATCAGGATCTGAAAACTACTGTGGGAGAAATGAACCCTGGGCTCTTGTGTGACACGCTTCGCACAATGAGCTCCAAACAAAGCCCTGTTTGGGGATGAGCAAACCAGCCGTAACACATGACTTGCCCAAACACAGTGTCTTTGCTAGCTGAGCCCTCCAACTCCTGTGTGCCCTGGACTGAGGCCAGCTTTCTTCCTGTGAAGCGCACGGGGCGTGTGAATGTGGGATGCAGGGCCCTGTGGTCCAGACAGTCTGTGAGGTTTGGGGCTCAGCCAGGGAGGGAAGCTGGCCTGTGAGGGGAGGGGTCTCCAGCTGTGCGTAGGCAAGATGCTTAGGAAGACCCCCCGCTCCCCTTCCCCAGCTAGGAGAACCCTCGCTTTTGTCCCCTTGTCCTTCAGCAGCCTCCTGCCCCTTGCTGCTTCCCAGCTGCTCCCTCAGACCAAAACTGAGACCAGTCTCCTCAGGCGGTCGGGTTGTGGGTGGGGAGGAACTGGCGCAGGGAAGAGCTGCCAGCAGCCAAGGTCAGATAAGTGGGATGCAAAGATCATGGCTGACTGTGGAGAGGGGAGGCTGCGCTCCTCTGGGACTGAGGGAGACGGCCCAGGATTAAGGTTCTGGCCTAATAGGTTCAATTCTGACCAGCTTAAAACCAGGCACTTGGGCCTGGGGTCGCCATGTCTGACAGGAAGGACAGGATGGGATTACAGCTGCTGCAGGGATCTGGTTTAGCTGAGTCCTTCCTCTTTTTATATCTGCTATTGCCAGCCCAGCTTTGTCTTTCTGGTGCCCGGCAGAGTACTCGGCTTCTGGAGGACAAATGGGGCAAGGCCTGCGGTGCCTGCAAACAACCTTAGTGGGTCTCCACACTCCTTATGAAGCAGGGCATGCTCTTCCCCTTCCGGCACCCAGAGCAAGCCTGTGCCTCCTGTGTCTCCCTGCTCCCATCCGATGCCCATGGTCACGCGTCTTAGTCACCCGGCGAGAGCTATTCCCCACCCTCCAGAGTAGAGAGGGGAGACCAGGGCCATGCCAGGAGCACAGAGTGACTTGATCTGACACGCCAGACCCAAACAGCTGGAACGCATTAGCGTCTGATCAGGCCACCCTCCGTCTGAATGACCTCACAGCTGGTGCTAGTGGGGTGCGCCTGAAGGACTCGGAGTGGGGGGGGGGGGGAATGGGTGGCCTTGGGATGGGTCCAGTCTGCACTGCTTTCCCTCCTCCTGGTCAGGTGACGTCTGTTTGGTCCATGCCCTGGTGCTCGCCTGGTGGCTGAAACCGGCCCAGCAGCCGCCCCTTTAGGCACATCCCTGTGCCCTCCCCCAGATGCTGATTGGATGCGACAGTGCACTTGACCTGCCGGTTCGGCCTACACGAGGGTAGAACCAGGCCCTTGTGTACTGTAGGCAGCCAGCAGAGTTCCCGCTAAACTGCATGGCAGCACAGCCCCGCAGCTGATTAATCAGTCCCGCCCAGTCAGAGGCTCAGGGTCCCTGCTCAGAGCTGACTGAGCGGGGCTGATTAATCAGCTGCGGGGCTGTGCAGCAGCACAGCTTAGCGGGAACACTGGCAGCCATCCTAGCAGAGCTACAGGGAGCTGGACTAAGCTTGGCTCAGCTGGATGTACCTGTGTGCCCCGAGCCCAGTCTGCTTACCAGGGCCCTAAAGCAGTGCCCTTTTTGGCTGGAGCTAGAGGCTGTCCCCACCCAATCCCCTCCCATCATGCTTTACTTGTGCCCAGACATGGTGCTCTCATCTTCCTCTTAACCCTTTCTGTGCTGGTTGCTCTGGCCCTGCCGGGCTCCCTTCATGTCCCTGTGACCCTCCTCTTGATCCTGACCCCCTGTGCCCTAGCAGTGTTCTCCCCTCTGGGTCACTCCCCCTTTGGGGTGGATTTTCCTCCCAGTGTGTTATCTCCTCCCAGTGACCCTCTGGAGCTGTGAGGCAGGGCTGGGGAGCTGGGAGTCTGCTGGAGGGTCTGGTGACAACAACAGATTTTTGGCCGGCACTGTATGCTAGTAAAGTAGGACACTCGAGAGCTGCATGGGGCCAGGGCCACAGGGTTAGACACTTAGCACCACTCCCAACCTGGACCGAATCCTGGGGTGAGCCCCACATTATGGATTCCCTGTAGTCCCTGAGTGCTGGGGATGGCTCTGCTGAGCACGGTGTTCATGCTAGTTAACACTCCTCGGGCTCAGCCCAACCCTGGCGGCGACAGTCCCTTGGCTTTCTTGTAGGTGTAAGTGCAATGGCCATGCCAATGAGTGTGCCCCCAATGAAGAGGGCCAGCTGGTCTGCCTCTGCCAGCACAACACCACCGGCGTGGACTGCGAGCAATGCCAGGCTTTCCACCAGGACCGGCCATGGGCGCGAGGCACCGCCGAGTCCGCCAACGAGTGTCTCCGTGAGTATCCGACGCTGGGACCCTGCAGGCACTCCCGGGACACAGGCTGGTCTCATGCCTGACTCTGCCAGGCAGGGACTCCTTTCTTCTCAGCATCTGGGGAGCCTGGTCCCTCTCGGATGCCAGTTTGAATCCAGCCCTGGTGGGCAGTGGCTGCAAGCTGCTAACGTCTGATGCTGGGGGAAGTCAGCTCAGGGTCCGGTTTCTGACCCAAGACAGTGGCATCAGGAAGAGACAGCTCCTTCCTCTTACCAGACAGCTCCTGCCGCTGCGCGGAAAGAGATGCCCACGCTGCACCCAGCAGACAGGGGTCACCCGCCTCTTACATCAGCCCTTCTCTGCGGGCCTACCTACGTTTTGTGTGTTCCATCCAATTAAGACGATAAACATCAGGGGGAGGGGTCTGCACTCCTGTGTGTGTAGCATGGCTCTGAGCCCCCAACAAATCACGAGGTCAGCGCAGAGGCAAGAGCACCGCCTGCTGTCAGAGACAGGCACATGGATGATTGTCAGACAGGCACACGGACCATTCAGTGCATTCAGGACCTGGGCACTGAACGGGAAGCCGGCGAGGGCGAATCTGAGGACTAGCACAGCTGAATGTGGCCTTTCACAGGGAATCCCCATCACACCCCAGAAGCAGGAAGAGGGCTGTATTTCCATTATAGGCTCTTGTCTCTGTTCTGTGCTTAGCCCCTAGCACAAAGGAGCCCTGATCCATAACTGGGGCTCCTGGGTCACCCAGGTTTCCATCCATACAGAATAATAATAGTGGTCCAGTGGGGTAACCTCATCCTTTTACTGCAGAAGCCCTGGGCTGGAACCCAGCAGCAGTTCCCAGTGCTTTGGGTTGTCTGAGCTCAGTCCCTCCCCCAGTCCCTCCGTCTCTGTGTCTGTTGTGGCCCCGTGATGTTCTCTCTCTTCCCTCCTCTTCCCCCACCCTGTCCCAGCATGCAACTGCAGCGGCCGATCGGTCGAGTGCTTCTATGACCGGGAGCTGTACCGGAGCACAGGGCATGGCGGCCATTGCCTGAACTGCCAGGATAACACCGACGGGCCGCACTGCGAGCGCTGCCGGCAGAACTACTACCGGTGGGACGGGCAGACAGCATGCCAGCCGTGCAACTGCAACCTGGCAGGTACGGGGCAGGCAGCAACATGGCCAGGGGGAGGAAACATGGAGGCGCTGGTGCAGGTGATGCCATGTCCCATCAGCTTGTCCAGCCTCTACCTGGCAATGCTGTGACCTTGGCCTGTGTCTCTGGGCAGGTCTCTGCTGGAGAGTTGCTAGAAATCCAGTTATGCTGGCCAAAAAAGTGCCTTTGTGGGTGCAGCTAATAACCGGTTCCCGGAGCGAAATGAGTTCTGTTGTGAGACCAGCTTCCGACCCCAGCTCACCCGTCTATCAGCCCTTGGTCCTGACAGACTCGGCTCGGGGTCAAGTCTGCACTCCAGGGTGGGAAGCAGAGGGGCCAGGCTCCCCCATAGTGCAGGGGATAAGAGGGTCTGCACTGGGGAGTCATGTGGTAGAGCTATACCAGCCAAATTGGTTGGGACCAGACCTCTTAAAAAACCACAGTCGTAAATGTTCAATCACGTCCCATCCAAGGAAATGTCTTCCCCCCCCATGCCCTCTTCCCCCACCCCTACCCTGCTCTCCTCATCAGTCCCCCCATTTTTCTATGACTTGCCCTCTTTGCCAGCTGTCACAGCCTCAACTCAAGGCTCCTGGAGGTGTCCCCCTTCCCAATCCAACTCCCCCGGGTTCCACAGTGCTACGCTCAAGGCAGAGTCCTTGCTCCCCTTTGCGGGGGTGGGCAGAGCGGTCTCCCTCTCTTGCCAGCCCCTCCCATGCTGTGGCTCAGCTCCTGTCTCCCCAGCTGCAGGAGGGGGGTCTCTCCCACCCACACAGCCATTCTCTCCCTTGTTCTCTGTCTCTGCCACCTTCCCCTCCCTCACTGCTCCCTCTTGGTTTGGTTCCTCGCAGGCTCCCTGCAGCTCCAGTGTGACAGCTCCGGGGCCTGCGCGTGCAAGGCCAGCGTGACTGGCTGGAAGTGCGAGCGCTGCCGGGCCGGGTTCCACTCCCTGAGCGCAGGGGGCTGCAGGTGAGAGAACACGGGCTCCCCTGCGCTTGCGGGGAGCTTGGCCCCTCTCCACTTCCCACCCGGGAGTGCAGACTTGGCTCCGACCTGAGTCTGGCAGGGCCAAGGGCTGATAGGCGGGTGAGTGGGGGTGGGGAGCGGGTCTCATGTTGTCAGGTTTTGCCTCTGCAGCCCCTGTGCCTGCGACCCTGCAGGCAGCGTGGGAACCTGTGACCCCAACTCGGGGCGCTGCTCCTGCAAGGAGAAGGTGGAAGGCCACCTGTGCAACAGGTGAGTGGAGCCCCAGGCCATGCTGGGGACTGGGTGTGGGCAGACCTGGAAAAAGCTCTCCCCACACACCCCCTTCAGGGGTCAGGGCTCCCGGCATGAGCTCAGTCACTGCTGTCTCTTTGCTGGGTCCGTCTCTCCTCCTGGGCTAGACGTGCGACCGGGAGCACCATGGGCGGTGGGTATGCTAAGCGGGGGAAGGCATTGCCTTCCCAATCTGCCAGGCATGGCCCCACCCATAGTCCACTCCCAGTAGGCGTTCTGGGGGCAAAGAGGCAGGAGCCACCCACCGTCCCTGTGCTCTGGGGCCGGGGAGGCTGGGGCTGCATGCTGCCCCACCTCCCCGTGATGCTGAGGGGGTGGGGCCTGGGCAGCAGGGGCGGGGCTGGGGTCCCTGCTAGAGCAATGGAATATGGGTTGGAGACCAGAGGAACTGAACGCTCTCTGCTCCCTCCTGCGGGGAGGGGCTGGGAGTGCAGTGGTTAATTCCCAGAGCCAGCGCTCCTTTCCCATTCTGGGCAGTCCCTGTGCTCACTGCGGGGGGCCCACGCTGGCTGAGAGAGGCCAGGAACATAGTATTTGAGGTGTCCTCTGCAGCGCCGTCTCTCCAGCGACTCCTGCTGGGAGAAGTTGGTATCTGGACTCGTTTGAAGCCCTTTTTTAATCCCTCCCTTCCTCCCTCCCGCCTCTGCACACACACCCCCATTGCCCCTTAGCTGCATCCTTTGGGGAGCCGCGATGAGTCCCCCCACTGCAAGCCTCCCTGACTCTTCAGCACCACTGCCGTGTTTTGTCTCCCTGTATCCAGGTGCCAGCCTGGCTCGTTCAACCTGCAGCCCCACAACCCCACCGGCTGCACCAGCTGCTTCTGCTATGGCCACTCGGCTGTGTGCACTGCAGCCAACCAGTACGAGGTGCACCACATCAGCTCTGACTTCAGCCAAGGTACCCGACCCAAGGCTGGTGCCAGTGCAGTGGTCACCAGGCCTGTTTATTGGGAAAGGGGAGGCAGGGCTGGAGACTGGCAAGTCACTGAGCATCATGCTAAGGCTTTAAAAAGTTTGGGTCTGGGTCTGAACATCCTGGTTTGGCTTAGAATGTGGGGTGGGGGAGAGGCAGTCCCTTGGCTCCCCCTCACTCTGGTACCAGCTGAGTTTAAATTTGCCACCATAAATTTCCCCAGTGGCATGGGTGGCTGGTACAAGAGGCAAGGGGAGGCAACCTCTCGCCTCTTCCTATTCCTATTATGACCTTTTCTGCAGGCTCCCACAGCAGGCTGTTACAGCCTTGTTAGTCTTCCCCTGCAGTGGATCTAGCAACTTAAAAGTGTTAGATCCTTCCAGCTTGCCAGATCTATTACCACAACATTAAAGCTATGAAAGCTCCATTAAGTGGTAATGAAGCCATTTAACAGGCAGGGGCCAGTTCAGAGGTTTATACTGTCCGTTTCTGAATTTAGGGACAAAAGTACTTGTGCATTACTGTAATATGTCTACAGGACCTTCCTTTAAAATTTGCTTTGAATATTTCATTCTAAAATCCTTGTATATATTTTTAACGCACGTTTTTAGCCTTAAATGCTTGGGTCTTCAGATATGGTTTTTTAAAATAAGTAATTTAAAAGATCATCCTTATCTGAAAATGCACATTTTAATTGTAATTAATATAGTGCAAAAACTTGCTTCCAAAGTCTTTCTGTCCATCCCTGCTCTCCTTTCAACACCATATTGAAGAGAGCCATTAAAGAGACAACATCCGTTTTCTTCCAGATATATGGACGAATGAGTGTCCTTTTTTTTTTCTCACTTCTGACTATTTGATTAACTAGTTTTAAGAGACACCCACACACACACACGAAAATTAGCACATTAGTAAGATATGAAATCCTTTGTTATGCCTAAAATCTTTGGAAACATTTTTAACCTATTGCGACATTTCATAAAAATGTGTGTTGCTATGGAGGTCACACTAACTAAATTAGTGTTCTCTTTTTCTAAAAGCATCGAACTTTGTTATGAACCTACTAAACTGACCTGAATGATTATTTAAAATAATGTCTTTGTGTCAGTGCTTTATATGTGTAATAATCTGGAATGATTACTTTACGAAGGCTTAAGCGTACATTTAAAATATAAAATTAGTTTAGAAATACTGTTTGAGACAATGTAAAACAGAGAAGAGCTGCATTGTGTATTCCATAATATTTAATGTTGTATTCAGTAGGACAGCAGACTTGCCTTTACTATAAAAGTTTTGTAAAAAAAAACCAAATCTGACAAACCAGGGTGTATCAAAAAACCTGTGACTAACATTTTTTATTCCCAAATTTAGTGCTTTTAACTAAGTACTTTCTGCATGTCCTGGCTTCACAATCTGGTGTGCAGTAGAAACCATGCTTTTTTTTTTTAGAGACAGTTTAGAAGAGGCCTTTTTTTTCCAAGTGTCATTTGCACATTTGGGTTCAGGGATTTGGCTAGAAGTGGTGAGCAGAGAGGAATAAGGGGCAGAGAGGAGTAGAGGGTGGGGCCTAGGTGGAGCCAGGGGTAGAGTATGGGCGGGGCCACATGCTGCGGAACTTGCCTCCCTAAGCAGCTGCTTCATCCACTGCCCATGCCTGGGGGTTTCAACAGGACCCAGTATTTCCATTCACTTCCTGCCCCGCGTGGCATTATTGGGTGGCCATGTCAATCACTACCACCCTTTTCCCCATAAGTGGAGCTCAAGGAAGTGGTTGCTGCAGGGGCCCCTAGATACGGTATAGTCTTTAAGATGGTTTGGGCAGACGATGCTACTGAAAGCTGTAATCATCCTGCAGTGGTCAAGGGCAGGGGTTTGCTTTGATAGGTTTGAATGGCCTTTCCCCAAAAAAACCATGGGATAGACAGCAGTGTTCTCTGCAAGCTGTGTACTTGTGCTCAGAAAAGATCCAAATGCCGCCCAGCTGATCAGCAGAGCACCCACGGCTAGTTTTTTTTTGTTCTGGTGGTGCACATTCGCACATGCCTTGGTGCATGTAAAAATTTATTCTGCACATGGGTGGAAAAAATCCACGCATGGATGGAAAAGATTAGAGGGAATATTGGGAGAGAGTCTGGTGAAAAAGCTCAGTTGGCTTGGGGACGGGATGATTATGTGATAAGTTTGCCCTGGCTCCCCCAGGGTTCACTCATCCTCTGCCTCTCAAATGCTCTCAAATGCAGTGACAAGAGGTAAACAGCTGGCTCCAAGATTCCACTCAGACTTTGGAAAGTGAGCATGCAGGGTCCAGAGGACATTTACAAAGCCTCATATGAACTTTCTCCTCCTCCTCCTCACAGCCTTGGCCTAGCCACTATGCACAGATAGGTTATTTCCACTGGGGAAAGGCCTCTGCATGACCCTAGCTTTGACAGAGGAAGGTACTGCTCAGTCCATGAAAACAGGACATTATCTACACTGGGCCTGCAGCCAGGGATATGTCCTCGAATGCTGAATCCCATCTCTGTGCAGCATGTGTGAGGAAATCCTGCCCTCTGCTGAGCATCACAAGAAACATACATAACATGACCATATAGCATCACCCTGGGGGTGGGCTCCTGGCTCACTGGAGAAAAATTCCCATGTGGGTAGTCAGCCATCGTGCCCATGAATGTATCCTGACTTGTGCACGGTTGCCAGACGGTATGAAAGAACATCCCATGAAAACTTATCTTGATTGTATTAAAGATATGTTACCAATTGTCACATTCATATAACATGTTTCTTAAATTTGAAATGGAGCCAGGCTTTATACCATGTATTTTTCTACGGTAGGAAATCTGGCCAGTTTGTGATTGCTCGTTTGGGGCCAGATTTTCAAGAGCTCGGCTCCCACTTAGCCATTCGCTCTTGTACAGTTCGTGCTTTTCTGTTCAGAAGTGGATGATTCTTAGTGCTCTAAAATCGGCGTGCTTTCTCGCATTGTCCTATAACTTGATGTGCCCTAGAGGGCTGCTGGGTGGTCTTGATGGTCAAGTTTGGGGGTCATTTGCACAAGGCATTCCCGAGAGGCAGCTCCCATAAAATCTAAGAGCTAGATTTCCAAATGTGCTGTCATGGTGATGCTTAAGCCCAGACCAAACATCTAACTATTCTATAGGGAATTTTTTTACCCACACAAATCCAGTGTACATTCCCATCATGCTTCACAGCATGCTCTGACTGTGTGCATTTGTTGCCAAGGGCCTGAGGGCTGGAGAGCCGAAGCTCCAAGTGGCAAGGAAGTCCCGCTGCATTGGGCCGATGGGGAGATCTACCTAGAGCAGGACAACAAGGACCCGGCCAGTTTCATAGCACCAGGTACTGACCATGGAAATGCCTGGCTGAACTGCTGCATTGTAACTGTGCTTGCTGTGTGGCTGCAGTAACACCTCCGCTGTTTGTTGCTGAAGAATCCACAGCTGAAACAATGTACCAGCTGCTGTGCTCTACCCCAGAGGTGGCTGCATTTCAGCGGTGGATAAAGTGGTTCCTTTGGATGTAAGGGAGGGAGTGGGTTCTAGTGAACAGGGTGATAGACTCAGTTCCTAGCCCTGCCACTGGTTGCTGGGTGACCTTGGGCAACTCAGTTTTGCTCTGTGCCTCAGTTTCCCCAAATATCACATGGGGATAATGACACTGGCCTCCGTTATGAAGGACACTGCTATCTACTGACAAAGGGTACTACTTAGGAGCTGGGTGTTAATATTATTTGTAAAGAGCTTTAGGCCTCTTGCTATGGCAAGAGCTTTATAAATACATGATGCAGGAGAATTGAGCCCTCAGCGTCATTGAATCTATCCTCATGCTCACATTTCCCCCTGACTAGGAAGCACGTTGGTGATCACAGAGCATTTCAGTGCAGCTTAGAACAGCAGTGGGAACCCAGAGTGTGTGAAATGAGCCAAGATCTATTCCATGCATCGGTTCTGCTTCTGGGCCAGTTGGTTCTGCCATTGACATCCATGGAATCAGGACCGGACCCAGGCGCTGGGGCAATTTGGCTCAGCCAAGGTCTCATGGACTCTCCTCTCTTCCTTTCACCTCTCAGAGAAGTTCCTGCACAACCAGCTCCTCAGCTACGGGCAGCTCCTCTCCCTGCTCCTCCGAGCGGAGGGGAACGGGAGCAGAGCCTCTCCGTTTCCCCTCTGGCTGGTCTTAGAGGGAGATGGGATCGTGGTGTCTGCGAGCTACTCTGCCCCAGCCGGCAGTGAGAGCCAACCCCACTGTGGAGAGCACAAGGTCACCTTCAGGTACAGGCTTGTCCACTTCATGAGCTGACAGACGTGCGTCTCATCGCTGAATTCCCCACCTCCGCTGGCCCCGCTGTTGGCTGAATCCAGCAGAGAGGCCGGGCCAATGGAGACTGAACTCCCCTCTTGTCTCTCCCGGCAGGTTTGACACCCATTGGCAGGGCACCGTGGGGGGAGGCTTGTACTAATGCGCCCCGTGCTGGACCTTTCAGCGGCACTAATCCCTGTGGCCTGGTTCTGATCTCGGTGGAATCAGGACTGAGTGTCCTCAGCTCAGTGAAACGACCCCAGTGTTAAACCAGCATAAGCGGTAGCAGAATCAGGCCCACTGAGTCGCCTCCGCCCGTTACCCTGAGTGCCCGGCTCCATGGCCTGGGAATGCACAGAGTAGGGTTTCCTCATCCAAACCCGCCAGGCTCTGTTGATACCCCTTCCCCTGCCTGCTTCCTCGGGCCCAGATGGCCCCGTTGGCTTTAGTGTGGCCACTCTGGAAAGGAGCAAGGCCGCACCGTTCCCTTCTGGGCTGGTTTCCACCAGGCTTCACGAGGCGGAGGAGGAGATGCGGCCCTCGCTGTCGCCCTTCAGCTTCCAGCGTCTGCTCTCCAACCTGACTGCCCTCAGGATCCAGGCTGGCAGCAGCCACGCCCCTCGTAAGTGATCCCTGACGGCACTAGAACCGCTGCCTCTGGCTGGGGGCTTCCTCTTGCTAAGAACAGAGGAGAGCTCTGGGACCAGGCACTGTACCAGGTAGCCCTGAGGTGAAACAGGGAGGTCAAAGGCCCAAGGGGAGGGAAGAAGACTGAGCTTGTAAGCTCTCCAGGGCAGGATCTGTGTGACTCCCGGGCCTGGCACAGTGGGGCCCAGATCCTAAGTGGGGCCTGTGGGCTCTACTGCAAGATAAATGATTAATAATCATGGTCACCAGATGGAGGCTGCACTGGTTTCCTCTTCAACCATCCTGAAGGCTGCTGGGTGCTCTCTGGCCAACGTCTTAGGGTTCAGGGTCCTGTTCCTCTCCACCTGTGCCCCTGAGTCCACAGATGGAGCCTCCCTCTGTGTTTGGGGAGGCAAGCAGCACCCTTGGGATCAGTTCTGTGCTCAGCATGGGCTGTGATCTGACCCCACGTAGGGCTGGGCTAGGTGGTTACTCAGAGGGGAGACCTTCGCAAGAAAGACAGCTCATGGTCTCAGGCATTCAGCAAGCAGTGCCCTGCTCCGAGGCCACGTCCAGCCACGCAGTGCCCCACTGTTTCTATGTGAGGCGTAAAGCAGTTCTGTGGCAGAGTGTCCCCACGGCTCCAGGTCAGGCTGGAGGACCTAACAGTCCCTTCTGATGCTCTTTGTAGCAGGCACTGTCATGGCCACATTCCAACTGGAATAGCAAGGTCCTGCCTCCCAAAATTTCCTTTGCAGGTTTAAAACCACCATGGCGTCGTTGCTTCCTGTCCTAAACTCTTGGGCAGCATTGCTGTGAGTTGCTAAGCAACAGCTGTATTCCCCCCAGGCCTGCTGGGGGAAGGAGGGGGAAGGGGACAGTTGCTTCAGGAACCTCGAGCCCTTTAAATTGCTGCTGGTGCGCTGCGCTCGCCAGGCAACACTAAAGGTGGGGAGGAGGGGCACTGAGGGCTGGCTGCCCTTGGCCCCACCCCTTTCAGAAGGGCGGAGCTAGCCCCTTCCCCCACCTTGCCTAAAGGACCCACGGAGGCTGTCAGCTCCACTGGTTCCACCCCACAGGTGCCTTCATTTCAGTGATGCGGGCCCTGATCGTGCTGGATTTTACTTGCTGCCTGGGGTGTTATGAGGCTTCATTGCTAAGACCAAGATTTTCCAAAGTGCCTTGTGACTTGTGATCCCTCCTTTGTTTGGCTGCCACAACTGAGACACGTTAAAGAGGCCTGGTTTTCTGAGGGCAGGTGCTCAGCACTTTCTGAAAGACAGGCCTGTCCGAGACGTCTCAAATCAGGTACCCAGAGTCACTAGCCACAGATGGAAATCTGGCCCCGACAGTACTTTGCAAAATGCTTGGAGGCCTTTAAATGGAAGGCTGTAGACCGGGGATCCCTTCTGACAGCCCATGCTGGAAGAGATGCCAGCTGCCATGCCAGAGAGCCTGGACTGATGGGTTTGTTGTCTCTGCATGGGTTCTATTCGCCCGGCGTAACTCCTATTTTGTCCTTCCACAGACAGAGTCTCCTTGGGGGAGGTCCAGCTCACCTCTGCTCGCCCAGGTCATTCCCGGCCTGCTCAGTGGGTGGAGGAGTGCGTCTGCCCGCCGGGGTACATCGGGCAGTTCTGTGAATCCTGTGCTCCAGGCTTCAAGAGAGCCACACCACTTGGCGGGCCCTTCACCAGCTGCGTCCCCTGTACTTGTAACCAGCACGGCAGCTGCGACCCCCACACAGGTTTGGATCCCCTGCTCTCTGGTGGTGATTTGCTTTCAGCATCACACCCTCTCCTTTCTCTCCTTCATGGCATCAGTTCATTTCACAGCAGCCATTTATCCATATAATTACCGTGCAGTTATGCTGTAAATAGATAATAAATCTGCATAATCCTCAAAGAAGGTTGGGAATTACAGGTGAAGTTACAGTACCCAGCATCTCAGGTATATGGCCGTGTAAATTATAGGGAGTTGATTTCATAACACTGTCACTTCAGAGACAGGGATAACTGCCTCATTGTAATGATAACAATGCGTGCATCTCCCACCTCGGATGCACCCGGCACTTTATGAAGGTATGTAGGGAAGAGGGAAGGAAAAGCAGAAGTGTCCGTAGAAATGTTGTTGGGCCTGGGTGAGGCAGGAAGCCAATGGAAGGACTGAAGGAGGGGAAGGTGGTGAGAGCAGATCTTGGGGAGACAAAAATGACCTTAGCAGGGCGTTGGGGGCAGACTGGAATGGCAGAAGTAAGAGGCCTGAGAAGGCGTAAGTTGTAAGGAGTTGTAAATTGGACAAAGGGTTGGACATGAACAAAGGGTTTATCAGTGAGGAGAAGATGGATCTCGAAGAGGAAGGAGACAGGGTAAGTGGGGAGAAGAAGCCAACTGGAGATGGAATATACACGACATGCATCATGATAAAGAGTTGCAACGTAACTACGCTATTACACTGTTTTGTATGCAAAATGTGCTACCTGTAACCAGTGAAATTTCACACCCATGTATCAGGTGTTGTAGTCTCTAGCCCAGAGCTCCTAGGGGGAGTCATGTTCATGTAGAACCCACATTAGGAGCGTGTGGCTGGGAGTTGTCTGCCTCTGGTGGCTGGCCCACAGAAAAGATTGCTGTGGTGGCCCAGTCCTTCAGCCCTGTGGGTCTGAGGGTTCAAACCCCACTGGCCACCCAAGGAGGGTGGGTTATATGGGGGGTCTGTCCCAGGCAGTAGTGATTCCCCACTAGGCCAGGGCTATTCAACCTGGGAAGCCCCGGGGGCCACAATGATACTCAGCACATGCCGAGGGCTGCAACTTAAGTGTGGTTGCATATATATGCAAATAGCTTCTTTCACACAATGCTCTGGCACCTCCTTCCTGGGGGCTAGAAACACCAACACCCTGTACCCGTCTGTTCCAACCATCCCATCCTCTTGCGTCTTTCAATGCTCATCCTGCCTCGGAGACACCCTGCCATTGTGGAGCATGTTCCCAGTGGAGGCCATGTTCAAAGGATCCCACCCGCGGGCCTCATGTTGAGCCCCATGTAAACCCAAACCACACTGCAGGCCGCAAACAAATGGGCCATGGGCTGCATGTTGAGTAGCCCTGCACTAGGTACTTGAATGGGTCTGGTACTACATCCCCTGAGGGCAGGACTAAGGGAAAGCGAGCAGACACACATGCAGGAGTGCTGCATAGCTGTCACTGGAAAACAGATCTGCACAGGCTGCCAACTTCAAATGAATTGCAAATGGCAGAGATTCCCTGCTGTGAGCTGCTCCTCCAGGGAAACATCTGGGTTTCTCTGTCACTGGGGAAAATGTGCTGGCCCATGGCTTCACACGAGCACCCCGGTAGCCTGGGAGGTGACTGCATCTGCTGTCTGGAGATTCCTCCCGCCATTCGCATGGGACACAGCATTGTTCTTGGCTGCCTGCCCTAGGCTGTCGCACATGCACTCCGGTCACTCAGCTGCCACGCTCAGCCCCAGCCTGTGCCGCAGCCGAGGGATCACTGTACACGGTCTGCACAGCATGCAGGTGTGAAAGGAGCCGCAGTGACACTCCCGTGCTGGCCTTATTCACACTGAGAAGTATTTTTCTCATCAAGCTGTCCCATTGACTGCAGTGCAGCCACTTTCCTCAGGGAGAGAGGCAGAATTGGGCCCATCTTAGTGCATGAAATAATATAACATAAATCCATGGCCACTCGTGACCTCACAACTGGCAGTGTGCAACATTGTGAACATCATGGTGCTTTATGGTGACAGCAAGGACCGCATCCAGATCCCCAAAGCATAGAGCATGAACTAAAGGGCTATTAGCAGTATAGGGCCTGTGACACATGGCTCAGCTGCCAAAAGCATGTATAATTAGTCAGGCATGGTACATGATGTACTCCCTGGTTCAGGCAGAACTCAGACATGAACATCTAGGGTGTCGGCTACCCAAGAACATACTGTTGGTGTCAGACAGAGCTCAGTCCGCCTGTGAGTCCTATTCCAGCTGTTTTCCAGCCAACAACATGACAGGCCCCCGTGGAGTCCAGTTCAGTGTAATCCCCTCAAAAGGACTTGGAAACAAGATGATTTACTTAACTGAAGAAACCCAGGAGCCAATGTCCGTGCTAACAGCAGCCCTCCCCTGCCCCCACCTCGTGTCTTCCTGGTGTTCCAGCCCGGGTGTTGTAACATCTGTGTTGCATGAGTGAGGAATTGTTTATGGCTCAGATGGGGAGGATTTTGAGGAGCCATTTTTAGCATGTGTGTCTGCCCTGCCAGACAGAAACATTGCAATGTTCTGCAGCATCTCTCCTCTTTTGTTGTGGACTGCGGTGTCTGGTTGTCTCCAGTTTAATATGATTCCTGGGTACAAGTCCAGGCCTTTGATCTTCCAGCCTGACAATCAAGCCACCCATTTGTCATAGGGGCATCCCTGCATTCATTTTCCATCCTTTTCCCCCCACCCTCTTTCTCTCTCAGTTCCTTCTTTCCCCATTGTGTCCAACCCATTCCACAGCTTTGCCCACTGCGATCCAAACTACCCCAGGTGTGCTCAAACCCCCTCAGCACATCCTATTCCCCCTCGTCATGTGTCCCCCATGTGTCAAGCTGACTCCATGCCCATGGGAAATATCACTCTCACTATCCTCCAGCCTAGCTTGCCTAATATGCTCTGATCTTGCCAACTGCATGAAGAAATCCTCATGGGACTCTTGGCTCTCTCTCTCTGTCCAGTCAATTGGTCCAATTGCCGGAGGCAGAGGAGCTCCAGCCAAACGGAGAGAGATTCAGAGTTTCCCCTAGCCCCCCACTTGCTTCCTCAACCTGTGACTCAGTGGCTGGGTTGCCAGAGGAAGTTACTCATCTGCTGAGTTCCGGACCCATGGCTTGTGTGTTGCATGATTCAGACTGTGCATGTGTTTGCACACACCTTGTGCCATCCTGGAGCAGCACATTGTCACTTATTCTTAAGATGGAGAATTCAGTGTGTGTCCAGCCCAATGCTCGAGTGGTACGGCTCTCCCAGGGAGAGCTGGGCTGGCATCTCTCTCTGAAATTCGGCCGAGTCCTTATTCATTGCAAGCCAATCGACGTTTCTTACCAGGGCACAGACTGTGGGATTTGGCCCCTACATTGTAGAAAGAGAAACACCATGGGCCAGAACCCGAGCCTCCCATCCGAGTGTGACTCGTTGATCAGTGTGTTACATGTCCTCCTCTGTGCCTGATCTACTTGAGTCTATTAAAGCCCCAGCTAGGGCCTGGCTCTCTCTAGCTCATGCTGCAGAGTTCTGGCTATTCCAGGTGTCAGCTGAGATGGTGGTCCTCACACCAGCACCCCCATTGTGGGGAGCTGATTCATTGAATCCTAGAACTGGAAGGAACCTTGAGAGGTCATCGAGTCCAATCCCTTGCCCTCACGGCAGGACCAAGCACCATCTTTAAACCATACCTGACAGGTGTTTGTCTAACCTGCTCTTAAATATCTCGAATGGTGGAGATTCCACAACCTCCGTAGGCAATTTATTCCAGTGCTTAACCACTCTGATGGGAAGTTTTCCCTAATGTCCAACCTAAACTTCCCTTGCTGCAATTTAAGTCCATTGCTTCTTGTCCTATCAACAGAGGTTGGGGAGAATAATTTTTCTCTCTCCTCCTAACAACCTTTTAGGTACTTGAAAATGTGTTATCAATCTTGTCCCCACTCAGTCTTTTCTTTTCTAGATTAAATAAACCCAGTTCTTTCAGTCTTCCCTCATGGTTCGTGTTTTCTGGACCTTTAATCATTTTTGTTGCTCCTCTCTGGATTTTCTCCAATTTCTCCATCTTTCCTGAAATGTGCCCCCAGAACTGGACACACTACTCCAGTTGAAGCCTAATCAGCACAAAGCAGAGGGGAATAATTACTTCTTGTCTTGCTTACAACACTCCTCTTAATGTATCCCAGAATCATGTTTGCTTTTTTTCCAACAGTTTCATACTATTGATTCATATTTAACTTGTGGTCCACTATGACCCCTAGATCCCTTTCTGCAGTACTCCTTTCTAGACAGTCACTTCCCATTCTGCATGTGTGAAATTGATTGTTCCTTCCTAAGTGGAGTACTTTGCATTTGTCCTTATTGAATTTCATCCTATTTACTTCAGACCATTTCTCCTGTTTGTCCAGATCATTTTGAATTATGACCTCGTACTCCAAAGCACTTGCAACCCCTCCCAGTTTGGTATCATCAGCAAACTTTATAACTGTACTTTCTATGCCATTATCTAAATCATTGATGAAGATATTGACCAGAACTGATCCCTGCGGAACCCCACTTGTTATGCCCTTCCAGCATGTCTGTGAACCATTAATAACTGCTCTCTGACAGTGGTTATGTAACTAGTTATACATCCACCTTATAGTAGCCCCATCTACATACTATTTCCCTGGTATATTGAAAAGGTCATGTGAGACTGTAACAAATGCTTCACTAAAGTCCAGATATACCACATCTACCACTTCCCCCTTACCCACAAGGCTTATTATCCTGTCAAAGAAAGCTATCAGTTTGGTTTGACATAGTTTGTTCTTTACAAATCCATGCTGACTGTTACCTATCACCTTATTATCTTCCAGATGTTGGCAAATGGATCCCTTAATTATTTGCTCCATTAACTTTCCTGGCACAGAAGTTAAGTTGACTGGTCTGTAGCTTCCTGGGTTGTTGTTCTTTCCCTTTATATAGAGGGGCACAATATTTGCCCTTTTCCAGTTTTCTGGAATCTCTCCCATCTTCCATGACTTTTCAAAGATGGTGTCTAATGGCTGACATACCTTCTCTATCAGCTCCTTCGGTATCATAGGATGCATTTTATCAGGCACTGGTGACTTGAAGACATCTAACTTTTCTAAATAATTTATAATGTGTTCTTTTCCTAATTTAACATCTGAACCTACCTCCTTTTCTCCAGCAGTCTCTATGCTAGGAGTCCAATCACCACCAGCCTTCTTGGTGAAAACTGAGACACAGAAGTCATTAAGCACCTCATCCAATTTAATCTAATCCAAACCCAGATGCAATTGAAATTTTGCAGTGGGTCCCATCTCTGCGAAGAGCCCAGTAAAACTCCCCAGACTCTGGGGGAGCTGGAATTTGGCTCAGACTCATTCTAACTAGCAATCCCAGCACCCTGGAGCTGAGGCCTTTGACTCCGCTGGAGTTCCTCCTGAGTCATGTCTGCTGCAGCCAGTGATGTGTAGAGATTTGCTCCAGGGATGGATTTGGCCCTCTGTCTCTGGATGGTGGCACCAGGCATAAATCTGGTGCGGAGTATGATGATGAAAGTGATCCTCGAACGTAATGGTTTGCAACTGTCGCTTAGCTGTTGCCCCTAGGGATGGAGAGAGGGACAGCTAGGTGAGCAGGTAGGGGTTGTGGGTTGGGCAGGCGGGGAGCCAGAGCTATTGCAGTGGTACCGGGTTGGGGCAAGGCCAGGAACTTGCAGGAGAGCTATGGAAGTTCAGATAGGCAGTGAGCATGCAGTGGAGGGTTGGGCGGGGCTGGCCGAGAGGATGTCCATCAGTCCACCCCAGGGCTGACTAATGGAGCCTGGCCTGGGTTTCCACTGTTTCAAGAGGTGGGAGAAATCTGCTGAGGTTGGAGCCCAGGGCGGCTCAGCAAGCGGAAGGCAGAGGCACCCGCCCATGGCTGACTCAGCTTCACAGGGCTTGGGCTAAGGGGCCATTCACAGGGCTTGGGCTAAGGGGCTGGATGACCCTCCCACCCCGCAGTCCTAGAATCTGGGCACCAGCCCAAGCCCCAGCGTCTCCACTGCAGTGAAACAGCCCCTGAGCCCCAGTCAGCTGGCATGGGCCAGCCACGGGTTTTTTGCAGTGTAGACGCACCCTGAGGGACCTCGCCCGTGTCAACTAAACCTGCTCTTGGGGAGGCAGGCGGGATGCACGACCGTGAGGCGGGGCCGGGGCTTTGTAGGACCAGGGGATCCGGTGCAGAGGGTAGTGTCTGACACAGCCCAGTGCAGCCCCCTCAGCAGGCTCAGGAGGGGATGTTCCCTGGCCCAGAGGTGATGTCTTTGGGGGCTGGGTGTCTGGCATCCTGGCTTTGGGCTTCCTAGCTTGGGCTGGGTGGTCTTTCTACTCTGTCCCATGCAGGGCGCTGCCAGTGTCTCCATCACACCGAGGGCCTGTCCTGCGAGCGCTGCGCCATTGGCTTCCATGGCAACCCCTTTGTGGGGCACGTCGATGACTGCCAGCCATGCCCCTGCCCCGGGGGGTCACCTTGCACGGCGATCCCAGCGAGTGGGGAGCTGGTGTGCACCCATTGCCCCCAGGGGCAGAGAGGTAAGGGGCGGGGACGGCGGGGCTGAGGGAAGCAGTTCTGGATGGGAAGGAAATGGGTGGGCAGGCTGGCAAATCGACTCCCGAAATGCTATGCCCGGCCCCCCATTGCTCCCCTGGTCCAGGAAGACGCTGTGAGCTCTGTGACGATGGGTTTTTTGGCGACCCCTTGGGGAAGAACGGCCCCGCCCGCCCCTGCAGCCTCTGCCAGTGCAACGGTAACGTGGACCCCAATGCCGTGGGCAACTGTGACCCCGTCTCCGGCCAATGCCTGCGGTGCCTGGACGACACGACAGGAGAGCACTGTGAAAGGTGCAGGGAGGGCTTCTATGGGAGCGCGCTGGCTCGCAGCCCCGCCCGGAAGTGTTCTCGTGAGTACGGAGCCCCTCGCTCAGCTTCCCCCTCCCTGGCCACGGCCTTCTGCTTGTCAGATCCCACTCCACGGACACCAGGGGCATAGGGCTCTGTTCACCCCAGTGAAAACGGTCACCACTGCTCTGGAGGGCAAAGGAATCTGCCCCCCATCCACTGCAGGGCTGGATTGGGCCAGTGGTAGGTCGAGGGTAAATCAGTGAAGAGCAGAGGGAGTGTAGGCTGGGGGGGTATGGGCAGTGCTGTTGAGGAATTAGAGCAGGGGGCTGAGTTAATGGAATTGCATCTCTGCCTTGGCCCTATGGTTACATTATAATGGTTTGCCCCTCTGCAGTGCTGCCAGCCCTGCTTCCCAAAGAGATGGGCGAACGGCGACCATGAAACCTTCTGCCCCCTTTCACGCTCCTGGGTTTTATAGGTGGGGAGACTGAGGCACAGAGGGACCAAAAGCCGTGCAGCAAGTCAATGGCAGGGCTGGGGCTAGACGGAAGTATCCTGATTCCCAGCCCCTGGCTCCAGTCGCTAACGGGCGCTGCTGGTGTTGGATCCACGTGCTGTTCCAGGCTTTGCCGTGGTGGGGGATTCTCCCCAGCCCGCCTCCGAGTGCTGGTTGGGGGTGGGAGCATCCTCCCGGGCAGCAGGATAACAGCCAGTGTCCCTCCCCCCAGCCTGTGAGTGCCACTCCGCCGGCTCGGCCCAGGGGCTGGAGCCCTGCGATCTCCTCACTGGCCAGTGCGCCTGCCTCCCTCATGTGACCGGACGGGACTGCAGCCGCTGCCAGCCGGGCCATTATAACCTGCAGCCAGGGACTGGATGCAAGAGGTAGGTGGAGCTGGAGCCCTTGTTAGATGGTCTCTGAGAATCGCTGCCTTGGACCACAGGGGACCCCCCGGGAGAGGGAGGCAGCGGCTGGTGCCCCGTTAACAAGGCTCCCTGCCCTCTGGATTTCCTGTGTGGTGCAGCTGCAGGATCCAGACCCCTACCCAGGTCCCAGCACCAGGTCCCCTGTAACTCTGCAGCCGCGGCACGAGGCAGCCTGCGCCCATTGAAGGCAATGGCAGAGCCCACGTGGAGCAGCGGACCCAGCCCCCAGTCTCACATCATGGGGTCAGTGCATGGGGTGCCCTGGCCCTGAAGCAAAACCACCCCCCTCCCGTCCCTGCACGCGTCACCGGGAACTCGCTCTCCTAGGGGCGGCTGGGGACGGGATGCCCCATGGGCCTGGGAGTTAACACAGTGCTAGGCATGTGCCGGAGCTGCCTTCGTGCCGGTTCCCATCCGGCGGGGCCCTTGGTGCCCGGCGGTGGGTCGGCAAAAGGTTTCTCTGCACTTACTGCCTTCCTTTGCCTTTGTCCCAGCTGTGAGTGCCACCCTGTGGGATCCCAGCACAGCGAGTGCCACCCGCTCACAGGGCAGTGCCCCTGCCAGCCCGGGGTCGAAGGCCGGTCATGCGATCGATGCCAGCCTGGTTTCTTTGGGTTCTCGGCCAAGGGCTGCCGAGGTAACCGCGCCGAGGGGCGGCTGCTCCAGCGAGGCCGTGGGACTCCGTTTCTCTCCCATGTCCGTGATGGCTTATGGTATCGGTGGGGCTGAGCCTCGCCCACTGGGGGGACCCGGGACTGGCACAGGGGGTGGGCTGTGGTGGTGAAACTTTGGGCAGCACCAGCCTGCACCATGCCTGGGTCCTGCCCTCTCCCGTGGTCCTTCCTTCTCCTCTCCCCTGTCTGGACCAGTCTAACACAAAGGGGGTAGCAGTGTCTCCCGGTGGGACAGGGACCTGGAAGGCTGGGCTCCCGGGTTCTCCTCCCAGACCCGTCCTGGACTCACCATGTCTCTTGGCAAGTCCCACAGCCCTTGGTGCCCGTGGCCCTCGCTGTCTGGTGGAGGTAAGGTTCTGGCCTCCCTCGCCAGGCAGTGCGGGGCTCATGTCCCGTGGAGAGGCACTGGAGAATGGCAATCTGCTGTGCATGCTCCTCTTGGGCTAGGCTCTGCCTCCACTGCGTGGGTGGAAATCTGGAGCGACTGCTCTTGACTCAGTGGCGCAGCTCCAGAATGAGGCCAATGGGAAGGAGAACAGGGTCGGCCCTGAGCCTCCAGGCTGACCCTGCTCCCATGGGCTAGTTGTGGCCCCAGTCCATGGACTGACTTGGGAAGCTGGCAGGGACGCAGCGCCCCCGACCCCCGTTCCTTGTGCAGCCTGCACCTTGGGTCTGGCTCGTGCCTGCTGCTGGGCCCTGACCCTGCTCTCCCTCGGGTGCAGCCTGTAACTGCTCCCCGCTGGGCGCCGTCACCCCTCAGTGCCGCGAGAACAGCACGTGTGCGTCTGCCGGCGGGGCTTCGTGGGCTACAAGTGCGATCAGTGCGAGGTGAACTTCTTCTATGCCCCGGAGCGGTCTCTGTGCCAGGAGTGTCCCCTCTGCTACGCCCTGGTGAAGGAGGAGGTACGGCACCTGCCCTCCCTCCCACCACCCAGCCTGCCACCAGCCTCTGCTCCCTCCTCCAGGGCCAGAGCCGCTTTGCTCCCCAAGCCTGTCCATGCCCATTAGCAGCACCCTGGACACCCCACTTCTCTCAGGGGTCAGTGCAGGGTGTCTAGAGGGCAGCTATGGCCTGCGACCCCACTTCCCTCAGGGGTCAGTGCAGGGTGTCTAGAGGGTAGCTATGGCCTGTGACCTGCAGCAAGTCAGACTAGAATGGACCCGCTTGGTTGTAACCCCTGGAAATCTGACGCCCCTCCCCTCACACGCCCCTGTCTCCTTGACTGGGCGAACCCTCCTCTCCCCCGGAACCCCCTGCTGTCTCTGCACATGCAGGCCTAGACCCCGCTTGGCCCTGTAGCCCTTGGTACTCACACAGCCACAGTCCCGCCCTGTCCCTCACTCTGCGCCTCCCAGTCCTGGGGCTGCTACAACCCTGGGTGTGCAGTGACTCTGTGCTGTGCCCTCTCCAAAGTGCCCTTCACCCTTCCTTGGCCTGGCCCTGTACACCAGCCTCTGTGCTGCCCTGCCCTATACACCGGGCGTTCTCAGCCTTTTTCTTTCTGAGCTGACCCCGTGCTATCAAACTCCCCAGCCCACCTGTGCACAATAACTGGCTTTCTGCCTACAAAAGCCAGTTGCCTGGGGCCCCTGCGAAGCTACATTGCTCGGGCTTCAGCTCCTGGTGCTGGGACTCAGAGCCCCAGACTTCAATCTGATGCAATGGGGCTTTAACTCTCTGCCCTGGGCCCTAGGGAGCCTAACACTGGCCCTGCTAGGCAGCCCCCTGTTGGAGAACCGCTGCTCTATGCTGCACTGCTCAGCCTGGCCCGATGCATGGCCCTGTGTCTGCCCACATACCTCTGCCTTGGCCCCCTACGCTGCCTCGCCCTGGCTTATACCAAGCCGTGGCCTGGCCCCAGACGCTGTCCTGTCCTTCTCCCAGACTGACAAGCTGAAGGCCAGGCTGCAGAAGATGGAGGTGCAGCTGCAGAGACCAGACTGCAGCAGCCCTGGGACCCATGAGGCAGCGCTGGGCGAGGATCCCCGAGGAGACAGTCTTCAGCTGACAGGTACAGAGGGGCAGGGCCAAGGGAGGGTGTTGGGGCAGGGAGGGCTCTATGCACCTTGGTTGCTCTCCACCCGCCCTCGGGTGCAATGGGAATGGGGCAGAGTAAGAACCGCAGGGCTGCGCCTCCCGTCAGAGCCACGCATTCATGTGGCCTGAGGGGGGCGCTAGAGAGCACCGGGCGTGCCCACCTCCCATGCTGACCTTGAGTCCAGAGCTCTGTTCCCCATCGCACGTGGCCACATTTGCACAGCAGCTCGGTCGAGGGCTGAACCCCGAACTCCTCCCTGTAGGTGTCCCCGTGGTTGCTGCTGGTGCATGCCTAGGAATCTGGCCCCAGGTGTGGGCGCGGCGTGTGGGACCCTGGCCCCGAGCGCCTTAAAGCTCTTGTCCCCCGCAGCCGTGCCCCGTCGCCAAACCGATACGGACAAAGCGGAGGGGGCTCAGAGAAGAGCCACAGAATGATGGGAGGGGCCTGCAGGGGACAGGCGCCGAGCTGGGCTCCGCAGTGGGGAGGAGAGAAGCCCTCGATCAGTGACCGCGAGGATTTGGGCATTGCCGGGGGGAGGGGGGAGGAGGGAGCTCCGGGGTGGAAGTGGGTGCAGTGGAGGAATCCAACTATCAGACCCCTCCCCTGCCGTACTAGATGTTAGGCTGGGGAAGGCGCCCTGCTTGCCACGTAGGCATGTGGAGCGCCAGGCCTGGGCAGGGGAGGGCCAGGCCTCAGTACGGGGCTGCTCCCGCAGGGAAGGGCCCCGCGGTGACGGCTGCAAGAGAGCTTTCCCTGTGCTGCTTGCAGATGCCAAGGCCGTGTTCCTGGAGCAGGTGGCCCAGCTGGAGAGCTCCGTGAGCGCCGCGTGGGGCCAGCTGAAGAACGCCAGCAGGACCATGGGCTGCACTGCCGCCGTCGGCGCCAAGAAAACCTGCCAACTCCTGTCGGAAATCAGCACTGTGCTGTTGTCTGCACAGCGGGAGATCCAGCAGGCTGCGGCCGGGCTAGCAACAATGGTGCTTGGCTCCCCCCAGCACGCTGGGTTCTCAGCCCCTCTCCCGCAGCATCGCCTGGCTCCAGGCCGGGCCAGGTGCTAGTGGTAGTGCCTTGGGGGGAGCCCTTGTTCCTTTCCCATCCCCCCAGGTGTGGTAGGGCCTGAGTCAGCAACCAGCTCCTGCAGGTAAAGGAGCAGCCCCAATAGGCAAGCACAGAGCACCAGCCCGCTTTCAACCCTGCAGCCCCCCAGGTGCAATGCGGCCGGGGCAATTTCTTCCTTTGCTCTCTTCCTAAGTACAGGGAAGTCTGTTCAGTGACTCGTCCACCCCCAGGAGAGCCTGGTGACCAAGGCTGGGGGCAGGTTGTTCTGGCTTTTCCCAGCCTTGCCTGGGGGAAAGACGTGCAGAAGCCCCAGAAAGGGACATTCAGAGCCATCTGGCCAGGCTCACGCAGAATGTCCCTGGCCTTGGTCTGCTCTAGGCATGGTACTGAGGCCAGTGCTGTCCCCATAGAGGGGCCCCGGGGCTAACCCTGCATTTCCCATTCACGTTGGTTTTTATATATTGAAGGTGATTCCTCAGGAGTTTTCCGGGCACCCCACCAGCTGGAGTCGCCAGGCACTGGAGTCCCAGGGGCTGGCTGCAAGGTACCTCACGCAGGACACGGACGCATGCAGAGTCACACATCCCGGGCTCTCTCTTCCCACTCTGAGACCTCCTCCTCCTCCAGTCCTCCAGCTGGCTTCCCTGCTCTGCGTACCTTGTCTCCCCTCCCGGGCTCTGCCCCGCCTGCATCTCTGCTGTCGTTCCCCCTCCTCCTCCTCCTGCCACTCGTGGCCCTTTTATCAGACTCCCTCTCACTCTTGGGAGCACCTTCCCTTGGCCCCCCCTCCTGGAGCCTCCTCCCTAAAGCCAGCCCTGTTGTGGGTCCCCTGCCCTGCTCCTTGCCGGTCCTCGTGCCATTGGCCTGCTGACCCAGGTGTTGTGCGCAAGGCAGAGAGGTGCCTGCTCTCGGCCTGTGCTCGAGCTAAAGCACCAGGCAGGCAGAGGGCTCCATAGTCAGCCAAGTGCAACATCCGCGCAGGGAGGCAGGCACCTTCTGGGTGGTGTTTCCCCTACTAGAGCAGCTGTGCCCCAGCGCGGGCGAGGGGGGGGTCCCGCCACCTGCCCTCCTGCTAGGCTCTGCCAACTGGAGCAAGGAGCCCCTCAATGCTGGGCCGCTCGGGAGCATGCAGCGGATGCCATTGTGCCTCGCTGGCAGGATCGCTCCGTTCGTGCGGCAGGGGTCGGTCCCTCTGAGCTGGCCTAGTCCTGTCTCCTGAGAGCTCAGACCGGGCTGACAGCATGAGGGCAGACCCCATTTGTGCCCCGCTCCCGGGGCGTAACCCCAGGGCGCTCATGGCCTCCCCGGGGGGGTTGTCTCCGCAGCCACAGCGACATGGCGGCACAGGTGGAGTCAGTGGCCAGGAGAGCCCTGCTCGCTTCCAACACCAGCTGCGCTCTGCTGCAGGGCATCCTGGAGGACGGTGCGAGCCTGGATTTCAGGAGGGTGCTGGAAGAGCGGTGAGAACATCAGTGTGTCTGGGAGCTGAGTGCGGGTTGGGGGGGCCGGACCCTGCCTCACAATCCCCTGCCAATGTGACTCCACCCCAGCAGGCAGCGACCCCCACGAGGGGCAAGAGGGGAGCTCTCAGTGTGGCCCATTCAGCCCTTGACCTCTTCGCCAAGCTTGCCGACAAGGGGGCTTCTTTGTGTTCTGGATGCCTGGGCTGAGATCCACCAAACTCATTGCATGCGAGCCACCCAAGTGCCCTCAGGTTGCTGGTTCCCAGGTCACAGTCAGCCTGGACCAGCCTCAGACCCAGCAGGCTAGAGAGAACCCCCCTGTACTAGCAGCCCCCTGCCCCTTCCGTGCCTGGCCAGCTCACTGTGTCCTTGTGCTCCTGCAGGAAGCAGCCCCGGTGAGATCATAGCTTTGTCTTGTGCCCCTTCTGTGTAGGTACCAGGAAATCCAGCAGGCACAGGAGGAGCTGGCTGCTGGCATGTTGGAGGGGGCAGCTGAGGCCGAGAGAACCTTTGCGTCCATCCGCCAAGCTAGTGCAGACATGGCAAAGAACCTCTCTGCTCCGGACCTGGTGGGCAGCCTTGAGCACTCGCAAATGCTAGTGCCTGCAGGGCTGGGGGTTCAGATGGGCTGCCCCTGGCAGTGTGCCCAGTCCCACCTCAGCCCAGTCCCTCCCCTGGGGCTCCATGGCAGAGTTACCGGTCTAGGTACTTACTTCACTGTGGTATCCGGGCACCTCCTGCTTGTGCCTGGGTTGTAGCCTCACACCTGTGTGGCGGGGGAAGTTGAGGCACAGGACAGGTGAAGGGACTTGCCCAAGGTCTCGAGGGAGCCAGTGGCTGAGCTGGGAGTTGGACCCTGGACTCTTGAGTCTCGACCAGCCAGCTCCGCTCTCTGCCTTTGTGCAGAGCCAGGCCCGGGACAGTCTGAGCCCCTCTGGTGCGGCCGTGGGTGTGATCAGAGTGTGGCCAGCACGGCCTTGCTCCATCTCCAGCTGCTGGCTGGCAGGGGAGGGAAGGGGGCAGTTCCCAGACTGCAAATGCTGCTGAGCCATTTTGGGGGCAGCTGGATGTTATCCCCACCTGAAGCCAGGAGCCGAGCCTGGGTCACCTGACTTGGGGCCCACTAGAGACACTTCCTCTGAGCTCATCCCCTCCCTCTCTGTGCTGTGGGTTTGAGGTGGGGAGATGCCCCCTCCCCACAAGCTCTGCTTTCTGACCAAGCGGGTGGGGGGGTGGTCCCACAGCGCCCCCTGGTGGTGCAGGCCGGAGTGCTGGCTCGGGAGCTGAGGGCACTGGAGCGGGGCATGGAGGGGAAGGAGCGCCTGCTCCTGGACAAGTCGGACGCTCTGATGGCCGAGCCACGCAGGGAGCTGCAGAGGGCTCAGCAGTTCCAGCAGGTAAGTGTCCTGGGGAAAGGGGGCCGGGGGCAGGGGCTGCTCTGAAACCGGGGAGCACACTCCAGGCAAATGCAGAGCCTGATGCTGATTCAGGCTGGGGGGGATAATTCATCCACATCCGTCTCAGGCCCGTACGTGGGGGGGGGGGTGTGCGAAGGGTGTGAAAGCTCCCCCCATGTTTCCCCAAGTAGCATACTCCAGCTGGCCAGGGGAAGACAGGAACAACGCGCTGCCCAAGCCTCCCTCCCCCATGCTTAATTGGGGGACCGTGGGGGGCACATTCACACCCTTGCAGTCCACATTTACAAAAAAGCACCCCTCCCACACAGAAATTCCTGCGTACGGGCCTGTGTCTGCACCCACCACTGCAGACAGGAGTGGGGGGAGAGTGAGATTCTCCCTCCTTCCCAGGGGATGGAATCCGCTGCATCCCGGCAGGAGCTCTGAGTCCCCCCTTCCCCTCCCCTCCCATACACCCTACACCTCTCTAGGCCCTGCCTTCTGCTGGGGTCCTTCTGGCTGCAGGGAACTGGATGAGCCTGACCTCCCTGCCCCCCCCCCGGGCGCCCCTCCTCTGCCAGCCAGAGGGGACCATCCGCAGCAGCTGCACCTGCTCAGGGAAGGAGGAACAGGGGCAGGAAGGGCAGGCCCTTCTAAACCCCCCACCCCAGTGTGGCGGCGTGGCGGGTACCCCCCGATCCTGCACCCCCATCCGCAGCAAGATGAGACTCCGCCAGCCAGTAGAATGGAGAGGGTTTATGGCTTCTCCAGGATACAGTACAGCACAGACGTGATGTGGTTACGGGAGTCGGCCAGGCAGCCTTAGACCCCTTGGGGTAGGGTCCACAGACCCCTGACCCCTCAGTACTCAGCTTAGTCTCCTCTCTTCATGTCATCCCAGCCAAAAAACTGCCCAGCTCCCAGGCCCTGCCCGCCAGCCAGGTGGCTGTCTCTGCCTCCCTTCCTTTGTCTCTCCCCCGGGAAGAGCCTTGTTATCTGCTCAGGCTGGGACTAGGTGTCTGGGCCAATACACATGTGGGTGAGTCAGTGGGAATCACACATTGCAGCGTAGGGGAACCCTGGGTTACAGAGCAGACAGCACCCCCCATTACGTCACACCCAGAAACCCCTGGGGCAAGCCAGGGCAGGAGTTGAGCCGGTCTGCGTAACTCTGGATGTAGTTCTTTCCCTGACCCTGTAGGGCTCTCAGGTGCAGAGGCCAGTGCTGGGACCCCGGAGTCAGCCCAGAGCGCATCTTGGCCCCTGCTCTCTCCCCTATCAAAAACCCACCCAAGCAGTCACCACATAGCATCGTCTGATCAGCAGGAGGGCTCTCCACCTCCTTCCCCTGCCCCACACCCATACGATGCTCCTAGATCTCTCCTGCCTCTTCCCCTGCAGCTGTGGAAAGGGGCTGACGCGGCCCGGGCTTGGGCAGCCGCGTCCATTTCGCATGGAAAGGCCGTGATCTCTGAAGCGAAAGCCCTGCTGTCCAGCTTGGAAGGTAACCCTGGCTGCCCAAAGCCATCTCCCCGGAGCTCAGCTCCCCCGCGGAGCCAGTGGTTGGGATGTGCCAGCCCTGCCTTGCAGGGTGACACTCAGGGCCCCCACCTGGCTCAGCCTCAATGCTCAGAGCTCCTGCGGCAGTGAGAGGCTGATGCAGATGGAGCAGGGAAAGTGGGACTTTCTCCCGCCACCAGCGGGGAGTTCTCTGCCCTGCTCTCTGCAGCACTGGGATCGGCACAGAGAGTGGGACGCCCATGGGTCTGCATCATTTCCTGAGAACCCCGCTGGCAGATCACACCCTGACACGCAACCCTCCCCCCATTGTACTGCCACCGACATGGATGGACAGGGCGTCTGCCAAGCCACGGGGGTTAAAACCTCTCGGAGGCTGCCAGAACCGGCACTGCCAGCCCATTCGTTCCTTGCACTCTGTGCTGAGGCTCCGGTCCTCGGAACTGAGGCTCATCTAGCTCTTTTCCTGGGGCGTCGTGGGGTAATCCTGACGTCTGATGCCTGGCCGCATTGACCCCTGACCTAGCGGCGATGGGTGCGGAGGCTGGTACCAGGCCTCCAGCTCCGCAGGCTCCCCGTCATGGCTGGAGGGTGGATTTCGTTTTCTTCGGCTTTGATGCTGGGGAAGGGGACGGTTGGTTTTGGCTCCTCCCATTTCCCGGGGAGATTCGAAAGCCTGGAGGTTGCCGGGGTTCTCGCACTGGCTCGGTTGATCCCGATTCTCCTCTTGTTCCCGTGGCGTAGCTCAGGGGTAACTCCACTGATGCGAGGCTGCACCAGTGCACGCTGGAGTGGGGGGGTGGGTGTTCTCCTGACTGCTGCCTTTGTCTGCAGGGGGGAAGAGGGTGCTGGTGCGTCAGAAGGGGCAGGCCGCTGTGCGCAGGAGACTGGCCGTCGTCCGGGACAGAGTGGTGGGGGATGCCCAGAAGAAAATTAGACAGGCAGAGAGGATGCTGGGAAACTCTGCGACTGTCTCTGTGGCAGCCAAGAAGACGGTCAGAGAAGCAGAGAGAGTCGCCGGGGAGAGCTCCAAGGTCGGCGAGGCTGGTGTTCAACCGAGGGGAGAGGGGCTGTAGGAGGGGGTCCAGAACCGGCACTGCTGCCGGTGGGACTGTGCCAGCCCATTCGTTCCTTGCGCTCTGTGCTGAGGCTCCCGGTGGTGACACTGGGAGCTCCCGTCCTCAGAACTGAGGCTCATCTAGCTCCTTTCTTGGGGCGTCGTGGGAACATGCCAAGGGAAGGGGGAGCTGGAGGCTGGGTTAATGCAAGGAGATGCTGCATGGGCTTCCTCAGCATCGCTCTGCCAATGCCCCCACTTGCTGGCCTGCAGCACCCTTCCGCCCTGACACAGGAACATAAGAGTGGCCATACTGGGTCAGACCAAAGGTCCGTGTAGCCCAATATCCTGTCTGCCAAAGGTGGCCAATACCAGATGCCCCAGAGGGAGGGAACACAACAGGTAATCCTCACGTGATCCCTCCCCTGTCACCCACCTCCAGACAAACAGAGGCTAGGGACACGATTCCTATCCATTCTGGGCAATAGCCATTGATGGACCTAACCTCCATGAATTTATCTAGCTCTTTTTTGAACCCTGTTAAAGTCTCAGGGTATGTCTACACTACAGCGTTATTTCGAAATATCTAATTTCGAAATAGTTAATTCGAAATAGCTTATTTCGAAATAACACGTCTACACGCACAATGCATTTCGAAATAGCGTGTCCACACTGAGTGGACGTTGAATCGTATTTAAGGCTGGTTGGAACCAGTGCCAGCAGGGCATCAGGTCAGAAGTTACCTTGTGGACAGGGCGGCCACCCTGGGAAGGGCTGGAGGCCCCCTATTTCGAAATAAGCATCTACACAGCACTTATTTCGAAATAGCAATTTCGAAATTGGCACTATTCCTCGTGGAATGAGGTTTACCAATTTGGAAATAAGCCCTCCGCTATTTCGAATTAATTTTGAAATAACAGAATGGCTGTGTAGACGCTAGGAAAGTTATTTTGAAATAACTGCTGTTATTTCAAAATAACTTTGCTGTGTAGACATACCCTCAGTCTTCACTACATCCTCTGGCAAGGAGTTCCACAGGTTGACGGTGCGCTGAGGGAAGAAAAATTTCCTTTTGTTTGTTTTAAACTTGCTGCCTGTTTTTTAAACCTGCTGTCTGTTAGGCCCCCCTAGCTCTGCCAATGCACCCCCATCCTGACCTGCAACACCCTGCTACTGGGCCCCCCAGCTCTGCCAATGAACCCCCATCCTGACCTGCAGGCCCCCTGAATTTCCTAAGAGCACTTCAGAACCTTCTCTTCCAGTCAGCCTTAATTCTAGCCTGTAGTTCTCGCGGACCCCCGCACACCCTGCCTCCTGCATGCAGCATCCCTTGCTCTTAGAGCCAATGCCCTGTCTTGAGCCTTGGTCCGGCTGCCTGGCTTTGCAGCGTGTCAAGTGCCGGCTGACCTGCATCTCAAGACCAACTTGAATTGCCGTGTGAGGAGGGAAGGGCTGGCGCGTGCGCTCACTGAGCTCCATTCCTCCCACCGAGCCGTCGCTCACGCCAGTGGGCGAGTTACCTGGGACTGACGGGGGCCTGGTCTCCCTTCCACACACCACCCCAGCTCAGGCGATAGCCTCGCTCAGCGGCCATCTGGGCACAAGGAGGGGATTGGGATGGGGAAAGGAGCAATGCAAAAGCCGACTCCTACTGATGCTTCCCTCTGTAACACTGTGCTGCTGGCACCGTGCAGAGGTCCCAGACCCTGCTGAGGGAAGGGAAGCAGGAAGACAAGCGTGCCAGCGAGCTTGCCAAGCACGTCAACGGAACCCTGGCAGAAATCTCAAGGCAGGAGCACATGTCTGAGCAGCTCGGGGAGGAGTTCGAGGCATCTCACCAGGTGAGCTCTGATCCCGGGAGCGTGGGCGAGAGCCCCTCTCTTCCTCAGCTGTCACCATAGTGCCCTGTAAAGTGTGCGGCTGAGTGGCCGCACAGGGCGCAATTAAGACCTAGCTACCTCATTAATGGAGCCACGCAGCCGTGCCTGCACTAATTAGCTACCTCCTCCTGAGTGCTGAACATTAAAACGGGGGATAATGAATACGGTGCATGACTTATTTTGGGTGTTTAATATGAAATCAAATAAAATTAGTCCCCTCCTTTTCCTAACCCAAGTTCCTCGCTGGCTTGGGCCCCTTTGTAGCCCTGTGCTGCCTGCGCGCTGTGTTGGACTTTTTGTGAGTAAGTGGCGGACGCCACGGTGCACACACAAGCACACACGACCTCACCACTGGTGCACACGACAAACCTCGCTCCGCTCATGGCTGGGAAAACTTAGAAGAAACGCTGCCCGTGACCCGCCCCTGCTCGGGGCAGAAACCCCGGACATGGCATGTCTGTGGCAGGCTCTGCAGGATCCCCATACACAGGCCGGGATGTCCTCCATGGGATCCCCCACGTGGGGTTGATCTGTTAGCGCTGGTGGCCCAAATCCTCCCTGTGATTTGTGTGTGGGGTGCGGCTAATGCAAGTCTGTGTGTGTTGGAAGGTGAGGATGGGGATGAGTAACGCTAAGGAGAGCCTCCGAGAAGCCCAGAGCTCCCTGGAGACGGACATTGAGATCCTGAATAACCTGCTCAGCAGCCTAGGTAAGAACCCACCCCCAGCGTGCCAGTGGCACTCCCCCTTCCTAGGGCCGCCGAGGGAAACACTGCTGCACAGCTTGGAATTCCTCAGCGATCCGCCTGTCAGAGCCAAATCCGGTTTCCCTACATGCTGCACTTCAGGTTGGGACGTTGGCCCTAGATTTATTACTAGATTTACCTGGCGTTGCTCGGGTCCTTAATGAAAATGTCCCGGCTTCACGTAAATCACTGCTCTGGCGTGGGGCTAGGGAGGAGGGTTCAGTATTCAGGCTGCTCCGGGGAGAGAGGACAACCCCAGCCCTCTCTTATAGCAGCAACTATGAGTAGGGTTGCCAGGTGTCCAGTTTTCTACCGGACAGTCCGGTATTTGCACCGTCTGTCCGGTAGAAAAATTCAGAAAATACCGGACATGTGCAATGTCCGGTATTTTCTGAATTTCCGGCTGGGCACCAGACGGAACCCTGGCGGGGTTGGGGGAACAACTGGGAGGCAGGGCCATGATTGGCGGTAGGAGCCTCTGGTCACGTGGGGACTCCCAGCCACTCCCCCCGCCGGGCTTCTGCACACAACCAGAGGCTCCCAGCGCCAATCGCGGCCCCGCCTCCCAGCTGGGAGCCTCTGGCTGCGTGCAGAAGCCGGGTGGGGGAATGGCTCCCAGCCCCTCCCTCCGCCCCACCTCCCACCTGGCTTCTACGAGTAACTACAGGTAGTGCCTGCTGGGGTGCGGCCCCTTGACTCGGCTGCGGCCAGTGGCTGCACCCCCAGCTCTGCTTCCCGCCCCCTTCCTCCGGGCCCCCTCCTCCCGTCCAGCCCCACGGCCCCGACCCTCCCAGCTCTGCTTCCCGGCCCCGTTCCTCCGGGCCCCCTCCTCCCGTCCAGCCCCACGGCCCCGACCCTCCCAGCTCTGCTTCCCGGCCCCCGTTCCTCCCAGCCCCCCGTTCCTCCCAGCCAGCCCTCGTCCCCAGCTCTGCTTCCCGTCCCCCTTCCTCCCGGCTAGCCCTGCAGCCCCCAGACCCTCCCCACCAGCTCTTCTTCCCACCCCGCTCCTCCCGGTCAGCCCTGCCCCCTCCTGGCCAGCCCGCCCCACCCATGATCAAGTGTGTCCAGTTTTTTGGCGGGGTCTACCTGGTAACCCTAACTATGGGCCAGGTGAGAAACACCTCTGCATGGTCACTGCAGCTTCAGTGGGCACAGCCAGGGGAGGGGTGCATGTCCCCTGGCTGGGGCAGTTCCAGGTTTGTCTGCCCCTTGCGCTCCCCAGCCAAAGTGAGGAATGCAGCAAACTCTGCCCTTTCCACTGGCTCCCTGATGAAGGGGAACAGTTAGCAATGATTCCATAGGAATGGGGAGGGGCTTCAGCCCCCCTGCCTTCCCTAAAGGGCAACAGGGAGTGGGAGGCTCGGGGCTGGGGTAGTTCCACAGCAGGGGGAGCGCCCCCAGCCACCCCCTTTCACCTGCCTTGTGATTCTTTCTGACTGGGAGTATGAGAAGCAATCCCATTCCAGGCACATCCCCTTATCCTGGCACAACCAAACCCCGACCTTGCTTTACCTTAGGAGAAAAGGAAGTGGTGTAGTGAATGTGGCGGTCCTAGTGCTTCCTGTTTAGGAGAAGTTTCTGAACAGACAGACACTCAACTGTATGCTAGACAACAGTTCAGTAGCCACCTAGGACATCATGGCTGAGTCTCTGCTGTACATCATGGTCAGTAGGAACTTCATAGCCACAGCAGGGATCAAACCCAGAGTCTCCTGCTGTGAAAGCACAGCCCCCAGCCATTTGAGCTAAAGGGGCAGCTCTGCCTGCTGCCAGCAGGCTGCACACTGTGCAATTCTAGCTTGAGCCAGCAAAGGGCAGTGTTAAACTCTCCTTTTTTAAGCCTGTGCTTTTTTGAGAGCTGCTGCTGACACAGCCAAGAAGAGCACTGATCTCCCAGTGCGGTCACTGGCCTCCTGAGTCACTGAAAAAAGGGAATTGGCTGATGCACACGCCACATCCAGAGCTGCCTTTTGGCCTGACATCTGGATCGTGCTGTTGGATTTGCATGGGCTTTCCCCCACTGGCTCTTCAGTGGTGAGAACAGACTGTAACTGTGGGGTCATCATGGCCGGGGTGGAGTGTCGGGGAGGCCAGCCAGCAATGAATCAGTCTTTCTAACAAGCCAGGAGTTTGGGGCACACAAGGCTATGGGGTGATTTGTGTCTTTTTATTTGATGTTTTTAATTTAAATGGATAGAAATCTGAGGGGGAGAAGGGAGACAAAAATCTGTGTGGCTAAAAACTCCAGTGATTGCTGAACCCAAAGGGATTTCGACAGCCAAACTTGGCCAAGTCACTTCCACTCTGGGGGCCTCTGTTTTCCTTCCCACCCTTTGCCAATCTTACCTCTGTAGGCTGTAAGCCCACTGGGACAGAGACAGCCTCTCCTGGGGTATGTCTAGACTAGGCTCAGTCGACGGAGCCATGTAAACTAGTTTACCCGACATAGTCAATGAAGCAGGGATTTAAAGAATCCCCGCTTCATTAAAATAAAAATGGCCGCCGCGCTGTGCCGACAATCAGCTGAACCAGCACAGCGTGGCAGTCTAGACGCGGATTGGTCGACAAGGGAAGCCTTTGTCGACTGCTCCTATGCCTCGTGAAACGAGGTTTACAGGAGCGGTCGACAAAGGCTTCCCTTGTCGATCGATCGCGTCTGAACTGCCGCGCTGTGCCGGATCAGCTGATTGTCAGCACAGCGCGGCGGCCATTTTTATTTAATGAAGCGGGGATTCTTTAAATCCCCGCTTCAATGACTATGCCGGGTAAACTAGTTTACATGGCTCCGTCGACAGAGCCATGTAGTCTAGACATTCCCCTGGTGTGGGAATGTACAGCGCCTAGCGCACGGAGGCCATGATCTCAGCTGGGGCCCCCTTGTGCTATTGTAACACACAATCTAATAGTACATCGACTTCTCCCTCTGGAGGCTGCTAGTGTCTTTTTTCTGCATTTCGCTTAGTCTGAGCAGCCAAAGAAGCCTGACTGGTTTTGCTTGCTGCAGCTAGTCAGTGTCGCAGCCCCGTTTCCCCAGCACTGAAGAAGCTCCCCTGGATCTCCAGGCACTTGGCAGAAGGGGAGATGATTGCTATCCCCATGCCACAGGGGCGGGAATGGAATGGAAGTGGCGTGCCCAGGGCCATAGCAAGACAGTGCAGGGGGAGGACAGCGCAGGTACCACGAGGCTGTTCCTAGTGCTGTACGGCGCCATGGCTACATTAACACCCCGCTCCCGGAGCTGCCAACTCCCTTGATACCCTTTTCACTCTTTCCAACCCTGAGGTGAGAGCCCAGGATCTGCCTAAAGCCCCATGGCCTGGATCCACACAGGGCTGCCCTGGCTCTCTGCCAGCTCCCTCATGGCTGTGCTCTTTGCTTCCCGCAGGCAACCTGGAGCAGGAAGCGCCCACGGCCACTGTGCTAAGCACTAGCCGCCTCCAGCTGGGCCGCCTGCAGCTGCGCCTGGCCAGGCCCGGAGCCCTGGAGAGGAAACTGAGCCATCTGCAGCGGGAGGCCGAGCAGCAGCGGCAGAAGATCCAGGCGTTCGAGAGCGACCTGCGGGAGATCCGAGCCGACAAGCAGAACCTGGAGGAGGTTCTACGGAGTCTGCCCGAGGGCTGCTCGAGCTGGCAGTGAGCAGGCCCCGTGGACGACCCCTGGGCCCCCACCGCCACAAGGAACGGCAGAGCCAAGGACGTCCCCCGGCTCACCAGCCAGCACTTCGAACCTGCCGTCCTCTCGCTACGCTGCCTTCCCGCAGACTAGCAGGCGAGGGCTCCGCGCCGCAGGCCCTGCAGAACTGCCAGAGCCCGGGGGAAAGCTTGTCTGTGAGGGAAGCAGAGCTGTCGTGGGATCAACTGACTCCCACGGGAACTAAGGGACCATCCCAGGCCAACCCCACCCCTTATTCCCAGGGCCACACCCGCCCACCCCCGCGTCTGCATAGAGACACATTGTGTTTTTTAAAAAGAGAAACTCTGCCCCCGCGTTTTCTTTGGGGAGGGCGGAGGGGGCAACTTACCTGGGCCAGGTGCTGGTCCCGTCCCTCCATGCTGGGCTGGGCGATGCTCACACGCTTCGGTCCTGGACCACAGCACAACCTGAGTAGAAGGAGAGAGCGTGGAAGCCAGAGCTCTCCTGGAGGGGATGGGACAGAGGGCTCAGGGCTGCCCGCTCCTGGGGTCCGCGGTCCCAATGGACGGGGTTGTAAGGGCCAGCAGTGGAAGTGGAGCAGGAGGCGTAGGGGCTGGGCTGTGCCCTGCCCCTTGTGGCTCTGCAGCTCTGCCAGGGTGGCACCGGTGAGAAACAGCTCTGCGAGTGGAGCCCCGGGGGCACAGTGTCTGCCAGTGCACCCAGGGGCTGTGAATGGACCATCCCAACTCAGTAGTGGGGGGCGAGGGCATTAGACCAGGCCTAGGTCTGCTCTTGCTTCGTGTGGCTGTAGCCTGTCATTCCCAGCAGCCTGTGGACAGCCCCTCGCCCAGCCCTGCCAGGAAAGGCAAAGGGCTGAAGAGCTGGGCAGTCGCCTCAGGCTTCGCCGCCGGCTTCATCCGCTCTGGAGTGACTGCTTGCAAGTGGCTCCAGGCTAAAAGCTTGACTGTAATTCCCAGTTGATGGTGTCGCAGCCGGGCTGAATGCGCCGCTGCAGCGGGCAGCGTCAACCCTTTTCCCCTGTGTGCTCCAAAGCAGTGGCTCCCAATCTGTGGTCCGCAGACCCCTGGCGGTCCCCGACGGCATTGGAGGGGGTCCGCAGAAAGTTTAAAATAGAAACTGTCACCCGCTCTCCAGCACCAGCCATCTCATTAAGTAAAGTCCAGGTATTATCTCTCAATGCTACTATTTGTTTTTAGATAACACGGGCTAATCTACATTTCAATTGATTATCAAATAATGGAATGTTTGAAAACAGCTGTAGTGTTTGGGGGGGTCTGTAAAATGTTAATAGATTGAAAAGGGTCCATATGCTCAAAAAGGTCGGGCGCCACTGCTCTAAAGAGAAGGTCAGCAGGGGTTGATCTGGCTTGGAGGCAAGCAACACATTAGACAAGAGAGAGATCTGGCCCCTTCTGCTCTCGTTCACACTGGCTTGGCACTAGCATGACACCAGGGGAGTGACTCCTGATTTTCCCTGGTGTAAGATCGTGCTGGAGCCTAGAGCCCTGCTTCTGGTTTGCTTTTGAACCTGATTCTAATGTGTTTGGGTGCCATTCACACTATTAGAAACTGGTTTAGCTAGAGCCACCTGCCAACCCCTTTGTAAGGCTGCTGGAGTGGTTTGTAGCTCCCCCTCACCCCACTTGCCCCTTCCTTTCCCCAAATAAGCCAGCTGCCCCTTGCCTCTGCGTGAAAGCTGGCACTGGCAGAGAGTTCCAGCTGGGTGTTATCAGCCTCTCCCCCTCTCACTGCCCAAGGACAGCCCTGTGAAAGCACAACAGTTGTTGCAAAGAAAACACAGCACGATGCCAGCTTGGCTGGGAGGCCTGGCCAAATAGCCACATATTTGCCTCCCTAGGAAAACAACAGGGCATCTTCAATCTGCACACTAACTCGCTGCTGTGAGAGAAATGTCAAGCCCTTGCCACCTGCCCGGTGCTGAAGATGTGATTTCACCCTCCTTCCCAGCCTCCCCAGAGACATGTTTTCTGAGCTGATGCTATGTGCTTGTAGCTGTATCCATTTAAAAAAATCTTAATATAATACATATGCTACACTCTGCCTGTAGTGCGGTCCATGGGTATAAAACAGCTGGTGGGGTGTGTGTGGGGGGGGGAATACATGGCATACTTCTAGCAGCTGTCCTCTGGCAGAGTTCTGCAAAGGAAAGCCTTACAGAGTGACTTCAGCTTACAGCAGAACGCAGCTGCTTCTCAGGTGGAAAGTGGCAGCTGTTTAACAGCATTCAGTAAACCGGCACAGCAGTTTAGGCGAGGACGTTAAAAACCCCAATAGCGAATTGAAACTGCAGGGGGAGCTCAGGGAGGCAGAGTGTGACGACTCCAATTAGATTCTGGCCAGGACACTAGAGGTAACATATTGTGCTCTTGAAAAAGGCCCTCGGCTCTTTAAAGACCGTACGGGTTTGGGAGCTCAGCTGCATGTCTGCTGCAGCCCCGCACCGCAGGGGCCGGGCTAATGACTGACTCGGCCAAAGCTGCTGGGTTTCTTCTCTAGGCTTCGCACTGGTACATCCATGTGTTACTTTGCACCTCTCCTGGCCCCGGGGGTGTGTAGCACCCTCAGGAGTCTGGGGCTGTGTAGCCAGTTGGCAGGGAAGGGGTGAAAAGGAACCTGGGAACATAACCTCCAGCTGCAGGGCCCCCCAGCATCGCTCCCGTTAGCGTTAGAAAGAGGAGTCCCGCCAATCCCAGCTCCTCCTGCAGATGATTTCTAAACTAGGGCAAGCCCAACACCCAGAAGGCTGGGACGCTTTGCAGGTAGTGATGCTGCATGAGGGCTGGACGCATGCCCACGTCTGCTCGGAGAAGAGACGGCCCATGCTGTGAGCGTGAAGGGCAGGGTGGGGTACCAGCAGAGCAGAGGGTGACCTGTCTAGGGGCAGGGATGAGGCTGCGTGAAGGGAACACGACCCTGGCCATGACAAGACCATCAACAAGAGGCTCACAGGATACAGGGGTGGGAGGTTGGCAGGAGAGGCGGATCTGGGAGTTGAAGACAGGAGCTGAAGCCGAGAGTGAGGATTGTGTAAAAAAGCCATCACATGAGCACAGGAGTGCGTCAAGGCCAGTGGGGACACGGGGGCCTGACAAGGGGAACTCACTGGACGCGATGCCAAAGGGATTAGGAGAGAATCCTGGGGCTGAAAGAGACCTCAGGGGGTCATCAAGTCCAGCCCCCTGCCCTAAGCAGGACCAAACCCAACTAAATCAACCTAGCCAGGGCTTTGTCAAGCCGGGACTTAAAAACCTCTAGGGATGGAGATTCCCCCCCTTCCCTAGGTAACCCATCCCAGTGCCTCACCACCCTCCTAGGGAAATAGTTTTTCCTAATATCCAACCTAGACCTCCTGCAGTGTAACTTTAGACCATTGCTCCTTGTTCTGTCATCACTGAGAACAGCTTCTCTCCATCCTCTTTGGAACTGCCTTTCAGGAAGTTGAAGGCTGCTCTCAAATCCCCCCTCACTCTTCTCTTCTGCAGACTTCATAAGCCCAAATCCCTCAGCCTTTCCTCATACGTCATGTGCTCCAGCCCCCTGATCATTTTGGTTGCCCTCCGCCGGACCCTCTCCAATGCGTCCACATCCTTTCTATAGTGGGGGCCCCAGAACTAGACACAATACTCCAGATGTGGCCTCACCAGAGCCGAATAAAGGGGAATAATCACTTCTCTAGATCTGCTGGCAATGCTCCTCCTAATGCACCCTAATATTCCATTTGCCTTCTTGGCTACAAGGGCACACTGTTGACTCATATCCAGCTTCTCATCCACTGTAATCCCCAGGTCCTTTTCTGCAGAACTACTACTTAGCCAATTGGCCTCCCAGCCTGTAACAATGCTTGGGATTCTTCCATCCCAAGTGCAGGACTCTGCACTTGTCCTTGTTCAACCTCATCAGATTTCTTTTGGCCTAATCCTCTAATCTGTCTAGGTCACTCTGGACCCTATCCCTGCCCTCTAATGTATCTACCTCTCCCCCTAGCTTAGTGTCATCTGCGAACTTGCTGAAGGTGCAATCCATCCCCTCATCCAGGTTATTAATAAAGGTGTTGAACAAAACCGGCCCTAGAACTGATCCTTGGGGCACTCCCCTAGAAACTGACCGCCAACCTGACATTGAGCCATTGATCACAACCCGTTGGGCCTGACAATCTAGCCAGCTTTCTATTCACCGTATAGTCCATTTATCCAATCCATGTTCCCTGAACTTGCTGGCAAGAATACTCTGGGAGACCGTATCAAAAGCTTGGATGGGGCCATGAACATCATGGGAGGGGCAGGCTTGCAGTGGGAAAGGTCTGAGCAGCAGAGGTCAGTGAGGCTGGAATAGGGCCGGGAGGGAGGGTTAGTGACCTAGCTGAGAGCAGCGTGAGTGGAGCAGGAGGAAGCAGATCAAGGCTGGAGGGATGAAAGCTAGCAGCCCAGGGGGTAGACGTCCAATGCCCCAAACGCTCGCTCCACAAAGGGGACAGTCCCTGGATCTCGCCTGGGCAGGTACCAGTACCACTCCGCCTGGTGTTCCCCTTCTAGCAGTTCTGCATGCTCCACAATGACCACCCCCTCCTCCCCCACCACGACCCTTGACGTACTGCAGGGGGCAATGAGGCATTTGAAGGACCGGCCCAAGGACTGTTCAACCCTAGTTGCTGAAGCTGCTGCCCAGACATGGCTCATCCTCCACCACACAACCTCCTTCCATCTGCATTGGCTGGCAGTGTCACACTGACTGGCAGAATCAAACCTGGGACCGCTGGAGCTTAGTGCATGAGCCTCTACCACGTGAGCTAAAAGCCAGCTGGCCATTAGCTAAGGCTGTAGAGCAGGGCTGGGCAATAATGTTTAAATGGGGTGGGGGGGAGGCACTGGATAAACTTTTGAAGTGGCCCTGGGCCTGGAGTCTCTGCCCCCTGCCCCTGGTGCCTAGAGAGACTCACCAGCTGTTTTAAAACAGCTGCAGTTCCCTCTAGGTGCCGCAGTGGGAAGAGACTTTGCCTGCTCCCCCTGCCCCCAGGCCAATCAAGGCCTGGAGGATGGGGGGGGCACGCAAAGTCCCTCACCCCCTACCCCCGCCCTGCCGCACGCCCCTGGTGGGGGAGGAGACTTTGCGTACTCCCCTGTCCCCAGGTCTCAATTGGCCTGGGGGCAGCCGGGAGCCAGATCCACCGGCTTGGCGGGCTGGGTCCGGCCTGCAGAGGCTGTCTTGCCCACCCCTGCAGTAGAGCTCATTCTGTCAGTGGTCTCTGTGCCACTAGCTGGGCAAGTGAATCACACCCAGCAGGTGCGCAGGTTACTCCAGCACTTTCTCGCTCTTGCCCTCTGTTTCCTGCAGCATCGCTGTGGACACTAGAGGGAGGCTTTTCCCTTCCCAACACTTTCCACCTGTCTGTTAAAACCCAGCCGGCTAGAGCCAGGTGTGGGGCACCGCTCTGTGCATGGAAGACTGTGTTAGCTAACCCTGTGCATCGTATAATAATGGAACAGGGTTTAGGGCCCTAACTGGGGATTTGGGAGGCCTAAGGTCAATACTTTGCTCTGGCACAGATTTCTGGTGAGCGTCTTGGGCAAGTCACTTACACCCAGCTCCTCCAAGGTATGTACACTTGTGCCTTCCATGGAAATCAGGAGCTGGGCTTCCATCTCGCTCTGCCTCAGTTCCTCATCTCAGAGTGGGGCTACCCCGCAGCACGGGGTGTCAGGACGTGCGCTGATACTGTAGTGAAGGAGGGTCCCATGAGAACTTGGGCAAGAGCAGATCGACGTATGCTCAGAAAATGCAAGGTGGGGTGATTCAGGTCCCCTGTGTACAGGGCCTTGACTCCTTGGGGGGCTGGAATGAGCAGGTGGCAGTAGCTTGCAGCGGTGGGTCTGAAAGGCTCGCTGGAACCTGGGTGTTTCGAGGCGCCGTCTGAGGAAGGGGAGCTGGATGGCTGCCCAGGGGCAGTGTGGAAGCAGGTGGCAAGACTGGAGCAGGAAAGGGAGCAGATGCTAGAATAACTGAAGGGACGTGCAGGGTGGAGGTGCGGCCCTCAGGCCCTGGGTCCCTGGACTTTCAAGCCAAACCCAGGACACCTCTCTTAAGAGACTTTGGCTTCCAGCTGGTGACTCAGACTTGGCGTCTCCAGGCAGCAGCTTTTCCAAGGGGTCCACCCAAACTCTTATTGTTTCATTTGTTTTCTTTAATTAACATAAACAGTGTTGTTATTAGTATAAGTGAGAATTAGGACAGGGGGAGTTGAGTGGTTAGGCAAGTGGGAGAGTGAAATGGGCTGGAATCCAACATGGAGGGGGGGACTAGTGGGTTGGGCAGGATCCTCCCACCCCGCTGTGTTCCCCCAGCTTTGTGGATGCACCTCAGTCCTTACCACTGCACCTCCTGACTCCGGGCCCCTCTGCAGCTTTACCCGGCTCCTCCTCTTGTTTCAAGTTGTGGGTGAGTGAGGCAGAGTCTTGCAATTGTGCCCAACAGTTTGGTTGGTTCTTGTGATCTGGACCGATGCCCAAAAGGGAGCAGGCTGAGCACCCCAAACTCATCTCACCAGCAATCAGATTCCATGCTCTGCGCCACCAGCCCTTTGTCCTCATGAGAAAATTGTTTTCACTGGATGAAAATAAATCCTGATAAGTCCCTGCATTCAGAGCTCAGAGGGTTGAATCCTCCATGGCTCATCCCCTACTACTCCGGCTGCTCCACGTAGGCACTGCAAGTAGCACCGGCCATTTAACGCTCCTGAAACATGCAGCTCCGAGCAAGACTTGCTGAGCCACACACCATGAGGAAAATGGCTGAGTGAGGCCAGGGGCTGATGGAGAAAGAGCCGAGGGGCAGGAGGGACCCCACAACGTAAGGCAACCCCATTGAGAGATGAGGAACTGAGGCAGAGTGAGACTGAAGCCCAGATCCTGTTGACCTGGTGGTCCAGGACAGTGTTCCCTGTAAGTGATATGCTTGTGCAGCTGCTCAGGGGAGGTTCCAATGCCACACAGCTGATTAGCAGAGCATTAACAGTTAGGTTTGTTTCTTCTGGTGGTGCACACTCACATGTGCCTTGGTGCACAAAACAAAATTTATTCTGCACAAGGATGGAAAAACTCCGCACATGGCTGGAAAAGATTGGAAGGAACATTGGTCCAGGAGCAGTATGATGCTTATCACCTTGACTTTGAGGCTAAAGCTGTACCAGAAGGTCTACGCATAAGTCTGGGGCTCAATTTGGGAAAAACAACATTCAGCATGCTGGCTAAGGAGCCATTTGCCTAGTTGTGATGCTTGAATTCAGTGCTTTTCCTAGTAATTGAAATGGGGAGGTGTATCAAAAATACGTGGAGGGTACGGACCGATGAAGGGTGAGATTGTTAGGGTGGGCTGTATGGCACCAGAGTAAAAACTGAAAAATGTTTTACAACCTTTTTATTAGATTTAACTCATGTTTTTTAAATAATCATAGAAATTAAAGTTGGCTACACAAGCCTATGATAGAGCACTATCTCTACATCTGTGATGGACAGGAAGAGTGCTGGCCTTTTCTGAACATCCCAGCATTCAGTAACCAAAGGGTTAAACTCAGGTAGCTAGGAGGTGTTGGCAGGGAGCCAGGAGAGCCAATGGGGGAAGATGTTGAGATCTGAAACGAAAGGAATACCTGCCTGCTGTTCTTCTTTCTGTGAGTTTAACCCAGGAGTTGGGGGAACAAGATAAATTGAATCAGACAGATCTACCATGCCTACAAAGAATTCTGGGCATGGAAATGGACTGGACCTCGAAGCACGGATCTGTGAGTGGATAGGGACATGTCCATTTAGACACGACTGGGCTATTTTCTTTGTTTTGTTGTTTGGTTAAACTTCTCTGTGCTAAATCCATGTGCCCTTTCCTCATACACTGTACTTTAAACTGTATCCCAGGGACAGAATTTTCTCTGTTTTCAAACTGTTCTTTTTCTCAGTTGCTTTAAAATACCTAGCAACCCAGTATGCTTTATTGAGTATATCTCTTTGTTTTGCTTAGTAAAATCACCTTTTTTAAGGTGATTGATTTGATTCTTGTGTCCTGGAAGGTAATAGGTCTGTGTATACATGCCTGAGACTGAGAGGTCAGCTATCAAAGATAACAGTTTGTTTTCTCTTTTTATCCAAGCTCTCTTACGCTAGAAGACCTTGGGGTACCCCTCTGGAAGAGGTTCCAAGTGCTTCATCCTGGGTTCAAGAAAAAAGAATTTTTTCACTGGGTGATGGCAGCCTATCTCCCATGGCCAGGAATTCTGTGATCTTGGGAAGCTTTTAAGCAGAAGCCTACCGAGGTACTTTTAAGGTCTTTTGGGGCCCCTGCCTTCTGCACTTGGAGTGCCAGAGTGGGGAACAGCCCTGACAATATCCTTCTTGGTTTCTTGTAATTTTTCACATTTCTGTTAATGAGCTTCTCAAATGCAGTGCATTCATTTTTGGTGGCTTCTCAAGTGTCTGGTATTTCTAGTCCTTCATGATATGCTCATCATCACACAGAAGGCGACGTCTTTCAGATCACAAAATTCTACTGAACTACATAAGAACATAAGAATGGCCATACTGGGTCAGACCAAAGATCCATCCAGCCCAGTATCCTGTCTGCCGACAGTGGCCAATGCCAGGTGCCCCAGAGAGAGTGAACTGAACAGGTAATGATCAAGTGATCTCTCTCCTGCCATCCATCTGACAAACAGAGGGTAGGGACACCACTCCTTACCCATCCTGGCTAATAGCCATTAATGGACTTACATTCATGGAAGGTATCTTGTTCTCTTTTAAACCCTGTTATAGTCCTAGCCTTCACAACCTCCTCAGGCAAGGAGTTCCACAGGTTAACTAGGAAACAGAATGCTCAACTGTCTGTAACCGTTGTGATCAGGAGTAGAATTATTCCTGCTTCTTTCATTCCAGGAAACTTAGCACAAAAATTGGGTCGAACCACTAGTGTTGATAAGAAGTTGAAGTCAAATCTTCATTTGTTGATCTTATTATATTCCACTCTGTGTTCAAATTCTCTAGTCTGTCTTGATCCCATGACAACTCTATTGAGGATAGTGACTTGCGCTACTCAACTATCAGTGTTTTATAACACAGGCATCTGTAAAACATGCATAGAGGATAGAATCCAGGAGTTGGTGGTGTAGATTTATAAGAATCAAGTCTGTGCACTTTACTTTTTTCAGCTGGCTTGTCAAACACCTTATGTCCTCTTCATTTAAGGAGTTAATGTAAGTGCCCTAATTAGTCAGCTTCTGAACTGAAGTCTTCACTTCTTCCAGGACATTTTCAATGAGCCTCTCCTGGATTGATCCAAATGTGGTTTCCATTGCTGGACGCAGATCTAGAATAGCAAGTTGTTTCTATGTGGGCTCCATGCTTCCTTTCAGCTGCGTGACACAATTCTCCTCCAGGTAGTGGGTACTCACCCTTAGGGTGTGGCATGATCCAACATCACCAATCCTCACAGTAGTCACAAATGGAAATAGTCAAGCTTTCTCATGTGCCATGTCTTGTACCTGTAGGACCACTATATTATAGATTGGAATCAGAGGGGTAGCCATGTTAGTCTGAATCTGCATAAACAACGAGAAGTCCTGTGGCACCTTATAGACTAACGGATTTATTGCATGCATCTGACGAAGTGGGTCTTTGCCCACTAAAGCTTATGGTCCAATAAATCTGTTAACAGTGTTTCCCAAATAGTTGCTCCACGGAACCCTGGGGTTCCGAAGTGAAAGTAAGAGTTCTGCGAGAACCTGATTACTCCCCCCTCCCCCCGAGCCAGCCGGGGCTGCCATTTTTAAGGGGCCCCCAGGCTCTTAGGGGCGGGCCGGCTTTTTTTTTTTTTTTTTTGGTCGACCAGCTTCCCCCAGGCATTTTTTTTTAAAGGGTTCCGTGGCCAAATAAAATTGGGAAACACTGGTCTATAAGGTGCCACAAGACTTCTTCTTGTTTATGCATTATAGATTGTGATTTTTGGCTGCAGAGTGCATGTTGCTTCCAGGTCCAGTGATGGAGGCGACCATATGCGGTGCTGGCTTTCTTAATTCATCCGTCCCTTGCATGGTCAATTGGCGCTTCCTTAATCTACACAGGCAGCCGCCACAGGTGTGTTGGTGGCTTGGCGCCTGGTGTCTTCCAAGGCTTATTGCTGGGCCGGGGGAGGTTTTCCTTGGGCTGATGGAGTGAGAGTTCCCGCAGCAGCACAGCGGTTTATGAGACCTCGTCCTGCCGCTGCGGGGGGCACCACCCAGGCACAATCAGCCGCCTGGAGGGGAGAGGACAGGGTTAAATCCGCCCGGCGCTGGCGGGCAGGGGCGGTGAGCGCCCGGCCGGTGCATTCTTTTGCCTCCTCCAGCAGAGGGGCCGCTGAGTCACCAGGACCCCGCTTGGTGAATGGCTGCGCTCAAGAGGGGCTGGGCTGCCCCTTCCGCTCCCGGCTCCGCCAGCGGCTCGCAGCTCGCCCCGCTCCGCAGAGCAGCCCGGCCAGCCGGCGGGAGGGGACGGGGCAGCGCAGCATGGCCGTGACCCTCAACAGCCGCCTCCAAGGTAAGCGCGCCCGCAGCCGGCACCTGCGCCTCGGGGGGCGCAGCCACCTGCGCCGCGCGGCCGGGGCCCTGGCCCCGCTGGCCGGCCCGGCTAATGCCCCTCTCTCCCCGGCGCAGGAGGCAAAGCCTACGGACAGCGGCGAGCGCAGCAGGAGGGGCGGCTGGAGGAGATCAACAAGGTAGGGGGCGGCCGGAGAGGGGTGCGTGGGGGGCGCTGGGGGGAGACCTGGGTGCGGGGAAGCGGGTCTCCCTGCCGGGGCTGCTTTGCCCCGCTCGGAGCTGCCGGCTCCTGCCGCCGCTGGGAAGGGAAGGGAGCTGGGGGCGGCGGTCCCAGCCACCTCTGCTCCCGCGCCCGCTCGCTCTGGCCGGGGCGCGCAACTCCACGTGGGCTGGTGGGAGCCAGAAGTTCCCGCTCTTGGATTTCTCGCAGAGCTCGGCGCGCAGCCTGCGTCCTGCCGAGGTTTCCCGGATGGGAGCTGGGGGGGGGAGAAGGGGCCAGATCCTGGCTTGTGGGTGATCTGGGGCGTAGATGTGGCCAGGCGTTTGTGCAGCCCCTCTCAGACCCCTGGCCAGGCAGAGCCCAGCTAGCTGCAGCTGGCCTCTGGGGAAACTGAGGCACTGATCAATACTATGACTTGCCCAAGATGGGATGGGGAAGCCTGAACTCCAGTTCAAGGCTCTATCAGCAGAGGCATCCTCCCCCACCTCAGTTACCTCTCTGGCTAGAAAAATCTGCTGAAGATCCTAATCTGGAAATAATTCTAATATGCTTCTTTCCTGCACTGAGCTCACCCAGCCAGTCCTGCTAGGTGGGGGCCAGCATATTAGGGGCAAGGATGAACACTGTTGTCTGTCTTTGCTGAACAGTTTGAAATCCTTACAAGTCCCCCCTGCCCCCTCTGGACTCTTAGCTTGCTGCAGCAATCAAATATGAGTCTGTAAAGGAGCCTTATGCAAGCTGGAGAGACTGGGGCTGATGGCCTTGCACCAAGTGCTGTGTAGTGAAGTTCCCAGATCTGGCTTAGTTCTGTCTTCTTTTCCCGCCAAAAAAACAAACAAAAAACAACGTTCCAAGGGTGCCACTAAATGCCTCCGGCTTCTAAACCGGTCTGCAAGTGAGACCACTGCCTGTGCCCAGTGGAGAGAGCCGCCTGCCCACCCAGCCTGGGTGACTCCCAGTGTGCCTTGTTATGTCTCACTTGAGCCAATTGAAATGGTTAGGAGCCCGTTAAAGCTGTGTCTTTGAGCTTAAAGTGAACTGAGGGTCTGTCTAGAGCATGGGTTCCCAAACTGGGGGGGCGTGAAGAAATTCCAGGGGGGCACGAGGCGACCCAGCCACACACACCCCGTCAATCCCACCCTAAGTTTTGCTGCTTTTTTGGGGGGGGAACAAGGGGGTTTCTCAAAAATCAAAAACGGGGCATGATGTGGAAAAGTTTGGGAACCACTGGTCTAGAGAGCTGGGAGGGGAAGACAAAGGTGTTTGCAGGGGAAGGAGAATGGGGGGGGAAGAATACATATGAAGGGGACTGAATGGAGATCAGAGTTGGGGGGGGGGGGGGGGTTGGCTGGCAGGAGGGTCTAGTGTTTGAGGTCGAGTGTGCGGAAAGACCAGAGCCTGTGTGGGGCCAGGCCCTAGTTAATCTTAATTCCAACTAGATTCCGTGTCTCAGTGGGCACACTCTGCCTGGTGTCTGGCTTGCTTCTCCCGGCCCTAGATGGGAATGGACCGGCTGATCTACTGTCATTTCTCTGGGGACCCAATCCTGACCCAGCAAATAGAGACCTGTCCCCACCCGTGGGCTGTCTCTGTTGTTAGAAGGCCATGGTAGCGAGTGAGCTGTCCTTCCCACTGCTTTCCCAGCTCATGTAAGGGACCTTCCGAGACCATGGAGACTCCGACAGGCAGGGGCCACGTGGAGAGATGTCCCAAGTGGAGAGGTGGTCAGAGCCCGATGGGTGCTCACTTACAGAGGGCCCCATAAAACAGAGCCACCCCTCTGTGCCTCCCAGAGCCCTGGGGTAAATCTTTCAGGCTGGGTTTGTACCTCATGGGACCTACTGGCAGGATGGTGAGAGTGAGCAGCCAGGCCTGTCCTCACTCTTGGCTCTTACGGGTTTGGTGGATTAAATCCTGGACCTTTCCCAGTCCTGTCCAAGTTGCATAGCTCAGGCCTGAGGTTATGTTTGAATAATCCAAGCAGGCTGGACCGAGTCCCTAGCAGAGCGGCCTGCGCTGGTAGAACCAGTGCGAACACCTTCTTCCCCACAGACCACCGCGCCGCGGTGACGTCAGTAACGTGGCGCTCCGTTACACTTCCCCGCAAGTTGCACACCCGTGACCCGCGGCGGAGCCGGGCAGGGAGTGTGGCTGGCATGCGAAGAGGGGCTGGGGTGTGGCAGTGAGGAAGGAATGGAGCCGGCCTGAAGCTGTGGAGGAGGTGGGTCTGGTTTGGGGCAGGAACGTTGGCTGGGGCAGGACAGTACAGGGAGGTGTGGGGGCCTGTATTACACCCACAGCCATTGGCTGTGAGCCAGCACTGTGTCCCCTAGGGCCATGTGGTCCCTGAGCAGGTGGTGTGCGTCAGAGGGAGGCCTTCAAGCCAGGGGAAGGGGTGGGGTAGGGGAGCCTTTTGCTGGCTTTGGATGGGCTCCCTGCACCCACTTCTGGCCTCATCTGACCTGTGCTGCGCACATGGCTGCTGCCATATGGGCACTTGACGAGATTGTGTGCAACAGGGCCTGCCCCGAAACCTGGCCCTGTTACCGCCACACAGCTCCAGAGAGCAGCACTCCCCCAGCCTGGGGGGTCCCCGCTGCTCCCCGAAACCTCCCTCCTCCCTCCTGAGGGCGGCAGCCAGACTGTAGAGACTGAAACCTGCAGCTGAGATTGTATCACATCTTTGCAAGCTGAACCCCTTCAAAGCCAGCTGCTGTTTGGAAGGGGGACCGAGAAGGGAGCGGATGTCTAGCAGGCAGTGGGGGGCAGTGACTGAAGCTATTCCTTGCGTGGCACTGGGCATCCCAGGATAGCAAGGTTGGATCTACACCGGGGCTGTCTCCCTACCGCAGCCCCCTACCTAGGGGGCTCTTCCCCGCTACAGCTTGGGGATTGAAATCCTGTATGTGGGGCTAGGGCTGGGCCTGTGCCAGGGACCGTTGTGTGCCAGTAGATGCTTTGTGGCCAGCTGCCATAACAGTCCCTGCAGGAGCGCGCCTGAGGAAGAATAGGAGCTATTGTTCTCAGGAAGGGCTTTCAACTTTCACCCCAGCCTGTGCCGAGCTGTTCTGATTTCCTCTCCCAGGAGTGCAGAGTTTCTGCCTCTTGTGAATGCTGAACTTGGGCCTTTTCTTCACTCTGTGTAGCCGGTGGGTGCTAGGGAAGTAAGTGAGGAGTCGAGTACTTGACAACTTGCTTTCTCTTCCCCAACCCCCCCGCCTCTGTATGAGAGGCAGCAAGTGGGGGGACAGGAGCTGGTGCTGGGGGGAGCCGGCTTAAAAGTTGGTTCCCCCCAGCACCACACCATCTCCAAGGTGCCATCTGTCTCCCCCCCCAGCCCAGCACCGCTACCTCTGTCAGAGGCAGCTGTGGGGGAGGAGGGGTAGGGGAGGCTGTTCTGGCAGCAGTTCCTGTTGTGGGGGGTCCCAGTAGGGAGCTGGGCCCCCCTGTGGATAGGGGCTGATGCCACGAAGTAGCACCTGTCTGCAGCCGGAGAGGCGCAGTGGTCCCATTCTGACGCAAGATGGAACTTCTCGGTCCCAGCTTGAGCCAGGTCCATGAGCTACCCCTGCTGTGGCTCTGCATTTTAAATATAGTAAGAGTCGGGCGGCTGCTACTACATTGAAACTGCAAAGCTGCAGCGGGGGTAGCTCCTGGACCGGCGTGAGCCAGGACAGAGCACTTCCCCTTATCGATTAATCGTGTAGTTGATACAAATGATATCAGCTACACGATTAGTCAGTTATCCGTCTCTTAACATCCTTAGTGGGTGCTGGGACCTCAGATGTCCTGCAGATCTTGGCAAATCAAGGATTACACAGTGCAAAGGGCAGTGAGGGTAAATGCCGTGGGCACAAGGGCCAGGTGAGGTCCCTTTCCCTGGTGCAGGACAAAGGAGGCCCCTGGGCTGGAGGAGGGAACCTTGAGAGTAGGATGGAAGATGCCTCCGTCTTGCGCACACCTCTCCCCTGTCCTCCTTGCCCACCTCCTGGACACTAAGCGCCCTGATCTCTCAGGGGCGGTCCTCTCCTTGTGTTCACTGTAGTACTGATGGGAGGCCCTTCTGTTTCATGAAGGAAGAGGAGACGGGATGGTAAGGGTGGGCACTAGGAGGCTGACTGGGTTAATTCTGGAGTGCTAGGAGCGGGCTGGAGACTAGGAAGAGCCGGAGGTGTGGGGTGAAGGGGTGTGTCCAGGAAGGGTTCCAGAGGCTGGGGTGGAGGGAGGGATGTGTAATGGATTCTGAGATGGACAAAAGCCAGTGAAGGCTTTGGAGATAACATCTCAAATTCATCCAGGCCGGTATCTTCAATCTGAGCATCTCAATGCACGTGCCATCCCCCAGCCTTGCAGGAGGGAGCACGGGACCCAGGTTCCAAATGATTACAGGGGACAAATAATGAAAAACAGGTTCGGGGTGCTGGCCAGAGGTTGGAAACAAGGGAACCAGAGGGGGACACCGAGCAGAGAACCCTGGACAGCTCCCCCTGCTCCTCAAAGCAGTGTAGGGAGCCAGCACCTGCCGTCCACAGAAACTCTGCCTGGATGCAGAGAGGAGCGGAAATAGTTGCAGAGCACCCCTCGTCCGGCATCCTCCTCCTGGGGTTGTAAATGGCAGCGTTGGCCTGGGAAGAGGCTGCTGAGGAGGTCCCGTGATTTCATGGGGCCACGGATGAGGCAGCATCGTCTTCGTGTTACAGGTGGAGAAACTGAGGCGCAAAGGGGCCGTGATTTTTCCCAAGGTCACAGGGCGAGCCAGTGGCACCGCCTGGAATAGAACTGAAGTGCCCAATCCCTCACCCTCACTGTGCGCCAATATGCTGCACTTGGTGGGTTTCTCTTCTAGGCATGGATGAAGGCAGCCAGGACCTGTGGAGACGATTGGGGAGCTGGAGAGGACTTGAGCCAGCGAGAGGTGTGGATAAGAGAGCGTGTGACAGAGGAGACATGGGGGTGAGTGAGAAGAGACACCAGCACAGCTCACATGGCTGGGAGATGTGGAGACTAGAGTGTTCGGGGTCAGTTCTAGCCCAGCCTGATCTCTGATTGCAAGATTGGGGCTAAGAAGGATGAGGAAAGAGCTACGTTGTCCTCTCTAACCTCGCCCATCCAGAGGGTAAATGTAGCTGGAAGTGCCAAGGGCCAGGAGTCTTGACAGCTGCTCTTCCCAGAACCCTCTGAAATGGTTCTATGCCAAAGTTGCTCTTTCAAGGGGAAGGGGCCCTGAATTCACTGACTTGGGGGGAGACGGGAGGGTGACAACAAGCTTGATAAGCCCACGTGATTCTTGTGGCAAGTGCAAATCTGTCCTTGCTTTTACCCCTTATGTGCATGGTCCATGCCTGGCTCCTGCGCAGGGGCTGTGGCTTTGCCCTTTGAGCTGTGGTAGTTTGCACAGAGGGGGAATATTCTTCTGACTCGTGCCACCCTCATTCTGCGCCTGGAGCCTCCTTGTAGGGAGGTCTGGTCGTCAAAACAGCAGCGGGGCTTTGATTTCCCCTTGGTTTTCCTTGGAGAGCTACTTGTTAATGTGCTTGCTGGCTTCTCTCTCCCTACTGTAACCCCTTTCTTGGGCCTGAGTGTTAGTGTGTGCTGCCCTTAAACAGGCGTGGGTGTTGTGTGCACACAACTGCTGTCTGAAACCGGCTGCAAACAGCCTGCAAAGGCCATTGGGTTAACGGGCTGGAGCAGCTGTGGGCTGTACACCCTGCTCTGCTCCTCTTGACCAGCCTCTGTGCTTTCTCTCTTCATGGTGGGGGAGTTGTGTTTTGCTTTTTTAAAAATCTGATCAGCTGTGCCACTGCAGAGATTTGGACCTCTCCAAAACCTCCCAACTGCAGCATAGCTGGCATACCACGCTGTGCAGCTGGCATGGCAGAGTCACCCATGAAAGCTGCCCAGGCCCTTATATAGACAAGGAGAAACTTTCTCAGGCTTTCTTCAGGGACTTTCCAGCCTGCAAACTCCCCAGGGCTGTAAGCAAACTCCATTAAGCAGGGTACAGATCTGTGAGGAGCACCGGCCCTAATCAGAGTCCCTAGCAGGCTTGGGAGAGCAGTTGGGGACACCACCTGGAAAGCCAACAGTTCCCCTCCATACTCTGCTCTCCCTGGCTGTCTGCAGCTGAAATGCTGAGCTTAGTGCTCTTCTGCCTAGATTAGGGTCGCTGGCAAGAAGCTGCTCCCCGCTGCTGCCTCCAGACTGCCAAAGGGCATTGATGACTTCCATAGCCAACATTTCTCTCTTGCATGCTTCAGCCAGAGCGCCAGTCTCAGTCATTGAGTCTCTTAGGGGACTTGGATTGCCAGGTGCCTGAGCTAATCAGCACAGATCAGCAGTGACCCAAACTTTGCCCCTTCTAGTAGCTTTGGGGGGATGGGAATGGAATGGCCTCAATCCGTTTAACGGGAACGAGGGGCTCGCATCACAGGATGCCCCAGCTGAGGCCCCCCCTTCGAGTGCCTGTCTCAGCAGAGAGCTTAAGAATTAAGTGGCCCGTGGAGACCGGCACGGTGATGGGCGCCCTACAAACACTAAATGCCAGCATGGGCCCTAGGGCAGCCTGGGGCAACTCTCCCGCCACCTCCCTAGGCCTTGCTCTGCCTCTTCCCGTGATGCAGGACTGGGGGGGGGGGGCGCAGGCTGGGGTCGGGGTGCTCGACTTCCTGCTGTCGTGGTGCAGTGGAGCCCAGTGGGCTGGGAAATGGCTGCTGGATCGCTCCGGCTCCCACAGACGCAGTAAGTGGGAGGCTCGGCCCTGCGCCAGGTTCCCCAGGTAATCCCCAGGCCACCCTGGGCCCAAGGGGTCCAATCCATAGACAGTTGAGGCAGCCACCATGGGGCCCTGCCAAAGTGTGGGGCCTGGGGAGGCTGCTCCCAATCGTCCTGTGGACGGGACCGCTCCACGAAATGTTGTAGGTGTATTGGCCTGTCCTTCCCCAGGGGTATGGCTGCCCGGCAGGCGGAGGTGTGATTGCAGCTTGGGAACCAATAGCGGCGAAGCCATGGCAGCGAGGACCTCAGCAGGAGCTGGCCACCTGCGCGCACGCCCCGGGCAGGCTTGCAAAGCGCATGTGTGGTGGCTTCCCTGCTTTGGGTTGCTGCGCTAGCTAGCTCAGGTGCCGTGCCACGTGCTGCCATCAGACCTCCATCCCCTGACAGGCCCAGGCGTGTTGGTGGGGTGGGAGAAGGGAGTCTGTGCTGAGGCGTCCCGGACTGTGTGGCAGAGGGCGGGGACGTGTGCGTTAGGGATGTTGACTGTCGGGTATTTGAACAGTCGATTAAACTCATGAATTAATCAACTGTTCTATAGTCCCCGGAGGTGGAGCCGGCAGCCCGCCTGATACAGAGGCAGCAGCGTGGGGTGGCAGCAGCCCCTGTCCAGGGAAGGGGCTGAGCTCCTGGACCTGGCACGAGCCAGATCTGAACTGGGCTGCCTGCCCGCCTGGCTCCTAATACACTTTAAATGCAGAGCCGCAGCGGGGTTAGGTCCTGGGCCCAGTGCGAGCCAGGACCGAGCCAGGCTGCCTGCCCACCTGCTAAAATATGTACTGGCCGGGTTGGGGAATGTGTGTAGTCCATGGGTTCCCAAACCGGGGGGCGGCGTGAAGAAATTCCAGGGGGGGCGTGAGGTGATCCAGCCCCACACACCCCCGTCAATAACACCCCAAGTTCTGCTGCTATTTTTTTTGGGGGGGGGGGCATGAGGGTTTCTCAAAAATCAAAAAGGGGGCATGATGCCAAAAAGTTTGGGAGCCACTGTGTAGTCTATAGTATTAACCTATAAGCTTGTGCTTATCCTTTAATCGACTACACTATTCCATCCCTAGCCACTTAAACAGGGATGGCTGGTGGGGGGCCACTCAATCTGGCTGGGCTGGAGCGCCCTCCCCCCCCACCCGCGGTGTGTGGAGGCTGCTCCGGCTGGGCTGGCGCACCCCTGCCTGTGGTGCACCGGGCTGGTCGTGGGCTGGGACTGCTCAAGCTCCCATCGGTTAACCATTCACTTCCCTACGCTCGATAGGCAACTATGCCACAAAAGGCTGGAGCCCCAGAAGTGGGTTCTGGGAGCAGCCTGAACCGCTAGAAAGAGCCTGAGACACCAGGCCCTGGGTTTGGGATTCCTCTGTGTGATGGCTGATGTTCTTATCGCAGTGACTGCAAACAGGAATTGCAAACTGTGCTCAGGGCGCAATGTTTCCATTTGAAATGTCTTCCTTGTTGCTTTGCACATTCCAGACCAGGCTCCTTGAGGGTTGCTGGGCCCTGACTCTCCTCCTCCCCTCCCCCTGCCATGAAATGCATTCTCCTCCTCCTCCTCCTTTCCCTTCCCTCCGATTTCTTGTACCAAGAGAACTGGCTGCTGACCTCTAGTTATCTGACTACCTGCTGGGTTGGGGCCACTTGCTTTGGTGTGTCGCCACATCAGTACAGCATCTAGGCAGCTTCCCTGGTAAATTGTAGCTGGCTTGTGCAGCAAAGTCTCAGTCGCCAGCGAGCCAGCCAGCTCCCTGTAGCAGCGCTTCCTCTTGGACATATAGGGTGTGTCTAGACTACAGGGTTTTGTCGACAAAAGTGGACTTTTGTCGACAAAACTATACCTGCGTCTACACTGCTGCTGAGTTCTGTCGACATAACATCGACAGAACTCGGCAGTTTTGTCGATGGTGGTAAACCTCATTCTACGAGGAATAACGCCTTTTGTCGAGCTCTGCGTAGAGGGGGCCAGATGACACGTCTCTCTCAATGGGGATATTGTGCTGCTGGAGCATTGGTTGAAAGATGAAGCTAATGCAGGATGGGCAATCATTTTTGACTGGGAGCCACTTCAGAAATTTTTGAAATGGTCCTGGGCTGCCCATGAAGGGGCGGGGCCTCAGGTGGAAGGGGTGGGGCCAGGACACTTCCATGTTTTCCTGCCCAACGACCCTGATTGGTCTGTGAGTGGGGGAGTGTGTGAAGTCTTCCCTTCCCCACCCAGAGAACCACCAGCTGTTCTGACCAGCTGGTGGTTCCCTATAGGTGCCCGCGCCCCGGTGGTGGGAGGAAACTTTGCATGCTCCCCACCCCTGATTGGCCTGAGGGTGCGGAGACCTTGAAGTCTCTTGCTCCCTGCCCTACAGCATGCAGCACTTAGAATCAACTACCAGGACTGACTCTAAGCACTGTGCGCTCTCCTGTCCCTAGGCCCTGGTTGGCTTGGGGCCGGGGGAGCGGCAGTACCGCCATGGGCCGGATCTGGCCCACGGAGGCCCTTTTGCCCATCCCTGAACTAATGGCCTGACCCTTTGTGTCCATCACAGCTCCCCGAGACTCTTGTCTACGTAACCCTGAGGACCTGACTGAATTCCACCTTGAGTAATGGCAGTCTGCTGCCCCAAACTCCTCTTGCCCTTTCAGCTGGGTTCCAGGGCTGAGCAGAGCCCATTGTGTTCAGCTGGAGGGTGATATTCTTAGTTGGATCAGTATTTCTGTTCAAGTGTGGCTCAGAGGGAACCAGCCTGGCTTATGTGAGTGCGGGGGAAGGGTCTGGGTGTGCTGCTTAGACCAGAGATTGGTGAGCCGTAGTGGGAACAGATGCTAAGACGATGCAGAGTTCTGTCAGGCAGTGTATGTCGCACAAGCCTTCAGAGACTGTGCTGTTGCCACCCAAAGAGCAGCGTTCAGAGCTGGTTGTTGTTCACAAAGGTCAGGTTAAGTGGTAGAGAGCGTGGTTGGGAGCAGGGGAGGTGGTAAAAAGGAACAGGCTGGCTTGTGCACGGGGAGAGCCGGATGAAAGAGGGGCTTACAAGTGGGGAGAGAATGATCCAGCGATCACACGACTGAAATATTTAATGTGGGGCTCTTCCACCACCAAGCTGCTTGATGTGTCTAAGCCTGCATGAGAGGGAGGGGTTGTCATTAGGGATGTTCAATTTAGATTAATTGGCTAATCGAATAGTCGATGCAATTTACATCGACTATTCGATTAGTCGATAAGGGCGCCTCCGCCTTTGAAGTGTAGTGACAGTCCCCTGCTGGCTTCGTGCTCCCCCGGCGTTTCAAAGTGTCTGCCACACGGAGCCCGGGGTCAGCTGCGGACATGGTGTTTCAAAGTCTCAGACCCCGGGCTCCACGTGGTGCTGCTGCTTTGAAGCACCCCCGCCGCTCTCCCCTCCCCCTTGCTGCCTCTTTCTGATAGAGGCAGCCAGGTGGGGGAGCGACTAGTCCACTAGTGTGTCGACTATCCAATAAGCACTTGCTTATTGGATAGTTGACTAGTCGTTCACATCCTTACACGTTGCTCCTCGCCATGAAATCCGAGCACCTGCAAGAGGCATATTAAGCAATAGCTAATTAACTGGCATGAGTTGAGAAGGACCCTAATAGAGAAGGGCCTGTGTAGCAGAATGCAGATTTGGATCCAGACTTCATCTCTCTGTACCTCAGTTTCCCACTCCTCAGGCGGGGGATGACGATACTGATGCGCGGAGAGATACTGATTGGAGAGGCGTGGAGTAGGAGTGCTGGGTAAGAGCTAGGTGTTCTTGTTCAGCCCTGGTGGGCTGATCCGGCCCAGCCCTGTGCTGTAGGTAAGACGCCGGAAGGTGTTTGTACAGAGCTGCAGTGAGGTGGGTGCTGAGGGGGAGGAGACAAGTATGGCGGGGGGGGGGCGGGTTTCAACCATGATAGCAATTCAGTCATTTGGACGGGCTCTTGGTCAGTTCTGTGCTGGGGAGGAGCCTGCAGTGCATTGGGGGTTTCCCCGGAGTGACCCAGGGACCGCTTGGCAGAGGGTGCATAGAGTTTTACAGGCATGCGTTGGGCTGGAGAGCCGGCAGTCACTGTAATCGCTGTGAAAAGTGCAGGCGGGTAACGTTGAAGGAGTTACGTTTCTACACTCAGAGTTATGATCTTAAGTTCAGGTGACCAGTAGGGGACAAACGTCTAATGTTCCTATGACAGGAGGTGATGGGTCACCTGTGTGGTGTATGTCTTGCCGTGGATGCTTGTTTGCATGCTGAGCCATGTGCTAATTTAGAAGTTGCAACATCTTCAAGAGAGAAAAGCAGGAGGGGAGCCCTGCTTACAAGCAAACCCTATGGGCTGCTAGGCTATAAGGGGGCTCAAGGCAGACCCTGGATATTTCTGGGGGGGGAGGGAGGCAAGCAGACAATATGCTTTGTCACCTGAATGGAAGATCACAGACAAACCTAAGCTGTAAAACACAGAAAGGACTAGGGAAGTTAAATATTAGTTAACTGAATAGTTGAGTAACCTCATGAATTCTTATCGGTTATTCGACTAGTCTATAGTCCCTGGGGGTGGGGCCGGCAGCCAGTGCGCTCTGGCCTACTCCCAAGGAGCCCCCGCCATTCCATGCTGCTGCTGAATCAGAGGCAACAGCGCGGGCTGCCAGGCAGGAGCTGGTCCACGAGGGGAGCCAGTTTAAAAACCAGCTCCTCTCACGGACTGGCTGCCTGTCACCCTGTGCTGCTGCCTCTGATACAAAGGCAGCAGCGTGGGATGGCAGCAGGCCCTGTTCAGCAGGGGGTGGGGTGGGTCTAAGCTCCCGGACCGGGCATCAGCCAGATCTGAGCCGGGCTACCTGCCCACCTGGCTCCTAATACACTTTAAATGCAGAGCTGCAGTGTGGATAGGTCCCAGACCCGGCGCAAGCCAGGACTGAGCCAGGCTGCTGGCCAGCCACTAAAAAAAACGTACTGGAGGGTGAGGGGAGGGGGGAAATGCATGTAGTCTATAGAACTAACCAGTGAGCTTTTGCTTATCAGTTAATTGACTACACTATTACATCCGTAGAAAGGACTTGGAGTGGAACTTGGTCCAGAAGACATGACAGTAACTAGTGCAGCAAGCCTAGGTTGTCGACGCATGTTCTCCTTTTGGTTTATGTGTAACTGTCTGTGTCCAGGATTTCTGCTTGCTGTCCTTGGAACTCTGCACTCGGTTAAATAGACTTGATTTCGCTATACACATACCTAAGTGTGGTGTGCAAAGCAGATCAGCGAGCTGAGGTGTCACGGAGAAGCTGGGGTGCACGGTTCCTTTGGAAGCAATGAATCTGTGAATGCAGGAGACCCTCAGGATTTGCGGAATCGCTATTTGCGGTTCCGTGCATTTGTGGGGGTTGCCTGGCCTGCGGGGGGCCAGGAGCTGCAGGATTCTCACCGTGGCTCCCGGTTCCCCACAGCTGTCTGGAGCCACGGTGAGTTTGGGGGCCACAGGGAGCTCACTGTGGGCGCGGGAGTATTTGCGAATGTTGCCATCGGCAGTGGTGCCAGGAACGCATGTACCACGAAATGGCAGGGGTTTCATGGACTGAGTGTCCAGCGGGTCGGGGCCTGGACACTTCAGGGAGTTGCTCAGTGGGCTCAGGCGTTGGGCTGTGCCTATCGCTAACCTGTTGAGAGGCAGCAGGGCCTGTGATGGCCTAGAGGAAGTGTTGCCTGTGGCTGGTGCAGCTGTGGGGCTGACTGCTGGTGGGGGTAGCGAGGTGCCTCTCAACCCGGGGTACCCCTGGAAAGGGTAACACTCTGCTCCTCCCACCATCTATACTGGCCATTGCTTTGGCAGTGGCTGACGGGTTGTTTTCTCTCTTCTGAAATAACTGTCAAATGTACTTTACTTAAAGCCCTAAGATCTCCAGGCTGGAAGCTGCTGAGACTGAGCTGTAGGCTGAGACTCTCTGAGCCATCTCAGGAGTCTGGCTGCCATGTTCCTACATTGTTAGCAATACGGGATGTGGTAGGAAACAGGCATGTCTCTGTGACTGCTGGTGATGCCTGAGCATCCCAATACCTTAAGGCCAGGGGCTGCTTCAGCTACTCCTATTCATGGCTGCACAGTCTGGGTCTGCAAGGCACGCATAGAGTGTGCAGCAGCCTCGGCCCTCTGCCCCGCAATCCCTTGGAGGGTTCTTGCCCCATGCAAACAGAAAATAAACAGCAGCTGTGAATGATCGCTGCAGCAAAGAATGCTGACCATGGACCAAGTGACTACGTTCCTGGAGGTTGGGTGGACGTGGGAGAAATGAAGAGGAGGACCATGCGGTTTGCAGCTGCAGAGAGTATGTTGCCAGCGGAGGTTTGCTGGAGGGGCACCGTGGTGGGGCTTGCTGTCCGGATCCTGCTCTGTGCTCCAGGCTGTTCCCCTTGCAGTGCGACGGCACTTGAATAATACTGCTTGAGGTGATGGCAGTGGAGACTGGAGACCTCTGCAAGTGGGTGAATGGAACTGACTGGCCCGCTGCTCCTCCAGCTCTCAGGAGAACCTGTTTCCTGCCTTAGCACATCAGAGTCACCAGCTGCCTCCCGCTTTGGATGGCAAAGGTCCTCTGAAACTCAGTATCCAATGTCCACCACTCCCTTCAAAGCCCTGAGAGCACGGTGCTGGATCTAAGGCGTGAGTAGGGTGTGCACCTTGACCTCAGGAGAGCGAGGCAAGGGGGTTGGAGTCTCCCATCTGCCACCCCAAACTGTCTGTGTCTATGGCAGGAACACTGATAGTGTCCACGGACAAAACTGACGGGAATCCTGCAGCACTGCCGCTAGAACAGCCCCATAGCTGCTAGTGTAATGAAGGTGTTGTCATTAATAAACCTCCGGGTAGTGTAATTTCCTCTTGGCTCCCTAGGTTTTTAACTACAGAGGTTGGGGGTGGGGAGAAGGAAAAGACCCTTTAGATCTCTCCTGGCACTGATATTGCTCAGCTTTGTAAACAGCATCTATGTTTGACTTTTAGCAGTTAATTCCCCTTGCGGGTATTTATAGAGTCAACACCCCTCCCCCGCACGCCCCTCTCACCCCCGGACTTGCTGGAGGAGGTTTGAGGCACTTTGCTGTGTGTGTTTAACCTTTGGGACTTTTTTTTGGCCCCTATTAGGAATTTCTCTGTGATCCCAAGTTCAGCGATGAAGAAGATCTGGAGGAGAAGCTTGGGGCATTCAAAGGTGAGACTGCCTGTTGCCTTTACCTGTACTCTGTGCACTAAGGGAGCCTTTCCCCCAGAGCTGGGACCAGCCAGAGGAGACCTCGCTGCCAGAAGAGATAACAGTGAATGGACTGAGATAACAGGCTCCTCGGTCGAAGTATTAACCATCACTGTGACTTATCCCACAATGAGTCCTCCCTCTCACTGACACACACACATTCACACCCCCCTCGGATGGTCCCTCCACAGGCACCTCCCACACCACTGTGGCAGAACAGTTACTCTTCTAAGGGTAGCGCTGTGCTCAAACATGCGGTTCCGCTTTTCCAGCCACAGTGCAGCTGCCCTGCTAGCAATGGCTGCACCATGGCTTGAAAATTAGCACAGACTATTCCAGTGCAGGCAAGGTGCTCCTACGGGAGAGGAAGGAAAAGATCTGAGCAAATACATAGAGCCCTGCATGCATATAAACTTGTATCTGCAAAAATGAGCTGCCGATATCTGCACTGACCTCTGAGCATATAAAGCAGATATTTGTAGGGCTCTACTAATTAGGGATGTGAACATGCCTAACTGATGAGCCTGGGCATGAGTGGATATCTTAAAAGCTGGTTCCCTGCGTGCACTGGCTCCCAGGGTGGCCGCCCACTGCCCCGTGTGTAACTGCTGAATTTTTCAGTGGTTACCCAGTTACTTAGATGCATTTTAGCATCCCCACTACTAATACAATGATAGCAGCCATATACACGCTTAGATTCATTTGAAGAAGTGGGTTGTGCCACAAAAGCTCATGATACCATCTACATTTTTTGTTAGTCTCTAAGGTGCTGCAGGACCATTCGTTGTGTGTGTTACGTTTTTTTCAGTTCCAGGCTAACATGGCTCCCTCCTCTGAAGTGCTCAGATTGATTAGGCAAGAGAGTAGAAAGCTACAACATTGGGATCCAAGCGTCCTCAGAATTGAGGGTCTTGGGATCCCTGTTTGGACCACGTGTCCCTATTGTCTTTCCTGATGGGATATAGATCATCATCCACCTCAATCCAGCCCCTCCCAAATCCCTTCCCCTAGCCCAGTCCATAGTGATGGAGTTCAGAGAAGTGCCTCTCTCTTCATTTTCCAGCCCACTCGCCTGTTTATAGATCTGGAATGTTGGCTGCTCTGGCGTTTTGGTTCATGCCTAGGGCAGTGTCCCCCCTTTTTTTGAGGGGGGAGCAGGGCAGCACAAAGCTTGGATCTGCATGTAAGGCTGTCTGGGAGTGGAGCTTGGGCCCATTATGGGTGGGCATAAGTCTTAAGCTGAGCTATCTTGGCTGCCTCTGTTTCTCAACTGGCAGTGTTTGTGTTTCAGCTGGGAGCTGGCTCCCCAGCCTTTGTAGACAGACTCACTCCAGCTCCATTTGCATTAGCATGTCAAGAAGAGCAGCAGGGTTGGTGGCTCAGGTTAGCCCCCAGAATTCTAGCTTGCCTGATCCCCTGGATCTGAGCTCCGGTGGTTTAATCTGGGCCGCTGCTCATGCCGAGCAGAGCTAGTGCAAGTCCAGCTGCAGTGTAGACAAAGCCTTAAAACCCTGCCCACCCTGCCCCTCTCCTTGGGAGTCCTGGGAAAACAGGCCCTCCATGTCCTGCTCCCTTTGGCCCTCTGTCTTCAAGCACCACTGTTCAGCAAATAAGGCCCCATCAATAGAGTCCCCGGGGCAGTTGCTTAACCTACTTCCATTCCAGGCATTGGCTGCTTTTTGGCTTTGATGCCAGTCCTGGAGGGTGCTGTCTGGTGCCTTTCCCAGCAGAGACTAAGGGGGGGGGAGGGGGCTGGGTGTCTCCAATTTCCCCGTGTTCTCCTTCCCTTCCCCCACCACCTGCCATTCCTCCCATTTTTGCTAAAACTCTGAATTATTTTCCCTGTGAATTGGGCTTTCTTTAGCCATTGCGGCTGTGGGTCGCAGCCACAGCGCTGCCTGTAACAGGAGCCCTCGGCATCTCCTCCCCCCACCTTGTGCATTTGTCTCCATGGCTCGATGGCCTGTTCTGTGGGAGTCCCGCTCCCCGCCGCCAACACCTCCTCCAGCTCTCCCAACAATTGGCCTATTGTGCCTCCCCGTCACCCGACTGAGCCAGAGTGTCTCGGGAACCCCTGTGCAGAATCGGTGTTTGTGTGAATGCGCGGGGGTTAGCAGGGCAGGATTTCACCCCCATTGAATCCCGGCAGCATGGGATGAAAGGGGAACACAAGCGGCTTGGAGCGCCTGTGGTATAAAGCCTCCTCTGTTCTCTGCGCTGCCTGTCAAACCTCCTCCGAGGCCTAGAAAAAAGAACGCACACTAGGCGCACAGCAGACGTGCAAGGGAACGGGGGAGGCGCACGTTTCAGATTCATATGCTGGGATGACTGACCCCGGTGCTCGGACCTGGCCAAGTGACTTAGAGCCACAAAGGAGGCGCTCTGAGGGGGGAATTAAACCTGCCTCTCATCCCAGAGCTGCCATCCTGTTCCCTTGCTGCTCTCTGAACATGAGAAGAACAAGACTGGTTCAGACCAAAGGTCCATCTAGCCCAGGATTCTGTCTCCTGACAGTGGCCAATTCCAGGTGCCCCAGAGGGAATGAACAGAACAGATGAACATCAAGTGATCCATCCCCATTCCTAGCTTCTGATGGACAGACACCATTTCTACCCATCTTAGAGTGGCCCCCCCCCCCCCCCGTCAAAAATTATTGCTGACCCCTGGCTAGGGACACCAGTCCTGCCCATCCAGGCTCATAGCCATTGAAGAACTTATCCTCCATGAAATTATTTAGCACTTTTTTGAACCCTGTTAAAGTCCTGGCCTTCGCAACATCTTCTGGCAAGGAGTTCTACAGGTTGACTGTGCCTTGCATGCCAGTCACCAGTTATTTCCCCTAGAAGCCCATTTGCTGCAGTCCAGGATTTCTGTCAGCGACAGAATTGTGGCTTGTTGGTGAGGTATTTATCAAGGTTGAAATTCCCTCCTCCTGCTTAGCCATAGAGACAGTTCTAGACTCATACCCTGGCCTAGACTTGGCTAGGCATCTCATCCTGAGTTGAGCCACATAGCCATGTAAACAGAGGCAACTATACACTAGTGGCTGGTAGAACAAAGATCTGGTGCAATGAGCAATTCAACTGCAAGTTGCCCGTAGAACAGGGAAGTACGGTGATCGAGCTGGGCTTCCCTGTGCAGCGACAAATGACCTTGCTTAATGTTACAAAAATAAGGTGGAGAAGAAAGGGAGTTTTCTTAATATCGTGCCAACCACAGTGGGATCTGGGCATTGCTTAGGGCTAAGGGAGGTACCCCTTTTTCAAAAAAAAAAAAAAAAAAAAATTAAAGTACCTCCAGAACCTACAGCTTTCAGACACACACCGTTTTTTTTCTACCATTGCAACGCATTTGTTTAAACAACTTAATCGTGGCCAAGCGGACAATGAAATTTTGGGTATAAAAAGAACAAAAATAATAAAGAGCTGTAAAATGTAAAACAAAAATTCCGTTTTCTCCAGATTTCGGTTGTGTTGATGGGTATCCCCCAGACTTCTCTCGAGTACCCCTAAGGGTACTCAGACCACTAGTTGAGAAACACTGGCTTAGTCCATCAAGGAGCATCATCCTGAGCCTGGTACTATAAAGACAAGAATTGCCCCAAATGATGCTGTTGGTAGTGAGCGGTATCCAGCTCTTGGCCAGGGGCCTTGCTAGCACGAGGAGACTAGTACAACTCTCCTCTAGGAATAATGCACTGTGTAATAGGAACGCTTGTGGAACTAACAACATGATATTGGACGTAGGCTGGTTTTCATCATAGTTCTTGCAACAAATTTGTAGCTCTCTTATTCTTCAGTTACTGCTGTGCTGCGCGCTGTGGCATCAGCAACCGAGCGTAGAACCTTATGCCCCAAAACAGATTCTTACCACTTGAGCTCAAGGAGAATCTCCTTTGAGAGGCTCGTAGTACAGGGTCTTGGACATACAGATGAGTTGCTCTGTTTCTAGCCACTAGAGGACAATGGTGCATATACAGTAGCCCCAGGTCATTGTAAAAGCACCAAACGGGAGGTTTCAGTGGAATACAATAGCCAGGTCATTATAAAAGTGCCAAACGGGAGGTTTCAGTGGAATGCCTTTTTTGAAAAGTAACTGCACAGCTCTCCATGCAGCAAACCACCCCAAGCTGGGGTCAGTCAAGTACACTATCTTGACTCTCCTGATGCTTTTGCTGTGTTAAAGGATAAAGTTTCTCCTCTCATTGGCTTTCCAATCAGTGGCCTTAAGTGTTTAAATCCAGATTGGAAGGCTGCCATTCAACTGTTCAGTGACTAGTTAACTGACAGCGCTGGGCTAAATCAAAGAATCTGTGGCCAAATATAGCTACCTGCAGTTTACCTTTCAGGAAGCAGGAATATTTACCACACCATACCAGTCATCTGTCTACCATGGAAACCAAATCAGCCAGAAAAAATTCAACAAGGCTCATGAGGCGATACAGGCCTGTTGCACTACCCAGTGTGGAAAATACCCAGTTCATCCTAGCATGCAGTTGCTAATCAGTGGTACATGTTGCCCAGATGTCTGGCATGCATGGAGCTCCCATTAGCACTAACGATCTGTATGCATTCACCAAAGGGATGGCCCTGTCACAATTCTGAACGGGGAACTGGGGCACTAATTGGCACCTATGAACTGGCGTTTGGCCTAATTGGGTCTTGGTCCATCATAAAGGCTTTTGTATCTTCAAACCCCTATATGTGGCCTGAGGGCTAGGTTCAATTGCAGAGTCATTCGCCCTGTTCTCTCTCATGTTGTCTCTGTCTCCCGTGGACCGGTGAATTCGGAAAGACATGATGCCTCAGAGTTTAAAACAAATGCACTGTTTGAAAATCTATTCAGTGTGCATTGTGTAATGGGTGCTAATGGCTGACCTCTCTCTCCGGTCATGGTGCCGCCTTTTAAATGGGGCTGAAAATGTCTTGAAGAAAGAGCACTGTCCATTGAGAGCCATTGTGCTGTGAAGAGGTGATGAATTCGTGAAATGGGCAGGCCTGCCTGGCTCTCTTGTCTCCCTCTGAATCTTATGAACAGGTTATCCCGCCCCACCAAGCAGTGCCCCTTCCACATTACCGTTCATCAAGAACTCAGACCTAAGCGACTGGGGAAAACCTAGCCCTTTTCCTGCGCAATACTGTATTCCTCTAAATCCCACCTTCATACTTTGGACCTTTACCCCCAGGCTCAGGCTGAAACACACATGTCCTCGTCCGTATCTTGTTATCTTGTCTGCCACAGGCCACTTCTCCCTACTAGGTCTCTTTATTTGGCTTCCCTGTAGGAAAGGAACCACAGCTGGAGTTGTTACTGAGCCTTGGAGCCCACTGAACCTGTTTTCAAAGCTGGGCTCTAAACCCAGTGCTTGGGCATTTGTGTCCCTGGGGAACCCCCTCACAGAGTATTAGGCACATTGCTATCTGTAGTCTCTAGCCCTTGGAGGCCCCCCAGCTGGGATCAAGGCCCCTTGTGCTGGGTGCTGTACCGGCACATCAGAGCCATTCCCTGCCCTGACAGCCTGAATAGTTAGATTATCATCAGGTGGGAGGGGAGACACAGGCACAAAGAAAAACAACTCTCCTAAGGTCACCTAGCAGATCACTGCAGAACCAGGACTACAAGTCAGGTCTCCTGGCTGCCAGCTCAGAGCTCTATCCATTAGGCCTCACCATCTTGCTTCCTCCCCTCTCCACAATTGTACTATTCTACGTCCTGTTGTCGGGCATTCTGAGCTGTGGGGTTTTTTTTGCCTTCCTCTGAAAGTCTTAGTTGTGGCCAACTTCTGAGGAGTCCCACAGTGCTAGACCAGGTGGGCGAATGATCCGTTCTAGTAGAACACCCTGTGTGCTTCATTGCCGCCTTCTGGTGATTGAGCCCCTGTGCCCAGCCGTGGAGCAGTGCCGCGTAGTCCTGGCCTCTGCCTCAGCCGGGACGTGGGACGGGCTGCCCTGAGAGCCTGCTGAAGCTGCTCTGCTTTGCTTTGCTAACTCCCTGCTGTGTCTCTTCCAGAGAAGTACATGGAGTTTGACCTGAATAACCAAGGCGAGATTGGTGAGTGACCCCTTGCGGAACACCTCCATGTTGCTGGGCCAGAAGGAGAGTGGTCTGTTGGGGCAGACGTCGCGACAGCAAAGCATAAGACTAGGGTTGCTAGTTCTCTCTCAAACACTGTCTCCAGGTGCTGATAGAGTCCAAGGGCTGCTCTTCCCCAATCTCCCCAAATCTCTTGTCTTGGGACTGTGGAACCTCTTCTCTATCATTTGGCTCCTGAGAGGCCGATATTGTCCCCATATGTCCAGCCTCCTGTCTGTGTTTTTTCTCTCTGGGTCTCTACCTGCCTGCTTCAAGCATTAGATATCTCTGCTCTTGGTCCCACGCTCCCCTCTTTCTCCTGGATCTCTGCTCAGCCCTCTGGCTTCTTTTTCTGTTCTTGGCTCTTCTTTCCTCTTGGTTCTCTCTCAGCAAGTATCAGGAAGAGCCGTGGATTGCTAGCTAGAGTTTTGTGCTTGGGTGAGCCTGTGGCCTCAAGGCTTTGTTGGTTTGAGGTGGAAGCCAGACAGAGTCCCTAGGTTCCACCCAAAACCAAAGCTCACTTGTCCTTGTCCACCTCCAGTCTTCTCTTTAGAGGAAGAAGGGACTGCCCCAGACCACTGTAAGGTGAGTTGTAGGCTGTGGAGCTGGGCCCAGTATTCTGTTTGCACCTGCTGAGTTCTTAATGGTTTTTAAGGATCTTTTCTCAGATCACGTAGTAGTTTCCCAGGGACAGGCCCCAGCGGCTGAAAGAGAGATGAGTCCAAGCCACAGTGTCCAGATCCAGACTTCTGCAATGCTTAGGATTTGGGTCCAGGGTCTTGCTAACTTTCCCAAAGCTCAGCGTATTCACTGTATCTGTCTTGTGCGTTCTCTGGGGGCCACGGGCTCCTCCACCTTCCCTAGCTGATCCAGTGTCCCTGGTGGGCCGGGAAGGAGAAGGAGACCTGGCTCCTAACGCTGGTGCTGGTTACGGGGTGGAAAGGAGCCTGCAGCTCATTGTTCAAGTGAGAACAATCTGAAGGAAATTGCCTCAGACTCTGAGGGTGGGGTTTTAGCACCATTTCCCAGGGGCCTGTTTGGGTCTTGCTTGGTTTCTTTAATATTGGTGTTTCTTTCTCTTCTCCCCCTCCCTTTCTTCCTCTCTACTCACAACCATCCTCGCGAGGCAGGGTGGGGATGGGGGCAGAGATGCCATGGTTTGCCCCAGATCACGTAGTGAGTCAGTGGCAGGGTTAGGAATAGAAGCGAGGGGTCTGAGCCCTTGCTGTGCCTCTCATGGCTACACCTCAAAAGCCAAAACCTACAGGGAGGGTCTGCAAAGGTGGCTTTATACCACCTAAGCACAGGGCTGCTCCAGCACCACCGGTCCCGGCACAAATCAGAGCAGCCCTTAGCTGTCTAACTTGCAGCTTCCACTCACCCCGGCACAGCCTCTGTGCTCAGGCTTATGGTGGGGGCTGGCTTATGTTGTACATCAGGATAATCACCTCTAGCCAGTTTGGTCCCTGGAGGGCTGCCAGAGCAATGTTGTGGAGCCGGGGCTTGGGCAGGAGAGAGCAAGTGGTACATTCCATCAGGGGGCTGAATTCCCCCCTGTTTGAGGCACCTGGGTATAACGGTATGAACACCACCGATACCTGTTAGCTGATTAAGCAAACTTGGACATCACCCGGAGGAAAACTATCGGCACTGCTTGGTTTCTGTGGAACCTTTCTGCTGCTGACTGGGGGCCCTGACATGGGGCTGCAAGGGGTGTCTGCTGCACATGTGGCGTTTTTTTACCTTGGCAATGTGAGGCCCTGTGGCTGGGGTGAGCCGCGATTTTGCTGGAGGGCTTGTGTTGGATCTCGGAGTTGCCCATTGAGCATGCTCATCTTGTAATTGAAGGGGTGGGGAGTAGGGATGTTGCAGTGTAAACAAGTAAGCGGTTAATCTTCATGGTTACATGCACCCGCTGCGTGGGCGGGGCAGGCGGCTCGCGGGAGCTGGGACGTGGGGAACAGGCTTCTGAGCCATCTGCTGCACCCCCTCCTCTCCGTACGTGGGTCCTGCTTGCCCCCCTGCGCTGCTGCCTCCGATACATAGGCAGCAGCAGGGGGTCGGAGGTGAGGGGGTGTGTGCATGTAACCGTGAAGGTTAACGGATGAGCCCAGATTTCAGCGGGTGCACATTTACCACAGTAAACAAATGTTAACATTGCTGGTGGGGAGGACGAAGTCGTTAATATCCATGCCCTGTATCTTGGTTCAGCCCTGTGCGGTCTCCCGCCTCCACCATGCCTGGCAATGGTGCGGGGGCTCTTGCTCTTTCAGATCTGATGTCTGTCAAAAGGATGATGGAGAAGCTGGGGGCTCCAAAGACGCACTTAGAGCTGAAGAAGATGATCTCTGAAGTGACGGGCGGGGTCAGTGACACCATCTCTTACCAGGACTTCGTCAACGTGATGCTTGGCAAGCGCTCCGCCGTCCTTAAATTGTGAGTGGCGGGAGGGGAAGAGGAAGGGCGTTGCTGGGATTTGAGCTCCACGCTGCGGGGGTCAGAGGGGGGCCAGGTGCAGCAGGAGGCAGGGCCTGTTCTGCAGGCTCCCGAGGCACAAAGATGGAGTGGGAACTACACAGGCGGAAATTTCTGAATGGGGAAAGGAGGAAGGATGTCTCCGGAGGTGGATGGGCAGAGGGCATCTCAAGACAGCTGGTCACTCGGAGGGAATCGGAGTCAGGGGAGCCGACAGCCTGCACAGGTCTCCAGTCAAGTTGGGGGATGGGCAGTTCTGTGTTCCTGGATAGGGCGGGGCCGGGGCAGCCAGCACAGCAGAGCCCCCAGCGCCGCCCAGTAGCAGTGGTGGTGGCCAGGAGCCCCATCCCCCTTTGAATTGTGGAGCCCTGAGACAACTGTCCCCCCCGCCCCTGTCGGTGGGCCTTGTCGGAGTCCATCCTGGGTGCCAACTGAGCGGGGGGGGGGCGGCGGGTTATGTGTTGTGGGGAGGAGACTGAAATTGAGGTAGCTCTGGACCCCTTTGACAAAGTTTGGAAAGTGGATTGAAATCCATGTGGCCAGGGCTGGGCCGTCCTAGGTCTGTCACCACCTCCCGCTGCCAGGAATGTGCTACCGCGGTGCCTGGTGTATCTAGAAGAGGCTTCCCCCCCACCGTTCTCATGGCAGGGTTAAAGCGCTGCCAACGCACACTGGGTGCAGCGCTCTGGAGAACTTGGCCGTGTGCGTGGCTGAGCGTGGGGCCTGCCTCAGAGCTCAAGTAGGCGCTGCCCCCCACAGTCATGCTACATCTGTCGTGGGGGCCGGGGGGACACGGCAGCTCGAGGAGACGTCCTCTGACTAGCTTGATCTAGCTGGCTTGGGTGCCGTTAGAAATGACGCCACGGCAGCTACTCATGGGTCTAGCCACATACTGTAGCCCAGGCTGCCTTGATGCACTGTGGTGGTAGCTGAGCTAGCTAGCTAGGGGTGGGACTGGGGGCAGCCTCCCTCACCCCCAGAGCCACATGGAGTGCACGGCGTGGCGCTCGGGCGGCAATTTAAAGGGCCTGGGTCTCGGCCCACTGCCTCAGTAGCAGCAGCAGTGGCCAGGAGTTCCCGGGCCCCTTTTGAGTCGCTGGGCCCTGGGGTAACTGCCCCCCTTTGTACCCTCTCAGCCCCTGTTGGCAGGCCTGATTTCTACATGAGTTGCAGTCGTAGCCTCATACCTAGAGCGAGGGTGACTCGTGGCCTGTGTGTGTCTGATCCTGACCGGTACTGCCCAGGTCTCTCACACTCATGCCCCAATCCAGCTCTAAGTGTGGGCCTGGGGGCAGGGCGGGGGATTTCCCTACACCTCCCCTATGGGGGTGTTATACCCCCCCTGAATTTCGCCAACACCCCCCCAGTTTTGTGAACTATGGTGCCATACAGCCCACCTTCACCCTCACGGTGTCACGCCTCATTGGCCCTGACACACACCCCCCTTGTAAATTTGAACACCCCCCCCAATTTCAATTCCTGGGGAGGCTACTGGAGGGGCTAGTGCTGCAGGGGAGGCCCTTTCCTTTCTCTTCCTGTCTGAGAGGTGTCCGCACTGAACTGGGAATTCAGCGGCAGTGGAGAGAACCTGGGAGGCTCATGCCATTTGCCTCTTTGTACAGACTCCCCCTTCCCATCTCCTGGCTTCCGTTCTCTCCATCCCCTACCCCAACAGGACTAGTTTACACAGAGGCAAGTCCCTTCCCAGAAAACACACAAACAAGCATCCCATTGTCCTCCAGCCAGGGTTGAGTTTCCGCCCCGGTTACAAATGCAAAGTTCCAGTCCCAGCAAAAGCCATCGCCCATTGGACCAAGGTAGCAGCCGGCAGGAGCTAAGTGGAGTGGGTGGAGGAACTGTGTTTGAAGCAGTGCATGCAGGGGGGAGGGAAAGTCCTTCTCCTGTGGTAGGAGCCACTGATGTAAGCTTCTCAGCCCTTTGTGCCTTCCTGACAAGAGCCTTCCTGACAAGAGCCCTGCTGCTGTAACAAATGGCTCTGGGTACCAGCATGGCTGCTCCTTGCAGTGGGGTGGAGTCCACTAGCCCCTTCCCCACCCTTCTAAAGTCTCTCTGCCATTCATGGCCACCAAACATGCTAGCACTGCTTTTGTGCATAACCCTGATGGATAGACGTGCCCTTCCTTCATTTCCAAAGGATACTTCCAATGTGACTGGGTATCCAAACTGGATATTAAGGGAACCATTGTGTTCCCCACATCAGCAGAATTATTGCTACTAATCTGCTGTGTATGTAAGGATGTTTCCGGGGATTTCTCTCCCCATGATGGATTTGTTCCTGATAGTTCCATGATTCCTGCCATAAATGCTCACGGGTGTTCCCTTGGCAACCTTCTATCCCTGCGGAAGCCTGTTTGACACTCTCCATCTTGTGCCCCAACAGGACTAGTTGAAGTAGGGACAAGTCCCTTCCCAGCAAACACACAAACAAGCATCCCATTATCCTCAGGCCAGGGTTGAGTTTCTGCTCCAATTGTAAATACCAAGTTCCAGTTCCAGCAAAAGCCACTGAACCAAGGTAGCAGCTGGCAGGAGCTAAGTGGCTACAATTCTTAGGAAAGAATAAAGCAGTGAGTGATAGTTAAAAAGCATTCTGGATTATCTTTCCAATTACTACCCCATCCTGTCAGCAGTCCTCCTCCTTCCTCCCAGCACAGTTACTGCGGATTGCTTGTTTTTGCTTAAATGTGCATGCAATGTAATTTCCAGGGGTGGCTAGTTGTGTTGTCTAATACGCCTGTCTGTAGATATAGTGACTTAGAACACACGGCAGATCTGTGCTTCTCAATAAACTTCAAGTGGCTGCCTGAAGTGAACACACAAATCCCTCGTGCTCTCAGATGGCAAGCAAATGGGCGACTTTGCAAATGGCATTTCAGGCACAACTTTTTTGGCTACTTTAAAAATGAAACATCTTGTACTGGGTTGGCAATACTGCCCTCTACTGGCTACAGAGTAGTAGCGGCACAGCCATATTTTTTTCAGTTTAGAGAGAGAGGGTTAATAAAAACAGACAAGTTACTATTCTGCACATCAATAAGGCCTTGCATTGGGGGATTTCTGCGAACGTTGCTGGCATGTATTGAGCCTCACAACCTTCCTGTGCAATGTAGAACATCTCTGTTTCACTGATGGGGAAATGGATAATGTGGAAAGATGAAGAAACTGCCCAAATTATATCTGTGATAAAGCTAGGACTAGAACCCAGGAATCCTGACACCCCGTTTTGTGTTCCAACTACAGGCAATCCCCGACTTACGACCGCTCGACGTACGACCCCCCCCCCCATGTACGACCATTTTTTCCATGCGAGGTAGCTCCTAAAACCCCCCAATTTATGTCCGCAGCTCGCATTTACAGCGGCGTATGACTTAGGACAGTTCTCCAGGAACCAATTAGGTCGTAAGTGTGGGGGTTGCCTGTACTGGACTCTCTAGTGTAGGAGGAAGTGCTTGTTGTTTTCCAGCACGTTATTGATCCTAATGAAGGGTTAATCTGGCACCTCTGTTCTTAATTCATGCTTCTGATTGTTTGTTTTTTCCAGAGTCATGCTGTTTGAAGGAAAAGCCAATGAAAACATCCCAAAGCCTTCTGGCCCACCTCCAGAGAGAGATATCGCCAGCCTTCCTTAAGGTGATAGGCTGAGAGCCAAACCTGTTAGCATCATGGTGGTCTGTAAGGAGGGTTACCTGTTCTGTTACTTTTACGTTGGTCAGTCTTAGTGATAGAAACTAATCAGCCTTAGAAGAGGAATGACAAGGGAAGCCCAGGGACCCCCAGTCCACAGGTTGCCATCTCTTTGCTGCATCCCCTAGCCAGTTTCATCTGTTTGAGAGACTCTGTAGCAAAAGTGTAACCGTAAAACCAAAAATAACTGCAACCCCCCGGTGGTTCTCAGGTGAGAAATTGTTGATTGTTCTCTGGGGTCTCTAGCATGGATCTTTCAGCTAGAAGGGGCTGCCTCCTTTTGAACAGGTGGATTCTGAGCCACTGTGAATCTGCATTCAGCACAGAGCATCCTCCAGTCACTCCCATGGGAAATGGACATGTCCTTAATATGGCCACATTGCTGTCTGTGCCCTGTGTGGCTGCTGCTGAGTTTCTGTAGTAAAGTGCCTTCTCTGCTCTACTCTACACACACCAGGTTCTGGCTAGTTCTGAAGTTGAACAGTAATTGTCCAGCCAAATGCAAGTACATCTTTCATCCTTGTGGTCTGCTCTCCTAGACAAGGATGGGAAGGCGGAAGTACATTTGAGACTGGCTGGCTAGGTCCTGCCCAGGCAGTTGAGGACTGCCCTTTGGGGACACGGTGGGGGAATGCTAGCCATTTTGGAGAAGGGCAAGTGGCTGCTGAGGCATGGAGGCCTAGAGCCGGACCCTGAAGAAGGAATTTTAGACACCCCCAGCCCCACCCACATACACCTACATCCCTTTGAACAGTAGGGCCCAGTACCTGCTTCTCTGATTCATCCCTACAGTGTCAGGTCTGAGCCCAGTGCCTGCTGTTAAATTTCCCCAGAACACCTAGGACATTCCTCCCTGTCCCAGTTCTGTTGCCTTTTTGCTGGCCAAAGTGGACCCCAGTTATAAATCCACACCTCCCCACCTGACCTGGCAATGGGAGAGCTCCCCTTAGCTCTCCTGTGCCATGTGACCTCCTCTGTTTCCATGGTGCCTATGGCCTTGTGAATGATGCAGAACCTTCCTGTTTTACTGCTGGGATTTGACCTTGTGTCCTGTGAAGCTCATGAGCGGGTTAGAGGAGAAATTATACTGTCGGGCTGGATATTTACATCCTGCTAAGGTAGGTTAAGAGGAAAGGTGAGGGAGGCCTGCGCATCACAGCCATTGCTGCAATACAGTAAATATTTGTGTGTTGCATCTTTTGGAGCTTTAAGTCAATACTCTAAGGATCTCTCTTTTAAGGTAAAGAACTGGCCTTACTGAATGCATGCTAGACACTGGCTATCCCAGGAGAATAAAATCAGACTTGAGAAAACATTCAGTTCTAGGATCCACTGGATCTGGTGCCAAACTGGGATGGCTCTTTGAGTCTCTGGTGCCTTTAGTTGTTGATCAGGAACATGGAAGAAATTTTCCCTGTGATTTCCTAAACTAGGGTGCAAATCCATGAGAGACTGTGAGGTCCTGGCCCTACTAAAATCAATGGGAATTTTGTTGTTAACGTTCGAATGAGGCCTGGATTTCCCCCCTCTGTCTTGCAGTTCTAAGACACTGACATCCACCTTTATTTTGCTTGCCCAAGGTGTAAGATTAAGCCCCAAGTGTATGTCACAAGCAGTCTAAAAATGGGCAAGAATTGCCCTCACGATCACAATCACGGGCCTCCAACCGGAAGATGATAAAGAACTTCCACCTGTGACTGGTGCAGGACAGACAGCAAAGTACCCTGAAGGGTCCCTCTTGGATCAATAAGTCCTTGCAACTGTGGTCTCCTTTTTAGAAGCTAGAGAAACTATTCTGTTATGTCATCTGTGGTAGAAGCTGTCAATTCATTGTCTGCTTATATTTATATAGTTAAAATGAAAACTACATAATATATTGGGTTTGTTTTCCTTGTAATGTGAATAAGTGGTTGGCTTCTGAAGCTTGCAGACTCCCTCTTCTCCAGTGACCAATCTGGTCAATTTCCTTAGACTAAATCCTGTTTTAATGGCCAGTTCCACAAGCTGTTATCTTGCACCTGCAGTTTTGGGGGTGGTGGGAGGATGAGCCCAGCTATTTTGCTTTTGAATTTCACAGAAAAGGCCTGGGATATGCTGAATCTGTAGGTGAAGGAAACGGGACTCCAGTCTGAGTCCTTAAGCTGGTCCAGAATGAATTCTGGATGAATCTGTTCATATTGATGCCCTCAAAATCTCCCAAATTAGGCCTTGATCAGCAAATATATTCCTTATGTGCTTGAATTTACTCATATGAGGAGTCATTTGACTTCAGTGGGACTATTCTGTGATAAAATGGAACACATGAAAGGGTTGGGTTTTTTTTTGCCCTTTTTTTTTAATGGGAACAGGGATCTTGTCTCTCCCTTTTGGGGGTAGGGAAAGACTTCCCAGGACTTAGACTTAGCTGGACTGTGCTTTGGACACTGATGTGTTCACTGCTGTGTACTCTGTATTTACAACTCTTGGAACCCAGTTGTTTGCCTCTGGGATTTAATTGCTTATCATGTTTCTTCCCTCTCCCTCTGGGTTTTTTGTTTGTCCTTGGCAGCTTTTAACTTTGTGGTTTTTAAATCATGGTTTAAATTAAAAAAAAACAGATACCCAATTTATTGTTTGGAACTCTAACTAGTCTTATTGTGCCTGCCAAAGGCTGCCCTTTTTAAGTGTCTTGCTGTTCTTGTTTGTATGAGAACTTAGAACTGTAATGGAGAGAGATATTGTGGATGAGAGCAGCACAGCTCTATTTGTACAGACTGAAAATAAATCTTCTGACACTTATGTGAGGCATCAGTGTATTTAATACTGCTACTCAATATCCCTGTCTAAACTCAAGTTGTTCCACGTAATCTAAAACCTTAGGCCTAGTCTATACTACAGCAGGAGGTTGAATTAAGATACGCAACTCCAGCTACGTTAATTATGTAGCTGGAGTCGACATATCTTAAATCGCGTTTCCGCATCCACACAGCTGGAGCTCCTGTCAGCTTCCCTTACTCCTTGCAGTTGCAAGGAGTACAGGTGCTGGCTGGAGCTGTCCTCGATTTATGGATCTATACTAGATCTGCTAAATTGAACACCAGAAAATCAACCTCTGGAGCATCGATCCACCGGTAAGCATAGACGTGGCCTTAGTTTTCAAATCATTTTAGTTAAAGGGGTGCAAATCCCTGAATAGGCACTTAAATTACATCAGGATAAGACAGATGTAAACCATTTCAGCCAAAGGCTTCAATGTTTGAATCAAACAGTGCAAGAGAAGGGGTTTTTAAAATCAAGCATTCATGAAATACTTCTCAGACTGCCTCCTGGCTGCTCGCTTACTTCAGGGTCACTGTTTGACTTGCACATCTGTCTGGCAGAAGCAGCAAGACTCTTCTTCTTCATCTTCACTTTAACAATGGATTGGCTAAACCATCAGTGAGTTTCCAAAAAGAATTATACAAGTGGGACTGAGCTTCATTATGACAGGTAGATTTCCTGTCACTCAAATCAAGTGGTAAAACCCTTTTGCCCCAGCATAGTCAGAAATGTGGATGAGGCCTTGCTAGCAGCCTCCCTAAAGAATGTATATACCTCACTGGGGCCAGTGCAAGGTCAAAATGTATTGTTCACTGTGTGACACATCCTTGCATACTTCAGATAATATAAGATTGCATTAAATCAGCCTGTGGGAACTGAGAGATTGCGCTGGGGTGGGGGCAGTGCAGCACAATCTCTCAGTTCTCATTGGTTTGTTTCTGGCCTATAGGAGCTAAGAGATTATGCTGGGGCCAGGGGGCAACACACAAAGCCGCCTCCCTCCCCCTCCCCCCCCCGCATACAGTGCAGAGATCCACATGGAACAGCTAGCCACTCTCAGTGGTCCAGGCTGCTGGCAGGCAGGGGAGCCTGCCTGAGAGTGCTGCTGGCCAGGAGCTGCTTAGGTAAGCGCCTCCCAGCCAGAGCCTGCCTCTGGTACCCCCCTTTCTCGCACCCCAACTCCCTCCCAGAGCCAGCACCCCCCTCTCACACTCTTCCTCCAGGTCAGAATCCTTTCCTGCACTTATACCCCAAGTCACAACCTTCTCCTTCACCCAAAGTCCCTCTGAGACCCTGCACCCTCTTCTGTACCCCAGTCTCTTACACTGAGTTCCCTTCTGCACCCAACCTCTGTCCAAGACCCCACATCTCCACAGAAAAATGAAGCCCTTGACCACTTACCAATATCTTGGATTGCCCTCCCCCGCATCAAAAATGATTGCCTACCCCTGCTCTAGAATGCCCATGTAAGTGATATTACAAATACAAGTATTTATATCTTTTCCAGGGATCTAATAGAAGGTGCTCTCTTACAGAGTAGCTGTCTCATGGGATTGCTTGAGTAATGCTGCTGTTTGCCCTTCATTTGTTGGTGTGTGCATGCCTGTCCAGTCTGACACACAATGGCAGTGGCTATTTAGCTTTGTTTAAAGGGTCTAATAATCCCACTGTAAAGTAATAGTAATTGCTAATGCCATCAAAGGGTATTAGTTACATGCTGCAGTGGAGGAAATGAAATTAAGCAGTTCAGTTGTAAACGTGAAGCCACATTTACTGGCTTCTCTATAACTGGAAACTGATATTTTAAAATGAGATTTATAGTACTCTCATGTTTCACTTGGAGACCATTCGTACAAGGAATGTCAAATTCCTTTCTTTGAAATGCAAGAAGTGGATCTATCCCCACAATGCAGAGCCCTACACTGTCACGGTAATTATGTTAGGATAGACTACTCTGGCAGCAGCATTCACTGCTGTTTATGTATGCTGTCTGCATACTGATCATTGCACATGGTAAACCAAGACTTCAAACTCATGAGTGTCTTAAAAATCATGACATTCTTAAAATATAAATCTGTGGGGTTTCTGCTCTTCCAATGTCTGAGCCTTTAGGCTACACTTAGGTCAGATACACCTCACTTCCACCCCCAAAACGAGGAGGGTGGGACATTTGCTCGTTATTCTTTAAAAGAACCTGAAAGTCTCATGTAATAATGACTCCAGGAGCTGGGGCTTTAACCGAAATACCAAGTAATGTGAGAGTTGGCAGCACTGGAATAACTAGCTTGCCCTGAGGTTGATGTTGGTGATTTACTGTGGTGTAGCACATAGAACACGACCAATTGGGTAACAGGAACAGAGCCTTCCAGACTGGCTGGATCCCTGGTAGGATGACTAGAGGGGACGCCTGCTATTAGGAGCATTGTCATCTATAGGCAACTGTATCCTGCCCCTGAAAATACATGGTAAAACAAAAAAAGCAGTCACGTAGCACTTTAAAGACTAACAAAATAGTTTATTAGGTGATGAGCTTTCGTGGGGCAGGCCCACTTCTTCAGATCATATTCTGAAAGTGAACAGGCATGACCATTTTATAACAGGGAAAGAAGGTTAAAAAAAAAATTATAAACTGACAATTCAGCTACATCCATGTCGTAGGGCTGTCTGTGATCCAAGTTTGAATTGCTCATCGATGTCGCTCCTAGCAGCCCCAATGATGGGGCAGCCCCCCATTCTGTTAGGTGCTGTACAAACTAGTCCCTGCCCTGAAGAGCTAACACGCCCCTATCCTCCTTTGGCCACGCCCCCGCGTCAAAGCTCCCGCCCCCTGGCATTAGGCCCCGCCCTACAGTCTTACCGTAGTGTCTTCCTCGGCCCTCCACGAGCGCTGCCATAGAGCGCTGCGGCTAGAGTAGACTTGATGGCCGCCGGAAGCGGAAACGCTCCTTCAGAGCCCTGCGCAGGCGGTTGGCGACGGGCTGAGCCGGAGCCATGGGGGACGATATGGATGTGGTCCCCGAGCGGGAGATGAAGGTATGGGCGCGGGGTTGAGGAGGAGGAGCGCCTGTTGGGGGCTGGTGGGCACGGGGAGTACCCCTGCCTTGGGGGCACTAGGAGTTGTATGAGGGAGTTCCGGGGTCAGCGAGGCTGGGGAGGAGGACGGAGTGGGGGGGGATCTGGGATAGCAGGATTGGGGGAAGGGGCTGTGGGCCGGGGGGGATGGCCCGTTACTCAGTCCATCAGCTGTCCCCTTTTCCAGGGCTCAAACGTACCCTCTTCGGCCTCTCTCGTGGGCCCCGTTATCCCTCTCTCCCGTGGATGGGTGGACCCCAGTCATCCCTGGGAGCTGGGACTCTGGACTGTCAGGGCCCATGTTACTAGCTGGATCAGGGCAAGCACTGTGCATGGGGCAGCCTGGGTGAGTGGGTCTTTTTCCAGGCAGGAGCTAAGCCAGCTTCCCTTGTGGAGCTCGATAAGGAGGCTGGTTATTCAGCTGAAACAGTGCTGCCTGTGACAGGACGTGGTTGCTTTCTCAGTTTTCCATGCCTGGGGGATATCAAGTTAGACATCTGTATCTAAATTTAGGTACTTTACAAAAGGAGAGGAAGGGAGCCTCTAAATAAATGGCCTGTTTTTTGTTTTGTTTGCAGAGGTGCAGGGTACCCACATTTGCCTTTTACATCAACAAGTGTTAGGGCAGGGGTGGCCAACCTGAGGCTTGTGAGCCGCATGAATTGTGGCTCCTGACGGAACCGGGACAGAACCTGGAACCGCTCAGATCAGCTGCTCTCACAGCCGGGCTGCTGTGAGTCGCGTTCATGCTCATGGCCAGGGCTCCACAAATCACTGAATCACTCGACAAATCACTGATTTCAGCCGGTCGCCCCATTCACCGGCGGCGCATGCATGCACAGTGCGGGGCTGGCGAGTAGGTTTTGCCGCTGTTTGTCAAGCCCTGCTCATGGCCCATACCGTTCCTCTCACAGCCCCCAGTGCACTACGTTCTATCCTGCACGTGCAGGCCGGGTTGCACACAGTGTCCCAGCCTGCAAGTGCTAGCAGCCGGCTGCGAAGCACAGGCAGTGGCTTTGGGACCCAGGCATAAGGTTGCGGGGGGAGAGATGCCTGGCTCTGGAGAACGGGAGGCGGGTCATGGGGCTGGTGCACATGGCGTCCTGGAAGCGGCACAGCAGCTCTGGCTATAGAACCCAAGCATAAGGTTGGGGGGGGAGGGGGATTGGGTTACAGCAGGGAGGGGAGGTGTCTGGCTCTGGGGAAGGGGAGGGGAAAGGAAGGGGGATTGGGTTGCGCATGGTGTCCCGGCCAGCTCGTGCTCAAAGCCGGGCACTCAGCGCACATGCCCTTGCGCCTGGAGGGAGTCGTATGGCTGTAGTGGTGGCGGCTCCGGGACCCAAGAACTAGATTAGAGTGGGAGGAGGGGGATTGGGTTGGGTGTGTGTGTGTGCCTGGCTTTGGGGAAGGGGAAGAGAGGGCGATTGGGTTGCTGGGGGCATGTCTGGCTTTGGGAAGGGGGACTGGGTTAGAGCAGGCTGCTCTTCTCCCCTAAACAGCTGGCGTGCTTCCTGAAATGCCGGGTCTGTCGCACCACTGGAGACTTTTCCCCCTGCTGCCTGTCTATGCAAGGGGGATGCGGGAGGGAGTAGGAATCCTGGGACTGCATGCCAGCTCCAACTTTTCAGGAAGCATGCGGCTGTCGTGGGGAGCAGAGGAAGAGCGCACACTTCCTGAGAAGTTGGAGCTGACATGCAGTCCCAGGATTCCTACTCCCTCCTCCTTCTTCCCTCACTCCCCCCTCCCCCCCGGCCCCCATGCTGGCAGGCAGCAGGGGGGAAGGAAGACCCTGGTGGAGTGACAGACCGGGCATTTCAGGAAGCGCACTTGCTGTTTAGGGGAGGGGAAGAGCAGCCTGCGTGCTTCCTGAGACCTGGGATTCCCAGGTACTGGTCCCAACTGTCTCTGTCCCCTCCACCTGGCCGCCCCTCCCCCCATGAGTACCCTGCCCCAGCATCCTGTCCGCTGCCCCCACCAGCACAGTTGAGCCATATTTGTGAGGCTTGGGGGGGGGGGTTTGGAGGGGTTGTTTTTTTGCCTCACTTGTGTGCCCCAACTGACTTTTCTATTGGTCAGTGACCCCTGACTCAAAACAGGTTCCCTGCCGCTCTCATAAATAAAGACAATGCTGAAACATTTTGTGTTTGACATATTTTATTTAAAAATGAAGCCTGGCCAACAAGCCCCCAATTGGGGCCAAGCCCCCATCTGGCTGCAGCATCATAATACTCCTGCACCCCCCAGACTCCAGACCTGAGCCTATCATACAGTGGAACCCCCTGTGCTGAGCCTCTCTCATCCCCAAACTCCTGCACCCCCACATCCCCAGTCTTCTGCCACAACACTCCTGCACCATCCACACACTGCAAATCTGTTTCCTGAGCCCATCATACTCTCAGCCTCCCTGCCCTGAGCCCCTCACCCTAGCCCAAACTCCTGCACCCTCATAGCCACAAGCCTGCTCAGCACCCCAACCCTCCACCTGACCCCAACACTCTCCAGCCTGGAGCTCCCTCCCTGAGCCAGCATCCTCTTCTCTACTTCCTCCTCCACCCAAATTCCCTCCCAGAGCTTGCACCTCTCACCCCTTCCCAGTACTTTTTTTGTGAGCCACAATAGCAGTGGAGACAGTGTGAAGAGCCAGGGCAAAGTTGTTGAGCGCCCCAAAAAAAAAAAAATCATCAGCCGTGGGACAGTGTACCAGCACTTTTTTTTTCCCCCCCCTCAACAACTTTGCCCCGGCTCTTCACGCTGTCTCCACTGCTATTGTGGCTCTTCGTCTGGAACGGGTTGGTCACCCCTGTGTTAAGGTGACCATATAGGAAGTATGAAAAATTGTGACAGGAGTGGGGGGTGCCTATATAAGAGAAAAGGTTTGAATAACAGGGCTGTCAGCATAAAATCAGAACATCTGGTCACCCTAGTGAGTGCTCAGTACCACTACAAAAAATCAGGCTGTTTGTTAGGTGTGGAATATTAGGCACCACAATTACTGGGGCCCTACTAAATTCATGGCCATAAAAAAAACGTGTCAGACCTTGAAATCTGGTGTGTTATGTGTTTTTTAGAATGTACTAGACAGATTTCACAGGGGAGACCAGCATTTCTCAAAAGGGGGTCTTGACACAAAAGGGAGTTGCAGGGAATCACAAGATTATTTGGAGGGGGTTGTAGTTGTAGTATTGCCACCTTTCTGAGCTTCCTTCAGAGTTGAGTGGCCAGAGAATGGCTGCTGCTGACTGGGGGCTCAGCTCTGCAGTACAGAAGAGTGGCAATACAATTCCATGCCATCCTTATTTCTGTGCTGCTGCTGGTAATGGCTCTGGTTTGTGTATGTTCTTTGTCAGTCTATTGAATTGGGGAGTGAGACTGTAATTACAAAAGGAATTTTAAGTTTTTTGCATAGTAAAGATGTTACCATTAAATTCTTAATGTAGCCAGTCAGCGTTTATATGTAACTTAAAGCTTTTGTGATTTATAATCACACTTTTTTCCCTTATGTTTCTGGTGATGCAAAACTCTATGCAAACAACAAGGGGGTGTGATCACATGCAAACTATTGTCAAATACACAAAGTAAACATTCGAGGAGGGGGAAGAAGGAGGGGAATCTTTTTGTACTACAGTGGTCACCAACCAGTAGATCAGGATCTACCAGTAGATCTTGGAGCCTCTGACAGGTGATCCGGACTGGTTTGGCCAGGAAGTTATCAAGCTCTGGCACTTCAGTTGCCCCTTCACCCACTATCATGCTGCTCATGCCCTCTGCCTTGTAGCTGCCCCCTGGGAGCCTCCTGCTTGCTGTACAGAGTGTGGGAGGGAGAAGGGGGTGTGTGCTGATGTCAGGGTGTTCCTTCTCCCACCCACACAGAGAGGAGATGGAGTGAGCTTGTCAATGCAAATCTCTGTCACTCTCTCACACTGTGTGTGTCTCTGTCATTCTCACAAACACAAACTGTCCTTCACTCTCTCCCCACTCAACACATATGTGGGTTGTTTTTACTTCTTTTACTGCATGCAAAGTATGTTGTTTTTGGTTTTTGACTGGTTTGTGTATTACATACTTTTCATTTCTTTCTTATGCTTAAATTTAATTATTTGAGTAGTGAGTTCTAAAATGCCTAACCTGTCATGGCTGGAGTAATTATCCCTATGGTAATTGCTGCTCCTGGAAGTGGCTGGCATGTCCCTGCAGCCCCTGAGAAAGGTAGAGCAGGGGATCTTCATGTGCTGTCCTTGCCTGCAGACACCACTCCTGCAGCTCCCATTGATCAGTAATGGGGAACCGGGGCCAGTAGAAGCTGTGGGCTCAGTGCCTATAGATGAGGGACAGCACATGGAGCTATTGCTGTACGTGCCTGCTGCTTTCAGGAGTGGTGTAGGCCCAGGACAGGAGCGGGAATTAAGTTTTTAGTATATTACTGTAATAGCAGGTAAAATATATTCAGATACATATACCACTTTTAAGTTGACATTGTCCCTTATGTGATCACTCTAATGACTGTACTAGTCATTATGCACAGTCTTTTTCCACTAAAAAAAAATAAAAATGTTTTGCTATTTTCTAGGGAAGTCTACATGTTTTCCAAATGCTGTCTTTTAATGATAAGTATATTAAGGATTATCAGACTTTTGAAAAAAATACCTGTCAGGAATTAAAATGGTGACTTCTTAGTTTATTTTTGTAAACAGTGAAAAGAACTGTGTCCATTTTAGGCCACCTGATAGAAAAATACTTTTAAAAAGATGCTTGAAAATAACTTGGTGTTCTGGCTATAAAGTAGATAAAGAAGAAATAAATGTCCTAGTATTTCTTCAGTTAGACCTCCCAGAGAGAGATTTCAAAAAGCACCTGTTGCAGATTGTGGTGATAGTGTTTCATGAGTTTAATAACAGTCTTTCCTATTCTTCATTATTTACCTCACCAATATTAAAGTGCTAAGTGAGGTCCATGGCCCACCTATTTATAGATAATTTATGGAAATATCCTTATCTCTCTCCTACATATTTAAAAAATCTGGAACTGATTATAACAAATTATTTTTCCTTGAGGCAATTTTAAAGTAATTATTTTTGTTGATGTGGTCTGCAAACTATTCAAAATCATTTTCAGGAGCTTGTGGTTTGGCAACCACTTGGGAAGTAACAATTGAGAGAGTGTGTGTGTATGTGGTAGTGGGCAAGTGCTTTTTAATGAATTCAGTTTCTCTGGGATGTAAGTGAAACTCAGTTTTAACTCCCCTTCACCACTCCACATATAGACACCTCCAATTGCTTTTTAACTCTGTTGTTTTATGACAGGATTTTCAGTTCAGAGCGTTGAAGAAGATCCGAATATTTGATGCTCCTGAAGAACTCCCTAAAGAGCGTTCCAGTCTACTTGCCATCTCAAACAAATATGGGCTAGTCTTTGCTGGTGGAGCAACTGGCCTGCAGATCTTTCACACTAAAAATCTTCTCATGCAGAATCAAGCAGGAGACGATCGCAATAAAATTGGTATGCTAATATTTTTTATTACTCTACAAAGGAGAGAGCTGCATTTGGAATGTCTATGACATAGCTGATTAGTCTACTCATGCCACATTCCATTTGGTTCAGGCCTGGCTGTGGCAATCCATGCATTTGTGACTACCAGGCTTCAGAATTTGAATTTGTTATATCTAGGAATGAGGTAACATGTGCTGATCCAATTCCAACTGATACAAGATGCTGCAATTGTCTGCTTTCCAATATAAATTGCTGTGAATGGAAGGATACTTCATCCTTCTCCAGGGTACTTTACTCTCTGTATTGGTTCCCCATTGAATACATTTCAATTCAGTTTTTCCTTCCTGATATCGAAGGCCTCCATGGGATTGGCTTTAGCTACTGGAGAGAGTGCTGCTTTTTCACAGCCATAGTCTTCTGTGACACCTGGAGCCTATTTGGACAACAGTGAACCTATGAACTCACTGAGGGAGGCTTGTGAGAGAAGGAGATGGGTTGAACTCCTGTGAAAATTCTAAATTGTGGAACTTTCCCTTGTAAAAGAGATGAGTCGTCATAAAACTACCATTTTGAGGGCTCAGTGCAAAAGTACTTTATTGACTTTAACATTCCCACTGTAAATTCATAAATTATCCAACACACCCTCTTGCTCATTTAATCAAATCTACAAATTCATCAGGCATTTTTGCTAAGAGGCTGGGAAGAAAGATGGATGGTTGATAGTATCTGAATATCTCCCAAGCATTAAAATTACAATCGTAATGTGTGCCATACAAGTACTTTCTTTCACATGAGAAGTTTTACCAGACTCATAACTCTTAACAGTTGATATTCATAGAAATTCAGAAATTGCTTGGCAATAGCAAATCAAATCATCCATCTAATCCGGTATCCTGTGTCTGATAAAGGTCAGGACCAGATGCTGTAGGGAAAATTGTCTTCATCTCCTTTCTTTGATTCTGATGCTGTATCTTAGTCTTAAAAGCAATGAGAGCTGCTGGGATATTATCCATCAAGATTAAAAAAAAAGTCATGAGTTCTATTTGATCTGTGCTACATGACCCTTCAGGTATTTTGTGTATTAAAATTCACTGCCAAGTAGGTATAAGTCTCAGTCTCTTTACTTTTAGGGCAATTCATATGCTAAGATCCAGAACAAGGAAATTCCTCAAAAATCCATAATTAGAACTGTCAATTTTTCAAATAATTAAAACATTAAAAAGATTATTCAGACTGGACTCATGGCAAGTGGGGTACATGTTTCTACTCATCCTTTAGAATTAAGCTGCTGTATTTAACTTTACATGAATACGTATTAATTTACCAGGTAGTATCTGTATTTGCTTTTTTAAAATAATTCTGCTTAAAGTCACCACTTACTTTTCACTCTTTTCTAAGAGTGACCACTCCATACAGTCTCGTTCCTGTTTCTTTTTGTTTTTAAGTTGAAAATGTTCAAAGCATATTGGTTCCTATGAAGTTTCCTGTGCATCACCTGGCTTTGAGCTGTGATAACCTCACACTGTCTGTCTGCATGACATCCAGTGAGTTTGGTTCCTTCATTGGCTTTTTTGATGTCCGCACGTTTTCAAATCAGGTAAGGTGATATGCAAACAAATGTTTAAGCTTGACCTTGAAAGGAAGCATTTGATGATAGAAAGGGCATGTCTCAAAACATTTTCTTGGGTATCTCATGTTCTTATGTGCCCACAGTAAATTATGCTTTGTAGGTAAAGAACTGTGAGCTTTATTCAATAACTTTTCATTTAAAATCTGCTTTAGTTTCCCCATCTATAGCATGAGGTTATTAACCTACTTGACAGAACTATTGTGAGGATCTCACAACTGATGTTTAAACAGCCCTGTGAAGGGAAAAAATATTAATACCGCCACCTCTACCTTGGAATGTGGTAATTCAAGCACCTGTCTGCTGTGCTAAGCAATATTTATGATTGCCTCTTTTTGTTTGCTGTCGCACTGTCTGGTATGCACTCATCTGTTGAAAGAAAAGATGAATACATTACCCAGAAAAAATTCTACTGCCGTGGTGGCAGAAAATGACCTATTTTGGCCTTCTTCAGTTGTTCCATGTGATATTTTGTATCTATTGCTTGTTTTACATCAAGCAAGGTTGCTTACAGGTTAAGAATGCTGAAAACTGAACTTTAGTATTGACTGTGAACCCACAATATAGGAAGCAGTATTTCCATAGCTGCTTTACTGGCTTTTAAAAGGGCATTATAAAGTATACTAATAATAGATTCTAGAAACAGTGACAGTATTTATTCTTGTGCAGCATTGGACACCAAAAACAAATATCCTTTGCAGTGATATTTTTTAATATTGTGGCATAAATAATGTACTCCTACCTTTACACATTCCCCTCAGTGTTTGCAACCCAGCCACTTCAGCAATGTAGAATAAGAAAGGGAAACTGACAAGAAACCAACAATGAAATTAATTCTCCCTTCCTCCCCCCATTAACCTAACTGGTAGAAAAAATAAACTAGATTTTAAAAAGTTTTAGTCATCTGGAGAAACTAACATGACATAAGGAAAGAATTTTTGAGTAAGTACATAATGAGAGCCCTGTGTGGATACAAAATTTTGTAACGTATCTGAATCTGCAAAAAGAGCATGGATATCCACGGGTACAGCCTCTCTCCGACTTACGAGCCGGTTACGGACCAAGCAGTTGGTCGTAACTCGGTTTGTTCTTAAGTCGGACCCCGTAGAGTTACACGTGACCGTGCTGTTCGTAAGCGCGGATCGCATTCATAACTCAGGGTCCGCCATTTACGACAGTTTTGGTCATAACTGCGAACAGTCGTAAGTCGACCGTTCGCAACTCAGGGACCAGCTGTATCTGCATCCATGGATTAACTTGTATTTAGTCTTGGGTTATCCACTGTAGCAGTCAGTGTTTTTTCCTATAGCCAGCATTACAGTACAGCATGCCAAATGGTTATGGAATGTGAGTTTGGAAGAACTTGTTTGTACACTGAGGCTACGTCTACACTGCAGGCTTCTTGCGCAAGAAAAACCGTTCTTGCGCAAAAACTTGCAGAGTGTCTACGCTGCACGTGCATTCTTGCACAAGTAAATTTACAGTAAAGCGTTGGAACAGAGGGCTTCTTTCGCAAGAGTTATTCCTCTCTCCACGAGGAATAAGCCCTCTTGCGCAAGAAGGCAGTGTGCCGGGCAACAGGGGTTTCTTGCACAAGAAACCCCTGTGGCTAAAATGGCCATCAGAGCTTTCTTGCGCAAGAGAGTGTCCACATGGCCATGGACGCTCTTGCACAAAAGCACATCTCTTGCGCAAAAGCACATGGCAGTCTGGATGCGCTCTTGCACAAGAACTCTTGCGCAAAGCAGTTCTTGCGCAAGAAGCCTGCAGTGTAGAAGTAGCCCCCATGTATGAGCTAAGGCATTCATTTATTTTCTCTTAAAAGGCTAAACAGCAGAAACGTCCATTTGCTTATCATAAACTTGCCAAAGACTCAGGCGGTATGGCAATGGTCTGCGATCTGAAGTGGAACCCTGCTAACCCCTCCATGGTCGCTGTCTGTCTATCCGATGGTAGTATTTCTGTCCTGCAGATCACAGAGTCTGTGAAAGTATATGCTACTCTTCCCTCCTCAGTGGCTGTTACATCAGGTGGGTGACGACTGTAGCTTAGTGGTAATACGTAAAGATGGAAGATGCTGTAAAGTTTGTGGAAGTGTGGCTGGCTTATTTGTCTTTACATCAATTTAAAAATATTTTCCCAGGCAGTGAATGGAGTTACACTTGATGGAATTTAATTATATTCCAGTAGAGGTTTTCTAATTTTTCTGTTATGGTCTTCTTGAATTAAAGAATTAAAGCTAAATGTTTCTGACAAAAGGTTACATTAGCATCAGGCCTTCACTATCATGTAAAGAGAAGGTGCCTTAGTATTGCAGGTACAATAGAATTGTTTCTCTGCATTTTTCAATTACATCAGTGCATGAGGAACTTTGCCTTCTGTGATGTGGAGTGTGAGTGAGCAGAATTGGTGTTTCAGAAGCATTCTCCAGAGTTCTAATCCAGATAGGGCCTGGTTCAAACACACATTACACTGGCTTTACAATAGGTGTGATTTTAAAACTGATTTAGTTAAACCAGTGCAACATTGTGGCTACTATTGAATCGCGCCATTTGAACCATTTTAAGCTGGTGCAAGATTGTGTGTTGCTAGACTCCAAGACAGATGTGCAGAAAGTTAAATGTTTCTGGAATTTTAATTAATCTGAGCCATGAAGCCTCTTTGGACTCATCTTTCTTGCATTGCCATATGGTAATAAAAATCCATGGAATCCCCAACAGAGGACAATTTCAGCATGATTAGCTGTTTGGCTCAGGATTGAGTGGTATTTGGTTTACTGATGCTGTCACTGGATATTGCTGTGTTTAACTTTTCCACTGACATTTATCTTGTTTACTCAGTGTGCTGGAGTCCCAAGGGAAAGCAACTGGCTGTAGGGAAACAAAATGGCACTGTGGTCCAGTATCTGCCGGTAAGTTATTGTTTGCAGTAATTCATTTTCTTTTTATTGACTTCTATTTAGCTTTAATTTTCACTTCCATCAGCATGTGTCTATGTTGAAGTTGTGAGCATATTGTAGGTAACATAGTGGCTTTCACATGAGTCTTCCCAAGCATGTCATAAATATTAAGCATCTCAACCTGCATTGGAGAGGTATTGGGACATCTGTTACTGCTGAAATGCAAGGATCTGTGGGAAGGAATGTGGCAGCTGTCAAAAAGGACATGTAACACCCTAAAATCAACTTTTTTGGGATATGCAAAACTCCTGATGAGGGTTGTTGGCATCTTTTTCTTTTTTCTGAAAGAGGAATTCTTTTTCTTTCAGAATCTGCAGGAGAAAAAAGTAATTCCCTGTCCTCCGTTTTATGACTCTGATAATCCTGTAAAGGGTAAGGATGTGCCTGTGTTTCTATTATACATACCTCTTTTTTTTTTGGGGGGGGGGGGAGCGGAGGCGGAGGGAGGGGGAGTGTGTTAATTTGGCTTCCAGACCAAAATTTCCTCTACAAGGTTTTGTTCCTGTTGGACTCACCAAAGGTTGTGGTGGATTCTTAATCACTGAAAAGTTTGTCAAGATTGGCTGTGGGGTTTTTTTTGTTTGTTTTTTTTAAAGAGAAGCTCTAGCTCAGGGATCTCAAACTCCTACCCTGCTGAGCAATTGCACAATTTGTCCTGGGACTCCCAATGGGCGGGAGTGTTGTCCATTACTGGCCCCCAAGTCCCATCCCTTCCCACCATTGCCCTGCCGTCTCCTCCCCATGGCACCCCATTTTCCAGGATGTGGCTTTGGGGATCTTTGGGGGGGCGGGGAGGGGATGGCATCATGCTGCAGCAACTGTAGTGACCTTCCAGGCTCCCCAGGGCTCCTGCTGCCATGGGGAAGCAGAGAGGAGCAAGCGTGCCCACTGAGTGTGCTCCACTTCCCCTGCAGCTCCTACTTCTGTCCAGGCCACCCTGGTGATCCCTGAAGCCACATCCTGGGCAATCGCTGCCATAGCAGTGGGGGATAGGCGAGGCGATAGCAGGAAGGGGTGGGATTTAGAGACCAGTAACAGATGGCACCCTCCTCCTCCTTTCCTACAGAAAGGATGTGGATGCATTGGAGAGGGTCCAGCGGAGGGCAACCAAAATGATTAGGGGGCTGGAGCACATGACCTATGAGGAGAGGCTGAGGGATTTGGGTTTATTTAGTCTGCAGAAGAGAAGAGTGGAGGGAGAGGGGGAATTTGATAGCAGTCTTCAACTTCCTGAAGGGAGGTTCCAAAGAGGATGTAGAGAGGCTGTTCTCAGTACTGACAGATGCAGAACAAGGAGCAATGGTCTCAAGTTAGTGGGGGAGGTCTAGGTTGGATATTAGGAAAAACTGTTTCACTAGGAGGGTGGTGAAGCAGTGGAATGGGTTCCCTAGGAAGGGGGGTAGAATCTCCATCCCTAGAGGTTTTTAAGTCTTGGCTTGACAAAGCCCTGGCTGGGTTGATTTAATTGGGATTGGTCCTGCTTTGGGCAGGGGGCTGGACTTGATCTCCTGAGGTCTCTTCCAGCCCTAGGATTCTATGACAGCTGGGAGTCCCAGGTCAGATTGCACAATCACTTTGTCCGGGGCTGGCCCGCAGCCTAGAAGTTTGAGACCCCTGCTCTAGGTCAAACAGGAATTAATTCTGAGAAGTCCCATGATCTGTGTTAGACAAGAAGTCAGACTAGATGACAATGGTACCTTCGAGTATCATGTTCTGTGGATATGCAAGCATTTAAAAAACTGTTACATGTTTTTCTAAAAGAATACAAGCTGCTTTTTAAGCACATGCAAAAAAATTAAAACAATATTATGATAAATTCTAGTGATACACCTTAGTGGTGGGAAGATAAAATAGCTTCTGTGCATATCTAGGGTTTCTAAGATGTGCATTATGTCAGTGTGAAGCGGGGACTTTTATGATGAACTGTGCTCTCTAAAGGCTGCAATTACCTTTAGCTACGGAGGTTTCCAGACATTTCACAAGAGAATAGACCTCTTTTTCCGTGCATAATTTTCATTATTTTATAATAAAATTCAAACCACCACTACAAAATTGCATTCAAAACTTTCTCATAAAGACGCAAATGCAGTAAATTTAGAAGTAAGGTCTCAACTTCATCATTAGATTTGTTTAGGTGTGTGATTACTGTGGTGTGTTTTTGCCCACAGTATACCAAGGCACAGTTAAACTGGCTCAGGTCTGTGCTTCAGCTTTGTTTCTAAATTTCCTCATATCAAGCTGGTCCTCTAAAGTCACTCAAACATTTTTTTTATGTTTTCTGCTAATTGACATGTAGTTGGATGGGCAGCGCATAAGAAGGTCATCTTCTTGCTACTGCAGATGTAAACTATCCCTCTGAGGGTATGTCTACACTACAGAGTTTTTTCCGGGAAAACGGCTGTTTTTTCCAAAAAACTTCAATTATGTCCACACTGTAGTCGCATTCTTCCAAAAGAAAATCAAAAGAACAGAGAGGTTTTTCCAACGTTGGTAGTTCTCATTCTACCAGGAAGAAGCCTTTTTCTGAAAGAGCTCTTTTGGAACAAGGTGTGCGTGGATGGAGAAGACGGAGTTCTTTCGAAAGAGGAAAAAGCACAGATGCCCTGGTGCAGTGTTTCTCAACCAGTGGTACGAGTATCCTCAAGGGTACTCGAGAGAAGTCTAGGGGGTACGTCAACACAACTGGAATTTGGAGAAAACTGAATTTTTGTTTTAAGATTTACAGCGCTTTATTATTTTTGTATTTTTTACACCCAAAAATTTCATCGCCCGCCTGGCTACGATTAAGTTGTTTAAACAAATGTGTGGCATTGGTAGAAAAAAATGTTGTGTGGCTGAAAACTGTAGGTACTGGGGGTACTTACAATTTTTTTTTTTTTTAAAGGGGTGGGGTGCTTTATAAAAAAAAAAGGTTGAGAAACACTGCCCTGGTGGCCACTCCATCGATAGTAATCACAGCTAAAATGCGAGATAGCATCCACACTGAATGGACGCTATCTTTTGAAAAAGCAGATCGCTTTTTCGATGCGCTTTTGCAATGTGGACGCTCTCTTTCGGAAGAAGTTTTTCCAGAAGATCTCTTCCGGAAAAGCTGCTTCCGAAAGAAACCTGCAGTCTAGACATAGCCCTAGAGTTACAGTGTCATAGTACATAGTTTGGTTTTAATTACACATAGTACACAATATCCAAATGCTCCCTTAAGATGTATCTTGATGTTGATATTTATTTTTCTTCCAGTCCTGGACGTGCTTTGGGTTGGCACTTATGTCTTCACTATAGTATATGCAGCTGCTGATGGGACCTTGGAAACAGCCCCAGAGGTGGTGATGGCCATATTGCCTGTAAGTGCTAAGAAGTCTCAACTTTATTTTTCTCATTTTAAGGATTTTATGCTGATTGTTCTTCTGGCTTGTTTATTAGTATAGCAAGTTCTTTTTATTCTTGTTAGTGTCAACTAACAGTTACAGTATCAAACTCAATTCTGAAACTCAGTAATTTAATGGCAAAAATAGGGTCCAATTAGGAATAAATCTGTATCTCATCTTCTATTGAGATTTGACTGAGACAGACTTTTTGAGGTCTCCATGTAAACAGAACTTAAGTAGCAGGTACTCTGGAAGGCAACCTTGATGGTTTATTACAGATATGTGGGCTACCCAAAGACTACTTTTTGGTATTGTAACCTGCTGCTGGGTTACTATGCTGCGTGCACGCTCCCAGGGCTGTTTGTGTATGATGATGGGCACATTCACTCTTTATTGTTCCTGTGCACTTTACTCAGTTGGACCAGATTAACTTTGTAATGCTCTGAGCTAGGGTTGTAATAAATAGTATAGTCAATTTAACCGATAAGGAAAAGCTTATAGGTTAATGCTATAGACCACGCATTTCCTCATGCCCCTTTTTGCCAGTAAACATTTTAGCAGGCTGGCCAGCACCCTGGCTGAGTCCCAACTTGTGCCGGGTCCAGGACCTCCCCCTGCTTCTGCTCTGTATTAAAATGTATTAGGAGCCAGGCGACCAGGCAGCCCGTCTCTGTTCTGGCTCACGCTGGGTCCGGGATCTCAGAACCCAAGAGACAGGGGCCATTGCCACCCCGGGCTGCTGCCTCTGTATCAGTGGCAACAGCACAGGGTGACAGGCAGCCAGACCATGATGGGAACTGGTTTTTAAACTGACTCCCCTTGCAGACCTGCTCCTGCCTGGCACCCCGCGCTGCTGCCTTTGATACAAGGACAGCAGTGCAGGGTGGCAAAAGGTTCCTTGGGAGTGGGACTGGAGCCATTGGCTGCCAGCCCCACCCACAGGGACTAAACAATTAATGAGGTTCTCGACTATTCTAATCAGTTGATTATTCAATTCACTGATATTTAACATCTCTAATCTGAGTGTATTTCTAAGAAGTGTAATGTGATTATATTGCTAGGTTTGCCCATTTATATGAGGAGCTGAATTAACTTGCTTTAATGGAAGTTAAATTGAATGTCAATTTCTGTTCCTCTGGTCTCTGCAGAAAAAGGAAGAGAAACGACCAGAGAAATTTGTGAATTTCATGGAGCCTTGCTATGGTAGCTGCACTGAGAGACAGCATCATTACTTCCTCAACTATGTGGAGGACTGGTGAGTGTAGAAACCTATGACCAAATCTACAGCTCTTCAAATATGGGTCAAAACAAGCTATTTGTTTCTCTGGTTTTAGATGGTAAGAATGTATTATATGCCATAAATACACAAAGGTTTTTTAAGTCATGTGCTTAGAATGAAACTTATGTTTTAAGTGGTCCATGGCTTTTAGATTTTTCTGTTCATGTGTCTGTGGGAAGATGTTATGCCCTGTTTAAGCTACTTGTTTCTGTTCCATCACAAATAGCTTAAAATAATGATGGCTCTCAAGAAAGTTGTATCAACTCAGTTCCTTTGGTAGAACCTCCGGACTGCTAACGACACCTGGTGAAGAGTTTGCTGTTACTTCCCGTCTTTTACCATTTAAGCATGATGAATCCGTTTTTGTTCTTGATTCATAAAGCATGCTATAAGTATTTGGGATGCCCATTGCAATAATATGGGTTGAGGAACTCTATGAGAGTTACCACCATACTTGAATTTAACGCTGTTTTGGTTCTGTACTTGAAGGGATCTAGTCCTGGCAGCTTCAGCAGCTTCCACAGAAGTCAGTATCCTCGCCAGACAATCGGACCAGGTAACCATCCATTCTGCTGCACTTGAGCAAATGCATCTTTTCCAGGAAAGTTCTCTGGATATCAAGATCTAAGGGCTAGGAAATGCTTTATCTCAGAGTCTACCCATTTGATATACATAGAATCTTAAAATGGAAGCAAATCATTGCCTTGCTTATGAGGAGTTATGAGTGTTTTTAGTGACCAAAAAGTAGATGACTGAACTGAAGCATGGCAAGTAATGAGTAAAGTCCCAAAGGGATATGTTGCATTGGGCCAGTTTAACATCCTAAATCACTTTCCTCTCTGGTGACCTTAACAATTGTGAAGTTTTATGATATTTATAGGATTTTTTTTTTTAACTTTGCAAATTGCTCATATTGTTGCTGTAACTATTCTTTCTAAACCATTGGTTAACACAATAGCCATCTGGGGATTTGTGTTTTCCTGCAGCTTGTTCCCAATGTGAATAAGAGTGCTGAAAAATCACACAACAGTAGCCAAAATATTTTTTTTCCAGAACAATTGGGAATCATGGGTTCTAGAAGACTCCAGCAGAGCAGAACTTCCTGTGACAGATAAAAATGATGACACTTTACCAGTAGGTGTCGCCATAGATTACACCAGTAATATGCCAATACCTATCAGTAAGTCCTATCTACTTGTTTTGTTTATTGCTGTTAAAAATAGCAAGTCAGATGGATATCTTTTGGGAAGCCGCAGGGTGATCAGTGTGCAGAGAGGTTGTTTTGACAAGGACTGTAGTGTAGTTCAACATCTCTAATTAGGCAATCTAGAAGCTTTTAGTAACCTGGGATTCATCAACAATCAGTATATTAATATATTTGCTTTTTCCATCACCTACTTGAATAATGGAATTGAAATAGTAATGGGTTTGAAGCTACTTGTAGTGTTTAACTCCAGTATGTGCCTGTAAGAGAGCTTGGTGGGCTATTGTAGCAGAGTCATTCCTGCAGGTCTATTTTCTTATATAAATTAATTGCATTGATCTAAATTAAAAGCAGACTAATTCCATAACCAGGAAATGAATAGTTCACATGCATATGCCTAGGTATCAGCTCTGCATTGAAAGGTCTGTGAAAGGCATTGTACTCTGTGTAGCCAGTAACACTATTTCTGTATCTTCTGCTATGGCTGAAGGGCCCTCGGCTTTTGTTTCTAACAAGGTACTTTGCTGATATAATAGTGCCACTGTGCTGTACCTTGATGGATTTTGAAAACCCTCCCTCAGAGCACAGAGTGAGTCTGAAATGAGCCTTTGGGTAGAGCACAAGGTAGGGGCAAGTTGCCTGTAGCGCACAGCAGGATGCCGGTTAACTGAAAACAGCAGTACCCTTTATTGCAGCGATAGGCTACTGGAGGCAGTTCCGTTCAGGATTGGATCTGAAGTATGTTCTGTGTTACCTTAATCCAATAAAAGTGTATTAATTATCTACTAGGCATCTTCTTTAGAGCCAGGACTCAGGATTCAGTTGATCTCTTCAAACAAATCTATTGCTATACATTCCCCTCCGCAATTAACCCTTTTTGGATGCCTTAGTCTCTCGTTTTATTCACTCTGATACTTCCCAGAAATACCCTGAGTTTTGAGGCACCTTGCTATCTCCTTCCCATAGCATGAGGAAGCCTTTCTGTGGGTCTGCTCCCCAATTCCACCAACCACGTACAATGCGAGCCCTTCCCTTTAGGCCTATGGGTTAGCAATGGGCACACTCCAACCCCCGAGCCCTCCAAGTGTCTGGAATGTCTAGCCCCAGTCCACTGATATTCACAAATTTGCTGCTTCCAAGGGAACAGGGCACCCCAGCTTACCAGTTTCACATGGGGTTGCTGCTCTATTTAATTCTTAAATGTGTTCATACTGAAATCAAGTATACGTTTATTTAACAAAGAATAGAGATTTAAGAGATGGCAAGTAGAACTATTGGAAGCAAATGGTGTCTCATAAAATGAATCTCAGCTTGCATTCTAGAGCCTAGAATTAATTGAGAAGATATTCTTTGATGTCTACCAGACTGGCAGTGATCCCTTTTTCATGACACAACAGGCCTCTTTGTGAAGGATCCTGTGTGTTTCTTTGCATTTCCTTACATACCAGATTAATCTTGGTTGTAAATGGAGCATCCTCCTGTTAATTGCTTCTCTTGTAAATTTTACAATCTTTCAACTGGTATCTGGCCCAGTGTACAAATAGGTATTAATTGTGAGGCATGCAACACACAGTACTCATGGTCAGAGAGATAAGCATTTGTAACATCCAAGGTATGTCACCACCTGGTGAACCTATCTTAAACTCCAGGTCCTAAAGAACATATTTTTTACTAATGATGCATAATTCCTTAAATATTATCCATACACATATTTTGTAATTATTATGATGACCAGTGGTTTTGGGGTTCTTGGTTGAGATCTCATATGCCGACCTTTGAGGAACTGTTACGCATTTATTTGACCTAGGGAGCCCCTATAGCCCTCTGCATCCCCTCTGCCCATTGACACCAATGAATCCCTGGGCCATTCACTTTCAATAGTTTGTACTGGACAGTGGGAAAATGACCTTCCCAGGACCCGCTCAATGAGCTGTTAATAGGAGAAAGAACAGAGTCAGAAGAGCATGCAGCCATAAACCAGACTAAAAACATTCATGACGGTTTCTGTGGTCTAGATCTGAGCATTCAGTGTAAATAGGGAGCATAGAAACCACATAAAAGGAAGTTTGTAAAAGGTCTGACAAGCAGTTTGGGGCCCAGATTTCAGCCTGAGTGAAAATATTTGAGTCACAGCAGGCTCTAGATACAAATCTGTAGTTTGAAGTAGCCCAGGTATTCCCCAGCTGAGATTTAGAGCATCAAGCTGTCCTCTCCAGAGGGTGTCTGTTTAACGTTGGTATTATTTTAAAAAAGTTATATAGCATTTTATTTATACTTTTTACAAAGATGAAATAAGACGTGTTCCCTGCTCCGGAGAACTTAGTCTTAGGCAAGACACAAGACAGATGTGGGGTTTACTGAGAAATGGAGGGGGGAGGATTATGGGTTGGAGGGAAGAGAGAGTGAGCTCTTAGAGCAGTGGCTTCCAATCTTTTTACACCCAAGATCACTTTTTAAATGTCAGAACAAGCCAAGATCTACCACCCCACCCCTTCCTTGAAGCCCCACCTTCTCTATTCTCCTCCTCTCCATCACTTGCTATCCCCAGCCCTTATACACTCTACGCTGCCGCTTTTTTTTCGATTCTTCTGTAGGAAGAGGTTTTTCCAACATTTGGCCTGTCTAGACTGGGAAAACCCTTTGGCCTTTTTCCAACATTTGGCCTGTCAGAAAAAAACCTTCTTTTGGAAGCCCGCTTATTCCTCATGGAACGAGGAATACAGGGGTTACCAAAAGAACATGTTTGCTCTTCCACTAAAAAAAGCAGAAGAATAAATGTGTCCCTGGATGCGGAAGAGTTTTTCTGGGATATCTCTGGAATCCTGGAAAAACTCCTGAAGTCTAGCTGTACCCTCACTGGGTTGAGACAGGATGTGTGGGCTCTGAGGTGGAAATGAGGGATTTGGGTGTGGGAAGAGGTGAGGTGTGCAAGCTCTGGGAGGAAATTTGGATGCAGGAGGAGGTGGAGAAAGGGATGCTGGCTCGGGGAGGGGGCTCCAGGCTGGGGAGTGTTGGGGTCAGATGGTGGGTTGGGGTACTAAGCAAGCCACAGGCTTGTGGATGTGAGGGTGCAGGAATTTGGGTTGGGGTATGTGAGGGGCTCAGGGCAGGAGGGGCCAGTATATGATAGGCTCAGATCTAGGGTCGGGGGAGGGGGTGCAGGAGTGTTATGATGCTGCGGCCAGATGGGGGCTTGGCCCCAATTGGGGGTTTGTTGGCCAGGCTTCACTTTTAAATAAAATACTATGTCAGACACAAAAAGTTTCTGCATTGTCTTTATTTATGAGATGGGCAGGGAACCTGTTTTGAATTAGGGGTCACTGACCCACAGAAAAGTCAATTGGGGGCCACACAAGTGAGATGCAAAAAAATAACTCCTCCAAAACCCCCTCAAGCCTCACTAATGTGGCCCCAACTGTGCTGGTGGGGGCAGGGGACATGGTACTGGGAAAGGGTGTTACTGGGTGCTGGGGCAGGGGACAGGGTGCTAGTGGGGGAACGGAACAGGGTGCTGGGGTGGGGGCAGGGTGCCAGTGGGGGAGAGGGGAGAGGGTGCCAGGGGGGCAGGGGACAGGGTTCTGCAGCAGGGGACAGGGTGCCAGTGGGAACAGGGGACAGGGTTCTGCAGCAGGGGACAGAGTGCCAGTGGGGGCAGGGGACAGGGTGTTGCTGGGGGCAGGGGAGAGAGAGTCCCCCGCACCCACCTCCTCCTGGGACTTCTCCGCCAGCGTGCGCCTCTTCTGGGGCCGACTCCCCCCACCCTACGCAAGTTCCCACCACGCAACAGACCTGGGAGAGAGGAGCAGCCAGTGCACTTCCGAACCCCTGGAAGTGGCGCTCAGCTGCAGGACTTCCGTCCACCCTTCAGGAAGCCGGCACTACCTCCACTGTCGCTGGAGATAGGTAGTGGGGCTTCTTGGGGGCGTGGGGAAATGGAGGGGCCCCGAACGCCTCGCGATCGACTGGTTGAGCCCTCGCGATCGACCAGTTGATCGCGATTGACAGGTTGGTGACCAAGGTCTTAGAGAGTGAAGGGAAGAAGACTGTTTCAAACATATAGGGCTACATAATAGAACACTTGATGCAAGAATTTCGGGGTGAATTTTATGCTCTGTATTAAGCAGCAGGTCATACTCAGTGATCCTGGTGGTTCCCTTCTGGCCTTAAAATCTATGGGTATGTCTACACACAATTTTTATTTTGGGAGAAGGATGCAAATAGAGCTGCACATTTGCATACTTCCTCCGGGGTTTTTTTTTTGGAAGACACTCTTCTGGTATTTACCTGCGTCTATACCCAGCCAAATTTCGAAATAAACCCCTTTTTAGAGAGACCCCTTATTCCTCCTACAATGAGGTTTACAGGGATCTTTCGAAATAGAGCATCTTCCGGAAAAAAAATGGAGGAAGTATGCAAATGCGCCGCACTATTTGCATCCTTCTCCCAAAATAAAAATTGTGCGTACACATATCCTATTTGTTTAGAAAACTATGAAGTCAAAACTGAAAAAAAGACTAATAGAAGGACTGGGGAAATTGTAGGGGAAAATGGGAACAGAGATATGCATAGTCATGTAGGTAAGAATAAGTAGCTTAAATTGAGATGGCAACGTCAAGTATGAGGGATTTGGGTTTTGTGGGTTGCAGTAGAGGCAGGTGACTTTGGCGGTAGCATAAGCCTTCTCTGTGATCTTTTGCAGGTGATGAGAAGACCCTCACTCCAGCTCCAGTTCTAATATTGCTCTCTACAGATGGAGTGTTGTGTCCATTTTACATGATCAATCAAAATCCAGGTCTCAAATCACTCATAGTGACTCCAGAGCAGCTGTCAATAGAAGGGGAAAGAGCTCCAAAATCAGCAGGTAGGTGTTCTGTATGTGGGAAGAAGCTTTCAGTTTTATTTGTGGTGATTGGTAGTGCTTTAGCTGTTAAACTTGATATCCAGGCAGCTAGAGGGTGAGTCTCCCAGGTCCCCAAAGCTCTTCCAGAATAAAACAGGCCTGACCCCCAATATATTGAGCAGGGCTGGGTGGTAATTTTCACAGGAAGGCCACTCCACAAATTTTGGCAAGTTATCACAGGCTGCACATTTCTACTATATTAATGAAATTATCTCATCTATTGTAGAAAGATACCATTATCTTCTTTCCACAACAAAGTAATTACTTGACAATAGTTAATTCAATACAGGATTATCCAAATCTTATCTTAGACAATTTATATTGAAAACAGTTTTGTGAACACTTATAAAATTTGTAATAACACTAACACTAAACTTTTTTAATTTTAAATAGTGAATGTAAATTGAAAAGTAAGTGTAAAAGAAATGAAACTCAGTATAAGGGAGAAATTCACTGATGGGCATTAACAAGGGAGATGAAGTCAGATGTCATCCTGGGCAAGGTCGGATGTGGGGGCAGGGCGTCAGGTGGTGGGGGTGGGGGTTAGCCTTCCCCAGATAGCTCTTCAACACTGTCCAAGCCCATTCCACCCAGGGCTCCAGCTACTGCCACTGTGGCAGCAGTGGCCAGACTAAATTTCTCAGTTGCTAGAGGTCATGGTGGATCATACAGAAATAGCAGAAAGGCCCAATTCAGCCCATGGGCTGTATTTGCTCATCCCAATATAGAGCACTGGCAAACTTATCCAGTGTTGCCTGGGTCCTTCAGGGCAGGGGGCTGGCAGGGTGGAGAGGCAGTGCAGGAGTCTGGGGGCAGGGTGGGGTGCTAGATTGAGGGATGTGGAGGAGGTCTCAGGGCAGAGCATCCCATCTGGCATGAACCTTTATTCTCCCCCCAGTCCCTTCTCCCGGCTACCAGGGGCTTTCTCCCCACCCCCAACCCTGGCACTGGGACCAAGGGCTAGGAAGTAGGGGGAAAGGGTTTGGGGTAGGGGAACTACTTACCCAGAGTGCTGGCGGGCAAGATGGCAGAGCCCCAGCCCTGCTGGCCACTCACTTGGTGGTGTGTCTGTCCTCCCAGTGGACACTCTGCAGGATAGCTCTACCCTGCAGGCTTGCAGCCCCTGGTGGCCACTCTCAGTATCACGTCCCTCCAAACAGCAGCCCTCCCTTTGCATGTTATGGAAAACAGTCCCTTTCCTGGGGCTTCCGGTCGTCCTGACACTATCAAACCCTGACCTTGCTTTAAGTTAGGAGAAGAGGAAGCTGCATACTAGGGGAAAACAAAAGAACCTCCATGGGCTGGATCTGGCCCACCAAGTGGGTTGATTCGTCCTGCAGACACCCACCCCCAGGGCCTGGGAACAGGGGAGCATGTGAAATCCCTCACCCGCCAGGGTGCATGGTGCTTAGAGTCAAAGTGCTGTGCACCCCTTGAAGGGCGGAGCGGGGGCACAGCGGAAGGAGACTTTGCGCATTTCTCCCTGCCCCCAGACCCTGAGTGGCCTCGGGGTGGGGAGAGCACGTGAAATCTCTTGCTCCCTGCCCCGACTCTGCAAGGGGCGCGCGGAACTTAAGTGCTACACACCCCTTGCAGGACGGGGGCAGAGCGGGAGGAGACTTTGCACGCTCCCCCAGGCCCTGATTGACCTGGCATTCGGGGGAGCATGCAAAGTCTCCTCCCACCCTGCAAGGGGCACACGGTGTTTAGAGTCAACCGCCTTCTGCTGCTCAGCTGGAAGTTGACTCTCAGTGCAGCGCTCTCTTGTAGGGCGGGAGCAGGAAGTGAGAGGCTTCCTGTGCTCACCCCGCTCCCAGACACTTCCCTGATTGACCTGGGGGTGAGTGGAGCATGTGAAGTCTCCTCCCATCGCCAGGGGCTCGGGCACTTAGAGGGAATTGCCAGCTGTTTTGAACAGCTGGCAGTTCTCTGAGGGGGTAGGGCAAAGACTTCATGGGCTCGCTCCACACCCAGGCCAATCGGTCTGGGTGGGGAAGCATGGAAGTGTCCTGCCCCTGCCCCTTCCACCTCAGGCCCCACCCCTTCTGGGGCAGCCCTGGGGCCAATTCAAAAATTTCTGAAATCCTCCCCACCCCACCCCTCAGCTAAAATTATTGCCCACCCCTGCTATATACCAAATTTGGAGGCCCTCGCTCTTACCATTTAGGGGGAGTTCTTGAACAAACGGGCTGACAGACAGATGCACTCTAAAATATATAGAGAGATAGGAAGTGGTTTGTGCAGATTCCATGCTTGAGATTCCATTCTACAAGCTGTGTGAATGTACATCGCATTCACTAGTCCTGGTGAAGGAATCCAAAGCATTTCTTAAACTACAGGTTGGACCTCCCTGGTCTAGCACCTTTGGTACCTGACCAGTCTTGAACCAGGAGTTTGCCACACCAGGGGAGATCAGTACCGACCCATCTCCTGCTGGACTTCTGCCCCCACCTCCTAGCCACCAGCCCAGCTCCACATCCAGCTGCTGGGCTCCCTGCAACTGGATATCAGATTCCTGGGGCTCTCTGATCCAGGAACATCTGGATCTAGCTTATTTCATAATTTGGTGCTCTCTACACAGCACCAAATTTTGAAATAACCCGCTATTCCCAAACGTCCCTTACTCCTCATGGAATGAGGTTTACAGGGACGTTGGAATAGCGAGCCCTAAATAATGGGTTTGCTGTTGAGAACGTGGGATAGTTATCTTGGGATACTCTTGTAGCCCGAAATAGCGTTGCAGTGTAGACGTAGCCCGAATGCTCCAACCCAGGAGCACACATGAGGTTCCTGAGGATGCCAGACCACAGATGTTGCTGAACCAGAGTGTCCCGGCTAGAGAGGTTCAATCTGTATACACTTACAGTCAGTCACTTTTTGGGGTGCAGGGCTGCAACCATGTGGCAAACTAACTGCTGTAACCTGTGTCTTTCAAGAAGGCATCTTGGGCACTTTAGTTGTGGTGTTATTTATCATTTGTGTTGAAGTAGCACTTACGACCTCCCCAGTCACGGGCCCCATTGTGCTAGATGTTGTACAAACACAGAACAAGAAGACTGCCTATCGACAGGAGCTTGTGTTTCTTCCCATACGTTGTATCTGAATGGGGCCGTGACATGGGTTAAATGCTTTGTCATCATGATGGCTTATTGAAACAGATTTCAGCTCAACGGCAACAATAGCATTAGAAAACTGGTGAGAAGTGAATAGTCTTAGTAGTGTGTTAAGCATAGATTGGGGGCTTCTTGTGCCTATATGGACTGATTAATTCATTCTCTCTTTCGCTTCCATATATACCATGCAGAGATATTTCAGTGCAGAGCTACCAGTTTCTTCTGTAAATGTTTGTTTTTCCCTTTTGGAACACAATGCCTTAGCTTGGCATTGTCTCTCTCTTTACATCCCCAGTGAACTTATGCATTGGCAGGCTGCTTTATATGGGAATGGCTGCTTTATATGGGTTGGCATGAGCCACATCGGAACTGATGGAGAAATTGTGGTACTTTTTCACTGAAAATTCCAAAGTAAAATTGATTCAGAATGATTATATGGATCAGATGTTAGGCTTTGTCCATCTAGTGTCTCAGTGGATCAGCTTGGAGATTGAAACACCGCCCTCCCCCGCTTCGTCCTTGTCATTTCATCATATTGCCAGTCTCAGTAGTGTGATTGCATTTTACTGTCCACATTGAACAGTATTTGGCTTGCAATACTTCCTTCAATGACACAATATTAACTTGGTCCAATTGTTTTTCTCCAGGAAGCTCTGCCACAACCCCGACCACCCCTCCTGCTCTTTCAAAGCTTGAAACTGCACCAGCTGGCACTCCTGCTTCAGCTACACCTCTTGCTCCTGCTTCTTCAGCCACTAGTCTACCTTCTGGTGGTGGCGCAGCTGCATTTTCCTTTACACCTTCAGCTATAAAGATGTCTGGGGATCCTCCACCATATCCCTTTGGATCAGATGCCTCCAAGCAAGCTCAGGGCCCCAATCTAACTGGAGCAGCTGCATTCTCTTTCTCGTCTGTTTCTTCCAAAGCTTCCATGACTCCTTCCCCTGCTGCAGGCCCCATGACAGCTACGGCCACCTCCTTCTCTTTTGGATCAACACATTTTAAACCAACTACAGACAGTGCACCTGTGCCAGCACTGTCCGCCACGCCTGCTGGACTAAAGCCATGTTTCACCCCTTCAGCATCTACTGTCAAAGTAAACCTCAGTGAGAAGTAAGTAATAGGCTGGTGGGCTGTGTTATAGGGTGGACAGTAGTTAAACCAGTTTGGGAATGTGTAGCATATCGTGGTAGTAGCTGAGATCACACAGCTATTTCCAGGTTTTTTTTTCCCCTAAGGGAATCCTCTCTGCTCCTGATGGAGTCCTGAGAAATCCCTTCACTGTCTAAGGCTTTGTCATAGCCACCAGCTTTCAGGCCTTCCTTCAGTGCTGGTAGTCAGTGCTCAAAGGTATGAGGTTAGAAGAGTGAAGATGTCAGATTCTATTCATAAAGCAGCAAAACTTGCACAGCACCAGCTTGCAAAATACCTAGTGCTTTTATCTCTTTATTTCACAAACACTAAACTTTAATCCCACCCACCTCCCGCGCTTCTGCCTCTGTGTCAGAGGCACAGTGCAGGGGAGCAAGTGGGAGCCGGTACACATGGGAAGCTGGTTTTCAAGCTGGCTCTGTATCCAAGGCAGCAGCCAGCAGGGAGGCAGGGGCAGGCAGGAGCCAGTGCTTGCCAGTTCCCCACCTGCCCCCAGCGTGTAAAAGTGTAACTCCTTTAAAAAAAAAAAAAAAAAAAAAAATCCAGCGGTTACACATTTACACAAATACATGTTTGTTAACAAAAAGTGGGTTGTACCCACAAAAGCTCATAAAACCATCTACATCAGGGCTGCTCAACATGCGGCCCACGGCCCGTTTGCGGCCCGTGGTGCCGTTTGGGTTTACGCGGGGCTCAACATGCAGCCTGCAGGTGGGACCCTTTGAACATGGCCTCCACTGGGAACACGGTCCACAACGGCAAGGCAGGGTGAACACTGAAAGATGCAAGCGGATGGTCTGGCTGGAACGGATGGGTACAGGGTGTTGTCGTTTCTAGCCCCAAGGGAGGAGGAGCTGGGGCATTGTGGGAAGTGCTTTGTATTCATGCCTGTCAGTGTGCAAGAAGTTATTTGCATGTATATGTAACCACATTTAAGTTGCGGCCCTCGGCATGTGCTATGAGCAGGGCTTGACAAACAGAGGAGAAACCGGCTTGACAAACAGCGGCGAAACCTACTCGCCAGCCTCGCACTGCGCATGCGCAAGACCCGCATTGTGCGTGCGTGCGCCGCCGGTGAACAGGGCAACCGGCTGAAATCTACTTGCCATGGGCAAGTAGATTCAGGGATTTGTCGAGCCCTGGCTATGAGTATCATTGTGGCCCCCAGGACCTCCAAAGTTGAGTAGCCCTGATCTACATGTTTTGTTCGTCTGCTTAAGGTGCTACTAATCTATTTGTTGTTTTTAAGTTTTTCCTCTTACCGACTAACTTGGCTACCCCTCCGAAGCTTTAGAACCCCAAGGGAAATGTTAATTGAATGAAACGGAGATTTAATGAGATCAGTTCTTAATTCTTTAAATTTCTATTTTTAAATTAGAAAATCTGCTTTCACTAAGATCTGGATGTATGTAAATTTAATGTTAAAGACAAACAAGGCAATCAATTCCTGAATCAGCTGAATAGTCCTGGTTTTTAAGATAAATGGAAGTTTCTGTTCCATTTTAAAAGTAATGCCTGACACTAGGGATGTTAAAAATAGTTTAAAACTGCAACTAACCATGTAACTTAATTGTTAGTTTAGGCTGGGGATGTAGTACATCCTGCTGCGGGCTCTGCGTTTGAACTTGGAGCTGGCAGGAAGTCTCAGTCTTGGCATGTGCCGGGTCCCGGTAGCTGGCCCTGCTCTCAGGCTGCCCCCTCTCTAGCTTTGCATTTAAATTTGGAGCCCGGTCCCAGCACATGTACCAGCTCCAAATTCAAATGCATAGCCACAGGGCAGGGCCAGCTACTGGGCTGAGCCTGCCTGCTGGCTCCAAGCTTAAATGCAGAACTGGGGTGGGGTAAACTCCCCAGGTGGGCCGCATTTAACAAGTAAATCTTAACGATTAATCGGTTAAACACTAACATCCCTACCTGGCACACTGTACAGTGTCAGCACTAGTTTAATCTGATGTATAGTTCAGGTTTTAAGGCTGCTGGTTGTTAATTTTCCTCTGTGCCTGATGGGGGGTGGAATGATTCCTAGAATTGAGCAATTCCCTAATCCAGAGCTGACTCCACCATGACTCTGGCAGTTCCATGGGGAGTAGTCTAAACACAGTTCTGCTCTGGTGATTGAGGCAGCAAGAGCCAAGTATCAAAGAACCTTCCCCATTCTTCTTCATGACACTGTCTCTTCAATTACCCATTATAGCTGCCACAAGCCGTGTCATGTGAACTATGGAACTATCTGCGTTGAACATGCCTCTTGAATCCAACATTCTGGAATGGGGTATAAAATAGGGATGTAAAATCCCATTTAATTCAGTTACTATTTAAACGGGATCCTGCAGGTAGGGACTAGAGCACCCATGGTGCAGAGAGCCTGGCCGGGCTGGAGCTTCCAGTCCCCAGCATGGTGGACCATGGTGGGTCGGGCGAGGGGTTTGCTCCAACCTGGCTGAGCCACTGGTAACCAGTAAGCATTATCCCATTGGGGTGATGCTTAGCAATTATCTGCTGACATCCCTAGTATAGAAGCCCCCACCCTGTGAGTATCTCTGAGTCCATTTTGTCCTTTCACCCATTTACCATCCTCTGAAAACGCCATCTACTCCTGCTAAGCAGTCTCATTCATATTCCCTGAATGGCTTCTTTCCACCTTCACTGCCAGCGTGGTATCTGGATATTGAGTCCCAGTAATGATTCACAAAATTTAAAAACTGTCTCCTTGTAGATGTTAATGCTTCATTTTGAGCTTACAAGAAGGTATGTCCAGTTCAGGAAGCTAAATTATTTGCCCTGTTTTGTCTTTCAGGTTCACTGCTATAGATACATCTACTTCTGCTGGCAGCAGCAGTCACAACAGCTCCACGATGTTTTCATTCTCCACCACCTCCAAACCTACTCCTGGAGGGCCTCTAAGCCAGTCCACACCCCTTTCAGCTTCACCTGCCACCCCAATGAAGGCATCAACCCCTGTGTCTGCAACAAGTATGACATTGAGGCTAAGGCTATATGTATAAAATAATCAGATTTTTACCTTACCAGGTATAAAGTGAATGTAAGAGGTTTTCTCTGCTGATTTCAGCTAGTGCAAATGAGCTATGAGTTTAGTAATTCTCCCAATCTTCAGACTGCAAACTATATAGTGCAGTGAGTGTAATGCTGGAACTGGAAGGGTTTCCTCTTTGCCCCTCATTCCCCATAGGGATAACTATTCATTGCCTCAAGTAACTTGTTTAGCTTCATATTTTCATCTAGAAGCTGTTGCACTTTTAGTGGACTAATACATCTCATTATATTGCCTACATGTCTTTGCTGTGTTGAATCAATTTAATGCATTTATCTTCCATTTGTAATGGCCAGAATTCAAACAGATCATACATTAAATTAAATCTCATCCTGTTAAGTTAATATTTCTTTTTTCATATTATATGATTAGCTGTCTCTGGTCAGGAGTTATCCTGGATAGAAATAGCAGAGGTGATAGAAGTCAGACTTGAAAAGGATCATTGGGCTAAGGGATGCTGCATAATAGTACTGAGTAGTAGTTTTAGCAGAGCTATTGCAGTTGGGGAGGAAGAATTCCTGAGGAGCCATTGCTATTGGTCTCACTTTCCTGAGAGGCAAAGTTCATCCAAACTATTTCACAAATTAAATGTGTGTGTGGAAACATGCCTGCCAGTCTGAAATCTGTTCTCTAGTTCCAAGTCATCTGTCCTAAGTCTGAGGTCTGAGAGCAGGGATAATGGATTAGGCTTGTAGAACTTTGCTGACTTTATATAGATTGATGCATCATATTAGAGGATGGACTTGCTAAAATGCACTGTTAGGGTTTGTACCTTGCCTTCTAGTGATCGGAATAGCCCCAAAAGTGGGCATGCCCTGTCTCCAATTAGCATCTTTTTTTGAGAATTGGGTGTTTGTCTATCGTTATTTCTCTCTTTAAATTCCAGTGGCGCGTCCTGCACAGAATGTGCCTGCAGCTTCTAGTGTTATGAAGACAGCCAGGATCACGCCTCCTGCAGCGAAATCAAGCTCCATTCAGGTTAGGAGAACTTGAGCAGATTGTACAGAAACTGAGAAATTTCACTGACCTGTGATGTACATTTAGTCTTGGACTGATTTTAGTACTGTTAGGTCAAGGGACCACTGAACTAAAATCTAAGTCATAAACTGCCAAAAATTAAAATAATATTCTATGTAATTTTGGGAAGCTGGAACTTTGACATGGGTTTGGAATCTGAGGTAATAGAGCTAAAGCTAATACTTTGTGCTGGATGGCAATGTAGAATCACAGCTTTCTATCCACAGAGAGATGTAATTCTCTGGGGTATGTCTACACTGCATGGCTATTACGGGATGCCAGAGGTATCCCGAAATAGCTACGCTGCATCTACAGTAAGGCTGTTAAGGATCGTTATAATTGACTAATCAAATAGTTGATGCATTTTTGCATTGACTATTCAATTAGTCGACAGGGCGGTGCTGCCTCTTTGAAATGCTGCGGGGAGCCCAGTGTCGGGCTCCTCGCAGCATTTCAAAGCGGCAGCACCGCTTGGAGCCCGGGATCAGCTGGTGACTTCCCAGCTGATCCCGGGTTCCGTGCGGCACTGTCCCTTTGAAAAGCCGCCCGCGGCATTCAAAGTGGCAGTGCTGCACAAGGCAGCTAACCCCAGACTTCATGCGGCGTTGCCGCTTTGAAGTACTCGCCTCTTCTCTCCCCCCTCCCCTTACTTCCTCGATCTGATAAAGGCAGCAAGGGGGGGAAAGCAACTTGTCCTTAACATCCCTAGTCTACACAAGGGATGTTCAAAATAATGGGTGCGCTATTTTGCCATCCCGGTAAACCTGGTTGCACGAGGGATAAGGGATGGCTCGAAATAGTGCATTATTTCGATATTTGGCACTGTGTAGATGCGCCAAATTTCAAAATAAGCTATTTTGAAATAGATTTGAAATTAGATTTGCAATTGGTGTATCTTATTTCAAGTTTAGGGTGCTGTATAGACGCCTACCTAAAGATTCTGAGCTATATTAGAAAGTATAGACAAAGGCAGGGATGGGCAATAATTTTTGATGGGGGTCCACTCCAAGATTTTGTAAAATGATCGAGGGCCACACTCTTCCTTGATATTAATAGAGGAGGTGCAGGGTCTGGGAAGGAGGTTGGATTCAGAAGGGAGCTTGGGGTAAGGGAATGGAGTGCAATAGGGCCTGTGAGGTCTAGGAGGGTGGCTTAGCGGGCCAGATCCAGGCCACAGAAGGTATTTTGCCCAGGCCTGGTCAAAGGGGTTATTCAAAGTGGTGCATAAAGATTTAGCCACAATTTCCAGTTGCTTTAACATGTTTAGTATGGTTAAATATGTTCAGCATTGAACAATTAAATATTTTCAGTTTACTCTTTGGGTATGTCTAGACTACATGGCTCCGTCGACAGAGCCTTGTAGATGAGGTTTCTAGACATAGGGGAAATGAAGCAGCGATTTAAATAATCGCCGCTTCATTTACATCAAAATGGCTGCCGCGCTGTGCCAATCAGCTGTTTGGCGGCACAGCGCGGTAGTCTGGATGCTCCGCGGTCAACAAGGGAAGCCCTTGTCGACCGCCCCGTTATGCCTCATGGAATGAGGTTTACTGGAGCGGTCGACAAGGACTTCCCTGGTCAACTGCGGAGCGTCCAGACTACCGCACTGTGCCGCCAACAGCTGATCAGCACAGCGCGGCAGCCATTTTGATGTAAATGAAGCGGCGATTATTTAAATTGCCGCTTCATTTCCCTTTTTCGAGTACACTAATCTACATGGCTCTGTCGACGGAGCCATGTAGTTTAGACGTACCCCCTTTAGGTATACATTTGTGCTTGTTCCAAAGGATGGCTTATGCTTCTAAAATGACTTTATATGCAAATTTTTCTAGTAGCAGGCATTTGTTGGTAATGAAGATTTTCATTTTGATAAGTTTATATTCTCAACACTTGGCTTTCTAGGGCAAGTCAGCATTGTCCAGTGCTGGGTTAGAGAAACAAGTCCATCAGTGGAAGGATTCAGACCCTGTCATAGCAGGAATCAGAGAGGAGGTGAGATTTTTCAAGGATATTTATCTTCAAACTTCTAAAAAGATCACTGTACAGACATGAGGTCACAAATCACTCTCCTTATTCCATTAGTGTTCTTCAGTTCTTAGTTGCCTTGGGAGATGTTTCAGAGTATAGCTTAATCTCTTTTTTTTAAACACTCTCGCCCATGTTTGGCTGCTTAAACTATTAGCATTAAATTCACATTGGGACTATAGGGCTCTTTTCCTTGAATTGGAAGGGAACGCAAAAGACTTAGCTTTATTGTCTGTAAATTGTCATGCACTCATGGCTATATTAATATGTTTAGCCAGCCCCAGTGTCATTTGTTTCAGAAATAGTCATGTCACAGTCTTCAGGATTTAGAGAGCCAAGCTAAACTATACGCTAGAAAGAGGTTTGGGTTTATATAATTACATATTCACACACTCAAATCCCTATTGTTTGGTGGAAAACAAGCAACATGGATGGACTTTCTTTACCATCTGGCTCTCTAGATTGCCCATTTCCAAAAGGAGATGGAAGAGCTCAAAGCCCGAACCTCCAACGCCTGTTTCCAAGTTGGCTCTGCCGAGGAGATGAAGAAACTGCGGACGGAGTCTGATGACCTTCACACCTTTGTCTTGGAAATTAAAGAGACAACAGAGGTAAGTAATGCAGAGGAGCTTTTCTCAAATATTTACACATCGGTTGAGACTTTCATGGCTAGCATTTGGGGATAGACCTCTTTGGTTTAGGGATATAAACGGGTAACCAGTTAACCAACGCCTGGTTGAAGTAGCCCAGCCAGGCCCGCCACACAGTGCCACGGACTGGGGGGAGCTTTAGCCCAGCCTGGCTGGAGCAGGCTTATGGTGCAGCAGGTCAGTCCTACCAGGCCTGGCTTGGGCGGGGAGGCTGCTCCAGAGACGACATGTCGCCACGGGTCATTTAAACTGCTTTATACTGGTTAACGTTTTAAACAGGATTTTACAACAGCGCTCAACAGGTTAATCAAAGTAGTGAACAGTGTAGCTGAGCCATCTGGATGTGCTGCTTCAGTGTGCGTGGGCATATCCAGTTGCTCCTGAAAGTAAAACTTTTTTCTGAAGCCCATGTATGCATTGATATCAATGACTCTATCAGAGTCTTTTGTTGAAATCTGTCTCGTCTCTTCATCTGTACACAGTCCCTTCATGGAGATATCAGCATTCTGAAGACAAGCCTGCTGGAGGGCTTTGCTGGGGTGGAAGATGCTAGAGAACAGAATGAGAGAAATCATAACTTGGGATATTTACATCTGTTGTACAAGAAACCATTGGACCCCAAAAGTGAAGCGCAGCTTCAGGTATAAAGCCATGCTCACTAACTTGCAACCGTGCTTTTAAAATAAAATGCAGCAATTGAGGCTTGAATATAAGGCGCCCAGAAGCTTTGCCCTGCCTCACTCACATTGCTTCAGCGCAGTACAACAACCGTAAGACTTTAGTGTCCTTCTGAGATCTCTCAGTACTTTGCTGACATGACACCGCTAAAACTGCTGTGTGGTAGTTAATGTCCCCATTTTAGATGTGGGAAATCAGAGACCTACGGAAGTGAAGATCAGAGTCAATGGTAGAAAAAGATAGCAAATAGCGCTCCTGACTCCCAGTACTCTACTTTAACAAATAATGTTTGCTTAAGTGATTTTTTTTTTTTTTTTTTTTTGGCAAGTGCCAGGTAATTTTTTTAACACTTCATAAAATCATCTTTTCAGAATTATTTTTATCTTTAGCAAATGCTTTTGCAGAGCAATTTGATGATTTATAATGACTTACAGAACTGTGGTTAATTTCACGGATGGCAGAGCATAAAACTAAATGGTGTTCTAAATGCCTGATTGCAATGGAACAGTTCCCAAAATACTCAAAAGACTTGGAAAGAGATGAAAGAAACCAGGATAAAGTACTTCTTTCCTCAAGCAATGTTGAAAGGTGCTGTGACAGATAGGGCAAATTACTACAGTGTCTTTGGGAGCTTTTACTGTATTATTTATGTATCGTTGTAGGCCAGGGATTGTATGTTCTGCCATTGGGAATGGTGAGCACAGACATCCAGCAACCAATAACAGTGCGGTGGAGGGGGCAGAGAGAGTAGCACCTCTAGAGAGACCACCATTGGAGAGGCTAGCATATAGTGATTTAAACGGGATCCTCCAGAGGCTAACAGACAAAGAAAAGACAGCCTGATTGGGTTTAAATTGATTGGGGGCCTACTTTCTGATCCATCAGATAAACAGAACCTTCTTTTCGGGGGGGGAATCTCAGCCTTTCCTGGGAAGGGCTGGAAGGATTGTGCCTATGGGGGACCCATAAGATTGAGAGGTGATCTCTCATAAACTTCCTAGCATGCATGTAGAAACTTTTCAGTAATTCTTTCTGTGACGTTTTCACTGTAAGAATAATTATGCTTGCTTAGAAAGATCTGTGTGACTAACCTGTTCATAGCCTTTGGAGAAAGTAAAGTGCCAATGCAGGCCTGTATTGGCAGTCTGGCTCAATAGGGAACTTGGCGAACAGAGAGGTGTGCAGCCTGAAAAAACCCAGTTGAGAGGGTGAATGATGCATGTCTACGCACAAGAGAGGTGATGGCTTGCAGCCAGTTACATAAGAGTGGGTGACCTGGCTTGGGCACAGAGGGGAATATAAGTACATTTCCCCTGAACTATGTCGAGTACACCATGGAAAGTAAAATAAACATGCCCTAAAATTTGTGATACTTACCTAGTTCTTGGTTCCCTGGTAGACAGAACATGCTCATCTCAGGAAGTCTGACTAAGTAGTTGAGAGTAGTACCTTTTGTGTTATAGTAATAATTTACAGATGGGTTTTTGCATTAATGGTATGACAGTTAATATCACATCGGAGTGCACCACTTTGCATGCAGTTTCAGATTTCTATTACAGGGAAAATATCTCCCTTCTTAATTCACAGTATTGCATGTTTGTGTATAGTCCTTATATAGAGAAACATATTTTGTTTATGTTCATTCCTGACATAGGGCCTGTTGGAATCCCATTCAGGATCAAAGAAAGAATAGGTTCTATACATACATTTATTTATATATTGCTGCAGTGAACAGAATAGCATTTCTACATCAGATTTTACTAAAATTCCTCTGGGTGCTGTAGATTCTTTCATAGTCCAGTTTGCCTTGTGTTTTTTTTTCCATTTTGCAATGGAACTTGCATGACTTTAAAGGGTGACAACCTGGTTTTAAGAGCGGACTGCACAGACCTTGAAAAAAACACGGGGAAAGATGGCAGAAGGGGAGAGGAGTGGGAAGATTGAGACAGGAGTAAGGACAGAGGATTTTCAGCTATACTTACTGAAAGAGAGTAGTTGCTTCTACCTCCCATCTTCTTGAAACTTTTTGGCTGTGAAACGTAGCCAGTAGGGATATAAAAATCCCTGTTTAATTGGTTAACTGTTTAACCAGTCAACTGATTAAAGGGGGAGCATGTTGGGCAAAGTCTCCAGCCCAGGGGGAGTTGCTCTAGTCCCCCACCAGTTAACCTTAACTGGTATGCCCTCACCCCTTAAGGGTGAGGCTTACTGGTTAACCCGTTAAACCTGTTAGCCAGTGCCATTTCCCCCATCTGTGTGCAGAATATTAGCATAAGAATAGCCACTTGACTTACTTCTTACAAGAGCTTTTAACTGGGTTTCTTTGATGTGTGAACCAATCAACTCACTCCCCTGAGAGCAGTTGCTTACAAGAGTGTTCATAGTTACTGGACAGAGGAATTATGCTTTTCAGTGTGTAATCCTGGGTCAGCAGCAGAACTGGACTCATTCATGTTGGCCTGGTCTGATAGTCTTGTATGATATCTTAAAACTATTTACAATGGACTCCTGTCACATGGATAGATTTTTGGCAACCCACCTCATTTCGGTATTTATATTTACATGAAATCCGTAAAACTAAACTTCCATTGCATGCACCTCCATCATCCAGAGGCAGAGTTCTATGAGGCTTTTTCATGCTGTGGCATGAGAGACACAGAATGAAGGGAGGACAGAAGGATGTTTTTTACGTTTTGTGCACTGGACTGGGACTCAAGATGTCTGGGTTCTGTTGCCAGATACATTAATAAACTGGCCTTGGGTAAGTCACTTTACAGATCAAGCACTGAGGCATAGGGGTACTATCTTCAGTTTAGTACTTTCTTACCTCACACAGGTGTTGGGAGGAGAGATTCTTAAGTGCTTGGGAAGTGCTCAGATCCTTTAGTAATGGGAAGAAGGGAAACACCAATAGTTACATAACACAACTTGAAGTTTTTTACTACCTTTTACCTTAAACTTCAGCAAAGTAAACCAGGGGCAAGCACATCATCAGTAGGAAATGGCTCTGGAAGAATAAAGTTTAATACTTGATATTTGTAACACACTTCATATAAGTATCCTGTATACTTCACATTGATAGGGGGAAGAATTATCCCTATTTTAGAGAGGGAAACTGAGTTACAGAAGTTGACTTGTTCAAGGGCAGACAGTAAGCTAGCAATAGATTTAATAGAAAAACAGATTTCACTGTATAGAGTTCCACCATTCTGATTTAAATTTACTAAATGTGTATATGTAGGAGTGTCCTACATGACTTATTTTGGTTCATTTACAGGGTCTTTAGTTTGTTGCATTGGATTTGAGATTCCCAGAGAAAACTGAATGACTTTCTTTTTTTTCTCTTTGGTAGGAAATTAGACGCTTACACCAGTATGTGAAGTTTGCTGTTCAGGATGTGAATGATGTTCTAGATTTGGAGTGGGACCGGCATCTAGAACAGAAAAAACAACAAAAGTGAGTGAGTGAATTTGGAACAGAAAATTGTCTGTGTCTAAGGAATATACTAATAAATTAGGCATTAAATAAACAAAAGGCATTTTATGTGTACTACTCTAAAACTTTTCAAAGAGTTTGTGAACAATATTTGATGAAGCCATTTTTACTTGGATTTAAATAGCCACAGTTAAAGTCAGGTTGCAGACTAACTTTGCTATATGTTTTCCAACTTTGCTATATGTTTTCTCTACCTGGTGTAAATTCCACTTTCCAAAATACCTGTAAAATAGGCTTTGTGTGCACTACACAAATTCAGTAGAGACTGTTAATGAAGCCCTTTTGTTGAACAAGTATTAAATGAATAAACATGCAGTGTAGTACAAAGAGAAACATACAACTGGCCTGTGCTGCCTTGGTATTCAAACCAAAATGTGGTTTGGGGGCTGAAGTTGACTTAAGTCACTAGATGAAATAAATTGGTTTTCTGTATATGCATGCACATGCAGTTGCTGATCGGTTATCTTATGTGTCTAATGGTCTTCTTGTCTCTCCCTGTTTTCTCTTCTGTTGTTTCCAGGCGCCTGATTGTTCCTGAGCGAGAAACTTTGTTTAACACTCTTGCTAATAATCGTGAAATAATTAATCAGCAGAGGAAGAGGCTGAATCACCTGGTGGACAGCCTGCAGCAGCTCCGCTTATATAATCAAACCTCTCAGTGGAGTATGCCCAGTGACACGTCTTCTCTTAGCAGTGCTCAAAAGTATGTATAATAATTGGCGGTTGCAGCAGGAAGTGTGTTAAGTCTCTTCCCAATAGTAAAGTATTAAGCTGCATGTTCAAGACCAACTTAAGTCATGCTTTGTAGATACCATAACTGAGCATAGAGATGTTGAGAAGATGAGGAGAACCCTCAGAAATAGGCATTGGCTATAAATATGCCAATTCTGTTCTCTAGTAACACAGATGCTCCTCCGACAGACTAAAAAATGAATTCAGTTGTATTTTGTGACATTTTGTTTTAATATATCCATGTGTCTGAATGAAAGATGGGCTTTCACAATAATGAAAACATTGTGAAAATGTAGCCTCAAAAATGATCTAGCACTGTCATGTCTAATGAAGACTACAGTAGAATTTTAATTTGGGACAAGAGGGACTATAGGACCATTTGATCTTTCCATAAGTAACTTATGGTCTTGGTGCATGCATTTAAATAGTGCAGCATCTAAAGAGGTTGTTGTGGCATTCAGTAGTGATTGTTGTAAAGCAGTGTCACTGAGGCATATGCAGCTAGACAATCACTGTGTCCTTTAGCCCTCTCAGGTGAGTTGGCAGCAAGCTGTGGTGTTCCCACATAAGCCTGTGGTTCCTTTTCATTCCCATACAGCTGTTTATGTGGGGCAATGAGATGGCTGTTCTTGCAGTACCTGTTTTTGCTTCACTACTGTGTCTTGTTTCAGCTTTGACAGTGACCTTGAGAGCCTGCGCAATGCCTTGGTGAAAACTACCTTGGAATCGTATGCCAAACCTCTGCCAAAAGCACCTGGTAGCTATTGTTCTGTTTCCCCCTCCCCATGCACATTCTAAAAATGACTTGTCACTGAATCTCCATGGTGTCTGTAGATTAGAGATTTTTTTTTCCATTTTGCAGCTAAGTTGTCCCCAGTGAAACAGGCACAGCTGAGAAATTTCCTAGCCAAGAGGAAGACTCCACCTGTAAGATCCACTGCTCCAGGTAAACCCTTGCTATATTAGGAATCTGAAACATGCAAGTCTTTCCACAAAGCTTGTTGTCCTGCCTTATGCATAGAAGGAAACATTCTTTCTTTTAGCCCCTTGTATTCATCACTTCCCTCAAATAATTGACTTCTGTTGAACTAGTTTTAGATAGAAGCTTCCTTTCCTGGCTCAGACTGGACTACTGAGCATCCCTTTTGGTGGTCTGTCCTCAAAGTTGATCACCTTATTTTCAGTAAATTGTGTTGTTTGCTAATCTGGTAAGAAAAGGAACCTAAATACCAGATGGAGGCAAAGTTGGAAGGAATCCCTAATTCTTAACTGTTGTCTCCATACTAGTGTTGGTTATTTCTGTATAATGCATCTACACCCTGAAAATACCCAGAAGGCTTATAGAAGACCTTCCATAAAAATGCAGAGTAAAACTAATTGTGAACCATGATTACTCAAAACAGCTAAATATTCAGAGGTTATTTAATCTTAACTAAAGTTTGTATATCTCTATAGCTGAGTAGTGGGTTATTTCTAGCACCTAGGAGCCCCAAACAGGACCAGAAATTCATTGTGCTAGGTGCTGTACAAATATAAACCAAAAGGTGGGCCTTGCCCCAATGAGCTTACACTCTAAGTCACAGGAAGGGCATCATATGTGCAATCCCCACCTCTTCCCCCCCATACACACTACAGCTTTTGTTCATGAAAGAGATGAGTTAAGATGAGTACCTAGTCTCTCTCCTAATCACAGTGAGCCTTCTGGTTTGAAATCAAGGTTCAGAATCATTTTAAAATAAGGCACTTTAAAAACCAAATGCCTCTTTTCTTGGTGTTATCTAATTTAATCAATGTATGTGACACTCATTTTAGACTCAAACACCAGTAGCTCTTGTTCTGAAGTGGTTATTATTCAGTGTAAATCTTGCAGATTAAATGACAAAGAATCATTTCCTTACTATAACAGCAGAGAGCAATTTGTCATTAAAATCTTGAGATGGAGGCAGTCAAAGAGATGCAGGAAGCAGTGATCTGAGAGCAAGTTCCTGCCACTTTGCCAGCTCTCACTGGACCTACAGTACTAAGAACCATAAATATTGCACTTCACTGTTATTATCAAATTAATCAAGAAGATAACAATGTAGCTTGTGAGACTGATACAGATATGACTCACAAATAACTGTTTTATGATAAAAAGCTTCAGGGGTTAGCCAAGTTAGTCTGTACAGGATAAACTTTAAAAAATAACAAATAGTGTGGTAGCACTATGATAGTTTCTATGTGAGACTTGGAGGAGTGGCTTGAGATTGAAGCTCATAATCACGTGATTAACAAGAAACCTTTATACTAGAGTGCTCTTTTAACTCCCCCCACCCTGTATCACTGATTCATGTGGGAATATTGCTGGTTGTTCCCCTTCATCCAGGGAGTGAGGGGAAAGTGCACAGTTTGCTCCATTCCTCAATCTGACAGGAGAGCGCAGGGGGCAGATGAACATGGATGTGCCCCAGCCATGTGATATGCTCCTTTCCTCCTGCTGTGCCTGTTAGAGTTGCAAAAACCATGGCGAGAAGCTGCTGCAGTGAGAGACCTGGAGTAGTTCGCTCTCCCCTGGGCAGCCTGCACACTGAAGCCCTCATCCCCAGCCCCACCCCAGAGCAATGATTTAAATGAAAAAAAAAAAAAGTTGTTTTTAAGGACCTGAGCAACGTCAGGTAAATCTTCTGGTATCATAATATTTTGGGGATTGTTGACACACAGGCTCCTTAGAGAAGAACCCCAATGGTTCTGTATGCCTTGAAGCTTATCGGTGGCTCATATTCGACCTTGTGAGCTAACAGCATTTATGGGACTCTGATGTCTTTGTAAGACATAGATGTCTTTGTAGAATCATAGAATACTAGAACTGGAAGGGACCTCGAGAGGTCATCAAGTCCAGGCCCCTGCCCTCACAGCAGGACCAAGCACCAGCCCTCACAGATGCCTATCCACCCTGCTCTTAGATATCTCCAGTGATGGAGATTCCACAACCTCCCTAGGCAATTTATTCCAGCGTTTAACCACCCTGACAGTTAGGAAGTTTTTCCTAATGTCCAACCTAAACCTCCCTTGCTGCAATTTAAACGTATTGCTTTTTGTTCAATCACCACACGTCAAGGAGAACAATTTTTCTCCCTCCTCTTTGTAACACCCTTTTAGTTACATGAAAACTACTATCACGTCCCCTCTCAGTATGCTTTTTTCTAAACTAAACAAACCCAATTCTTTCCATCTTCGCTCACAGCTTATGTTTTCTAGACCTTTAATCATTTTTGTTGCTTTTCTCCAATTTCTCCATATTTGGACACACTACTCCAACTGAGGCCTAATCAACACACAGTAGAGCGGAAGAATTACATCTTGTGTCTTGCTGACAACACTCCTGTTAATGCATCCCAGAATCATGTTTGCTTTTTTGGCAACAATATCACACTGTTGACTCATATTTAGCTTGTGGTCCACTATGACCCCTAAATCCCTTTCTGCAATACTCCCTCCTAGACCGTTGCTTCCCATTCTGTATGTGTGAAACTGTTGAGGTTAAATAGCACCCTCAGTGGCTTTGGATGATAAAATAATGTGGCACTTTTACCATTGCAGCTAGTCTCTCCCGATCAGCCTTCCTGTCTCTGAGGTATTATGAAGATTTGGATGAAGTCAGTTCAACATCCTCCAATTCCCAGTCACTGGAGAACGACGATTCACAGGTTGTAGAGCAGGAAGAAGAAGCTGCACCAGTGCAAGTCCCCCGGCATGCTCCTGTAGTCCGTACGTCCTCTATTCAGCCTGGTCTAATGGCACAGTCTCCACCCTTTGGTAAACCTCATCTCCCGATGGGCACTTTAAGTGAGTAGATTTTGGAACTGCATTCCCCTTCTTGATGTATTTATCTTAACTTCAAATCTAGGTGAAATGATTTTGTACTGTCTTCACATTACCAAATCTCCAAGAGCAATTAACAGTACAGCATTATTGCCCTCTTGAACTCAGTTCACTAGTAGAAGCAAAAAAACAAAACCCAGATAGTCTGTATTACCTTAGGGCTCATCTAGACTACAGGGAACGGTCAAAAGAAGATATGCAAATTCCCACGGAATTTGCATATATTCTTCCGATCACACTTTCGAAAGCAGAGCTTTCGAAAGTTAAAATAATTAAGAAGCGGCTTTGGCAACGAAGGGCGCGGTTCACCGAAAAAGCCATGTCTTAATTACTTAAGTTCTGCTTTTGAAAGGGCGATCGGAAGAAAATATGCAAATTCCCACTGACTTTGCATATCCTCTTTCGACCGTTCTGCGTAGTCTAGATATGCCCTTAGGGTACGTCTACACTTGCATCCTAGTTCGAACTAGGGATGCAAATGTAGGCGACCGAAATTACTAATAAACGGGGATTTAAATATCCCGCGCTTCATTAGCATGATCTCGCTGGCGCGTTACTCCGCTCAACAGCTGTTTCGAAAGTGAAAGTGCGTGCCGGGACGCGTTGGTTTGAACCAAACCCCTTGGTTCAAACTAACATTATTCATTTTTTGGAGAGAGTATTATGAGCTTTCGTGGGCAAAACCCACTTCCTCAGCTGAGCTGAGTGGAGCTCCACTCATATATATTTGTTCGTCTCTAAGGTGCTACAGGACTACTTTTTTTTTTTTTTTTTTTTTTTAAAGTTACAGACTAACACAGCTACCCCTTTGAGACTTTCAGGGCATTAATGTTGAAGTATCATTGGAACTTGATTGTGCTTTTTGTATAGTTTGGGCCTTTTAGATTAAGACAGAGAAAATCAACTAAGATTTTTATCTGTTGGCTAGAGGACAGGAGGGAAAGTCAAAACGCCTGCCTTTGCCACTAATGTGTGACTTTGGGAAAGACTTCCTTGTGCCTCAGGCTGCCCGACAGTAAAAAGGAATGAACCTTTCTGAGCCATAAATATGAAATCTTACATGAGAGATGGGCCTGTGGTTCAAATGTGCATATTGCAGTCTCTGGTTCATAGCCTTCTGTGCCTGACTTCTGCTTTCAACTAGTGTAGCTAGGCTTAGTACTTGGCATCCCGCCATCTGACATTAAGATGACTGTTTGTGTATGTTCAGTTTCTCTGCAAGCCCAAAAGAGTTGTGCTTTAGTAGGGATCTGTAAGTGATCGAGCAAGATGTCAATAGAAGTGACCAGAAGCAGAGTCTGAGAAGCAGCCAAGAAAATATGTCCATGTTTTATGTGACTGCCTACATCTGGTAGCTGAGAAGGCTTTTTTTCTGCAGATGACATTCTGATAAGGTTAATTAAGGAATTTCATGTATGAACTGGATTATGTATTTCCAAAGACAGTAAGATCAAGGTCATAGCAATTTGACCCACCCTGCATGCTAAAAAGTCTCAGTACATTCTAGTAGGGGCTTTTGAGTCTCCCTTGATCATGGGAATTCAATGAACTATACATTTTTAATTTTTTTTTTTTTAAAGTTCCTACCTCTTCAAGCAGAATCATTCCACAAGGGGCAGACAGCACAATGCTTGCAACAAAGACTGTGAAACATGGGGCCCCTGCTTCCACTGTCTCTGTCCCAGCACCGCAAGCAGCTGCTGCCGCAGCATTGAGAAGACAGATGGCTAGCCAGACTCCAGGTAAGGCTGAAGTTAACCAGCTGAAGTCTGGACATTGGTTCTTGTGTGGTGTTTTCTTTTATTTCTGTAGTAAGGGAATTTAGTAGACTTTTAATGATTTAGAGGGTAAGAAATCATTGACCCTGGCATGAGCCAAGTCGGACATGTACAGGATCTGTGTGTGATTCCCCAAAGAATGCTGCAGTGATTTCTTCTCCCTTATTTAACTATCATGCCTGAATAACTCACATCCAAGACTACTTTAATCTATGCAGAAACACAGAAGTTGACAACATATATATATGTATATATATATCTTCAAAAGCTAAAATTACAATTATTTGATATGCATAAGCCCCCAAGAGTGACTAATATTTGACTATTGCATAACTAAAATAGTTCTTCACCACGTTAGTTATGTTTTAAATAGGGATGTAATAGTATAGTCAATGAACTGATAAGCAAAAGCTTATCTGTTAGTGCTATAGACTACACGCATTTCCTTCCCCCCACCACACCCCTGCCAGTAAATTTTTTAGCAGGCTAGCCAGCAGCTCAACTCAGTCCTGGCTTGTGCCAGGTTCAGGACTTACCCCTGCTGTGGCACTGCATTTAAAGTATATTAGGAGGTGAGCAGGCAGGCAGCTCAGCTCTGTTCTGGCTTGCGCCGGATCTGGAGCCAGGGCAAGCAGCCCGCCTCCGTTTCCGACTCGCACTGGGTCTGGGAGCTCAACTCCCCTTTGCCCCCCAGAGAGGGGCTGCTGCCACCCTATACTGCTGCTTCTGTATCAGTGGGATGAAAGGCAGCCAGTCCGTGAGGGACTGGTTTTTAAACTGGCATCCCTCGCAGACCATCTCCCACCCCGCACCCCCCACTGCTGCTTCTGTATCAGAAGCAGCAGCGCGGAGTGGCAGGGGGGCTCCTTGGGAGTGGGGCTGGAGTGCACTGGCTGCCAGCCCCACCCCCAGGGACTATAGAATAGTCAAGTAACTGATAAGATTTCATGAGGTTAATTGACTATTCAATTAACCGATATTTAACATCCTAGTTTTAAAGCAGTTTAATACTAATGTTAAAGGAATATTGTGAGTAGGTTAATCCTTATATCTGGTTGTAAGGTTTTTAGAAGACCTTAATAGAAAAATCTTCATATATGGTGGGGTTTTTTTGGTTTGGATTTAGGCATCTCTTGTAACGCCCAGTCATTGCAGTAAATAATAAAATTCAGGTGCAGACAAAGAGGAAACTGACTAGTCTGTTTTACTTGTCCAAGATGAATGGAACTGGAAAAAGTAGATGGACAGCGGGGGTACTTAAAAAGTGAACTAGGCATTTTAAATTCTTAGATTAATAACAAAGATATTAATAAGGGAAAGGTGAGGGAGATTTGTGTTAAGTATGACTTACTGTGTACAAATTTCATGGAGCAAAATGCAATACTTCCAAATATTACAAAATCCGGTAAAATAGATTGTATTATAATAGAGTAGCGTAATCAAAAGTAATTTGCTGTAAGTAATTCTGCAGTCATTAGAATATAAAATATCATAATTTTTATGACATTGCCTACGTTCCAATAAGTTCTGAACGTACACAAACACAGATCATGCACTTAGTGACCAAAATAGCAATCATGCACTCTCAATAGGTACTTCTGTACGTGCCCACAGTATTATTGTGGGACCCTAGTATAGACTTTTATTTTCTACTAAAATATTTTTGAGGTGAGGGAGGGAAGAAGTGAAAGAGGAGATCATAATCGCAGTTCCAAGGATAAAATAACCAGACTTCTGAATTGTAAACAGGAGATCGGTCAAGTATTGATACCAATTATCATACACCTTCATTAATGTCTTCCTTGTATATCTTTGTCTGCCTGTATATATCCTAGTTGTGCTATTGTAAGTTACAACTTGTCTAGTCAGCAGTAAATTACTCCGATCAAATTTAAGCCCTATCTGGGGTTTCTGCTGATTTGACTAGATCAGGAGTTCCATTGTAGCTAGCGTATTGCAGATTCCATCCCTTACCCTCCTAGGTGTACATGTGTGGTGGTCTAGTTAAGAAGCTGCTACTCTGGATACTTTAATGAACCATGTGTGATAGAATATTTCAGCTAATGGGTAGGATTCCTCTCTGTTCACTCTTAAAGCCGTGAGCACCTCCTTGACTGAATCCACTCTAAAGAACGTCCCTCAGGTGGTGAACGTGCGCGAACTGAAGAACAGTGCCTCGGCCCCTGCTGTGTCTGCAGTAATCGGGTGAGTGAATGATTTCCTTTTTCTGTGTTTTAATCTGTTCCATTAATTAGCCCTGGCAGTAAGGTTCATTTGCCAGGAGGGGGCGGTACCATTGCTTTTTATATTCTAAATCTGTTGAAGCGGAAGTGGTTTGGAGAGGAATGGTCAGTTGCTGTTTTAGTATATATGTCTTGCGAGGGAAAGATGATGGATACTGTCCTTCCCAGGTCATTCATGGGCAGGGCTCGACAAATCCGCTTATCTACTCACCCGTGGCAAGTAGATTTCAGCCGTTCACCCCGTTCACCGGTGGTTCGCGCATGCGCAGTGTGGGGCTGACGAGTGGTTTTCACTGCGATCGTCGAGCCCTGTTCATGGGCATGCTACATGATTTGCCTAAACAAAGGAAATTTCTGTTCTGAGTTTGTCCCGATAATCTAGGCTAGTGGATCAAGATTAAGTTAATTATTAGGTTGTACGTAAACATAAAATATATTGTTACATTCCCTTTCTGCTGTGGTTCTGGGTCCTATGGTTTCATTGCTAATGCAAACTCTGGATCCTATTGCCTCAAAGGTGAGCTTGAAACTTTGCTATAAAGACCCCTGTCCCCATTCAGTAGTATTTTTGCATGTATCCTCCTTTTTTGAGTGAAGAAAGCATACCCATCTGCAACTAACTCTGGATCTGTGTGTTTGAGCTGTCCAGCTGCTCTCCTGTTTACTCCTTCTGCCATAGAAAACATCTGCTCTGTAGTTTATTTCTCCAGTCCCACGCCCCTGAGTTCCTGCCCTGCAAGATTAAGTGTTTGCTCCAGTTTCTCTAGTAACTTGCATCACTACAATTTCTGTGCTGTAGAAAGCCCTTGATATTTCAGGGATTAATATTAATTAGGGGTAGAGCTCCCCAGAAATATGTCCAGATGCTAGGCTGTTTTGCTCAACAGAAACCCACGAACATGTGCTCACTGTTTAATTTACGATTTATCAAGCAGTTCTAACTTCCCTATGAGTTTAACTGAAACTGTCGGCCTTCCAATACTCCATAGCCAGCTGCCAGTTCAAGTTGTTCCAGAGATTTTTCTTTTCTGACCAAGCCGTGTTACCAGCCACAAAACTAATTCTTTTCTGTCTTGGTAATGACCTTGAATCTTCATGTTTTGTTTTCTGTGCTAGTTTAAGCCCAGAGAAATGATGGATTTTTTTTTTTTTTTTTTTTTTTTAAGTGAGGGAGGAGAGATTTTTGACTGAAAAGTATTGGAGGACTCAGAGGGGTAGCTGTGTTAGTCTGTAACTTTAAAAACATGTAGTCGTATGGCAACTAAGGATGCATCTACACAGCAAGGCTTAATTTGAAATAAGCTACGCAAATTGAGCTATGTCAATTGCATAGTTTATTTCGAAATTGGGAACATCTGCACAGCACTTATTTCGAAATGGAGCACTCTTCCTCCGACTTCCCTTACTTCTCGTACAATGAGGGTTACAGGAGTCGGAGGAAGAAGTCTTCCAGCTTGACAGTTTTTTCAACATTATTTTGAAATAACTGCCTGCTGTGTAGACGCAGACTAAGTTATTGCGAAATAACATTGCTGTGTAGATGTACCCTTAGGATCTAACAAAAATACATATAGTATCAAGAGCTTTCATGGGTAAAACCACGAAACTGGAGTGGAAATAACAGGAACCCAGAATTTATAACAGAAGAAGAAGAGTGTGGGGGGTGGAATAGAGGAGTTAGGGATTATGCTGCATTCCTACCATGGTTTTAAAAAAAAAAAAGAAAAAGTATTATAAAAGGAGATAATCTCGCCATATGCTTCGAGTGTGAATCCTCTGGAATTGCAAATACTTTATCCCAGACAATGGTATGTGCTAGACATGCGCTTCTTGGAACTGTTTCAGCTTGCCATTTGGAATTACATGCATTTTATATTCCTCTCTTTGATGGAGAAGGGAAAGCAGAATTCCTTTGAAATAGTTTCAGAATACCTTAGGAAAAAGAATTTTGTAATGGTGAGCATCAGCTGTTGCTTACCTTGGGGAGTGCAACTCGGAGGATCTACTCTTGGAGAGGGTTCAGAAGTTGCTTCGTATTACATTTTCCCTACAAGCAGTTGCCTTCCTCTGAGGTGGTAGCTTCTTGAAGCGCTGTAGACTACCAATAGTGGTGCCCAGCACTCCTGCCAAAAGCCAAATTGGAATGAGCCTGTGGAATTGATCTATATATGATGTAAGTTTGTGGCATATAAATTGGTTTAACTATATTTCTTGCCTCAATGATCATCTCCCTCAGTGTTATGCAGTTGTGTTAAGAGTGCTGTATCCAAATTGAACCGTTGATGCACATCTTGGATGAGCGTGAACTGGAACTCTTATCATATAACTATTTTAACTTCAAATAGTATTAGATATGCAGAATGGATCTGTATCTCTAATTCATGGGGTGTCGTACACTTTTTTTTTATATTTCAGAAGCTTTTATAGTCTTATTGTATAACTGACCTTATAAGAATATGCCCTCTAAAATATCTACAAAGTAAAACCCATGCTAACCAATTAGAGTGATCATTAAATAAAGAACATCCGTCCAGCAAAGTTGTCATCAGTTTTACTATTTCAGGCATCCTGTTTCTCTCTTGACACTGCAGCACCTTCTCTGGGTTGTAGGGATGTAAAATCGCATTTAATCAGTTAACTGGTTAACCACTAAAAGAAGGGGGGGGGGCACTCTGGCTGGGCTGGAGCGCCTCTGCCTGCTGTGTGCCAGGCTGGGCCCACCATGGGCGGGTGCTGCTCCAGTCAGGCTGGAGCAAGCCTCACCAGGCTTGAGCAGTCCTCTGCCGATGGTAGGTGAGTCTGCTCCAGTCCCCCTTAGTTATGGTAAGCATCACCTAATAATGATTTCTAGTCCTTATCAGGTGTTCTGTGGCCTTCTTGTGGCCTCAGTTCTTAGCAAATAGTTGATCTCCCGCCTTCAATTAAAAAAAAAAAAAAAGGCAATAACACCTCCACAGCTGGAACCAAGCTGGCCTTTAAGGATTGAAGGAGCTCAAATTGCAAACTTTCTTCTCAGAAAGCTGACCCCTTCAGAACAATCCTGAAGCATTGTGGGGAATGTTGCCCCTACTTCTACCTGTGTTTTACCTGCTTTGTCTCTCATCTGGCACATTTTTAATATACATCTTTATCTAGTTCCCCAACATTCACCAGACCTGGTGAGAATAGCTACATTGAGTGAGTAGAAATCATTTCATACTCATAAAACATCAATGGCTTGCTATCTTCTCCCCTTTTGGAAAGAATTGTTTTGATAAATGTTGAAGTCTTGAATTGCACTAAGTCATTTACATGCAGATGATACACTTATTTTTCACCGATTTTAAAAGTAATTTCAGTTCTTACTGCAAAGAGAGTAAAGCACTGAAATGTCTCCAATAATATCCGGATGTAATTTGACAAAGGAACAGAGAAATTTATAAATTGAGTTCATCTCGGTACATAAATCCATGAAATTGGTTTGGAAAAGCTTCATAAATACAGAAGGTAATAGATAGCAAACCTGATCTGGCTTTTACTTCGAAGTATTACAACAGCATACTTCTGTATGCTGACATTCTATGCTGCTCCAGCAGAAGGCGCAAGGAGGCTGAATCAAGGAGTCTTTTTATCCTCTTAATTTCTATATGTATTATGACAGGCTGCATCTTTATCATTAGGTTCTAGTCTATCACCACAAAACTTCAAGATATAGTTTTGAGCAATAATACGTAATATGTCTTCCGTATACTTGATATGTACTATTGCATATCAAGTGCACAGAGTGCCTTCAGTGAATCAGCATTATGTAGTGGCTGGCTTTTGTATGGCATGCTCTCACTGTGTTACTTGAGCAAGTTACTAACCTCCCTGCTTCAGGTTCCTTATCTGTGTAATGGGCACTATATATTGTGAAGTCCTTTGAGACCCTCTGGAGATCTGTATATTTTTTTTAAAGTGGACTTCCTGAAATCAGCAGATATCTTTAATTTTTTTTTAAATATTCACAGACCTTTAGCTTTATTTTTGTTTTTAAATTGAAAGCGTGTTAGTCTGCAGCTGTTTTTAACAAAGTTTAAACACACCTAGTAGGAGGAGAGTCTTGATACATTCAGTGACGTGAATTCACACGGTGAGCAGGAGCAAAGAATAAGAAATATCCTGGTTAGTAGCAGTCGGAAAAGATTGGAGTGTTTAAGATGGAATGGATCTGGTCTATAATAGGACCTTTGTAATTTAGGAATCTTTCCTTTTCTGTGAGGATATGTGGTTGATTTGTAGCCAGTAGGAGGCAGAAGAAGCTAGAAGTGATGTTTTATGGCTGTAGCCTAGTGCTTGAGTATGTTAACTGTCCATGTAACCTGCTTTGCTGAAGAAAGTTAGTTTTTGCTGAGGGAGTTTCATATATGCACTGGCTTTGGAAATTGTCACTTTCCTTGACCAGCAGATACCAGTTACTGAAAGTGACAAGGGAAAGTGCATTCTCTCATGTTGCCTGTCAGGACATTTCAGACTCATGTTTGCTGTATTTTGCAGCATGGTGATAAAAGTAAGATGAGGGTTTCCACTGCTGACTTGTGTGTGTGAGGTAATGTCTCCACTTTGGATTCTGCAGCCATAGGAACAAAAAAGCCTCCAGCAGTTGAGAACTCTCTCTTGTCAAACTCAGTACCGGGCACTTTCAGGTACATTAAACTTTAGAGTTCTTTTTTTATAGTGGGTTTGAGTGCAGAAGAGCTCTTAAGAAGCTATTACAGTCACGCCTGATCACCTCTTCGATCTCCTACCTGTTTGCTCTTTAGCCTTCTCCCCTGCTTTCCTTCTACATTTTTCCTGGAACATCCTCCTGTGTTAAATATGAGCTCAGGGCTCAGCTTCGGTGCAGCATTCCCTACTTGAATTTTCATATGCAGTAGTCTGGAGCGTACCAGTGTTGGGTACACCCCAGACACAAGCACTTGCCAGGAAATGCCACAGATCAGTTTAAAAGAGATCTGCTATCTCTACTGAGAGCCTTTTTGCCTTCTTCTCCAGCCAAGGGCTTTCCCCAGAAGCATTTTTCCCTGCCAAGAGGCTCACAGCCCTGGCCATAGTAGCAACATAAGATGCAAACCCATTGATAAGACATGTTTAATAGTCTCTTAATTAGGAAAACAAAACAAAACAAAAAAGCTGTTAAAGAATTTTCCCAAACACTCATGGCTCCCCGCCAGAGACACAGCTCACAGTTTGGGAAGCACTGATCTAGATCAGCAACTCCACTGCCAGTAGAGTTGCTGCAACTGTTGATTTAGGGGTGTAAGTCTAGGGGAGAAGGTCCAAAGAACCCTTTTCCTCCATGTCCTTATAACAGCTGATATGTCAAGGCGAACTCTAATGGACACCTTCATTCTTTAGCAAAACTCCAAAGATCAGTTTCTCTAGCCAAGTGACTGTCTTAATGTTCCAATTTCTTGATTTCTTGGAGAAAGGAATTGTATGTCTATTGTAACCCCATAAGCTAGACTCATGTCGCCAAGCATGTCCTGCTTTGTTCCTCCAGCTTGCCTTGGGCATCAGTAGGCCTTGGCAGTCCCTGAACCTAATTCATTTTCTCTTGTAACATTGATTATTGTGCATAGGAGAGAGCAGTGCTACATACTGCATACAGAACATTCTTAGGGGGGAACCGATCCGTGTGGTTCAAAAGTAGGAATACAGCTCTTCTGCACCTTCTGAAAACACTGGAATGAAATTATGGAGTTATCTCATCTTTCTGCTTAGCCCTGATTTGTATCTCTGGCGAGTCTTTATGCTCTTATTTCACCAGTCATTGCTCTTTAATATCCCGTCTGTTAAGAGAAGCGAGATCAAGGGGCTATAGCAAAGGCCTGTGCATTAGATTCCTGAGTTCTGTTCCCCATTCTGCCACAGATTTCTTGTGATCTTGGGCAAGTTGCATAACTGTTGTGCTTGTTTAGTCATCTGTGTAATGCTCACCTACTTCCAGAGGTATCGTTAGGCTTAATGTTCAAAAGTGGCTGCTTGGCTGGGGTGTGTTTGGTTTTTTTTTGTTTTGTTTTGTTTTTTTTCAGATCCTTGGATGAAAGAATGCTACGAGTGTGTTATGACCGTCAGTGGGTCTGAGGCTCAGTCCGGCCTCTTCCCGTCTCCCTTGCACTCTGTACATAATCTAGTTTGTGTGGAAATGCAATGAATGTGGAGTGGCATATTAGTCAAGTGAGCTTTAGATAGGGCAGACAAATTGATTGTGCAAGACCTTTCAAATGATCACCTATAGGAAGCTAGCCTGGCATTTCCACCTGCGCTCTTGCATATTGTTTCAACTGGCAAGTAAGTTCTTTTGCCAGCATGCTCATTCTGACTATTGAAATGGCAGCCCCTTGTGCTCAAGGTGTGCAAAAGCTGTAGGAATCCTTTATCAAATCTTGCCTTCAGGTGTGGTACTGGCTTCTCCCCTTCATTATTGATGCTTGGTGCTGGATGTGCTGGAGCTGAAGGTAAAATATCTGTGGAGATGCCAGTCATGGTGCCCCCTGCACAGGATGGTTAAAACTCCTTGCATAGCTTGTTCACATCAGTCCCAGAGTGCAGGGCGCCCTCTGTGAAGCTTCAGTAGCAGTCTGCTTATAATGTATCTGGTGGTTGTTCTGCTGAGTGGATAGTGGTTCTTGAGAGGGTGTGTGCACATTGATGATGTCACATCAGACCCAGACATTCAATTCAGTATTAGAAATGCACGACATCACCTTAGCTTGAGATAAAAGGGCTTTGTTCCTTATGGCAGGCAAACGTGGTCTGAATCTTAGACTTGCTTATGCCCAAAGATTGAAGACGAGTATTTGGGATATAGGGCATTACCGTTACAGTGTAATACACTGTGGGTAATTCTACAGACTGAGGGATCTGGCTGAAAAATGTCCTGGCTGGTTAGGGGGTCTAAAATAGTTGTCTAGGGGCTGGCTGATTAATCTGAACAGTTATGTTGCACAACCTCAGATGTTGGGTGCATTGTGTGGCCTTTAACCACTTGAAGGATGTGCATGTGGTAGAACCAGAAATGCTGTTTGTGGTTAGTACAAACACTAAAGACTTATTTTCTAGGCCATGGGGGCAGGCAGTCTCCTGAGGAGAATTGGCTTTTTATCATCTTTAAAACTTTGAAATCTTAACCAAGCTTCTCCTACCTGACCCCCCAATAAAAAGGCAAATGGCTTTGAGAAATTATTCTTCTATGTACATATCCAATTCCCTTGGGTTGCTAGGAAAATTCTGTGAGTTTTCCTTGTGACTCACTGACTTAGATTAAGGTGTGGGAGTAGGAGTGGTTTAGTAGTTACACCACTTTTGAGCCCCAGATTTGATTTCTACTTGGAGAGAAGGACTTCTGACTCTTGTTCTATCTTATATTGGAGAGAGCTCAATTGTTACAGAGCACCTGTCACTGGTTAGATGTGCGCAAAAGTAGGTCATTATAAGGTTTCTTCCTTACTACTTCTAAAACCTATGGTATTGGACTAAATGGACCACTAATGTAAGGAGCTCCTGTGACTTGATGGTAATTCCCATGTCATAATAATTAGAGCCATAATGTGACATGTAGTGGGAGCTAAGTTTCACCCCAGAAGTAGTTGCCTTTCACAAACAATTGCCCGTGGGCTCAGAACAGTTTTATGAAGCAAGTAAAACTTTCATGTAACTGTAACCATAACCATCACAATTAGGGATGTGTTTTTTTTTTTTTTTTTTTAAAGAAAAACACTATGTAACTGATTAAAATTCAATCAGTTACACAGTTAAACGCTCTGAATGCTGCTGGCAGTGGCCAGGAGTTTAACCAGTAAGCTAGTGCTTATTGGTTAACCAGTTAAACTCTTACGTCCCTAATAGCAATTATATTAAAAATCACAAGTTAGCCATGTCACAACCCTTTCTCGCTAATTCAGTGTTTGCACAACTTTGAAGACAAAGCACCGGGGGGCAGGGAAGGGGAGAGCGTTTCCCACCTTTTTGTCTCGTTTTACTCATCTCTTCTGAGACTTACCTATGGCTGTATCCAGTACCAGACTCTGGAATGCATGGAAAGCCTCTTACGTTTTTATGCCTGGTGTATAACGCACATAATCCCCTGGCCTGCTGATTCTTTCTTCAATTCTCTGTTGAAATAGAGAGAGGTTGACTACTTTCTCTTCAGTGACATAAATGGGTGTGAAGGGAGACTTGATCGTGTAAGTCTGGAGCTTTAGACACATTTGCAGCCAGTCTCTCTTAAATGAGGCTTATTCATTTAAGAGGTTTATTCCATAATCGGATTTGTTCATTTGGGTTTTGCTAAAATCACATGTTCGGAATCTTTGCTGTCAATGCTGTACTGGACTTCTCAGAAGTCAATGCTTTGGGGAGAGAGCTGCTTCTAAATTAGCATTTCATTAAATCTTTTTTTTTATTTTTAAAGATCATCCGTACCTCAATCTGCAGCCCAAGCAGTCCACCAAGTTTTGGCTACTGTTGCTACAAATCAAGCCAAGCAGGTATCTCTTGATATTTACCTCTTACCTACTATGCAAGACAGATGCTGCACCACTTTAAGTTTCAGCTGCTGTTGAATAGGATGTCTTGAAGTTCCTTTCCACAATCTCTACCCTGCATTCCTTCTAAACTACAACTTAATCTGTGACCCTGACTGGATAGTGCCAGACTTATCTGTATTTTGTCTCTTAACTCAACTGCTTTCAATTTGCTTTTGAAAATAGCTTGTGGGCTGCTAGTGGCTCTGGATTTACTGCATCATCCGGGCTGAATAGTCAAACCAACAGTGAGGGAGATAATGTTAACAGACATTCCAAGTTGATGTAAAAACAAGAGGCGGGGGAGGGGGAATCGGGGAAAGAATAATTCTATGTATCCAGTATTTTCCATAAAACCTTTCCTACTGAGGGACTAGATGCTACAATAGATTAATGTTCACCCACATCCCAAAATCATGTATGTTGTCAGTCTTTGTTCTGGAGAACCCCAGAACTGCATTGACAGAGATTTGCTGGGCTAAACTGGAGACTCATTGGAAGAGTTGAGTATGGACTCTCTATTCAGTTTTGTAAAACCGTGTGTGGGTTCATTACTGGAATAGGAATAATGCGGATTAGAACAAGATGTTCTAGCTTCTCCTAGTTTTAGCTAAACGTAGCACTCATTTTCTTTTCTGAAAACCAAATCCACCTCAGAATTGAACAGTAACATTTTTTTTCATTTTGTGTCTGGATTTTTAGGGGTCTATAAACAGCTCACTTAAGGCACAGTCTTCACCTGTATCTGCATCCATACCATGTACCGTCACCACTACAGTTGGTCAAACATCAGCTGGCAACAAAATCTCAGGTCAGTTGTCATTTCTGCTGAGGGGGAAACAAAAGGGAGAAGGCCTGACCTCCTTAGCTCACTGTCCACAGGAAAAAAGAAATCAAGACACCGATTCCAGTTCTGTTGTTTGTCCTCTTGCTCTTTCAGTCTAGAGAGAGAGTTTTAAATGCAAAGATAAATGAGGCCACTGTTCAAAAGTCAGCCCACCCACATGGGTTTTGTTTAAAATTCTGCCTTGAAAAAGTTCCTTTTTCATTCTGCAATCAAGTGACTTCAGCTAATATTTAGCTTGTGTGTTCCCTTTAATTGTAAACTTTAGAAGTATTTGAACTGGACACTGGTGTATTAAAAAAAATAAGGTAAAAATGATACCGGGCTTAAAAGCACGGTATGTTCAGCTGTACTCTGGGACTTTCACTGCACTGTAGCAGGTTAACCAGAAAAAGGTTAACCAGTTAGCTGGTAAGCATTAGCTTTACTGGAATACTTACCTGGTAATGGGTTAACCAGACCTACCTAAACCTGGCAAAGGGTGAGCCCAGGCCGGACCAGCCCCCACCTGCAGCAGGCATGGGCTGGAGTAGGGCCCCAGTCACAGCGAGCCTGGAGCAGCCCCCACCTGTGGCACAGGGTTCCCAGGCTGGAGCAGCCCCCTGCCCACAGCAGGCTGGCCAGTGGAATCCCAGCCATGGTGGCCCCTGCCTTGAGCAGCCCCTGCCGTGCCTGGCAGGCAGGATTCCTGTCCCCCAGAGGCAGTGGGACGGTAGCCCTGTTGTGACCCTTGCCCCTTCTGCTCTGTACCAGCCCTCCAATGGCTTACTGGTTAAACAATATAACTTTAATCTTTTAACCAGTGAACTACTGTAATGGGTATTTACATCCCAAGTAGCAGTGCCCACATGAGATGATCGTGGGGCAAGCTGTTGCATTGTAGAGTCACACCCTGGCTTGCCATGCAGTAACTGGCTATGAAGGCAGGCCCTTAGATTGTGGAAATGATTTCCAATGAAATGCCTCAACGATACTTGTCTAGAGATAACAGTAAAATTTCTGGATATTTCTGAATTTGTGGATATTGACCAGAATAACCCCATGCTACGCAGTTGTTGTTTTATGGGCTACTGCAGATCTCTTTACAGTGTTCATATTTTAAACCATTGGTATAGCTGATCCAGACAAGAATATATTTCAGAGATCAATGTTTAGATTATACTGTGACCATGTAGCGTTTGGAATTGCCCATAAATCTTTATACAGTAGTTGTTTGTTGCCTTCAAAGTGAAGATGCATATGAATGAGCTTTGTTGTTACATGTCTAAAAGTGAAGAAATGATGGGTAATAGTCAGGTGGACATTCATCTATATAGCTGCCTAGTTCAACAATCTCGTACAGTGTGTAGACCAAAAGAGGAGGCTGGCAAACAGTCGGCACATAATACTCTGACACCTGAAACTTGGCATTTCTGGGTCAGTTATTAGAAAATGAGACACTGCTACTTCCTTGCAAATGGCTTTAAATAGTAATTGAATATACTTCAGCATGAATTAATCACTAATCCATTTGACTGCACCACTGGTTTTCTGTGACTTCTGAGGTTTGTGCTCAGATGTGATCAAAGGGACTGTCAAACGTTTTCTCCCTTCGGGCTCTTCTGGCTTTTGCATATCAGTTTGGGGATACTCTAGAGACTGTTAATCAGCCTTGTTTTTCAGTACACAGCTAAATCATGTCTAGAAAGCCATATGAAGAGACTGCTTAGAAGAATTATGAAATATGGTATAGAAAAGTGATACACGGAGTAGGAAGAAGCTTTTGCAGAAAAATCCCCACAACGTTGTTTGTCTTGTGTGGCGTTCAACATGTTTTTTCTGTAGTAAAAATTAGATAAAAGTAAATAATTTAAATGCATGCATGCTTGTGAAGAGTAAGCCGAGTGAGCCCTCGGCATGGAGCAAGACTGCTTTAGAAAGTCTCACCAGACAAGTATCCCTGTCCACTTTTCTCTGAATTGTTTCCAGTCACTTCTCAATAGCAGCTTTGGCTTCTCCATTTCCCTGGTGCCAAGGGCATTCAAAATAAGGATCCATCTTGCTCTTAAGAAGTAAAGGCTAAGAGCAATTTAAAAATGAGGGGTCTTTTGCTTCTTAATCAGAAAATAGAGCCAATAAAAGTAGTGAGGGAACGACATTTCACATAACAAAACAATACATTTAAAAAAAAAGACCCTCTTGAATGTGAATTGAAAATGTCAGATGTTGAATTTGATAGTGCCTTCTCAGTATTTGAACACTGGTTGTTATGGTGATGGTTTCAGTAGGGAATATTGTCAAGGATCTTTTGGTAGATTTTGTTTACTCTATAATCTTTATCTTATGCAAGAGTGTGACCAGTAACTCTGCTTCTAGTCAGATACTAATTATTGCTTTAATTGCACTAATGATTCACATGTTCTGCAGTCTTGCACTAGTAACTGATATTTTTATGTATAAGTACCAAGCAAATAAAATAAAACGGATATGTACTTCCTGAGGATGTGACATTAGAATTTTGCAAGACTTTTGTTTTCTGTTGTGTTTCCAGTTTGTGCAGTAGGACACAATGTGTTTGTGAACTGCTCTTTTTCCTATTGATACTGCACATGGTCCATCAAATATGTGAGAACTCTGCTGGACTTGGCCTGAAATATTCTCTACATAGAGCACATAGGGGGCTGAAGGTGAAAAGATGTGCTGTTTTTTGCAACTATTGTTGTTCTTATAATTCTAGGGCAAGGGACAGCAAAAACTGCTGTAGCTGTGACCTCTCCTGCAGTAACTTCAACTCCAGTGGCTGCTGCACCGTTTAACAAGACATTTTCATTCTCTTCTTTGGGGTCTGTTATGAGCTTTTTTATTTCTGTATATCTTCTAAGTACTATATTGCAGCTACAGCAAATGATATCAGCGAGCTATGTAGTAATGAATAATAGCTACTGTAACCAATTATAAGTGTTTTCTATCCCTTGTTGTTTAATTGATGCTAATGGCTCCAGTCAAAGCTTGGAAAAGTTTATATGGTTTGTAGAATGGCTACATAAGGAAGTTTAAAGAGTTGTGGGGAATTTGGTACAATTTTATTTTGCTGTGAACATTCTAGATCAGGAAGAGTGGATGAGAAATGCTGTTCATAGGTTTTGGATGTCTGGTTGGCAGCATGGCAGTAGCCAGGTTGTGCAGAATTCTAGGAACCTTTGAATCAGCTGAAATCCAAGTGTTTAATTTGAGGTTATATATGTGATGGTTTATGAAGCACCACCCTGATGATCAGGCAAACTTATTTATTCTCTGCCTCATAAATCCGTAGCAGAGACGACTCTGAGTTTACCATTCTGTACCTCTGTGCTTCAAACCAGTACAGAGTAGATTTACTCCCCTTTGGAGAGGGGGCTGAAAAATGCATAATGGGGATACAATAGTCACTTTTCTGCAATGAAAACAGACAAAATGGATCTGGCTTCTTGTCTCTTTATCCAACCAGGACAGATCAGTAAGAAATGAGGTTTTCCTAGAAGCTATGACAAGAACATGAGCAAATGAAACTTCAAATCTTCAGCTCCTCGCTGTTGAGAAGGCCTGAAGCTTCCTCCTCAAGAGGCTAAAGTTGAGAGGGAGGGTATCTGAGCTAGCCTTTGACTATGTTTGTAATCTTTGCTGATGATTTTCGTTCTCCAGTTAATTTTTCTAACCCTGGATATAGGGATGTTCATTATAAAAGGTAGGGTGTACACACTAATAAGATTCTGGTACACACAGGCACTGACATTCCCACTAATGGCTGGAAATCTGGGCACACAGTCCAGTTTGAACTCGGTGAAGTTAAAAAAGACACAACAGCATGAATGCCATATTGTGACTTGAAAAGTAATCCACTCATGGAGGTGACTAGAGTCCCAATGCCATCTGGTGATTTCTGTTACATAAGCAATAACACACAGAGAGGCATGTGTTATAAAGAGATAAAAACACATTGTTATCATGTTATAACCTCTGTTCTGAAATGTTTCAAGGGTGAGATGAAAAACCCATTTTATGAGTGAGAGAGAGAGAATTTCCTTGGCAAAGGCAGATGAAATAGATATTCTGTGCGTTGTGTGTATTTACTTATTCAGGTTAATTTCTTTTTTTGAAGCAGGTGTAGGCAGGTGTTTTAAAACAGAGGTTTGGGAGTCCCCTTTCTAAGTTCTGTTGCAGATTCTGCCACTTTTTCTATGATTTTAGATTCTTAATCCCTCTTGCCCTAGTTTATTAGTCTATATGTTGGGTGTAACACATAAGCACTTGTTGCACTCTTCAGAGGACCCAAGCATTTAATCTGTAAAGTGGGAAGATTAAATTTGTATATAAAAGAGAAAATCAAAACCCCTCTCATGGTACAGCCCCCTTGTCGTAGCCTAGGAAGTGGAGTCCCTCTGATTGTGCCAGCAGTGTAGTAAAACCACGCAGACTTCTAAAGCTGCAGCAGCATCTGTCACCGAGACTCACGGTGAAGTGGCCAGAATGCTGAAATTCCTGCAGGCTTTCAGGTTCCCCAAAGGGTTCCAGACCTTATTATGGTGGCTTATTCAACTAAAACTAGAGTAAATGTATTTCAAAAATGTAGCTTGTTAAAGTATGTTTATTTTCCACAACTCATTTAAAAATACAGTTGTTTAATGTTTATAATGTTCTGTATGGCTTCCTCCTTCATGAGCGGTAGTAAAGAACATTTAATTATTCCATGGTCCATATACATAACCACTTGGCTTTAAAGCTATTACTTAATTTTGAATAAATCCATGTGCTCCTGTAGCTGTTGCTGCCATTATTCTCTACCAGATCCATGTTCTGCCAAGTCAGCTTATTGCATGGAGCTTTTCCTAACAGTGAATGGAAGAGAGGAGCAGAAACAGCAGAGGAGAAGGACATAGGAGATGAAGTGGTCAGAAAGGTCTTGAATTAAACCAAACTCTTGCTGTCTGTAACTTAGAGCTTTGTCACAGGTAGGGAAACAAATGTAAGCCATTCTCCCTGCTTCTGTCAGTGGCTGTACAGTAACAGGTTTGTGAGTGGGAAGCAGGGTACATATGCAAACCCCAATTTTGTATGTCCCTGTTCTGAGAATCTGGGTTTCACTATTAGTCAAGAGGAAGGAAGAATTAACACTGGAAACTAAATGTTGTCTGTCCCTTTTTCTTTTGGTTCCCAGGACGGGGTTTAATTTTGGTGCAGCCACGTCTACTGCAGCAACACCACCCAGCCTTGCAACCTCAGAAGGTAAATTGTGTAAAGTGTGAAATATTTCTTCTGTTTCTCCAGTAGATGAATACTTACACCTTTTTTCATTCAGACAATTCTTCTGTTTTGTTGTTAAAACTGCAGTAACTACAATAATATTGGGTTTTGTATCCTAATGCTGGATTAAGCTATGTAATACGCAAGAATCCAGGCCACCTACCTTTCAATTAAGAGTAAGCAAAATATTTGTTCCCAAGCACATCTAGTGATGTATTAGCACATGAAAAAGGCAGTATCGGAAATTATTTCCTCTGCTGTTTTTAAACTGCAGGCTTTAAAATGGCATAGGTATAGGTAGCTGGCTGCCTAGTGCTATCAGCCTTAAGTAGAGCGCGTACATGGTGAGTGAGGGGGAGGATTTGGAATGGTTTATAGCCGCATGCCTCTCAGAAGCTTGTGAAAAACAGGCAGGCTGCCTCTTGTACTTAATCTTTTGGTTTATGGGTGCATTATATTTACCAATAACTATCTGGAGGAAAAAGTTCCCTGTTGTATCAGTGAGCAAATATTCCATCTTTTGCAAGGAGATTGAAGATTAAATGAAATCAGTTCTACTTCCGGATCAGGATTTTATACATTTGAGTAAATAGTGGTGGTAAAGGGAGGCTGGAAGATTCAGCAGGCCTGATGAACTGTTTGTAGTGGTCTGCATTACACACAGATCATTTCAGTTCTTCATACCACTCTCCCTGGGTCAGCAAGAATACCGTGGCCTTGATTCGCTATTTACAGTGGAGATGGGAGTTGAGTGAAGAAAACTGATAAGGACCTTAAAGTTTCATGAGGAAATAAGTCATACTAATTCAGTCTCTGTTACTAGTGTGTATTAACCTGTATCACTTTGACATTTTCATTTAATTTTAAAAATATGGTTCAGTAAGGACAGAGAAGTGAAATCAGGGCTTCTGTCCTGCTCCCTCTGTGGCCCCTAAGCTACTTGGTCTTTTTATGGACTGATCATCTGGCACTCTGTTTAAATACTGCAAAAGTAATCCATAATGTTATCGTTATGTTGGGCTTGAAAAAATGGCAGGGATAGTTAGTCATCTGATAGTCGCGAGACTGTACAGGCTTTGAGGTAGGAGTATTTTCTGGATACCTGTTTGTAAAGCACTCAGCATGCTGGTACTATACAGATGATAAATGAGCATTGCAACCTGTAACTCATTTTAATTCCCTTTATGTCTCTCCAGGAGTGACAGCTCCTGCTAAAGAGTCGAGTCAGCCTGATGCATTTTCACTTGGTGCGGGTACTAAATTTGGAACAGTTCCGGAGAGCTCATTTAGCTTTGGATCCATCAAGCCAGCCAACATTTCAGGAGTCCCCGTGGCAAGTGGCTGTTCTGTGGATACCTCCCAGACAAACAGCAAACCTGCTCCGACTGCCACTTCAGCTCCTTCCACAACCTCTGGCAAACTAGAAGTCCTTCCGTCAAAACCAGGGGAACATTTATTTCAGAGTAATATGGCTGGGGAAACTCTTGGGAGTTTCTCTGGATTAAGAGTTGGTCAAGCAGATGATAATACCAAGGTCAATGTTAAAGCTCCATCTACCAACATAGCTGGTGGACAGCTAACTAAAACATCCACAGTACCTTCTGGATTTACCTTTAGCAGCCCTCTGCAGTTAGGGAAATCTGTGGAAGCCACTTCAACATCAGTCATGGCCACCAGTACAGCATCCACATCAGTCAGCACAAATACCACTGGCAGCATATTTGGCAATGTCCAGTTAACCAACACAGGACCTCCTGGGGTATTTAGTCTTGGAGGATCTTCAGGTGGCAACAAGCCTGCTTTTTCATTTGGTATTCCACAAGCAAATGGTATCACAACATCCACCTCCGTACTGGCAACCATCCCCACTTCAGCATCCCTGTCATTTGGAAGTCTTTTGAGTTCAACGCCAACTGCTGTCTCCCCAACAGCTTCTATCACTGCTGCAGGGGATGTCAAGCTACCATCTTTGTCTGAAAAGCCATCTGAAGGGGAAGCAGTGTCTGCACCTCTAACTCCTCAGCCCCAGACACCCCAACCCCAGACACAATTACAGCTGTCCGAATCTGTTAAAGACGAACAGACTTTATCTCAGTATCTGGCAGGAGATGCAGATGTGACAGGTCCTAGCACCTCCTTGACGCCTTCCACCGATACAGTCTCTACAGTTACCTGTGTTAGTGAGTCGAATGCAGAGGCAGTTCCTCCAGTCTCTGCCTCTGCCCCACTGGAACAGAACATTTCAGCGACCACAGCCGCAGCAAATGTCGTCGTTGCCCCTTCTGCAGAAACAACAAGCACATTGGCTGCCACCACGGACACTGGTGCTTCTGTTCAAAGCCCAGCTATTGGTACTTCTGTATTCGGGGCTGTTTCTTCAAGTTCCTTGGTGTTCTCTCAGCCTCCAAATTCCAGTTCTTCTGCTTCGGCCTTTAGTCAGCCTGCTGGTGACACAACCACCACCCCTTCCACTCCTGTTTTTGGACAGCTGCCAGCAGCTACCACAGCATCTTCTCCATTTGGCCAACACACTGGCAGTACAGTCTCCACCACTACAGCTACTACTCAGGTAGCTGGCTCAGGGTTTGGCACATCTACTTTTGGCACAGCAGCTGCAGGTGGCTTTGGTCAGCCAGCATTTGGGCAAGCACCAGCCTTTGGACAGCCAGCAAGCAGTTCTTCAAATGGTTTCACCTTCTCTCAAACTGGGTTTGGGACCATACCCGTTTTTGGCCAATCATGTTCCTCTACTGCAGTTTCCAGCGGTGGAAATGTCTTTGGATCGCCATCTAGCACCAACAGTCCCAGTTCCTTTTCTTTTGGCCAGCCATCTGCCAGCGCTGGTGGTGGACTGTTTGGGCAAAGCAGTGCTCCGGTTTTTGGGCAGAGTGCTGGCTTTGGACAAGGTGGATCAGTGTTTGGTAACAATGCTGCTGCCACCACCACAACAACATCTGCTGGCTTCAGCTTCTGTCAAGCTTCAGGTAAGAGCAGGTGGGAGATGGGGAGGGGTCGTCTAGTTAACTGTCAGATTGAGGTAGGTAAGCAGTATTTCCTAGGGGAAACTAGAACTAATTGTGATGCCTTCTGCTGACAGGGGACATAGCAAATCCAATCCTGTGTGAGACTTGCAGTTGGAGACTAAACAGTCTGCCTTAATACTAATTGCTTCAGTTCAAGCCCTATTTGAACAAAGAAGCTCCAGTTTAGGTTCCCATTACTAAGTATAGCTTAACACGATTCTAAGCAATGTGCTGTGTTGTTCATTGACCAATAATTGAAGAGTTTTGGATTCAGTGTAGTCTTAAATTACACAGAAACAAATGGCTATTTAAGTACTTCAGAGCATTACATTAAAGTAAATGGAGAGGACCAAGGTAAGCCTGTAACAGTGAGGAAATTCAAGAGGGCTCTTCAGCTGTATTAGTGAACTGCATTGCATACATGTCATCAGAACATATAGATGTACTAGGTAGCAGTTCAGCAGAAAAGAACCTGGGGATTACAGTGGATGAGAAGCTGGATATGAGTCAACAGTGTGCCCTTGTAGCTAAGAAGGCTAATGGCATATTAGGGTGCATTAGAAGGAGCATTGCCAGCAGATCTAGAAAAGTGATTATTTCCCTTTATTCTGCATTGGTGAGGCCACATCTGGAGTACTGCATCCAGTTCTGGGTCCCCCACTACAGAAAGGATGTGGATGCATTGGAGAGGGTCCAGCGGAGGGCAACCAAAATGATTAGGGGGCTGGAGCACATGACCTACGAGGAGAGGCTGAGGGATTTGGGCTTATTTAGTCTGCCGAAGAGAAGACTGAGGGGGGATATGATAGCAGCCTTCAACTTCCTGAAGGGAGGTTCCAAAGAAGATGGGGAGAGGCTGTTCTCAGTAGTGACAGATGGCAGAACAAGGAGCAATGGTCTCAAATTACAAGTGGGGGGAGGTCTAGGTTGGATATTAGGGAAAAACTATTTCACCAGGAGGGTGGTGAAGTACTGGAATGGGTTACCTAGGGAGGTGGTGGAGGTTTTTAAGGCTCGGCTTGACAAAGCCCTGGCTGGGATGATTTAGTTGGGATTGGTCCTGCTTTGGGCAGGGGGCTGGACTCGATGACCTTCTGAGGTCTCTGCCAGCCCCATGATTCTATGATTCTATGATTTAGCCACCCCAGGTAGTGGGTAAGTTAGGACCTAGTCACCTAGCGAAGTGTGATTTTGCTTTAAGAAGTGTCTTGCAAATAAACAAGGGGGGAAATGTGGCTTTGGAGTTCCTGCCTGTGCAGATAAAGTGAATTTTTACACAGACCAGAACACTGTCTGCCAATTTTCCTCTTGTTACACACGTTACTAAAACTGATTGCGTTTCTGTGCAGGCAAGGTTATAGCCTTCTGAGAGCCTTGAATGAAAGGTGCTAAGTGCAAAGTAATATTAGATAAAATGTATTTCCAATAAAACTAATTAGTCTAATTTAATTATAACAGATGGGACTATAGGAGACCTGCCTCTTGCATTAACTATAGTAATAAAGAATACTTAAGTCTGGGGGAAGTGAACTCCTGCTAACTGAAGGGGCTCCTAATTACAGAAACTGCAAATCGTATTACAAAGAATGTATTGAAGTGAACTGGGAAATGGAGTCTGGAGTTCTTTTTAATCAAAACATTTCATTAGCTTTAACTGGAATCTTTAGGTAGCCACGCTGAGATCCTCTCTACACAGGAGAAATCAACAACCTACAGTATTTGTTCATAGATTGCAGCATTAGAGTGACATTAACAGAAATTTTGTATTAGCAACATCCCAAACACTAAAACAGATTTTATTTTCTGTTTGTTTTAAATGGGGGGAGAGGGGATAATGACTTTCAAATAACACATAACTGATATTTACCTTGCTTCAGGGGGTAGCCGAGTTAGTCTGTTACAGAAAAAAACAGCAAGCAAATGGTCTGGTAGCACTTTATAGACTAACTCTTTAGTCTATAAAGTGCTACCAGACCATTTGCTTGCTGTTTTTTTCTGATATTTACCTTGTCTTATTCACGTGTTGCTATGTACCTAGTCACTCCAGCTCCATTTGGCAATGACCTTTACAGTATTATCAAGTTAAAACTGATTATTTGGGTCGTAAAGTGTATTGCTCTTTTTTTCCTGGAGCTTCTGTAGTAATAAATGGCAATTCCTTTTAAATTGTCTGCTTCCGTAGTATTGCACTGAATGGAATTATATAGGAGCATCCTTTCCCTTTCTCCAGGATTTGGTTCCAGCAACACAGGTTCCGTGTTTGGACAGGCTGCCAACACCGGGGGCACTGTCTTTGGCCAGGTAACTACAAGATGTGCTTTCTCAGTCTACACAACAGGGCTCTGTACATGCAAACAGACTGGTCCAAAGTACTTTGCTTGTATCAAGCAAAACAGAATTTGTTTTACAGCCAATAAGTAAAAACTATCCAAAACTATGTTGGTAATGTTTGATTATATAGCATCATGAAAGAGGACATAGCCCCTGTACTTCCTGTGGCATGCATGGACTTTCATTTTGTTGTCTGTTTCAAATGGTTCTGTCCCACACAAAACAGCGTGAACAGGTGTCAATCTAGATACCATGAACTCCTGCACCTGCTCCAGGGAAAGGCCAGTGAGCTGTGTATGGAATTGTTGGTCAGATGTAGGCCCTGAAGTACTTGCACAATGTGGATGTGAGACAGGGTGGCTAGTGTGGATATGATGCACCATTGTACCTTGCCCTGGTGTGGCCAAACTGGTGCACATTATAGCTGTGCAATTCTCCAGTGTCACTAAAGCTTGAGAGAGACCTAAGCAGATCCTAATTTAGTTCAGCCTTAGGAGAGCTACTAGTTAGCGCCTCATCCCTTTTATATCACTATTGTGAATGGAAATAGGCCAGTCAAAATCAACTGCATGTATATGCTTTTTTAAATGCTTTTCTGCCTTGTGCCGTTTGGATTTTTAGCAGTCATCCACTTCCACTGGAGGCTTGTTTGGGCCTGGAAGTGGTGGAAGAAGTGGAGGTTTCTTCAGTGGCCTCGGAGGAAAGCCAAGCCAGGATGCAGCCAATAAAAACCCCTTCAGTTCTGCCACTGGAGGATTTGGATCCGCAGCTTCCCAGAGTAAGTAAAGCAACCGGCTTAATGTCTTGTTTCATTCAATATCTTTATTAATGACCTGGATGAGGGGATGGATTGCACCCTCAGCAAGTTTGAGGATGACATTAAGCTAGGGGGAGAGGTAGATACGCTGGAGGGCAGGGATAGGGTACAAAGTGACCTAGACAAATTGAAGGATTGGGCCAAAAGAAATCTGATGAGGTTCAACAAGGACAAGTGTAGAGTCCTGCACTTGGGACAGAAGAATCCCAAGCACTGTTACAGGCTGGGGACAGAGTGGCTAAGCAGCAGTTCGGCAGAAAAGGACCTGGGGATTACAGCGGATGAGAAGCTGGATATGAGTTGACAGTGTGCCCTTGTAGCCAAGGAGGCTAATGGCATATCAGGGTGCATTAAGAGGAGCTTTTCTAGCAGATCTAGAGAAGTGATTATTCCCCTTTATTCGGCACTGGTGAGGCCACATCTGGAGTATTGCGTCCAACTCTGGGGCCCTCACTATGGAAAGGATGTGGACACATTGGAGAGGGTCCAGTGGAGGGCAACCAAAATGATTAGGGGGCTGGAGCACAAGTCCTACAAGGAGAGGCTGAGGGATTTGGGCTTATTTAGTCTTCAGAAGAGAAGAGTGAGGGGGGATTTGATAGCAGCCTTCAACTTTCTTAAGGGAGGTTCCAAAGAGGACGGAGAGAGGCTGTTCTCGGTAGTGATGGATGGCAGAACAAGGTCTGAAGTTAAGTGGGGGGAGGTCTAGGGTGGATATCAGGAAAAACCATTTCACTAGGAGGATGGTGAAATACTGGAATAGGTTACCTAGGGAGGTGGTGGAATCTCCATCTGTAGAAGTTTTTAAGTCCCAGCTTGACAAAGCTGGGATGATTTACTTAGGGTTGGTCCTGTTTTGGGCACTGGGTTGGAGTCGACCTCCTGAGGTCTCTTCCAGCCCTCGGATTCTATGATTCTAAAGAAAATGAGTGTAAAATGTACTGAGTTCCCATCTTGTTTTCATAGTGGTAATTCTGTTCCTGGGTAATTTCCATGATGGCATGAAAGGCCTAACAAGCAACAAAGGGAAGTGGTGGAATGTGGGGGGGGAGGTGTACTTTCCCCAAAATTTACTTTTCAGGTTTGTGCAAAATGAATAAGGAATATTCCAAATAAATAGCCAAGTGCTGCACAGATGGGAGAAGTCTGAAAACAACATGCATATTTTGTAGAGATTTTCAGTACCAAAATATAATTGGCTACCTCTAGACTGGCTGCTTGAATTTTCGCGCGAACACTGATGATCTAATGTATGATCGTCAGTGTTCTTGCACAAATACAATGACTCTCCCACTCGGGAAAAAGCCCTCTTGCGCAAATGCTTTTGCGCAAGAGGGCCAGTGTAGACAACTGAGAACCGTTTTGCGCAAAAAAGCCCTGATGGCGAAAATGGCGATCGGGCCTTTTTTGCACAAAACCGCGTCTAGATTGGCATGGATGCTTTTGCGCAAATCTAGACGCTCTTTTCCGCAAATGCTTTTAACGGAAAAACTTTTCCATTAAAAGCATTTGTGGAAAATCATGCCAGTCTAGACGCAGCCATTGTCTTTAAAATTCAGTGCTGTAAGTTCTTACCAGTGAACTTCAGCTTTTAAGCTGGATATTAAAATCTTGTTTTTCTCCTCTGCAGCCTTTTTTACTTATGACAGTGTTCCACAGTTACCATTCTCTTCTCCTGTGATTTTGATTTCTTGCCTTCTTTTGTTGATCTGTCATTTTATAGCTGGAGGCTATGCAAAAATTGTTGTTAAAATATTTATTCTCACAGCTAATTGTAGAAGAGCCAGGAACCTGCCTTTCTCAGGATATCTCAGGAGTCTTTCTCATACTGATGTGTGATAAAAGATATTGATGAGCCAAACAGGAGCACTGCAGTTAAATATAACAGATGTATTCAATGTGAATCCACTTACTATTCAGATCCCAGGCAGTTCTGTACAAGGATCCTGTCTCCCTTAATCCATGGACCAACAGTGGTGCTGGAGATTTTACTTTCAAATGTAGGAATGAGTAAGCAAGAATGGAAAACAACGTTATCTTGAAAGACTGTGAAGTCCCTTCTGCTGTAGGAAACTAGCATCACCGCTGGTGGGTTAGAAGACTAGATCCTTTTAATAAAAAAAAAAAAAAAAAGGCAGAATAGATGCCCTCAGGTGTTTAAAAAATTTAAACAGTACCAATATAATTGCACTCATTTTGGACAAGGGTTCTGGTCCACTTCAAAATTTTTTGGAGTTAACATAGATGGGTCATGTAGTCCTCCCGCCTTCACCCAGCAAGGTTTTGCTTTTTAAATTTAGAGAAATTATAGTTCAGATTTTATATATATGTGGAGAAAAAGCATTTAGTGTTTGAAGTATCAGTGAAAAATGAAAGTTGAAAGTGGAATTGGAAGTGAAGCATCTCTATAGCATGGCTTTCTGTGGAGATTTAGTTGGGGCCTGTTGACTACAGCTTAATCTACAGCAAATCATCCCATCTTCTGACATGCATACATACATGACTCTTCAAATGCCAGCCTCTTTATTTTGTTATAGTATTGATGGTATAAAATATATGCATATAGTTAGCATGGCTGGATTTTTAAGGACCTTCTCCTGATTTGTATTAGAGACAAGTTGACATGCCCATCTGCATAGCTCTTATTTTCATACGCATGTAATGCAGAAGCCATTTAATAACCTGCTTTTCCCCCAGGGTAACAGCCCATTGAAGTGGAGTTGTTTACCCTACACACTTGTAAATGTTTTCAAGGACAAAACCATCTTTGTGGGAAGTTCAACTCATGCATTGCTGGGCTGTGGCTCTTGAAACACTGTGGCTTACGCTACACTGCAGGGTTTTTGTGCAAGAAGCTTTTTGCGCAAGATTTCTTGCGCAAAAACTTCGTGCACAAAAGTGCAGCCAGACCTCAAAGTGCATCGCAAAAGCTATGTGCTTTTGCGCAAGAGAGCGTCCACGTTACATGGACGCTCTTGTGTAAGAAAGCTCAGATTGCCGTTCACAGAATGGCCATCAGAGCACCTGTGCTTTTGCTGATAGTGGTTTCTTGTGCAAAAACCCCTCTGGAGTGTCCACACCTGCCTTTTTGCACAAGAGCTGTAGAGCAAAAAGGAGTTATTCCTCATGGGGAGAGGAATAACTCTACCAGCAAAAGCCCTCTGTTCTGTAGATTTACTTGTGCAAAAATGCGCTTGCGGTGTGGACTCTCCGCCGGTTTTTGCCCCAAAACCTTGTAGTGTAGACCTAGTGGCTGCGTCTAGACTGGCAAGTTTTTCCACAAAAGCAGCCGCTTTTGCGGAAAAAGTTGCCAGCTGTCTACACTGGCTGCTTGAATTTGCGCAAGAACACTGACGATCTAATGTAAGATTGTCAGTGTTCTTGCGCAAATACCATGATGCTCCCGTTCGGGAAAAAGCCCTCTTGTGCAAATGTATTTGCTAAAGGGCCAGTGTAGACAGGGGAGGACTGTTTTGCAAAAAAGCCCCGATGGCGAAAATGGCGATCGGGCTTTCTTGCGCAAAACCACGTCTAGATTGGCACGGATGCTTTTCCGCAAAAGCATCCGTGCCAATCTAGACACTCTTTTCCGCAAATGCTTTTAACGGAAAAACTTTTCCGTTAAAAGCATTTGCGGAAAATCATGCCAGTCTAGACGTAGCCAGTGTGTATGGATAGCTTGATTCCAACCACTGGTTAGCAGGGATAACATTTTTGAAAGCACTTCTAGCCAATTTCAGATGTAACTGAGGTACTTTGAAAGTCAACAGGATGTCAGTTCCTAAGTACCCTAAAGCCACTTTTCAAAACTTTATCTTAACAGGGAAAGGGCAGGAAGAGGGAGGGAACAAGACCAAAGATTTGTCCTCTTGTTTGAATATTTTATTTTGTAATGTGCTCAGATAATACATGAAGAATATAATATAAAAATCTAGGTAGAGATTTACAGTGGCATGAAATCCAGTCTCATAACTGGCATTTGACATTTTACTCCTTGCAGTACAGTTTGGGGATCTGTGTCCTTTTGCCCTTTCCCCACCCCATCTAAGCAAGTCCTTAGATTTTTACTTGTTTATGTGCAGTAGCATTTTTTACCCATTAAGGAAGCAGTAACACTACATTACCTGCAAAGGCAAGTCTGTTATTTCAAAAATAACATTGTTAATACTGCACTGTGTTCGCTGCTGGAGCGAGTTCCTTTTTCTCTGTAATGCAAAAGCCAAAATTTGTTACCTTCAGGGCTCCAGTCCCAGTGTGGCTCTCAAATGGAAATTACTAACTTCATGTTAGTTTGTTAATTACTACAGGTTGGACCGCCTTGGTCCAGCACCATCGGGACCTGACCGGTCCCAGATGAGGGATTTTGCTGGACCAGAGAAGGTTATTTCTGGGCTCTCCTTGTCACCGCTCTGCCCAGCCATGGCCTTGCTGCCAGCATCCCAGCTGGCTTCCCTCTGCCTCCAGCCCTTCCCCACACAGGGCCCCTGGCCCCATTGTGGCAGCCTCACCGCTGGCACACACAGCCCCATGGGGCAGCCCCTCTGCTGGAGTGCAGCTGTGCCACCGAGCGACAGCCCCTCTTGGGCTTCAGCCTCTGTCGGCAGCCCTGCTGCCTGCCAGCCTCACTGGGCAGCTCCACAGGTGGCAGTGGGACTGCCAGGCTCTTTGCTGCACTGCCAGGCAACAGCCCCACTCCCTGGTTTCTGGCCCCACCGCCAGGCAGCCCCATGGTCAGGCTTCTGGCCCCACAGAGCAGCCGCACTGCCTTCTAGTCTGCCAGGCAGTTGCCCCATTTGGTGGTAGCAGGCTGCCGGGCTCCTGGTTGTGCTGCCAGGCGGCCCTGCTGCCTCCTGGTTTTGCCGGGTAGTTTTGCTGCCAGGCTTCAGCCCCACTGCCTCCCACCCCCTGCAGTGTCGCCTCTGGGCGGCAGCCCTACTGCTGGGCTCCTGTTTCAGTGCCACCGGGCGGCCTGCCACTGGGCTCCCAGCCACCAGCCCTCCACCAGGACTCTCTGGTCCTGGGACATCCGTGGTCCTGCCGGACCAGAGAGTCCCAGTTAAGTCCCAGTTCAACCTGTATCCGAAATCTGTCAACTAATCAAGAAACTGATGCATGAGGTGGGTGAGCAGTAGGGGGAGAGTACAGTTATTTTCACTGCAAGAGGATTTCAATCCACACGTCTGCAAAAATCAATAGAACAAATCCCAGCCATACAATAGCCAAAGATTGTGGGCTTGAGTGTAACTAAGTCTGTAGGAATGAGCAGAGTAACACTGAGCTGCCATTTTCCTTCTTCACGTGAATTTCTCTGTGCATAAGAAAATATACTAAATCTTTGGTACAAAATTTCACAGGCCTTTGGTCACTTTTCACATGCAAAATGAGATCAAAGAAATGAAGAACTCTCAGAATGCATTTAATGGATATTTTATAGGGCAGCAAATGTAGTTAATGGTGTAAAAAGTTGATTTTTTTAAAAAGAGCACATAACTATGTTAATCCTAAACAAGCTGTTCTGGGTTGTGGGCTAACTTTCAGCCTGTTCAGAGTGTCATTGGAAGGCATATGCATCCTTTAAACTGCCTTTTGAAGACCAATTGTACAAGGTTGACTTTTTTCATTTCCTTAGGAATCTGCATTACATTGGTCATGAAATATTAAAACAGAGAGAACTCCCTTGGAAGCTACCAAGGATTTTATAGGTGATTTAGATGTTTGTGTATTGAGGAGTGGGAAAAATCTAATCAGATTCCTCCACAATTTGCCTTTGGATCTGGTATAAGTGCCAGGTTCAAATTACTAGCTGTTTTAATGTAAACTTTTGTATATCAGGGCTAATCAGACTAAAATTGTATTAGTCTGAGTCTTATGAACTAGCTGGTCTCTGTAATTCTATGTGAAACTGACTGAATATCATGTCCTCTGGTCTTCAGAGTTGAAAATAAGTTTGGAATACTTGGAGTACCATAATCTTATGCAGGTATCGGTGGCCCACATAAGCATGTGACAAGTTTATCTATATTTAAACAAAATTATCAAATGCATCTTTTACTAAATTAGGAGCTTTGAGTGCCTTCACTCTTCTTTCCTTGTAAATTTTGTCCAGCCAGCTATCAGGGAAAGAGAAGAGGGTTGCCTGGCTGAAAGTAGCCAACACATGGAAGTAGGGAGGAGAGGGAAGCAGTCATGTTATCTTTGCGTCGTAAACCCATTGAAGAAGTAATAATGGGCCCTCTCTTAACCTTTTAATAGTCCACCAGCATTAAAGGCTGTGGTTAATTCTTTGGCCTTGCACGTTCATCTGTTTTTAACTTTTAAAATTAGTCTTCATGCTAATGGAAAACAAATATTTCACCCCAAAGATTCACGATCTTTTGTCTACTGAAGTCATAAACTGATCACTTTCATGGAAGATTAAAAACTCAGACTCTGTTTAGTCAGTGAGGCTGTCAGAGTGCAACTGCAAATTGTCCTGCAGCGCATCATGTCAAAAAATGCTGGCTCTTCCTGCCAGAATGGCTAAGAATCTTGAATTCTTCATTGAGTATTGGTCAGTGTGGATCCCAATGTAGATATATACATGCAAGTTTGGAATCTTTGGAACAGCTGTGTCTATCAGCCATGTATACACGCTGTGCCTCCTTGTGCTCCCATTTCAAGGCCTAAAGGACAGAACACTCCCACCCCTCCTTTCAGTCCCTTCTTAATGCCCATGGTAGTCAGGGGGAAGCTAGTGAAGGTCTGACCTGCTTCAGCATTTGTCTGGGCTTCAAAGACCTGTTGTGAAAACTGTTTCTCAGGCCAAGTCTACACTGGCACTTTACAGCACTGTCACTTTCTGGCTCAGGGATGTGACAAAACACTCCTCCAGGCACAGCAAGTTACAGCCCTGTAAAGCACCGTGTGAACTAGGCTACAGCACTGGAAACTGCACTCCCAGGGCTGTTAGTTGCTCTCCTTGTTGAGGTGGTTTACATAGAGCACTGGGAGCCTGCCATGGCCACATTTCAACTTTAAAGTGCTGCCAGAGCTGCATTTAAGCTGTTAAGTATAAACTATTAAGTATAGAGAGAGCCTTATGTGAGTTAGTTTAGTTATCGATTTTACCATTTAGTTGAACCTTCCAGAGTGGAGAGAAAAAGAAGAGACTGTAGCAGGAGACCCACTGTACAGTAGCGTGGGATGGTACAACTATTGGAAATAGCATCTCTAAGTCCTCAGGGTTTAAGCCCATTGTGTCCAACCAGTTCTGAAGCAGTAGCCACTATACTAGCTACTGCTGTAGCAAACTAGCCACACTCAACCGCCAGATAGCCACATGTGGCTAGTGTGTTGGACACCACAGGTTTAAACCCTGCTCTTCATGCAACTGTCTGTTGGCCCCAATAGGCAAGCATATCTGACGTCTTTTCTGTCTCAGGGAAGGGCACATCCCTGATAAAGACTCTGTTTGCTGCTGCTTCTGCAGCAAAAATCAAGGGGAGCCACATTCATAGAATCATAGAACCATAGAGCTGGAAGAGACCTCAGAAGGTCATCAAGTCCAACCCCCTGCTCTAGGCAGGACCAATCCCAACTAAATCAACCCAGCCAGGGCTTGGTCAAGCTGAGACTTAAACACCTCCAGGGATGGAGATTCCACTACTTCCCTATGTAACCCATTCCAGTGCTTCACTACCCTCCTAGTGAAATAGTTTTTCCTAATATCCAACCTGGACCTCTCCCACCACAACTTGAGACCATTGCTCCTTGTTCTGCCATCTGTCACTACTGAGAACAGCCTCTCTCCATCCTCTTTGGAACCTCCCTTCAGGAAGTGGAAGGCTGCTATCAAATCCCCTCACTCTCCGCTTCTGCAGACTAAACAGACCCAACTCCCTCAGCCTCCCTCATAAGTCATATGCTCCAGCCCCTAATCATTTTGGTTGCCCTCCGCTGGACCCTCTCCAATGCGCGCCCACATCCTTTTGTAGTGGGGGCTCAGAACTGGACACAATACTCCAGATGTGGCCTCACCAGAGCCGAATGGGAATAATGACATCTCTGGATCTGCTGGCAATGCTCCTCTTAATGCAACCTAATATGCCATTAGCCTTCTTGGCTACAAGGGCACACTGTTGACTCATATCCAGCTTCTCATCCACTGTAACCCCAGGTCCTTTTCTGCAGAACTACTACTTAACTGGTTGGTCCCCAGCTTGTAACTGTGCTTGGGATTCTTCCGTCCCAAGTGCAGGACTCTGCACTTGTCCTTGTTGAACTTCATCAGATTTCTTTTGGCCCAATCCTCCAATTTGTCTAAGTCACTCTGGACCCTATCTCTGCCCTCAAGCGCATCTACCTCTCCCCCTAGCTTAGTGTCATCCGCAAACTTGCTGAGGGTGCAATCCATCCTCATCCAGGTCATTAATAAAGATATTGAACAAAACCGGTCCTAGAACCGAACCTTGGGGCACTCCGCTAGAAACCGACCGCCAACCTGAAATCGAGCCGTTGATCACTACCCGCTGGGCCCGGCCTTCTAGCCATTTTTCTATCCATCTTACTGTCCATTTATCCAATGCATTCCCTTAACTTGCTGGCAAGAATATTGTGGGAGACCGTATCAAAAGCCTTGCTAAAGTCAAGGTATATCACATCCACTGACTTTCCCACATCCACAGAGCCAGTTACCTCATCATAGAAGCTGATCAGATTGGTCAGGCACGACTTGCCCTTTGTGAATCCATGCTGACTATTCCTAATCACTTTCCTCTCTTCCAAGTGCCTCAAAATGGATTCCTTAAGGATCCCTTCCATGATTTTTCCAGGAACCGAGGTAAGACTGATCGGCTTATAGTTCCCTGGATCATCCTTCTTCCCTTTTTTGAAGATGGGCACTACATTTGCCTTTTTCCAATCATCCGGGATTTCTCCCGATCTCCATGACTTTTCAAAGATAATGGCCAAAGGGTCCTCAATGACATTTGCCAACTCCCTCAGTACCCTCGGATGCATTAAGTCCGGACCCATGGATTTGTGTACGTTTAGCTTTTCTAAATAGTTCCTAACCTGTTCTTTACCCACCACGGGCTGTCCATCTTCATCCCATCTTGAGTCACTTAGCGCAGAAGTCCAGGAGCCGACCTTGTCCGTGAATACAGAGGCAAAGAAAGCATTGAGTACTTCAGCTTTCCCCACATCATCTGTCACTAGGTTACCTCCTTCATCCAGTAGGGGCCACACACCCTCTCTGATCACCTTCTTCTTGTTAACATGCCTGTAGAAACCTTTCTTGTTATCCTTCACATCCTTAGCCAGTCGCAATTCCATTTGCGCTTTCGCCTTCCTGATAACCCCGGCATTCTCGAGCTATACATTTAAACCCCTCCTGGTCATTTGTCCAAGTTTCCACTTTTGTAAGCTTCCTTTTGTGCTTAAGTTCACCAAGGATTTCCGTAAGCCAATCCGGTCTCCTACCATGTTTGCCTCTCTTGCTTCGTGATCGGGATGGTTTCTTTCTGTGCCTTCAATAAGGCTTCTTTAAAATACTGCCAGCTGTCCTGGACTCCTTTCCCTTCATGTTAGCATCCCAGGATTCTGCCCATCAGATCTCTGAGGAGTCAAAATCTGCTTTTTTGAAGTCCAAGGTGTGTATTTTACTACTCTCTTTTCTTCCTTTGGTCAGGATCCTGAAATCTACCATCTCATGATCACTGCTTCCCAGGTTGTCACCTACCTCCACTTCCCCTATTAGTTCCTCCTGTTTGTGAGCAGAAGGTCAAGCTGCACGGCCCTGGTCGGATCCTTCAGCACTTGCGTCAAGAAGTTATCCCCAACATTCTCCAAAAACTTCCTGGATTGCCTGTGTACTGCCGCATTGGTTTCCCAACAGATGTCAGGGTGATTAAAGTCCCCACGAGAACCAGGGCCTGCGATCCGGAAGCTTCTCTCAGTTGTCCGAAGAAAGCCTCATCTACCTCATCCACCTGATTCGGTGGCCTGTAGCAGACACCAACCACAACATCACTGCTGTTGTTTGCTCCTTTAAACTTAACCCATAGACTCTCAACAGGTTTTTCTCCTCTTTATACTGGAGTTCAGAGCAATCATAGTGCTCTCTTACATATAGTGCAACTCCTCCTCCTTTTCTCTTCCTGAACAGTCTATACCCTTCCATGACAGCGCTCCAGTCATGCGAGTCATCCCACCAAGTCTCTGTTATCCCAATTAAATCATATTTCTCGGACTGGGCCAGGGCCTCCAGTTCTTCCTGTTTGTTGCCCAGGCTTCTCGCATTAGTGTACAAACACCTCAGGTAACCAGTTGATCGCCCTATCTTCTCCATTCGAAACAGGGGTCCTCCTTTCTTGCTCGTTCCTCTCTGCATTTCTTCCCGGTATCCGACTTTCCCACTCCCCTCAGGGTTTTGGTCACCGTCCCCCGACGAACCTAGTTTAAAGCCCTCCTCGCTAGGTTTGCAAGCCTGCCCGCAAAGATGCTCCTTCCTCTCTTGGTTAGGTGGATCCCATCTCTTCCTAACAATCCTCGTGCCCGGAACAGAGTCCCATGGTCGAAGAAACCAAAGCCCTCTCTGCGACACCACCTGCGCAACCACGCATTTACGCCTCAATTCGACGATCCCTGCCCAGTCCTTTCCTTTCAACAGGGAGGATGGACGAGAACACCACTTGCACTCTGAATTCTTGGATCCTTCTTCCCAGCGCTACATAATCCTCAGTAACCCGCTCAAGGTCATTCTTGGTCAGACGTTAGTTCCCACGTGGAGAAGCAGGAAGGGGTAGCGATCCAAAGGTTTGATCAGTTTGGCAAGCCTCTCAGTCACATCCTGAATGCGAGCTCCCGGTAAGCAGCAGCATACCTCTCGAGATTCCAGGTCCGACGGCAAAGGGATGGCTCAGTCCTCTCTTAGGAGGGAGTCCCCACCACCACCACCCGTCGTTTTCTTTGGGGGTGGTGGCCGTGGAACCCCATCCCTAGGACTACGATCCCATGCCTTCCAGTAGATGGTGTTCCCTTCCGGTTTCTTCCTTGTGAGATCCCTTCCAAAGCATTCAGCACCGCAGAGCCTGTGGAGAGAGCCTGAAAGCGACATTTACCTCTGTAGCATTGGGGATTCCAATGCTGGCCTTTTCCCCTTCTAGAAGTTACATGCTGCCAGTTCTCTTCCTGGTCACGTACTGCCCTCTCCGGCTCTTCCGCCTGCCGTGCTTGAAGGATTAAACGCTGCCTTCTATCGAGGAAGTCTTCATCCTCTCTGATCGAGCGTAGGGTACACTCTGGGCCTCCAGCCCTCTAATTTTTCTTCCAAAATGGCAACCAGCTTGCACTTTGTGCAGATGAAATCTGTTCTTTCTTCTGGGAGGAAGACAAACATGGCACACTGTGCAGGTAACAACAGCAGAACCATCACCATCCATCCCTGCTGTCCTGGAGAAGGGATTAAAAAGAAAGGCAAGAGAACCTCACCCCTTCCCAACTCCCTCTAAACTCCCTGTTAGCACTCACCTGGTCGCTTGCCCAAAGAGCCTTATAAAGCCCTGGACTGCCTGAAAGTCCTTCCCCCTACCAAGGCTCAGCCAATCAGCAGAGGCTTCTAGAATTCAAACTTTAATTAGAAGCCAACAGTTTCCACCTGCCAATCACAGCACCAGCCAATCACAGCACACACTCCATGAAGGGGAGGGGAAGGGCAAAGGGGAAGTGGGGAAAAAAAAAAAAGTGCCTCACTCACTAACACAGGGGAAAAAACAAACAAAAAGAACACACACCAACCCTCACTCACAAACACAAGCTCAGCACACAGCAAGAAAGCCCCAAACACAACACACACTTCCTCAAGAGTCCTGTATCTGCTTCTCCTCTACCTGGAGAACTCCCTCTCTAAAGCCTCACTCAAAAACACGGGGAAACCACCACCACACACCAACAAACACAAGCTCAGCACGCAGTAAGAAAGCCCCAATAACAACACACACTTCCTTCAAGAGTCCTGTATCTGCTTCTCCTCTACCTGGAGAACTCCCTGTCTAAACTCCCTGTTAGCACTCACCTGTTCGCAAGCTCCTCATTCAAACTGCACCTCCTGAAGCAGTCCATGAAAGTGGCCCCCGACCTTAGGGAGAGCTCATCCAAGTTGGAACTGAAGAGCATTTGTTCGGCAAGTGCCTTATCAATAAGGCTCACCACTAGTTCAAAGAACCATGCCAGCACCAGGAGCATGTGCACTGACAGGCACCTCCTTGACATCATAGACATTGAGGCAGACCTCCTCAGCACTGACCTCAGGACTAAGAAATCCCAAACCGTGTCAAATGCTGATGCTGCACCTTCAGCGAATGTGCCACACACAGTCTAGCTAGTACCTGTACAATCTGCCACCATGGCACTGTTGATGCTACTAGACCCGCACTGAAGTGTTATTTCATCCCAAAGAGAGTAACTCAGGATATTGCACTGTTATGAGTGCACTGTTATGAGCCTGCCACTGTCCATCAAGGATCAGTCTTACAGAACTCAAGAAACATCTACAACTTATTTCCAAAAGGTGCCAGACTCAGCTTATTCAAGGGTGCTAGGTGAAGCACTCCATTCTTGTTTGTAAAGCACTGTGCATTGGACTTGGCTGATCGATCCAATGCCAGATTCAGGTGAACAGTACTCCAGTTCCTGGTTGAATGGTGAACCTGGTATTCCTCCAGTGCTTTTTTTGTGACGATACTGCCCGGTATGCAGTGCCGGCACCTCCAGTCAGGGCTCAACAACTTTTCCCCTGGAGTACTGGCACTTTTTTTTTTTTTTTTTTTTTTTTTTTTTTTTAAACAAAAACACTGCATTCCTCTATTTTGAAGAGGATACTGCTGGCCAATCACTTACAGTGGGATCCATACTGACATACTCAGAGAATGGAGAATGGTTCCTTACCTTATAGGAATGGTCTCCAACCTTTTTACCCACGAGATCACTTTTTTCCAATTTAAGTGCAATGTAAGATCTACCTCAAACCCAAATACCCTTGCCCCACCTCCTTCCTGCCCCCTTCTTTGAGGCCCTGCCCCAGCTCCACCCCTTCTCTGAGGCCTCACCTTGCTCACTCCATCTCCCTTCCTCCCCCATCCTCACACCAGGCTGGGTAGGGGTGCAGGCTCGGGGCTTGGGCCAAGGGGTTTGGCATGTGAGAGGGGCTCCTGGCTCAGCCCAGGGTGGGGAATTAGGGTCCAGGAGGGGTTTCAGGGTGCAAGCTCTGGGGAGGAGTTTAGGTGCAGAGGATCTCATGTCTGGGGCAGGAGGAGGTTCAGGGCTGGAAAAGGGATTCAGAAAGCAGGCTTTGCCTGGGCACCATTTAACTGAGATGGCTTCCGGGTGGTGGAGCAGTGGAGTTAAGGCAGGCTTACTCCTGCCCTGGCCCAGCACTGCTCCTGAAAGCAGCTGGCATGTACAGCAGTGGCTCCATGGTGCCATGTGCTGCCCCTCATCTACAGGCACTGAGCCCACAGCTTCTGCTGGCCACAGTTCCCCATTATTGATCAATGGGAGCTGCAGGAGCGGTGTCTGCAGGCAAGGACAGCATGTGGAGACCCCCTGTTCTGCCTTTCTCAGGGGCTGTAGGGACATGCCAGCCACTTGCAGGAGCAGCAATTACAAAAAGAATAATGACTCCAGCCATGACAGGTTAGGCTTGTTAGAACTCACTACTCAAAGAATTACATGTAAGCGTAAGATAAATGAAAATGATGAAATGCACAGGCCAGTCAAAAACCAAAACTAAACCCACTTTCCAAGCAATAAAAGTAGTAACAACAACCCCCACCCCCAGCGTATGTTTTGAGTCAGGAGATGAGTAAAGGACAGTGTTTGTGAGAATGACAGACACACACACTGTGTGAGAGTGACAGAGATTTGCATTGCCAAGCTCCCTCCATTCCCTTCTCTCAATGTGGAGATGGGGTTCAGGAGTGGGGGAGGAGGGACACCCTGACATCAGCACCCCCCATTCTCCCTCCCACACCCTGAAGAGCAAGCAGGAGGCTCCCGGGGCCAGCTCCAAGGCAGAGGGCAGGAGCAGCATGACAGTGAGGGAAGGGGCAGCTGAAGTGCCAGCGCTTGATAGCTTCCTGGCCAAAGCAGTCAGGATCACCTGTCAGAGGCTCCAAGATCTACTGGTAGATCCCGATCTACTGGTTGGTGACCACTGCCTTACAGTAACTATGGTAACTTCCATGTGGATCCTATGACTTACTTACCAAAGTCCTCAGCTAACATGGGCTACAAATTGCGAGGGTGGCTACTCCATTCTTTAACATCCCTCACAGGAGCATGAAGAGGCACAGGGTATAGAGGTGGCTGTTCAAAAGATTCTGAACTTGTGTGCAAAAGGTGCATTTGCCCTACCGTAGGATCCACAGTGACTACAACATCTCAAGGAATCAGTTACTCTAGGGCTTGTTCTTTTCAAGACATGAAATCTAAATGGTAAACTTGTGTCCCCATGAATGGCTGTTTTCAGTAACCCCAATTTCTGATTTGAACAATTGACTTCCTCTTATTGCAAGATGGTGTAAAAAAAATTTATGCATGAGCTTGTCAATACTGGAGATAACAGTCGCTGCGTTTGTCACCTTATCAGTGAAGGAGACAATAAAGTGGCTACAAATGCAGTGTGTTGGAACAGGGATGAGGGCAAGCTCAGTTTCTTTCTGTAGACTGCCATTTTGGATATTAATATTCACTTTGCTTTTTGGGAAAGTGATTATTTTTGTCTCATGAGCTTCACAAGTATCCTTCATCTCTCTAGATACCTCTAGCTTGTTTGGAAACAATGGGGCCAAGACCTTTCGATTTGGCAACTCATCTTACGGAGAGCAGAAACCCACAGGCACTTTCAGTTCTGGAGGCGGGACCGTGGCCGCTCAAGGCTTTGGGTTCTCTAGTCCAACCAAAGCAGGTATTCTATTAATAAAACTGCTACCAACACCCACGCTTACTTGTAATGTATTGAGTAGTGTGATCTAGTGGTCAGAGATCTACACTCCATACCTAGTGTGTGGCAGAGCATATTCAGGAGTATTGCCTCCACATGATACTCCACCATATGATACCATTGATCTCCTCCAAAAAAAAATAAAAAAATAAAAAACAGGTCCCAACAAGTGAAAATTCAGATGCTAGATTCAAAACGTAATGAGTTAGCAGCTTATCTGCACAAAATCACTGAGTAGACTTCATCTCCCCAGGGTTCATTGCAGAAACTGCCATTCCATTTGTGGGGAGGTGAGCTGTGTTAGGGCCAGGCTTGTACAGCTCACTGGCAGCGTGGCGCTCCATGTGCTTTAGAGAACGTACTGGGTGTGTTTTCCCCTGTTGATGCCTCCTCCCAACTTCCCTTCTTGTGTAATCCTTTCTGTCCCGATCCCATCATTGTCATGTATGTACCAGAGTCTTTGATGGCACTTTCCCCAGAAAGTTGAAGCTTCAGGTCTATTGTTTTAAATCAGTCTGACCTCGCTGTCGCACTTTTTCTTCTGTAATTAATCTGCAGTGAACACTGAGATACAAGGTCGTTCATACCGTTCTGTTAACAATTGCGTTCTTGCAAAACAGCGTTGGAAATCTTGCCTAATCCTTTTTCCTATTCCATGTAGTTTGCCCACTGAAAATAATGGAATAGATGGTGACTGTAATATGAATAGAGCCCTGTGCAGATACAAATGTTCCACAGACACGGATATTGTTGAATAGACATCAGTATTTGCCTGTCCACGGGGCTGTACCCTAGATGCACTTCAGCCAACAAATTGGAGCTTGGTCCCATTGCTCTGGGGAGCCCGTGCTGGCAGCTCCCCCCAGCCATGCGGTTGTACCACCCCAAGCCCTGCCCTCAGCCATGTCTCCTGTTTGAGATGGTAAAGCCATGTGGCCAGGAGGAACTGCTGGCGAGGTGCACTGGCTCCCAGGAGCAGCGGGACCACACGCCTTTCCATTGGCCTCAGCGTCTCTTGGGAGCCCTGTGGATCAGCGGATACCAATGTCTGTCCACAGAGATCCGCATCCTCAGGTAGATGTTTGTGTCTGCGCAGGACTCTAGACACGAAGTCCATTTCAACCAAACAAGGTGTTTGGCTTGGTAATTACCAAACAAAATTAGAAACCAAAAGAGTCAAAGCAAGGGTTCTTTCCTCTAACCTTCGACTACTCCTCCAGTTGGCACCCTTGCAATTTGGAGTTTCCTTGGAAGCATCATACTTGGAAAAAGGCTGCACACAGACTGACCCCATAGGAGTTTAGAGAATGATGCTCCAAAGTAGCCGTTATAGAAGTGGTACTTCAGGGATTAGTATTTTGACACTACTGTTGGCTTTGCTTTTGGATAAGTGAAGTGGCTGATACTGTCAGTTGATGCTACTAGCCTCAATAACAATGACCTTTGTTTCTCCTAAATACTACTTCCAGTGTGGTAGTATAGCAAGCATTCTACCTGTCAAGCCAGCCTCCCATCTTGGATGTTGGAGATTCATTCACTGAAAGCACCTGTCTCCTTCCCTATTGAAGGAAAGGCTATGGTTGTCTAACTCTAGAGTCAGTCTTGAGATGGGATTTTCTGACAGGTTGTTGCAGGAGGTCATTTATTGATGTGGAAGCTCCTTGAAGTCCTTTCCCCATCTAACTTTAGGTGTTGGACACCATAAAGATACTCAGCAGTTTCTTTCCTATTTAGTATAGGATGAAAGTTTGCTATACGATTTGCTATAGACCACCTTTTCCTGGTTTGTGGTCCATATATTGCAGTGTTTCCCAATTGGTGCTCCGCGGAACCCTGGGGTTCCGCGGAGCAAAACGAGGGGTTCCACGAGGAGCGGGCGCTCCCCAACCCCCTCTGAAAAAGAGAGAGAGAGAGCCGGCTAGCCAGCAGAGTCATGGGCGGCGAGTTGTGTGGGCTCGTGGTGCCCATGCTCCAGCAATATTTGGAGCTGGAGCGGGTCCCAACCTCAAGACGCCCTCCCACCCTGGCCCCAAAGCGTCTTTCCCCCGTCCCCGTCCCCGTCCCCGTCCCCGTCCCCGTCCCCGTCCCGTCCCTGCCGTGCACAGCCTTCTCTGAGCTCCCCCTTGCTGGCTGCTGCTGCCCTGCGCAGCGCGCTCAAACCAGTGGGTGGGGAGACACCTGGACGTGACGTAACGTCACGGCCCGCGATTTTAAACATGCTGGGCACTGTGTTGCGCCGCATGGCTGAGTTGTGGGTTCGGAGTCCGGGGACAGAGCACAGACTCCAGCCCCGCAAAGTGGAAGGCAGAAGGTACGGGAGAGGGAGAGGGAGGGGAGAGAAGGGAAGGGGCTTGTGCAGAGGGAAAGGGAAAGGGCTGGGAGAGGAAGGTGCTTGTGCGGAGGCAGAGGGGAAGGGGAAGACACCAAAAGGACAGGGGTGGAGGAGAGACAAATGGCAGGGGGCCAAGTGCAGACAATGAGGAAAAGGGCAGGAGGGGAGAGGTGTCAGTGGGAGGGGGACAGGGTGATGCTGGGAGGGGAGAAGGTAAGGGCATTGGGGGCTAGGGGAGGGGAGGTGCTGGGAGAAGGCTTGAAAGAAGGGTTGGGCACGAGGAAGGCTGGGATGGAGCAAGTCATGTGAGAGGGCACAGGGGCATGAGGGGAATGGGGGCAGAGGGTGGTGAGGGGTGGGCATCAGGGAAAAATGGAGCAAAGGGGCAGGGGAAGTGAGGGAAGGGGAGGCACCAGGAAGGTGCAGGGGTAAGAGAAGGTGCAGGTGCCAAGGGATTCTGGGGGTGAAGCAGAAGGGCAGACACCTGAAGTGGAGGGACCACCATCAGAGGAGAGAGGCAGGGCAGGTTTGTAGAGGGAGGTGTTAGAAGAGGGGATGAGGAGGGGTAGCTCACATGATCAGAGTGAGGCTACTGGAGAAGTGAGCACAGGGAGGAGAGAAGGGCTGGTGGAGGGGGGCAGGTTGCAGGAGGGCTGAGGACAGTGAGAAGAGCAGGAGTCAGGACAGCAGAGGAGGGTGAGGAGTAAGGGAGCAGCAGGCACCAAGGGAGCTGATGGAGCAAGGAGGAGACATGGCAGCAGAGGGAAAAGGTAGAGGTTTAAAAATATTTATTAATAACTTGGGTGGCACATCCAAACAAGCCACATGAACTCAATACTGGTGCACAACACAAAATTCATTTTGCTCATGTGAGGAAACTCTTAGGCTATGTCTACACTGGTTGTTTCTTGCAAGAACATCTTGTGCAAGTGTTCTTGTGCAAGAACACATCCACACTGCCATGTGCGAGCTGTGCTTTTGCACAAGAGCATCTATGGCAGTGTGGACACTCTCTTGCCCAAGAAAGTGCCGATGGCCATTTTAGCCATAGGGCTTTCTTGCTCAAGAAATTCATGTTGCCTGTCTACACTGGCCTCTTGCGCAAGAATAGTTGCTCAAAAGGGCTTATTCCTGAGCGGGAGCATCGTAGTTCTTGCAGAAGAAGCCCTGATTTCATACATGAGAACGTTAGCGTACTTGCGCAAGAACACATGGCCAGTGTAGACAGGCAGCAAATTTTTGCGCAAGAGCGGCCGCTTTGGCGCAAGATCGTGCCAGTGTAGACACAGCGAAGGGGAGGGAGGAAGGCAGGGGCAGGGAATCAGCACTGGCTCAACATGTCTACATGGTTTGGGGGAAGGTGCAGGGAAATTGAGCTCAGCTGGGTTGCAGAGTGGGCTGGGCTGGGCTGGGCGTGGGAGGGGCTCAGAGCTCAGTTTGACTGCAGGCGGAGGGAGGTGCCGGGAACCGGGGCTAGACTCAAGGGGAGGGAGGGGCAGGGAATCGGCTCTTGGCTCAGCAGTTTTGTGGGGCTTGGAGGAGGTGCAGGGAAACAGGGCTCAGCTGTGCTGTGGGGGAGGCATGCACGGAACCAGTGCTGGGCTGAGGTGGATGGGGGAGGGCATACAGAACAGACAGGCAGCTCAGCTGGGCTGTGAGGGGCTGCAGGAAACTGGTGCTGCACTCCCTTGGATTGTGAGGGATGGTTTTGGGGGAAGTGCAGGGAACCAGCAGGGGTGGGCAGCTTTGTTTGGTTGCAGGGGATAGAGGTGCAAAGAAGCCTAGTGGGAAAGGGGGGGGGGGAACCAGAAGCCCTGAAATGACCTCCCCTGGTCCAAAAATTCCTCATCTGGGACCAGTCAGGTCTAGAGGGTGCCAGATCAGGGGAGGTCCAACTCCTACCCAAGTCCCCTCCTCGCACCCTCCCTCGTAGCCAGACACCCTACATCCAGCCTGCTTCTGCACCCTACCTACCACCCAGACCTTGTCCCCTTCCGCCCCCCAGCTCCCTCCCAGATCCTGCACCCCATCCCTATCCCGCTCCTTGGCAGCCCTGCCATCCACCCTAGCACCGCCCCTGGCCCCAGCACCTTGCCTCACACCCCAGGACTCAGCACCACCCTGGCCCTGGCCTGGGCCCCAGCACCCTGCCATCCACGCTAGCACCCAGCAGCACCCTGTTCCTTGTCCCAGCACCCTGCCAGTCACCCTAGTGCCCAGCAGGACCGTGTCCCTGACCCCAGCACCCTGCCACCTGAGCCAGCATCCTTCCACCCAGCAGCACCCTCTCCCCAGCCCTAGCACCCACTAGCACTCTGTCCCCTACCCCCACCAGCACATTTGGAACCACATTAGTGAGGCTTGGGGGTTTTTGGAGGAGTTTTTGTTTTTGTTTTTGTTTTTTTGCATCTCACTTGTGTGGCCCCAGCTGACTTTTCTGTGGGTCAGTGACCTTTGACTCAAAACAGGTTCCTCACCCCTCTCATATATAAAGACAATGCTAAAACCTTTTGAGTTTGACATAATATTTTATTTAAAAATGAAGCCTGGCCAGCAAGCCTCAATTGGGACCAAACCCCATTTCACTGCAGCGTCATAACACTCCTGCACCACCTGACCCCAAATCTGAGCCTATCATACACTGGAACCCCTGTCCTGAGCCTCTTACATCCCCAAACTCCTGCATCCCCACATCCTCAGTCTTCTGCCACAACATTCCTCCACCATCCACACATCACAAATCTGTGTCCTGAGCCCATCATACTCACAACCTTCTTGCCCTGAGTCCCTCACATATTGAGCCCAAACTCCTGCACCCTCACATCCACAAGCCCTGGCTTGCTCAGCACCCCAACCTTCCACCTGAGCCCAACACTCCCCAGCCTAGAGCCCCTTCCCCGAGCCAACAGCCCATTCTCCTGCATCCAAATTCCCTCCCAGAGCTTGTACTTCTCACCCCTTCCCACACCCAAATCCCTCATTCCTACCCAACACCTCACTCTCACTAGGTTGAGACGGGTATAAGGGCTGGGGATAGCAAGTGATGGAGAGGAGGGGAACAGAGTGGATGAGGCTTCACGGAAGGGAGATGGGGGGGGATGTCTCGGGGAAGGACTGTGATTTTCATGAATTGGTGGGTCCCTCTCTCCTCCCTGGCCCCCTCCCCCCCCCCTTTTTTTTTTTTTTTGCTTGACAAACCTTGGGGTTCCTTGAAATTCTGAAAAGGGTTCCTCGGCCAAATAAAATTGGGAAACACTGATATATTGCATTGCCTTCTCATTTTTATGTTCGTCAGTATAGTACACAAGAGAGTCCAGTTCAGAACTAAGCTCCAAGAAACTTAGGTAAAGACCTGTGTCTCTAAAGAAAGTGTAACTGGATATCTGATCTATGCGTCAATAATTCAGCCCTAGCTTTTATTTTTTCCAGACCTTTGTGTTTACAAGCAGGCAGTATCCATTATCTTGACTTGGCCTGGAATTTCACCCAGGGTATTAAAATGCATGGTGTTATCCCAACCCTCAGCCTTAATCGAACAAACCAGCAGGTGCCCTATGAGAGCCCCGTAGTCAGTTCTAAGCATGCAAACAGCATCAGCAGAGTGAATGTAGGATAGAAAAATCCTAGTAAAATGTTCTTGTTAGATATTGTAGAAAGAGGAGATTAAGACACCGAATGGGAACTTGAGGTCCAATTCAATTCATGGCTCTGCCACAGATTTCCTGCGTGATCATGAACAAGGCACTTAATCCCAGTGATTTAGTTCCCCTTCTCTAATTGGAGGTTGACAAAATATTCTTACCACATTAGTCCTTTAATAGTAAATGTAGTGTTTGAGGTGCACAGAAGCAGTAGGGATGTGAATGGTTAACCGGTAAGCATCACCCTTACCAGGTAATGATTAACAGTTACAGTTCATTGACGGGCTAGAGCAGCCTCCCTGCCTGCTGCGGGCAGGGGTCTGTTCCAACCCAGCCAGATCAGCTCCCTTTCAAGGCAGACCAAGCCCAGTGCACCATGGGCAAGGCCACTCCAGCCTGGCTACCCATCCACCCCCATTTAACCGGTTAACCAGTTAAATATAACATTTAACCAGTTGACTAATTAAATGAAATTTCACATCCCTAATAGGCAGAGAAGAGCAACTCTTACCCACTACATTGAGATTCCATGTCTTTAAAGAACTATGTGCTGCATAACCATATTTTTGATTCGACAGGTTTGTGTATGAGCCATTTTTCATATCAGATACGTAGCAGTGGTAAAATATCTCCTGTTGCATTTTGGCAGGGTGATGTCAGTAAAGCTAGCCATTGCAGGGAATTTTTTATCCTGGGTGGGGCGTGTGTTTGTTTGGTTGGGTTTTTTTGCACAGGAGTTCCAAAAGAGCTTAGTAACTTATCTAATTCCTGATGAGTACGTTTGTAAAACTGTCTGCGGAAGCTAAGCTCTTCCCTTCTACAGTAGGGGACATGAGATCATTGATAAAGGATGCATGAGCATTGTTTAAATAAATGAAAAGTATCAGTCTATAATTTATTGCCACATGTATTTTTAATTGCCAGTATAACACAGTTAATGTGAATACTCACTAACTTGCAATTAAAGCATCTAGTTTATATAAAGTAGACTTTTGATTCCTTCACCTATATATATATATATATATATAAAATCTCCTTATGTGTATCTGTAGAACCCTGTTAAACTGAAAATTATGCTCTTTAAAATGTAATTCTGGGAATCTAGTTGTGTGCTTAGCTGCTCAAGCAATCCAAACTGCATTTGTCCATTGGATAATCTGTTTCTTTGGGCTGATTTTGGAATGTGATCATGAGCTCTCCTACCCATGCCTTTTGTAATAAAATGTGCTGTACTAAGTTCCATGGATACTTCTGTGACCATGCAGAGGAATGTCAGCCCCCATTCTAGAATCTGTCTTTTTGGAAATCTAACTCTTGTTTTTCTTTTTTTCTCTTCGTTATTGTTTACTTGATGTTCTTGTCACTTTTTTGCCTCTGTTTTGCTCAGGTGGCTTCGGTGCTGCTCCAGTGTTTGGCAGCCCTCCCACTTTTGGGGGGTCCCCTGGGTTTGGAGGGGTGCCAGCATTCGGTTCAGCCCCAGCCTTTACAAGCCCTCTGGGCTCGACGGGAGGCAAAGTGTTCGGCGAGGGTACAGCTGCAGCCAGCGCTGGAGGATTTGGGTAAGTTAAATGTGGGTTTAGGGTTTGGGAAATAAATGTTCTTACTTGATGCAAAACTCTTATGCTTCATTCTGTATCCAGTAGATTTTGCAAGTAAAGAAGGGTCTAGAGATCTGAAGTACATAGCTGACCAATGGGCCTCTTCATTAGAAAAACCTACCTGAAAGGAAAACTGCAAAAGCCAGTAGTTCCTATTTCTGAACATGCTGGCCCCAATGAAAGTAACAGGTTTTTGTTTGAATTTGGGAACTTTCAAATTGAATCCTAGAATACAGAAGCAAGACCACATGTCTGAGTATCAGTTTATTCCTTATTTGCACACTAACAAGTGTGCCTTCCAGTCTCGTTCTAAATGTGCCACACAAAGCAGCTTGTTTCATTTCCCTGTGGAATGATAAATGTGTTTAATCTCTAGACTCATCCCCACCTTTGGGGCTGGGATAGAGATTTTTGAGAAGAATTCAGTATGATAACTCATCCCTGCACAGACCATACTAGTAATATGTGGTAGACTCTAGAGATGAGGTACTGATTTTACCTCTTTTTTTCCACTTTTGATCACTTACATGGCTCTAAAATTGTATCTCGCAGCAGATAGCACTTTATTCCCCATTCAAACCCTGTGAAGCAGCAAGTGATTCACCCCACACCTTAGAATTGATGGTAGATATCTAGCTTTCAAGGCTACCCTTTCCTGAATGTTCACATCCCATGATAATCAACCCCAGTCATTTTCTGCAGGGAAGTCTTGTAGAACTGTCTGTTGCAAGGTCCAGTGGAGAAGCCACTAGCTTTTATTTTTTTGCCCTCTGTTGTAATTTCCCCAATCTCAGTGTTTGCATATCTCACAAGTGTCTGCACTGGGTTTGGAGAGGAGCTATCTTTACATAATGCACTTCAGTATTTGCAAATGTTAACAAGTTAATCTCAACACCCTCATGCAGTGGTCAGTTAGATGTTCTTCAAAGCCCACTGTACTCCATGGCAAGCTCATGGTAAATTCTACCTCAAGGCCCATGAATTCTGTAGTACTGCAGTGCAGCAGACTGGAGAGTCACTTCAGATAAGCTAAAATTGGAGGGGTTTGTTCATTCAAATCTAAAAGCAAACACAGGGACTATTGCACTAATTGTATTTAATTAGCTCCGAAACACAATTTATGTTGCTCTGTCCTAGTTGCTTTCAGTTGCTCTTGTGTGTTCAAAACACGTGCAGGGAATAGCAGTGCTGAAATGTCAAGTCTCATCATTAGGACTCTGAGTTATCTCATTTTCAGGAACGCAGCAATTCACATCAGTGAGAGTTCTTAAGGAATTGAAGACTTGGGAAGGAAGAGGCTTGCGCTCAGTCGTCTTCACAGCTTGAGAAGTTAGAGACTTAGGCAGCTTTGAGATCTTATTCCAAGAGATTTAGAGTCCAGTTTTTAAAAAAAAAACTAATGATGGGAATTGGATGTCCAGATTCTCTAGGTAGCATTGAAATCCCACCCTAATGGCTTAAATCAGTTGTGCCCGAACTTTTCCTGTCACACCCTCTCTCTCCGCTCCCCCCTTTTGTAATGGAATCTGTCTGCGGCCCCCCCCCCCCAACATTACAGCAGAGGAACTTGAGCTGATGGTGGAGCGAGAGGCAGAACTACAGATGGGGGGAAGAGCTAGGGCTAGAGATGAAGCTGTCCTAGGGATGAAGAGGGAATGGGGGCAAGGTGGGAATAGGGCTGAAGTGGGGCTCAGTGATGCTCCCTCTCAACCTCCCGTAGAAGCTAACCTGGGTCCTGCCACATGCCTCCTGAATATTCATCAACATGTGCCCCAGTTTAGGGACCACTGGCTTAAATTGACATTTGGCAAGTCAGTTCATCTCTCTGTGTCTCTGTTTTTCCATCTGTAAAATAGGGATAATGATCCTAATCCCCTTTGTTCTCACTTTGGTCTCTACTGAGGGGAGCTGTGTAAGAAGTAGGTAATATATGTGACAACCTAGACTTTGGAGCACAATTCATTGCCAGGCAGATTCTTCTGTACAGTCTATAGCTGCAAAATTGCGTAATATGCAAGGCCTAGTGTTATCTTCATTGTATAGATTGGGGGTGGGGAGTGGAGCTGGCTTGAGAAACTGAAATCCAGATGAAGTCGTTTGCCCCAGGTGTTGGAGGTAGGACAAGTACTTAGCTCCTTCAAGACTTGTGCTCAGCCCATTAGACAACGTTGCAAGCTCAGCCATGTACTTCGTTACATCATTTCTTAACAGCTTGCATCGCTTTGAGGAAGTGCAGCAAAAAGCAGTTTGTTTCTTGAGACCTGCAAAATTCTGTGTCAAATCTAAAGGCAAGTTGGGATGGGACAGGCCTTCACTGGTGCCACCTTAATGTCCACTCCCTCCAAACTCTCACTTTCACAATGACACTACATGAGAAAATCCCTGAGAATTTGGATCAAAACCAGATTGACAGGATAAGGTGTTAACAGGTTGCATCTCCAGCTCTAGAATTGGAACTTATACCATTAAAAAGTAAGTCAGTTGTTTGTACTCTTATCTCTCCTAGTCTCTTTCAACAGCCATTTGGTTTAGTAGCAGCTGAAAGGTTGAGGCAGTTAAACCGCAGGTTTCTTTGTTGCTAATTTTACCTCAAGTTCTTTTCATATCTAGTTACATGGTTTGTTTTCTAAAGCCACAGAGCTGTAAAAACCTGTTGTCAGACACTGCTGGCCTTTCCTCCCCCTCTTAAAAATATCACTAAGAAAAGCAAGATAGCCCACGCTTTATTTACAATCAAGAGCAAAAGCCATCTGCAAATAGCCACATCAAGAATCCTATTTGGTGCTGGAAGTGGCTAGCAGGCTTACTTGTTGAATTGCAAAGTCACTGAAGTGCTTGTCTGAATCTGATACCATATATGGAAACTACCTGCACAGATCACTGTCTCAAAGAGAGCAAGGCAGAGAGGATTACTTGTTTTTTTAGCAGGAGATTTGCATGCAGCACTTCTGCAAGGGCTGTTGCTTTTTGAGAAGTATGTTTTGATGCTTCAGATGTACTCTTGATCTGGATGGATGGAGAAGTGGATTAATTCAATGCCGATTCAGATTGAGCATCACAAATGAATGGAACTTGCTGGGCTCAGCCTACTGCCTACTTGACATTTTATTAACAACAGGAAACAAGCACACTGTTTGACTTGGCTGACATTGCTGTCTGCATTACTCAGTTCTCAGGTGCATTGTCAGAGCTTTGTGTGGGGAAACTTTAATAGCTCATGCCTGCACTATGCCCAGTTCAAGATATATCAGTGGTATAAGCCCATTGTTTTCAAGCATAAATAGAGCATACAACATTGGAAGAGGTATTGGTGCCAGTGGGACCCATGTTAGATGGAATTATCATGCCATGTCATTGATGTGATACCGGTGTTGGTGTATTTAAAAAGAAATATTTACCTGAACAGTGCTTGGTTGGATGGGGTGAATGGACGAAGGTCGATCTGGTTCTGTCTATAAAAAGACATTTGTTTGTTATTTTCATAGTGTGTCCCCAAAAACTGTAAAGTTAATAATACAAAGGGATTTTAAAAATGGTTATAATAGGTCAAATGAAAGAAGTGTCAAAAGCAAGGAGAGGTTCAGGAAGGAAGAAGTATGTGTACTTCAAAATAGGGAGGAGAAGGGAAATAAGACTGGAGAAGGCATTCTGGGTTAGGCTGAATAAGGCACTGCCCTGGGAATCGGGAGACTGGGTTCTAAATCCAGCTCTGTTCTACCCCTTGCCCTGTGACCCTGGGCAAATCACACAACCCCTAAGGCCTGTTCTTCCCCTCTGTAAGACACAGTAATGATGCAGCATTTTAGAACTGGATGGATGAGAAATGGCGCCGGTGGTAATTTATTATATCCCCATGAGGGCAGGAGTTGGGATTTTGTGGCATGAAAATGCACCACGGTTGCTTGTCATATGTTAAGGTGAACTTTTTCCCCATGTGCTCACTTGTTTCCTCTGAAGAGCAGGTGAGCAGAAGGCTGGCTGTGGTACTCTGCGGATTCTTAATGAAACCAAGAAATAAGCATCTCACAATAAGTGGGTATATCGTAAAAGAGTTCTGAGGCCTCAGGGAATGCTGCTTTTGGGGGGCAGACACATGGTCTTCCTTTGAGTGCTGAAGCATTTGTGAGTGTTTTGTTCTCTTTGAATTGCAGTTTTGGTGGCACCAATAACAATACCGCATCGTTTGGCACCCTGGCAAATCAAAATGCTCCTACATTTGGGTCGCTGTCCCAACAGACTCCTGGTTTTGGCACGCAAAGCAGTGGATTCTCTGGCTTTGGATCAAGCGGAGGAGGTAAGAGAAGCTGAAATGTCCCTGTCAGAGAGTGAAGAGGGGGAGACCTAACAAGGTTTACAAAGCTGGGAGTGGGAGGAGAATTGAGCATTATATTTTTCCCCTTTCTGATTACAATGAATGCATATTTCCATTTCTTGTTTGGATTTACCCCGAATTTGAGAGAGTGGAGGCTACACAGGCATCAGGTGGATCTCTGCCCAGAACTCTTAACTGGCAGAATACAAGTGAACACAACCTGCTTTGCTTGTAACCAAGAGCACTGGACTCACAGTATCTCTTGTTCTGCCTAAGCTCTCACAATAGCTGCTCTTACAATCTTGGGTCTCAAAATGTTCTGTATCTGCAAAAGCAACGAGGAGTCCTGTGGCACCTTAAAGACGATCCAGTTTATTTGGGCATCAGCTTTCATGGGTAAAACTCTTCAGCAGATGCAGCAGAGGGAGTTGGTGAGGAGTATGGGCTAAACATAGCCCTTGAGTGCTTTTCTCAATGGGACTCCTGTTCCAGAGCTGACCTAGAATATTGAGGAACAGATGTTGATGGAGCTGCACTAATTTGCATGGAGGCGAGGTTATTAGAAGGCACACAGCCCTGTTTGTGCTCTCCTTGCTCTTGCTTGCACAAAAGCAAGTTCCACCTTTTTAAAACCAGCAATTTGTTTTTATGGCAATGCCAACAACTGTTTTTATTACACACATTGGCTGCAAATGAGATGGGTTAGGTCATCAGTAGTAAAGGCTCTCACTTGCAAGGTGAGGCAGGCCACATTTTTTTCTCGGTGACAGTTTTGACATTCATTGTTTGCCCATCCTTTCTCTAGGGATGTTAAATTTAGATTAAATTGGCTAATTGAATAGTCGATGCAATTTGCATCGACTGTTCGATTAGTCGATAAAGGCGCCTCCAACTTTGAAGGGTAGCAACAGTCCCAGGTCTGTTGCTACACTTCAGAGGTGAAAGCGCTGCTGGGAGCACGGGGCCAGAGGGGGACTCAAGCAGTCCCCTGCTGTCCCTGTGCTCCCTGAGGCATTTTCCTGCAAGAGTCTGGCCCCAGACTCCATGTGGCACTGCTGCTTTGAAACACCACCTCCTCTTCTCTTCTTCTCCCCACCCCCCACCTCTTTCTGATAGCAAGTGGGGGGAAGCGACTAGTATGTCGACTATCCAACAAACATTTGCTTATCGGATAGTCGACTAGTCGTTCACATCCTTACCTTTCTCTGGCCTAATTTGGGAGGAGAGATCTTCTAATGCAGCAGTTCCTAACCCAGGGTCTTGAGGTGTCTGTCAAGTGGAGCCAGCATTATATTTGCTGGGGCCTGCAGCAGAAAGCTCAACTCCCACCGCAAGGGAAAGAGCCCGGGGCCCTGCATCTTACCACACAGAAGTGAAGCTGAAGTAGTGTAGCTTTGGGGGAGTCCCTGTGGGATAGGACCCCAGGCAGTTGCCCTGCTTGCTACCCACTAGTGCCAGCTTTTACAGTTGTGACATAGGTGGTATGTGAAGTTTTTAGCATGCTGGGAGCAGGGGAGGCTCAGAAAGAAAAAGGTTAAGAACCCCCTTTCTAATGGAGTATGGGAGGGTGAACCTGCTATGTGTCGCATGCATTCTTTATGCCTTTAACAGTAATCCTTTAATCTTGCGTTTCTCTCAGGCTTTGGCTTTGGATCATCTAACACGTAAGTACCCATCACTGCCTTGTATCTGATTTTCCTTTAAATATATAAAAAGAACTAGAATAGAAGTGCTAGATAATGTGTGAAAGGAAGCTATGGAACGCACACTAAAATGCTAATCCTAGTTGAATTTTTAAGCAACAAAGGAAAATTGTTATTTCATTCTCTCATTTCTCCTTTTAATAGTATTATCCACAGCTCGGTAGATGGCAGCTTTCTTCAGCATGTCCTTTCCTCTCTTATGGGGGATTATGTAGTACTTTTTTTTCTTGATTGCAAAGTGCATGGTAGGGATGGGTAAATATCTATTCCCATGGTAGCCATGAAATATGGTGCAAAATACCAGATCATCTTCCTGCTCAGAATGAGGCTTTATTTTTCTAGTGGTTCTGTTACTCCTAGGAGATAAGTTTCCTATTTCTATTCCCCCCTCTGCCACTGAGTTACTGGGTTGCCTTAAGCAAGTAATTTAAACTTTGTGCTTCTGTTTCTCCATCAGCAGAATAAATGTCAGCATATCTACTTCACATGTATGTTGAGACAGTGTTGTTAAACCTCAGAGCCTCAGTGGAAAGGTGCAGGAAGGCTAGTGAATTCTATTAAAGAGCTTCCAGTGGTACATTGACTGGTATGGAGGTTCTGGGAAGCTTTAGATATTTGCTAGATTGCTAGAGGTGAAAAGGGACTCCAGCTTTCTCACTTACCTTGTGCTGCTGTTTCATAGATCCACCTCGGGGTTTAGTGGTTGGAGAAGCTGAGAGGGGATGTTCTCAAGCTCCTTCCACCCATTCTGTGATCGGCCAAGCCAGAGTTGCTCTGATTGGAGATCCCTTCACGATCAAGCATCAGATCAGCTTTCCTTGGAAATGTCAATTCTTCTATTTCCCTTTTTAAAAACACTTGATGCTTATTTTTATGCAGTAATTATTCTCGCTCTTTAATAAACTGTGTTATCTGCTTCAGTGTGGTGTGTGTGGAAGAGTCTTTCCAGCATGTGTCTTGAAAAAATCAGCTTATATTATATCACCTCCATGTGGACTGGATATAGATGCTGTTAAAGCAGGGTTGGGGAACCTTTTTTGAATTGGGGGCTGCCCACCCACAGAAAAATCAGTCGCAGTCCGCACACAATGAGAAGCAAAGAAAACCAAAACAAAACCTTCACTGACATGGCCCCTGGTGGGGAAAGAGAGAGACACTCCCCTTATTCCCCCTTACACACCAGACTGGAGGGGGGCCCAGCCTAGTAGATTTTGTGTTGTCCAGTTCTGTGGTCAGGTACCGGGGGTGGGGCTGGAGCACCAGTGTGGGCCCTCCAGTGCGGGGGGAGGGGAGCATGAGCCTCGGGGGCCAGATCCCAGCAAGCCAGGGACCGCATCCAGCCCTCGGGCCTGAGGTATCCCACCCTTGTGTTAAAGGATGCCTCTTGCCCAGCCCACCTACGTAAGAAGGAAGAGGATAATTTTTGGTGTACACCAGTGTAGCTTTCACTAAAATCAGTGGAAGTCGTGGTCTTTTTTTTATGACTGGGCAAGTATTTTTGACCCATCAAGCGACAGCTGTGTGCACACTCACCTCACTAAAATTCCAAGAACCATGGACCCAGTCTGAGCCTGCAGCTTACTGGGGAAGTGGAACGTCAGTTCAGATGAAAAATGAGGAGAGCGTAGCACAAGTATTGTTAACAGCTACACTCAGCAAGGGGCTGGAAAGCAAGAGCGCTCTCCTTCATTTTTTGCAAAGCCTACTGTAAAAATTAGCACCACTGAGTCCCCTTTATAGGAAAAACTTTGAGCCTTTGTACTAAAAGTATGACATCCATCTAGAGACACTAATGCTTTTCATCTTGTAGCTTTGGGCACTGGATCCTTTTGTCAGTGCCACTTTTACCAACCCCATCAGATACTTTTTAGTGGTTCCCCACTCTGGTCAGAAGCATTTGTGAATTTGTCTTGTATGTGTTTACTTGAAAATATTTAGCAAATGTTTTTAAAGCATGCCTTGAAGGCATCCACAAAAACATTTTCTCTCTCTTTTAATGCATCTGACCTCCATGAAACCCCCAAGTGATGTAATGGATTTTCTCTGCACTGTGAAAGATCCATTTGTACTACTTGATAGTAGTTTGTGTCGTATTCTGTCCTGTTACTGTCAGTATAACATAGTGGTTCTAGTAGGAGACTTAAGAATATGGAATAGAGCAATGTTTCAAATGAGAAGCTTTCTAATCTTATTTTAAATAGACGTGCAACTATGTGATAGGAAAATATTATCTTGGTCTGGGGTGACATCTGGGAGCAGAATTGGTTGTTGAAATGATAGCTGTGTGTATACATGCAGCAAGGCAATTTTAGGTTGGATGTGAGGGAAAAGCTTTCCAACAGTAGGGATAGGTAATGAATGGGCTTCTAAGGGAGGTTGTGGAATCACTGGAAAAATTTTAATAACCATTTAGACAAACACCTGTCAGAGATGGGCCAAATGTCAGCAGCAGGGGCTGGACTTAATGAGCTCTCAAGGTCCCTTCCAGCCATACGTTTCTGTGGTTCCTGTGGCCGGTGATGACTTCATTTTTACTGTGTCCAGTTTGCAGCTCTGTATTGAAAGCAGTCTCTCATATTAGCAGTTTCCTGAAAAATCCCTGTTGTTTGGGGTTCCTAACTCCAATTGACAAGTAGGCCTAGCAGCTGACCTTCTCTCATCCCAGTTGTGGAAGGTGCCCTTCATGTGTGTCTACAGCAACACCCGTTTATCAACTAGGAGTGAAACTGGTAAGTGTGGTTTAAATAGATGGTCATAGAAATGCAGGGTTTGTTTAATGTGTCTAGGAAAGAGAGGAAGTTGTTCTTAGATGGGGGCAGGCTTTTATGCAGCTGTAAATACTAGGGCTCTACTCACACCCTGCAGGTCATGACCCATGCGAGGTGAAATGGCACTGCTTCAGCCCCTCTACTACTAATGCAAAAGGATATGTCTACACTTACCCCCTAGTTCGAACTAGGGAGGCAAATGAAGCATACCAAAGGAGTAACAGTTAATTCGAGGGAAGGGTTTTGGATCGGACTACCGAGTCTACACGCGGCGAGTTAATTCGGGCGACTGGCATTTTAAAATGACGACCGGCTGCGAATATGCTAACCAAGCATGGGATATTTAAATCCCGCACTTCATTAGCAACTTCGGTATGCTTCATTTGCCTCCCTAGTTCGAACTAGGGGGCAAGTGTAGACATACCCAAACGCAGTATGTAGATAGGGACTATCTCCTGGAATTTTGTTGGAGAAAACTGATGCTGAAGTTCCAAAGAACTAAGGAGAAGGGGTATATATGAGAGAACTTAGAGCAGGGATGGGGAACTTTTTTTGGGTCGGGGGCCACTGACCCACAGAAAAATCAGTCGAGGGCCACGCACAAGTGAGAAGCACACAAAAAAAAAAAACCCTCAGTGACGTAGCCCACAGCTGAGGAGAAAGACACTCCCCACCTTGCACACCAGAGCTTAGGTGTGCCCTTCCTTAGAGTTTATGTTTCCAGCCCTGTGGTGGGGCAGCAGGGGAGCTGGAGTGCCAGCACAGGCTACCCCATGCGGGCAGGGGCCCTGAGCCTTGGGGGCTGCGTCCAGGCAAGCGGGGGGCCTGAGGTTCCCCACCCCTGACTTAGAGTGTGGCATCATTGTGCATGAACCTTGACTACACCCCAGTCTCACCAGGGCTAATTGCGCTGCTGCCATCCCTGTGGTTTCCTCCTTACTTATAAATAGAAGCTGGTTTGGCCCAAGCTGTTGACCTTAAATTCTTTGCATTAATCCTCCATCACTGTGGCATGTGACACCTCCTAGCAAGGCCATATCAGCTGTGCTCCCCCAGATAGCAAACAGGCCACTTGCAATGAAGCAGATTGGCTTGGTAAGAATGTGAGGCTGGCATGTTAAGCCATTTTCAGTTCTTTTTTAGGACGATGGGAGCAGTTGGGGGTCGCCCCTCCTCTTGCTCAATACCTGTTGATCTTTTTTCCCTGCTGAAGGGGCAAAAAGATTGCTTCAGACTTCAAATCAAAGAAAACCCTTGTGGTTTTGTCCTGCCTGCAGCCACCCCTCGATCATAGTAAGCAAGTTCTGTAGTGAAATGGCTGGCACCCAACACCTGAGGCGTGTGGGCATCCAGTTTAGCTATGCAAGAAGCAGAGTCACATAGAGAAAGCTGTGATCGTTGGCGTGCAGGAATTACGTGCATTTTTATTGGATGGCTCGAGGACTTTTATTGGACGGCTCGAGTATATGGAGACTTTCCCTTATAGCTCGGTGCACTTCAAATCCAACCCAGGCTGCTAGTCGCCGAAAGTCATTACCATCTGACAGCTGTTCAGTGGCCTGTCTGTGAGCTGTTGGCTTCTGTCCAGTTTCTAGTGGGCAGGTGTCCACATCAGAGAATAAAGCAACTACCCCAGTTAGTGCCCTTGTTGGCAGTCCTAGCAAAGACACCATTGCTGCATGGTGCTTAAACTTCCCTAGTTCTGTTGCCTCAGATTGGCTAATCTTTAAATAGCCATTAATCTCAGGAGAGCAAGTGCACCCCAGGGATGCCTTGAAGGTGACCTGTGAAAGGAGAGAAACTGTGGTTTGAAAGACTTTTGTTAGAGGTGGGTTTTTCTGCTTTGTTTATCTTTAGATATTTAAGTCTCTCTTTCTTGTGTGGTTCTCTAACTCCTAGGCTGAGGGATCCCAAGAGTATCTGTGAATGGTATGCAGATGTCTCTGCACAGCCCGTGACAAAATGGGTTATAGACTGAAAAGTAAGACTGCTTCCCTGGTAAGATGCAAAGTTGTGACTTAGGCCTGGTCTGCACTGGGAGTTTAGGTCAAACTTAGCCACATTAGGTCCAATTTCTGAACAATGAGTCCACAGCACCACGCCTGTTCCATTGACTTTTAGGGCCGTTAAAGTTGATTTTGGTGCGCCAGCTTTTCATGAAGAGTATCTGCTAAATTCAACCTTGTATGGTCGACTTTACAATAGTGCAGACACAGTGCTGTGAAAGTTGACGTTCTTGGTCTCCGGGAGATGTCCCACAGTGCCCTGCTGTGACCTCTCTTTCAACACTGCTGCTCTCCAGGTGAACAGGAAAAGCCCCAAGAAAATTAAATTTCATTTCCTGTGTGGCCAGCGTGGCAAGCAGACCTCAAGAAGGTAGCATGCCTGGCCATGAATTCCCAAGGGTCACAGATGAGCACCAGCATGGAGTGTAAATTAGACATACCAAAATTGCTAATGAAGCGGGGATTTAAATATCCCACGCTTCATTAGAATAAAAATGTCCATCGCAGCAATTTGCCGGCAAAAAGCGGCAGTCTAGATGGGGATCAGTTGACAAGGAAAGCCTTTTCTGACCGATCCCTTATGCCTCGTGCAACGAGGTTTACAGGATCGGTCGGAAAAGGCTTTCCTTGTCGACCGATCCCCATCTAGACTGCCGCTTTTTGCTGGCAAATTGTCGTGTCGGAAAAAGCGGTGGCCATTTTTATTCTAATGAAGTGCGGGATATTTAAATCCCCGCTTCATTAGCAATTTCGGTATGTCTAATTTACATCCCTCTGGCAACAGAGGGATGTAGTCTAGAGACATACCCAATGAGCTTAGCTAGCCAGTCCATGGATTCCTCCTGAGATGACACTTTAGTAACATTGGGCAGCAGCTTAGAGGACAGCATGGATGAGGAAGAGGAGGAGACTGGCCAGCAGGGTAGCAGAGCACAGACAGCCAAGGCATCTTTATTTGAAGACAGTCCCCTCCTCCCTAGATGTCTCACAGCCAGGCCCTGATCCCAGGCAGGGCACTTCTAGTGATTTCACATATTTTATCAAGCTGTAAGTGGGTTAAGGCAGTCGGGTATGATCTGCGGCAGCCACTTTGCTTACACAGCGGGGGTTCCTTGGAATAGCTTGATGACGTGTCTGGAGACGGAGTAGGAATCTTCCCTGCACATCTCCATAAAGCTCCCCTAGAGGAACTCTTTGATCCTTCTCACGAGGTTTCTGGGGAGATTTGCCTCATTCTGTCCTCCGTGGTAGGACACCTTCCCATGCCAAGCCAGCTGTAAGTGGTCTGGTGTCATTGCAGCACAAAGCATTACAGCATAAGGTCCAGGTTTCTGGCCACGTTGTCAGCATCTGCTCCCTGTCACTCTGATTCGGAGAAGACCGATATCTCGCATGGCAGCCTGGGTGAGGCAGGGGAAACTATTAGCTAATGCCGCTGCAGAAAACCTCTGTTTGCTCATCCCCGATGAAGCCTGGCTTGAGCCCCTACCCTGTCACCAAGCCCAGATTCCCTTCGCCCTCCGCGTGCTCCTGCAGGAAAGGAAAGTTGCATTCTCCTGGCAAATGGAGGGTGCCGAACCCACAGGTCCCACATTAACCCTTGCCCTGCTTTGCTGCCATGCTCAGACCTCCTCCTCCCCCTCCTCAGGCTCGAGCCCCTGTCTGCCCCTTACCATGCCTACCACCAAACTGAGTCCAGCTGCTCCCCCAAGAAGTCTGTGGTGTACTTGCTGCATAGTGGGCCTTAAAGACACAACAGTGACCTTGTACATAACACATCCTTCTGGTCTTTAGACAGACCTTCCTTTTATGCTAAGAGATTAGGTTTTATGCTCAACAGGGTATCTCCTGTTCACTTCCCCAGCTCCACCAGCTTTCTGGCTGGCACAAATCCGCAGGCGAAAATGGACTAGGGATGAAGTGTTCAAGGAGCAAATGCGATCTGCCCACTTGGACAGAGAGTGCTTAAACGAGTGGAGGAATACGCTACCCCTGGAGGTGCGAGCGGAGCATGAGGACAGGAGTGTGCAGGGAGCTGGAAATGAATAACCAGGAGACAGTCTTGATGACCATGGCGGATGTGATGAGCTGCATGGTGGCCTTCCAGGACAGCTTCATGCACAAACACCCCCTCTTGCGGACCCACGATCCCTCCTCACCAAGTTTCATAGGCTTCTCTCCCAGGGGTCCTAGATCATGAGAGAGTCATGGGCAGCCTCACACTGACCCTCCAAGGATGTGTCCCAAAGCAAAAGGCAGTCCTTCTACCTGTGATCACTCCTCTCTCCCCCTCACCCCCCAAAGCTACCAACCTGAACTTCTTTTCTGTCCCTGCTGTGTTCCCTAAATAAAAGTGTATTTTTTTAATCGTCTCTTTTGCTTGTTAACAAGCAAGCACACTGAATGCAGGAGCACCTCAGTAAGAGCAATGTGCATGATTCTTGAATCACTGGCCATTCGTAAAGCTCTCTTTCAAAGCCTCTCTGATTTGCAGTGCCCCTTGATGTGCTCCCCTTACTGCCCTGGTGTCTGGCTGCTCATAATTACTAGCTAGTCGCTGAGCCTCAACACCACCCCACCACCATATAAGTTTCCCCCTTACTCGCACAAATATTACGGAGCACCAGCTGGCTGCCACAACAGCAGGAATGTATTTTTCACTGAGGTCTAACCTAGTTAGACTGCAGAACCTTCCCTTTAAATGCCCAAAAGCACATTCTCCCACCACTCTGCAGTTGCTCAGCCTGTAGTTGAACTGCTCCTGACTGTGGTCTAGGCTGCCCATGTTCGGGTTCATGAGCCTCAGGAGCCCCCACTGGTAATTTTCCAGGCAGGAAAGAGATGCAGCTTGACAAACAGGCAGGAATTCTTAAAGAAGTGCGCGTCATGCACCTTTCCCGACCATCCCACATTGATATCGGTGAAACAACTCTTGTGATCCACCAGTGCCTGCAGCACCATTGAGAAGTACCCCTTACTCTTTGGCAAGGTGGTTGAGTGCCAAGATGGGGATGTGTTTTCCGTCTATCGCCCCATCACAGTTAGGGAAGCCCATTGTGGCAAAGCTATCCGCTATGTTTTGCACGCTTCCCAGAATCGCTACCTTCCATAGCAGAAGTATATTGATTGCATTGGCCATTTGGATCACAACAGCCCCCGCTGTAGGTTTCTCCACTCCAAATTGATTCCAAACTGATTGGTGGCTTTCTAGCAGTGTAAGCTTCTACTGGGCAATTACCACTTCCTTCCCCACTGTCAGAGCGGGGCTCATTCTAGTATTCTTGCACTTCAGGGCAGGGCGAGGGGGGGAATAATTCACAAACTTCCATGAAAGAGGCCTTATGTATGCAAAAGTTTTGCAGCCCCTGCTGATCATCCCATAGCTGCATTACTATGCGACCCACCAGTCTGTGCTTGTCTCATGTCACCAGCATTCCACTGAGTCTAGAGGATTGAATGCGGCGGCATGTGCCAGTTGCTCAAATCAAGTGTTTTCCAGCAGAGTATGTTCATGGCTTCCTGAGATTCATCCTCCTTCCAGTGGACCCTGGATATGCTCCAGCATATGGCGCACCATGGTTAATATCTATGTATTTTAGAAATGTGCATCTGAGTCTGTTTGTTTGTTCAAAACTCCTAAACAGTAAGGGCTTCATGTAGGGGTTAGGGAAATGGCTGCATTCACAGAAACCGGGGTATGGCAGTTAATGGGGCTAGCACCACCAAATTGGGTCGGCAGCTTCCTTTTATCCTAACTTAAAGCAAGATCAGGGTTTGGTTGTGCCGGACAATAGGAAGTCCCTGGAATTGGGCTGTTTTCCATAACATGGAAAGGGAGGAGCTGATTGGGGGAGAGCAATATGTAGAGTGACTCCTAGGGGCAATGAGCATGGGGAGAGCTATACCACTGGGGGTAGCCACACCACCAAGAGAGTGGCCAGCAGGGCTTGGGCGCACCATCTTCCCTGCCACCAGACTGGGTAAGTAGCCTTGCCCCAAACCCTTCCCTTCCCACTGGCCCTTGGCCACAGTGCCAGAAGGTGGGAGGGAGAAAGCCCTGCCAGATGGGAGGCGAGAGAAGAGGCCCCTGCCCAATGGGACCCCTGGCCCTGAGACCCTTTTCACCCTTCGAAACCTCACTCTTACACCCCCCCGTATCCATAGTCCTCTGCCCTGAGCCCCCTCATGAATCCCCCACCTGGCTCCTGCCCACACATCCCTAAGGCCCTACCCTGACTCCTTCAGCCCCACACATCACCAGCCCCTGGCCCTGAAGGACCAGGACAATGCCAGGTACGTCTTCCAGTGGTTGCCATGTTTTGATGCTCAAAGGGATCATCAATGGGTTCCATGCTTACACTGTGATGGCATCTGCACAAATAATCGGGGGGGGAGGCCAGAGCATGAAAAGACTGTTTGCCATTGCTTTCAGGCAGGGGGGAGGGAGGAGATGAATACATTATGGGATGCTGATGGTATGTACCCAGAACCACCCGCTGCACAGTTTTAGTCCCAATGTGTTGTGGGAGCATAGCCCAGAATGCAGAGGGGTGCAGGAACTGTGCATTGCTCTCAAAGTCGACGGTGTATATCCCGAGTAGAGATGCACTATTTCGAACTGTGCTGAATTCTTGCACGCAGTGGGGACATGCACCTTCAACTTTACAAAATCAGGCGCTAAAAAATCAACCCTAATAAATTCAACCTTGTCCTGCAGTGTAGATGAGGCCATATAGATTCTTCCCATCTGTGTATTTCAAGAGGGTAGCCAGCCAGGTTGGGGAGAAACCAGACTGGTTATTCCTTTTCTCAGTTTTATGTAACAGAGGAAGGAAAAAATCTTCCTTTTTTGTGGGAGGGGATGTTCTTTTGGGGCCTTTTGTCCATCTTGAAGATGAAAAACAATTATTTTCCTTTCACTTTTAAATGCCTTATTGGATCATGTGAACTATCTATCCCTTTTCTACTCTTGTTGGCTTAAAACATGGATTCCCTGCCTGCAGTAAAGTGCTTCTGGCTACATTTCTGGACAGGCAGGAGCAGAGGAACTTTGGGCACCAGTCAGGACTGAAATTGGGAGGGGGAGGTGGAAATATTGAACCATCTGTTTTTTGCCTGGGGAGCAGCTCTTATCAGGAGACTGCTTCTTTCCTTGGTGTACAAGCCACGGTGTGTGTGGCCTCGTCTGGCTGCTCCCAATGACTGCTGGGGGAAGGTGTGACATTGCTCCAATTGCCTGTGTTGGTGGGAGCCACTCCGCTACTTATAAATAGAAACCCATCCAGACAAGGGGCCTGACCAGAGATTCCCTGCATTGTTTTCAAACCTTGGAGGGATTGTTCAGGCCTAACGCAAGAGCAGATTTCCAGACCACATCACACTAGAGTGCCATGTGTACGTATATATAGCTGGAGGCCTCACCTTGTCCTCTAGTGCTGCTGACCGTGTTTTCTGGTGAGCTGCAGCCTGAGAGTTTGACACCGCTCCCTTCATTCTTCGTAGCCACTCCCTTCATTCTTCGCAGCCGCTCCCCACCTTTTCCCAAGCGCATTGATGTCAAATACATGTCCCAGGCCGGGATTTCTTAAGGAGGGTAAATTGCTGCTCTCTGTGCCAGGCTGATTCATCGTTTCCTTCTCTAGCGAAGTCATGAGCGTGATCTCCTCCCTCTCCACTCAGCTCCTGACGTGGGGACAAAAGGCTCCAACCTGTGACCCGCTTACAGATACACCCTTGAACCAGAGCTGCGACAATACTGTGTTGATAGAGCAGGTGTGGCCAACCTTAGCCTGAAAAAGAGCCACCATTTACCAATGTCCATTGCCAAAGAGCTACAGTAATTTGTGAGCAGTCCCCATCAGGTGCCTCCTCTCCCATCACCAGCATCTTTTGCCCACCAGCAGCCCCACTGATCGGTGTCTCCTTTTCCTTCCCCGCACCTCCTGCCCACTGCAATCAGCTGTTTCATGGCACTCAGGAGGCTCTGGGGGGAAGGAAGGAGCGAAGGTGCCATACACTTGGAGGAGGAGGTGGAGCCAGGAGTTGAGCACTGAAAAGTTGGCACCTGTAGCTGCAGCCCCAGAGTCCGTGCCTGAGCCAGGAGCCGCATATTAAGTTCAGAAGAGCTACAGGTTGGCCACCCCTGCCCTAGGGCCTCAACTAGGGATGTAAACGACTAGTCGCTTCCCCCACCCTTGCTGCGTCTATCAGAAAGAGGCAGCAAGGGGAGGGACGGGAGAAGGCGCTTCAAAGAGGCAGTGCCGTGTGGAGCCCAGGGTCTGCCACTTTGAAACACCACATGCAGCCCGGGGCCAGACCTTGGGCTCCGTGCTGTGCTGCCACATGCAGCCCGGGACCACCTGGCGGCTGTACACAGCGTTTCAAAGCAGCAGCGCCACATGGAGCCAGTGGCGTAACGGGGGGGGCAATTGCTCCCGGGCGCCACACTAGAGGGGTGCCAATTTAGCTGCCAAAGTTATATTGTTAACATTTTTATGATTATTTTCTATTTTGTATAGATTCCAACAGTCAACTGTGAAAAGGTTTCAGTGAAACCTTCAAAAAGTAAATAGGATGATAGTTATGTTCTACTGCAAGCGTTTTAGCACAAATGGTGGCAGGAATATGCTGTACCCAATCACTGCAGTTCGCACACATTTGGGCGTATCCAGGCGGGGAAAAAATCGCATGGAAACGCTTGCAGTGTAATTGTGATCATATACAGGCACCTCCAACCTTTTTAATTTTCGTGTCCTGTTGCTTCTGGTGTTGAACTCATACATGACTTTTCAGTCCAATGTTTCGTCCGGCTTGCTCCAGAATCATCAAGGTAGTTCTTCTACAATCTACTAACTGACACCAGTATCAGTGGCTATTAGTGGGTCAGTTAGTAGATCATAGTAGATCACTATCCTGATGATGTCTGGACGAAATGTTGGACTGAAAAGTCATATACGCACCGGAAGCAACAGGACACAAGATTGACAAGGACGTGGAAGCTTACGGAAGAAACTTTTTAATTTTGTTCTTTTTTTTTTTTAATTTACATTCTTATTTTTGCTGAAATATGTCATTTATTTCTAACAAATTACAGGGGGGTGCAAATTTTGCCTTTGCCCCCAGGGGCATAACACCATCACTACGCCACTGCATGGAGCCCAGGGTCAGCTGGGGATTCCCCCGCTAACCCTGGGCTCCATGTGGCGCTGCCACTTTGAAACGCTGCAGGGAGTACAAGGCCAGCGGGGGCCTGCCTGAGTCCCCCTCTGGCCCTGTGCTTCCCACCACACTTTCACCTTTGAAGTGTAGCAACAGCCCCGGGCGCTGTTGCTACACTTAAAAGTCAGAAGCGCCCTTATCGACTAATCGCACAGTCGATGCAAATTGCATGGACTATTCAATTAGCCAATTAATCTAAATTTAATATCCCTAGTCTCAAGTCAGGGTGGGGAGGACTTTGACACTTTCTTCTAGCTGCAGCTTCCGAAAACTGCAGGTATCAGAGAGCGTTCACCCAGGGCAAATAGTCTGAATTCATGTCTTTTGTGGAAGCGAGTTCTTAACCAGGCGGCCAAGGTGGCAGGAGGGAAGTGCCAGCTGGAGGAAAGGGTGTGACAAGAATATTGGATGGGAAATGTCTTACTGTCTCTCCCCCGCTGGTTTCGCTACTAAAAGGAGCCTGGTATGGTCCAGCTTTAAGATAACTCTCAAACATTAGTTAAGCCTGCGATCGCAACTGTGGGCACCACCAGTGGCAGCAGGAATATGACAGCATTGAGGGATCAGGTCATGAAATATGGAGCCAAGTAACTGAGGAATGTTGCTAGTGATGTCAGTTAGTTATTTCACTCCCAGCATTCCAGGTTTGAACCACCACCCCACACCCTAATTCTAGATACCACCACAATCCTTCGGCCGGGAGAGCTGGAGGCCTTTCCATTAATGCCACATGCTAATCTAGACTCCAGGCGAAGGCCAAGTAACCAGATCAGCCGGGAAAGGTGGCTTATTGCTGCTGTCTGTTCCTGTTTTCCAACTCGCATGCCCTCTCTAAAGCTCCATTTCACTTGGGGGGGATCCCTGGATCCAGGTGTCTGGTGCTCCAGCTGCACAGCCTATGCTAACCCATAGGGAGTTCAGATGCTACCGCAATGGGCACAGGATAACAACCAAGACAGATAGGACTTCAGTGCTTGTGGACAGGCAATGGGGGAGTGGAGAGATGTCCCTCCATCTCAGACTTTTGCCATTCACACTTGGTAGAAGAAACCAGCTGCTTTCAGGAGCTGGTGCTCTGCCTGGCTTAGTCTTTCTCAGAAGTTGCTAACTTATTTTATCCTAAACCAGCCAGCTAGGAGAATCAATCAGTATGTGCGGGAGGGCAGTGCCAGGCGCGACAGAAGAGGAATACTGAGTTAGAGCCTTAAAGAATAGCTTTCTTCTGCTTTTGTAGCTGTAGGGCCAGATTTTCAAGAGCTTGGCACTCAATGAGATTTGGATACCAAGTAGTATTCCAAACAACACTGGAAAGACTAAGATCTTGTTTTGGGCTGTTGCATTTGGAGTTTTATTTTTTATTCTTAGTTCTCAGGAAGATAAAGGACCAATAATGCACCTGGGGCCAGGCCTGGCAAATTTCATGAAGACAGTGTGAACGTCCACAAATAGGTCAGTCAGTGTGTCTCAGGCCAGTGGGCCTCCCCTGTTTTTCTCATACTAGACCCCAATCATCTCTAGACTTTTTATTCCGGTCTTAGACCTCTACCTAGCTCTGCCACTGCACTTCACTACTGACAGTGTCCTGCCTGCTCTTCCAGTCCTGGATCACTTCCACCATCAGCCCTTCCAACTCCTTTATATCATGGGCACAGGCCAATTTGCATTTGGGGTCCCAGAAGGCTGATTAAACCGCTGCACCATTCAGGCCATGGTTGTACAACACCTCCTGTTTGAAGTTAGTGCTCCCAGGCCTTCTGCTGATGGTAAGTGGCTGGTGTCTGAGAGCGTAACATGCATCCATCCATGCGTGGTGCCTGTGTTAGGTCTGTTGTTTCTCCTGAGCTCCACCAGCTGCTGAATGAAAATGGAGCCCTTTGGCGAAGAGGAATCTTCTGATTGCGCAGCATGGCTAATGGCTGAATTAAATGACAAGGCCTCATAAAACTACATTTCTCTTCCTGCAGCATCTGAGCAAGAGGGATGAACGGGGGCAGGCAGGAAAGCCACCGACGACTGGTGAAGGGGTGAACCACCTAATTTCCTTGGTGACACCTACCCGCCCACCCCCGGCCCACACACACACACACCAGCTGTAGCTACAGGGCCAAAACCACAGAATAGTGCTGCATGGATTTAACAATGCCATTTCTCAAAAGAGAGTCTCTCTGTGTGAGCAGTGTTGTGTAGCATGGACAACAGCACTGGGCACGCCTTCCGCGGGTAAGTCAGATGGCTGCTGGGCTTTCAGAAGTGACAGTAATGGCTGGAGGGAGATGCACTTGAATTGGCCGCGAAGCTCAGGGGCGAATGGTTATTGGAAGAATAAACCTGAGAGTGCAGTCAAAGGGTACAACCTTGGCCACGGGATATTTTATGTAGTCCTAGGGGGATTCTGCGATTTGGAGCCATTGTAGAGTTCCCCCAGGGCTGTTCAGCGTATCTGGGATCCTGTGTCACCACCGCTCCAGCTGGCGTTGCACTGTTGCGGGGTGGGGGAAGCGAAATGTTTGTGCTTAAGTCAGCAGCCGAACTGCCCACCCTGCCATGCCCTGTACGATGGCTACGAGCTAGATGCAGGGCTTGGGTTGTCGCTTCGTAAGGCCCAGAGGCCAGTGTGACCTTTTAGTCAGCGCTTCCCCTGAGCGTTCGTGCATCTTGCCCTTGTGCATTGCTCCCAGTGTTGCATACAAGGGAATGCTGTCACGCACGCGGCCTTGGCTCTTCGTGTTGAGGGACTTTTCATGGCTGAGGTCAAGTTGAGCCCCGGGCTGGAGGGGGAAAGGCAGCAGCAGCTCAGAATGTCTAAACACAGAGCTGTGATTCAGCAAGAATAGACCCCTCTCGCCCCCAGCCCCTTGGCAGAAGCAGCGCAGCTGGGTCGGAGGTGTGTGCCACCTCCCCAGGCAGGCTAATCTCAAACCCAGGCACGTGTGCTGCATGCATGATTGGGGGGCGGGGAGGGTGGCCTTCAGTAAGATCTTATGGATACTGTCCTGTAAATGTCTCCCTTGGTATCACAGGGTTAGTGACTCCTTCCTGACAGACTTGCTCCCATGCCTGACGAGAGGAAGGGCACCAGCAACTCCCTCTATCCCCGCTACAGGGTTCCTGCCCCATGACTCCCGTCTGCTGGGAGCGGCTTTTCCACCAGTCTCAGCTAGAACCAGGGCTGTCTCCTTTTCAATTACAGCAACCTGTCGGCTCCCACCCCGAGGACTCGACCTGACTGTGCTACCCCGGTGGAAGAGGGAACCACTGTGACCTCATGAGAAGCTGGAGACGCCTGGATCAGCCTGACGGTGTTGTCCTAGGGCAGCCCCAGAGCTCCGTTGGCTCTTTTCCCCAGGGTGGATATGCCCATCCCCTTCTTTCCTTGCTGCAAGGAAGGGCTTAGCACCTGCTGTGGACTCGATCTTTGTTGCTCCTTCCGCTGTGCCTGCCAGAGGCTATACTGGGATGTGAGCACTGTTACCAGGCCTGCCACCAGAAGGGGGCAACTGCCCCAGGGCCTGGTAATGCAACTGCTGCTACCAGAACTCCAGGGCCTTTAAACAGCCTCCGTTACGCTGGGCAGCGTGCTCTGAGCAGCTTTGAGGGCGTATGTGTGTGCACACGTGCGCAGCAGTCTAGGAGGTGCAGAGCACTAGCTGTCCCCAGCCCCGCCCCTTCTGTCCAAGGCCACGCCCCTTCCAGAAAACTAGAGCCGCCCCACCCCCACCCCGCCACATGCCTTGCCCAGGAGCCTGGCAAGGCTGTCGGCTCCCCTGATTGTTCCACTAACATGCCAGCATGTGGTGCTTACCTTAGTGCCATGGACAGCGGAGGCTTCTCCCAAGCCAGGCGGAAAGAGCGCTCTGTGTCCCCAGGTTTTGCATTCCAGCCCCTGGCAGCTTCATGAGGGTTGTGTGTAGAAGGGCCTGGGTGCTCTTTGTCCCCCCACCCTCCCTGGGATTTCACTTTCAGGAGCTCCCCACCCCCACCTGGCACTCAACTTCCCCTGCCCGTCCTCCCATCTTAGCTCAGGGTCTTCCACAGCACAAGGTCCTTCCTTCGATTTCAGGGGCTTCCCAGACTCCGCCCCTGCCCCAGCTACCTTGGCACCTTGCATTCCTATGCCCCTGCTCAGGCGTCATTGCTGATAGGAATAACTGGCACGGCCAGTCTCTCTGCCTATGCTCCTATTATCTCCTGCAAACTAAATGAAGTTGCTTATTGCTGGTGAATGTATCATACATCCCTGCTCTCAGTCGACCCGCTCCTCATGCTGCAGTTACTGAGAGAGGAAAGCCACAGGCTGCCTTCTCCCCCACTTGGATAGACTCAGAGCATCCTGAGCTCACTCTGAAAAAGATGACTCGCTACTTTCTAAACCACATTCCTCCAGAGAGATGTGCAGAGCTCAGCAGTTCCAGAAGACAGGATGTTAAGCAAAGCGTGTGCTCTCCTCCTCTCTCTTGCTCTGCTTTTATTTGCAGGTGCGGTGAGGTTTGGCCTTGCAAGTATTTTGGCTGCAGGTGAACCTGAGACCTCCAAAATCAAACTCTGAATAAACCCTGGGTTGATTTTTGAGTGGAAGGCCCTGAATTGCCCAAAATTGTAAATTGAGGTTCAGATTGGTCTCATGAATGACCTTGACAGTCTTCAGACTGTGCCATAACCCAAGACCTGGGGTGAGGTGTGGTGGTGGTTTTTTTTTTGTTTTTTTTTTTTTGAGTATGGTGGCAGGAAGCCAAAGGTCTCAAGCAAATTCTTCTCCATAAAAGAACTGTCTCCACTATAAAGATTTAGCATGGGAGAGTCAGATGGGAAAATCAGAGTAGTTACTCATGCCACTCTTTTTTTTAGCCAATTGCACAGACCATGCAGCACTCCAAATTAAAAAGGTTTCTGGATTCTGCGGACCATGTCTGCACTTCCTGGAAACGCATCTGTGTTAAAACGTAAGAACAGTGGGGAGCAAAAACGTCTGCAGCTGCTGCGTGTCTGAGGTGGCCACAGGGCAAGATGGCAGCAAACACGAAAACAAAGCCCAGCTTGTGACAGCAAATGAAAATGGCTCTGAGCATCACTGTGGAGATAAATGAACTTCCACAAACTACTGAAGAGTAATAAAATCAGTCAGATAATTCCTCTTAAAAAAGAGGCCTTGAAATTAGAAACCAAAGCGGTGGAGCCGCAGTGGAACTGAAACTAGGCTGCCCTGCTTCAATGCCCTCCTCTGGGCCATGGAGAGGGGAAGTGTCTATTTGTTCAGAGTGGAGGCGCTGCACAGAGAACCCATTGTCAGTTCAGTTTGTGGTGCAAGCATCTAGCCACATGGCCAGCCCTCGTGCCATCTTCTGTAGCCTGTGGCTGGATTGCGAGGCTACTTTCCTTGACTGCGTGTCTGGCCATGTGCATAGGAGTAAGAGCTGTTCTGGCCTGCAGCACTGGATTCTCCCAGGGAACAATCTAACTCTTCTGCACATACAGCAAGTGCCTGCAGCCTTTCGCGTGTAGCCCAAAACAACTGCAGATCGATTGGTATCTTCTCACCACACCCCCCAAAACCAAACCTGGGACATCTCAATTTAACCTGCTGTCAGTATGTAAACCCAGAAAATTTCCACTGTGGGAATGAATCCTACTTGGAACCTGTCCTCTCTTCTGGTCATAGTCTCCATCCTTGCAAATTCTCTTCTCTAAGCCAGTGTTTCTCAACCAGTGGTACAAGTACCCTCAGAGGTACTCAAGAGAAGTCTGGGGGGGGTATGTCAACACAACTGGAATTGGGAGAAACCTGAATTTTTGTTTCAAGTTTTACAGGGTTTTATTATTTTTGTACTTTTTACACCCAAAAATTTCATCACCCGCCCTGCTTCGATTAAGTTGTTTAAACAAATGTGTTGCAATGGTAGAAAAAATATTTGTGTGTCTGAAAACTAGGTACTGGGGGTATTTATATTTTTTTTAAAGGGGTACTTTATAAAAAAAGGTTGAGAAACGCTGCACTAAGCCTACAAAATACTCTATCCCCAGTCTCCTCTTCAGCTGTATACTTGTGTGCACCCTCACAAATCAATAGCTTCCTGTACACAAGCACGTGGCACGTTCATTACGCGCAGCCTTGTAACAGTGAGAGATGCTCTGGCCCTCAAACGGTTGGCTGCAACTTCCATAGAGTACAAAGGCCCTTGCTATACTGGTTGCTAAGGGAGACATGAGTGAGAAGCAGCGTGTTTGAGGAGCGAGGGTTTAGAACTGAAGGCCTGGTCTCTTTGTCCTGGATCCCCATGTGTCTGCTGCCATTTTGGTGAGCACGAGGCACCTCCAGGCCTAATGGCAGAGGTCTCTCCAGCTTGAGCTAAAGAATCAGGCTTGATAGCTGGGGGCCTTCGTAGATTCTAATCCTCCGTGGATTGAGCAGTGAAGGGGGCTCTTGTGGTTATGTGGTCTGCGACTTGACCTTGGTCGTAAGCTCTGCTGCTGAGAAGTGGGTGAAGTTTCATGAATGGTCGCAGTGGAAACTCTGCAGAAAGAAAAGCTGAGGAGACAAACAGACTGAATCAACTGAAAGAGACAGGATCCAGCGATACCCCTCCAGGGCTGTTCTGATGATTGGTATGCAAGCTGAGCAGAAATCAAGCAACCAAAGCTGGTAAGCGGGTGTCTCGAAAATCAGGCCTTAACGGGTGGGCGAAATTAAGCCCATGCGTGGCCATGCCTGTCCCTCTGGGCCCTTTTTCATGGGCAAAGGGCATATGCTGGGCAAGGCACACAACAGTCTTGCTGCTGTTGCAGAAAGACCAAAATTCCCTTGATCTGCCAGGACGTTGCACAGTAGAACTCTTGCATAGGACAGGTTGGGAACCTGGGCCTTTCTCAGACTCCTTGCGGAGAAGCCCCTGCCTGGCCTTTCAGCTGTGGCTTGGGTTGCCAGGTGTCTGGTATTCACCCGGACATTCCGGTATTTTTGCCTCCTGTCTGGTAAAAAAAAAAATTCAGAAAATACCGGACACCTAAGATGTCCGGTATTTTCTGATTTTTTTTTCCCCCCGGCCAGGAGGCAAAAAAGCCGGGCACCTGGCAACCCTACAAACACTCAGCGCCTGGCCTCCCCCAAGCCCCACCCCCCAGCTCCCAACACCCCCAGCCCTCTGACCCCAGACCTCATGCTTACCTGGTTCTGTAAGGCTGCTGGCACAAAATGGCTGCCGGCAAAAAGACCAAGGGGAAACAATGACTCCCCTGTGTCTAGTGCTCCCCTGGGTCTAGGGGACATGCTGTTTTAATGCTGTTTTATTTTAACTTTGGTCTCCCCCCCCCCTTTTTTTTTTCTTCAACAGAATTTTTTTCCCGGTGTTTTTTTTTTTTGGGGGGGGGGGGGGCAAGTGTTCGGTATTTTTGTTTCAATCATCTGGCAACCTTATCTGTGGCAGCAGTGAGTGGTGAGACAGGAGTGGTTCTGCAAAATAGGAAGTGACCATTCAAAGCCAGAAGCACAGATGTATTTCCTGAGGGGGGTGGAGGAACAGTGGGGCCAGCTGAATGCCAGAAGGAAGCTGCAGTTGATACCTCGGCAATGCTACAAGAGGTCCCATTGATTAATCTATTATCCTGGAGCTGTTGACCTAAAACCCAGGTCTCTACTTCCTCCTTGGACACTTTCCTGTTGGTTTAGGTGCTGTCTTTCTTCTTGAAAAGTGACCTGATATGAAATCTACCAATCAATGGCAAGAGGCTGGGGTGATGATGGGGGAAATTGTGGAGAAAAGGGAAAGTGGAGGCAGGTTGAAATTGTTCTTATAGATCTGTGGTTCTAAAATTACTTCCTAAAATTACAAAAGTCCTGCTTGTAGGAGTGGCCCTAGGCATTTTTCAGCCACTGCCCCCCCACACTGAAGTGCCATGCCAATCCCTCCCAAAAAAACCCCCAGAACCCTGTAAATCGGTATCCAGGGCACTTGCTGTGCTCACCTGCCCCTAGAATGACCCTAACTGCTTGGTAGTCCACAGTATGAAACCCTCTGAGGAATAAGCAGAGATAAGAGGTTGGGAGAAGATGCAGTATCTTGATAGATGAAAAGTTTGGCAAGCGGGTGTGAAAACATGTCAGGCAGCCAAATTGTGCAGAAGCTCAACTGGTATCTACCCTGGTGGGCACTCCAGACTAGATTAGCTTTGCAAGTGTCTTATCATAGGGCACCCATCAGCCCAGATCATGGTTAGGGGAAGGTGGAAACAGGGCTGGCTCTAGGCTTTTTTCCGCCCCAAGCAAAAAAATTTTTGGCTGCTCCTCCCCGCTCTTTTTTGTTGGCTTTTCCACGTTTGCACTTTGCAATGTTTTTTTTGTTTGTTTTCATTTTCGTTTTCGTGCCGGCATTTTAGCCTTATAAATTATATTTTTCCATAAAGGCAAAGGCACTTCAAGTAAACTCCCCCTCCCCTTTCACTCGCTGCTGGGTCACAACAGCTTTTTCCCTGCCCTGTCCAGCCCTTCCCTATGGACAAGCACCCCTCACTCCCAACCCACAGGGGGAGCAGGGTGCAGGGACAGCACAGAGCCAGAGGGGCATGGGGAACAGGGGGAGCAGGGTTCACTGTGGGGAATGGGATACGCAGAGCCAGAGGGGTGTGGGGAACAGTGGGGAAGGGGTGGCATGGGGAACGGGAGGCGCAGAGCCAGAGGGATGCAGGGATTAGGGAGAGCGGAGTGCAGGGGAGGCATGGGGAATAGGATGTGGGGAACGGGAGGAGCAGAGGGATCGGGATCCAGGGGCAGTGCGGGGAATGGGGGGCTCAGACACAGAGGGGCGCAGGGAAAAGGGGCTGCGGGGCGCAGAACCAGAGGGGTGCAGGGACCAGGGTGCAGGGGCAGCGCAGGGAACTGGTGGCGCATAGCCAGAGGGGCGCAGGGATCGGGGGGAGCAGGGTGCGGGGTGCAAGGGCAGCGCAGAGCCAGAGTGTCGCAGGGAACAGGGAGAGCAGGGGAGCACAGAGGCGGCAGGGGGAATGGGCAGCGTGGAGCCGGAGGGGCATGGGGCGGGGCGGGGCAGGCTCAGCGAGCTGGGCGGTCAGCAGGGAGCGGTCTCTCGCCGGTGAAGGGGGCTGGGGCCGCGGCAGGACTGGAGCCAGCGGGACGGGGTGGAGCCTGGCTGTGCCACGCTCCGCAGCCAGCTCCCGGGGGGACACAGCCAGAGCCGAGCTCCCGTGGCCCTTTAAAATCGGTGGGGCGGGGTGGGGCCAGGCACTGCCGGGGGCGGCTGCTTACCTGGAAATGCCGCCCCAGGAAATGTGCCGCCCAAGCACATGCTTGATTTGCTGGTGCCTAGAGCCGGCCCTGGGTGGAAAGCTCCCCTGTATTTTTAAGCAGCACCTCCACACATTGTGGAAATGCACATACAAACGGCACAGACGCTGCGAGCCAAGTGTTTAATGTAGAGATCTGAGCATGAATGCAAGCGCCATGTCATCTTTCCCTTTAAAAAATGCACCCCCCCAGCCCACCCCACCCCCCAAACAACTCCAGGCAGACTTGTTTGAAAAAAATCCACTTTATTTCTCTCCATTATAAAAGCAGGGTTTGTTTCTACATTTCAGTTAAGTGTCCAGACTTGATACAACTTTATGTTTTCACAGTATCTCTGCAAGACCAAGGACGGTTGATATTGCTGCGGCACGAATGTGGGCAGAATGCTAGAGAGGAACCTCTGCTACAGGGTCTAAGGTAAGCCCCCTCCACCGAGCACTCTCCTAACCGGACTGCCTTTCTCCAAGCTGCCCTGGGTGGAACAGTTCCTTCCTTCCCCTTGTTCCTGAGCAGCATTGGAGGCTCTCTGCTGGGCTGCCCCTGCTTCTGGCCATGCGAGCTGGTGCAGAAAAGCATAGTGGGAAGCCAGGAATGGACTCCAGCTGCCATTGCTCACCTGGTGTGGTTCTCCACTGGCATGCATGAAAACCTGCCTCCTTTTGGCATGTGGGAGATGGACGTTAACATGAGGAACCCTTTGCTGTTTCCATCCTGGCCCCTCCCCTGCTCTTCCCTCTCTCCTGACCTGCAGCAGGGACTGACCCCGTCCTTCCTAAGCAGCCTGGAACATTTCAGCTCCTGCCATGGTTTGGGGCTGGAGACCTGCCCATTGTGGGGGGAGTAAATGGGGCCTCCAGAGCTACCATGCTCCTGTTGTCGCTAGATCGGAACCCAGAAGTGCAATAGCTCATGTTGCTAGCAATACCCAGCATTAGCACTGCACTTTCTTCAGGACACGTCCCTCGTGCAATCCCATCAATGGCTTGGCTCCAGAGCAGCTTAATAGACAAGTCGCTGTATTTACCTCTGCTGATTGCAGCCACTCAGAGCAGCGTAAGCAGGAGCCCTCAGCATTCAAGTACCAAAGGAGCGGCTAAGTGCTATCCAGAGCAATTCTAAATATATGGCTATTGAGTTATTAACCCGCCATATAAATAGTGGTGTGTGTAGCACTTTTCACTTCCAGCCGCCACCCCCTTTTGTGCTGGCTGGATCTGCCCTCAGCAGTTTTTGTAATAAAGCAGTGTTAGGAAAACATCACTATTGAATCACAAAGCATGAAGTCTTAAAAAGACAGTGTCCTTTTTCTACCCCAGCATCTGACAGCACAAAGGGAGGAGGGAGGTACATTTCCAACAAGGAAATGGGAGAGGCAGACTTGGAATGGAGCGGGAGTTATAGGCTCGGGAGACAAGGCCATGCAAAACTCTGACCTCTGACATGAACCTCCATTCTCACATTGACTGCACTGCCAGGTCTACTCAGTGCAACAGGACAGTTTAGCATAGATGTTAATGTCAAATTGCATCCGTGTATCCAATCCAGCCAGCTAGGAGGTGGGAATTGCCTGGATGTACCAAATCCAGCCAGCGAGGGGGTGGGAATTGCCTGGATGTACCAGATCCAGCCAGCTAGGAGGTGGGAATTGCCTGAGTGTATCCTAAGGGGTGGGAATTGCCTGGATGTACCAGATCCAGCCAGCTAGGAGGTGGGAATTGCCTGGGTGTATCCTAGGGGGTGGGAATTGCGTGGGTGTACCCAATACAGCCAGATAGGGGTTGGGAATCTGGCTTGTTAAATGTACCCAGAGGCTAAGCCCAATGCCACACTAACTGGAATATGACATGAGGGCTCCCTGAATGCAATTTCTGATGAGCAGAAGAAATCGCTCCTCACAACACCCCTTTGTGTAGCGAATTAAGACCGTGCGAACCCACAAACCGCCCTCAAGCCAAAGGGAGCTGCAAATACTCAGCACTTCAGAAACAGGCTCAAAATTAATGCCAGGCCTGACAAACACCATCCTTCCCTCCCACCCCCAAACTTGGAGGCTGTCGAGAAGTGGCTACGAGCTTCCCCGCTTGGGCCCATCCCCACTATTGCCATGCTGGCGGCAGCCAGCACAGGTGTGGCCGTGTTCAGTGAGTTGCTATTGTGTGGCGTTGCCCAGGAGAGGATACGGATCAGTCTCTAGAGTCTGTGCAAGCCAAGCTCTAGCTGGGAGCGGGTCAGGCATAAGGAAAGGGAGCTTAGGAATGAAGGAGGCGGTTGCTGTGCACACCACAGTGGTCTCATGAGCTTGATTCATCGTCCTTGCTAGACCTAGAGTCTGGCTTTAAGCCCATTTGCAAACTGCCTCTGATGACTGGCGCTCTGCCTGCAAGACCCGTGGACGCTCCCGTCGGAAGCCGCCTCTCACCGATTGCCCACGAACACAGCTGCTGTTGGGAATCAATGTCCAAGCCTAGTGGGAGGGAGGATGATTAAGGTGCTGTCATGTGGGATGCTGGGGCTTTGAAGCATGAGGCTGGTGGTTCCTGGGCAGGAGGTGGCATTTGAACCTGCTGCCAAAATAAAGGGGTTGGGCACAAAGTAGGGGAGATCCCAGGATAGGCTGAGGCGGTCTTGCTGGTGAACTCTTTAAAGAGCGTGCAAGGAGGCTGGGGGCAATGAGAGCAGCTAGCTAATGAGCGGGGGGAGGGGCACAGCGGCTTGGAGCCGAGCCTGGCAAATGAGAGTCCCTGTGAGACCAGCTGAGCAGGGACCAGCCAGATACAGACAACTGAGCAATCTTAGTCCCGAAGCAACTCCTTGCTAAGGGGCAGTGTGACACTCCCCTTTTTACAGGTGCAGAGGAGAGGTGAAGTGACTTGCCAGAGGCCATACAGCAATAGTGGAAAACAAAAGGTAGGTCCCGTCTTCCCAGCCCCTGCCCTGTCCTCTGACCCACGCTGCCACCACCACACAAGCTCCTCTTCTTCTAAAGCCCCCTCTGCCAGACCCATGACTCGAGCTGCCTCCTTTTCGTGCCTTCCACCCCTGGAGAAATGCTGGTGGTGTCTCTGAGGCTGCCAGGAGAGGCACCAAATGACTTACGTGGGCCATGACTTAGGTTCCAAACAGACCTAACTTCTTGGGGCACCCGCCTCCCCGCAGGAGGCAGATTTTGCGTTCTTTACACTACTTTGGGGGTCATAGGTTGACTCGTGGATGCTTCCACTCTATCTCGGCAGCTGTCATCCCCTACAACCCTGCTTTGGCCTTATCGCTGGAAACCATCTGAATCCTGTGGGACCATGAAGTTGTGCTGATGGTGCTTCTCCATCAGCCCAGGCGAGCACTAAGCTATCATAAGAGGAGACTTTTCTTTGTTTCCAGCATTAATATGAAGGGTGCATGTGATTTTTTTTTTCCAGAGGTATAATTCTACCTGAGTCATAGACTCCAATGGACAGCAGCTGCCCTCCCATACGCCAATGCAGCCCCGGTGATTTTAGAGGGATCCCTCACTATATCTTGTTCCTCTCACCCCACCTGTTATGAATTCATTGGGGTTTCATGGGAGGAACTGATGGCAGAATTTGACCCCACATATCTTACAACTTGTGTGTGACCCACCTGTCATGGTGCCCTACTGGAGGATAATTGTGGGCTAGTTTGGAAGGAGAAGATGAGCAAGATAGAACTAATTCCCTTGCCTTGTGTGAGTGCCACATCTCCAGCCGTTCCCACCACCAGCTGGATTGTCTCATGCCAAAAAGAAGCTCAGCCCAGAAGGCTTAAGGAATGCAAGGCTGTGATGACCCTCTTCCATCGAGCGGCGAGGAGCCTGGCAGCTCTCGTCCAAAGACGTTACTAAAACAGATTTGTCACCTCCATTACAACACTGTGTGCAGTACTAGTCCCATTTCAGCTCCTATAGCAAAACAACTGGTTCTGAGCTGGGTTTATTTCCATGCCGCCTCGTTCCATGTTTAAATCCAGGAAAGATTTCTTTTTTCATCTGATTTCTTCCATTATCTTTCCTTCCGCCTCATCCCTTGATACCCTGACAATCTATTCCTTGCTCCAGAATACTTCCCCTGGCCCTCCCTAAAATCCAGCAGACAAGAGATTCTGCTTGGTGAGACTAAATTTTCTTTCAAACACAGCTTTAAGGCAAAAGTTTGGCAATGCAAAGCAAAGTCTACATAAGGCCGCATGACTTAGGTTTGCAACTCAGAACCTTTTATCATTTAAAAAAAACCATCATAAATAAATAGGGTTTTGCTTCCGGAACTTGTTTCAATCTGGAAAAAAAAAATCCCTTTCCTCCCACCAAACATCATAAAATCCCAGATAAAAATCTTGTTTTGTTCTGGACAATCTGGGTGAGCTGCTGAGACTGACGTTCACACAGTAACTAAAGTCAAGAAGAAAAGAAAGCTACAGGGCTGGAAATAAAGTTTTAGTTTGTTGATTCCTCCCTTAGGAATCAGGTGACGAGGCAGACCCTTGGGGAAGGTCTCCTCTTTAGCTTTAGCACAGTGAGATCCGTCCCAATGGGAGAAGGTAGAATGGTTGCATTTCTGCTGAATGAATAAAAAGTGCATCTCGATTTCTCTTAGATTCTAAAAGTATCTAAGTGGTTTCTTTCTTCCCTTCTGGTGCCGGGATGCCAGGTTCCTATTACCGATATTTTGGAGGGATCACCACTAGCGATGGCCCATCCTTTGGCCTCCACATGAGTACCTGAGCATCATTGGCATTGGGTTTCACAAGGGCACTGGGTGGTATTGGCTCATTCTTGCTAAGGACCTGGGGCTGCTCTTGCGCGAAGGGCTCCCGCAGCATGGCGCGCTGCCCCAGGGGTCTGCTGGGATTCACCTCTATGCCCAGCCTCATGCGCCACTTGATAGTCTGCAGCATCACCATCTCGCTGGTGGCCGTGTTGGTGGCAACCAACCAGGTGGTGAAGCTTTGATCCCGGTGGATGCTTGTGAGTTTCGCCACGTTGCTCTCACTCACAGGCACCGCCCACGTGACGCTGGGGTAGAAGTTATCATTCATGCTGATGTTGAACTTGGAGTCCTTCCGGGTGGGCCCCACGATGGTGCAGGTTTCGGTGGTGTTGCCGTACCAAGGGTAGTTCACGCCGTCTGAGTCGCTTATGGCCTGGATTTTGCCATCTTGCAGATCCGGGAGCTCCCAACTCGACCTGCCGCAACCAAGAAGGAATCACGGATAACTGGTTAGCGCAGGGACTTACGGGGCTGGGCTGAGAGTGGGCATGGGTCTGAGTGCCGTACCCCTGTGTCTTCCTGGATTGGGATTTGTGCTCCCAATGTTACTCTGGGGTGAGAGCTCATCCCTTCTGTTAAAACAGCTTTGCAGATGCCCAGGTCCAATCCTAAGGTAGAGGGTACCACGGCACTGGTGTCAAAAAGGACCAGCAGCTCATTCTCTAGGCATGGTACCAGACTGGTCACAACTTGCTACTTGGGATGCTCTAAAATATACTGGTGTTTATAAACCTTCAATAAAGGGCCTTAAAATCCCTTTGTTGCAGCCAGTCTTGTGCTGCTCCTTACTCGGTCTCTTCCTCCCTCCCTCGCCTCCTGGACAAATAAGCTGCCTACAGTTTTGTGGCCCTGCTGCTTTTAAATAAGAGCAGGCGTCAAACCCAAGTCTGCAGGACGGCCGAGCTGCCACCAAGCTGCAGTCACCCCCAATCCTAGGGCACAGGAGAAGTGGCCTCGAGTGGTAGGGAGGGGAGATCCCAACTGGAGTGCCTTGCCTCTTGCTAAGTGCTGAAATAAATACTTCGCTGGGAACTGCCTGTCTTCACACAGTCTCTAAACATGCACCATTGTTCACGCCCTGAAAATGCCACTGTCCTCTCCATCTGCCCCTGCTCTATTCCAGTCATGGGCAGGGCCCTGCCAAATTCATGGTCCATTTTAAGGCTTGTCTTTAACTTCCGGGAAGATAGATGTTCCGGAGATCGATCTTCTAGGGTTCGATTTAGCAGGTCTAGTAAAGACCTGCTAAGTCGAACTCTGATGGCGCCTCTGTCAATCCCAGTACTCCACGAGGTCAGGAGGAGTAAAGGGTTTCTCCCATTTGACCTCCCACTATGAAGATGCCAGAGACATTTGATCTAAGCTACATCAAATCCAGCTATGCAATTTCATGATCATGGGCTTTTTTAAAAATCATACAGTTCATTATTTCAGCTATTTAAATATAGCATTTCATGGTGTGGTAACCATAGGGGTCCTGACCCAAAAGGGCATGGTGGGGGGGAGGTTGCAAGGCTATTGTGGGTTGGGGATCTCGTGTATTGCCTCCCCCCTTACTTCTGCTTGCATTGCTGGTGGTGGGGTGCTGCCTTCAGAGCTGGGCACTGGGCCAGCACCTGCTGCTTTCTTGCCACCTTTATTTCTGTGCTGCCTTCAGAGCTCGATGACTGTACTATCACGCCCTACAACAGGGTGGGCAATAATTTTTGACAGGAGGCCACTCCAAGAATTTGGAAAGTGGTCGAGGGCCGCACTCTTCCATGATACTAATGGAAGAGATGTGGGGTCTGGGATGGAGCAGGGAGGTGCAGAAAGGGAGCTTGGAGTAAGGGAGGGAATTTGGGTGAAGGAGGCAGTTGTGACGTAGAGCACTGGACTAGGCTGCAGGGGGTTGGATTGTGACCTATGGCAGGGAATTGGGGTACAGAAGGGAAACAATCATAGAATACTAGAACTGGAAGGGACCTTGAGAGGTCATCGAGTCCAGTCCCCTGCCCTCATGGCAGGACCAAACCTGATAGATGTCTGTCTAACCTGCTCTTAAATATCTTCAGAGATGGAGATTCCACAGCCTCCCTAAGCAATTTATTCCAGTGTTTAACCACCCTGACAGGAAATTTTTTCTAATGTCCAAACTAAATCTCCCTTGCTGTATTGCTTCTTGTCCTATCCTCAGAGGCCAAGGAGAACAATTTTTCTCTCTCCTCCTTGTGACACCCTTTTAGATACTTGAAAACCGTTATCATATCCCCTCTGTCTTCTCTTTTCCAAACTAAACAAGCCCAGTTCTTTCAGTCTTCCCTCATAGCTCATATTCTCTAGACCTTTAATCATTTTTGTTGCTCTTCTCTGGACTTTCTTCAATTTCTCCACATCTTTCTTGAAATGTGGTGCCCAGAACTGGACACACTACTCCAACTGAGGCCTAATCAATGCAGGGTAGAGCGGAAGAATGACTTCTCGTGTCTTGCTCACAAACACTCCTATAAATGCATCTCAGAATCATGTTTGCTTTTTTTGCAACAGTGGCTGGGCCCCTCGAGTGGGATCCAGGAGAGCCAGGCTCTGTTCCTCAGCCCCATTGCTGACCTCCTGGCTGAGCTCGGATGAGTCACTTTCCCTGCTACTTTGTCTAGTTAGCTTGTAAACTCGTCAGAGCAAAGACCCTCACGTTTGTGTGGTGCCTAGCGCAAAGGGGGGTCCCATTTTGGTGCCTCAGGCACTACGTACCAAAATACAAATGACACATGTTAGTGGCAGAGCTGGGGAAAGCACCTAGAACCAGGGCACCATTTCGAGAGAGTGGCAGTGAGGAGAAAGTACACAGATTTTGCAAATTACTCCTCTGCCCCTTCCCTTCACCAGCCAGAAGTGAGAGGCATGCACACAAGCTGTGTACTGTCCCCTTGCTCCCTGATAGTCAGGGGAACAGGAAAAAACCCAAGCCAGGTCCCAGTATGCACGGCTGCTGCCCCCCTGCTCTCCCGAAACGGTGCCCTTGACATAGACCATCAGACTTCTCCTCACCTGCTGTCACCATTCGACAAAAGTCCCATATCCCAGGCCTGAGGGCTTGGAAGCAAACACAGCAACCCAGAAAAGCAAAGGCCAGGGGTTCAAGACCCTCTAAACTGGGAGGGGATGGGACGGGGCGGGGCGGGGCGGGGGGAGCAGCTGTAGTCAGTCTTTCTGATTGAAAGTTTTAAAATAATCACAGGACTTCAACCACAAGGCCAGTGCTTTCTGGTGAGAAGATGAACAAACATGCCCCCTTCCCCTCCCCGAATGTTAAATGCTGGAGTTTTTACCTTTCCATTTGGGCTTGAAAAATCCATTATGAAAAGCTGATTATTGGGTAAGAGGAACATGATGCCAGAGGTAGCTGAGCCAAGAGCCCAATTTTTGCGAAGTCAACGCATCACATTCAAGTGACCACAAATGCTGCCACGAGCCCAAGGGCCAAGGTGAGTTCTGGAGGCTGCTTTTTACAAATTGCGCTGGCTCTCACGTGCACACTGAATCCCTACTGGCTATCAGATGCTGGAATACTGTGTTTTGGGAGGATTTTCTTGCACTTCAGTACAAGTATTACGTCCTAGCCTTAAAACAGCCCTTATAGTAAATCAGAGAAATGGGCTTTGCGCAGAGGACTGGGAGCGGAAGACTCTATAATCCACGCTTTGATATTGACTCCCTGTGTAGTTTTGGACTAGCCACTGCACCTCTCCTTGCCTCAGTTTCCTGATCTGTAATATGGGAATAATAGATGCAACCTCACAAAAAGCAGTGCTGAGGACTGATTAGTTTAATGTTGGGAAAGGCCCAGGAGATTGGTCTGCTGCTAGTTAGCAACAGGAGTTTGGCTCTAACCATCCTGCGGGCTATTTTATAGGACCAGAGGTTTGGCCTGGTCTCTTTGGTTACGATCCTTGTGGTGTTGCAGCATATTGTACGCTGAGCAGCTACATGACTAGGGCTATACGTATCTAGGCTGTACAGTGCTCTGGGGCCTCGCAGGATGGAAGACACAACATAAAAGAAAAATATTAAGTGGAAAGCATCATTTTAGGAATCTGCCTAGGGCACTAAGATTCAAAAGTGACTAGCAACTTTGACTCTCCAACTTTATACCTTCTAGGAGCCTGATGTGCAGAGAGCAGATGTCTGGCGCTTCCTGGAAATCGGGCCCCTTTAATAGGTCTCATGTTGAGCCCCTAAAACTCACTAGTCACTTCTCAGGCTATGTCTACACTACGAGTTTTCTCGGCAAAAAGTATGCTAACAAAGGACTCATTTGCATGAGTCGCAATCTCATTTGCATATATTCTGCCGATCCGTTTTTGCGCAAAAACAAGCAGTGTGGATGTTTTCTTTTTGAGCAAAACCCCCTTTTTCTGCAAGACTGGTTTATCTCCTTTTGTGGGGCATAAGGGTCTTGCGGAAAAAGGGGTTTTTTGCGCAAAAAGAAAACGTCCACGCTGCTTGTTTTTGCGCAAAAACGGATCGGCAGAAAATATGCAAATGAGATCGCGACTCATGCAGATGAGTCCCTTGTTAGCATATTTTTTGCGGAAAAAACTCAAAGTATAGACATAGCCTCAATGTCCAGGCCTCTGAACGTCAACGCCACAAGGACCTGGCCCCCTGATCCCAGCCTGGTAAATTCAGTGCTATGTGATGTTATCACAATCTGTAGGGTATCTTGGCGGGTTTGGTTTTTCTTGTGCAACAAACCTACTGGCTAACATGCTGTCTGCAGCAGTTCTTGTTCTTCTGAGTAGACTGCCGACAGACAGAGGAAGTCCTCTGCCCTACAGCTACTTCTGACCTAAAATTGTAAGAAGGAAACCCCTGAGTGGAGTCTAGCCATAACCCCTGCGGCCCAGGGGAGGAAACTGATTACATAAGAGTGTCTTTTAAACAGCGAAGAGTCCTTCCTCCCCCACACCCTTCAACACGAGATGAGAGAGAAAAGCTCCAGGGATTTTTCAGTGAACTCAGCCCTGGAAGGGAAGATAAATTGGAGGTCATGTACTATAGCAACAGGTTTAGCCCTTGCAGCAGTATCTCATCAGGCGTGATCTCGGAAATACCATATGGAGCCCTTTCTCTCTCTTTCAGCAGATGGTTTAGGATTACTGGCCGTTCAAATCGTGGCTGATGCTCAGCTTGATTGAGGCCCGGGGATAAGATGTCACGAATTTCAGAAGTGGCCACGGGCAGACCTGGAAGGGGCGGGGGTGGAGAGCTACCCTACCGGGAGCTTTGCTTGGCCTGGGGTCTCTGCCCCCTGGCTTCTGGCCAATGGAAGGGACCTGGAGCAGATGGGAGGGTGCTGGGGGCTTAGTGTCCTCCCAGAGTTGTCTGAGAAGGAGGCTTAGAATTCACATAACACGGCTGGCAGCTCCTGGCCCTGCTGCTAACCTGTTGCCTGGCAGCTGCCCGGCAGGCACTGTTGGAAGGGCTCACGCCTCCCTGGCAGCTCCCAGGCAATGGGCCAGTGGGACCGAGAGCTGCGAGCCCTTTCAGTTGCTTCTGTTTAAAGGGCTTGTGGCCGCCAGGCAACGCAGCCACCCAGCAAGCGCGAGCCCTTTAAATAGAAGCCGTTAAAAGGGCTCGCGTGTCTCCGGCTCCCAGGCAACGTGCTAGGGGGTGGGGCCTAGAACTGCCTCATGGGCCGGATCAACGCCCTAGGCAGGCCGGATTCTGCCCGCTGAGAGGCTTTTGCCCACCCCTGCTGTACATTATGGATGTGCCCACTGCTGAGACGCAGATGCAGGCACAGGGGCGGTATAAACACAGACGGGCCACCCTGGAACAGCTCCTTTGGGACTCAGCCCATGTCTTGAGGTTTGTAAAGTCCTGAGCTATTTTGTCCTACCCTTGCCACAGGTGGTGGGGAAATAGTCTGCATGAGGGAGCCCCTGAAACTGTGTTAATTGGCTCCACCTTAGTGCCAGGTGGATCTTTTGTGTGCCTCCCCAAATGGCCATGTAAAGGACGGGCTCTGGTGGGGCATGGCTCTGCAAAGTCAGGACTGAGGTGCACTGGTTTAACTTTATAAACTGACTCCAGCTAAGTCTACACTGGCACTTTACGGGTGCTGTAACTTTCTGGCTCAAGGGTGTGAAAACACACACACACACACACACACACACACACACACACCCCTAGCATAGCAAGTTACTGCCAGTGTGAACCAGGTTACAGCAGTGCTGTTAGCTGCTCCCCTGGCTGTGCCTTAAATGCTTAAGTATAGATAGAGCCTCAGGCTGGGGTTGGGGGATTAGGAGTGGATGCTGCAGGGCAGGTGAGAAATTTGGGGAGGAAATGTGCACCACACCCTACGGCCCTATGCCTAATTCTAGCAAGTGTGGCTAATCCTAAGGATTTCAATGAGCATTACATTTACTCGCAAATGTTAGTGAGAGGAAGAAGTAGATCCTGCAGCAAAAGGAAACTAGCACAGCTCAAAAAGCACACGTCCTAGTGTTCCTGCCCCTTGCCTGCTGTTATCAAAGATCCCTTGCCAAGCAGATCATGACCACTGATTGTCTGGCTTGTCCAAATTAAGCCAAATAATTCTCCCCGACCAGGCATTTTGACATGCTCAGAGGGAGGTAGCGTAGCATGCCCCACTGCTGCAAGGGGGGAGCTCTCTGGGATTAAAAACACGTTATGGAAAGCCCAGAAACTTGCACTGTAAATTCTTCAACACCAGAGGTGCTGTGTGACACACTCCGCTCTCCAAGCCTGTCTGTCTTCAGGCTGAGTTGCTCCAGAATCAATGGCTCTGGCTTGTAATGTTGACACGTTTGTGTTTTACTCTGCTGCTCTGCCTCCTAACAAGGGTAGGACAAAATAGCTCAGGACTTTACAAACCTCAAGACTAGAGTAGTTGAAAGCCCTGCTTTAACTTACCACAGGCAGTTTACTAACACTTCAATACTTGTACAGCTCCATCACCACGGAGCAAGGCGGCCTGGGCTGTGGTCAGCCAAGCCATATTTTCCAGCCCTCCTCATCCGGGCTCTGACCCTCCTGATTTCCTTTTCAGGCATGTATCTTTCTATTCCCTAACGAGGGGGACTCAGTCCCTGGTTTACACAGTCCCTCTGGAGCATAACATGAGGTCATACGTGCAGCAGCGTGTGCAGTGACAGCAAATTCGAGCCAAGTGCCCGCTGGCTTTCCACAGCAAGCAGGATGATGCTGGTGCGTTAGGTTAACCTGTTACTAATGGCACATTATGCCTGTCTGAAATACTTGGGTGTGAGCTCATCCTTGGGCCTCGGTGCTTGAAGCCAGACCGTAATTAGTCACAGGATGTTACTCCGTCAGTATGCTCTTGCATACTCTTTTTATAATAAAAGGGGAGCGCCTGCATCAGATCTGGACTCAGCTCTGCATAGATACTCAAGGATCCTTTTGGGGGAGGAGGGCAATGTAAAGCCATGCTGGGCTTTCCACCCATCCTGCCACAGGATTCGTTCTGACCAACATCACCAGCTAACAAAATCTGTGCAGGTGACAGAAACGGATTGGGGAGGTGCTGTGCATTAGCAACAAGCGGGAATAATCCTGAACTGGATTTCTATGGACTTATACCCCCAAACCGCCACGTTCAATAAAACTCCCTTTATAAACTGGCTTTTAACCTCTACTTCACCTATTTTGGCTTTGCAAAGCGGTTCAGTAGGGCTCCTAAGAATAAGAAGTGAATGAAAAAGCAAGTGGGGGACAGACATTCAGGCATGAAAGTAGCAGAGCTGTTAGCACTTCTAGACTTTGGGGGACCTCAATGAGTTTTTAATACATCAAAGTTGATTTCCTGCACCCTGAAATTTAACGGATTAGTCTCCAATCACATTTCTCCTCCTGGGCGCTTGGAAGTTTAATTCTATTTCTGTTGTAGGCCCTGGAAGATGTAATCTTTTAAAAGAGAGATGCTTTCAACTTCAAGGGACGTTGTATATAGATTTTTATCTCTACAGTTGTATTTTAAAAAGCCTTCACAGATGACTCAAAGTCTGATTTATTTATCACAGTCTGTGTTTTGCTTATCACCATCTGTGCTGCTACGTGCCCTTTACTCTATGGGGACAGTGAAATTAGATGGGTTAGTCTCACATATTTTATATTATTTATATTGTGATAGCACCTAACAGACCCAGTCATGGGCCAGGACCCCACTGGGTTAGGACCTGTATAAACACAGAACAAAGGAATGATCCCTGCCTCAAAGAGCTTACAATTTAATTAGTGCCTGGCTTTTCTGTCCCTGCTTAAGCAAAGTTCTCACTGCCTGATTCTGATCATCCCTGTTAAGTAGCACCTTGCTCCAGGAGTAGTTCTGTTGAAGTGAATGGAACTCTGTGGGCTGAAGTGCTACTACTGGTGAGCAGTGGTATCAGAACCAGGCTCTCAATGCAATCTAATAACCAGGGAAAGTTGTTTGCCAAAGGACAGCAAACTAGGACCAGCAGGCAGTTTCACTTCATAGTCCTCTATTGCTCTGCTGTTTGCTGTTGGCTCATGACGCTACAGGGAGAATGCTCATGGCCAAGGAAGCATTCGATGGCTTTTTAAGCAATGACATTTCTCTTCGCATTACATCTTTCAAAACCTTTTTTTAGAGCGTGTAAAACATAACCATTTGGCACCTAAATCCCCAAGCTGCAGACCTCCTTTTAGACAAGCGAGTGTTTGAAGGATTACCTCTGTATCTCCCCTCCATCTAGTACACACAGCTCAGTCTGTTCCTGCATTCCCTAGCCATGCCTGCTATCGGTGCCATGGGCAGGGGATATGCACCTGAGTGACCACTTCAGAATGTCAAAGCAAAAATGCTTCAAAGTTTGGTGCAAAGATGAGGCTCTCGTTCTCAACTGGGGATGTTAAAAAAAAAACACGTTTCTTTTTGTAAACGTAACTGTTGAATTTTTCAGTGATTACGTGTTTACATGCAGGGGGGCAGGCGGGAGCCGATGCTCGTGCGGAGTCAGCTTTTAAGCCAGCTCCCCACAAGAACTGGCTCCTGCCTGTCCCTCCCATGCCCTGCGCTGCTGCCTCTGCCAGAGGCAGCAGCACGGGGGGGCAGGTGACTCCATGGGAGCTGGTGCTCAGAGGAGCCAGCTTTTAAGCAGGCTCCCCCCAGGCACTGGCTTCCAGCCGTCTCCCCTCCACTTTGCTGCTTCTGATACAGAGGCAACAGGGATGGGGGTGCGTGTAACCATTAGGATTAACCAATGAGCTCAGGCTTATTGGTTAATCATGTAAAAAGGTACACGCTAACATCCATATTTTCAACCTGAATCCTTCTCATGCCATCAGACTTCATTCAGGGCATGAATTTTTGTATTCAGAGTTATTACAGCCTATTTTAATGATCTGTTGCAACAGCAATTAAAAAAAACCCAGTTGTCTCTATTTAAGAGCCTTCCTTGGGCCAAATTCTCCACTGCAGTAAAATCCTAGCAATGGGACTCTGCTAATGTGCCGCAGCTCATGACCCGGCCTATTCTTCCAACCAGATTTCCAGTGGTCAGAAGCAATTGCAGTCCAATATGCTGCAGCGGCATAAAGAGATCTTTGTCTCCAAAGGCCCTACGTATAACTTTATCATTTGGCCGTGTGGGGGCAACCCTCTAAGGAAATGGCACTGAGAAACCAATAGAACTTTTAATCCTGTTTCCATAATATACAAAAGCAGTTAAATAATAAGGAAATATACCTATCTCATAGAGCTGGAAGGGACCTTGGAAGGTCATTGAGTCTAGTCCCCTGCCTTCACAGCAGGACCAAGTACGATCCATGACAGATTTGCCCCAGATCCCTAAATGGTACCCTCAAGGATTGAGCTCACAATGCTGGGTTTAGCAGGTCAATGCTCAAACCACTGAACTATCTCTCCCCGGAGAAAAGCACCATTTTGCAGGCAAACACACACAAAAGACTTGTTCACCCCCAAATCTGCATAGTTTACTGAATTATAGTTCATTGTTCCACTGTATCTGTAGTGAGCTTAATTATAGCTGCTCTGATACAGAACTGAGCTCTTACACAGGACTTTTAGTCTGTAGCTATCATAGCCTTTTAGAAAGGAAGGGCAGCATCATTATCCTCAATTTACAGATGGGAAAACTGAGGCACAAACAACTTGCACCCCAGGCTCTCTGTGTTTCAGTGACAGAGCTGGTATAGAACCCAAATGCCCTGTTAATTTTTTTAACTGAATACCCAGCTCTATTTATGCACAGTGGATTTTTGTGTGTTTTCCTTCACACCTGATCATCTAGGCTAAGAATATCAATTGAGCCTATGGGAGTAAGGCACCCCATTTTTTCAGCTCTTTTGAAACCCTCCAGCCCTAATTTTTGGTTGCTGAGCCTTGCCCAGCCGAACCCCACTTTAAAGAGCAGACAGGGACCCCAACCTTCCAGGGCTCAGGCCTCCTGTACATGCTTTAGAATCAGCAAAATCTTACCCCCTTCCCCGTCAGACCACACTCTCTCAGTATTTGGCTGTCGCCAACGTATTGGCAAGTGGGCGCTTTCTGTTTGAGCAATGAGCTGAGAGAGGAAATGGAGACAGAAGGCAGGAACTGTTGCCTGGGACATTGGACCTCTCTGGCACTTGTCTGCTTCATGCCTGACGTGTCAAACTCATGTCATAGGCTGCGCACGTACTAGATATAACCTTGCTCTCTCTGGCTGTGTCTACACTATGTGGAAGATTGACACTGCCACGGTTGATCTTCCGGAGTTCGATTTAGTGGGTCTAGTGAAGACCCGCTAATTAGAACTGAGAGGGGGCCCCTGTCAGTGGTGGCACTCCTGCTCCTCATGAGGAGTGAGGGAAGCCGATGGGCGCGTTTGCTCCCATTGACCTCCCGCTGTGTGGAAGGCGGAAAAATGCAATTTGAGATATGTCCGCTCCAACTATGTAATCAGCTGGCCTCTGGGTCCTGCAGTGCTCCTGGAGGGGGAGAGAAACAGGAAGGCGAGGGACAGCAGAGAGGCAATTTAGGACAGGCAATGTGTTGGGTTCAGCTGGTCTCTGGGTCTATCCTCTGTCCCCCTTCTTTTTCCTCCTCCCCATCTTTCATTTTGTAGTTGGCCTGTCCTTCCCCAACCCGCGAGGCAAATCTCTCCCTCACGCGGTGCTCCTTGAATTAGTAAGCAGGAAGGTTGCTTAAGCCTGACCTTTTCCTCCCATCTTCCCCTGCAGACTGGGCAGCATCAGCATATCCCGTCACTAAGCCATCTGCCTCTCCTAGCCTACGCTCCACTCCAAAGTTAGGCTCTTGTACTGCTGGCTGGGCACACCACTTCCGCTGTATCATGAGTCTTCTACTAGTTTTACCCACTTGCTATTTTGTGGAGGTGTGTGTGTGTAATAGTTTATATATATATAATGATGCATTTCCACTTGCATCACAATTTGGAGGTAGAGGTGTGTGTGGTGTTTTTCCCCTGCTCTTTTCACTTCCTGTTCTTACATGGTATGGATGGGGATGTGCACTTTTAACCACAGTTGGAGGGTGATGCAAAGGGTTAACCCCCTCATTCTTGCAGCCAAACCCTGCTTGCCTTACCCATGCAGGCAGCCTGTTGCAATGAGCAAAACAAACAGGATTCAGCTCTCCCCCCCATGCTGTCTTACATTCACAGCTGGTGTAATGTTAAGCACTCAGCCCTGCTGATAGCACATTGCAGGAATAGCAACCAACTTGTTTACAGCACCACAACGCTGCAAGTGTCAGCGATTGTTCGCACTGTGAGCACCCTTTCCTTTTTTTTAAGGGGGGGTGCATCAGGGAAGAGCTGGCAAGAAGGGAAAAGCAACACCCTTGTGTTCTACCACATCTGCAATCTTGTGGCAAGGGTGACTTCTGCTTTCAGAATTTACAGTGTTGCTGAAGCCTTGGTCTGCCCCCTGTCTAACACGGTATTGCATTGGATGGCTACCCAACCAAGTGTTTCTGTTTTAGAGACCGATTTTCTTCCCCTTGGAGTCAATGGAAAAACACCCATAGGCTGTCAGGGGGCAAGATAAAGCCCTTAGCTTCTTTTGTAAAGTATCCAGTTTTAATATTAGAGGAGCCAGGTTCTTTAAAGTAAAATCAAATAAACTAAATGATGTAAAGCTTCCTCTGCTGCCTCTCCCTACACACATGCACACACACTGGAAATACTTACATTCCCTGTTCCCCATAGTGGTTGTAAAACTCCATATGGTTACATGCCTGAATCCAGCCCACGATCCAGGTCTCCTTCTTGGGGATAGGGGGTACCAAGACCTGGGCAGAGGCTCGAAAGTGAGGAGTCCGGTATCGCAGAACCACGCTGGACGACTCGTCGATGTTGGTGGGAACGGGATCGATAGAGGCTTTCACTTCAATCACAGAAATACTTTCCCGGAAAACTTTGGATTTGCAGCTAATACTCTGAATACAGCCCATGGCATACAACACCAGTGCAATTCCTAGGCCACACCAGCAATCCTGGGGAAGATTAGGCATTGAAATGATATGGTGCTAGATCAAATACAGATCTCCCTGGTTTGTACTCTCAAAATTGATATCCATAGGATAGAACATTCAACATGGAAAGTCTTTATTTAAATTTCAGTATTTACTGCTGCTGCTCTTGTGGATTTAGCTGCAATTCAAAAGCAAAGGGGCCTTTTCTTATTTCCCCAGTTAATGACAGATGAAATCGCTTGTTCATATATTCTTTGGATTAAAAAGAGAGTCTTGAGTTCAATAAATAATCATCTCCCTTTTTTAAAGATATTAGTCCATCCTTTTCTTGAATGCCATCTGTTGTTCACCATGAAACAGCGGAGAAGCTGGTATTTCCCTTTATTCTTTGGATGAAAAAGCAGCGTGCTGATAGACACATCTATATAAATAATAAAATACTTCTTGTCTCAGCCCCTGCAGATTTTCACTTCCGGATTTGCAGTTGTTCAGAACTTCCCTTTGCACAGAAAAAACAGTAAATTAAAAAAAAAAAAAATTCAAGGTGGGGAAATGTTACATCGGCCCCATCTGTGATTTGGAGGCTTCTGTAGGATGCCAGAGAGATGGGTGCTGCTGACTTTTGTAAGTAATAAATAGCTTAAATACTAAATCACAGGTCTTTGTCACGCCTCAAGCCCCCCCCCCCCTTAGCGTTTAACCATAAAACCGGAGGGAAAAGGAATACGAGGAGATCTCTTCGCTCCTCCTAGTGCACCACTTCGCTGCTTTTCGTTTCAACTTTGCTCTCCCTTCCTTCGATCCTTGCGGAGCCCAGCGGCAAAGCCACGACTCGGAGAAGCTCCGCAGACGGCCTGTCTCCTCTGCCCCCCGGGGCACTTCGCGGTCTGTGGGGCGGCGGTACCCCGCCCGGGTTTAGTCCTTCCACCGCTCCTCTCGGGACCCGGCTGCCGGGCGGGGTGGAGACGGCTCTGAGCGTGCCAGAAGTTTGGTCAAAGTTTCTCTGCAGTGGCGGGTGGCTGCGGCTTTGGGTCGCGAGGCTGCTCCGCTGTTTCTCCCCCCCCCCCCCCCCGAGGTCACGATCCGCCCCGCTGACCCAGGCTGCAGCAAACAATCGCCTCCCGTGACATGTCCGCTCGCCCCCACCTGGGCTGGGGAAGGATGCGAGACAAGCGAGGTGGCTCCGCCGCCTGCCCCCTCCTCCCAGCGCCGGGCTGTTAGCTGGATGGTGCGGTGGCTCGCATGTCACGCCGCCTGTGTCCTCAGATGTCTCCGCAGCACCGGCTCCGCAGCCTGCCTGCCTCCCTCCGCGTCCCCAGGGGCCAGGCTCACCCACGGGGGATCCTCTGCAGGCATGGGGCGAGTGTCCTTCGCAGCTGGGGGGAGCGGAGAGCGAGAATTCAGCCTTTCCCCCAGCCGCTGCTTCCGGAGCCTTCTAGCTAGAGAGCTTCACAGCAGCCTGCACCTGGGGGGAACTTTGCATTGGAGCAAATGCACCGCCCCGCTCGGTCCCCCTCTTTGGACAAATGTCATTGACAGGTCGCTTCGGAGCTGCCGCTGCTGGGGGCTTCTTGGTGCATCCGTTTGCCCGGCTGCTCCCGCCAGACCTGTGTCTGCATGTGTGTGTGTGCAGGGTGGCTTTTTTCGCTTTATGTCTAGGGAGGTGAGAAAAGCAGGAGCGACACCTTCCCCCTCCCCTCCCGCCCGGTGCTGCAAGCTTCCTCTTTTGGCAAGCAAGAAATCAGGAGGCAGGATCTGAATTGTATTTCAGCCTCTGCCGTGGATCCGGGCGGGAACCGAATCCTGCTTCGGGTTCTGCTGCAGCATCAGCAAGGCAACCGGGTCAAACTTTGCAGAAACTCATTCCCACCGGTTCCATGCCCGTGGCATTTTCATGCAGCGCAGCTGTGCTTGCAGGCTTTCCAGGGAGGGAGCTCTGGGCATGACAGCTTCTTTCCCTCCGCCCCAGTCCGATTGCAGTATTATTAGCAGGTCTCTCTCCCTGCCTCTCATACCTCCCTCCCTCGCAGCCCTCCCCCTGTAGTCCTCGCTTAAACTGCAGCTGTTGGAGAGAAAACCTTTGCAAAACGGCATTTCCTTTCCACAGCTCCAGGCATTCTGGGTAATGTAGTTTTGTTTTAATTCCACCTATTTTAAAAAAAATGCAACGCGTTTTCTGTCACTTTAATTTTGGCCCTTTTCTCTCCTCTGAACTGTTTACCGGCTGAAGTTTGGTAGGTGGAGTCAGTCAGGGTATAAAATTCCTTTAGTCCTAGGCTCTGGGCTGGGTGGAGATTCTGGCAATGGAAAATCAAACCCTCTGGGTAGCGGAGAAAGGTCTAAGGCAGTGTTTTCCAATTTAGTTTGGCCACGGAACCCTTTCCATCTTAAAAGAATTTCAAGGAACCCCTAGGAATGCCAGGATAAAATTTGTGAAGCAATAAAATTTGGTCGACCAAAAAAAAAAAAAAAGGTGCAAAATTGACTGTCTCTTTAAGAGGGGTTGGGGGAGTGAGGTGTTCTCGCGGAACCCTTACTTTCACTTCGCGGAACCCCAGGGTTCCACGGAGCACCAATTGGGAAACCCTGGTCTAAGGAATAGCCGGTATAAGCAGAACACTGAAAGCAGCTGATTGTGAGGAAGCGAAGGGAGAAAGTTGTTGCCTTGTATTATTGATACATGCGGTGTTGCTGTGATGGTCTTGTGGCATACAAGCCAGTCCCTACCGTTGATATTTGTCCTCCGTGTGTTGGGTGCTGGGCCCTGTGAAAATATGAGCATAAACCCTGGTGGGTGCTAAGCACAACTGCAAACTTGGATGCTTTTATAGAATGATGGTTATGAATACTTAGCCCCTACCACTTTTCATCCTAGAGCAGTGGTTCCCAATCTTTTTGGTACTGGGGACCAGTAAACCCATTCACAAGCTTTTGGAGGCCCCGTAACATTTATTTGCATATTTGCAATATTCATTAAGCAAATGCTGAATATGCAAATAAATTGTTCTGGGGCCTCCCAAAGCCCCAAGTGCCAACAGGAGCGGGCCCGGTCGACTGTCCTGGGCAGTTTCCCGACCCCAACCCCCAGGTATCTACTTCACCCCCGTTTGGGACCGGTAAGGTTAGAAGGTCCCTCTCAGGCCTGCTGGCTCGTATGGGCCCTGGAGGTCGGGTGGGTAGCTCTGTGTCCTCTCCCCCCGTCGCGCCTGCGTTCGTGGGTGAAACCGCGGGCCACACCTTGCCCCGGGGCATGTCGCTGTCCCTACCTGTCCGGCGGGTTGTTCCGCCCTTCCCTCTGGCCGCACGGCGCCCGACCTTCTTCCTGGGTCCTAGCGCCCACCAGATCTAGCCCCGCCACCCGGGAGCATGTCCGGCAGAGACGCTGCAGCGGTGCGCTCTCTCCCAAGAATCGTGTGCGAAAATTTTTCTGAGGACCTGTATTTTTTTTCTAAGGACCGGTACTGGGCCGTGGACCACACTTTGGGAAATGCTGTCCTAGAGCTCAAAGCTCTTTACAAAGATGGTCGGTATTACTGTCCCCATTTGTCAAATGGGGAAACTGAGGTACAGAAATGTGTAACGAGTTGCCCATGGTCAACCCGCAGAATAGTCTGTTATATCACTATAATAAGATGGATACTTGCATGTTATTTACACACACACACACACACACACACACACACACACACACACACACACACACACACAACTCACTTAGCTCTAACAATGTGCCTGGCACTGGGCAGTCTCCCCAGTTTCAATCCCTGCCCTTGACTCTGCAGTGCAGTAGATACATGGGAAGTTGGGAGTTGAATGGAAATTCAAACACGTGGGTGCCTTGGGGGCGGGGCAGGGTTGTGTTTGCTTCTTGTGGGCAGTGCTGGAAGTACCACGGAGCCCATTGCATCTGAGACCCAAGTGAGAAGACACGCGTCTCACTGGGATGTGCTGGCACGAAAAAAATCCCACCTCCAGCTCTCAGTGTGGCCAATGCCTTTCCCCCTCTTCCTCTTTTCAGCTGGGTCCCCTCCTTAGTCCACCTGTGGAGAGCAGCATGAGGTGCCTCAGCATGGATGGGAAGCTGAGCCCACACCCCTTCTTTTGCCTGCTCTCCCTCTTAATGCCAAATGGAGCACCACTGGCAACCACCCTCAGTAGGTAGGTTGGTGGGGCAGATAGAGCCAGAAAGGGACACACAGGTCCAGAGAGCACCCAGGAAGGAATTTCCCTGGCTGCCGGAGCGATGGATTGGGGAGTGGGGAGCTGCTAAGCAAGCCCCTGACTGTAGGAAGAAATGACTGTAGGGAGCAGAGACCTGCCCCAGCTGGAGCAGGAAGATCATGAGGTTGCTCCTATTTGGCTTTAAAAGTAATTTACAGTCTACTCTAGTCACCAGAGATCACTCACAGCCTAACTAGGCATGGCCATAGGCATCCACATTTTGCATCCACACCCTGTTGGCTTGTGAAATAGACAAGCTGAGGAGGATCAGAGCTTGTCAGTCTTTGGATGGGAGCTTCTAGGAAAACAGCTGCTAGAAGGGGCACTTATCATACAGCAAGTCATAACAGTTTCATGCTTTATATTTTGTAAAAATGTTATGCAAGCATCGGATTAAGTACTGATTATTACTATCCTTGCAGCAGCTAGGGAAACAGCTGCCCAGAGAATAGATACAAGGGATTGATTTGCCCATAAACTCTCATCAAATCTGGTGGGGGTGTATGTGTGGAATAGAACTTAGAAGTTCATGCCTCCCAGGAGACTACTTTCTACTAAGTCAGTACTGACCCAGCATTCTGGACACTGTGATCCCGGGAGTGATGTTCTCCAGATGACACTAAAAACAAGGTAATTAAAAACCCCACTGTGCTTTTTGCAAGAGTTGAGTAGAGCCGCCAGAAGTTCTGTTTTGTGAAAGATTTTGAAATCTGGTTTCATTCTGAATGGGAACAGGAACATATATTATAACATCAAATAAAAAAGAAAGTTGAAATAAAACCAAAATTATTCCATTGATCCCAACCTAATTGTTTTTGAACTTTTCTTGGCTAAGAATTGCAGATTTTTAAATATTTGTTCCCATGCCGAAGTAGGATTTCAAAACAAAAAATTGAAATATTTCATTCCAAAAAGGGGACATTTCAACCTTAGTGGAACTTTTCCCCCCAGTGTTCCTCTGAAATTAACCCAATTTTCCAGAAGCATTTTGATTTCAATGGAGCCTGGTTCTGTTGCAATTCTCTGCCCAGCTCCAGAGCTCAGCCTGGTTAACTTTGCTGTCCAGAAGCTTCAGGGGGTAGCCGAGTTAGTCTGTACAGAAAAAAACAACAAATGGTCTGGGAGCACTTTATAGACTGACAAAACATGTAGATGGTATCATGAGCTTTTGTGAGCACAGCCGGTCATCTGAAGAAGTGGGCTGTGCCCACGAAAGCTCATGATCCCATCTACATGTTTTGTTAGTCTATAAAGTGCTCCCAGACCATTTGTTGTTTTTAACTTTGCTGTGTAGGTCAATTTCTGAATTAGGTCACTATAGTCTACCTATCACTCCAAATCATCTTTGCAGCTTCTGGTGGATTCTTCTTCACATGTAGTGCTACTTGGCTGCAGACTGCCACATGCCACTCCAGCAGTAACTGCATCTGAGGGCTGGGTGAAGCGATATTTAGTGTGGTGAAGAGCTTGAAGGTGAAAACATTCATGCTGAAGGCGGGGCTTTGAGGCCCAGCTGTAAAAATATATAATGTAGCACTTGGGGATCTGTTGATCCCTATAGAGGATGCTTTTCCTTCTTTAGTCTGTTTTGTGTTTGTGTGCCCCAGTCTCACATCACAATGTGCCCACTCTCCATTCTCCCTGGGGCTATTTCCTCCTGGCAGCGGGGCTGACATACTGTGTCAGCAGAGGGTGACGGAAATACAGCACCTTCCTTTATTGGAAAAAAATACTGCAGTATTCTACACGGAAGGAGTCAAATACTGCAGCTGGAACTAGTGCTGTAGCCTGTAGGGTTAATACTCCCGAACACTGTCGTGTGTTTTAAATAAGGTTCCTTTCCCCCTCGTTTGCCACCTCCTCCTCCTTCACTGCCACCTCCAAATCAAAAGCCTCCTGAAAAACAAGTCCTGTCGTAGGAAGGCAGAAGGTTTTGCTGTTCAGCAGTTTGGCTGCAAGTGTCTGCTGCTTGGCAGTGATTGCTGGAGCTTCACCGCGCGCTGGAACTTGGGATGTGCTGAAGGTGTCGGTGATGTTGGCGTTGGTGGGGACGGGGAGGTTTCCAGAAGCATGGGGGCAGAGGCATGGCTGTGTTCTTCCATCTCCGCTGCAGGCTGCCTGGGATTGCCAGCTGAGCTGATAGGCAGCAGCAACTACGCAGGGACTTCAGGCCCTCTGACCTCGCTAGCCCAGGGGAATGTGGAGCCAGGCTGGGAGGGTGCTGACAAGGAGGGGAAACGGCCTGTGCACAGGCAGAATCAGACACCTTAGGCAAGACTTCAAACTGCTGCTTCCCACCTGCTTTCGTAGAAGTTTGCAGCAGGCCCTCTGCGCCCCCTACTGGTGCTACCCCTAGTCCTGAGTCCCATGCAGCTGGGTTGGATGTTGATGGGCACAGGCCCCAGTGCCAGACCCCAGGGAATGGGATGATCTGGTGTCTCAATGGGTTGAGCTGGGCCAGGCCACAGTGAAAGTCCTCCAGGCCTGTGTCCTACGTCCTGCAACCTCTGAGAGCCTCTCTTTGGCCTGCAAGGTCCCTCGCTAGGGCCCCCCTTCCCAATGGGCCTTTCTGGCACTAGGCTACCCAGGGCTCAAGAGGGGAATGAACCGTGGCTCAGCACTGCTGGACAGCAGCAGCTTGTGCCCCTGGGGGCCACTCAGCTCAACAATTCTTGGGCAGGGAGCAGCTGTCAATCCACAGGGGCCTAGTGAATGGGCAGTGCAGACCTGCCTAGCCCCACTTGATGCCACCTGGGCTCGGGATGCGATTCCCCCTTTGTATAGCGGGCAGCAGGCTCCCTGTCACTGGATAGAGTAGGGTTCTCCACTCCTCAGCCCCCACACTGCTAGTCACACCCCTACACACCACAATCCCAGCCAGCACCTCCAGCCTGTCCCCCCAACACCACACCATCCAGCCCCTCTTGGTGTCAGTCCTTCCAGAGCTCCCACAAACAGGGAGTTGAAGCAGCAGTCAGGCACTGCCCAGGCAGCGGGGAGGGCATGTGCCATTCTGGAGAGCTGGGTGGGGCATCACATAACCACCATGAGGAAGATTTGAACCTGGGATCTCTGGAGCTTAGTATAGGAGCCTCTACAGCTTGAGCTATAAAGCCAGCTGGCCCGCATGTGAGGCTGTAGAGCTCACTCATACTTATCTCTTGCTGTAAGTGGGCTACGTGCCACTACATGGGCCAGGGGACCACACCCACTATGTGTGTGGGTTACAATGGCACTTGTGTCTGAAGCCTTGGCGGCAATAGCAGTGCTTCCAGGAGCAGCCCCACACTGCTTGCACCCAAGGCACTGCTATGGTCATGCTCCTGATTTTAGTAAACTCAGAGGGCTGGTAGGTCAAGGTCCCATGGGAAGCAAGACTAAGAGGAAAAACAACTGAAGAGAATTGGCAGTTTTTCAAAGGGACATTGTTAAGGGCCCAAAAGCAAACTATACCACTGCATAGGAGAGATAGAAAGTATGGCAGAAGACCACCTTGGCTTATCCAGGAGATCTTAACATGATCTAAAAATAAAAAAGGAGTCATATAAAAAGTGGAAAGTAGGTCAAATTAGAAAGGATGAATATCAGCAAACAGCACAGGAATGCAGGGGCAAGATTAGAAAGGGGAAGGCACAAAACGAGCTCAATCTAGCTAGAGGCATAAAGGGTAACAAGAAGACATTCTACAAATATATTAGAAGCAAGAGGAAGACCAAGGACAGGGTAGGCCCATTGCTCTGTGAAGAGAGAGAAACAATAACAGAAAACTTGGAAATGGCAGAGGTGCTTAACGACTCCTTTGTTTTGGTTTCTGTCAAGAAGATTGATGGTGATGAGATGCTTAACATAGTGAATGCTAGTAGAAATGGGGTAGGTTTAGAAGTTAAAATAAAAAAAGAACAAGTTAACAATTACTTATAAAAGTTAGATGTCTTTAAGTCACCAGGGCCCGATGAAATGCATCTTAGACTACTCAAGGAGCTGATAGAGGAGGTATTTGAGCCTTTAGCTATCATCTTTGAAAAGTCCTGGAAGTCGGGAGAGATTCCAGAAGACTGGAAAAGGGCAAATATAGTGCCCATCTATAAAAAAGGAAATAAGAACAACCCAGGAAACTACAGACCAGCCAGTTTAACTTCTGTGCCAGGAAAGATAATGGAGCAAGTAATTAAGGAATCCAACTGCAAACAACTGGAAGATAATAAGGTGATAGGTAACAGCCAGCATGGATTTGTAAAGAACAAATCATGTCAAACTAATCTAATAGCTTTCTTTGATACGATAACAAGTCTTGTGGGTAAGGGAGAAGCAGTGGACGTGGTATACCTAGACTTTAGTGAAGCATTTGATATGGTCTCACATGATCATCTTATCAATAAACTGGGAACTACTACCTAGATGGGGCTACTATAAGGTGGGTACATAACTGGCTGGATAACAATTCTCAGAGAGTAGTTATTAATGGTTCACAATCATGCTGGAAGGGCATAACAGGTGGAGTTCCGGCAAGGGTCTGTCGGTTCTGTTCAATATTTTCATCAGCAACTTAGATGATGGCACAGAGAGTACAATTATTATGTTTGCAGATGATACTAAGCTGGGGGAGGGCATTGCAAGTGCTTTGGAGGATAGGGTCATAATTCAAAATGATCTGGACAAACTAGAGGCATGGTCTGAGGTAAATAGGATGAAGTTTAATAAGGACAAATGCAAAGAACTCCACTTAGGAAGGAACAATCCGTTTCACACATACAGAATAGGAAGCGACTGTCTAGGAAGGAGTACTGCAGAAAGAGATCTAGGGGGTCATTGTGGACCACAAGTTAAACATAAGTCAACAGTGTAACATTATTGCAAAAAAAGCAATAAACAGGAGTGTTGTGAGCAAGACATGAGAAGTCATTCTTCCATTCTACTCTGTGCTGATTGGGCCTCAGTTGGAGTATTGTGTCCAGTTCTGGGCACCACATTTCAAGAAAGATGTGAAAAAATTGAAGAAGGTTCAGAGAAAAGCAACAAAAATGACTAAAGGCCTAGAAAGCATGAGCTATGAGGGAAGACTGAAAGAATTGGGTTTGTATCATTTAGAAAAGAGAAAACTGAGAGGGGATATGTTAGCAGTTTTCAGGTATCTAAATCCTGGGTTTTAGTCAAGGGTGTTATAAGGAGGAGGGAGAAAAATTGTTCTCCTTGGCCTCTGATGACAGGACAAGAAGAAATCGTCTTAAATTGCAGCAAAGGAGGTTTAGGTTGAATATTAGGAAAAACTTCCTAACTGTCAGGGTAGATAAACGCTGAAATAAATTGCCTGGGGGGTTGTGGAATCTCCATCACTGGAGATATTTAAGAGCAGTTTGGATAGATATCTATCAGGGATGATCTAGATGGTGTTTGGTCCTGCCATGAGGGCAGAGGACTTGACTCGATGACCTCTCGAGGTCCCTTCCAGTCCTAGAATTCTATGATTCGATATTTCTACCTGCACTGGGCTCAGGGAGTAGCAGGGAGAGAGCAACCCAGCTGGGGATTCCTTCATGCTTTTTGCAGCCCCGGCTGGTGGCCACCCACATGCCTGAGCTGCCCCACTGCCGCCACCGCCAGTCTGCCGCCCTTCCAAATCTGCCACCGGAGGCAGCTGCCTCGTCTGCCTGTAGCTAGAAAGGCCTCAGGGAAGGGATCTGGGGAGGGAGCTGGAATCTATCAGCCTGGGAGTTCTCCAAGGTGCTAAAATAAATCCAGTGTGGATCAGATTGCAAGACCAAAATAACCCAACAGCAGCAGCAGCCTTGGAAATCTGAGCAGGGAGCACAGCGCTTAGCAGAATGCGTGCGAGGGAGGGAAGGGGCATTTTAATGGTTTATTAATAATATTTCAAAGCCAGGGCGTGCCTCTGCTAAACCTGCTTCACCTCCCTCCCCACACACAACGTGTATGTGTTGCACATGTCTGTGCTCAGTGCAATCTGTGAACGTTGCACCTGCATTGTGATCTGTAGGAAACCCAAAACTTCTGTCTTGAACTCTCCTTCCCCTCCCGGACTATGGATCATTACAGTCCTCCTATATGTGCCAGCGTCTAGGAACAAGCTGCTAAAAGCAGAGTTCCGTGCCCAATCCAGTCTTACCCCTGAAAAAGGGTGGGGGGGAGGGAAACAAGCAATGAGTTGCCTCCTTTACTCTCTTTAGGAAGAATGGGAACTGGACACATAGTGGCCTTTAAATCTGTGGGGTACCCTAGTTCAGTGTTTCTCAACCAGTGGTATGAGTATCAAGAAGTCTGGGGGGGCACATCAACACAACTGAAATTTGGAGAAAACTGAATTTTTGTCTTAAGTTTTACAGCGCTTTATTATTTTTGTCCCTTTTACACCCAAAAATTTCACCGCCCACTCGGCTATGATTAAGCTGTTTTAACAACTGTGTTGCAATGTAGAAAAAAAATGTGTGTGTCTGAAAACTGTAGGTACTGGGGGTACTTCTTTTTTTTAAAGGGGTACTTTATAAAAAAAAGGTTGAGAAACACTGCCCTAGTTCACCACTTGTGCATATGTTTAAGGCTAGGACCCTGATTAGATCTTGTTGAGTGTGTGTGTTTGTGTGAGTGTGTGTTTGTGTGAGTGTCTCATACTGTAAAGTAGTTGGCAGGAGAGAGACCCATGAGTTTTAAATTTCACCCCCAGTGTTTTGCTTTCAAAGTATTTTTTCCCTGTGGTTACTCCAGCAGGGAAACTGACCAGTAAAAACTCTTCCTCTCTCTCCCCCCCACATCCCTCAATCATGGCCCAGAGAGACAGAGCTCTTCCTCCTTCCCCTTGGTGCTTAGGATCACTGCTACAAACCAAACACTGCATTGGAAACAACACCCCAGAGCAACACCCCTGAAGCAGGAATGGCTGAGCCATGTAGAGCAAAAGCGACGGCTATAATAAAGTTATAGAGGTGACTCGTTTTGCCAATGGCACATGGGCTGTGATTTTTCCCATGCCATGGAACTCAGCACAGGGTAATGGCAGACCTGTAGTAACAGGGATATTGACTTCTCTGATCTCCTAAGAATGCAGCTGTGTAACTCAGTGATCAAATGGGACCTACTGTGAGTCCATAGCGTACTAGTAACAGCACTGCTGTGCTGCCTTTTGTCTGTCTGCACATGTGTGGTTGTGTGTATGATATACTCGTATACGTAGTACCTGTCTTTACAAGCCAAGCTGGGGTGTCACTCCTGGGATGGGACAGATGTGTTTGGAGAGAGGAGGGGATGGAAAAGTTTGTGGCAAACCAGTGATAGAGCTCTGTCCTCAACTGGTCATCACATAGCAGTGGTAGATCCCTAGGGCAAGAGAGGCTGAGAAGCTGCCTTAGACGGAAATATATTTTTTACCTGGGATATCTCTGGTGATCTGAGCAAGAGACTAGGAACTGGGATACCTGGACGCCTTTATTAGCTCTGCCACAGATTTGCTTGGGCACATCGTGGGTTTACTTCTCTGTGTCAAGCTGTCTGTAACAAGGTCTTATACCACCTCACTTCATAGGGCTGTTGTGGCACTTAATTAATTCTTGAGAGACTCAGACGAAAGGTGCAATAGACGTGTACATTATTCATTATTATTATTTTATTATCATCCCCCAAAGCCATCTCCTTGTGGGGTGCAACTCTCCCATGCAGTGTATGATTTTCGTATTGGTAAATGGCCCTAGAACCAAGCAGTGTGCGAGGGGCAATGGTAATCTTTTTAATTGCACCCACCTATCCTCTGAGGATTTCAAGGCCCTTGACAAAGTTGGGTGTGTATTATAGCCACTTGGAAGATGGGGAAACTGAGGCAAACGAAGAAGCCCTGTGGCTTGAAGGGCAATCCAACAAGACTGGCAATATTAATATTGCTCCTGTTACCATCTGGGTGTTCAAGTTGGAGAGGCATCTCCCTCCGAAAGGCTCAGCCTAGCTCCCAGGGCTACAGAGACATGTCCCTGGAGGCACCCCCCAGTTCCCATGCAGTGCCCGATTAGGCACAGATCCTTTCAGCTGTGGATCCAAGTCTTGCCTGGCAAAGGCTCTGGTCCCAGCAGCAACTGCATCTCTTGAGGTGTCGCTACCATCTGCACAAGCTGGTGGGGGAGACTTGGTTGCGGGGTGGTCTGCACTGTTCTGGGTGTGTTGCATTACCAGCAATGGGCAGCCCAAGCTTGTGAGTGGGCTTCATGAGCGGCCCTCCTTCATCACAGTGGCCGCAAGATTGAAATCGGGCATGTGCACTAACCATGACCCCAAGAATAAGACTAAAGACATTGCACTCGATTCTCCTACTTTCTCGTGCCTTTTCAACACCAAATGATCCTTTATTAGAGGCAAGTTAAATGGCTGGCAAAGTAACATAAGGAAGCAACACGGCTCTTACCATGTTGTGTGCAATCAGCATGGACCTCACATGTGCCCTTGCTTTAAAAGTGTGTCTCTTTGCATTTTGCCAGGGGCTGTTCAACCCTTCCCTCCCCTGCAGGCCCGATCCCCACTTCACCCCTTCCCTCAAACCCCCACCCCGCCTCTTCCCCGCTTCCTCCCCTGAGCATGCCTGGTCCCTTTTCCTCCCCCTCTCTCCCAGCACTGCCTGAGTACTGTGGATCAGCTGATTTGCGCCCCATTCTTGCTCCTCCTCCTCCTTCCCAGAGCTTGAATGCTGTGAATCAGCTGATTCGCAGCACTCCGAAAATGTAGGAGGGAGGGGGAAGAGTAGGTAAGTGCAAGGCCGTCAGCGCATGAGAGACGCGGGGCAAGGGGACATAATGGGGACCGCACATAGATCCCCAGTAGGCTGCATGCAGTCTGTTGGCCGCATGTTGCCCACCACTGCCCTATGCAGATGTGAGCCCTGTGGTCTGAAGAAAGAATAAAGAGCTCACTGTTGACATCTGTCTGTGAGCGGGGAGAAGAGCAGTGTGAGAACTCCCATTGGAGAGGGGCTTCCCAGGGCAGGGAGCTCTCTGCTGGCATCTATTGGTCAGCAAGGGGAAATGACTGACTGGGCCAGGCCTCATTTGCATTTCAGTTATGTAAAAGTTTGGTGCGTTCGGGTTAAGATACAATTAAGATTTTAGTTTGGGAGCAATAAAATGTGATTATCTGTGGTGGGAAATGAAGGGACAAGGCAACTGTATCAAATGTGCCTTGGATGAGAAGTCACCATGACCATTGTTGTTGCCTGGCACAGCTGAGTAGCAGTTACTGGACACACCCTAAATTAGACATTTGAATGGATAGAATGGCTTCTACCTTCTGTTGCGAAGCCTTTCCTGATGGTTGGGTTTTTGTTTGGAGACTGTATGTGTCATTGACTCAGCTCTAAAGATTCTTTCAAGACAGTGGTTGGCTTTGAGGTGGTGGACAGAGGTAAAATGAGGTGCTTCAAGGTAGCACAGTTGGTGCTAAGGTGGGTTGGGCTGAAGCCACAGAAAGCAGCAGCTTAACTGAGGCTACGTCTACAGTGCAGGCTTTTTGCGCAAGAATGTTTTGCACAAGAGTTCTTGCACAAAAGGTCTTGTGCAAGAGCGTGTCCACACTGCCATGTGCTTTTGCGCAAGAGCCTCCATGGCCATGTGGACACTTTCTTGCACAAGAAAGCTCTGATGGCCATTTTAGCCATAGGGGCTTCTTGCGCAAGAAAGCCCTGTTGCCCGTCCACACTGCCTTCTTGCGCAAGAGGGCTTATTCCTTGTGGGGAGAGGAATAACTCTTGCGCAAGAAGCCCTCTATTCCGACGCTTTACTGTAAATTTACTTGCGCAAGAATGCGCGTGCAGTGTAGACACTCTGCACGCTTTTGCACAAGAATGGCTGTTCTTGTGCAAGAAGCCTGCAGTGTAGATGTAGCCTATATGTTTAACTGGTTAACCGGTCCACCACGTCATGCTGTGGGCAGGAGGCTGCTCTAGCTTGGCTGGGCCCGCCACACCATGGGCTGCTCCGGCTAGGCTGGGCAGGGCCCACTGCACTGCACTCCAGGCCTGGGGCTACCCAGGCTGGGAAGAGTGCTGATGATCCAGTTACCCCACTAAGGTGAATGTTTACTGGGTAACCAGTTAACCCTCTACATCCCTATCTCCAACCCTGGACACCAAATTGTGAGTGGGGGAACTGGGGAGGAGAGAAGTGGCCAGAGTGCATTAGGAGGACTGAGTTTGGAACAATTTCTAAGACACCTTGGGGCCAAAGGGTGGGGGAAGTGCCTTTGTTTTAAAGCCCTTGACTCGGGGCAGTGAGTGGAAAAATACTGCTTCTCAAGAGTGCCCAAGGTACTATATAACCTTCCCCAGGTTTCTGGGTGAGGGTTTGACCCAGTGTTGTTTTAACTCTGATGGTATATTCAAGTTTTCAGAAGGTACCCTTAGAAAACTGAGCCCCGCCCTTTTTGCTGCTGACAGAACGATTACACTGAGTTGAAACGAAGGATGTTAAGTAGCGTGTATTTCACTAACCGAATAGTCGGTGCATTTTTGCATCGACTATTAAATTAGTCGATAGGGCAGAGCTGCTCCTTTGAAACACCGCCACGGCATTTCAAAGGGGCAGCACCAAACGGAGCTGGGGATCAGCTGGGACTCCCCAGCTGACCCCGGGCTCCACACGATGCTGCTGCTTTGAAATCAAAGGGGCAGCGCCGCACAACTGATCCTAGGCTCCGTGGGCGCTGCCCCTTTGAAACGCCGCTGCAGCATTTCAAAGAGGCTGTGCCACACAGAGGCTGGGGTCAGCTGGGGACTCCAGCTGACCCCAGGCTCCATGCAGCATTTCCCCTTTGAAGTACCCACCTCTTCCCCCCCCCTTGCTGCCTCTAGCTGATAGAGGCAGCAAGGACGGGGGGAAGCAACTGGTCGACTATCCTGTCGACTAGTCCTTAACATCCCTAGTTGAAACACAAGAGGCTGCAAAGAGCAGGCGAGCGCCACATGGCGCAGGCCAAGCACTGCAGCGGCTGGGCTGTCAGGGAAGCATTTCAAACCGCTGTGTCTGGGGGATAATCCTTATTGCCTCCAGGCCCTAGCGTGAGCCATCACAACCTTGACCACCAATCTTGACCTCTCCTCTTTCCTTTCCTTTGGGCTTCTGTGTGGAAGTCAGTGGGGCCTGGCAGTGCCCTAGCGCTGATCACATAGCCCTCAGCGTGCTCTTGGCCAGCCCTGGCTGGACCAGAGAGCCGGGGAACATGCGTCCTGGATAGATGGCAGAGATAATTGAACTTGGTGCCAGAAACACCAGCAGTTCCCATGGGTGCATTTGGTTTCCCACTGGACTGTAGGCAGGACAGTAAATAAGCATCATTCCAGGGAGGAAGTATCTTCCTAGAGCAGGGGTGGGCAAAAGAGCCTCTGCGAGCCGGATCTGGCCCACCAAGCGGGTGGATCCGGCCCGCAGAGGCCCTGCTGCGCTCCTGTCCCCAGGCCAATCAGGCCCTGGGGTTGGGGGAGCTGCGTGAATCTTCCTTTACCCTGCCCCGGCCCTGCAAGGAGCCCATGGAACTTCAAAGTGCCACGTGCTCCTCGCAGGGCAGGAGGAGGCTTCCTGCGCTCCCCCGCTCCTAGGCCCTGATTGGCCTTGGGGTGGGGGAGCGTGCTAAGCCTCTTCCAGGGCATGGGTACCTAGTGGGAAGGGGGGGCAAAGGGGCTTCCCAACCCCCAGACAGGAGCGGCCCTAGACGAGCTGCCGGCAACTGGCGCCCTAGGCGAAACGCGCGATCGGCGCGCAATCAGTGCCCCCGCCTCCAAAGCCCTCAACGGCTGTTTTTCTTGGCACCCTAGGCGGTCGCCTAGCTCGCCTGTATTGATGGGCCGCCACTGCCCCCAGACCAATCATGGTCTGGGGGTGGGGTAGCCCCACCCCTTCCTGGTTATGCCCCACCCCTTCCTGGTTAGGCCCCGCCCATTCTAGGGTGGCATGGGGCTACTTCAAAAATTTTTGAAGTGGCCCCCGGGAAAAAATTATTACCAACCCCTGTCCTAGAGGGACTGTGGAAAGCTACAGTCCCTCTGCTGGGAGCAAGTTGAGGATTTCAAGCATCCTCAACTTACCTGCCTACCAGGTCTATGTTACAGCCATGTCTACCAGAACATTCTGGCTCTTCCCGCTGGAGCCTTGCATGCCCTGGCATGTCTCAGGAAACCTCCTAGCATTACGTTACTCTTCGCCACTCCGGTGGAGCACTAGAATAGATCAGGCAGAGGTGTCTTTCCCTCCGTGCTCTCATGTATGTTCTGAATAGGCCTAAATGCAGTCGGTGGAGTGGGGCCAATGTAGGGTTGCCAGGTGTCCGGTTTTGAACCCGACAGTCCAGTATTTGAGCTTTCTGTTCGGGAAACAAATTGAGAAAATATAAATGTCCGGTATTTTCTAAATAAGATGTAATGTAGATTGTGATGTAATGGCAAGTGTGTCTGGTATTGTTGTTGAAGCCATCTGGCAACCCTAGGCCAATGTAAGATTGGTATGAGAGTAGGACTGGGCCCCAGATGTTCAAACAGGGCCAGTGTATCCTCCCCAAACAGCTACGCTTGATCATTGACCGCCCCATCCCACTCAAAGTTGTGCAGCATCAGTTGGCCTGCTAGTAATATACCTGTTACCTGTAACCAATGTTCCCTCTGCTCTTTTCCATCCATGTGCAGATTTTTTCCATCGACACACAGAATACATTTTATGTGTACCACGGCATGAGCAAATGTGAACCACCAGTAGAAACAAAAAACCTAGCAGTGGGCTGCTGCTAATCAGCTGGGCTGCATTTGAATCTCCTGAGTGGCCACAGAAGTCACTCCCTGTAACCACCAGCTCCTTGCACCTCTCCCTAATAAACCAATCACGTCCTATTCTCTGAGCCTGTCGGTTTTCCCACACTCCATGCTTCCCTTTGGATCTTGTGCCCATATAGTCTGTCTGGTCACACCTTACTCTGTTACGGATACTAAATGCTTCGTAGTCTTACGCACTGATTCGAGTCAGCAGGCATCGCCTGTCAGCTGCTGGGAATCTGGGTTCTGTGAGATGCGGTGCAAACATGTGTTACAGTGAGGCTGGACTCAGTGTGGCAGGTGGGAGAGAAAGGAGAAATCGTTAGCAATTCAGTGTTAGTCCAAAGGCAGGTGCTGTTACATCACCAGCCCAGAGGCTAGCGGGCTGGTGGAACAGTTACTGTAGGAGTTTAGAAAAGGTGGGTGGGTTTGGGGAATATAGGACTAGTAATATTTGAAGGCTACTAACACTAAAGAGTGGCAGGAATTATTTACAGCAGCACAAGAGGGAAACAAGGGAGACAACTAGGAGCTATGGGGATGAAACTAAGCAAGGGAAAAGATCTGGACAGACTCCTTGGCAGTGTCCTAAGGAAGCCCCATCTCTTGAGACTGCAAATCTAGGCTGCACAATAGCCTGCAGGAATCAGTCCTGCCCTGGTAGGGAGAGGGGAACTTTTCCAGTTCTAATTCTTCCATTAAATCAGATGGAAGAATCCTGGTGTAAAACTACATTTCCCAGTGTCCCCTGCAGCCCTGGGGATATAAGCAATTGGAAGATTTAAATAGACCAGGCCTGAAGCAACCAACCCTTGACACATAGAATTTCCCTCCTCTTCTCTGTATCCATTGGCTGTTTAACCTTTTTTCTGGTGTTGGACTGGCTGCCCTGCCTGGCATTAATTTTTCTTCCAAGCTTGCTAGGCTCATGAAGTAAACAGCCATGTGCATTCCTTACTCTATATTTAACAGCTGCTGTCTGTGCTGGAGGAGACAGCGCAAGAAGGGAATCTGTGTAGCTTATTAAATTCATCTCTCTGAAGGGGGGAGGTGGGGAAAGCTGATTGGCAGGGGAGAGGGATTTCTCTTGTGTACAATTTTTTGAAAGCAGGTTTCATCTAGGGAGACTCCACAATGCCAGCATCCCAAAGCCGGGCCAGAGCCAGAGAGCGGAACAATGTCCTGAACAGGGCTGAGTTCCTCTCCTTGAACCAGCCCATGAAAGGGACCCAGGAGACCAGGAGCTCCAGCAGAAAGCAGGGCGGCCAAGCTGGTCTGGCTCCCACCCAAAACGAGGGCACTAAGGAGCGGAGGCAATCGCAGCAGCTGCCGGAGGAGGACTGCATGCAGCTGAACCCCTCTTTCAAGGGAATTGCCTTCAACTCCCTGCTGGCCATCGATATCTGCATGTCCAAGAGGCTGGGGGTCTGTGCCAGCAGCGCCTCGTCGTGGGGCAGCGCCCGCTCCATGATTACACTCCTCGGGATCACGGGGCACGGCGTACCCTGGATCGGGGGCACCCTGGTTTGCCTGGTGAAGAGCAGCACGCTGGCGGGACAGGAGGTCCTCATGAACCTGCTGCTAGGTGAGTACAGTACTCTGCCTCCTGCCCTCAAAGCCCAGCCCCTAAACACAAGGGACAGCAGGCTTTCCTTCTCCTCTGTCCTGTTCATCCATCTCCAGGGGCCCCAGGGTCTTTCAAGAAAGAAGGAATGAGCTTAGATCCAGAAAAGGGATAATTCAGGGGTTTGTGGCACTTATCAGACATTTCTGCAGGGCCCGGGAGTGCTGCTAGGAAGCCATGTTGGTGAGTGAGAGAGGTAGGGTGCACCGATACCACAATGATGGGTGCAGTATAAGGACCTAGAGGTCACAGGCTTGGTTCTCTGCCTTACTGCACAAGAAGTCCACTGGGCTTGCATGTGGCTACTCCTGGGGTAAGGCCCTGTGCAATGTGGGACTAGCAGAGTGGGACCTGGGATGTGTTAGCGACCAAACCTGTGGGCAGGAAAACCGTATGGCTTTGAGGCTGCCAGCCAGCTCCTTTATTTAAACTATCTCTATTTCCAGTGGGGGAAGATTTAAGGATGAATTAAAATTTCAGTCCAGGGGGGTAAAGGTAAAATGGGGATCAGAGTCACCCAAGTTTGATGCTCTTTGCAAATGTTGTCTGCTCCCCTTCCCTCGGGCTGGAACAGACTCTGGCTCCTCTTCTCAGCTGCCCGAAGAAGAGTCTTGCTGCTTCTTTGATCTTCCTCCGAACCCTCCCTTCTTTCCCCAGGTGTCTGCTCTGCTGCTCTGCCTCACCTAACTGAGCAGAGAGCAGCTCCTATTAAAAGACTACTAGGGGGCTGCGTCCTGCTCGCGACGCTCGCCTACCCCCCTCTCTCTGGCCGCGAAACACCCAGAGAGCCTGGTGACGCTGATGACATGATGACGCCATTCTTTCGCCCAGCAGGAACATTCTGTCGTCCGGCGGGAAACTCTTTTTTACCTGTAGCGAGAGATGAGGCTCAATTGGTAAGGGCCTAAATGCCCCTGGCAGAGCCTGCACACATGTTCTAAGCAAGCCTGTCCTCTGGGGGCATGGGAAGCCTGTGGCTCTGGCCCCTAAACACTGAAGATCAAACCCAGCTTGACAAAGCCCTGGCTGGGATGATTTAGTTGGGTGGGTCCTGCTTTGGGCAGGGGGCTGGACTCGATGACTCTTGAGGTCTCTTCCAGCCCTAGGATCCTATGATTCTATGAAATGCTCATTTCAGCTTTCAGTTACTTGCCCTTTTTGCTGCAAAGCTCAGATTTGGGCTGGCCCCCTTCTCCTGGGTTAGTCGCACTTAGCCAGGCAGCTACTCATACTTGACCTCTTGGTAACACAAAGCCCACGCCATACGGTCCCCTCAATATTGAGGTGGTGCCCGAAACAGCCTCTGCTGGGCTTCCCCAAAATCTTAGCTCTGCTCTCAGTGACTCACAAAACAAATAATTATTTTTTATCTTGTTCTGCTTCACGGGAAACATAAAGGCTGGTTTAAATCATCTCCTGTTACTCAAAGGATGCTGTACAGAGTCTGCCACCCATTGCCATAGTAACTAGGCAGTTTCCAAATAGGGGCCTATTAGGGACATCACAGAAGACTTGGAACACGCCACACAGGGAGACGTCTGTCCCCTGTGCCCTCCTTGTCATATTTCCATACTTTTTCCTCGTAAACCTGCCATTACTGTGTGCAAGGGGGTTAACAAAACCACTAGAGTAGCCAGTTAAACACCCAAGATCAGAAGGGCAGAGATCTGCCTATTTACGGAGTGCCTGTTGCCATAACATCTAGGTGCTGCCAGGCTAAAAGGCCGGATTGGGATGTGGGGTGGTGGACCCCACCAGGAGCCATAAGAACCAAAGAGAATGAGATAGGTGCAGTATGGCCAGTGAATGTGTCTGCCTGCTCCTCTGCTTTGTGAGTTGCTTCTCACCAAGTGTCTGGGATTTTTTCCCCCAAGATGGAGCCCTGAATATTTCAGTGGCCTTTTAAATTTCTCAGTTCTTCTGTGGAAGGAGACAGGAAACTTGGTTTGCTAAAACTGTCCAACATCCTCAGTCACCCTTTTGTTTTGTCTCAGCCCCATGTGCAGTTCAGATCCAGCAGTGCTTGGTGCAAAGTCCTTCAGGAAGGGGATGGGTCTGAGGGAATGGGCTCTTCACACCTTTGCCTTGATCCTTGGGAAGGGAAAGCAGGAAGGCTGTTCACTCCACTTGGCTTTCCTCCCTTCCCCCACCCCCTAGGATTCCTGATACAGCAAGCAGAATTTCTGATGCAGTCTCTGGGCAGGGAGCCAGCCCATCACAACGCGCTTGTTTAGGATTGGTAATCAGGCTTTGCAAAGGGAAGGAGTAAAAAGATCGCTGAGACGGGACTGGGGACCTGGCAGAGGCACAGCTGCAGATGGAGACACGCCCCCAAGCCGTGCGCTGGATGAAAAGTTTCCTTCTGTATGATGGAATGTTTGGGGTGCAGGTGCTGGAATCTCTGCGCCTTCCTTTTCTTCCTCCCCAGAGCATGGATCCCAGCTGTGGATCTCCTCCGTAGGCCGAGTGGACCCACGTTGGCCCACGTTTGCTATCCATTCTGGGATTTATTATCCCAGACACTCATCCCCAGCCACAAATGCCAAGCAAAGTAAGGAATTGGGGTCACAGTCTGTCTCTCAGATGAGGGTATCTGTCCCCATTAAAAAGGCTCTTCTGCTAGAACACACTTTGGGGAGAATGGGGCCTGGGTACTGCCAATCTCATCCGTTCAAAAATCACAGATCAGGCCCCCAAAATCAGAATTAGCTTCAACATAACAAGATTTAAAATCCTACATCTTGGGTTCATTGTATTTGGAGCATTTGGAGGTCACATTTTCACACTTTTCTCTGAAACCAGGTGGGCTAGAAACTTATTTAAAAAAAAAAAAAGAGAGAGCTGAGATGTTCAGATAATCATCTGACTCCAGCAGCTGGGTCTTTAAGAAAAAAATCAAATACCATGGAACTCACAATAAAATTAGGGTTAGAGTTGGCTCTCATCCAGACCCCAACTTTCCCAAAGGTGAAGGGGGCTAGGATCTGGTTTTCTGATTCTAATCTGCCTAACAAAACGGTCCCAAGTTCATAGACTCATAGGTTATAAAGCCAGATGAACCATTGCGATCATCTAGCCTGCGAACCACTGGATTTCCCCAAATTAATTTCTGTTAGAACTAAAGCAGATCATTGAAAACGTTGGCTGTTTTTCTAAGTGTGAGCGAATCCATCACTTCCTTTGGCAAGTTGTTTCAATGGTTAATGACTGACTGTTGAAAAAAGGTGCAATTTTTTAATTGTAAATTTAGTCTAGTCTAAATCATCTAAATAACCTCGATAGCGGAGTGAAACGGGCTGGGAGATGGGTGGCAGAGCTAAGCAGCCATGGTGAGTGCAGGGAGGCCCGATCCCTGCTGCTGCCCCCAACCAGGCCCCCAGGTAAGCCCCCCAGGCCTCTCTGGCCCTGTGGGTACCATCCATAGGACCTTGAAGTGGCCACCACAGAGCCCACCAAAGCGTAGGGCCTGGCACAGCCGCCCCTAACTATCCTATGGACAGGATGGCTCTGGTTATATATAGACTGTGATTGAGTCGTCCCTTACCCTTCCTGTAAGCGCTCCAACTCCCTGGCAGTGAGTCAGGATAGGCACTGGCTTTCAATCATTTCTTCCTGCAGAAGGCCACGTAACTGGCGATAATAACCCAATAGCAAGAGTGACGCTTCTAGTGGCACCTTTTAATGCAAGGGGTTAAAATGCTGTACAATGGGAGTGTGTTAGTTCCCAACCTGGTTGGGAGGGAAGGAGCTAGTATCCTCCCCTCGCTATCACTGAGGAAGCTGACTCAGGCCACACTGAGTGGTTGCCGGGGGCTCTGTCCGTCAGGGAAGTTTGGTTAGGCCCAAAGAACTAGGTAATTCCCACAGCACAGGGAAGCAGCTGATTGTGCTCGTTTACACCATTGAGGTCAGTGGAGTTACTCCGTATTCACACCTGTGTCCATCAGGCCTGATGTGTTGTGAAGAGCCTGGGGTGATGGATACCAGGTGCTCATCCCCCCTTGGAGACTAGGGGGTCTCAAAAGTCCTCTTTTGAAGAACTCAGACTTTGGCTGCACAAAGCTTCCTTTTTGGCTAATGTCACTTGGTAACCAGGGTGGAGGAGCCTGATGAATCCTCAGACTGTGTCTACATTGGCAAGATTTTGTGCAAAAGCGGCCGCTTTTGTGCAAAATCTTGCCGCCTGTCTACACTGGCCACGAGTATTTGCGCAAGAACACTGACGTTGTAATGTACAAAATCAGTGCTTCTTGCACAAATACTCTGACGCTCCCACTCGGGGGATAAGCCCTCTGTGCAAGTATTCTTGCGCAAGAGGCCAGTGTAGACAGGCAACGTTAATTTCTTGCGCAAGAAAGCCCGATGGCTAAAATGGCCATCGGAGCTTTCTTGCGCAAGAGAGCGTCTACACTGGTACGGATGCTTTTGTGCAAAAGCAAATCTTTTGCGCAAAAGCACATGCCAGTGTAGACGCTCTCTTGTGCAAATACTTTTAACGGAAAAACTCTTCCGTTAAAAGTATTTGCGCTAAATCATGCCAGTGTAGACGTAGCCTCAGTGAAAAACTGGCTGTAGGGAACCTGGCTTGGTACAGAGCCCAGGATAACATCAGGCATAACGGCTCCAGGGGCCTGACTCTCCATTGCCTTGCTCTTGTGCAGGAGCCAGGGCAGTGAGAAGTGCTGATTTGGTGGCAATTTGCACCCAGCTTGCGCAGACATGAATGCTTCCACAAGGCGCACGTCAGCGGAGACGCAGGCCCCCCGGTTCTTCTGGGCTGTCAGTGCCACATCTGCCGGTAGCTTGCTGGACTTGATGCCTGATCCCCTACGTGGCCCATTCACCCTCAGTGCCCTTTCCCCTCCTATCCCTCAGCATTTGCTGGTCACCCCGTTAGGAGCCTGGATTCTGTTGCGCCTGCAGTCAGGGGTGTGATCCCACCCTGTGTTGACACAGGAACGGAGGAGAATGTGATCCCACTCTGTGAGGAGAACGTTATGTATTTTGCTGGTTCAGGGTGGTGTAACGCCGCTGACTTCAGGGAAGCTGCGCCAGGTGGTGATTAGATTTTAAATATAACGTTGCCCGCCCTGCATGCTGTATCATACATTGGCTCCTTGGCTTTGTGTCACAAGGGGTTTATTCCCGTCAAAGAGACAGTACTGAATGAAATGGACAGATCCTTGGTTCCTTGGTGGCAGGGTGACGATATGCTGTCTGCCTGAATGAGGGTGAAAGGCTGGGGCCGGGGGCATTTCCCCTTTATAAAGGACAGGGAAAGATCAGGACATTTTCTCTTCTGTCTGTTCCGTGAATGCAGAGCCAGCCCTAAGATCTGTAACGCTCCAAGTAGCCAGACGAGGGTGGGGAGCAAGGGTGTAATGTCCTAGGGAAGTCTCCTATGGATTCCTGGCCAGGGCTTTGGAAAAATCTGCAAATCTATCCCCGATTTTATACTGGGCCTTGTACGTGCAAGAACAGAACCCTGGGAGTTCAGAGAGTACTAGGTGGATACCCACGCAGTGCAGGCAAGCTCATCGCTTGTGTACCTGCAGGTACGTCTACATTGCAATCAAAGGCTCTGACTGCAGCCTGTGCAGACATGCCTTGCCTAGCTTGGGTAAGGGCAGCAGTGATGCCACAGCCACATGGGTGGTACAGACTTGCCCAGAACCCTGGTTAATTACTCGCATGTCTAGCCCATGCTGAAGCACACACTGCCCTGGTTTCTCCGCTCCAGTACCTGAGCTAGCTAGATTACAGCTCGTTCCTGTGTCCACACAGGGCGGGATTGCACCCCTGACTGCAGTGTAGATCTACCCTTTCTGTTGAGTGTCAGGACTCAGTAACCTGGACACAAGAGAGGCAATGAGTTGCTGCCCGTCTGCTCTTAAGGAGAGTTGCATTGCCAGGCTGGCCGGGTCTGCACTGCAGGCCTATGTCAGTCTAATATATCGCTGCCCTACAGACCTATAGCAGTATATTAAGCAGTAACAACTTGCGTGGTGGAGGAAACCTGGCATCTTGCTGGTACGTTCCCTGCTCAGACACTCAGCCCCTGTTTGTTAACCTGGAATGCAGGGGAGACACTGGCCTCTCCTCCTGTCCTGGGATCTGTTCTGCCTCCAGAAATCTTGGCAAGTTTGCAGCCTCCCTGCCCAGTGAAGTGGAAACTCAAGTGGGCTAGTGGGACCGGCCAAGGTAACCTCACACTCATCCACCCCAGTAATCTCTGCATCCCCCATCCATAGCCCCTCCAACTAGGAGTGAACATTCCTCTTCATCACCTGTCTGGCTGCAGTCTCTCTCAGCCCTTTCAGGCACTGCAGTAAAAGCCCCAGGTCCTTTGCCTGGTGTCTCCCTCCCTTCTTGTCCCATCCTCGCTGATGAGTTCAGGCATTGATGAATGGCAAACTGCATCCAACTCGCTGGCTTCCCCTCCTCCTCCGCCTCCTCTCCCCGCCTGCTCTAGTTAGGGCAAAGACGTGCTGTTAAGCAAGGAGCAACCCCGTGACTTTCTAGAATCCTTCATACAGCGGAGGGGCCCAATGACACACTAGAACCAGCCGCTGCAGGCGCAGAGACCAGGGCTTATGTTGGACCCCTGCCAGAGCACTAGTCTAGCTCAATTAGTCAGCTCTCAGCAATGACTAACTCCCAGCACTTCAGAAGAAGGTGGGTAATGCAGTAGCCTGAATACCAAGACTCCCAGGCAAAGCTAGCAGGTAAAGTGCCCTGAGGCTGAATGCAGATTCAAAGAGAAGGGAAGTGCTGTGGTTGATAAATTGGGGTGGAGAGGGGCGAGAACTGGCTGTATTTCTGAGCTACCCCTCCGCTGTCCGGATCCTCCTCCCCCAGCTCTGAACTAGGCACCCTAGGAAGTAGGTGTTCTGCGCTGAGATGAACCCTGCTGGGAAAAGCCTGAGTGAGGCTCCCGCCCCAGGGGCAGTCCTGGAGAATGTGTGTGTGTTTGCTGGTAATGCAGCTTGACAAGAGCAGTAATTGGGAGAAAGGGGGACAGGAGTGAGGATTCCGTTTGCTTTTGTTAAGGCAGCCACAGGACTGGCTGGCACAGTTGGAGGGGCGGGAGAGGGACTGGTGCTGCCAGTCTGGAGTAGGCAGTGGTGACAGTATTAGAGCAGTGTTTCTTAAACTGTGTTCCGAGGTACACCGGTGTGCCGCGAGGCAGTCGGAGATGTGCGCGGAGAACAACAGAGTTCAAAATGGGTGTCCTTAAAGGGGCGGGCAACTTTTTTTTTTTTTTTTTGCTCAACAAAAAATCCTTGTTTTTTTTCATAAAAAAAGTATTGTTTGGTGTTCCTCAGTCTTAAAAAGTTTAAGAAACACTGGTATTAGAGGGTTTCTCCTCTTCCTGCCCAAGCCAGGCTGAAAAGCTCCACTTACTCAGAGGATTTTGGGACACTGAGTCATCCAGGTTGGTGAGGTGCTTTGAGTTCCACAGGTGGAAGGCGCTGTCAATCCTCCAAGGCTATAAAAAACCTGAGGCTGATTTCTCTTGAAGTCGATGGGACTTAAACATGCACTCATGTGCCTTGCTGAACAGGGATAAGCTGAGAACGTCTCAATGTTACACATGCGCTTAAGCACTAAGCTCAATCATGAGAATTATGGGTGGCCCAGACGCTAAGCATTGTGTCACCAGTGGGTGAGCAGCACAAAAAGCTTCTCTTACTTCTCCCCACAGGCAGATCGTTCTACTTTCCCTTCATTTCCGCACCTGACCCAAGCCTTTCCTCCCGTGAGAGACACGGAGCACAAGTCCAATCTAGTTATGCTGATGCAATGGCCCCATGCTCTGTGCTGTTGTTATGGGCAGCACGGCGTTGGTGTGGATGCCGTTGTAGGATGCACTGATACTGTTCTGGTGTCATTATGGGTGCACAGATGTTATCAGTGCAGTGTTCATGCAGTCTCTATCCAAGGCAGCTGCATAGCTGGGGGGAGAGGTCTCATAGTAGGTCAGCTGATCTCCGCACATTGCTAGCAGGATTTGCAGGGAGTGGGGATAAGGAAACAGATCCGTTGTGCCTTGCAAATCCGCAGGTATCCGCATCTGCCAATGTGGAGGCAGATATCTACAGCTCATTTTTGCAGATGCAGGTGCAAATACAAATTGTATATCTAGAGCCCTGCAAATTTGCGCGGCTATCCACTTTCTATCTGCAGATATCTGTGGCTCATTTTTGCAGATATGGATGCAGCAGCAGATATGAATTTTGTATCTGCAAAGAGCTCTTCAGATCTGCTTAAATTCAATAAACAAGATATTCAGATGCAGGTGGCCTGCAGGGGCCTGGCTCCTCCATATAGTGCAGGGTTTTTTCACTGTGTTTGCCCTTTGTTCACCTCTTCCCCAGAATAATTGCAGAATAATTGCCCTGCACGGCAGAGCAATTTGGGAAGCCGCCATGCTAAGTAAATGCTTCTAGGGTACAAATTGTCCAGCTCCCAAAGGCATGTTTTATCTAAGGGCTTTCTAGGCAGCCTGTGGTTTCACTCAGGGCTGTTTCTGATAAGTTGGAGAGGGACTTGGAGTCTATTTTTTTAAAATTCCATTGACCCCAAATTTCTTCCCTCTATTATCCTCCTGTGATCCCATGTCCCAGAATCCTTTGTGGTGTTTTGGCTGAAAAATCACTTCTCCAAAATGTTGTAAATATGGCGTGGTTAGTTATTGTTGAAGTTCATAGTGGCAATAGGTTCTATAGAAATGTCATGAGTTCCGGAAAACAGCTTCATGAACCACCTTGGAGCCGCAACCTCCAGGAGATGCGACTCAGTCTTGAAGCTCAGTCTATGACCCTGTGTATTATCACAGCAGTGGCTCCTGTGAGTTCTCCAAAGGAGCAATTGTGTTTGTACAGGGCCTAGCCCAGTGGGGCCCTGATTCAGACTGGAGCCTCATGCATCTGACAAAGTGGGGTTTTGCCCACGAATGTGTATGCCCAAATAAATCTGTTAGTCTCTAAGGTGCCGCAGGACTCCTCGCTGTTTTTGCAATACAGACTGACAGGACTGCCCCTCTGAGACCAGTGTTCAAGTGCAGTGGTGCTCAACCTTTTTTTCATTTGCGACCCCCGGAGCCGGGAAAATTTTTGTTGAGCAACATTTTGTTGCGGCCCCTTTAATTTAGAGCGCCGGTCCACTCCCTTGCCACTGCCCCCACCCCCGCCGCATGTATGTCAAGCACCGAGCCAGGAAAAGAAAATACCGGCCGGCCCGGATCAAAGCACTGCAACCCCCCCAGGAAGACAAGTCCCCACAGGTTGCGCACCGCTGTTCTAGTGTAATACAAGTAATAAATAGGAATTAGCCAGGCTACCCATGCCCTGACATCCATAGGGATTGGTCTGAGGACAGGGTGTAGTCTGTGGAACTCTCTCCAGAGGAACTCTGTGGTTTCACTCTCCGGCGGCTTTCTGAGCTCATTGTAAGCTCCTTGCTTGGGTGAATTCCTCTCCACCTATTTCACTTCCCCTTTTCCCATCTACCCCCATGACTGGTAGGCTGTAATGATGCTGGGGGATTAATAGTTGAAGCCTTGGTCCTGGCTGTGATTTTTAATTTGATATTTATCCTGGAGCCCTTACAGCCAGGGGTTGTCCTTGCTCATTTGAGTGGTTCCATGTGAGTACGTACAGGAGCAGCCAAAGCAAAAGGCTTTGGGGTTTTCTTTTTGTCTTTTTTTGGCGCTGCACCTAGGTTGTTCAGCAACGCTTGTTTGAGAACTTATTCCTATAAACATCTCAGCAGCAAATCTACCACATCCCTTGAGTTGCTCCAACCTATGGGAACCAGCCAGCTTTTGCACACAGCCAGCAAGTGCTGCTGTCCCTTTAATGCTTTTCATGTGCCGGCAATGCCCCTCTGCCATGTACATTGAACAAACTGGATTGTCTGCACAACAGAATAAATGGACACAAATCGGACATCAAGAATGGTAACATACAAAAGCCAGTGGGAGAACATTTCAATCTCCCTGGACACCCAGGGTATGTCTAGACTACATGACTCCGTCGACAGCTCCTCATTTCACGAGGCATACCGGAGCGGTCGACAAAGGCTTCCCTTGTCGACCGCGGCGCGTCCAGACTGCCCTGCTGTGCCGACAAACAGCTGATCAGCACAGCACGGCGGCCATTTTGATGTAAATGAAGTGGCGATTATTTAAATTGCCGCTTCATTTTCCTATGTCTAGTAAACTCATCTACATGGCTCCATCAACGGAGCCATGTAGTCTAGACATACCCCCAGTTACAGACTTGAAAATTGCCATCCTCACACAAAAAAACTTCAAAACCAGGCTCCAACATGACACCACTGAGCTGGAATTTATCTGCAAATTTGACATCATCAGAAAGGGTCTGAATAGCGATTGGGACTGGTTCACTCATTACCATAAGTAATTTTCCACTTTCAGTAGTCTCACTTTCTTATCCACATCCGCCCTGATTGAATTAGCTCTGATGTACCACTCCCATCTCTGTTTCCCTACTATTGCTCTCTTTTTCTTTCCTTTCATGCATCTGATGAAGTGAGTTGCAACTCACAAAAGCTCATGCCACAAGAAAATTGTTAGTCTTTAAGGTGCCATTGGTGTTTTTGCTGAAACAGACCAATATGGCTACCTCTGAAACCATTCCTCAATCTACTTCAGATCTCTTTCTTACAGGGACAGCAGTAGCATTCACACCTCAGAGCACTGGAAAAGAAAGAAACCTGGCAAAGAGTGAAGTCCTTTTACTGAGACTTCCTTTAAGGGTGATATTATAGATACAGGTTTTGAAGACATGAATGAAAGCATTAATCCTTCTAAGCTTGCCCCATACCTGTCTGTGCAGGAGGCTACCTCTCTACTGTTACTGAGCTGCAACTTTTAAGTGATTCCTGAATGCAGTAGGAACAAGGTAGATACATATTACCTTTCTCTGTTAGCAGAGCTAATAGCTACCCATGTATCAGAGGGGTAGCCGTGTTAGTCTGAATCCGCATGAACAATGAGAAGTTGCAAAGACCCACTTCGTCAGATGAAGATGCCCACGAAAGCTTATGCTCTGATAAATCTGTTAGTCTATAAGGTGCCACAGGACTTCCTGTTGTTAATAGCTACCCATGTGACTTCCTTCAGTTTTAGTGCGAATCCAATGGGTGAGCACCAGAGCCCAGATTTTAGTTATTTAGATACCACACTGAGCTGTCATACTAGAACTGCCCTAGATAGGCAGGATTTAGCCCTAAGCTTTATGTTTTAGGAGCTGAGTAGAGCTGTGAAACCATGGCGATTTGCACTTTGGGAGAATGTTGCCCAAGAAATCTCAGGTTTTCACACATTGTTCTGCTGATGGGCGCTGTTGCAATAAAAGTTCAGCTCTGCAGCCAATCACACTTTTGCCTCCGGTGACACTTTGCCATTTTTTTTTTTCAGATTTAACATTTTTATTAAAACTAATGTTTGAAATGAAAATTCACATGTTACACAGGTTTAGGGGGAAGGCTCTGTACATCTGAGGTCATGCTTGGATTATTGAAAATTAAAAGTCTTGCTTAAAAAGTCACAAGATGCATACGGTACATAACCAGCATTGACCCAGATTAAGGAGTTTTTAGGCAGTGGGGAATAAGTGTTTGGGTATGTCACCCCTGGGAAGTTTTACAGAGTTAGTTGCAGTAAGCGGATATGTAAATAGGTGGGGATTGTCCCTCAGCGTGTCGGTATCTGGGGTAGGCTCTCTAGGAAAATATGGTCTGCCAAGAAAGAATTTGGGCTCATTTCCTAATTGTGTCCCTTGGTGGTGGTCCTGCTCTTCCGTTTTGGTACTGTCAGTGTCCTGCGATGTGTTCTGTGTATGTGTCCCTCAATCATCTGACGACGTCATTGAAAAACTCCTCCGCCTCTAGGGAACAATGCAAGTGCAGTCTGGAGAGCCAGTTTCATACTCTCTGTAGAGACCTCTGTCTCTCCAGGAGAGGGTAGAGTTGTAGGGGCCACATCTTCTACAGTCATCAAGTATGTGGGGCTAAAGAATTTTCCTGTCTACACATTGGCTGCACAGAATGGGTAAAGTGGGTATGCAGAGGCCAGTTTGCCAAACAGCATTTTTCCACGCAAAATGGATGTGCTGGTGAGGTTTGCAGGTGCCGTTCAGACAGCCTGCTAGAAACGTACCCCTTGCTTTTTGCATTTCCCGTGCTGCAAGATGGAAACAGTGAAGAGGGAGTGCAGTTCAGCCAGTGCACAACCTAGGTCCAAGCTACTATGTAGGCTGGGCAGTTGCAGGGACATATGAGCTGGACTATGTGCTCCCTGAGTGACTGCACCATTTGTATCTATTTCTGAAGGCCGAGCTGTTTGCTGACTCTGTCAGAACTGTAATAACACCGGGCGCTGATTCACTCTGGCATAGTGTTTCCCCAGGGCACGCGGTGGAGGAGAAGCGAGCCAGCGAGGGCAAGGTTAGAAAGCCTTGGCTTGGGTGTGTTGTTCAAATGCGCTCTGGAGCTGGGGTGAGCCACTCGGCATCACCTGCAGCCCCCTGCGTTGTGCTGCAAAGCAAAAGCTGAGGCGGCTGCACACACGTCACAGAATAAGCTGCTTGGTGGTGACCACAGCGCAGGGGAAAGGGACAGAAAAAGCCCCAAGCTGTAGTACCTGTTAGGAGAGAAGGGTTGGGTGTTGGTTAGAATGAATGTTATTGAGGCTGCTGGAAAAGGCACAGACAGAGCCACTGCTTCTCAGAGGCTCTCTGGCTCCCAGGCTGACTCTCCCAACTCGGACTGCCTCAGTCATGGCCGGGACCCAACAGCTATGGGATAGGCCACTGACTGCGTCAGAGAAGTAATTTAAAGGGGTCTCCGTATAATAGGCCCTGATTTAGCATGTGCTTCTGTACATTGCTGAATCGAGGCCATAATAGGCACCGCGGTAAGGGTTCAGAAGCGGGGGGCCCGCAGTTGCTCATGACGCAAAATGAGAGTCCGAGCACATGAGATCACTTTGTGTCACCACTGCAGCTAAGGCAGACTTCCCCATCAGGACTAACCAAGCTGAACTGTTTTCCTCTGCAGCTGTTAGTTTTGCTGGCAACATTTGGAGTCTAGCAAAAAACAACAGTGCATGGCTGGTTCAGAGATCGCTGGCCTATTTTTGGAATTCCTGCCACCCCCGTGAAAACTCAGTCTTAGCAAATCTTGAAACACAAAGGAAACCCCCTTCTGTTCAAATAGTACTACACAATGAACAGCTACAGACCTGAAATTCGAACCCTGGCTCTCCTCCTGCCCAGCTAGTGCATCACAAATACAGTACAGCAGCCCCCACTGTTGCATTTCTTCTCACAGTCTCACCTGTTTTGATGCAAGAAGCCCTCTGCTGTCTTGAACAGCCTCTCTGCATCACCCTGCCTCATCAATTCTCACCACCTCATTTCAAATCTTGTCTGTAACCCTCTCCTCTTCCTTGCCTTTGACTCTGCCTCTTGTTCGTAGGCATGAGGTACTTATGTTCTCGGTGCTCTACAGTGGGTTTACAACACTGTTTCCAATCATTTATACTAAAGATGAGCTGGAATCAGGATCTTTTATCCCAGTCCAATGCCCTTTGATGGTTTTGATAACAAGGGATCTGGATCCAAACCACCCCTCATTTTGGCTTTTCCAGAAACAACTTCCAGCCTGCATATCAGCGATGGGCAACCAAGATTAGTGAATGGGCTGCATGAATGGCCCTCCTTCATCTCATTGGGCAATATGATTACCAGTGGTGGACAACCTGCAGCTTGCGGCCCACTGGGGTTCCACCTGTCACCTTTACACCCCCTTTGGAAGGAGCAGGGACGGAGCACAAATCAGGCGATTCCCGGTGCTCCAAAAGGGCTGGGAGGGCAGGGGAGGAGTAGGAATTGTGGGGCTCCGGTGCCCCAGTGTGCGAGAGGTGTGGGGGAAGGGGCAGAGAAGGGGTGCACAGGTCACAGGTGAAACACCAGTGGGCTGTGGGCTGCAGGTTCCTCATCACTGTTCCATCTGCTACTTCTAAGTTACACCACTGCACCGTCTACTGTCCTGTGGTGCTTAGCTTGGCATGGGCTGCACTTTGCATGGAAGATGTTATTCAAGCTGTTCTGAAATTTATATTGGGGGGGGGGGGAACTGTGTGTGCAAAGTGCCTATATTCACGATAGACACTGTGCAGGGAAGAGCACAACTGGCAAAGATTCTGTTTGTGCAGGTTTCTGGGATAACCCGCGGCTCAGAGTTGGCGAGCTAGTTGTGACAGGAGTATCACAGAGCAGCAATAGAGTTGAGACCTTCTTTGTCCCGATCATCTGAATGTATGTTGTGATCCCCTCCGTGTGCATTGCTGTCTTACTGCCCCTGCACTAACTAACCTGTCTTAAGGAGAACTCCCATTTAGCCAGATAAATCCCTTGTCTCCCATCCTATTTGGACACCCAGGGGTTGCTCTTCTTACTAACTAGCTAAATCAATGTTTTCTGTAGCACGCCTCATTCCTACCCAGGGGAACAGTTCAATTGATGTCAGTGGGGCTACTCGCCCAAGGAATGTGTTGCAGATTGGGCCCTAGTGTTTTGATTCATGGCTGAGGCGTGTTGGTATCTGAGAGAACTGCTCACCTTGCTGTTTACCATCTCCTGTGTACAGAAACCCTCTCCCGCCCCCCAGTTCCTGCGAAATCTTGGCAGCATCAAATGAACAGTCTTAGTCCTGAGAAAATAGGCAACTGGCTGTCTGACATTCCTGCGGATGGAGCAGGCTGTGCCTGCTACAGTATGTATCTGCTGTCACTGCAGCTCCTTCCCAGCAAGGAGCTGAAATCAGCACTCTAACTAATTAGAACCACTGCAGAAAGGCAGATGAGAAGATTAAATAAACTGAAGAATAAAATCAACAGCACCTGTCTGAGGGAGGGAAATGAGCAAGATGAGGAGAAGCTCCCCCGGAAATTACTTCCGGGCAGGAGCAATTAAGGCAGAGGGGCCCAGAATGATACGGAAACCACCCATGTAGCAATTGGAAAGCAAGAACTGACTGTCTTTAGCATTTATACAGGGAAATGCCTCTCTTACACTTTAACATACACACAGAGGGGAGTCTCTCTCTCCCTCTTTCATACACGCACAAACACACCACACACACACACCCCTACATTTATACAGGGGTGTGCATGTCTGTCTGCTTTATCTGGACCATCTCATACTCATGTATATGAGTTTGTCCTTTCTGTACTTGGTTCTCCAAGCTAGGCTGCTGAAGAAGCTGTTTTTTCTAAATCCAAAGCAAAATGAGATGTCACAAATATGCATCCTAGAATACTCAAGGAGCTGATAGCGGAGGTATTTGAGCCCTTAGCTATTATCTTTGAAAAGTCCTGGAAGTTGGGAGAGATTCCAGAAGACTGGAAAAGGGCAAATATAGTGCCCATCTATAAAAAAGTAAATAAGAACAACCCAGGAAACTACAGACCAGCCAGTTTAACTTCTGTGCCAGGAAAGATAATGGAGCAAGTAATTAAGGAATCCAGCTGCAAACAACTGGAAGCTAAGGTGACGGATAACAGCCAGCATGAATTTGTAAAGAACAAATCATGCCAAACCAATCTGATAGCTTTCTTTGATAGGATAACGAGTCTTGTGGATAAGGGAGAAGCAGTGGACATGGTATACCTAGACTTTAGTAAAGCATTTTATATGGTCTCACATGACCTTCTTATCAATAAACTAGGGAAATACAACCTAGATGGGGCTACTATAAGGTGGGTGCATAACTGGCTGGATAAACATTCTCAGAGAGTAGTTATTAACGGTCCACAATCCTGCTGGAAGGGCATAACAAGTGGGGATCCACAGGGGTCTGTTTTGGGGACCGGTTCTGTTCAATATCTTCATCAACGATTTAGATGATGGCATAGAGAATACGCTTATTAAGATTGCAGATGATACCAAGCTGGGAGGGTTTGCAAGTGCTTTGGAGGATAGGGTCATAATTCAAAATGATCTGGACAAATTAGAGAAATGGTCTGAGGTAAATAGGATGAAGTTTAACAAGGACAAATGCAAAGTACTCCACTTATGAAGGAACATTTTGTTTCACACATACAGAATGGGAAGTGATTGTCTAGGAAGGAGTACTGCAGAAAGGGATCTAGGGGTCATTGTGGACCACAAGCTAACTATGAGTCAACAGTGTGACACTGTTGCAAAAAAAGCAAACGTGATTCTGGGATCCATTAACAGGAGTGTTGTACGCAAGACATGAGAAATAATTCTTCCGCTCTACTCTGTGCTGATTAGGCCTCAGTTGGAATATTGTGTCCAGTTCTGGGCACCACATTTCAAGAAAGATGTGGAAAAATTGGAAAAGGTCCAGAGAAGAGCAACAAAAATTATTAAAGGCCTAGAAAACATGAACTATATACGGAAGACTGAAAGAACTGAGCTTGTTTAGTTTAGAAAAGAGAAGACTGAGAGAGGACATGTTAGCAGTTTTCAAGTATCTAAAAGGGTGTTACAAAGAGGAGGGGGGAAATTGTTTTCCTTGGCCTCTGATGACAGGACAAGAAGCAATGGGGCTTAAACTGCATCAAGGGAGGTTTAGGTTGGACATTAGGAAAAACTTCCTAACTGTCAGGGTGGTTAAACACTGGAATAAATTGCTTAGGAAGGTTATGGAATCTCCATCACTGGAGATATTTAAGAGCAGTTTGGATAGACATTGTCAGGGATGATCTATCTATCTATCCCAATAGAGAGTTTTTTAAGAACCAAACTAGCTTGTACTGTACAATTTGCAGTCTTCATGTGAAGGACGCAGAAAATAGAAATTGACCAGAAACTGGTGACCTAGACTTGTCTGTTTTCATTGCTCCAGCTCTAGTGAATTGCAAAAAAGAAGAGAATCAAAAAGGCAATGAGAATTGAGACCACATTTCATTTTCAGGTCACCAAAGTGGTGTTAGTTATCTAAATAAGGCCATTTTCTCAATGATCTTATTTTTAACTTGTCACTATCCCTTAATGTCCTCCCACTAATGGAAACCACCAGTTCAATAGAACTCTGGGGGTGTGGAGAGGAAGAGGCTGTTGTATTTGTGAGTGTGTTATTTTTTAAAGGCTTCAGAGAACAAGGAATTAAATAGGCCTGGCATGAGCTAGGCCTGCTGTAAGGCACAGATTGCACAAACTTCCCCCATCCAGCTCTGCTACTGTAGCACCATCCTCCTGACTTGCATTCACAGCCATGTATACAGCAGATGGTGGGGTTGGTGTGGATGGCTTTCTTTGGCACACAAATGGGGCTAAGTTAAAGAGCTGTTGTCTAAGTAAAGGGCTACGAACTTTGGAGTTTTTATCCCATTCCTGCCTCTGTCTTGCTCTGTGATCTTGGGAGCATCACTGGTCTTCTCTGTGCCTCCCGCCCTTCGTTTCCGTGGGAAGGGGATAACACAATACTTGCCTACTTCACAGGGGAGTTGGGAGGGTCAGTTCATGTTTGTAGAGTGCTCTGGGGATGACTAGGGCTGAGAGCACCCAAGCTTGTTTTCAACTATGGTGAAATTTGAACTCAGGTCTTCAGTGAAAAGCAGTTATTGCCCCAGATGCTGCCCTGCGATCCTCCCTTTCCCTTGCTAAACATCTCATAACAGTGACCTGTCTGCTTGTCTCCATGACCTTTCCTTCTTTCTCCCTTCTTTTGCAGCCTTGTTCCTAGATATCTTGATTGTGGCAGGATTGCAGAAGCTGGCCAAGCGACGAGGCCCATATGATGTCCACCCTGGCCTCTTGGACTATCTGACCATGGACATCTACGCTTTTCCTGCTGGCCACGCCAGCCGAGCTGCCATGTTGTCCAAATTCTTCCTCAACCACCTGGTTTTGGCCATCCCTCTCCGGATCCTGCTGGTCCTCTGGGCCTTTTTCGTGGGGCTTTCCCGCATCATGATTGGACGACACCATATCACAGATGTCCTATCTGGCTTTGTCTTTGGCTACTTGCAGTTCAGGCTGGTGGAGTTGTTGTGGATGTCTTCCAACACATGTCAGATGATAATATCAATCTGGTGAACATGGAAATCCCTGATGGAAACTAGCAGATACTTTAAGAGTCTCTTGCTCTCATTTTTTCAATATAATTCTTCATATTCATTGGGAAAAAAAATTAACTTCCATAAGTAGTAGTCGTATTTTTACTGTTGCTCCCCTGCCCCCACCCCCCACCAAAAAAAAAAAAGTTTCTTGCAGGTGGTTAAACTGCAGCAATCATGGGCCAGCCATCACAGTATTTTGGCCACTTTTTTAAAATCTCATTTGGATGGTAACTGAACTAAGCAGTAGAGATAGCAAAATGAGCTCTCTTTGGATGGTGGGTCTTCAGAGAACCCATTATCCCTTTGGAGATGTGTTTAATTGGCTTCTTGGAGGCAAAACATTTTGGGGAGAAGTACTACAGCACTTTTTCTCTTTGCCAGCCCAACGATTGTGTCTTGTACAGCGCTGGGCATTTCGCAGATAATAAATAATTGTAAAACAGCTGCCGTGTTTGTTTCTTACCATATTGACTCTACCAAGAGAAAGTGGGTAGAAACCCCATTTATTGGCACTTTACATAAAAGGCTGGTCTATGCTGTCCAGGGAACAATCCTGCACTGGCCATTGAGAGACAGAACAGTGGCCCTGATAGAGAGCACTTTAGTACCACAGGCTTAACTTTGAATGTGTGTATAAATCTTTTTAACTCCAGTAGGACTTAAGCGCATGCTGAAGTGTTTTGCTAAATAGAGATGCACATACTTGAAACAAAGCATTTTTTTAAAGTAGTTGGCTGAATTATGCCCCTAGATCAGCTATTAAAAATTCTATTCAGCAAGGGTGAATGGGGAGGAGAGGTGTTGGAAGGGCAAATGAAATACCCAGACTTTCCTCCTGGTCAAGGATGGGTGAGTCAATTTTGTGCCAGGTCATGACCATTTTGAGAGATTGAGCTAGATGGGACCCATGAGTCATTTCTGTGTCTTCATTTTTTTGGGTTTAGATTTGCCAATTAATAAAATGGGATGGGAGGTGATTTTCATGGTAGCACCCGTCTCGGGTGAAATGCAATCCAGCACATTGGGAGTATGGTGTACTAGCCAGAGCCAGGGATTGAAAGCCCAGTGTTGTCTACTCCTAGGCATGGCTGACTTGTTTTGTGACCTGGGCAAGCGACTTCATCGCACCGTGCCTCAGTTTCCCCATCTGTAAAATGAGGATAATGATCTTGGCCTTCCTGGCTTGTGAGACTGACTTAACGGATGTTTGTGAATTCTCTTGAACTTATTGGGTGGCCAGCGCAGCCCAAGCGCCAAGTGTCGTTCTGAGCGATCATCTTGAAAACTGGCCAATTTACATCAGAATTGACTGTATTTGCTAAATGGGGTCATCTCAGTTGCGTAATGTGTCTGCCATATAGGGAAGCCCCAGGTTTTGAAAACTGTCTCCCTTCCTTCAGAAAAGGGTTCCTGGCATTTGGTGGAGGACTCATCCCACCAGAACGTCAGGGTCTCCCATATTTGAGGTGTTTCTTCCCTGCTCCATGTTGGGGTTCTGTCTTACTCCCACTCCTGAGTCCTTGATGGCACCCACCAGTATTCCCTGTAAGCTGTGCACTTGTGCAGCTGCTCGGGAGAGACTCAAATGCTTCCCAGCTGATTAGCAGAGCGCCTACAGCTAGGCTTGTGTTTCTATTGGTGGTGCACGTTTGCACATACCTTGGTGCACATAAACATTTATTCTGCACGTGGATGGAAAAAAGGCACACATAGATGGAAAAGGGTAGAGGAAACATTGGCCCCCCACTCCTCATTAAGTCATACAAGCCAGCCAAACCTGGTCTGCATGGTGGCAGCCTGCCAGGTGCTGCATTCCCACCCGCTCCTGTGCATCACTGTTTCCTTTGAGGACGATGTAAGTATCTGCTTGACTCCCTTGACCTGCCTCCCAAATGAAACCAGACCACTGATTCCACAAGACCCGGGTGAGAGAGACCACGGGTGGTGTAATTTGTGTAGAAACTGCCTGGTGAGAAAGCGAGAGCATTTTTGCTAAGGCTGCTGCAAGTGTTTAACTGTTGTTTTTGTTGGGTGTAATTAATCTGAAGTACCTATCCCAGGCAGACAGCTCCAGCTGGGGAAGACAGCAAAGAGCCTTCAAAGGTATCAACTGACTGCTCTCCCCAGGCTGAAATTTCAGCTGGCAGAGCTTGACGAGAAATAGCTACTGGGATCTAAATGTGTTTAAAGACAATTGAATTTTATGGAGCTTCCCCTGTGAGCAGCTCCCGAGGAAGTTGCTTCTGGGAAAGGCCTGTGATCGTAGCAAGTGTGATAGGGAAGGGGAGATGTGAACACTGAGTCTGGATCCGGTTTCTTTTCCAGGAAAGCAGCACCCGTGTCCTTAGAGAGCGTTCAACTGGCTGGAAGGGCTGGTCTGTCAGTTGTTTGAACAGTCATGGGTTAGGGGTGTTGGGGGTGGGGAGGTACGTCTGTTTCTACTGCACTCGCTGTCAATATGTCCCTTGATTTATGTGGGGGACATAACTGCGCTTTGGAAGGGAGGCTCTGATTTAGCATCTGGTTTTGCTGCTGCATGAGGAAGGGGAACCTGCATTTCCTGTGCTTCCTGGGGCTGGAAGGGTCTTTGCAAACACCCACAGGAGCTGACTCCTGCACAGAACTGTTGTGTGCCTCACCTCTTTTTCTTCCAGGTATCCCTGCCCTCAAGATGCCTGACCACCTCCTTCAGGGAGAGATTGAGGCATGAGTGGGAGCACCCCAAGGGGAGAGTTGTAGCTGGCTCTGTTGGACGGACAACGAGGCTGTCTGAACAGGAAAACAACAATGGATTCCTTTGCCCTGGTTTCCATGAGGAAATCCATGACGTTTAGAGACATTTAACCGTAAACCTCAGATTTTCTCGTCCCTTCACTTGAATCTGTTCTCACTCTAGTTTCATACTGGTATCTCTCCACTGGCCTCAGCAGAGTGAGATTCACCATGGCGTAAGCAGGAGGTGTATGAGGCCCCAATAGTGACTAACCTCAGTGCCCAGGCTGCTCTCTGGCACCCTCTGAATGGTTGTGAAGTGAGGAGGGGGACAGTTTGAGTAGCTGGCACAGGTTGGCTTGTTACCCGCACAAATTTCTCTATCCCTTCCACACTGTAGGTAAACACACCTTTACCCAGTTCCTAGGGCTCAAGGTGCAACCCTGTTAATTTACACACCCACCGCTTACCCAATTCCTAGGGCACAGTGCGCATCTTCCTGCGGGTTTTGCAGAATCTATAGCCACTGAAAGAGCCTCACACAGTAATATCCTTATCCTCTATTTATTGACAATTCTCAAACAAGCAGAATACACATGCTAAGCACAGTGTTATGCTCACCCATCCTGGTACAGGCAGACTTCCCCTGTTGGCCAGACAATATCAGTCTCTCTGGTCTTAGGCTGTGTCTCAGAAGGTGAGTCCTTTTCCAGGTCTTCCCCTTTCTCTTGGTGTTCCTGGTCTTCTTCCAGTCTTTTCTTCTTTCCTTCTGCTTCTGTTACTTCCGATCTTCTTCCTCCTGGTCTCCTTCTTGGACTCCAGTTTATATAATGAAACCTGAGTCCTGCTTAGCTATACCTTAACCAATTATTTTAGTATAATTTTACTAACCAATCATAACAAAATTACCTAACCAATCATACCCCACCACCTTAATTGATTTACACGTAGCAAAATTAATTATACAGCAGACAGAAACAGTTACAAACCAGACAGAGATCACACAATCAAACTATAGGAAAGTGTAATGACAATGATCATAGAATGAGGATGCCACAACATTCTCTATTGATAAGCAGTTTCTTGCCAGACAGAATGGTGCTACTTCAGTTTTCTTTACCCATCTTGAGATCTGTTTCTTTATCTGGTGACAGTGGGGGAGCTATCAGGACAAAGTCCCCTCCTCACAGCTTGGTGTGACACTTTTTTAATACAATTTAGATGGAATGTGAGTATATGACTCCAGGCCTTACTGCTAATGGCTGCTGCTCTTCAGTCTGGCTGCAGAAGAAGGCTTTGGTTCAGGCCTAGCACAGGCCTTCCAACATGGCTGCAGAAAAAACATATTGTTACAGTCTGGCCCCTTCTTTTACCGAGGTGGCAAATTGATTTTGGTCATGTGTCAGGAAAGCAGGTCAGGCCAGGCCTAGGGCTGTGGACGCTCCAGTGAGGCTGGGCTGGGCATGCCAAGTGGGATGGAAGTCTGGGAAGCTGCAGTTGGGCCGAGGAAGCAGCTGCCAGTGAGTGCTGCAGGGACCAAGGCTGGCTCTGGCAGGGAGCTAGGGAGCTCCAGAAGTGGGGGTAGGAACCCCTCACTGAACTTTGGAACTGGTGCCTAACAAGGCCAGCCGGGAGTACCACGTGTCTCAGGGAGGAGGGCTCCCTGGAAATATCATAGAGGGGATCCTCAAGGAATCCATTTTGAAGCACTTGGAAGAGAGGAAAGTGATCAGGACTAGTCAACATGGTTTCACCAAGGGCAAATCATGCCTGACCAACCTAAGCCAGCAAGTTAAGTAAGTATGGATTGGATAAATGGACTATAAGGTGGGTGACTATAAGGTGGCTAGACTGTCAGGTTCAATGGGTAGTGATCAATGGTTTGATTTTTGGTTGGCGGTCAGTATCAAGCAGAGTTCCCCAAGAGTCGGTTCTAAGGCCAGTTTTGTTCAACATCTTCATTAATGACCTGGATGAGGGGATGGATTGCACCCTGGGGGAGATGTAGGTTGGATATTCGGAAAAACTATTTTAGTAGGAGGGTGGTGAAGCAGTGGAATGGGTTGCCTAGGGAGGTGGTAGAATCTCCATCCTTAGAGGTTTTTAAGTCCTGGCTTGACAAAGCCCTGGCTGTGGTGATTTAGTTAGGGTTGGCCCCCCTTTGGGCGTGGGGTTGGACTCGATGACCTCCTGAGGTCTCTTCCAGCCCTATGAGTCTATGAAGAATGACTTCTCGTGTCTTGCTTACAACACTCCTGTTAATGCGTCCCAGAATCATGTTTGCTTTTTTTTTGCAACAGTGTCACACTGTTGACTCATATTCAGCTTGTGGTCTACCATGACCTCCAGATCCATTTCTGCAGTACTTCTTCCCAGAAGGTCGCTTCCCATTCTGTGTGGAACTGATTTACTGCCATTTGTTTTGGTTTCACTTAGACCTCCTCCTAATCACCGAAGCTAAACTGAAATAAATGTAGTTTAAATGGAAATCAGTGTGTCCGCACAGGGATTTGCCCCAATTTAACTAAATCACCTCAGAAATGGCAGCTTTAGTGAAGCTGGCACAGCTCTGAGTAGAGGCTGGCCCTAAGTCTATTTAGAAATCAATTTAATTAAGTCACTGTGATTGCCTGGCACAGATGCTCTGAAATCCGTTCGAGGAAGAACAAGCTCAATCACTATCAGGCGTTCTACCCCGGTCGAGGTGACCACAGCAGGGCATTGCTCCAATCTAGTTACTTCAGTACTCAAACTGTGTAGCCAAGGCCTAAGGCTACGGTTCACCCAGCCTCTCAGAGAAGCTGACAACTTCACACACACAACAGCATTAACACTTTACTACAGGTCCGCTGTGACGGGACTAGGGCCTTGCCTTGTCCCTGGTGAGCAAGGGGTTAATGCTGGCTCTGCTTTCCCTCTTCCCTTGCACAGATGCTCAGCAGGCAGGCTGCCTGTGGGAAGGTCAGGCTGGACAGCCAGGTGCACAGGGGGGATTCTGTGAAGTCACATGGCTTGGCTGTCTTGTTGCTGAATGTTCACCTGGAGGAAAAGCTTCGCTGACAGCGCATAACTTCCACTGAGCCCTTGCCCAGCATGGCTTTAGTTCTGTTTCTCTAGTACAGCCCCCTTTTCCCTCTCTGTGAGGGCTCAATCTTGCCGCGTAGCCCACCTCCAACCCAGCCAGCTTTCCTCTCGCCTCCCTTCTCCCTGGCAGTCTCTGGTCTTGTCTGCTTTCCTCGCCACCTTCAGCAGATCCCAGTGGCAGCTGCAAGGCAGGGCCTGGCAGCCCAGATGCCCATTCTAAGGGCCCCTCAGTCCTGGACGGATGCAGAGAGCGCCTCCTAACGAAATGCCTGCTGCTGAGTCTGGGACATAAGAGTCACTGCCTCTCCCTCTAGCTGGGTCTTTGCATGGACGGATGCTGACACAGCAAGGCAAGAGGGTGCAGAGCACTGGGAGGAAGGGGAATTTGTTCTGTTCTGCTCTGCTCTTTATTCCGTCATTTTCCTGAGCAGGGCAGGGTTGCAGGGCCCCCTCTGGCCGAGCTATCACTGTCTGAGGGAGCACAGGGCTGCGACTGAGCTCAGGGGCACACAGAAAATCCAACGGCAGGAGGCTAAGTCGACTCTTGAAAGATGTGATCGTGCCTCTCAGTTAAGTGATGGTTAGAAAACAACCAGTGGAGCGGTGTGCAGTTCTAGCCTCAGCTGAAGGAGAGGAGCCTGCCTCTGTCACTATAGCAACAGAGCTTGATCGCAGGATACCCCCGTGGTCCCTGGTCAGTGTTGCTCAACTTCTGCAGGAGGGCTGAGGGGAGCTCCCTGAGACTGCTTGTCCAATGGCTCTACCACAGGGGTGGGCAATAATTTTTTACTGGGGGCCACTTCAGAAATGTTTGAAGTGGCCCCTGGCCGCCCCAGAAGGGGTGGGGCCTCAGGCAGAAGGGGCAGGGCCAGGACACTTCCGTGCTTCCTCACCCACAAAGCCTGATTGGTCTAGGGGTGGGGGAACGTGTGAAGTCTTTGTTCTGAACAGCTGGCGGTTCCCTCTAGGAACCCTGCCCCTGGAGGTGGGAGGTGACTTTGCTGGCTCCTCCGCTGCCCCCAGGTCAACCAGAGCCTGGGGGAGGGGAAGGAAACATGTTAAGTCTCTCGCTCCCTGCCCCCACCCTGCAAGGGAGCGCTAAGTCAACCACCAGCTGAGCAGCAGCTGGCGGTTGACTTAGTGCCCAGCCCCTTGCAGGGTGGGAGGAGGCTTCATGTGCTCCTCCTGCCCCCAAGCCCTGATTGGCCTGGGGGGCGGAGGGAGCACGCGAAGTCTCCTCCTACCCTGCCCCTTTCCTGCAAGGAACCTATGGCACTTAGAAGCACCCTTGCAGGGTGGGAGGAGACTTCACGTGCTTCCCCCGCCCCCAGGCTAATCAGGGCTTGGGGGCAGAGGGAGCATGCAAATTCTCCTCTTGCTTTCCAGGAGCATGCGGCGCTTCTAAGTGCCGCACACTCCTTGCAGGGTGGGGGCAGAGCAGGAGGAGACTTCACGTGCTTTCCCCCGCCCCCGGGCCCTAACTGACCTGGGGGTAGGGGAGTGGCAGGACCTCCGTGGGCTGGATCAAGCTGCTTGGTGGGCCGGATCCGGCACACAGAGGCCCTTTTGCCCACCCTGGCTCTACCGTGAACTTTAGCGGGCACCAGAGCAGGTCTCTTCCGCAAGAACCACTCCACCTCAGCCCCCTCGGGGCAGGTACCTTTGATCGCCTTTATAAATCACCGCAGTCTCACTAACAGGCCTCAATGGGTTATTGATTAGCTCCTGGGGGCGGGAGGGGAAGGAGCTATGAAATTCACAGGCGTACAGCGACAGCTTTGAAGCAGCGTTCTCTTTGATTGTAGTTTAGAAATGTGTGGGTGGTGGTGGCGGCTGGGAGACCACAGTGCTACAGCCTACAAGGTACAATCTAAGGGGATTTGTTATTGCTTTAAGCTTTGGTATAAATAATACAGACCTACTTTTATGATGATTGCTGTTTGGGCTAGTGATAAGCCAGGATGGCGGAGGGGTGATGGGATTGGATGGCATGGCACTGCAGTCACAGACATTCAAGGCCTGATTTGCCTCTCGTCCTGAAGTAAATCAGGAATCACTTCACTGAACTCAGTGGGGTTTACGCTGGTGTAAGTGAGAGGAGAATCTGCCCCTCTGCATTTATCTTTCATGCACCGCAGGGACTTACTACTTGTTAGTGGCTGATTCCTTCTCACCACTCAGAACTGAGACACAGGCGAGGTTGTTTCTAAAAGCAGGGCTTTCCAGTCAGGGCAAAGCATGAGTTTTGTTGCCTCTCAGTGGGTCTTAAAGGACTGTCAGTATCATATAGAGCCTTTAGGCCTGATTCTCCACAGCCTTACTACCTGTATTATCATTCATGCCTGTGCAAAGTGGGGCTAAAAGCCACCTTTCTGGTTTGGTAGCATCAACGCCTACTGTGCACAGGTGTCAGTATCTCTACCAGCAAAGGGGGTTGGAGAATCAGCTCCTTTGTCTTGTAGATCGTCGGTTGAAATCCAGCCTGGGTGTGTAATCCACAAGCAGATTACTGCTCCATGGGTGGGTGGAAAACAAGTTTGGTGGTCCCAGTCTGGTATCCAGAGGGCAGGTGTCCCCATCACATCAATCACACCCAACTGGCACCTACAGAGGGGGGGAGTTTCAGCTGCAGCACAGGGCTGAACGAACTCCTACAGGGCATGGTTAATGTCCATGGGTGTAGGAGCCAGCCCTGTAGCTGTCCGTGCTCTGTGTGTATAGTGATCTCTGGAACAGTCCAGCTGCCAGCTTTCACCAGCACCAAATTCAGATGCATAATGTTTTCAATAGGTGGGAGGGAGGAGGGTTGGTGAGGCCTGGTCCTTGGTGAGAGACAGACTCTGCTCTACAAGACAAGGCCAGGAAGCCAGACTGCACTGGGCTCTTCCTGTTTCCGGAGCAATTCTTCATCTGTGCTGAGCAGCAGCCGTGTTTCTTTTGATAAGAGCTGGGAAGGAAAGGGTGTGTGTCTGTGTGTGTGTGTGTGCATGTCAGTTACACCCTAGGGGTTCCCGCAGAAGGCCCAGGCCTCCCTGGATAACAGAACCACCAGCCCACGAGAAGCAGGGACAGGGCTGTAACCTGGGATGTACATGAAGCGCCTGTAGGGCTTTCCTTGGTGGAGAGGCGGCGTGGAGGCAGATGATGTGCTGCTTCTGTGTGAGGAAGGAGAAGGCTTGGTGCCCGCTTCAGAGCAGCCCATGGGAGATGGGGAGGCTGCGTATATGGAAGGAATTGGAGGGCATTACAGGCTGGGCCCTGTGTGAGTCAGGTGCCTGCTGGGACTGAAGGACAGCGATTTCTCAATCAGCTGAGGCATTCCTAAAAGGAGGTGTGTGCTGGTATCCATCACACTGTAGTGTAGTCCTGTGCATGTGGGTTCATTCATGCCTTACCAGCAATTTGACTTGACCCTGTCGTGCAGCTGCTTACCTCCTTTCCCAGCGCAGGCGCTCTCGGCAGAGTAGCTTGGGGTGGGGCGTGTGGGAAGCTGCAGAAGCACGAAGTGTCCAGCTGGAAACCCCATGAGGGCTGGGGGTAGGATCGTTGCCCCCACTGCAGGGCAGGAGGCACCGAACAATTTGGGGTGCAGCATTTTCCTGTGGGAGGGGGGCTGTTCTGGGTGAGCCACCCGTCTCCTAGAACAACAGGGCATCCTGTTACGTGTAGTGTCACCCTCGCGTCTCCAGTCCCCACAGCAGCCAGGCAGCACCGCGGCTTCCCGAGGTCTGTTTCACTGAACACACACCGCATAACAAATGCCCCAGAGGAGGGAACTGCTTCATGCCGAGCTGTGTGCGTGGGCTGCTCCCTCCGACGCTGCGCATGGCCTGAGGAAGCCCGTGCGCTGTGGAGATGAGGGGGATGATTTCATTTTTATTTTTGGTGTGAGTGATAACATGCCCCCAAGCTTTTAATGCTGATTAAATTCAGCTGCAAAAAGCAGTTTTAATTTACAAAAGCGAAGAGCACTGGGTAAGCAGCAAATCTGGATTATAACCTCAGGCATATGGGGGAATCATAGCTGGGTTGTTTGTCTTTCTCCCTCCTCCCCCACCTCCTAAGTTTGTTTTATTTGAACAAGCTATTTCTTTTATTTTTGGCCACTGATGACTAGAACTGTGGGGAAGAAAGAGTGAGACACGTCTCTTCTTGGTAGGGCTCTGTGGAGTCTTACCCCTGGTCTGTATTTTTCTCTCCTAGTGCCCTCTTTGCTGAGTCAGTTTCCCCAAGGCAGAAGGGGAGAGGAAGAAGGAATGGGACCCCCCTAAAATCAAAGCAGGGCACAAAATGGTCTGAGTTCGGGGGAAGAGAAGGCCAGACTTGCAGAATGCTTGAGTGATATGGCTAAAGCTGACTCTGCTGGAAGGGGAAAGACCCAAGAGATGGCTGGGGTGAGGCAAAAATGTTATTTCCCTTTCACATGTAATTAGAGCTGGGTAAAGAACAGACTTTTTTGGTTCATTGGCTACAGTTCTGAAAAAACGGGAAAACACGGTGTTGGAAACAAACGGTTTCCTTTCTACTTTGAGCATTTGCTCACATTTTTCGTTCTTCCAGATAAAATTCAAGGCCAAAATGAAAAGTCCCTCCAAATTGGACAATTAAAACATTTCCTTTCGAAATGGCCCAAACAAAATATTTTGATTTATCTGGAATTTCTAAAGCTTTTTTTTTTTTCATTACATAAACAGTTTGGCAAAATCATCATCAAGGGTGAAATATTTTGGTGGCATCAGATGTACATTTATCACTGAAAAAAAAGGTTTAGATTGAAAAATGTCAGTGCAATGGGCAATGGCTGCAGAGCCCTGGAATCAGCTAAGAGATGGAGGAGTGAGGGTCTTGGTACCCTAGCGCTGCATCCCACCTCCTACTGCAATGGCTTGTGCTGCTGCTAACTGGGCTTCTGTATCTCAACAGTCACAGAACAGCTTCAGACAAGTGTGCGTGTATGTCTTGGGATATGCCTGGTGTTTGTGTGGTGTGGACACATGTGCCAATGGTGTGTATTTAAGTTGGGGGTCTTGGTGGTGTTTGTGTGTGGCATGTATGCATAAGGGGGAGGGGTTTGTTCTCTGTGTGTGTGTGTGTGTGTGTGTGTGTGTGTGTGTCTTCATATGGCAGGCTGCCCTACCCCCATCTCTGTACTGTTGAACTGGAGTGTAATTCTGCCATAATCCCATAGAGCTGTTCTGCGGATTTCATGACTTGTGGGTGGGGATTTATTAACACTGTTATGCAAACTTCATTTTGGTGGCACTTTAGGAGAGGCACCGTTCAGTGCCCCTTTCCCCAGCTGTGTTCATCTGGAGTTGGTCTCTCCACTATGGAAGGACCAGCTGGCAGGAATGCCAGCAGCAGGAGAGCAGCTACACATGTCTAGTTCACTGTTGGGATGGCCAGCAGTTAAATGCCTGTTTCCTAGAGGCAATATGGGAACTTGAAAGAATCTTTCCTGGAATGCCTTGATGTGGCTCTAGTGCTGGGATGGGGAACCTTGTTTGGGTTGGGGGCCACAGACCCACAGAAAAATCAGTCAGGGGCCGCACAAAAGGGAGAAGGAGAAAAACCCCAACCCCAACTGAGAAGCAGAAAGACACACCCCACATTCCCCTTGCACACCAAAACCTAGGGGAGTCCTGGCTAGTAGATTTTGTGGGCCCCTCTATGCTCTTGGGTGGGGCCAAAATGAGGAGTTCAGTGTGTGGGAGGGGGCTGCTGGGATGCAAGCTTGGGGTCTGGGGTCTGGGCAGAAGGAAAGGTTCAGGAGTGGGTTGGGGGCTGGGAAGGCTAGCCGGGAGGTAGGGTGTAGGCACAGAGTGGGAGTGTGGGGTCTGGGCGGGAGGGGCGGCCACAGAGCTGGAGCACTAGCTGCCCGATGTTGGAGGGAGCCTGGGACCCCAGGGGCCAGATCCAAGCAAGGTGGGGGCCAGCTCCGGCTCCCGGGCCCTAGGTTCACCACCCCTGCTCTGGCTTCTTGTTTATTGGATTTCCTTGGAAAAATGCTTCCCCTTTATTAACTCAAGAGGAAGTTTCTAACAAATAAGGAATCCATAGACCAGTTTAGACAGCTTTCAGCAGCTCTCTGGGTCCGGAAGACTCTAGCAAGTGCAGCTGTGTTAAGCAACTTAAACAGAGGTGTGTGCTACCAACAATGCACACCATATTTTTCTATGCTCAGAGACTTGTAGCCTGCAAGGACAATAGTAGTTTATTTTCGCCTATGTACAGGTATTAAGCCTTTGCTTACTGGACTGAAAAAAGATATGTGTGTGCCAGGACATTTAGCTAAGATGGCATGTCCCCTCCCAGAGACGGGGCCAGTTACTGGCAACATGATGGCAGAGGGAGATAAGCAGGAGATAAATGACCCTTTCCCCATGACATACAAACCACACTAACTTGGTGTTGCTGGGCAGTCAGGGTCTCCCAAGAGTGAATGCAAGAGATGGAGTCCTTTGTCCTAAAGACCTGCTACTTTGTGGGTGTCAGTATGTCTGGGAGTGTCTCTGTTGTGCACGCTGGACTGCATCCTTGTCTTCGCTTTGGGGGAAAGTCAGGAGAGCAAAGGGTGGCTTGGCTGCCATCTCTGATATTGCACTCCCATGCTGACGGATGGGGAAGGGGTGTTTTCTCCCATGCTGACTTTAGTTACCCAAGAGGAGTCCCCCTTTGACACCCTTTGGCAGAGGCCAGCCTGGCCTGCGGATATTTCTCATTAGTGCTACAGGGCACTAAAAGGTTGAACCTCCCTAATCCAGAATTCCCTAGTCCAGCAACACTCCTGGTCCAGCATCATCGCTGACCCAGCGGGTGCTCTGGGGGTGGAACACTCACAGCTGGGGCCAGGAGTGTTGAAGGAACAGGGAAGAGAGGAGCCTGGTGGGACAGGGAAGTGGAGGCCCAGTGCCCAGGGGCCCAGTGGCCATGAGCAGAGCCCTAGCAACCTGGGGACTGGCAGCAGAGCCCCGGCTGGCAGAGCAGAGGAGAGCCCTGGCCTGTGGAGGGGAGTCCTGGCTCCCATTTCACCAATCCAGCCATCAGAATACACTTCCCCTCTGCGATTTGAGCGTGTTAACCTGTATTCAGTACACTGTCTCCTTGATGGGCTCCTCCCATTGGCTGATTGGGACTCAGACAGATCTTTGCTGCCTCTGACTTCATCCCCCAGGATGCAGGAATCAAAGCGGATTAAGAGTCCCTTAGCTGATCACATTTATTTCATTATTTGAGTGAAATCCCTCAGTAAATACCTTCTTTCCCCGCTCCTATCCCCTTCGCCCTTCATCAGAATAGAAGGCAAAGAAGAATTGCAGAATTAGGAGAAGTTAATCGCAAGAGTGGCATTAAAATCACCTGGGTACATCATTAACCTCTCCTGGCCCAGCTGCGTGTAGCAGGGAGGGGGGAATTGGCTGTTGCTGGGAGATGCTAAACAGGCAAAGGATACCAGCAGATTCCACCTGCCCAGCACAACGGTCCTGCTTAGGGGAGAGACACACTCCAGCAATTAATGAGGGATTTCCCAGCAGCTACTAAGTGGAGCTGCAGCTACTTCCTTTGCAGCATCACAGCAATGAACCTGTAGTGGTGGTGGTGGTGGTTTCACAAATTGGCCCACACACCATTGCATCAAAGGCCGCTGGTTAGGGCCATTGGTATTGTGACATGCCTCAGGCATGGGGGGGCTGAATAGAGGCCTTTGCATCCAGAGCTGTGAGTCGAATGCGGTTAGACATGTCATTGCCCTTTGATTTGCAATAAGGTCTTGGCTCTGCCCTGTGCCCTAGAGGGCCTGAGCACAGAGGTGTTGCTAATACATCTGCTACTTGGACAGAACCTCCCAATGCACCTTCTAGAAGATGCACAGAGTGGGTTTGATTATTTGCAGCCTTCGGATTCTGGGCTGCTACTGGGGCAAAACAGCTCCCAGCACATGTTACGGCAGCTCCCTGTCGATCGCTATAGCACCCTGGGTCGTGTAATGCATGGGTAGGGCCTGCCTACATCTAGCACAGCCCCCACCAGAGCTAGCCAGCAGGCAGTGTACCTGCATTGGGGCATTCTCCCAGAGCCACTTCCAAGTAGGGATGTAATAGTTTGTAGTCAATTAACCAATAAGCAATAGGTTAATGCTATAGACAACACGCATTCCTCCCCCCACCCCCACCAGTAATTTTTTTAGCAGGTTGTCCAACAGCCTGGCTCAGTCCTCATAGCTGCGCTGGGTCTGGGACCTACCCCCGCTGCAGCTATGCATTTAAAATGTATTTAGGAGCAAGATGGGAAGGCAGCCCGGCTCAGTTTTGGCTTACGCCGGGTCTGGGAGCATGGACAGGGGCTGCTGCCACTCCACACTGCTGCCTCTGTATCAGAGGCAGCAGTGCAGGGTGACAGGCAGCCAGTCCACAAGGGGAGCTGGTTTTTAAACTGGCTCCCCTTGCAGACCAGCTCCTGCTTGGCACCCCACGCTGCTGCCTCTGATACAGAGGCAGCAGGGCAGAGTGGCAGGGGGCTCCTCAGGGGTGGGGCTGGAGCACACTGGCTGCTAGCCCCACCCCTAGGGACTATAGACTAGTCGACTAACCAATAAGAATTCATGAGGTTAATTGACTATTCAATTAACCGATATTTAACATCCCTACTTCCAGGTCCCTCTGTGGCACTGGAGTGAGGGAGGGGCAGAACTTTCCCGAATACATCCATGGTGCACTGGCTTGGAGTTCATTCCCGGGGGCAGTTTCAGGCATTGGTTTTCACCGGTACAGCTCCTTACGGCTTAGGCCCTGACTCCCTGAGAAATGTTCTTCTGTGTTTGTCCTAAGGGCTGCGGGTGCCCAGCCTCCACCCAGACTTCCTCCCTGAAAGGCAGGCCCAGGGCTCTGCAATTTGCTGACAACACAGCTCCCTTCCCTGCCTGCAGCCTTTCAAATGCCCTGCCATGCCCTGCAATTGAGAGATGCCTGTCCATGAAGGGAGCATTGGGATTGGCAGAGACCCTTTCAGGCATGGGGATTTTTATAGGGTTTGACGGAGCTCTTTAATTGGCGGGGTGTTGCACTGAGATCCTGTTTAGTGAGATTTGAGAAGCACGTCCTACCAAATTCAGATAGATGCTCTGACCCTCAGAAACTTCACTGCGCCCTCAGACACCCATCCCTCCACACACGCATCCCTGCACACACACAGACAGCACTTTATAGTGGAGAGTGGGTATGGGCCCTTAGGGACAAACAATCTTCATGCTGCTTACCCTCTTCATGGGGCCCTCGCCTGCATTCCTTGCACAGCCCAGTATCCCACTGAAATCAGCAGGAAACAAGGGCTGCAGGGTCAGACCCACAGAGATTAATTAAAATAAAATAGCAGGGAAGAGAAGCTCAGATAATTGGAACTAGATGATGGATGTAAATGAAACTTTCTCCTTGATACACGGCTGTGTTGTCCTGGCACTGTCTCCATGTCCCTGCTTGTCCAAGCAGCAGTTAAAGCGTTTTCCTTTACAGTTTGTTTAGGAATTAGCTTCTTGCACATCTGGCTGCAGAGGGCAGTTACAAAGAGACAGGATCAGTTTAGTGCTGATCCCCTCCCATCCTTGCTGAGATTTTCACCTTGACGGTAATAGAATTGTTATTTTTAAAAGAGCTTTTGCTGTGTGTGGTTTTGTTTCAACCCGATCTCTAAAGATGTACAACAACAGCACGTTGCCATATGGGTTTTGCGTCCAGCAGACATGAGGGGTTACATAAAAGAGATTAATGGGATAGCAGGACCAGAAAGAAATACGTGGGGCCATGTGATGAGAGCTGCTTAGGAAGGGATGTGGCAGGAGGAGCTGTAAGGTACCAGATCAAAAATAAGGCAGGTCTGATGGTTTGGATGCTCGGAGTTGAGCCAGTGCAGTGTTTGGAGGTATTCAACTATTGCTCTGCATTCCTTGTTTCAGGCTGGCTCATATATTCTTTTCTTTTTCTCCTAAATCAGCATGAGGTCATGTGTGCCTGGCTGATGCCCTGTGAGCTGGATCGGAACCTTGCTAGATGTGAAACGAAGCTTTCTGTCTACAGGACCCTTGGCCCAGGAACATTTAATAGTCCAGTCATTATGTGCATAAAAAAGGAGAAATTATACGAACTCTCCCATTCACAGCTTCTCTGTTTGGTTGGTAGGGTGGGGGCAAAAGGGGAGGCACAAACTATAGAGCAGGCAGGGGAAGCTTTGTATTTTGGATACTATCTACCTCCTATTTACGCTTTCCTGCTAAAACAAGTCATTACAATATAGCTAGCACTCTCACCTGGTGCCTCCCTATCATATCAGGACAGCATGGCTGGAGTCTGACCAGCAGTGTCTAGCTCAGAAGAGGAATTCGGAGGGGAAAGATTTGAATGGTTCACAAGATTTCCGGTGTTTGTTGGGTTTTTTCAAAGCCTCCTGCAACGACAAGGGCAGCTGCTTAGCTTCCTTTATAGATAACCTTCTTCCTGTTACCCAGCATGCTTATCTACTACAGACAGACTGGCAAGTGTAACCGGAAACCTGATACCTTATCTCTATTCTTAAGGAGCTTATTTAGGATTGGAATGTGTTGCAATGGTAATTGACTGTATAAATACAAGTGATGAATATGGGCACGAGGTTACACCTTCGCAGGAGACACAGCTCCTGCTAGACAGGAACCAGGCTTGTGCCTACAAAAAACCCCTCTTCTTCTATTTAAAATCTGAGTTAGAAAAGCAGCAGCCTAGGCTTGGCAGCTGATTGGAGTTGGGAGTCAGGACTTTTAGGTTTAACTTCTACTCCCAGCTCTGCCACTGCCTTTCTGAGTGTTTGGCCAAGTCATGATGGCCCTCTCTGGGCCTGTGTTTCTCCATCTTTAAAAAGGTCTCGCTATACATACCTGCCTTGCAAAGGATGTTATGGGGGAGAAATCCAGGTTTTTTTCTCCAGGTTTGCTATGTAAGTAATGCCATGCTATGTCTTGACTACTTACTCTTTTTAATCTGGGTGTGGATTTAGAACAACGTAATATGCAAACACAACAATCAGAGTGAATAGGATTTGCAAGCCAATAGACTAATTGAAATGAATGGACTCAGCAGCGAAGCCAGGCTAGAGAGCTGGACCAGAACGGATGAGTGACGTGGGAGTCAAGCAGTGCTGCGGCACCTTGCTGATTTCCCTCTCTGTAAGTTACAGGCATGACTGTAGCAATTGCAGTGGCGCTGTCTTGATGGTGATGAAAGAGGAGGGAACAGAACAAGCCAGCTTCGGGGGGGGGGGATGGGATGTGGGTAACAGCTGCTGGAGAAGGGGTGGGGCGGAGGTGTCTATTTTAGTCCGGTTCTGGGGAAAATAGAAACAAGAGGCACTTATGACATACAGGCTCTTGGTGCCAGCCTTGAGGAGGAGCCTGCTGTAGGCAATAGCAAAACTGTTCTCGCCTCCCTAATAAATCATCAGCCTTTCCACTTGCCTGCAATTTAGGGAGCTGGGGAATGTACAGAGACGGAGCTGGGTGAGCCTGGGTGCCAGGCAGGGTAATTCCAAATGGCTGAGGGCGCAAGAAGCCCCTTTTGTTCAGGTCACTTTGTAGAACTGTCATTCAGTTACACTGCCCAGCTGTAGCTGTTATGGCTGCATTGGCTTGGACCACAACTGGATCAACGAGTGAGGAGAACTGGACATTGACTGTAACAGTGCTATCTCACAGTGACTACTACTGAGTCCCTAACTGTACTCGTACATCACCCTACCTTCAGTTGTAATGTACCAGCACTTGCAACTTGCACTGTACTGACTTGAGAGATTAAGCTCCAGAATGTCAAAGGTCCTTAGGCTCATAACTTTCATTGGGGATTAGGAGTGTAAATATCTTTGAGGATCTGGATCTAAGAGGTTAGAATGGCTCTTCTGCCTATACCTGCACTCTTACTGTCATTGCCAGAGAAACACTACCCTGAAAAGACACTGCTACTGCTGATGACTGAATCTGCAAAATAATCTGTTCCACGTCATTGGCAATACTTTGGAATTGCCAAACCAGATCAGATCTCTGCTCCTTGAGTTCAGTAATATGTTTCTGACCGTGGCCAGCACCAGTAGCTTCAGAGGGAGATGCAAGAAACCCTGCGGTAAACTGATGTGGGATAATCTACCACCCATGAAGGTCTCATGCTTCTCCCTAAAAGGGACTGTTTTAAACCCTCAAGCTTGAGGCTTTATATTTCTTCCAACAGTCTTGTTTTTCATTAACAATAAAAACCCTGGGTATTCCTGTTATCTCTATGAACACTTGAACCGTCTCTGAATCACGCTAAATTCTTGGCCTCAGTGACATCTTGTGGCAATGAGTTCTATGGTCTAATTCAGTGTTTCCCAATTTTATTTGGCCACGGAACCCCTAGAGTTGCCTTAAAAAAAAAAGGCCCCTGCCGCGTTTCGTTAAGAAAAAAAAAAAAAAAAAAGCCCTCGCCATGGCTCTGTCTCTTTAACAGGGGCCGGGGGAGTGCAGAAAGCGGAACCCTTGCTTTCACTTCACGGATCCCCAGGGTTCCCCAGAGCACCAATTGGGAAACACTGGTCTAATTACATGAATACTAAATCCCTGACCACTTTTGATGTTAGTGTGTCACCACAGAGGGATTATGGTCATATGGACCAGGTGTGACAACTGCTAACACAAACACCTCCACTGCCAGCAGTACTGATTTCTGCCTGCCACTGTAATTTGATCACTGGGGGGATGGGACTGGGAGGTGAAGGTGTTGAGTAGGGGCTAGCTGCCAGCAATGATCTCTATCTTGTTGACAGCCTCAGCAGAATCTAATGATTGAATGGGCCATGGAGGCCGAAATCCTTTCCCCAGCTGAAGGTAGAAGCGCAGTGGCAGGGCAATGTGCCATGTATTGGTACTTGTGGATAAAGAGAAGGCTTCAGGCTGCAAGGCTGTCAATCTTGCTGCTTTTGCCAGCGCTGCATCCACTTAAGAGTTGGGAGGGAAAGCAATGTGTTACTGTGATCAATTCTACAAGCTAGCTTGCCTGTCCGTGGCTGGAGCAGCGCTCCTGGCTGGAGCTATCTTTGCTTAGCAGCTTTATTCCTTTATTGGCTATTGTTTTTGGAGGCCTTCCAGCCCACTGGAGATTGGGATAAACCCTTGTGCTGTTTCCAGTACTTGTATTCCTTTAGGCAACCTTTGCTCCCTGGATCAGGACAATGCAGCCTCTGCGCTAGGCCGGCTGGGGAAGGGCGCCAGGCAGCCTGGCTCGGGCCAGAGCTCTGGTGCAGTCTCCCAGTTCTCCCGGTCAGTGGAGAAGAAGTGGGAAAAATATGGGAAGACGTGTGTGTAAAAAAATATATATATATCCAACCAATCTACTTGGCATCTGCGTCTTGTGATCCTGAAACCCAAGAGCCCCCCTGACTCAGCAGGTTATTAATAACCCCCTGGCTGTCTTCCCAGTGCAGTGACCGCCAGCCCCAACTTCTCCTTCCTCTCCAACGGGACAAGGCAATGCATACGCCTGGCAAGATTAGAGGTCCCTGCCTCCCTCCAGGCCTCTGGGCATTGTAGTGTAGCCAGCCGCTGGCTTTCCAGCATAGCATGGGCTGAGTGCTACGGGATGTGTATGGTGCTGGCACTAGTTACTGGAGGGATGGAGGCTTCGTTAGTCAGAACTCCAGAGAAGATTCGAGGGTCCATTTGTGTCCAGCAGCCCTAATGTTGAGCTACTCTTGAAATGTGTAGGATCTGTGAAAACACTCTGCAGCCCAGCTCTCTTCTCTGGGCTAGGGTTAAAGGGGTTTTGGCTAGTGAGATCACAGGAGCAGAATAAGGTTCTTTAGGCACCTGGATCTCCTCTCCTCTGTCTCTGTTTATTCCCTTCCAGGACCTTGCTATGTCTGTGCCCCTTATGCCTTGCTTACCTGCAATATAGCTACTGCTTTGTCCATTGTCAGGTGACTTGGACTCCTGTCAGTCAGGTCCCATCTATGGGGCACAAAGACTCAGTTACCCCATGAAATTAGAGAAGGTCCAGAGAAGAGCAACAAACATGATTCAAGGTCTAGAAAGCATGACCTCTGAGGGAAGATTTAAAGAACTGGGTTTGTTTAGTATGGAAAAAAAACTGAGAAGGGACATGGTGGTAGTTTTCAAGTACCTAAAAGAGTGTTACAAGGAGGAGGGAGAAATTATTCTCCTTAACCTCTGAGGATAGGATAAGAAACAATGGACTTAAATTGCAGCAAAGGAGGTTTAGTTCGGACATTAGGAAAAGCTTCCTAGCTGTTGGGTGGTGAAACACTGGAATAAATTGCCTAGGGAGGTTGTGGAATCTCCCTCAGTGGAGAATTTTAAGAGCAGGTTAAACAAACACCTGCCAGGGATATACCTATCTCATAGAACTGGAAGGGACCTTGAGAGGTCATTGTGTCCAGTCTCCTGCCCTCACAGCAGGATCAAGTACCATTCTTGACAGATTTACCTCAGGATCTGTAAATGGCCCCTCTCAAGGATTGAGCTCAAAACCCTGGGTTTAGCAGGCCAATGCTCAAGCCACTGAGCTATCCCACCCCCACATGGGCCTGCTTAGTGCAGGGGGCTGGACTTGATGACCTCTCCAGGTTCCTTCCAGTTCTGTGATTCTGTGGTCACCCATTCATGGGCTGACAGCACCGTTCAACCTGGCAATGAAGGAACACCTTGTGATCAGGCTCCAGCCTCATGCTAAAGTCTTGGGCTTTGAAGGTCTGCAGTGTGATCTGGCACCACAGGTCAGTCTGGACCAGGCAGCAGGAGTGCCCATCCAATCAGTCCCCAGCTCTCTTAGCCGTTGGATTTGAAGCGCAAAGAAGAGGCCTAGCTTGTCCACGGTTACACAACCATCCCAGCAGCTGGAGCTCTGATTTTCTGTTCTTCCCCTTTTCTGTTTTGCCTTTCCCCACTTCAGGTTTCTCCTTTCTGCTCCCTCTGTATTTTACAACACGAGGGCAGGAGCAGCTACCCACAAACAGGAAAGTAACCTCCACTCATCCCTTACGCAATGGAGATGAGATCTGTGCCCTCTCCAGTACCTGACGGAGGGCACTATTAATCACACAGGGTGGCTAAGAATAGAGCCCTATTCTCCTCACACTCTCCCTCACAAACAGAATATCCTTTCCAGCCCAGCGAACCCAGGCAGGCTGCTCTACTCCTCTGCAATGCTCTGGCTGTTTGCTGTGCTCTGCTTTCTGAAGGGGAGACATCTTGGCCACCCCAGCAGCCATTGCTCATGGGGATTGTTCAGACTTGGTGAGCCTCATGCTCCCTTCTGTTTCCTGACTCTCCCCTCTTGCTTTCCTTTTCGGTTCTTGTACATTGGGCCTGATGCTCAGTACCCCTCCCCCGCCGCCCGCTCCACTCCCCTCTGGTTGGGGCAGATGCAGGGGAAGAAGGCGAAAGTGGTTGTAAGTTCCATTTGTGCTGCCTATGAATTTAGAGCAGCTCCGGGGCTGCTCCAGCTTATCTCCTACCTCTGCCCCATGGGCTGGTGAGCACAGCAGAGCTCAAACTCCGTGTGTTTTGGCCTCCCCACAACATGCCCCAATGAACATAAGAACATAAGAACGGCCGTACTGGGTCAGACCAAAGGTCCATCTAGCCCTGTAGCCTGTCTGCCGACAGTGGCCAGCACCAGGGGCCCCAGAGAGGGTGGACCGAAGACAATGATCAAGCAATTTGTCTCCTGCCATCCTTTTCCAGCCTCTGACAAACAGAGGCCAGGGACACCATTTCTATCCCCTGGCTAATAGCCTTTTATGGACCTAACCTCCATGAAATTATCTAGCTTCTCTTTAAACTCTATTATAGTCCTAGCCTTCACAGCCTCCTCTGGCAAGGAGTTCCACAGGTTGACTACTGTGTGAAGAAGAACTTTCTTTTATTAGTTTTAAACCTGCTACCCATTAACTTCATTTGGTGTCCTCTAGTTCTTCTATTATGGGAACTAATAAATAACTTTTCTTCATTGCCCTCTCCACACCACTCATGATTTTATATACCTCTATCATATCCCCCCTCAGCCTCCTCTTTTCTAAACTGAAAAGTCCCAGTCGCTTTAACCTCTCTTCATATGGGACCTGTTCCAAACCCCTAATCATTTTAGTTGCCCTTTTCTGAACCCTTTCCAAGGCCAAAATATCTTTTTTGAGGTGAGGAGACCACATCTGTACACAGTATTCAAGCATAGTTTTATACAGGGGCAGTAAGATATTCTGTGTCTTATTTTTCTATCCCTTTCTTAATAATTCCTAATAATAATGGGGGGGGGGGCATGGGGACGGGGCTGCTGCAGGGCTGTTATAGCAGTTCTGTATTGCTCTACCAAGGTCATGGCTTCCCTGATAGGGCCTTTTTACAGTCACAGTATAATGTAAGGGGGGCCTTACTATAACAGAGGATCAGCCCAATGGCTTAGGCTTTCCGTTCTGCTCCCCTGCTTCTCTTCTGCCTCCTTGTCTTGGCATTCCCACCACAGCTTCCCCAGTCTCTTCATCTTCCCTTCCTCTTCCCTCTCGCACCTGTCTGCTCTGTTTCCCTTTCCTTCTCCTCCCCCTACTCCTTGGGCACTGCCCCTGCTCTCTGCCTTCCTGTTCTGCTTTTCTCTCCTCCTTGGCCTCTCCAGGATAGGATTTCCCATAAGGCTGACTCAGCTCCAAGGTGAGCAAAGGGTCTTGCTAATAGCTGCAGACCAAGGTAACTAGCATGTTGGCTACATGGAGCCATAGACGAATGCTCTATGATGGATGAAGCAGTGGGGGAGAGGGTTACAAACCCTGGGCTGGAGAGTTGGTGAATATTTACAGCAGGGGTAGGGAACCTACGGCCCAGGGGCTGGATCTGACCCCCGGTTTACCTGTATCTGGTCCCTGAGGTTCAGGGCTCCCCTCCCCCCAGCATTGGTAAGCAAGCGCTGGCACTCAAGCCTTGTGTCCTCCTTCCCCTGTAGACCCTGTCCTGCAGGGCTGGAGCTCCAGCACCCTACTTCCCACACAGCCCTCCCACCCTGAGCCTGCTCCTGTACTCTACCACCCTTCCAGACCTACTAACTCCCAACACGCTCTGAACCTTCACTCCTGCCCAGACCCCACACTCCAAGCCCACTTCTTGGCAGCCCCTCTCACACACTGAGCCCCTCATTTTTGCCCCACCCCAGAACCTAAAGGGGCCCACAAAATCTGCTACCCGCCCACACCCACCCCAGGCTCTGCTGTATGAAGGAAATGTGAGAAGTGTCTTTCTGCTTCTCAGTCAGGAGCCATGTCAGTGAGGTGTTTTCATTTTGGGGTTGGCTTTTTTTGAATCTCACTTTTGACTGGTTTTTCTGTGGTTCAGCACGCCCCCCCGCCCCGGCCAAAAACCATTCCCCACCCCTGATTTAGAGCCAGTGGAAAGATGACTTTTGGAGGGTGTATTTTGCTGGCTCTCCCCCAGCCAATACTAATAAATCATGGGTGAAGGGGCCAGTGTTCTACTCAGAAGTCTTCAGACTCCCCCACTTCCATGATTCTTTCCTGGGAGCTATTTCTCTTTCTCAAGTTGGGAAGTCAGAATGGTGCTTATGGTCTCTGTAAGGTACCTAGCACCAGTTCCAGGCTGGACTTCCATCACTGGTATGCAGGGCCAGTGCAGCCAACCTGCTAAAAGTGGACTCTGATTCTGGGTGTCTGTTTTCAGATGCCCAACTTCTGGTACCTTGTGCAGAAGTGCTGAATACCTGCCTCTCCCTTTGACTTTTGCTAGAATTCTGGGTACTCAGCGTGTCTGAAAATCAGATGCAAGGCATCTCCCAAACCCAGTGGCACTGTGGAAACCACTGACCACATTGGCTGTGCTGCTCGGTAGTTTTAACTGTGAAGCTGGACATAAAAGCCTTCCCTTTACACCCACTCTCCAGAAAGTCAACACCCTTGATTCTTGTCTTTCAATTTTTTTCATTTGGTGACCCTAATATATTTTAAATGGAAGTGTGGACCCCTTTGGACATCTTAGACATAGACCCCCAAGGATATGCAAGCCACAGGTTAAAAACCACTGTTCTATGATAACAACAAATGTTCACAGACGCCTTTAGACATAGTTCGTGGTCAACCACAGGTTAAAAACCACTATGCTAGATCCAGCCCTGATGGATAGAGCCCTGCAAATCTACGGATATCTGCTTTATATTTGCGAGTATCCGCATCTGTGCATGTCAATGCAGATATCCGCAGTTCATATTTGCGGATATAGATGCGGATGCGGATGCAGATACAAAATTTGTATCTGCACAGGGCTCTACTGATGGTTATTGATGCAGCCTGAAGTGTCAGCTTTCTGGGGGGTTTTGTGTGTGCTTTTAGGATGTGATCCCATCTACCTTTTTAAGGTTGGTTTTTGTCACACAGCACCCTCTGGTGGGGAAAGTGTGCATATGTCAGACAAATAGACACTAGTATCAAATCCCACATCCGTTGATGTGACATCTCTTGGAAATGGTGAGGCCAAATTAAGGTGTCTTTATTGATTACTTTAACCAAAATATGTGTATAATATTGTATCTCATATACACACATCAGTTATATGTATTTGACTGCATCCTCAACACTCATCTTTCAGATATTACTTGTCTTCATAGAGTGGGAATTCATCTCTGCATTGTTGCCAGAAGATGGCCAGCAGGGAACCAATACATCTTTCCACTTTCAAGGCATGGCAGGGCCTAGGTCAGCCTCAGGCTCAGTTTAGGGCAGTCCTGAGATGTACCCTAAAATGTTCCCTAGCTGCAGAATGCAGAATGGCTGGGGCATAAGAATGCTTTGGCCATTCCACCTAGGGCCATTAAGGCAGAAGGGGGATAGAGTTGACTCAGCATGGCCCATAAAAATTTGTACCAGAATTATTCCTTGGTGATCCTGTGTGCAGCTGAACTGCAGCCCCTTTGTGCCAGTGCCAAAAGCTCTGCAGGGCAACAGTGAATTGGGCCCTTTGATGGTAACCTCTGTGGGGCAGAGACTGTGTCTTCGTGGTTGTATTCAGCCGGGAGTATCAGCAGCACGAGCCTCCAAAAATCATTAAATGCAATAATTAAGGAAACACTTGAGTTTGAAACAGAAGCTTCTCACTTTATTAAAAGTGGGCAAGTTTTGTGTCATGGTGCAAAACTACTCCTATAAGCAATACTTTTAAAAAAATGAATAAAAAGAATGACTCACAAATCGGAAAGTTTCCAACAAAGATCTTTGCCCTGGATTTCATCTATACATCAGTCTTGTCCGTGTGTAAATGTAGAAAAACATGCTGTCTGAGCTGTGATTGTCTATTTGAGGCCACGATTTACTAGAGGAGTGGGCAACACAGCCTCCGCGGGCCGGATTTGGCCCGCCAAGCCAGTTGATCCAGCCTGCAGCTGCTCTGCCGCTCCCTCGCCCTCAGGCCAATCGAGACACAAAGTCTCCTCCCCCTGCCAGGGGCGCGCAGAACCAGAGGGAACCGCCAGATGTTGCCAACTGTTCAAAACAACTGGCAGTAGAGTTGCCAGGTGTCCAGTATTTTCGCCTCCTGTCCGGTAAAAAAATTCAGAAAATACTGGACACCTAAAATGTCAGTATTTTCTGATTTTTTCCTGGCCAGGAAGCAAAAATCCCAGGTGCTTACCTGGTTCCGCAGGAGAGCTGTCTAGCCCAGAGTAGGGCGACAAGCTGGCGGACGGCCACCTGCAGACTGTTAGGGCCAAAAAGCCTCAAAAGCATTTCTTAAAGGGGCGACGCTGTTTTTTTAATTTAATTTAATTTTATTTTTATTTTTATTTTTTTTTTGCTTAATAACTCTCGGGGTCCTTTTTTTTTTCTCAACAGAATTTTTTCCCCAGTGGTTTGTTTGTTTGTTTGTTTTGGGGAGGGGGGGTCATTTTTAGCTAAACCATCTGGCAACCCTAACTGGCAGTTCCCTCTAGGCACCATGAGGCCTGGCAGGGTGGGGGCAGGGAGCAAAGACTTCACATACTTCCCCGCCCCCCGGGGCCTGATTGGCCTGGTGGAGCACACGAAGTCTCCTCCCATCACCAGGGGCGTGCGGCACTTACAGAGTGAATCGCCAGCTGTTCAAACCAGCTGCAAATTCTCTCTAGGAACTGGGGTTGGGGGGCAAAGACTTCATGTGCTCCCCAACCCCCAGGCCAATCAGGGTCTGTGGGCAGGGGAGCACAGGAAGTCTCCTGGCCCGCCCCTTCTGCCCTAGGCCCTGCTCTTTCTGAGGCAACCTTGGGCCACTTCAGAAATTTGTGAAGTGGCCCCTCCCATCAAAAATTGTTGCCCACCCCCAATTTACTATGATGCAGAACACTGAAATAATGCTCTGTTTCACCCCTTCGGAAAGCAGTCAGTGTTCACACTGGATGGGTGAACTGAGATATTTCTGAATTGACTTCAGTGATCCTTCTGTAAGCTGACAGCTGGCATGCAAGAGATGAGGCTGAACAATCAGTTGATCATGGCTGAATTCGAAAATGTACACCTGAAGGAAGTCTTGAACTTTCGTTTCTGTTACATTTGGAGTTATGAGAGTTTCAATATTTTGAAAATCTCAAGGGGGCAGCTGTGTTAGTCTGTATATTTAAAAATGAGTAGTCCTGTGGCACTATTCAAATATTCAAATATTTTGAATAATTCTGTCTTTTTGTTCTAACTGGATTGAATACTGGACATTGTAAAATCAAATACTTATAAAATCCCTTTGCTGAATTTGGGGAACTGCGTTTGTGTGTCCTTATTTACATTTTCTTGGGAACTTTTACTTGACAGCTCAGGCTTTCCAAGTTTCTCCAACATTTCTGGTTCAATCAGAACTTTTAGCTGATCAAATGGCTTGAGCTGAACTAAGTGGTGTTTTCCTACTAGATGGGCTTTCTGTTGATTAATTGTCTGACTTATGCAGAGTTTCACACAACTTGTTTATCATGTTTAGGACTTTCTGACAGAGAGCTAAACTTTTCCATTTGAGCTGCTATGTCAATGATTTGAGATCTTATTTGGGGATCTTATTCTTTGCATACTTGCTTTGACTTTGCAATTGTTTAGGTGATTTATGTCACGGCCTCCCCCATGTTTTATGAAAATTGGCTTATGAATATGCATAACTCAAAGATGCTTTAGGCAAAATGCATCACATGACATATCTTTTTTAAAATTACATTGCATCCTTCATTGTATTGCAGTCAAGGTCATTCTCAGAAACTGAAGCCCATGTGCTCAGAATAGTAGGCGTGTCAGAAATACAACGTGTGGATCTGTTTATAATTTTAGATCTGCTAATGGGGGACCAGTAGTAATACTCCAGAGACTTAGTGGCCCAGTGCTCAAGACAATGATCTGTAGTCTGGTCTTGCTGGAAACAAAAGATGTGGACTATGTGCACTCTAAAGACTAACAAGATGGTTTAAGGCATGAGCTTTCATGGCTGGGGACTCACTTCCTCAGATCAAATTGTGGAAGAAAATTGGTATGACCATATAGTGCGTGAAATGTGACGGTTTTGAGATCACTCTGCGCTGGTTTAGGTGTAATTCACCACTCACCACGGGCTGTGATTACATTATTTTGTCGAGCCCTGACTATATATACTAAAAGGAATACTCTAATTTTTGATTTGTCAATTTTGTATGTGTTCACTCTTTTTTTATTGCATCCCTGGGTATATGGTCATGCCAATTTTCTTCCACAATTTGATCTGGAGGAAGGGGTCTGGCCCATTTGCAGTCATCACCTAATAAACCATCTTGTTAAATTTAAAGTGTGCTGCATAGTCCTGTTTTCCACCCAAGGTGAGAGAAGTTTCAGAACTGAACACAAAACAATCCCAGCCTGAGCAAAAGGGATAGAGGTGGGAAATCAAACAAAAGGGGGTAGTTGTCAGATGCCAGGGACAACACCTCAATTGTCACCCAAGATGCCTGCTGAAACATCTAAGACTGAATGGAGGAAGGGACGGTCACAGAAGTGCTGTTTAGTCATGTAAAGTAAAGAGGGATATTAGAAGAACTATAGTAAAAATTTAATGCCTCTTTATGTACTGGGACGCTGGCATGCTTAGTTTATCTTTGTCTTAGTAATCACTTGATCTGTCTGTTTTCACTTGCAATCACTTAAATCCTACTTTTTATACTTAATAAACACTCCTTTGTTTATTATCGCTCAGTGTAAATAATTGTTACTTCCTGGGTGGAGGGAAGCAACTACTGTGCATATATCTCCTTTCATTGATAAAGGTTGACTTTATGGAGCTTTTGTTTTTCCTGTAAAACCAAACTGTGGTTAGTCCTACAAAGACATGTGGCTAGGACTCCTGATGTTGGAACCCATTTTGGATCTTATACTTTTCCACTCAAGTAGTAATAGAAATGTAGCCATTTTAGTCTGGTCTTGTTGAATAAAGACAGATTAGCTGCAGCACTTCAAAGATTAAGAAGATGCTCCCAAAAGAGATAGGTGATGAGTTATAAGCTCCACTTCCTCAGACCAAATTGGCTGAAGAAAATTGGCATGACCATAGCTTATGCGCAGCCGCACGGTTTCTTTGAGATCACTCTGCGCTGGCTCTTTCTTAGGGTGTAATTCACTGATCACCACAGGGCTAGCAGAGATTACACTATTTGTCGAGACCCTGACCATATGATACCAAAGGAATACCCATCAGACTTATTAATTCTATCACTCGGTATGTGTTGTTTGACAAAGCTTTTTGTTCAAATCTAGGTAGGTCCAGCTTTCAGGTGTATATGGTCATGTCCAATTCTTTTCTTGCCAGCAATTTGATCAATTTGAGGAAGTGGGTCTGGCCTAATGAAAGCTCATCACCTAATAAACCATCTTGTTAGTCTTTAAAGTGCTGCATAGTCCTGTTTTCCACTCAAGGTGAGAGAAGTTTGAACTGAACACAAACAATTCCAGCCTTGAGCAAAAGGGGTATAGAGGTGGGAAATCAAACAAAAGGGGTAGTTGTCAGATGCCAGGACACCCTCAATTGTCACCCAAGATGCCTGCTGGAAACATCTAAGACTGAATGGAGGAAGGATTTGGCCCAAGGTAGAAGGTTGCCTAGCTTGTGAAAGAGATGATTAGAATAACTGTTAGGGGTAAAAATTTGTATGTAACAAGTTTCTTAGTGTATTGGGATTAGTCTGGCAATTTCTGTTTAGTTTTGTCTTAGACAACTTAGCTTTGATCTGTCTGTTTTCACTTGCAATCAGGCTTTCATAACTTAGGCTTCTTTTTATACTTTAATAAGAACACTTTGTGTTTCAGTGTTAGTCAAGCCCAGTGTAACATAATTGTTACCATGGGGTGCCAGGGAAGCAAACTACAGTGTGCATATATCTCTCTTTCATTGATAAAGGTTGACTTTATGAGCTCATTTTTCTGTGTAAACTTCTTATACAAGAAATCCCTGCCTAAGTAGCGGATTTACTGCCCCCTTGGGATTTTGAGCTCCTTTGAGGGCTGCGTCTCTGGTGCATGCTCAATGGTCATATAGCTGAGCCATCCCAGAGCTAAGCTGGTTCACCATCTGTGTTGCTCTGCTGCAGGGATGTTATCCCAATTTCTCTGTGCAAGCAGGTGTGTGCGTGGACGCTGGAGACCAGAGCTTCTGCAGGAGGGGGACGGCACAGAGACAGATAGCAGGCCCATGTAGCATGACCAGCACACAGGGTTACAGTCCCAAGGAGACCCCTGCGATCAAACCCATCACAATTTATTTATGTTTTTTGTAAGCTGTTTGACAAAGCTCCTGTTCAAACTAGGTAGGTCCTGTGCTTTCAGGTGAATTGCTTGTCTCAGAGACTCACAGCAGCCCTCAATTTAGGCACCATTCCTAGAGTATCAGCTCACTGTTTGTCGAGCTATTCTCATCATTGGCCAGCATGAGCTATAGAGGGAAACCAAACTCCTCAGTCTCAGTGGACCCCCAAATGATACAGGGCTGGGTAAACCCTTTCTTTTCCCCAGCCAGTCTTTTCCCTGAGTGGAAACAGGGAAGTGGGTACTGTGGAGAACCTAGGACCACCCTCCATTCCTGGTTCCAGCCCTGGGTCCTGTAATATCAGCCCTGCTCCTAAGTCTACCTTCCTGCACACCAGCTGAGACGTGATCTAGCCACAAAACCCTGGGCCATGTCTACACTGGTGGCTTCTGGCGAAGAACATCTGCAGGCGCAAGGGTTCTTAGCAAGAAGTCTTATGCAAGAAAACATCCACACCTGCCCACTGTGCCACTGTGTTTTTGGCGCACAGAGCAGCCCATGGCAGAGATGCCTCTTGCGCAAGAAAGCTCTGATGGCCATTTTAGCCATAGGCGTTTTCTTTTGTTAAGAAATCCCTTGCGCAAGAGAGGGCAGTGTCCACTGCCTCTTTGGCAGTAAGAGCTCCCGCGCAAGAGGGCTTACACCTGTATGGCTAAAAAGAGCCATCAGAGCTTTTAAGTGCCAAGGAGCATCCTCTTACCACTGCCACTGTAAATTTCCTGGTGCAAGAGCAGGTACATGTGGCAGTGTGGACGCCTTGTAGACTCTACTAATGCGCAAGAACGGCACAAGATAAGTTTTTATGCAAGGTAAGACGCGAGTGTAGACATAGCCTCTGAGGTTACTCCTACACCTTCCTTCTTCCCAGGCTCACTCCCCTAGTGTACCACTGACGGACCTGTCACAGCTTGTTCTTCCTAGATCTCTCTGCAGTGCTCCTCTTCCATGCCTCTCAACTCCTGCACACATGTGCTAATACATATTAATTGCAGAGAAGCCCTGTTTAACCAGTCTGCAAGTGGTTCTCAGCACAGGCCCCAGGTATTAGTCTAGACTAGCCTGTGATCTCAGAGTTAGACTCAGTGCTCACTACTGATGATTAGCTCTCTAGTGGCTGCTTAATTGCCCTGATTGATTCCTGGCAATTCCTCGCTGGTTCTGGGCTATTAGCCTCACAGTTTACCCTGGGGCAACGGAGATTTACTCAGTCTGGCTATGTCTACACTGAAGAATGGGTTTAATTGGCGCTATAATTATATGGCATTCTTGAGCAAGAATCTCGCAGAGTCCCCAGAAACTGCTCTCACTGGCTCATTGTGCAAGGAAATTACAGTACAGCATGGTAAGAGATTTGCCTTGCGCAAGAGCTACGCTTTAACAGGTGTAAGCCCTCTTGTGCAGGAGCTCTGCGCAAGAGGGCAGATGGATGCTCGGGTCAGGCTTTACGCAAGAAACCCTATGGCTAAAATGGCTATCAGAGCTTTGTGCAAGAGAGCATCCACACTGGCCAGCGTGGCGCCTTGGCCAAAGGCACAGCTGGCTACAATGGCAGTGTGACGCCTTTCTGGAGCAAGACTTCCTGTGCATCTGAAAGAACCCTATAGCACAAGCATGTTCCCCAGCTTGTGCTATGTCACTGGTGTAGACATACAGCCTGCCTGAGTGCTCTTTCTTAATATACCTCCCTGTCCGTCAAGCCTCTTGTACCCTTCTGGGAACTCTGACCCTGTCACAGCTTAGTTCCAAGAAGCATCTTGGGCATCAGAATACATAGTTGTGGCAATAGCGCTCCTGACATGGCTCAGAATTCAAAGCATGTCCATAGCAATACATACATGTCGCTTGGGGTTCTGTTGGTTGCACTCTGTCTGCTACACCTGATACTCAGGCACACTTATGTCATGAAAACGGTTGATGAGGCGTCTCAGATTGCCAATGTGCATCAGCTGTGGATTCCTCAGAGTTAGACTCAGTGATATATAAATAATTACTGATGTGATTACTCCCATTGCCTGGAGGAGCCTGCAGGGGGCGTAGTCCATATTGTTCGGTGTAGGAGCTGATTGTGGTAGCCTATCTTATGGTCATAACCCGTTTAAGACTGGCAAAAGCCAATTGCTTTTTTACACAGGCTTGAAGAAGAATGCTGTATTAATTTACTTTATAATTATATGCAGCTCTTGATCAGGTTAGCATACCACTTCGAAAGACAATCCCTAGCGAAAAGAAATCCTCTGCGTCATTGAACCACAATTTTACAGTTGCAGTTTTAGATGCAAATAACTGGACTTGTGAATTTATCTTCACTTTACAGTTCTCACTGAAGTATTGATCATATTCTGTGTCAAACAAAGCAGATGAATAACGTTGCAGTCAATCTCTCCACTTAAGAGTATATTTTCTGCTTGTTGCAAACAGACATGTTATTTCTAGACGTCAGTGCAAAAAAGTCCCTTGACTAGCACAATGACGCGTGTCTAATAGTAACCTTCTTCGCTTAGCATCTTCCCGTTTTCTCTGAAAGAACTGGAAAATCCAGTAAGTCCCCAGCTTTCTTAGGGTCAGTTGAAGCATTTCAGCTGCCTTGGTGCCTTTCAAATTTGTCTCAAGCCTTTTTCCAATTAGGGAACTCTGTGAAAGTTTCACTTCGGACTTAGTCAAAAGTATTTTTGCATCTAAAAGGCTGTACAGTTGTAGCAACAAAGTGCTCTGTCGCTGGCTTCAGAATAATGGCGCCACTGAGGTTATTAACCAGGATGAGCAGGAAGAACGGCCCTGTTGGCTAAAGCAACACATAGGTAAAACTTATGTCATGAAATGGTTGATGAGGCGTCTCAGAAGTACCAATGGTATCAAATAACTGGCATTTGGTTCTTGTTGAAAGGATGACAGCGGGATGATTCCTAAAAGTTCTGCTGCCCTACACAGCCCAAGCACCTGCACCCCTCCCCGGGGCTCACTCAAGGGCTGTGGGGCAGGAGTTGTGGGAGGCAGTAGGGCAAGGAGGCATCAGGGATCAGGCCTTCCGCTCCTTGTACCTCCACTCCAGCGATGCTGGGCAGTGAAGATCACTGGCCCCACCCTACTCCATTCCTGCAACTCTCACCATGTCACTTAGGGGTGGTAGGAGTTTGGGGAAAGGGATGGAACACTTCCATCCCATCCCCCCCACCCACTGGCAGCAGGAAATGGAGTGATGCACCTGGAAGCTGTTGGAGCGGGCTGGGGCTGGGGCTGGGGCTGTGTTGCTCTGCTTCCCGCCGCTGCTGTTGAGTGTGGGAGTGGGTCTGACCCATGTTGCTATCATCAGGACCCCCGATAATCTCCCAGACTGCATCACTCATGGGAGGGGGATTGGGAGAAGGGGTGGAGTGGTAATGGGGCAGGGGTGGGAAGAGATGGGGTGGGGCAAGGGTTTAGGGGGTAAGGTGGGGCAGGGATGAAGAAGGGGAAGAGCTGTGGGTTGTCCTAGGCTCTGCACCCTCCCTAGGGAAGCCTCTGGGTTGGGGGCTGCTCAGGGGATGTGGCTGGTTGCTGGAGCTGGCACTGTCCCATATGCAGCATGCAGCTGCCCAAGGCACTATGAAACGTGAAAATTGCCCCAAATTTCATGGTGCTCCATGCATATTTTGCATATTGATAGGGATGGCCTTGGATGACAGAGATAGGTCAGTGCTATAACTGCAGGAGTAGATCCACTAGAAGTGTAGTAGCTTCCTCCTCTTTAGTCAGCTATGTTTCAAGCAATTTCATGTAGGCACCTTGCAAATGTATGCTTTGGGTTTTTTGCTTTGCTCAGTCACTGCTCACTTGGTAAGAATGCAGAAGGAAAAAACCAGCCCTGGTAACCTCAAACACTGAGTTGGCCTTGTGATTTTATACAGTTGTTGCTTTCTTTGCAGGGCAGTCTAGAATGTAGTAGAGTGAAGAAAGGGAACACACCTTGTCATGAATAGGAGCTGTTAAGAAGAGTCTGACTTACCTGGAGAGTGAGGAAAGGCTTAAGCAACTCTCAGATACACCTGAGGGCATTCAGCCAATGAAATGCAGATAGGAATTTCAAACCGAGAGAGGGTGGGTTTTCTCCCTCTCTCTTCCTTTGTTTTGAGATCAGACCAGTTTTCCCCACGTAACAAGGGAGATGGGCTCTCCCAGGAATGGACTCCTTGAAATGTGTAAGTAGGGAAAAGTTTAGACACTCCATCAGGTTTTATTGTTTTCCTTGTTTGGGGGTTTGGAAATCATGTCTGAGCTGGTTAATTGTTTTGTCTCTTTTGTAACTAAGGATTACAGCCCAGGGATTCTCCCTGAGTTTATTTCACTCCATGGCTGTTTAACACCCAGTCATTTACTATACTTGTAACAGTAGTCTTGTTTTGATTAACTGGTATTGGTTGATTTTTGTGTCCTTAAACCTACATACCTAAGTTAACCAAGAGGAGAAGACGCCCATTGTTCTCTATGGATTCCCTATGTTTGTTTTCCCAACTCCAAGCAAACCGGAGGTTGGAGCAGGGAGGCGGGGAGAACTTTGCCTCAGGGAAGTGATTCCAAGTGGTCTCTTCCCAGTAAGAAGGTTTATTTCTTTTTATTTCTTTTTTTTTAATTCAAATTGACACTTGGTGGTGGCAGCAAATTTTTTTTTCTTAGATCTCAGGGAAACTGAGACTGGACAAGTTTGTCTCTGGAAGTTACAGAGACAGGTTCTTACAGAGTTTATTCTGCTAGCCAGCCCCCATATCTACACTCGGAGTGCCAGTTTGGGGAATTGAGCCATGACACACCTGGTCCTTTGATTACACTGGCAAATAACTGTTTTTCTGTTTTGGTACATGCTGCTGGGCGTACCCAGAGTTGGAAGCCAATGTGTTACCCTTCTGTCTCGGCCAGCATGTGCTTTGCTAGAGATTAGATTGAATGTTCACTCCCTGCTATGCCAGTCTGTCTTCTTCATCAGCCAACTTCTCAAGTCTCTCTCAGTCCAAACCTTGCGTAGCCAGTAACAATCATGAACTCTAGTTCTGCACTCCTCAGAGAAGTTTCTCTGCAATGCACAGCCCCTGCAATGCACCATGTCACTGGTCAGTCACGGGAGGTATTGTGTTTGCTGTTCTTTTAAAGAGTCAGTACAGCTCATTATCTTAACAGGAGTAAATACACACTTCCCTTCAAGCACAGCACTGAGTTGGTTTATAATAAAAAAACAGGTTTATTAACAAAAGGATGTAGGTTAATGTAGTGGGGCTCAATCTTTTTCATTTGTGGACCCCTAAAAATTTCAAATGGTGGTGTAGACCCTTTGCAAATCTTGGATGTGATCTGTGAATCCCCCATTGGTCTGTGTACCAAAGATTGAGAACCAGTGGACTAAGGGGTACCAAGTAGCCGGGGTAAAGATAGAAATAGTTACAAAGTTATTGCCATGGAGTTATTTCACTCCATGGCTGTTTAACACCCAGTCATTTACTATACTTGAACTATGAAAGTTAAAACATGCATCTCACAGACTAAAACAATCTCACAAGATGCAATCATAGTTAAGATGCTTTCTCTCCCCCTGCCCACCACAATCTCCTTTCCAGCCTGTCCAGGATCCATCAGAGATTGGATCCCTTGGTTCCCTTCTTTCCTAAAGTGAAGGATCAAGATGGAATCTCTCTCTGTCCTTGTATCCCCAAAGGGATTGTCTTTGTCTTACAAATTAGGAAGCCCTCAAGGGTGCTCTGGTTGGCTTTGCTTGTTGGGGGCTGAATCCATGTCAATTTTATAGTCTCTCATGAGTTTTACAATGTACATGCCCTTCCTACAACTGCCAATACAAATGAATAGTTCATTGTCCGTGTCTCTGGTCACATCTGGATCTCTTAGCCTCTAAGCCAGAGATGTTTTTCTTCCCTTTTGACTGGAAAAAAAACTGATTTTGCCTCCTTTGTCTGTATACAGTTTCCAAAACATAATATTAGTGAGTATTCATAAGTTCATCTACAATGTTATTACAAACATTTCACAAGGATAGTAATGACCAGAATGGTGTTAGTTTTCCAGTGAGGTATCACATGATTCAGATACCGATTATAAAAACAGAGAGTTGGGGTATATTGAGCTGGTCAGGCCCGCTGAAACTCACTGCTACCTACGAGAGAACCCCTTGCCATCTGGCATAGGGATGCTCTTCAGGTCACAGTGATCCCCTGGTTCATCTCCCACCCAGTGATTTCAGCAGGAAGACTACAAATAAGATGTCCCTTTGACTCCCAGACATGATGGCAGAGGCGTAGTGAAGGGGGGGCATTTGCCCCCGGGTGCCACGCCAGGGGGGCGCCGGGCTGGGCTGGGAGCAAAGCGCACGCTGCTCTGGCCTACATGATGCTTTTGAACAGAGACCGGGAGTTGGCTAAGCGCTCCCGGCTCTCTACACGCTGTGAGCTGAGGCAGCAGGCCGGGTGGCAGCAGCGGCCACTTTAAAGGTTAGAATCCCTTACCCGGCTGTTCCGTTCCTCCCGTGCCTGGCTTGGGGGGGGGGAGGATTTGATGGGGGGCGCTCCCAGCACTGGGGGCTCGTTCAGGGGTAGGGGTGAGTGCATTCAGATGGGGGCTCTGGGGTCTGGCTCAGGGGAAGGGGTGAGTGCATTCAGATGGGGGCTCTGGAGGGTCTGGCTCAGGGGAGGGGTGAGTGCATTCAGATGGGGGCTCTGGGGGTCTGGCTCAGGGGAGGGGTGAGTGCTTTGGGATGGGGCACTGGGGGGGCTGGCTCTGTGGGAGGTATGAGTGCATTGGGATGGGGGGACGCTGGTGAGGGGCTTGCTCTGGGGGGAGAGGTGGGTGCATTGGTTTACTTATAATTTTTTTAAATAAAAGATACTTTATAACAAAAGGAAAAACTTAAAAAAATAATAATCTGGTTACATTTTAAAGATTAACAAACATATAGATCAGGCATGTCAAACTTGAAGCCCACTGAGGGCCACAAATGAAAACTGATAGCTTTCAGGGACACCAAAGAAAATGTACTTCCATTGGAAAGTTGTAATTATTTATTATTATAGATTATGTTTTAGGTATATTTTATAATATTTTTATAATTATAATATAATTAATATATTTTATAATCTAATATTATAGATTATGTTTTAGGTATATTTTATAATATTTTTCAGGTCTTGTTTTAATATAATACAATAATTAGATGTGTAAAATTGTTATTTACTCATAAAATAATGTTTAATTTAAATATACATTTAGGGTACTTTTAAATTTTGTATATGATATATAACTTGTTTTGTTGAAATGAAAACAAGTATAGACCATGGTCAATCAAATAGAACAGGCTTCTGTGAAAATTTAACATACTTTGTAAGTTTGAGATTTTGCATAAACATATAATTATTTGTGCAATTTCAAAAAAATGGACATATATTTGATATAAAATTAATATACATTTTGTGATTTTATTTGGAAATAAATAAATAAAAACGAAAACATTAACAAAATATCCCCTTCCACTGCCCCAGAGCCAGGCACTTCCATATCCCCATTCTAACCCAATTCCCCTCTGTTCCCCCAGAGAACCCCCCTCTAACCCAATGCCTCCTCCCTCCCCCAGACCCAGGCACTCCCAGCCCCTCCCCCCATAGCTAATGCCTGGGTCCCAGAGCCAGCGTCGCTGCCGCCACACATTTCTTCCTCAGGTGCTGGGGGAGGCATGAGCACAGCAGCCAGCTGTGAGCAGGCACTTGATGCCTATGCAGAGCAGCCCAGCCAGCCGTGATCTGCACTCGGCCATGTGCTCCGAGCGGCCAGTGAGCCACACTTTATTCTTTTATAAAATGTTGTGGCAGGCCACAAAAAATTTCGATGTTCACAAAAAATTTCGCCAGCAGCCTGTTTGACATGCCTGATGTAGATGGTATCATGAGCTTTTGTGGGCACAACCCACTTCCACCCACGAAAGTTCATGATACCATCTACATAAAAGGTGGGCAATAATTTTTGCCTGCGGGCCACTTCAAAAATTTTTGAAGTAGCCCTGGGTCACCATGGAAGGGGCGGGGACTAAACAGGAAGGGGTGGGGCTTCCCAGACCATAACTGGTCTGGGGTGGGGGAGCCCCTTTGCCTCCTCCTTCCCACTAGGCACCCATGTCTCTGGTAGGGCAGGAGGAGGCTTCGTGCGCTCCCCCACCCCCAGGCCAATCAAGGCTTGAGGGTGGGGGAGCACAGGAAGCCTCCTCCTGCCTTGCGAGGAGTACATGGTGCTTGGAAGTGCCGTGTGCTGCTCGCTGGGTGGGGGCAGAGCAGAGAAAGCTTCACGTGCTCTCCCACCCCAAGCCCTAATTGGCCTGGGGCCGGGGGAGCAGCTGGACCTACACAGACCGGATCTGACCCATGGAGGACCTTTTGCCTACTTCTGATCTACATGTTTTGTTAGTCTTTAAAGTACTACTAGACTGTTTTGTTGTTTTTTAAGTTTTTCCTGTTCCAGACTAACTCAGCTACCCCCTGAAGCTTATAAAAAAGGTTCTATACTATTCCATTCCTTTTTGCCTCCCTGTTTCCTTTCTCCTTTGGTGAGTTGGGCAGGCAGGAGTTTTGATAAAAATGTATCAGACATACACAAAGTGCCCGCTCTACCTCAGCTGGTGCTGGATAATCAGAGCCTCAATTCTAAAGGAGTTGGCATTACTGAAGTGATAGATCACCCCACATTTTGTTGCCCATTTTCCATCTTCCAGTCATAGAAGAGACTTGGGATTAACATGGCTTTCTCAACTAAAAGTCTTATACATGTTTGGATGTTGTGATTGTGAACACCTGGAGAGGCAGTCTGCTCAAGGCAAAGTTGGCTTTGAATCTTGATATCTATGGCTTCAGTTGAATGGCTTGTGTGAAATTTGGAAGAGCAGCTCAGAGAGACCTCTCTCCTTTTCTTGAGGATAGAATCTCACAGCAGCCTGAAGGAAAAAGTCCTCATGGCAGACAGAAAGCCACGCTTGCAGGGTATCCTCAGCCTTAGGCTACTTATTGCTTCAAGTGCCTTCAAGAAAGCGAGGGTGTGTGTTGTGTGTTAGTTTTATTTAAAAGTTTTTCGGAGTGTTATTTTAACAGGTAAGTTAATCTCTTACATTGATAACTCTCGTGTAATTTTTTGCTGTGCGATAATGTGAAAAACAATTAGGTTAACTAGGTAAGTAAATGGGCAGTTAGGAAACATTACAGATTGCTTATAATAAATTTATTAGGTATCTTGTTAGTCTTTAAAGTGCTACATAACTTTTTTTCTTTTTGTTTTACCAAGATTCAGCTAACATGGCTACCTCTCTATTACAATAAATTTGATATGCTCAAAATCTTTTGTACTTTTATTCATTAAAGCAGTGTGTTACTCATTTGCTATAACAGTGGTTGTAAATGCTTGAATGAAATATAGTGATGAAATTCATATTTAGGTTGTATAACTTTAACTCCGTTCATGTTTTATAAAACTTACATATTTAAGAATTTGACATTTTTTATGTAAAAGACACGAACCTAATGAGAACGTGATATGAACAAATTAAAGAGAAAAAAATATTTAACAGAATGTAAACCACAAAACTATATAATTTATGTGTCTGTAGCTAGTAAAATAAATAATTCATTAAACAATAAATATCCTAAGAGGTGGATTATTTACAGTGGTGTAGTGAGGAGGGCACGGGGGAGGGAAGAGGGGAAGTGGCCCCTGGGTGCCACACTAGTGAGGTGCCAGTATAGTCCCCCTGCACTCCCCCATCATCCCTCTGCTCACCTGCTCCTCCTCTGCTTGCCACCACCGGCTGGAGCTACCTCCTCCCCACCTTTCTGCCCCCAGCCTGACTCCCTCCACCTCTTCCAAAGGGTTAGTGTGTGCGGGACCCAGCCCCAAACTGGAGGAGGTTGGGTAAGACACGGTACAAGCTCCCCCCACTCCTCCCAGGGTCGAGCTCAGCTATGCGCCAGGTTTGGGGCTCCACCATTAGGCGGGGGGTGTGTGCCAATTTTGCCTTTGCCCCCGGGCACATAACACCCTCACTATGCCTCTGCATGATGGGACAGGGGTGAGGGGTTGCTAAAGACAAGCCAAAGAATCCTGGACTCCATGATACCTAGCCTTCTCTCCTCCCCCCCCCCCCCCCCACACACATAGGTGAGAAGAGCACATTGAACTTTGTCTCTTTTTCTCCTTCCAGCCTCCAGCACATCAGGACACCCTGGGAGTCAGCCCCACCAGCTGGCTGGACTCATCCCATGTCTCTCTAGAGACAGGGGATCAGAAGTCCTACTTCACAGAAAGAGAGAAGGCAGAAAACAACCAGCCTGGTTAAAGAAAGAGCAGGAGAGGCCTCACGCACGCATGCAGAACTCCCCTTCAGCAGGAGAGGAGACCTTGCTTGATGAGCTATTTCCCAGAAAGGAGACGGAGCCTGCTGCAGGGGAGATCTTCAACCCAGCCAGATTTACCAAGAGCCAGCAGGGTCCCCTAGAATTAAAAAACTGGTCCACCTACTGGCCAGGGCCCACAGGAAAGCATGTGACATTTTTCAAGTTGCTGGATATGTCTGCAGTAAACTGTCTCATACTCCTATGAAAGGAATGATATCATTGCTGTATTGTGTATCATCAGCATTGTTGTTGGTATACAGTGTGGCAAGGGCCCCTCTTACCCAGGCCACCATTGGGTAGGCCTCTCGCTCCTAACCCCAAAGCTTGGGGTTTGCAGCAGGTCTCTGTGGTAGGGAGCCCAGCCACACCTCCTCAGTCTCCCTCCCTAGCTGCCTCCACCTAATGCTGTTATGGCTTGCTCTCTCAAACCTCTTCTTCTCTGTCTCTCCTCCTCCACCACCTCCCTTCTGTCCTCACACACACCCCAGCAGCGTCCAACTGCTGAGGCTTTTAAAGGCCTTCAGTCAGCCAGCAGAAGAGTCAGCTGGCCCCAGTCTGCCTGAGCCAGCTCCCTCCCAGCTGCATCTAATTGGCCTGCAGCTCTCTGCTTCTACTTACAGGGGTGCATCTAGACTGGCAAGATTTTGCGCAATAGCAGATGCTTTTGCGCAAAAACTTGCCAGCTCTCTATACTGGCCACTTGAATTTGCGCAAGAGCACTGACTTTGTACTGTACAAAATCAGTGCTTCTTGCGCAAATACTATGATGCTCCCGCTGAGGGATAAGCCCTCTTGCACAAGAATACTTGCCACCACAATGGGGAGTCTTGCCTGCCTGAGGTCTAACCTAGTTAGCAGACTGTGGAACCTTCCCTCCTAATGCCCAAAAGCACATTCTACCACCACTCTGCACATTCTGTAGTTGAACTGCTCCTTGCTGCGGTGCAGGCTGCCCATGTACAGCTTCATGAGCCACTGGAGGAAGGGGTAGTCTGGGTCTCCAAGGATCACTATTGGCATTTCAACATCTCCGATTGTAATTTTCTGGTTGGGGAAAAAAGCTCCAGTTTGTAGCTTGCTGAATAAGAAAGGGTTCCTAAAGATGTGCGCGTCATCCACCTTTCCCGACCATCCCACATTGATGTCAGTGAAAGGACCCTTGTGATCCACCAGCACCTGCAGCACCATCGAGAAGTACCCCATTCTGTACTCCTTTGCAAGGTGTTTGGGTGCCAGGATGGGAATGTGCATTCCATCTATCACCCCACCACAATTAGGGAACCCCAGCTCAGCAAAGCCCTATACTATATCCTCCATGTTTATCAGAGTCACTACCCTCCACAGCAGAAAGGTACCGATTGCCTGGGCTACATGGATCACAACAGCACCCACTGTAGATTTCCTCACTCCAAATTGATTCCCAACTGACTGGTAGCTATCTGGCGTTGCACTCTTCCACAGAGCTATTGCCACTAGCTTTTCCACTGCCAGAACAGGTCTGATTCTGGTATTCTTGTGCTTCAAAGCAGGGAAAAGCAATTCACAAACTTCCATGAAAGTGACCTTACGCACGCAAAAGTTTTGCAGCCCCTGCTGATCATCATATACCTGCCTCGCAGTGCTGTCCCACCAGTCTGTGCTTGTCTCACGGCACCAGAACCGGCATTCTACTGCATCCAGAGGATCAAATGCCAGCAGCATTTGCAATTCGCTCAACTCAAGCGCTTCGCAGAAGAATATGTTTGTGGCCTCCTGAGATTCTTTGTTATGGCGGATCCGGATATGTTCTGGACATACTCCAGCATTAGGCACATCAAAGTTTACATCAGCATCATAAAGCTTTGATGCTGAACAAGATCCACAATGGGGTCCATGCTCACACTGCAATGGCATCTGCGCAGATAACTAACAAAAGAAAAAAGGGCACGAACAGACTGCTTGCTGTTGCAGGGGAGAGGGAGGAAACAAGTGCATTAAGAGCCACTGATGACATGTACCCAGAGTCACCGGCTGCTCAGTTTTGATCCCAGCATGCACTGGGAGCATAATCCAGAATGCAAAGGAGAGCATGCACTAGGGAATAACTACCCACAATGCATTGCTCTCAAAGTCAAGAATAGCCACCCTGCCAGGCACACGTACTTAGAACTACATCGTGTCCTTGCACAAAGTGGGGACATGCACTTTCAACTTTACAAAATCAGGTGCTAAAAAATTGACGTTAATAAATTTGACCTTATCTCGTAGTGTAGACATAGCCTGCGAGTACCTTGATCAGGCATGTCTTTGTGGAATTGATGTATGGAGTGCAGAAGCAATAGTTCCCTGGAAGTTTTGTCTATTGCATGCTTTTTTTGAGTCCTCACCTCACCCTGCTCCTATCCCACTGGTTTCAGCAGTGTCCATGACATTTGTGACTACTCCATAAGAGTGGATGGATGAGCAATGATTTTGTTTAAGTGCTGTGGTGGAGGGGGACAAACTATATAAATGAATGTATTATTATCTTTTGCTTGTTTATTTCACCTTCTTGAACTCTACACTGGGGTTTATTAATTGGCATTTATATTCCCTGGGCTTGAAATGTTTCCTTGGAAATGAACAGTAGACCTTCAGAGAACTGCTTATTATAGCACCAGGTGTGCATGAAACTGAGTACACTCTAGTGTAACCCAAGTGAGTCACTCTCTTAAGATTTGGGTACTGGTGACTGCACTAATGATCACAGAGGCTATGTCTAGACTTCAGAGTTTTGTTGGAAAAACTGATGTCTTTCCGACAAAACCTGAGTTACATCCACACTGCAAGTGCACTCTTTCAACTGTAAATTGAAAGAACAGAGGGGGTTTTGTGCAATTGGTATTCCTCTTTCTACGAGGAAGAAGTCTTTTTGCAAAAGAGCTCTTTCGCAAAAAGGCATGTGTGGATGGGGAAGAGGGGATTTTGTGCAAGAAAAGGCCTCCAGGAAAAAGCACAGGTGCCCTGGTGGCCACTCCATACCAGCTAAATCACAACTGTTCAGGTGGGCATTAAACAGGTCCCTGCTGGGATCCAGGTGGCTGGTATAGGGTTTCATTAGCCAGGGCATTAGTGGGTATGCTGCATCCCCCACTATGCACAGTGGCATGTGCATGTTGCTGACCACAAAGTCCTGGTGTGGGAAAAAGGTGCCCACCTCCAACTTTCCATAGAGGCTTGAGTTTCTAAACACTCGGGCATCATGTGCCCTGCCCGCGACCACCCCACAAAAATGTCTGTAAATTATCCCCGGTGGTCCACCTGAGCCTGAAAGACAATCAGAAAGTAGCCCTCCCAATTAATGTACTGGTCCGCTCGATGGTCCGGTGCTCAGATGGGGATGTATGTCCCGTCGATGGCTCCCCTGCAGTTGGGGAACCTCAGGGCAGCAAATCTGGCCACGGCTGCGTCCAGGTCCTCCAGATGTACAACTCTCCGCAGCAGCAGGGGAGTTGATGGCCCTCACCACCTGCAGAAGGAGACAAACAAACACACAAAGCAGAGAATGAGAGAGGGGGTGCATGAGCTCTTGGGAGGTGCCCGTCCCCCTCCCCTCTTCTGCCCCCCCCAAACACCCCAGGACCCACCTCCTATGAGGCCGCTCCCCCCCCCCCCAGCAGCAGGGCTGTGTCAGGGCGGGACAGCACAAGCCTCTGGGGACAGGGCTTTCCCACTACCCCCACCTCACCCCCCACAGTCCCAAGCCCCCCTTTCCCGAAGATCCCCCTTATTCAACACTTTCCCCTCCCCCCATGCAGGGACTGCAGCCTAAGAGCTCCTTACCTCCATAAGGAGAGCCCTGATGGTGGACTTCCCCACCCCAAACTGGTTGCCCACCGACTGGTAGCTGTCTGGGGTGGCCAGCTTCCAGAGGGTGATTGCGACCCACTTTTCCAGGAGGATGGCGGACCACAGGTGGGTGTCACGTCTCCAGAGGGTGGGGGTGAGCCAGGCACAGATCTCTAGAAAGGTGGCCTTGCGCATTCCAAAGTTTTGCAGCCACTGCTGGTCGTCCCACTGCTCCAGGACCAACCGGTCCCACCAGTCCAAACTGGTCTCCAGCCTCCAGAAACTTCTTTTGACAGTGGGGTGCGGCAGCCAAAGTGGAGCAGCCACAGCCACGAAGCAGGTCCCCAGAAGGAGCTCGGGGTCCACGTCCTCCAGGAACAGGAAGGCAGCTGGCAGAAAGTGCTGCAAAAAAAAGCATGTCCGGGGCAGCTCCGGCTCCATGGCACACAAAGGAAAAAGCTGCGGCGTCCAAAAAAAAGAACAGGGCAACCACAGCAGACACTGCTGAAGCTTTGTTGTCCCTTGAAGAGGTAGGCAAGCAGGCAGCAGAAACAGAGAAGAGGCTGTCCAGGGGGGTCCCTTTAAGCGCATGTCTCTGCAGGGCTCCGGCAACAGCACTCGAAAGCAACTGGTGACCTAAAGCCCAGCTTGAACTGGCTCCAGGTGGCCTTTATTTGAGAGAGCATCCAATCAGTCTGGACGCTCTCTTTCACAAAAGCGCATCGCCTTTTTCCCCAGCTTTTTTTTTTTTTTGCTTGACCAGTTTCCCCCGGCCATTTTTTTTAAAGGGTTCTGTGGCCAAATAAAATTAGGAAACACTGTGTTAGACAAAGGAGGAGGCAGGGCTGCCTTCAGGGCTGGGACCTGTTGCTGAGTGTGTGAGCTGGTCTCCACTGGCTTAGGATGCATGGAGGGGTTCCAGGGCGCTGGCTCTGGGCCCCCCTCTCTCCACGTTGGATTGTACTGACTGCTCCTGGATCCTGTGTGAACAACAAGGCTGTTCTACACTGTATCTGGACCCGGTGACCCCTCACACTCCGTGATAACCCCCTATCAGGGTCTATCACCTGTGAATTAATTAAATGCTGAAGTAGATCCCTCCGTCCCCTTCCTCTGGTATAAGTGCAATAAAGAAAGAGGAGGTGATGTTTAGGTGCAAACGAGGTAAGATGTTATTTAGGGATCAATTACAAAAGAGGGAGAAATGGGGAAGATAACCTGACGCAGATATGACAAACATAAAACAAAACTGGTGATAGTGACAGGAACCAACGGGGGCTTGAAGCCCAGACCCACCAAATCAAACCCTTTCACTCTGTGGTTAGAATGGTAAGAAAACTCCTAAGGACCTTCTACCCTCAGGCTGATTTAGAGCCACTGGGGAGCCCCACAATGTTCTGTCCTGGACCGGCAGGTGAAGAGGAGTCCCAGGCTGGTGAGTAGATAAATCCTCTTCTTCCCCCACTGCAGGTGCTGCTGGGGTTGTCCCTCGTTGTCAGATGGTGGAACAGACAGACCTGCGCACTGCTGCCACAGTCCTTATATCTCCAACAAGGGGCTGCTCTTCTTTCTGCTTCAGAATGGTCAAGATTGCTCCATTTTTTCATAAAGAAATAAAGCAAGTCCTATTTTTTCCAGATTATTAAAAACTGAAAGAACTTAGAAACTCCACGGTGAAGCTATTAGTGAGGAAACAGTTTTGCCAGGTCTGAAAAATAATGGATCAGTTATAATAAAGTTTAAACCAATTGAAGCACATCACTTCTGTGGGGAGGCAGGGACTTCTACCTTACTGGAATCTTGACCCTCTTTCCCCTCTCTGGCTACATCTACACTACGAGTTTTGCCGGAAGAGGAAATGCAAATGAAGCGTGGATTAGCATTTTCTCGCGCTTCATTTGCATATTCTGTTCCAATCCGTTTTTGTGCTAGGGGTTATTTTTGAGGCATAAGGATCTTGCGCAAAAAGGGGGGTTTGAGCAAAAAGGAAACGTTCACACTGCTTGTTTTTGCGCAAAAACCCGTAGCGCAAAAATGGATCGGAAGAAAGTATGCAAATGAAGCACGAGAAAATGCTAATCCGTGCTTCATTTGCATTGCCTCTTCCGGCAAAACTCGTAGTGTAGATGTAGCCAGAGATTGCAGCGATTGCTGCAGTCCAGCTGCTTCTGGGATACCTGGCAAGACAGATTTTGTTGTGACTCAGTGAAATACACGCAAATTCACCTGCAACAGGCTGGCCCATTCCTTGAATTGCCAATGTCCTTGGGTAAGCCTTTCTCATTCTGAGGCAGAACCCCTTCTAAGAATGAGTGCTTGGGCCTGCTAGAAGGGCTTGCTCTGAAGGGGTCTGGTGACTGCCTGATGAGCACCTGATTCTTATAAAGACTGGGTGAGTGTAGCTGAGGAGGGGAGATACAGGAAGTAGATTTGTGCCCAATAGGTGACCTGGAGGAAAGCTACTAGGAGCTGGGAGGCTCTGACAAAGAAGTCCCTGGACCAGGGGGAAACAAAAGCTGTTGGATTTATGGACAAAGCAATGGTGCTTTGAAAGGGCCTGAGTAGATGCTGGCTGTGGCATTTAATCCTTTCTGGACTGGGGAGACAGGTAGGGTTGCCAGATACTTTCACAAAAAATCCCAAACATGGCAGGAAAAAAATTGGTTGAGCAAAAACAAACAAACAAACAAACAAACAAAAACCGGGGAGCCAAAGTTGTTGAGCTAAAAAGGAAAAAGATCACTGCGCCTTTAAAAATCCCCGCACTCCGCGCTTCCCCCACCCTCACCAGGCAGGGGAAGAAAATCCGGTATTTTCTGGGGTTTTTTTACCGGACAGGGGCCAGAAATATCGGACTGTCCGAGCGAAAACCGGACGCCTGGCAACCCACAGGCCAGTAGGTAGTTTACAACTGGTGGAGAATGTGGACAGGTGATTAGCCCCAGGAAGGGAGAGACAATGGAAAAAGATACAGAAAAGACAGAGGCAGAAGTGATAACTGGTGGGACCGGGCTGCTGGACCTCACACCCTTTGTTTTTTGTCTTTTGTTTTTGATTAAGTATGGAAAGCAAGGATATTGTCTCTCTGCTGGCAGAACAGCCAATAGAAACAAACAAACAAAAATCTAGCTGTGGGCTCTCTGATAATCAGCTCGGCAACATTTGCATTTCTTCTGAGTGGCTACACAAGCAGCCATTTTACAGGGAATACTGTTTGCCACCCTATGGCATGAGGCCCAATCCTAGCACCAAGAGCAAATATTGAAATGTCTGGAGAACTGGGCTCCAGTGAGTATCGCTGGTTCTGGAGAGGGCAGCTGAGGCAGGCCTGGCTCAGGGTTTGCAAAGTTGTGACTAGAAGATGACTTTTAAGGTCTTTCTCTGTGCCTTTGAGTGGCTGGTGCTTTTGATGTGATTGGCACCATTTTTGATCAGAGAGGGTCAGGCAGTGTACAGAACCTCAAGTGCTGAGCAGTCTGGCTCATATCCAGAAGTAAAAGTTGCTGTTTTAGACACTGGAGACTGACTCTAGAGACTTATTGCTGCAACTGTTCTGAGTGAGTCCAATTATTTCATTGGGAGCACACCAGAATGTAGTGGCCCAGCAGTTGCAGGATCTTACTACCCAGTGGCTTTATCTTAGCCAAGCAATATGAAGAGGGATTGGACCCAAAGATGGACACAGCTGGGCGGGAGTCATGTGCAGAGCAGATTTAGCAGAGAAGGCTGCAATCCCAGCAGCTTTCCACTAGGCTTTGTAGACGGAGTATATTAAATCCATGTATGCAGAATAAGAAATATGTAGGATAACTGTAATAAGTTTAGTTTAATGGTGATAGTGGGTGGCAGTATAATTGTTTTTATGTGTGTTACCCTGTCAGCCATCTTACCTGATTAGCAGGAATGATTTCTGCCATTGGAAAATATGCATTGGGCAAGCTGTCAGTACTTAGCCTGATGTTGAGGCAAGAAAACGCCAGAGAAGTCTCTGACTTATTATGGTCACCTTTCATAGAATCGTAGGGTTGGAAGAGACCTCAGGAGGTCATTGAGTCCAACCTGCTGCCAAAAGCAGGACCAAGCCCAACTAAATCATCCCAGCCAGGGCTTTGTCAAGCCGGGACTTAAAAATCTCTAGGGATGGAGATTCCACCACCTCCCTAGGTAACACATTCCAGTGCTTCACCACCCTCCTAGTGAAATAGTTTTTTTCCCCCTAAAACTAGACCTCCCCCACTGCAACTTGAGACCATTGCCCCTTATTCTGTCATCTGTCACCACTGAGAACAACTTCTCTCCATCCTCTTTGGAACCTCCCTTCGGGTAGTTAAAGGCTGCTATCAAATGCCCCCTCACTCTTCTCTTCTGTAGACTGCCCAAATCCCTCAGCCTCTCCTCATAAGTCATGTGCTCCAGCCCCCTAATCATTTTCAGTGCCCTCCGCTGGACCCTCTCCAATGCGTCCACATCCTTTCTGTAATGGGGTTGGGGGACCAGGAATTGGATGCAGTACTCCAGATGTGGCCTTACCAGGGGAATAATCACTTCTCTAGATTTGCTGGCAATGCTCCTCCTAATGCACCCTAATATGCCGTTAGCCTTCTTGGCTACAAGGACACACTGTTGACTCATATCCAGTTCCTCATCCACTGTAATCCCCGGGTCTTTTTCTGCTGAACTGCTGCCTAGCCAGTTGGTCCCCAGCCTATAACAGTGCTTGGGATTCTTCCATCCCAAGTGCAGGACTCTGCACTTGTCCTTGTTGAACCTCATCAGATTTCTTTTTGCCCAATCCTCCAATTTGTCTAGGTCACTCTGGACCCTATCCGTACCAAAAACGTATCTACCTCTCCCCCTAGCTTAGTGTCATTGCTGAAGGTGCAATCCATCCCCTTACCCAGGTCATTAATAAAGATGTTGAACAAAATTGGCCCCAGAACTGACCCCTGGGGCACTCCGCTTGACACCAACCTCCAGCCAGACATCAAGTCATTTATCACTACCCGTTAAGCTCGACAATCTAGCCAACTTTCTATCTACCTTACAGTCCATTTATCCAATCCATACTTCCTTAACTTGCAGGCAAGAATACTGTGGGAGACCATATCAAAAGCTATGCTAATGTCAAGATATATCACGTCCACTGCCTTCCCCATACCCACGGAGCCAGTTGCCTTGTCATAGAAGGCAATCACGTTGATCAAGCATGATTTGCCCTGGGTGAATCCATGTTGACTATTCCTGATCACTTTCCTCTCTTCCAAGTGCTTCAAAATGGATTCCTTGAGGATCCCCTCCATGATTTTTCTGGGGACGGAGGGGTAATTGTCTGGTCTGCAATTCCCTGGATTGTCCTTCCTCCCTTTTTTTAAGATGGGCATTACATTTGCCTTTTTCCAATCATCTGGGACCTCCCCCAGTCGTCACAAGTTTTCAAAGATAATGGCCAATGGCTTTGAAATAACCTGAGCCAACTCCCTCAGCACCCTCGGGTGCATTAGATTCCTTCCATGGTTTGTGTATGTCCAACTTTTCTAAATACTTCTTAACCTGTTCTTTCTCCACCAAAGGCTGCCCACCTCTTTCCCATACTGTGTTGCATAGTGCAGTAGTCTGGGAGATGACCTTGTTTGTGAAGACGGAGGTAAAAAAGCATTGAGTACTTCAGCTTTTCCCACATCACCTGTCACTAGGTTACCTCCCTCATCCAGTAAGGATCCCACTCCTTCCCTGGTCACCCTTATTGCTAACATGCCTGTAGAAACCTTTCATGTTTCCCTTCACATCCCTTGCTAGCTGCAATTCCAATTGCGCTTTGGCCTTCCTGATTACACCCCTGCATCTTGAGCAATATATTTATACTCTTCCCTAGTCATCTCTCTAAGTTTCCACTTCTTGTAAGCTTCCTTCTTGTGTTTAAACTTGCCAAGGATTTCACTGCTAAGCCAAGCTGGTCACATACCGTATTTGCTTCTCTCACTGTGCATTGGGAGGTTTGTTCCTGTGCCTTCAATAAGGTTTCTGCCAACTCTCCTGGATTTCTTTCCTCTTCATGTTAGCATCCCAGGGTATCCTGCCCATCAGTTCCCTGAGCCAGTCAAAGTCTGCTTTGTCTATTTGTGTGTCTCACTGTTCCCCAGCTGTACCCACTGCAACGGCAGCAGCCATGGACAGGAGCTTCTCACCTGGCCCCAAGCTGCTGCAATGAAAGAGTGCTGAGGTTGTTCTGTATACTCAACCCATCATTCCTCACCCCATCCCAGAACCATGATTTAAATGAAGAAAAACAAAACTTATTTGAGTTAAGGCCCTAAGCAATGCCAGGTAAATCTTCTAGTTTTCAATAAATGTGGTATATTGCCTTTTCCCCTGAAAAAGATCCTGTGTGCTTCTTATAAGCATAACATCCGGAGAGTGGAGAGGAGAGATCTGGGGGTACAACCGCATCTGCTCTAATCCCACTCTAATCCCACTGACAGAGACCAGAAACTTCAAGATCTCTACCAAAGCATTTGTAAATCTCTATTACCCACCCAGGGAAATAAAAAAACAAATTGAAAGAGCCAGACGAATACCCAGAAATCATCTACTTCAAGATAGGCCCAAGAAAACCAACAATAGAACACCACTTGTCATCACCTATAGCCCCCTACTTAAACACCTCCAACGCATTATCAATAACCTACAACCTATAATGGAACAGGATACTACACTCCAAGAGGCTCTGGGGGACAGACCCATAGTCTCCTATAGACAACCACCTAACCTCAGGAAAATTCTTACCAACAACCACAGGACATTCCACATTAATACCAACCCTGGAACTTTCCCTTGCAACAAACACCGCTGCCAACTTTGTCCACATATTTACTCTGGTGACACCATCACTGGTCCTAACCATGTCAGTTATATGATCAAGAACACATATTCCTGTTCATCCAGAAATATAACTTATGCCATCATGTGCCAACAGTGTTCTTCTGCTATGTATATTGGACAAACTTCTCAGACACTTCGCCAAAGAATTAATGCCCACAAATCAGACATCAGATATCCTCACAAGGAAAAACCAGTTGCTTTTCATTTCAGCCTAGCTGGACATAGTCTTAACGACCTTACTACATGCATCTTACTTCAAAGAGACTTTAACACCAGATTACAGAGGGAAACTTCAGAACTTTCATTCATACTTAAATTTGACACTTTACGAATGGGCCTTAACAAAGATGCTAATTACCTTCCCCATTACAAAGATAGCTTCCCCCACTTATCACCCCTGATTAGCCATTCATTGACTCATAAATAGCTATTCCCTCCCTCCCTCCCTCTCCCTCACCCCACCTTCTGTACTACATCTGATTTGTCAGTTTAATAATGTGTTCACTTTTTTTCATTGTATTCCTTTGGTATATATGGTCATGCCAATTCTCTTCCAGAATATGATCTGAGGAAGTGGGTCTGGCCCACGAAAGCTCATTACCTATTAAACCATCTTGTTAGTCTTTAAAGTGCTACATAGTTTTTCCTTCTTAAGAGAGAAAGTTTCAATGTTGGAGCAGGAGATGATGAAGATTGGTACTGAAACCTCTTACAACAACAGTGCATGGTAGAGTGATGGGCACCAAATATGAATGTCATAATAAAAGAGAATTACATTTTCTATTGCTATCTTATTATGTATCCCAATGTAAACAGGAATATGCTAGGCAAAGAGGGGAATTCTCTGCTGGCGACAGTGATTCCCTGAGTATAAAATCAAAGGAGAATCATAAGTGAGACATTAAATTTAGGTAGGAAGAAAAAAAGGTTCAGTGTTTGACAGGTATCTGGCAGCCAGTGTGAAATGGTCTCAGGCAACTTCCTACCAGACAGGTATCCATGCCACACAACTGCTACTACATCTGCCATTAACAGGACTCCTTGCTGGCAACCTTAATAAAGGGTGATGGGTTATGGAAAATGAGCTCCCATCTGAGTGTTAAAAGGGTGGTCACTCCGTGGCAAGGCTGCATTAAGGGGTGCTGTATCATTGCCAGATTGGGAACTGATTTAATGTTTAGAGAGCGGGGTGAGAGAGACAGAAATTCCATGGGTTCTCACTTTACTGAGAAACTGCTTCCTCCTTTGTGCACTCTGGGCTCAATCTAAAGCCTTTGCAGGCCAGGGAAAGACTTTCCTCTTCCCTCTCTCCTTAATTGACTTCTTCTCAACTTTCATATCATATCTGCCTACAATGAGAAATGGGAAAGCCTGGTATTTGGCTGGGGCTTCTCGACCAAACCTCCTGTCCAGCCTAGGCTTCTCTCTCACTTTTGCATGCACATCTAATCACCGTGGGGCTTTTTATTGAAATCCAAAGAATAGTTTCTGCCTGACTGTAAAGTAATCCTGACAACTGTAGAGCTCCAGGATCCCAGAGCTGCCACTGCAGGATCAAGCTCCCATCCTTTCCTCCTGCAATCAGTTTCATGCCTCCTCTTGTGGGCTGTAATCAAGGCGCATACTGTACTGTCCTCCGCCAGAATCCCTCAGGTTTTGGGAATCAGAGCAGAAGAGAGCTCCCCAGAGCAGAGACTGGAGTTAGACAGTTCTGCAGGCACCTCTGCATCTTTCCCAATCATTCTTTCCCCCTTTCCTCTTGTCTTTGACTCTTTAATTCTCTGTCTCCCGTTCTTTCTCCTCCTTCCCTGGCACGCTCCCTCCTTTCTGTCCCTTTCTCTTCTCTCGTTTTGCTTTCAACCTCCTCGCCCCTCTATCGTTAACCCCTCTGTAAGGCGGTGCGCCTGGCTTTCCTCTGGAGTCCCTGCAGGTGTCGCTGTCCGGTTTGTACGCCTCTGGCTGCGGGACGAGTTGCTCACTCCAGGCCGGGGATTGACAGGCCGTGCGGGAGCAGGGGAGGGGGGGAGGACTGGAGGAGGAGGAGGCGGACACAGAGAGGCAGCGAGAACCTGCAATCCAGGCAGCGCCGCCTCTGCCTTTCAATCCGCAGCCATCCTGCTCCCTGAGCCCCCATCTACCCTCCTGACTCGGCTCCCCAGGCAGACCCGGCTCCCGACAACCACAACAGGTGGGTATTGGGGTTGGCTGGCAGGGCTGAGAGGTTTTATTCAGGGTGGTTGACGCGGCGGGGAGGAGGAGGGGGATGGGACCAAGGCAGCCCTAAAATGGAGCCTGAGCCAGAGGCTGCCTGGAGGGAACCTGCCCCAGCCTTCCCCTCCCCCCTCTGCTGCCTGGTCTCCATTTCAACCCCATCTCGCTCATTCACACCCCTCCCCCCCCCAGTCTGTAGCGGGCCGGAGCCCAGCACCCCCAATGCCGCCTTGCCCAGCGCTCCGTGCCCGCTTCGGCCCAGCCCGATCCCCGCTTCAGACCCGTGCGCCCCGGAACAAAGCCGGCGGATGGACCCCCGGGGCTGGGGTGCCCCTCAGGGCGCTTGACCCCGGGTTCGGAGGTGCGGGGGTGATTAGCCTCTGGTCTCCCCCAGCTCAGGAAGCTGGTAATGCTGGAGCCGGTTTGCAGTCTGCAAAGCCCAGTCCGCGATGGAGCCTCCCTCGGCTCACAGCAGCAGATGCGGGGCCTTGCGAGGCCGCCCCCACGCCCAGTTGGGGGGCTGAGAGGCGCGGGGACCGGGTTCACCTTTAAGGCTCTAATACAGCGGGGGGCTTTGTTTAGCTTGGTGGCTTCCTAGATTAGCCCGTTCGGATTGTGGGTGGGTTGTTGTTGTTTTTTTAAATAAAAACCCCGTGTTCAGCCTCATTGTTTTGGTTCTGCGCTCCGGGCATGGGAGGCCTGGTCCGTGTGTGTGTGTGTGTGTGTTGCTGCTACTGTTATTACAAACTGCTAAACCCTACCCCATCTGGGATTATTAAACTGTACGCGCTACAGTACCGTTCTGTCTCCCAGAGCTTCCTGCCCAGCCCCCATTGCTCTGCTACGGCACACCCGGTGGTGTGTGAAACAGTTTAATTTAACACAGTGTGTGTGTTATTTACTAGTCGATTTTTGTGGTGGTCTTTTTTTTTTTTTGCAAAGGCAGTTGAAAATCGAAATCACGATCTTGATTTGACAGCGAGCAGATTCTTGTTGCAGTGGATGTTTCAATAAGGCGTTTGAAGCTCAGCTGAGCAGCTCCGATTGTTTTATTGTAGCTGTGCAAAGAGGTTCCAGAGACTGAAATGCAGTTTGTGGGGGTGTGTTTACAACGCAGCTTCTGAAGCTGTGAAATGCGGTAGGGATGTTTCTGGTGTTTGATGCTGGATCTTGGAACATGCATGTGGTTTTATTAAAAATGTATATTTTATTGTTAACAAAGAATTTACTACCTCTGGGTTCGTGGGGGTTTGTGCTGGAGGGTATGAAAATCTTGAAACTGGTCCTGGCTCCACATATAATGTTGTTTCCATGCATCTCATAAGAATATGTGGATATTTTGGTTAGCAGAACTGTGTGGGCTTTGTGGTTGCAAACGTTCTTTGATCCTGAGTTTTGCGTTTTGTTATGAAAATTTTTCCTCATAGGTAGAAAAGGCTCTGTATGCAGAAAAGGTGTTAGAGCAGCAGAAATTTTGGAGGCAGCGATTGTATTTGATGGATTAATACTTTCATATAATGATGCATTTTTATGTTAACAGTACTAATATTTGGCAAAATATATACAAGCTATGAAAATATTAAAGACCCTGTGTCTCTTTCTAGAAACTGCATGGGAGGATGGGCATTGATCCTGAAAGCTGCAATACTTCCTCTTCATTATTAGCAGACAATGCCCCTCATCTTGCAGAACTGAGTCCTGAATAAGGATTTATAAGTTAGTTTAGAACTTCCATGGCAGTAGTGCCTACATGCCTCAACTAGAGCAGCAACTGTTGTGTGAGGTACTGTGCAAACATAGAAAATGACAGTCCTGGTCCCCAAAGAGCTTGCATTTGACTGTTGGCATAGGACAAGTGGATTTGCCAAATATAAACTTGCAGGATACTACTTCAGGACCTGAATTTTTCTGAAATACTGTGCATTCATGTCATCCATCCGTAACTTCAGTCGGAATTGTGGTCACTCAGAATGTCTAAAAGCCAAAGTTTAGGGTCCAAGGACTGGGATAAATTCACAGGGGTCAGGGAAGGAGGAGCTCTGAGTAGCTAAAACTTTAATTGCGCTTTTGCTTCTGTAAATAATTTGGCCCTGATTCTCAGAGCTACAAGTGGGTGAAACCTTGGGCCTATGCGGAGCCCCATTGAAGTCAGTGGTGTTCAGGGTGGGTGGAGAAGTCATGTGGCTCCTCACAGGACTGAGGTCTTTAGAGATTTTTTTTCCCCATCTGTTGTTGTTTGAGGTGTGAAGGATTAACAGGTCTTCATTGTTAATCTTTATTTTCATGATGTCCTTTCTGAAATGTGCTTTCTCATTAAGGCATAAGAAGATGTTGTCAGGTTAAAAATTACATTACAAATTCATAGAGGATTGGCAAAATTTAAGAAATTAAAATCAAATGTATCTTTCACTGCTCTTTCTGAATTTTTCTTTTTGGACTTAATTTGACTTTCACATTGAAGAGAGGATGGTCTGTTTTCCTTTTCACTTGACTAGTCGATTAGTTGTTAAGGGGGGGGGGTGAAACTGCATGGTTAGCTTCCAGGCTGGGAGCTAAGCCCTCTGTGGCTCTGCCTTTTAAATGTATTAAGAGCTGCAAGCGCAGCAGGGTGGCCGGGAGGGGTGGGGGGGGGACCGGGTGCGAGCTGGGAATCAGTTCCCAGTCCCCTGCTATGCCTCTGCCTCCCCTGCCCCCCCCGCTTGGAGATGGTGCTGGGGGGGGAACCGGCTTTTAAACCCGCTCTCCCCAGCACGACCTCCTTCCCCTTCTCCCCGCTACCTCTCTCTGATAGAGGCAGCAAGGGGCGAGGGGGGAAAGCAACTAGTTGAGTCTCTAGTTGTCTATTAGATAAGCATATGCTTATCAGATAAGCATATGCTTATCAGATAGTCGACTAGTTGCTTACATCCCTAGTCCAGATGCTGCACCACATTTCAGGGCAAATTTTGTAAAGAAATAAAACAGCTTGTTGAAATATGTAAATTTATAAAAATATGATTATACAATTTTGTTTTCAGGCACCATTGTGTTAATGCCCGTCAAGAATATGTTTTTTTTAACATTTGACAAAATCTATTTTGAATAGAAATGGCTACATGTTTTAAAAATTCACTAAATATTTTGTTTGTTTAGCATTAAATCAAATATGAAATATCGTACCTTTTTGCTAGTGCCTGAAACCCAGAAAGTGAAATTATTTTGTCTGAGCTGGTTGAAGGACAAAAAGTAAACAAACTGCAAAAACAGGGAAGAGTAAATGGAGGTTTAAAAAAAAAACTTAGTTTTTAAACTGGGTAATTCAAGTAAAGATTTTTTAAACACATCTTTTAGCAGAAAGTGACCCTTTTAGCATTAGGTTTTATCAAAGCCTTTTCCAACTTGTAAGTTTAGGAACTAATTTCATTGAACAGTGTCATAAAAATAAACAAACAATACATATCAAAACATTATGGCTTATCACTGGGTTAGTACTATTTGCACTGTGCCTACTACCATGGGGCCTGATCTTTGATTGGAGTATTTGGGTGCTCATGTTAAGAAAAAATCTCTACAAGTCTCTTTAGAGTGCTGATATCTTTGCGTAGCCACCATCAGCATATTAGGGCCTGATTCTGCAAGTTGTTCAACATGAAACACAATTTGCCAGATCAGGGCCATAGTTTAGGGTGTCGCAGTAGGATTTATTGTATTTTGAAGGTTAGTTGTACAATGTGTTTTCTGTTGTTCCTTACAGAAATCAGCTATTTAGAACTCACGTATCAATTGCCCGAGGTTTGCATTGTACTTTTTCAGGTAATTTAATGTACTTTAGGACTGATAGGGTTAGGACTCTTGATGAAGTACTTAAATTACGACAATCTTATTTGGTTTTTTTCCTCCGTACAAAGAGATCTCACTGTAGCAAGACTTTCACTTGTTTTAATCACAGTTCGTGTTGTGACTGCCCATATTGAAGGAATGGGTGTCAGAGGGAACTTCTAGGATAGTAAATGTTAATTTGAAATAGGAGAGAGAGTAATTTTTAGAATAACGGGAGTGGGTGACCTCCTTTCCCCATTCCACCACCAGTGGACTTTCCGTTTGTTCTGTCATTGGGCAATGAAAATTTTGTCCTCAGTTTCAATTTTTGTTCTTCAGATAGTCATATTTTCTAAGCAGTGTTCCTGCTAAGATTTTCCACCCATGAGCTGAGTGAGTTTTGTCTTGTGCACCAATATTGAGGCCATGTGCACTTGTTCAGATGTGTGCCACCGTTGCACCCACCAGTTACTAATAAATATTGTATTATTTATATGATATCTATATATCTAGAATATATAAACATTCTAGAAGAAAGAATACTAAAATAGCCCTTTCCTAGTCACAAAGAATGAAAAGAGCTGTTAAATCAGAACTTTCACCCAAGCATCCGTACTATTATGGCTGACCCAAGTCATGCCATCAGTTACAGGTAAGGTAAAAAGACATCACACAGACCCCCCTCCCGCCGCAAACCCATACCTGCAAAGTTTGAACAATAAGCTGTTTTTCTTAAAGACCTGTGCTGCGCTGCTACACAACATCAGTAATAAATGGTGGCAGGAACGGTTTCCTTGGCAAAGAGCAACTGCTGCTGTTCTCAAGTTTGGCAGAACCTGACCTGCCACAAATGAACTGTTTACAGTACTTTGCAATGGCTAGAGATGTGGTGGCTGCCAGAATTGGTGCCACGGTGCATGGTGACTGTATGGGGAACCCATTATAATATGAGGGATTCTGATTGTTTCCTACATCTTTGCTGTGATGTTGTGCTGCTTTCTTTCTGTCTGCTCCCAGAGCAGCTGCCGCCCATCAAACGGCTCTGGCTTTGGCTGTGGGAGCAGCTGCTGCCCATCATGTGGCCCACAGCTCCAGCCCTGGGGAAGGGCTGAAGCTAGGGCCAAGGCCACGTGGTGGCTGCCCTGCTGCTCCTGGGGCAGGGCAGCCACCCCGCATGCAGCCCCGCCCCCGAGCATCTTAGCCGCCCCTGCGCCACTCTGCTGAGGAGGTGGGTGGGCTTGAAATCCTTGGTGCGCTCGCCTGCAGAGTTGCACACCTTAGAGGGAACACTGCTTCTAAGTGAGTTTTCTTTTTCATGTAGCACTGACTCATTCCTGTAATAGGTTAGTAATCTCCCAGCTCCCTGCCTAATCTAGTTTGTCATTGGGAATAGAAAAAACATAAATGTAGATCTTTCAGATTAGGGATGTGAACAGGTAACTGGCGCCCGGGAGCAGCTCACAAGTGGAAGGCTGCTCCAGCCCCTCCAGGCCCACCATGGGGCTGGGAATGGTAGCTGGCTGCCCTGCAGGGCCAGGAGCCGCAGGCCCTGCACTGGCAGCCCCACACGGCTGGCAGCTCTGCTGGTTGGGGGCTGTTCCAGACGGGCTGGAGCAGCCCCGCATGCGGGATCCTGCTTAATCAATTAACTGGTTAAACTTAACATTCCTATTTCAGATATTTGTTGCATGGTCACACAGAAACATTCTCAACAGGTAAAAGCTGGTGAGCTGTAAATTTCTTCTTCCTAATCTATCCAGAAAATTATGCTGTGGAAATAAACTGACTTTCATTACTAAAACTAACTTAAGCCACTCCCAAAAGTTTCTCCCAGGGAAGAGGCATACAGATTTGTGACTGCAACACAAGTTTGGATAAAAACTTTTTCCAGAGAAGAATACATGTGGATAAACCAGAGGGCTGTAATATAATTTTATAACTCGCTGAAGCATGACTTGGTTTCACTTTGAGAGATTATCAGAAACTTCTTTTGTAGCATTCAAGAGCTCTGTGTATGTTTGTGTGTATGTGCATGCAGGTTTAGATTAGGCAATAGGTTTTTGTCATGTTGGTACAGAGATGAGTGAGCTGGGGAGCTGTGTATTTTAGAACAAAATTTTTAGAAGGTTTGTAGGTGTAAAATTTGAATTTGTCAGGAAGCTGTAACACCACATGAATGGTAGGCTTAAGCCTCTTCCACTAGCAACAAAGCTTTTGTATTTGACTGTGGAAGGGAGCTGGGTGCGGAGGGTGGGGCTGGAATCTCTTGAGCTGCCATGCTAAAAGGTCAGGTAAAGGATTGTAAGGAAAAGGACCGCAAGGAGGTGATCATCATTCTCTGTGACGCTGGTACAGCTGCATCTAGAATATAGTGTCCAATTTTGAGCACTTGTATTACCACGAAAATGTTAACCACTTAAAGGGAGCAACAGAAACTCCTAAAAGGCTGCAGGTGTTGATTTGGGAGAAAAGATTAAAAGGGCTGCTCTTTGAGTGTGAGAAAAGCTAATTACAAAGTTATCGTAAGGACTAGCAGACATACCCAGTGTTGCCCGGTCTTTCAGGGCAGAGGGCTGATGGGGCGGGGCGGGGCGAGGGGAGGTGCAGGAGGCTGGGGTGGAGGAGTCCACAAGTGAGGGTTAGGTGAGGAGGGGCTCAGGGCGGAAGGGTCCCATCTGCCAGGGGCCTTTTCTGTCCCTCCAGTCCTCTCCTAGCTGTCAGGGGCCTTTTTTCCTTCCTCCCAGCCCCTCCCCTGCCACCAGGCGCCTTTTTTCCCCTCCCGCCACCCCGGCACTGTGGCCAAGGGGCAGGAGGGGGGAAGGGGTTTGAAGCAGGGTTGCTACTTACTCCATGTGCTGGGAGACAAGATGGTGGAGCCCCAGACCTGCTGGCCGCTCCCTTGGTGGTACTGCTGCTCCCAGTGGACACTGAGGATAGCTCTCCCCTGCAGGCTTGCTGCCTCCAGTGTCCATTCTCATTTACATCCCTCCGAACAGCAGCCGCTCCCTTTGTGTGTTAAGGAAAAGAGTCCTTTTCCTAGGGCTTCTGACTGTGGCACAACCAAACTCTGACCTTGCTTTAGGTTAGGAGAAGAGGAAGCTGTATACCAAATTTGGTGGCCCTAGCTCTTACTATTTGGGAGGACTTCTTGAACCCCAGTGGACTCCTAGACACACACACAGACATATTCTAAAATATATATAGATATATATATGTAAAATCACAGAGACAAAGGACATTCTTTTAGGTGGCATATAACGGAATAACTTGGAGTTATGGGATGAAATTAAATTTGGAGATGAGCTGGCAGGTTTTAACAAATCATCCGTTGTCACTAGCAGGAAGACTTACTCTCTATGCTGATGGTTGATGTGAGCACAGGGCTTGTGGTTCTCTAGAATGGGGAGTTTGAAGCCTCCCAGAAGTTTCAGATATAGAGCAGTAAAGATAACAGACTGTAGAGTTAACACCCCATTGAAACTAATTGGGGGAGGGATGTGTGGGAATCCTCTTCTTCCTGTGTGTCTGTACAGGATTCTCTTTCCCTGGAGCTGGAATGGATCTACTTCAAGGAGTAGTTGGGGACAGGGTTTAGGAAGACTGCATTGGATATATATCTGTCTCAAACTGTTCATAAACTTCCTGCGTGCTTTCTACTGTGGAAATTTACTGTCCAGGCTGCTGCTATGTAGATTTGTCAGGTATCTCCACCTGTGTGTGGAGTCTGGGCAGGTGCAAGTGTGTGAGAGGCTATTGTAGTCTTAAGGCTGGAGTAGTGGTCCTGGAGCATGTTTGGAGGTGGGGAGAAGGGATTTTTCTCCTGTTGTGCCACCATTTGGGTCTAGGCAATTCGGCTCTGGTTCAGAATTTTTTTCTGAATTAACGGAAAAGCAGTGCCCCATAAAGTCACATCCTGGGTGCTTTTCTGCATAGCCATAAGCGTGAGACGCTTTATTAAAAAATATCAAGCCCCCAACTAACCAGGGGCAGTTTCTTGCCACTCATTGATGAGCATGTGCATGATATTGTGCTAATTGTAATTTTTCTACATTCAAGGAGTGTATAGTATTTTATCATGCCACACATACTTTGGGGAGTGTACAAGATAATCCAACTAGGATGTTTTTGATATTCTGCAGATCAGGATAATCGTTGTAGTTTATAAATGAATCATGCAGGCCATCCCACTGAAGGTAGGCAGGGAGATACACCAAGATTCAAAGGACATGGGTTTTGTTCTTGGCTTTACTACTAATTCACAGACTGACATGACCTTGGGAAAGTCAGTTAGGTTCTCTTCGTGTGCTCAGTTTTCCTATCTGTAAAGTTGATAGGAAGCTTACCCACCCTTGTAAAGTATTTTGTAATCCACAGATGAAAAGCCTATGTAAATGAGAAGTTGACTATGTCAGTGAAATGTTTCTCACTTCCTATCCAGCAGTGCTCAGTCCAAATGTTTTGCATACAGAACATAACTGCTTTTCAGAAGATCTAAGCAAGACTTTTTATTATTCCAAGCATGTTAAAAGTGCTACTCAAACTATAATATGATCACTTACTTCCTTGGATCTGTTGTCCTTTCCCAATTAAACACTTCCTTTAATTCAGGCTTGATAAAAGTCAACGATACATTTTTAATTTAAATTGCATTTTTATAGACTCAGTAGCATGAAGTGGCAGGGGGGCTCCTCGGAAGTGGGGCTGGAGTGCACTGGCTACCCGCCCAACCCCTAGGGTGGGGTGGGCAATAATTTTTTACTGGTGGCCACTTCCGAAATTTTTGACGTGGCCCCGGGCTGCTCTGGAAGAGGCGGGGCCAGGACACTTCCCTGCTTTCCCACTCACAGACCATGATTGGTCTGGGCTGTGGGGGAGCATGTGAAGTCTTTGCCCCCCTCCCAGAGGTTCCCCCCTAGGCGCCCATGCCCCTGGTAGTAGGAGGAGACTTCGCACACTCCGCCTTCTGCCCCCAGGCCAATCAGGGCTTGGGGGCAGGGGAGCGTGTGAAGTCTCCTCCCGCCCTTCCAGGAGCGCATGGCGTTTCTAAGCACCATGCACTCCTTGCAGGGTGGGAGCAGGCTGGAGGAAACGTTGCGTGCTTCCCCCCGCCCCTAAGCCCTGATTGGTCTGGGGGGAGGAGAGCGCACGAAGTCTCCTCCCACCCTTCCAGGAGTGCGAGGCACGTCTAAGCACCACACACTCCTTGCAGGGTGGAGGAAACTTCATGTGCTTCCCCCTGCTCCCAGGCCCTAATTGGCCTGGGGGCAGAGGAGCGGCAGGGCCTCCGCAGGCTGGATCAACCTGTTTGGCGGGCCCGCGGAGGCCCTTTTGGCCACCCCTGCCCCAGGGAGTATAGAATAGTTGAGTAACGAATAAGAATTCATGAGGTTAATCAACTGCTCAATTAACTGATACTTAACATCCCTATTAAGTAGTACATATTTGCTAACAAATTTTAAAGAAAGTCAGACCACTGAACTGGTGGAAGTCACTGGTTAAGTACATGGAACTCACAGTTTGTTGAAGTGCTAAGTCAGCCTTTGATAGCAGTAGCCTCTTCTGAAGGTGCAGAGAGAATATTTGGTTTATTTCAGTTTATACAACTAATTCAATTCAATGGTTTATTAATTCGAAGTTGAGAAACTGAGAGTTGAAAAAGGAAGAAAGTTTTGCTTTTCTCTTCCAACTTATGAATGAACACTAGGGATGTAAAGGGTTAACCAGTTACCTACTAAGCATCTCCCGGTAATTAACATCCCTAATGAACACTAGATACAAAAGGATGACATCTGCTAGTTCTAAAATTTTGAAGGACATTAACATAAAAATAGCTATACTTGGTCAGACCAATGGTACATCTAGCCCAGTATGCTGTCTTCTAACAATGGGCAATGCCAGATATTTCAGAAGGAATGGACATAACTGGTGATCATCGAGTGATCCATCTCGTCATCCACTCCAAGCTTCAGACAGTTAGAAACTAGTGACACCTATAGCATGTGGTTGCATCCCTGACCATCTTGGTTACTAGTCATTGATGGACCTATCCTCTGTGAACCTACATCATTCTTTTTGAACCCCATTATAATTTTGACCTTCACAATATCGCCTCACACAATTTCCACAGGTTGACTTGTATGAAAAAGTGCGTTGTAAGAGGAAGTACTTCCTTTAGTTTGTTTTAAACCTTCTTGCTTATTAATTTAATTTAATTGGTGACCTAGATGACTAACTACCAATAATACAGGCGACCGCCCCCTTCCCCCCTCCGACTTACGACCACCCGACCTGCGACCCCCCCCTCTTTTATGGCCACCCTGCTCCGGGAGCTGTGGGGCCGCCTACCGTCCAGCACTGCCCCCGGCTGGCTCAGGGCACTATTTTGCCACACCGCGGGGCCTCCTATCACCTGGCACAGCCCCTGGCTGGCTCTTGGCACCGTTCACGCTGCGGGGCCGCCTACCACCCGGCACAGCCCCCTGCTGGCTCTGGGTGCCATTTGCACTGCTGGATCCAGGAGACTACAACTCCCAGGAGGCAAAGCGGGCCAGGAAAGGAACCCCCATTCATAACATTGCCCCTATGGGCAATAAGGGTTCGACTTACCACGGTTCTCCAGGAACCAATTAGGTTGTAAGTGCAGGGGTTGCCTGTACTTCCTTTGTTTAATAAATCAGTTAGTTTTAAATACAGCGCATATTTTGATGAACTATTTTTGTTATGCATCCAGCTTATTTAAAGGAATTTTAGTTAATAAAAACAAATACATGATTTTTATATATGTTGTTAATCATCATTTAGGACAGGGGGTGGCCAGCCCATTAAATGAAGAGAGCTGAAACAGTGGTGGAAAAAATGCAGAGAGCCACACCAGATTTTTTTTTTTGAGCAATTTTTGTTGGGGGGGGGGGGGGGGGAGGAAGAGCTCCCCATCAGCTCCCCAGAGTTGTTTAGCCAAAAAAAAAAAAAAAAAGTACACTGCCCCTTTAAAAGAAAATACAAGGCTTTTTGGCCACATCAGGCGCCCGTTGGCCGCCGCCATCTTGAATCGCTGCACCGGAAGGCTCCCCTGCCCCGGTGAGAACAGGGGGCCGGGGACCATTTCTAGGGGCGAAAGGGTGGCTTCGTGAGCTGCACTTCAAGGGGGGAAGAGCTGCATGTGGTTCTCAAGCCGCGGGTTGGCCACCCCCGATTTAGGAAATAAGAAATGCATTATTCACCATTTTCTAGCTATATAAAATACTAGAAGACTTATCCGGCATTGCTTAGTTCCTTCAGGGTAGCGGGTGTGGGGGGTACAGGAATCAGGGCAGGTGCTTGGGGATCTGGGGGCCTCAGAGCTGGAGTGTGGGGGTGCAGGAGTCAGGATTGGTGTTGTGGAGGGGCTCATAGCAGGAGGTGCAGGAATCAGAGCAGGGGGTGGGGATTCTGGGCAGAGATGGGGGTGTAGGAATCAGGGCAGGGAGTTGGCAGGTGATGGGGTGGCCAGTGGAGCATCCCAGGGCTGTGGTGCTTGCTTCCCCCCTGTGGTCATTCGTGAGTAAAACTGTCACTTCTGTCACACCCCTCCAATTCCGTTTGATCATGCCCATCCCATTGTCCTGGCACAACCAAACCCTGATCTTGCTTTAAATTATGACAGGAGAAAGCTGCATATCAGATTGGTGGTCCTAGCTCTTACTGTTTAGGACAGTGGTTCCCAATCTTTTTTTATATTTCGGACCAGCAGATCCATTCACAAACTGTTGGTGGACCAGTAACACTTTTTATTTTCATATTTGAAAATTCATTATGCAAATCATGAATATGCAAATAAAATGTTACTGGTCCATCTAGCCCCAACCCAGCCTCTTGCTCCCCAACGCCTAACACCCTTTGACCCTCCCACTCCTATGCCTTGTGCCCTTTGACCTTTTAACCTCTGACCTCTACAGCCCATGCCAACACCATCTTGCCCCGTGACCCACCACACCTTCGCCCAATACCCCTTTGCCCCGCACTCCCTAAAGCGAGGCTTCCCCATGGAGCGTGGCTATTACTGCCATGAGGGCAGGAGAAGCAGCCATTGGCGGCATGCACATGCCCTCCTCCTTAGCGCCCCTGCCCTCCCTGTACGTTTCTTGCGCCCCCATGTGGGTGGAGTGTGGAGCTGCCATTACCAAGGGGGAAGGAGGAAGGGAGGCACCTCCTGCTACGCCGCCTCCTGTTGCCACCTCAGCCCCAGCGCTGCCGCTGGCAAAATTGGCCGCGTGGGTGGGTGGGGGGAGTGTGGAGCCCCGGTCAGGCTGCCGTTACCGAGGAGGAAGGGAAGCACCTCCTGTTCTGCCTCCTAATGGTGCCACCTCAGCCCCAGTGCTGCTGCCTGCAAAATCGGCAGTGGGGCCGGGGGAGCACGGAGCTCTGGCTGAGCCGCCACCTTAGTAAGATGGGAGGGAGGAGGGAGGCACTTCCTGCTCCACCTTCTGCTGCTGCTGCTGCTTCAGTCCCAGCACAAAAATCAGCCCCCACAGCTGCCGAAGCTAAGCCACTGCAAACAGCTGGCTTCAGCTCCAGCAGCTGCTGTGGCCGTCAGCGAGCGGTTCACGGACCAGCACCGAGCCGCTGCTGCGGGTAGAAACTGCTGGCTTAGGAGGCGTTCTTGAGCAAACGGGCTCATGAATGGATGGACTGGATAGACGGACAGATGTACACATTTTCTCAAATATATAGTGGATATAAAAACTAGGAATCTGAATAAGTGTAAGTTAAGCTATATGGTTGCTCAGATTTGCAAAAAGAATCACCAAATTTAGCATGAGGGCTATATTTAATTGCAAATCAACATATTTTAATGGTTACCAACCAATGAGAATCAACCTTGAGGAAAATATGTGGAAAGTACAAATTTGAAACACTAAATCAGTGATTGCAATTGAAGTTTCTTGCTTACTGATTTAAATCTTGCTAAATTAAATCAGTCTGCCCTGCTCTAATTTTTCATGGACCTTGATATGCCTATTCAGTGCAACCAAGAGTTTTGTAAACCCAACAGCAGAATGAAAAGCAGTATTATAAGGGGGTTTTTTTAAGGGAGAGAATTGGAAATACTTTTTTAGCATCTTGCATCTCAAATATTGGAGTATTTGAACTACAAACTTGCCTGAACTTCTGTACGTTTTATTTGTAGCTTGAATGAATTGTTTCAACAGATTTGATGAATGTGGGAAAACCAATGAAGTTTTATAGAGAAGGATTTATTCATCTCCGTGTCCATGCAGTATTGTTTCCTACAGGACATGCACTGGTACTCCTATTTAGTTCTAAAGGTGCCAGGCAATGGAACTCCCACCATTTCCTGTGGAGAAGATTTTATATTCAACACAACAGGGCTTGACAAATCCACTCAGTAATGGCAAGTAAGAAACTTTCCCACATATGTATCATAATGGGTATTTGACCTTTAATCTCTGTGGTTTCAAAACATGTTTTTCTTTAGTTATTATGATTGTGAAGATAACTAGGGATGTTAAGACTATACGAACTAACTAATATTTAACTAATCGTGTAGGCGATAAAAATTCTATTGACTACACGATTAGTCAATAGGGGAAAGCGCTCAGTCTCAGCTTGTGCTGGCCCTGGGAGCTACTTCCATTGCAGCTCTGCATTTTTAATGTAGTAAGAGCTAGGGATTTACTCGAGGTAGCAAGGGTGGAGGGAAGGGGAGGAAGAGCAGGAGCCAGTGCTGGGAGAGTCGGCTTAAAACCTTGCAGAGCCCTAGTGGGGGCTCTTGTACATTTCAAAAGAGGAATGTGGAACATGGCATATAGCCCTGGGCCAGCAGGAAGTCCCACTGACTCCAGGCTGCATGCGGGTGCCTGATTTGAAATGTACAAGAGTCCCTAGCGGGGTCTCTTGTGCATTTCAAAGCCATGGAGCTCGGGGTCAGCGGGGGACTCAAGTCCCCCACTGACCCCTGGCTCTTTGCTGCGCTGCATGCTGCGCGGAGCCTGGGGTCAGTTGGGGACTCCCCAGCTGACCCCGGGTTCTGGGGAAATGCTGCGCAGAGCCCTGGATCGGCTGGGGAGTCTCCAGCTGACCCTGGGCTACACAGCTGCCCCTTTGAAACGTGCGGAGGCGGCGTTTCAAAGGGGCAGCCTCCACACAGCTGGCCAATGGGATTGTGCTGAGGGCAGGAGTTATGCCTGAAGCCTTCCCCTTCCCCTCCGGGCTCACGGTTTTTAAAGAGAAACTGCCTCGCAGCAGCTTTTCTGTGCAGTCTGTGGGGCAAGCTGTGGGCCTGCCTGGGGCTCCCTGCTGCATCTGCGGAAATACTGCTCGGAACCTGGGGTTGGCTGGGGAGTCCCCAGCTGACCCAGGCTCCATGGCCCTTCGGCATTTTAAAGGGGCAGCTGTGCGGCACTGCCGCTTTGAAGTACCTCCTTCCCCTCGCCTTTGCGGTCTCTAGCTCATAGTCTTTAACATCCCTAGCATGTGGTCATTAGGTTTAACCGATAAGCTCGGGCTTATTGGCTAATTGTGTAGTTGACTACACATTGACATCCTGCCTGTGTGAAATCTGGGGTTAAAGTACTGTGACTCTTCCTAATGGATTGTGCTAAGGGAATAAGGCTGTTGTAACTCCATGAGCTCGTCGTTCTGGTGTCTCAGGTGTTTCAGCAAGGCAAGGTGGAAGGCAAATGACTTTTAGAAAATATAGTAGTACATGTGCTGAATCTTCCAGCTGTTAGCTTTGGAAGAGCTCAGAGCATACATGCAATTTTAAGTAAAAAGATTTGCATTTAAATAACACACCTCTTCATTGTGCTTTAAAGACAGCCTACAAAACCCTAAGTCACTTCCCCTATACAAAAGGAAAAGGGTAATAGATTTAATTTGTGGAAGCCACAAGTAGTTCTCTCTTGACTGAGCTGCTCTGTTCTTTGTGGTTTGGCTTCTGAAGTATGAAATGTGAAATGTATGCTTGTTGCATTTGTTTCCATTTGGGCCTTATTAGCTTACACTAATCAAGTGGTTTCAGGAAGTCACAGCTTCTAGCCTAGTATTGTTTTTATGTTAATAAGATGTCAGAGGTTGGTGTTGGGTCCAGTTTTATTTAACACTTTCATTGTCTAGATGAGGCCATAGACAGCATGTTACTGACATTTGCAGAAGCTGCTAAATTGGTCCATCTTATCAGTTTCTGGCCAGAAGCTGGCCAATGGGATTGTGCTGAGGGCGGGAGTTATGCCTGAAGCCTTCCCTCTCTCCTCTGGGCTCACAGTTTTTAAAGAGAAACTGTCCTGTAGCTGTTTTTCTGAGCAGTCTGAGGGGCTGTGGGGCAAGCAGGGGAGCCTGCCTGGGGCTCCCTGCTGCATCCGTGGGCCGAATCCGGTGGCATGGTGGGCCAGATCTGGCCCGGGCCTGGTGTGTGGGGAAAATACGTCCCTTAGCAACCTTGCTATGCAGACAAAACCCCCAGTGCCAAAGAGGGCTCTTGTTGGTATAGCTAATGTTGTTCAGGACAGTGGGGTTCCTATACTTGGAGAAAGGCTGCAGTATAGACACTGCATAATCCAAGAAAGCCTATGCTGGCATATGGTGAGTAGTGTGCTATAGCCTGATTTCCTGACTAATTCATTGCTCTCAGGGAAGAATGGATCTTGAAATCTCTATCTGAGCTGTATAAACCCAGGAGCTTGTATGCACCTCTTTCTCTGCATGAGCTGCAGACCAACACACAGGCTGGACTTACCTAGCTTTTCCTCTTACCTAGCTTACCTAGCTTTTCCTCTTCATCTTAGCCCTCAGCTACTGGGGCAGGGCCTTCTCATGTATTACACTGTCTGTTGAGTCCTTATGGAGAAGCAGGATTCTCAGAGGTTACTATTGGATTGCTGTGCTTTTAGGATAGATACAGGCACACTCCACTGCCAGAGTGACCCTATAGTATTCAGATGGTAGGCTGGCTGTGAATCCATGCACCCAAACATCTCTTCTCAGACACAAGTTTGAGATGTTGGCTGGTAACAGGTGCTTTATAACAACTGTGGAATCATTTGCTCATAAGTGAGTTTTGTTCCTGATGCCCTCAGTTGTCACGAAACATGAGGATTTACATGCTGCTTTATACAAACAAAAAGTACCCACAAAACAAAATGGATTATATTGTGAATGTCCTTATTAACGATATCCATGTCTATCCTTTTTAAATCCCATTAATGTATTAGCTTATTATCTCTTGGAGTTCCAAAGTTAGGTTTGCATCATGTATAATGGTATTTCCTTTTATTAGTTTCCAGTTAGTTGCTTTTGAGTGTCATCGGCTGTCCCCAGGCACTAATGTTATGAGAGACAGTAACTGATTTACCTTTTCCAAACTTTATATTTTGTATACAGAACAGTCCCAGACTTTTCAATCCCTCAGCATACAGAATTACCTTCATGCCTCTAGATAATTTTTACTGGTCATTTTTAAACCACCTCCATTTCTGCAGTATCCTTTTGCAGCTATGGTGACCAGTATTAGAGGCAGTATTCCAAGTGAAGTCATACAATTGGGATCTATAATGCCATTATAATGTTTTCAGTATTATTCTTTATCCCATTCCTTATGCATCCTAACATTTTGTTAGGTTTTATGACCACGGTGTGAACCAACCAAGGTCTTTGTGGAAATGTCTTGATATCCAGGTCCTTTTCCTGTGTGATTATACGTAGTTTAGAACTTGGTGGTGTGTCTGAGTAATTGAAAGGGTTCCTTCCAGCGTGCAGTACCTTGTATAAATCTGTTTGCTCTGGTCAGCTGAAGCTTTCTAACTTCCAAGTATTCTCACTGCACTGTAGAGATGCAGTGAATAAAACCTCAACAGCTCAGTCTTCCTTGTACAGGTACTTACAAAAACCCCACAGGACACTCCTGTTTGGCAAGAATGTTGCTCATTGGGTTCGTTTCAGTCCAGAGTTTCTCAGCACCATAGATCGAGTTTTTAGTACTGGCACTTTTCATGACAATTTCCCCTTACCTGGTGGCCCCCATGCCAACCTCTTATCTTAGTGGGCTAGTTGCATCTGACAAAATGGATTTTAACTACAAGAACATATGTCCAAATAAATCTATTTGTCTTTAAGGTGCCACAGGACTCCTTGTTTTTAGTGGGTTAGAACTTGCTCAGTGGAGTGGGAAGTAGGCAGCATTGGTGCCTGGATTCTGAACACAAGGTTTAAGGCTGGTTACTGGACGGCAAGGTGAAGATGATGAGATTGCTGGCTGGTACTGCAGAGTCTTCATCTAGTGATCTGAGTTTGGTGTAAGTGGGCGAAGCCTGGGGAGCTGTGATTTAGACAGACCTCTAATAGAGTGTTCTGTTTCTGCTGTGACACTGGGATTCTGTTGTGCAGTCCGTTATTATCATTTATTGTTTATATTACAGAAGTGCATAGGGGCAACCAAGAGCAGGACCCCATTGTGATAGTCATTGTACAAACACATTGATACAGTGCTTCCCAACTTTTTTATACCGTGGGCCGGCAAACCCATTCACAAAACTTTTGGTGGACCCAGGACATTTTATTTGCATATTCATTATGCCAAAATATCTACCCCAGCTAGGGCCAGCCTAGGGAAAATGGCACGCTGGACGAGCTTGTACGTTGGTGTCCCTGCCCCAGGCATAGTGCCTAGGGATGTTAAAATTAGATTAATCAGCTAATCAAACAGTTGATGGAATTTCCATCAACTATTCGATTAGTTGATAAGGGAGCTTCCACTTTATCAGTGTAGCAAGAGCTTGTCCAGCTGTTGCTACATTTCAAAGGCAGAAGTGCTGCAAGGTGTTCCACATTTGAAATGTACACAAGTCCGCGCTGGGACTCTCAGTCCGCCGCTGGGACTCTCAGTCCGCCACTGGCCCCAGGCTCCATGTGGAGCTTCCACTTTGAAATGTACAAGAGCCCCAGCAGGGGCTTGTACATTTCAAAGGTGGAATGCTGCTGCGCTCCTGCCCCCTCCCACAGAGCTGGAACTGGGGAGAACTGGCTTTTAAGTCCCTCTTCTTCCCCGCTGCCTCTTTCTGATAGAGGCAGCAAGGGGCGGAACTGACTAGTCGACTAATATGTCGACTATCCGATAAGCTTTTGCTAATCAATAGTTGACTAGTCTAGTGAAGTGTCTTTCAATGTAGAATGGCATTCAAAAACAATTAACTAACCATTTGACTCAGCCTGTTTTGCTGCCTAGGTTTTATTCACGAAAGTTCATGATCCTATACCTTTGTTGGTCTCTAAGGGTGTGTCTAGACTAGAGGGTTTTGTTGACAAAAGTGGACTTTTGTCGACAAAACTATACCTGCGTCTACACTGCCGCTGAGTTCTGTCGACATAACGTCGACAGAACTCAGCAGTTTTGTCGACGGCTGTAAACCTCATTCTACGAGGAATAACGCCTTTTGTTGACAGAGTTCTGTAGACAGAAGGCGTTATTGCATCTACACTGTCCTTCGCGTCTACACTCTCACGTCAACAAAGCGGCTTGCTTTGTCGACAGAAGTGGATGTAGTCTAGACGCTCTTTGTTGACAGAAGTTTTGTCGACAGTATCAAAAGCCTGTAGTCTAGACCAGCGTTTCCCAAACTATGGGCCGCAGACCGGTACCGGGCTGCAGGAAAAAACTACCGGGCCTCAGTGTGGTTGCCGGGGTGTTCTGTGCTCCCGGAGTGCCCGTGTGGCGCCAGGTCCCCCAAGCCCTCGGCTGGCCTGGGCGGAGTCTGCAGCCAGATGTTCCGGCTCCCAGCAGAGTCTTAGCTAGGGTCGGCGGGGGAAGGAGGAGGGGAGAGCCGGCCACCGGAAGCAGCTCTGGGCAGGGCGGGCTGGGCCGGGGAGATTGGGGGGCCGGTGGAAGCAGGGCTGCCGGGGGGCACGAGGTCGGGGGTTAGGGAGCTGGCTGGGGAAGATGTGGGGGGGGAGAAGTGGCCGCCGGAAGCAGGGCTGGACATGGGCAGCGGGGCTGGACATGGGCAGCGGGGGAGAACTGGCTGTCCGGGAGGGGGTTGGGGGAAGTGGGGCTGGCCAGAGGCGCAGCGGGGGGGGAGTGGAGTGAAGTGAATCGGTCATATGCAGATCTTGGGGCGCTGCCCCCCTTCGCCTCCCCTCGCAAAGCATGAGTTAGTCCAGCCCGGGGATTCTATTGTTCCCCCCCACACACACCCCCTCGAGTAGTTGCGAACTGTCTGGCTGGTAGACACACTCATGCAGCATGAGCACATTTACCAGCCAGGCAGTTCTGAAACTACAAACTGATACATCTAGTAATAATAAAACTTACCTAATGAGAAAATACCAGACATGTTATATGTCTGGTATTTTCTCAGTTTGTTTTTTATGTGTTTATATTTTTGGGCTGCAAAAAACAGTACTGAAAAAAGGGTTCCAACTAAAGTAAAAAGTTTGGAAAACCCTGGTCTAACCAGCTTTCTGTCTGTCTTACAGTCCATTTATCCAATCCATATTCCTTAACTTGCTGGCAAGAATATTGTGGGTGACCATATCAAAAGCTTTGCTAAAGCTGGCACTGGGGGTTTTGGGAGGACCAGAAACAACTTATTTGAATATTCATCATTTGATTAATGAATATGCAGATATGCAAATAAACTTTACCGGTCCTCCAAAAGTTCGTGAATGGATTTATTGGTCCCCGTGTCAAAAAGTTTGGGAACTCCTGGTCTAGACGTACCCTAAGTGGTCACAGGACTACTCGTTATTTTAAAAACTTTTTGTAACAAAAATGTTTAGAATAGGTTTCTGAGAGCTACTCACACTAAACTCTCAATGAACACAACTGATTTCAGTGAGGGCTGTGTGGGAGTGAAATAAGCTTTTGCTCAAAATAAATAATCAGTGGCTGAGAACTCGGATCATGATTATGTTAAGAAAACGTTTTTCTTACACTGGTAGAGTGCAAATAACTTGTAGTGGTGATGCATGTAAACGCTGCCCCTTGCAGATCCAGTACAAAAACCCAGATTGAAACAAACACAGACTAAAGGTCAAATTATTGTTCTAGTCCCTCCCAAGACGTTCTCCTCACTTCCTTCTTTGAGTTTAATTAATAACTGTCAGGTTCATTGGCGCTCTCTACAAGAGAGATCAATTTGAATTAATATGATGACTACATGGACATTGTGGGCATTCATCTAAATTTTTTAAAATGCAGACTCAGACACTGTTTCTGCCCTGAGTCCCCCTGACCATTTCTGGGAGCTTTTCAGTCTCATTTTAGTTTCTATTAAAATGTTTTGCAACTCTGTTACCACGTGAAAAGCCCACAACCGCAGCCAAGGAAACAGACCGACTGCACAAGTTTACAAATCAAAGGGAAGATTTAGTCATGCACAAAGTACTGCTAAATGCACAAAGTTAAAATACTGGGGAAATACATTTTGTGTTAAGCCCTGGCAGGTCTAGCAAGCAGCAGGTGTTAATCACAACGCGATCCGGCTCACGGGGAAGAAGTGCTGCCTGCACACTGCTGTTCTCCCAGCCAGCAGAGGGGGAGAGGCAGCACTTCTTCCCTGCAAGCTGGATCGCGCAGCGAGGCTCAGGGCTTTTCTCTACCCACCCCAGCGGGGAGCCAGCGCTGGTGCTCCAACCGCACAGGGCGGGCCAGGCAGGCAGGAGGGCGAGGTTGCAGCGCCCTGGAAGCTGGCTGCTCTACGGTGGCTTAGGCCACAAACAGAGGGCCCCACCATGGATTGGCGGTTGGGAACCACTGAACTAATAGACAGCCTCTGCCCCAAAGACCTTGCAATTTAAATAGACAAAACAAACAGATCAAAGGAAAGGGATTTAACTAGTTATTGTCATTTATTTGGCTTCCATAGTCTTTCTGAGCAAGACCATTGAATAGAAAGGCCCTTTTCCTGAAGATTAAATATTTGATCAGGGAAATTTGGGTGTTCTGAAATCTTGAGTTCATTGTAATGACTGCATCCTACACTAATAGCTCCAAGCAGCAGGTGCTACCTGGCTGCAGTATTTGTTTTAATAACCATGCAGGAGGGTAATTCATTTCTTTGTGTGTTTGGATTTTATCAGCGAGAGCTTCAGCCTACCAGGCTGGGAAATCTCTTAAGATGTCTATCTGAGTCCCAAGTCTGACTGACTGAGAGGAAAATAAAATTCTCTCAAGGTAGCTTTTGGAGTTAAAGGCAAGTGTACTTTTTCCATAGTGCAGCAGAAGACCCAGATGGCAGAGCAGAATCAGAAGAAGAATTTAGCAGCGTAGATGGGCAAATACTCAGTTTCTATGGCATTTGCTTAGACTTTGAGGTTTGAGGGACAGCATTTTATCTTCTTTTTTAGGTGGAATGGCAGTCAATTTTGTTCAGATCAGCACTATCCTGTAGCAAGGTCAGTCACGGTAAGAGAAGGCAGTGTGGTCAGTGGTTACAGCAAAAGTCTGGATGTTAGGAGAATGGAATTGTGTTCCCAGTTCTGACATTGTCTCATTGTGTTCTCTTGGTTAAGTGTCTTCACTTCTCTGTGCCCCTATTTTCTAGAAAACAGGTGTAATGTTACTTAGCACTTTGCAAAGATTGATTTGAGATTTTCAGCTGAAAGTCATCATAGGAAGTACAAAGTATTCTGTAAATGTCACTTGTCCTTACTCTGACTGGTTGCTCCAGAAGGCTTGACAACAAGCTTTTCCTATTGCGCCCCTCCATTCTCTGCTTTGAAGTGGTTGTTTATTCCTCCTTCATCCTTTTTAATGATATGAGATGTGATCAAGAGGTAGCTAAGACTCGTTACATAACTTGTTGCTAGGATTTCATTTTGGCAGCTCTCCCCTGATATCTGTTTGCATGCTGACTTTCGGGAACGCAGGGTTTTTCTGTTAAGCAGCCAACTCCCAAAGCAGCTAACATTTCCCCCCTGCCACTGTGTTAAAATTCAAAATGGGTTTGAGGAAAGTTATTGCTTATTAAAGTGTAGGATGGATACCTAAACAGCAGGGAGGACACGTGTTCTGCAACCTTCCACCTTAGAGGGTTCTGGTCTAATATAACTCAATCCAGATCTCCAACATGCCTGCTAAAACAGTCCCAAGGGCTCACAAAGCATTGCCGGTGCATCACAGTCCTGATTTACAGCATCCCCTTTTCATATACTCTAGTCGTGAGGCTCCCTACAGCTCTGCCAGAGCAAACAGATTGTCTGCCACACTAATCAGGACATAATTCTCTTTCCCTCTTCCATGCTCGTCCTACTAGTACAGTACTGTGGAAATAAGGGAGGGACTCTTGTTAGAGCTCTGTGAAGATGGACATTTCTGTCCATGGACAGACATCGTGATCCTCAGGGCTCTATTCCCAAGAGCCACTGTGGTCAGTGGAGAGTAGTGTTGCTCCATCGTATCCCTGCGCCTCCAGCTCCTCCTGGCAGCACAGCTGCCCCACCCCTAATCCGCCTTCAGACGTGGCGTCTCCTGGCTGGGGTCGTGCAGCCCCACTGACAGCTGCGCTGGGGGCGGTGCAGATGCGCTGCCAGGAGGAGCTGCTGGTGCTGAGCGCTAGTTCCTAGGTGCGACGGGGTAACGTTCTTTTCTGTTGGCCACAGTAGCTTTTGGGAGCAGAGCCCTGCGGATCATGAGAAAAGTTTGAACCAGAAAAGGTGCCGAAGATGTGCCCGCGGTGCCAAGGGAGAATGTGTCCCAACATTGCCTTTAAGCCTTGTTATCTCTGCAAGGCCCCACGTTGTAGCCCCATCAGCCTGGCTAGAAGGGCTGCATAGGATTCCTGATCAGCCAGCGGAAGTTCTTGCTGAGTGGTAGAAAATTCTTCCCATCTTCTTGAGACTTAGCATGCTGAGTCAAAAGCCTTACACCTGCCAGCCCAGGATTTAAACCTGGCAGCACTGTATCAGCCCGTAGTGCCAGTTTTAGTGGTCACAAAATTGCTTCCTGGCTGCTGCTGTTAGATATGCCATGCAAGCCTAGATTGCAGATGGCAGCACAGTGTCAAACTGGCTGTGTTCAGTGTGTGTGGCCTATGCTTACTGTATTTTGTATATGATATGTGATGAATTTAGCCTGTTATCTGGAACTCATGTTTGATAAGAATCATAAAATATAAGAGAAGGAAGAGGTGCATTAGATCGAGTCTGTTGTTTGCCAGGGAAGGATGTCCTACCCCAGAAGCCAGCCTACTGGATGTTAAAAGTGATGGCAGATCAATTTTAAGCTACAAATTGAGGTTTTGGAAAAAATAACAGATTTGGAGAAGTTAGGCTAGACCAGGGGTTGGCAACTTACGGCATGTGAGCTGATTTTCTGTGGCAGGTGGGGCGGGAGCTCAGCCCCACCCTCCCCTCTCTGCGAAGCAGGGAGCCCTTGTGGCTCCAGCCTCAGTCATGCAGCTGCAGCCTGGCACACCAGTTCCGGCTTACTGGTGGTGGGGAGGGGCAGGAGAGGCGCGCGCACTCATCCCTAGGGTTGGGCTTGCCCGGCCTGGGCATGCAACTCCTGGGAGCTAAGGAGTTAACCACTCCCTGTCTCCCCACTCTACAGGCTCTGCCTCCTGCTTCAAGAGGGGGCAGGGCTGGGCCTGCTCTGCAGATGGGGCTGGCTGGCGGCCTGTCCCATGTGGGGTGCTGGGGGCCGGGATGAGCTGCAGCCTGCAGGTGAGGGGCGAGTCCTGGACAAAGGGCTGGGCCGGGCAGGGAAGTGACTCTGTCCCCCTCCCTCCCTTGGCCCCTCATGGCCCCAGCACTGCTCCCAGGGGTTGCAAGTCCCAGTGCTGCTGCCCTGCTGGTGAGTGCGCTGAGGGGAACAGGGATGTGGGCGTATGGGGTGTGTGTGTGTGTGAAGGAGGATGTGCGGGGAGGATAGGAGGGAGCAGAGGCTGTACTGCAGGGGGATAGGGTGATGCGAGGGGATCAGGCTGTAAGGGGGGATCGTGGGGCTCAGGGGAGCGAGGCTGGAACAGAGGGAAGATGTGAGGGTGGGGATACATGTTTCCTTTGCAGAAGCTGCACTTTCCTTTACTCCCCATTCTTTTGCCTCCCTTCCCACCCCATCACAGCAGGATACTCTTTGCACCTTATCATTGTGTGTGAATGAGAATTTCAGTCCATTTGCACAATAATCAACCAGCCACAAGGGTTTTGAAGTGCAACTATTTGGCTGCATTCTCACCCTCCCAACTTTTCTGCAGTACTCCCTCAAACTTCTCCTGTCCCCAGAGTCCCTCTTGTATCCCCACCCCACACCTTCTTCTGCTGCCAAACTCCCTTCCAGACCCTGCCCTCCTCACCCCCCATCCCTATCCAACTCATTGGCAACCCTGTCCCGCACACTGTACACCTCATTTTTGTCCCCACCCAAGAGCCTAACGGCGTACCCAAAATCCACTAACCCTGGAACCCCAGAAAAGTAAATCTGGCCAGTGGGAAGCCCTGAACCTCAGTCCTCTCTGTTCCTTTCCCTCGCCCAGTGGGGCCAGAAGAGTGAGGTGTCTCAGTTGGGGGCCACATCAATGAGGGTGAGGGTTTTTGTTTGTTTGTTTTTCTTTGCTTCTCACTTGTGTGGCTCCCATCTGATTTTTCTGTGGGTCAGTGGCCACCAACCCAAAAAAAGTTCCCCACCCCTGCCATAAATAAAGATAATATTGAAACCTTTTGTATTGGACATAAATTAATATTTTACTTTATTTAAAATGAAGTTTGATAAACTAACATGAGAGAGTTAAAATGTTTAGTCTGTTTAATAATTTAAATTAAACCGTTCTCTCTAGCTGCAGCACTAGCAAAATGGCTTGGGTGTAATTAATGGTGAGTTACCATTAGCAATCCATGGAAAGGTTTGCATTGAGCCAGGTGGTCCACGGGGTGCACTTGCCCGCTACTGGGAGACTGGCACGGCCCAGAGCAGGAGGGATAAATCTTGGTACGCCCACTTTGGAAAGGTTGCTGACCCCTTGGCTAGTCCCTTAAGTTTAATAAAATATCTAGTGAAACAGACTTGGTTTCTTTTTGTTGCATTTAAATGTTGTGTTTGGAACCTTAATGTTGCAACTTTCTTCTGGTGCCTGAGACTAAAAAATGAAAATGATTAGAGATGGCTGATTTGATAGAAATATATTGGGTTACATTGTCCAGGCTTTGTTCGGAGTGCAAGCTAAACAAATGGCATCAATTATGTAAAGTATATATAGAATTTTAATATTTTGTTCTAATAATCTGAAGTGCCAGCAGCAGAGAGAATGCAATTTTTATCGTGTGCTTTCAGACCTGACGCAATCATTGATAAGCTGTCATTTTGTATGCAATTTAAAGAGTCAAACCTCATTTTTCTCAAGCCACATTTATACCAGTTCTTGAAGCCTGAGTGTCCTCCTTCCTAGCCAGCAGATGGAGACAGGAAAATTTGAAAGGGTGTCAATCTATGGTAATTGATTCTTCCAAAGCAATAATTGCCCCTAAAACTAATTAACTACAATTTGGAACCAAAACACAAAACATAACAAACCTGGCAAGCAATAACACCGGTGGAAGTAATTGGATGAAAATGTTAACTTTCTCAATGTTGTAACCATGTTGGTCCCAAGAGATTAGAGACCAAGGTGGGTGAGGTAATATCTTTTATTGGATTAACTTCTATTGAAGGCTCCTGTCTTTCACCAACAGAAGTTGGTCTAATAAAAGATACTGCACCTCCATCCACCTTGTCTAACTTTCTAGTTGTTTTTTTTTATTAGTTCTGATAGTTGGGACACTTCTGAAGCAGTAGACTTTTTTGTTTTAAAGGGAGGGTTTCACTTCTTATTGCCCCCTCCTGGTGTCTCTTACCAACAGTAGATAATCTCTTGTGGAATGTTACTGTTTAAATGAAGGTATATTGTCAAGAGATGCTCACTTGTGCGTTGTAGGAAAAGTGTGTCCCTGGAGTTACAAATATATTCATCGCAATAATTACTTGTGTGTTTATTTTGATGCAAAAATCACGTTTTTATTTTAAAAAATGAATGAACTTGAATGTGCTGACAGAGTTGCTTATGGAATTTTTTAAATCTTCCATAAAGATCATCAAATATTTTGAACTTCCAGTTATGTTGCTTATTCCTTATGCTCTTTCAGTGATGTTCAACTGATATCCTTAAACCTTTTGTAATAGATTCTCCTGAATCCCAAAAGCTTGCACTAACATGAGATGTTAAAGTGGCATAGTTTATCCTGTGTCCCCACTGAGTCCTGTGGTAAGATGAGGGCCTGAAACAAAAGCCCATGTAGCACAGGCCTTGTTTGAGGCCTAGCTAACAATGGACAACACTTGGCTAATATAAAGCAAAGCTAAGCTGGGAGCAAGAGGCAGGCCTCTGCTCACAGAATTTGGCATGAACAAGGCTGTTTGTGTAAAACACTAACTGGTAATAGGCCCAGGTGTAGAACCATAATTGGTACTAGGTACCAACTGTAAAACAGTAATTGGTACTGGTCATAACTTGAAAGCACATGGCAGCACCAGCTCATTAAAAAAGATGGTACCCACCTTCCCCACCGATACAGTCTCAGGTTCAGGAATGGGTCTAAAATGACAGCATAATGGATAGAGATTATCTAATCAAACCACGAGTTACAGGGTGATGGGTGGCAACCTGACACGTCAGGAGTTGATGTGTAACTTGTTTGTACCTGTGTATAAAGTGTTGTCTTGGGGGAACAGTCTTTGAATGACCTAGGGGGTAGTGGGATCTCCCACTGATTATGTCATTCCATTGTTACGGGGTACATGTGTGTAGTGGTTCGGTAGAGTCTACTGACAGCTATTACTGTACTTCGCTTAACATTAAACCTGGCCTGGCACCTTCACTCTTTATCTGATTTGTGGTCTTTGGGGTCTCTCTTGAAGTCTGCTGTGTTAACTAATTGCACAAGTCAACACAGCGCACATCATTTAGCACACACGTAAGCAGCCTTCTGGTTATCATCACTGAGGGAGCAGGAACCTATTGGGAGACCCTGCCTGACTACAAGTCCTAGCTACTATCAGCTAGGAATCTTGCACATTTTGTACTTTATCAAAGTATAAATAATTGGTTTGATGCTATTTCCCCGACTCTCTCATTAAAAGGCAGATCAGGAGCGGCGCAGAGAAATTTCCTTACTAGATGACATTTAATCGCAATGTCCGATCGTTTGGGGCAAATAACCAAGGGAAAGGATGGGAAAAGCAAGTACTCAACTCTCAGCCTGTTTGATAAGTATAAAGGAAAGTCAATAGAAGCTATCAGAACTACAGGTAAGCAATGCCACAGACAAGCTAGTGAAGGCTTCCCTTGTAAGGGATGTGTTTACTACTGTGTTAACTTAGTTGATTGGCATTTGGATGTGAGCAGCCACATTTACTATGTACTCACTGGTACTGTATACCCCTATGTATGTCATAAGAACATAAGAACATAAGAACAGCCGTACCGGGTCAGACCAAAGGTCCATCTAGCCCAGTATCCTGTCTGCCGACAGTGGCCAGCACCAGGTGCCCCAGAGGGGGTGGACCGAAGACAATGATCAAGCGCTTTGTCTCCCGCCATCCCTCTCCAGCCTCTGTCAAACAGAGGCCAAGGACACCATTTTATCCCTGGCTAATAGCCTTTTATGGACCTAACCTCCATGAAATTATCTAGCTTCTCTTTAAACTCTGTTATAGTCCTAGCCTTCACAGCCTCCTCTGGCAAGGAGTTCCACATGCTGACTAGGAGTTCTGAGGACTTACCCCCTGGTTCTTTGCTGAAGTAAACTGCTGCATTCTGATTGTTACCTGTAAGATACAGGAAGCAATTATCCCACTCAGCTCAGTGCTGATGAGGCCTCAGTTGGAATATTTTATCTGGTTTTGTGCACCACCCTTTAAAAAAGATGTGAATGAAGATGGGGAGTCCAGAAGAGAGCAACAAAAATAGTAAAAGGTATAGAATACCTGACCCAGGAGGAAAGGTTAAAAAAAATCTGTTTATGTTTAGTCTTGAATAAAGAAGCCTGAAGGGGGACTTGATGATAATCTTCACATATGTTAAGGGCTGTTATAAAGAGGATGGTGATGAATTGCTCTTCATGTCCCCTGAAGGTAGGCCAAGAAATAATTGGCTTAATATACAGCAAGGGAAGTTTAAATCAGGTATTAGGAAAACTTTCTAACTCAAGGGCTGTGTCTACATTGGTGCGATCTTGCGCAAAAACAGCCGCTTTTTCGCAAAAACTTGCTGCCTGTCTACACTGGCTGCGAGTTCTTGCGCAAGAACACTGACATTCTACTGTATAAAATCAGGGCTTCTTGCGCAAGAACTATGATGCTCCCGCTCAGGAATAAGCCCTCTTGTGCAAGAGTTCTTCCAGAAGAGGCCAGTGTAGACAGGCAACATGAATTTCTTGCTCAAGAAAGCCCTATGGTTAAAATGGCCATCAGAGCTTTCTTGCGCAAGAGAGCATCTACACTGGCATGGATGCTCTTGCGCAAAAGCACATCTCTTGCAGAAAAGCACATGCCAGTGTAGACGCTCTCTTGTGCAACTACTTTAACGCAAGAACTCTTGCGCTAAAGAGTTTTTGCGCAAGATCACGCCAGTGTAGATGTAGCCAAGGATAGGTAAGTTCTGGAATAGGTTACCAATGGAAGTTGTGGAATCCCTGTCATTGGAGATTTTCTAAAACTGGTTAACCAAACACCTGTCAAGAATGGTCTGAGTAAACTTAATCCTGCCTGAGTACAGGGGGTGGGGACTAAATGATGTTTTGAGGTCTCTTCTAGTCCTATAGTTTTTGGTTCTTTTCCAGTAAATTAGGGGAGAACTTGTCTGTCTTTGGGCACATGGCAATTGACGTTCAGCACTCAAGCAGTTTTGCCTGTGTCCTCACTACTAAGTGAACAGATTATCACTTTGATTAAAAGCCTCCCTCAGATTTTAGACTATGCCCCAGAACAGCTAGCTTGGGTGTAAAGCAGGGGTGGGCAAAGGGGCCTCCGCAGGGTGGATCCGGCCTGCCAAGCCCGCAGATGCCCTGTTGCTCCCTGATTGGCCTGGGGGCGGGCAGAGCGAGCAAAGTCTCTTGCTTCCTGCCCCTGCCCTGCAAGGGGCGCATGGCACTTAGAGTGGACTGGTCCACTCTAGCTCTGCGCGCCCGTTGAAGGGCGGGGGCAGAGAACAAGAGACTTCCCATGCTCCCCCTGCCCTGGGAGTGGGGGAGCGGCAGGACGTCTGCGTGCTGGATCTACCCTGCGGAGGCCCCTTTACCGACCCCTGCTGTACACCCAAGCTAGCTGTCCTGGGGCAAAGACTAAAATCTGAGAGAGGCTTTTAATTGACCAGGGGTTGGGGGAAGCCCGCAAAGTCTCCTCCTGCCACCAGGAGCAGGGTGCCTAGAGGGAACCACCAGCTGTTCAGAACAGCTGGCAGTTCTCTCTAAGTGGAGGAGGGCGGGGCAAAGACTTCATGTGCTCCCCCACTCCCGGGCCAATCAGGGTCTGTGGGCAGGGGAGCATGGAAGTGTCCTGGCCCTGCCCCCTTCCATCCGAGGCCCTGCCCCTTCCCCCCTCTATCTAAAATTATTGCCCACCCCTGGGGTAAAGCAAATTAAACTTTGGCCAGACATATTTGTTTGTGTATTGAAGCTGGGTTAGGAGCCTAGGTGAACTCTGCAGTGAAAACATACCAGGAGGGGGATACTGAGGTCATAAAACTGAAACTAATAGGCTGGGTTTATTCTGAGCTCTAACATAGCTCACAGTGGTTAGCATAGAGGGGACTTGGATCCAGGACTTCTGGATTCTATTTCTAGTGCTACAGGTGTGCGGCCTTGGACAAGCCACTCCAACTCCTCTGTGCCTTTACCTACCATAAAATGGAGATAATTCTATTTGATGATGAGACATAATGTGCTGTTTAGAAAGCACTGTGAGATCCTACAGAAAGACAGGTTCAGTCCCAGCAAAGTTAACTGAGCCCTTCTTTCTGCTGGAGAAGATAAACTTGATGATTTATGTGGTTTTCTAGGTGACGCTTTGAACTTGGACTTTAAATAAGACCCAAGGCTTTGTCTGATATGCATGGCTACTGACAATCCCAGGACCCTTTCCATAAGAGGGGGGGTTTTGCCTCTGTCCTTGGCCAAAATGGTCCTGTCTTCTAACTGTTGTGTTTGGGCTACCTACCAGGTGATTGTTAGTTCATCACTAACTAACAGGTGACAGCATTGCAGTGGCTCTTTTGGAGGGTAGATTCTGTATAAACATGAAGTACTAATATAAAGATGCAAATTAACATTGCTGTTGCAGTGTGATTCTGCAGGTTAGGGTCAGGTTCTACCACTCTTACTCTCTTAAGTAAGTCCCATTGAAACCAGTGGAACTCTTTGAGGGGTAAGGTGCTATTAGAGATAAATGAGGGTGGCAGAATCTAGCCCTTAATGACTTGCTGGCCCTCTCACCAGTTATTCCTAGACATGGCTTACAGAGTCTCGGGAAAGTTGCTGCTGCCCGGCGCATGCCACCTCCTGCAAACTTGCCAAGCTTGAAGTCTGAGAACAAAGGAAACGACCCCAACATCATTATAGTACCCAAGGACGGTACAGGATGGGCAAACAAGCAGGATCAGCCAGACCAAAAGAGGTAAGCGGAGCAATTCTTACGCTAAATCCTCACAATCATGAAACAGAAATTATACTCCATCATGCTGAACGTTCTCTTTGGGCTTTATTAGTGACCTCTACTGGGTGTTATTGATTACTATGTAGGTCTAAGAATACTATTGGACTACAAGATCCAGACAGCTCTTTGTGGATACAGAATTGGTACAGGTCCTCCCCAAGTTACAAACATCTGACTTATAAATGTCCGCACATAGAAACAGAAGCTCACCTGCAGTTCAGGGAGCAGGCAAGAGGCACAGGAGGTGATGAGCAGCGCATCTGCTGGCGGGAGGACTCCAGAGGAGCAGGGGGTGGTAGCACAGCCAGCCACTGGAAAGAAGCAGTGCTTTGAAGGGGAAACCACAGCTTCTCTCCAGCTGCCGACTACACAGCTGTCACTGCTCCTCCAGAGTCCTCTGCTCTGTGCTTGTGTCACTTGCCTCCTGGCAAGTGGGAGCTGGATGCAGCCCACGGGTGTGGGGGGATGCCCACAAGTCCCCTTGAGAATCTCCTCCTTGCTCTTCATGTTCCTCTAATTAAACCTGCCTTGCCTCAAGCACCAGCAGTCAAGGTTAAATAACAAAGTATTTCTATTAGTTTTCATTATATATTTGCATTTCAGCTACGTTATGGGTTAAATGGCTTTTGTGGCCTGCCTGAGACCCTAACTACCATTTATAACATTGTTTCTATGGGAAAACGTGTTCCAAGTTCTAAACAACTGATTTAAAAACAAACTTTTGGAACACAACCTGTTCGTAAGTTGGGGACTTCCTGTATACGCATCTGATCTGTAAGCATGGCTCATGAACGTAAAGCGGAAAGCGATAGATTTCCAGGGTTCTGGAGATCCAATCTCTTTAGTCATATCTTTCAGCAGAAAGCACGATGTGTGCCCAAGCTTTGTATGAGGGCTCACTGTATTGATAGAGTTGATTGTCACCTTTATCCCATCTGATCTCAGTTGGTCTGTTGTCTTTTCCCAGTTCCAGTGCGACGGCTGCACAGCCGCAGGAGTCGCTGCCGCAGCAGGGTTTGCAGAAATCTGTCTCCAATTTACAGAAGCCGACACAGTCAATCAGTCAAGAGGTAGGTGCAGGTGATACCTGATGACTTATTCAATTTGCCCCATGCCCATAGATTCTAAAGACTGACCAACCATAGTTCATTATAGCAGCTCCCTTGTTATCAGTTCTGTTAACAATAGTCTAGCTTGACTCCAAGTTACTGTGCCACTGGAATGTTCTGCTGCTGTTACATTATCAATGTAAGTATATTTCTGTTTACCTTACAAATCTATAGGAAGAGTCTGTTTTAAAGAAGCCTTATTGAGGGCGCAGCAACAAACCATCCCAGAGTGCAGAAAAAATAGCAAATATGGCAGGTAACCAACTTGGCTTAATAGAGAAGTCTTTGGTGAGCTTAAACACAGGAAGGAAGCTTATAAGAAGTGGAAACTTGGACAGATGGCTAGGGAAGAGTATAAATATATTGCTCGAGCATGCAGGAGTGCAATCAAGAAGGCCAAAGTGCAGTTGGAGTTTCAGCTATCCAGGGACATGAAGGATAACAAGAAGGGTTTCTGCAGGTATGTTAGCAACAAGGAGGTCAGGAAAAAATGGGACCCTTATTCAATGGGGAAGGCATCCTAATGACAGATTATGTGGGGAAAATCTGAAGTACTCAATGTTTTGGGTTTTTTTTGCCTTGGTCTTCATAGACAAGGTCAGCTGCCAGATTGCTGCACTGAGGCAGCACAGTATGAGGCAGAGATGAGCAGTCCCCATTGGTGAAAGAACAGATTAAGGACTTTTTAGAAAAGTTGGACATACACAAGTCCTAAGGGCCAGATATAATGCATCCGAGGGTGCTGAGAGGGTAGGTTGATGTGTTTGCAGAGCCATTGGCCGTTATCTTTGAAAACTTGTGGTGATCAGGGGTGGTCCTGGGTGATTGGAAAAAGGCAAATATAGTGGTCATCTTTAAAAAAAGGAAGAAGAATAGAGGGAACTACAGGCCAGTCATCCTCACCTCAGTCTCTGGAAAAATCATGGAGCAGGTCCTCAAGGAATCCATTTTGAAACAATTGGAGAAGAGAAGGGTGATCAGGAACAGTTGACATGGATTCACCAAGAGCAAGTCATGCCTGACCAACCTAATTGCCTTCTATGATGAGAGAATGGCTGTGTAGATATGGGGAAAGCAGTAGCCATGACTTGACTTTAGCAAGCCTATTCAATCCCCTGCAGTATTCTTGCCAGCAAGTAAAAGTATGGTTTGGATTATAAAGAGGATAGTAAGCTGGCTAGATTGTTGGGCTCAATGGGTAGTGATCAATGGCTCAATATCTAATTGGCAGCCAATATCAAGCAGAGTGCCCAACAGATCAATCCTGAGACCAGTTTTGTTCAACGTCTTCATTAACCATAGATGGTGGGATGGATTGCAACCTCAGCAAGTTCATGGATGACATTAAGCTGGGGGAGATACGCTGGAGGGTAAGGAGAGGGTGAGAAATCTGATGAGGTTCAACAAGGATAAGTGCAGGAAGAACCCATGCGCTGCTACAAGCTGGGAACCGACTGGCTAAATGGTAGTTCTGGGGAATTACAGTGGATTAAATGAGTCAATAGTGTGCCATTGTTGCCAAGAAGGCTAATTCCACATTGGGCTGCCTTAGTAGCAGCATTTCCAGCAGATTGAGGGAAGTGATTATTTCCTTCTATTTGGCATTGGTGAGGCCAGTTTTGGGTCCCCCACTACAGAAAGGATGTAGATAAATTGGAGAAAGTCCAGCAGAGGGCAGCAGAAATGATTGGGGGCTGGGACACATGACTTATGACAAGAATCTGAGGGAGAACTGGTCTGCAGAAGAGAAGAGTGAGGGGGGATTTGATAGCAGCCTTTAACTAACTGAAGGTGCGTTCCAAAGGTGATGGAGCTGGGCTATTCTCAGTAGTGGCAGATGACAGAACGAGGGACAATGGTCTCAAGTTGCAGTGGGGGAGGTCTGGGTTGTATATTAGGACAAACTATTTCACTAGGAGGGTTGTGAAGCACTGGGAGGTAGTGGAATCTCCATCTTTAGAGGTTTGACAAAGTCCTAGCTGGGATGATTTAGTTAGGGTTGGTTCTGCTTTGAGCAGGGGTTGGACTAGATGACCTCCTGAGGTCTCTTCCAACCCTAACCTATAATTCTGTGGAGCCTAGGGAAAATGGCTGAAACAGGGAGAGCTTGATCTGCATTTGTTAAGCCACTTTATTTTGAATCTCATTGAAAGGTATTTCGGTGACAGCAGATCCAGTTGCTACTTTTAGCCAAAAGTTTCATGTGATAAGAAGAGATCTGCTTGCACATGACAAACAGCTAACCTCAGGCCTGAAAAATCCCCTGACAAGTGAGATGTTTCCCCTCCTAGTGAGCTTTCAGATCCAACCCATCTATTCCTGCAGAATTTATGTGCTTTTACTGTAACTTAAAAATTCCAAACCTGTGAGATGTTTAGAAAGTCAGGGCTTCAGGGAGGTTGTTAGGTGTATATGAGAGTGAAATTCTCCAAGCATCAGAGGTAGTGTGGAAAAAGCCTGAAAGATGAGTGGAAAAATGTATGGAAAAAGTGGGAGAGAAGGGAGGCTTTGTTAGATTGAAGCGAGCAAGAGGAACAGGCAGAGGAAATAGATAGGGAAGCCAGTGAAAGTATCCAAAGCAGAAGATATCAGAGTTGGAGTGAGGAAGAGGATTTTAACTGCAGCATTTTGGATTGAGGGAGTTACAGAGAGGAGATGATCATGGCCTCAGCTAGAGGGCTGAGGCATTAGCAGGATCTGGTAACATCTGGAGGGTACAAAGATCTGACTACAATAGCAATTCTCCTGCTTTACTTTCACCTATAAGGTGAGGAACTCTTATGAGGATCTCCTGGTCTTTTCCTTTTTACAGAGTACAAATTCAGTGCCAGGTGGACCAAAGTCATGGGCACAGCTGAATGGAAAGCCAGCAGGACGAGAAGGTGGTGAGTATGATTATGAATAATGGAGCAGTGTGCATGCACACAGCTTTATAAACACACAGAATGAGGTCTTTCCATGATGCACTCCTAGTTTAAAGTCTTGTCTAGACATAGATAAACTTGCAGTAGTATAACTACAATGAGGTAATTACAGTCTGTGCTGCTAACGGCATCTGTTTGACTGAGGAGTCTGAAACCAAGGTAACATTTTGAGTAGAGAAATTAATTCCTTAAATTGAGATCTCAGTCTGACTGGTAATATGACTCTTTTTATATTGGATGTATGTTCTAGTTACCATTAATATTGGTATTTAAGGCTCAGAAAGAATGGCAGTAGCTTGAGGCACTGAGCTTTTAGCAGACCAGTAGCCTCTGGATCTTCAAATGAAATTGCAGAGCGTCAACAGAATTAAATAGTTTTAGAAGCAAAAATAGATTTAACGATCTTATGAAAGCTTTCTCAAAGCTCAGTCTTCAGGCAAATGTAAGCTTCTGCTTTGAAGTGACTACCGGCACAAATATGTATTTAACCACTGTATTTTTTTAATTGCCACTTTCTGTGAGATTGTTGCCGTATGGACTCCATCTAAGGTAGGTTTTAAATCTGTGAGCCAAATTAGCATCTTGTGCAGAGCGGTGGTCAAATATTGCCCTGTAAGAAAGTGCTAATGTGCTTTGAGAACTCAATGTAGATCAGGCCATTGTTAAGGTACAGTACATAAACCTGAGGAAAGAGCTACGTGCAGGGCTAAGAAGAGCTTAATTAGAGGATAATTGAATCATAGAATCACAGAAATCAGGCTACAAAGACTTATTAGGTCATCTTGCCTCTGCACCTGTTCTGCAACTGCTTTGAGCAATTGCATTTATAGTCTAGTTAAAGCAACAGCTTCTAGAGTTAACAACAGGGATTGAGATCTTTGCTTTTTCTGTTCACTTATTTTAGTTACTGTGTTTTCCTTAAAGATAACATTTTTGTTGAAGCTTTGGGGAAAGGGGAGACTTTTAAATTTGCTATAATGTAATAGGGTATGTGTGGTATGGATTGGGGTATGAATGTTGAGACTGGATGTATTTCCTGTCCAAAGGGACCTTCAGGGAAGGATGTTTACGCTGCATTGGACTTTTCCCAGTGGAGTGCATGCTGGGGAATTAGGCTCCTTGCTGTGGATATTAGCACGCAAATAATTCTTCTGTTGTGCAACAGTATCTGTTTGGGGAAAGCTTGCCTCTTCTCTTCCTCCTCCCCCCTGAATCATAATGTAAATCTTTCCTGAAAGGTGCTAGTCAACCTTAACTGTTCATGCTATTAGCATACTCACACAGATCAGTGCAATAATGCAATACAACTCTGGTAGCATAAATGTTTGAGATACGGCACATCTCATGTATTTTAAGATAAACTTTGCCAAATGTTTGTTTGAAAATGCTACATATAGTACTAACTTTTAAACTGGGAACCTGTTCTCAGCTATGGGATAAAGAACCGCGATTTTGACCATGTAAGATCCTGTGCTTATCTATGAACATATTACAGAGTAACATTTCTAAACAGTCTGTCTGGAATTTAAAGGGGCACTGTTATGCTCTCAATTTTGGTAGTCTGTAAATGTTTTTAATAGGGTTTTTTTGTTGTGCTTTTACAAAATGTGATAGAAATATTTTTATTTAAAATAATTTTTAAGAAAATGCTAGGGTGGGTTTTATTTTTTATAATTGACTATCCTCTCTGTTGGTGGAGACACAACAGCGCTGAACTAGTTCCAGGAACATGAAACTGACTATATAGACCAATTCTACTTTACTTTCCAGAGCAGAAATGGCAAAGATCTTCTGGTGTGTTTAACAACTGCAGATGGGGTGTGTAGCATACAGTTTTGAAATGGGCTTTTTATTTGGACAGTGCCCCTTTAGTGCAAGGAAACAGTTTATCAAAACATAGCACACTCTGCTCAACAGGCTCACTGATTTCTGTGCATTATTTATAAAATTACTTTCTGATAAAGTGGTTTTTAATATTGTGTACAGTTGTACTGCTGGCAGTTTTCTTTTACTCAGTGTCATCTTGCCAGTGGGTTTCCGATGAACTGCGATTCACTGTTTTCCACTCACCCATTGCACCTTTATAAGCAAGAAAACACATCTTAGAGTTGCATTTTATGATCGTTAGAAACTCAGCCGGGCAACTCTCCAGTAAGAACATCTGACTCTGGCCAGATTGGGTCAGTGATCAGTATCTTAATGCTGTGAAGGAGGGCAATATATATATCACGATGTAACACTTAATGCTTATTTATAACCTCTCACTGAGAGCATTTGCAGGGAGCATAACAACGTAATTGTCTCCATAGACAAATAACAAAAGTTGGAGGAATCTGAATATAAATGTTGAGTGCTTCATAGCATTTCTGAAGCGAATTTGCAGAATTTTCCTTACAGTTCAGTGTGAATAAATGTATGGTACAAAAATAATTAGGAACTGCAGAACTTTAATTAGGTTTGTTGAACACAGGAATTTAAATGAAACCCTTTCATTAATAGTTGCTAGGTAATTTGGTATGGACATGAGCTGTCATGTTAGTGACATACCTGGCTGTGGCTAACTTGTTAGCAAATGCTAACACAGGCAGTAATTTGTGTTTGAATGTGCTAGAAGCAGAGATTTTTAGGAGGGAAAACATTTGTGCTGTGTTTCCAAGGTGATCACAAACACGGCAGAGCTGTTGCAGGATGGAGAAGCCTTGTCCTATCTGAGTTGTGTTCTTGTTTCTTCAACAGGTTCAAGGGCCTCAAGCCGACTGTTATCCTTCTCTCCCGAGGAATTTCCGACGCTGAAAGCAGCTGGCGAGCAGGACAAGGTTGGCAAAGAAAAGGGCGCCTTAGATCTGTCGTATGGGCCAGGACCAAGCCTCCGCCCCCAGAGTAAGTAAATGGCAGCATGTTGCTTTCCTGCCAGCCAGCCACAGCCCATTAGATCACTTTTTAAGGAGAAATGACCATCAGGCCAGTCTGCGGTAGTTCCAAATGCTTCCCCTCCCATGTTGTCTGTCACTCCTACAAGCCTCCCTGCTGTGCTTGGCTCAGAAAATAATTATAGAATCTAGGGGCTGAAATTGGGTACCAGAGCTCTGCAGGACAGGCAGCTAAATAGTTACTATCGTCTGCTTCATAATTACTTTAAAATTGCTCTGTGTGTGAGGGAAGAAGCTTATGTTGGGCAGTGGGACGCAAATGAAATGTTTGTTTTTGTCTGTAATGAACATTTGTCCATCGCATGAATTATAACTTAACTGTGTTCAGGCAGTACTTTTGGTAAGAAATACCTACTATTGGGATAGCATAGATGGTGTAGATCAGTATTTGGGCTCATTGACAGCAGGAGTGTGTGCACCACTGCTGCAGCGATTTCTTAGTAGGGCTGTCAAGGTGTAGTCAAGTACACGATTAACCAGTAAGCCTAGGCTTATCGGTTAATCTTACCGACTACATGCACCCCTTCTCCCGTTGCCTCTGTATCAGAGGCAGCAAGGGCGGGCCGGGGGAGGAAGAAGCTGGCTCCCCATGAGCACCGGATCCACAGAGCCCCCCCCCTCCCCTCCCAAAGCTCTGCTGCCTCTGATATAGAGGCAGCAGTGAGGAGGATGGGGAGTAGGTGGGAGCCGGTACGCACGGGAAGTCAGCTTTCAAGCCAGCTCCCAGTGAATATCAACTCATGCAAACTCCCCCCCCCCGCACTGCTAGCTCTATCAGAGGTAGTGGGTGGGGGGGTGGAGGGGAGGCTGCCGTGGTTGGGCCCAAGCTCACTGTGGACAGAGGCTGCTCCATGGGATGCTGCCACCCCACGCTGCTGCCTCTGTATCAGAGGCAGCAGCGTGGGGTGGCAGATGGGAGCCAGTCTGTGCAGGGAGCTGGTTTTTAAACCTGCTCCCCTCGTGTACTGGCTCTCGCCTGCCACTCCGCACTGCTGCCTCTGATAAAAAGGCAGCAGTGTACGGTAGCCGGGGGCTCCCTGGGAGTAGGGCCAGGAGTGTACTGGCTGCCAGTCCCGCCCCCCAGGGACTATCAAATAGTCGTGTAACCAATAATATTTTGTGCAATTACACGACTATTCAATCAATCACTATCTAGCATTCCTATTTCTTAATAACAGTGTGCATGTGTAAGCTTGCACAGCCACTGCTGCAGCCATTTCTTAGTAACAGTTCTTGGTACAGAACTCAGCCTCTTTTATGAAATGCCTCTGTACATTATCCATTGTTCTTTGATTTGTGCCATCTCATCTCAGATTCTATTAACGTAGCCATCAGGTTATTCTGGCCCCAGAAACTCTTTGCTTGATGACCTTCTATATATGCCCCCCAACACTTTACATATGTATTATTCATTTTCAGATGTCACAAGTTGGAGGGAGGGCGGTGGGAGGAACATTACCTCTGCCACATCTCTGACCGCCTCCCCTCCTGAGCCGGGCAGCAAGACCTCTAGCACAGGAGATGGAGCCCCCTCCTCAGTGAATACCAGCGATCCTAAGGAGCCCTCTCTCCGCCCGGCTCAACCTATCCGTAAAGGGGCTTCACAGTTCATGGGAAATGCGTACCATCCGCCTACGTACCATGACATGCTACCTGCTTTTGTAAGTCAATCCACTCTCAAAGCTGCGTGCGTGCGTCCCTTTCTCCCCATCCAAAGGAATAATAGTTTGTGAGGGGGCAAAATGTTAAGTTTGACTCTACTAGCAAAGGCACTACATTTCCGGACTCCCCCCTCCAAACCCTCCTACATATTGCTCTGGGGGACAGCGGAGATATCGTCCCTTTTTTTTTTCTTTCTATTCCCATCTTCTACATTTGTCCTCAGTAGCCAACATTAATGCGTTAATCCCCTCAGAAAGCTGGTGCATCCATTGAAAAGCATAGTTACTTCTCACCTTGCACCATAAAGAACAGTGTCCACAATGACACCATGCCTGTCTAATCAGCTAAATCTGAAATGTTCTCCCTCCCTTCCTAACCTCAGCACTAAAATGCCCTTGTAATATAGTCTGGATATTTTTTTTTCTCGGCAAAGAAAAACTATCATGTTTATCATTGTTCCGTTTCAGATGTGTCCACAGCAGCCATCTGAGGTCCCTGCATCACTGGACCGTGGGTCTTTTCCTCTTCCTCAGCTTCGACTTGAGCCCCGTGTCCCTTTCAGACAATACCAGATGAATGACCAAGATGGGTAAGGCCTCCAGGACTACCTAACTTGCAGAGGACAGATAATATAGGACAAGATCTTTATTTTATGCAAGAATCTTATGACTGAGACAGCCTGGTGAATAAAGCTGCAAGCCTGGCTTCATTTAAAGCCTCAGTGTCCTGCTTCCTCTATAGCAGGGTCTGTGAATGTTGCAGAGAGGCAGGAAGCTAAGTTAGAAGGTGAGGGAGTCCTGCACATTGGTCAAGGAGCAGAAGGACTTCCAAAAGAATCCTGTCCAGTCCTAGGTCAACAGGCTGGTGTCTATGAGCTGTAGGCTTTAGGGAGGCTCAATAATAAACAAGGAGGGAGGGGAGGAGAGGATTTCAAGGGTAATAATCATTGTTTGTAGGCTCACTGCCTAAGCATGTGACACACAAAGTAGGTTAAACTTCTATGCTGTTATGAACTGGGGGCATGTGGATTTCCTGTGCTTTCCATCCTCCCCTTTTAACTGGTGTTGCAGCTGTATCTTTTTGTCTCACCACATAGAAAAGAGAATAGACCTGGGGCAGCTCGTCCAGCTCGTCCAGTTCGGCAGCAAGGAGAGCGGGCTCCCCGGCCCACCATTATCAATGCAGAAAACTTGAAGGAACTGGATGAATTAGACAATGATGCAGATGATGGTTGGGCAGGTAAAGTACCATTCTCCTCCCGCTTCAAGCAAGCAGTAACTACTCAGGGAGTGAAGAGAATGAATTGCCAACCCCTTCATCCCCAAAGAGAGAGACTAGTTTGGTAGCTCATTCCCATGCTCCCCTTCCCTTCCCACAAAAGAGGATGGTATTCTCTGCAATGTGGCAGCTATGGGTGGTGTAAGTGATGCTACAATAGCTCCTTCTGGTTCTCCCTTCGTGCTGTGCTCAAGGAACTGGATCTGAGGACTCTCAGGCTTGATAATGACATGTAGCTGAAAGAGAGCAGCTGGTGCTGATCTGGGAAGAGACTGAGTCAAAGTTAGCCCCAAATTGTCAAGAGTCCAATCATCTCAATGCATGCAGCTGAAGTCTAGCTAGGCATGACCCCATGCACGGAAACTTCATCTCAATTTGCTTCCTCCCTATCAGGAATGCATGCAACCAGTCTTCTGAAAACTGTCCTGCTGTTGAGATGTGTGGTCAAGACATACGCTACTTGTTTTCAATAATCCTCTTAATGATGCTGTGCCTGAACCCTGTGTTTTTCTAAATTGTCCCATTTATGTCTATAGAGTGGTGCGGCTCCAGATGCTTCTCAGTTTGTTAGAGGGTCCTCTTTCCTTCCTTTGATGTATCCTTCCTTCACTCCCGCCCCACAGGCATACACGATGAAGTGGATTACTCTGAGAAACTGAAGTTTAGCGAAGATGAGGAAGAAGAAGATGCTCTTAAAGATGGAAGACAGAAATGGTAAGAGGTGACTGTCTGGTCTTCTATTGGTGCTCTGTTCATACCTCTGGATATCATGAGCTATTTAGAATGTGTTCTAATCATCAAAAGCAAAGGCTTAGCTCCCCTCCCCCACCTCCTCAACTTCATGATATAACCTCTTGGATTCCACTTTTCAAAGTGTAATTGGGACAGCTTTGTGGCATGGATAGGATACGTGACTGGGCATCAGGAGACCTGTGTTCCGTTCCTTGTAACCTTGTGCAAGCTACTTCATCTGTGTGTGCCTCATTTCTTCCATCTGTTAAGTCTGGTAGTAATACTTACACACCTTTACAAAGTATTTTGAGATCTATGGATGAAGAGTCCAACGCACCTGCCAAAATTTGTGGTGTTGGATTTTCTAGTCTGTTGCTTGTATAATAAGCCTGCTTATGACTTGATGAATGAGTTGAAAATGTGTTTTGAGCTGATTTGGAAATGGTAATATCAAAAGCATTTGTACAACAGGAACAGCTGGGACCCCAGAAGGCAGCGACAGCTGTCTCTGAGCTCCGCTGACAGTGCAGATATTAAACACACCCTGGAGGAAGGAAAGAACTGGGGTGACTCCGCTGGTTTGTCTCGGTCAGTTCATAAGGTGCAAGGCCCCCAGCAGCCTTCAAGGAAGTTGAATGGCTGGACCCCTGCATCAGAATATCAGGTATGTTGAACTTGCACAAATTGTCTTGTGCTGACAGGATGCTTGATATAACAGATTACTGTGCTTCAGAATCCATTGTGACAAAATGAAATCTGAATAAAGCACGAGTAGTTTAGAGAGCAACTAATAACACGTCAGACCTGCCAGCAAGTCTGGGAGAGGATCTTCTTTTGAGCCTATCAACTCTGCTTCTAATCGTTTGGAGGGTGGGGACACTGCTGAATGATTACAGGGCTCCCTTTACTCTCAGCTGTAGAGATTTTCCTGTGTAACAGCCACAATAGACAGGAATTTAGGCTGGACCAGAATGCTTGGGTTGCCCCATGACTTGTTTTGTTGTCAGTTTAGTACCGTCTTTGGGTTCTGTGCACTGTGCCAATGTTTGCAACAGAAAGCCGGGGTCAGGTTTTTGTATATTTTTGAAACTTTTTAAGTATTTAGCAATTTTAAGCCTGAGTCAAATGGAATCATGGAAATAATCTCTGCTCAGAAGCTTTCTGAAGGTGAAGAGGAGGGGGTTTTACCTTGTGTGGCATTGGAAAGGTTAAGCTGTATGAGACTAGAGTTTTCAGATGATGCTCAGTGGGATATTTCTTCTTTTGCAGAAGCCCCCACTGGGGTGTATTCTCAGACAGCAGTCCTTGGAGGATAAAGAAGAAAAGGTGCCCCCGAGGCAGAAGTTTGTCCACTCTGAAATCTCAGAAGCAGTCGAGCGAGCCAGGAAGCGGCGTGAGGAGGAAGAGCGCCGTGCCAGAGAGGAACGCCTGGCTGCCTGTGCTGCCAAACTCAAGCAGCTGGATCAGAAATGCAAACTGGCTCAGAAAACAGGAGAAACCCACAAACATGTGGAGAATGAAGATCTGAAGCCCCCAGGTGTGGAAAAGAAGGTGGCTCAAGAGAATAGTCAGCCGTTCCATAGAGGTAGGGAAATGTTACTAACCTTGCTTCATAAAAGTTGCTTTTACATTATCATAATTGACCCCTTTTAGCGGAGCAAGGTTTAACTAGATGCACTTCAGGGGTAAAGAAAAGCGGTCGCAGGCTTCTTTGAGTCACATCATATAGGATTAATTTTTTCTAGTTCCCTAAAGAACATTTATTTTGGGTCAATAATGTAGAGTCTCCTTTAAAGGGACACTGTCTGATTAAAAAGAGTATTGGAAGGACAAAAATATCCTACCACCCCAATTATCTTTATCCAAGTTATGAACAACACCATACTGATTAGAGTAGACAGAATTTATATACAGGCAGTCCCCGGGTTACATGGATCCGACTTACATCGGATCCCTACTTACAAACGGTGTGAGGCAACCCCGCACTAGCTGCGCTTCCCAGCAGACCGCCGAGACGCGCGTGGTCCCGCCGCCACGTCCTCGCGGCGAGAAAAGCCGCTCCGCGTCTCCTGGTCTGCTGGGCCCCAGCAGACCAGGGAGACGCGGAGCGCTTTTTCAGCAGACACCTCAGCTTGAGAATAAAGGACTGAGGGAAGTGAGGTGTGGGAGAATAAAACTGAGCTCTGGAGAAATGTTTGGCTAGAGTTTCCCCTACAATATGTACCAGTTCCGACTTACATACAAATTCAACTTAAGAACAAACCTACAGTCCCTATCTTGTACGTAACCCGGGGACTGCCTGTAGTTTGTTTTGCTTTTTATTGTGCCCTCTTTTTATTGGTGTCTCAATTTAGATGAAAACAGAGCCTCAGATTCTGTTTTTGTTTATATAGTTAATTCCTAAGCAATTTTGCCTTCAGGCTTTCATGCTTTAATAGAACACTGCAATATTTAGGGTGCAAATACTGCAGGAAATTTTTAGAAAAACTGTTTCAATTGGGATGATAGGCTTTGAATGACTTTAGCAAAGCTTTTGATACCATCTTCCCATGGCATTCTTGCAAGCAAGTTAAGGAAGTATGGATTGGATAAATGGACTGTAAAGTGGATAGAAAGTTGGCTAGATTGTTGGGCTCAATGGGTAGTGATCAATGGCTCGATGTCTGGTTGGCTGTCGGTGTCAAGTGGAGGGCTGCAAGGGTCAGTTCTAGGGCAGGTCTTGTTCAACATCTTTATTAATGACCTGGAGGAGGGGATGGATTGCACCCTGAGCAAGTTCACGGATGACACTAAACTGGGGTAGATATGCTGGAGGGTAGGGATAGGGTCCAGAGTGACCTCAACAAATTGGAGGATTTGGGCCAAAAGAAATCTGATGAGGTTCAACAAAGACAAGTGCAGAGTCTAGTCCTGCAGAGTCCAGCCCTTGGGACGAAAAAATCCCAAGCACTGTTACAGGCTGGGGACTGGCTGGCTAAGCAGCAGTTTGGCAGAAAAGGACCTGGGGGTTACAGTGGATGAGAAGCTGGATATGAGTCAACAGTGTACCCTTGTAGCCAAGAAAGCTAATGGCATATCAGGGTGCATTAAGAGGAGCATTTCCAGCAGATTTGGAGAAGTGATTATTCTCCTTTATTCAGCACTGGTGAGGCCACATCTGGAGTATTGTGTCCAATTTTGAGCCCCCCATTATGGTAAGGATGTGGACGCATTAGAGAAAATCCACCAGAGGGCAACAAAAATGATTATGGGGCTGGAGCACTTGGCTTACGAGGAGAGACTGAAGGATTTGGGTTTATTTAGTCTACAGAAGAGAAGAGTGCGGGGGGATTTGATAGCATCTTTTAACTACCTAAAGAGGAGGTTCTAAAGAAGATGGAGAGAGGCTGTTCTCAGTAGTGACAGATGACAGAATGAGGAGCAATGGTCTCAAGTTGCAGTGGGGGCGGGGCTCTAGATTGGATATTAAGGGGGGGGGGAAATTATTGGGATGGGTTCCTTAGGGAGGTGGTGGAATATCCATTCCTACAGGTTGTTAAGTCCCGGCTTGACAAAGCCCTGGCTGGGATGATTTAGTTGGGGTTGGTCCTGCTTTGGGCAGGGGGCTGAACTCAATGACCTCCTGAGGTCTCTTCCATCCGTAGGATTCTATGATTTTTCAGAACTGAATTTGAAAGAAACTAATTTAAGATGAGATTTGATACAACCAGTAGGTCCTTAAATACACATGAAAAGCAGGGGGACTGTGCTGCTTTAGCACTCGACAAAGGAATGGTGGGTGGGTGTGTACTTGAGCCACAGCAGTAATGCAGCAATCCTAGCTTGGCTAGCAAACTTTTTTTAATTTTTTGTTTGTCTTAAGTGTTGGATCTTAGTCTTGTTCCTTTTCATGGCAGTTCCACAATAAAAATAATGCCTTGTGTTTATTTAGGATCCCGTCCTGAAATTACTTATATGCATCAGTAACTTGAGCAGGGTCATTGATTTCAATGTGTTTGCAGGACTGGGGTCTCAGTCCATATGCTCTTTGGGGCAGTGTTTGTCACTTGCCATGTAAGTGTGCAGTGGGGCCCTTTTGTGAGTGGGGCCTCTGGTTGCTAGTGTAGTCTAAATAACGATGATGGGATTATAACCTCCTGCATAAAATCTAATGCACTGAGGAGGGCATTTTGACTCCCAGCACCAGCTTTGGCTTCTCATTTAGTTTGGATGGACAGGCAACTGAATGACTAGTGGTAGTGTCCTGTGCGTCCTGGCCACTGTGGGGAGTGACATTGGGCTCAAAATGGGCTATTCATTTCTCCTTCGTCAGAAGGATGATGGTAGCATTGGAAGGTCTCAGTAGGAGAGCGGTGTGGGCAAAGAAAAGAAAGTGGAATGATCTGTAGGGCTCTCTAAGGAAGATAGTAGCTGAAAAACTATACATAGCGGAGCATAATAGTGAGAGTAGAGTGGGGAGTTCATCTGGGTAATACGATCACAAGGTGCTCACAGATCATATGTGCGATGTTCTTGCAAGTAACTCAAGCTAGCTGCTTTATAACATGCACTAAGCTTGTCTGGTGCAGAATTTAATCTAGCCTTCTTTTGGCCCTCCCTCCCTCCCCCACCAGCTACTTCTGAATTTCATGCACAGGATGTCTCTGCTGGTTACCTAGAAGAGGAAACCACAGCCACAGCAGTAGCTGCCCAAAGCAGCAGTGAGGAGGAGCTTAGAGAAGCCACATCCCCAGCACAGGAGTTCAACAAATATCAGAAATCACTTCCTCCAAGATTTCAGAGGCAGCAACAGCAGCAGCAGCAGCAGGTATGAGGCCTGACAGCTCCCCCCATCACTCCCCACACACTTTCTCTCTTCACTGCACATCCTCATCAAATACTGTTTATTCGTGGCCAAATCTTATGCTCAGCAACAAGTAACCAGACTTTGTGCTAGAGAGGTCTAGAGGGGGGAAAACAGGAATCTTCCTCCTAGGTTTGCTCTTCAGTATGCTCAGACACAAGAATGCCCTACAGATCTGTTCCTGTGGAGGCTGCGCACACCTTTCATGCCCTTGTTCATAGCGTCCGAGATTATAAGGCTGGAAGAGGACCATTGTGATCATCTAGTTCTAGTCTGACATCCTGCATAATGCAATCCATAGATAGGGCCCTACCAAATTCATGGCCATGCAAAACACGCCATGGACTCTGAAACCTGGTCTTCTCCCATGAAGTCTAAAAAAATTTGAGTCAAGCCTGACCACTTAGTAGAAATCTTGTTTTAATTGGTTGGGTTTTGTTACATTTTGAAGGCTTTTTTCCAGAATATAAAATTCCTTGTGTGTGTAGTTTCTACCTGGACTTCTAGCAGAGATCAAATGTCAAATCAGATAAAGACCTGTCATATTCCTTTATTATGGATTGTGTCCTGCCCTTTCAGAATAATGGAATGGTATGGCCTCATGGTTGCTTAATTTCTCAGAATAATACATAGGAAATTGTATAAGATTTCAATAGTTGTTTAACTGAGCTTCCTTTGTAATGTAATCTTGCTGGTTAATAAACTTTAGTATTAGTATCTATGTGCCCTAAATATCAAATGATCATATTTCATCCAGTGAGAAACAGCATCTACAATATTTGAACCAGATTAATAAATTATGTTTGACAGGAAAATTCTGTTAAAAAATCTCCTGAGTTTGAGATGTGTTGGGAGAATGAAATGTAACGCTGTGATCTCGCAGCACCAGGAGTACGTGTGAGAAGAAGAGAGCAATTCAGTGCCAGCTAATGTATATACATCTAAAGAAGCACAGGCTGTTCCTTATCAAATCTGGTAGTGTGCTGTCCATATCTCCTACCCAAGGCAAAAGGATGCCACATTCTTCGATTCTTTGGAGTTTATAATGCAAGCTTGTATGCAAGCTGGCCTAGAGCAAAGAAAATATATTAATGACTCATGTTGTGCTTTATCCAGATGCTCGAGGTCTATGTTAACCTGTGTCATTGTTCTGCCTATCCAGGAGCAGCTGTACAAGATGCAGCACTGGCAACAACAGCAGGTCTATCCTCCACCATCCCATTCCCACCCTCAGCGCACATTCTACCCACCACACCCTCAGATGCTTGGCTTTGATCCTCGCTGGATGATGATGCCATCCTACATGGACCCTCGTTTGGCTCAGAGCCGCACCCCCGTCGATTTTTACCCTTCGGCCCTTCACCCTTCAGGTAGAGTGGGGGTTTGGTGTTTTCTTACTCTCTGATGCTATCCTGACTCAGTTTCTGGACCGTATCTGTAGCTCTTTTCCTGGAACTTGGATTCACGAGAGTGAGAGTTGATGCGCCCTTTACCTTCAGTAACCTGAAAGGACAAGAAGCAATGGGCTTAAACTGCAGCAAGGGAGATTTAGGTTGGACATTAAGAAAAACTTCCTAACTGTCAGGGTGGTTTAACACTGGAATAAATTGCCTAGGGAGGTTGTGGAATCTCCATCTCTAGAGATATTTAAGGGCAGGTTGAATAGACATCTGTCAGGGATGATCTAGATGGTGCTTGGTCCTGCCGTGAGGGCAGAGGACTGGATTTAATGATCTCTCGAGGTCCCTTGCAGTTCTAGTATTCTATGAACTCTGTGAAAAAATTAATTGCGAAGAGCAAGCTACATTCTTTTGGGTTCTGACGAGTCCTTAGGTGTATAATGCACTAGTCACTTTCCTAAGGATTCAGGCCACCAAGGAGTGGTATGCCAGACAAGAGGGTGGGTTTTTGGCTATTGGGATGCAGGGTAGGACCTTTGGAAGGAGAATCTATCCCAGCTTGCTTTGCCTTCTTCATTACCAGCCTTACCTTGGCTCAGACTTCTCATTCTTGCTCTCTGTGATGAATCTCTCCAGGGATTGGGAAAAGTCAAAAGGGAGGTGGAGGCTGATGAACAGGCATCACCAGGGCTCGACAAATAATGCAATCTACTTGCCCGTGGCGAGTAGATTACAACCCGGAAGAGTTAAATCAACTCGCCGCGGTTTGGCGAGCCCTGGGCATCACTAAAAGTTAGGGTGGGATTGGGAATGCCTAAGAATACCCATGCATCTAGTCATGTGCTGCCTGAGGGCTCTCATTTTATAGCAGGAAGAGACCCCACCCGTTCCTCACAGAAAGGGGGAGAGAGAGGTCATGGTGTGGTGGAGAATTAAGGGAAGGAGTGGACTGGAGATGGTTTTATTCTCACAAGACCTTATTAGTTTTCCTAAAGAAAGGCAGGACAAACCAAAAAGTCCTGCCCCAGTTTATATGCCCCTAGTATTTGTTAATCCTGCTATTAATCTGCCAGAGACGGCCATGTAAACAGTAGGATGAGTAAACCAGTGCCTTATGTTTGTGGTTATTGTGCATTTCTTATCCCCACTCTACGCTCTTTGCTCCCAAGCCAGCGAAGTTCTGTATTACTGTGCTTAGGTTTGGCTATAAATAGTAGCCCTGAGGATCCTGCTTCCCTTTCGTTTTGCGGCAGTCGCTTTCCTTTTTATATATCTCCTGGTCTTAATTTCCTTTTTAAAAGAAGGTTTCCAAGGGTACATTCTTCCACCATCTTGGAGGTAGCGAGAAGTTACTTGTCCTATGGTTGTAAATTGCTGCTTGGCTGTGAATCTGTAGCATTGCAGCTTGAATTTTTTCTTCTCGTTAGGAATTATGAAGCCCATGATTCAGCGGGACTCCATCAATGGGAACGGCTGTAGGTCTGAAGAGCAGAACTGTCAGCCATCAGTGCAACCAGAAAGGAAAGCTGCCTCTATGGACCCTGCCCCAGTGTGGGGCCAGGAAAGCTATGCATCTCTGCAGAGCAAAGGGTACCCACTGCCACATCAAAAACAGACCGAGAACATGACTATGGAGGGACTGCATACCAGGTGAGGGCAAAACCATACCATCCTGCCATGCATACTGTACTGGGAGCGTCTCTTTGCTTGAAGGAGTGGGCTTGGGGTGTACCCATAAGACTTTTTCAAAGAACAGAAGAAGGTATTTTTGGTCACCTGTGTTCCCAGGAGTGCTCGTAGTGTGTAGTGACAGGCTAAAATGCCACTGAGTTCTTGCATATAAGAACATTACATTCACTTTGAGCAATCAAAGCTTTATAAGTTTAAAAAACTAAAGAGAGTCTAACTCCTTCTCTTGGGGACCTTACTTCTCTGCTATGCAGCTTTGCAGGTGCTCCCTCGTGTGGAGAGGCAGTTTTTATTCATGTAGACAGCTGTCAAAAATTGTGGTTAACTCATGGGTCTCTCTTTCTTTTTATTTTATTTCATTTTTAATCAGTCGTCCTTACTGCTCTGAGGACTCTGAATCAGACTGCTAATTTTGAAATCACTACAGTGATCAGAGGCTGAATCCACATTCAGTGCCTGACTCCCTTGTTTTTATTTTCTGTTCAGAAACCATTTATTTTTGTTCATCGGCTCTGCCTGACTGGGTATTATAGACTGGGGCCATGGCAGATCAATAAATCAAGCCCTCAAGTATTTTATAGGCTAATTGAGTCATGATTTATAGTAGTTAACATTTGTTTGTTTGTTTTATTTGTTTATGCATGCATGCTGTGTGCGGCCTGGGCACCTGGAGCTGTGGTTTAATCACATTGACTGACTGACTGACTGACTTGGTTCTGGTTCCTTTTTAGGAGTGACAGCTCTTACTCTGCCTCATCGGGAAGGTCAGAGGGCATAAATGCCCAGCGCGATCTCTTTGAGGAGAGAGGGGATGAGTACTTAAACACTTTTGACAAGAAAGCCCAAGCTGACTTTGACAGCAGTATATCTTCTCAAAGAATAGGCCAGGATCTTTTGTTTCAGCACCAGGAGTCTGTGCAGGAGGCATGCGTTTCTGGCGCTCGCCATGCAAGCTTACGGTGTTCTCCCTTAGAGTCTGACTTGATACAATCTGATAAAAAATCTGAGTACAATGCCTGGGACATCAGCCACCATCAGAAAAACTCAGAGGCTGCAACAGAGGCGGATGAAGAAGTGCCTAGGGGTGAGCAGTCATTCAGTGCTGACCCGTGGAAGAAAGAAGGCTCTGCCAGTAAACAGCCTGCTGAAGAGACAGATTGGGTCCCTGAGAACAGAAACACCAATAATCAGCAGCAGGAGCAAATGGGGAGGACACGGAGATCTGGCCCAATTAAAAAACCAGTCCTGAAAGCCCTCAAGGTTGAGGAAAAGGAGAAAGAGCAGGAGAAGATTAAACTGGAAGGAGAAGAGATCTCACAACCAGCAAAAGAGAAGACACCTGTATATAAGTTGGACAATGATTCAGAAGATTCATCAACCTTACTGAACTCCACTCATTACCTGCTGGATGAAAAGGGTTCTTCCCAAGCCAGCTTCACCCAAGATACTGAGAAATCTCAGGAGGAAGAGGAGGAGGAGGAGGAAGAGGAGGAGAAGGCTGAGAGAGCATGGGAGAATAAGCCACCCAGAGAGTCTAATGACCTCCCTCCCACAAAAAGAAACAACTGGATCTTTATTGATGAGGAACAAGCCTTTGGTGGGAGAGGCCGAGGGAGAGGCAGAGGCTTCAGAGAGTTCACTTTCAGAGGCCGTGGCACTGCTGTTGGTGGCAGGGGGGTTTATAACAACCAAAGAAGCAGCAGGGGACGTGGTCTCCGAGAGTTCAATCAGCTGGAAGACTTCTCAAGGGGCAAGCCCAGACGCCGGATTGCCAGCGAGACACATAGTGAGGGGTCTGAATACGAGGAGCTTCCCAAGCGACGCCGGCAGAGGGGTTCTGAAAACAGTAATGAAAGCTCCCTCCTGGAGAGGGAGGAGAGTGACCCGAAGAAGGGAGACTTCAAAGATTCTTGGAGGTCCAATAAAATCTACTCTGATGATCACAGCAGCCTTGATGCCAAGGTAAGGGGCCCAAGAGCCTTTGGGAGGTCGCTGCCCCCACGACTGAGCAACTCTGGGTATGGGCGAAGAGGCTTTGTGGCAAAGGAGCCTTCCCAGTGGCAGGGCAGAAGTGGGGGAACTACGTGGCAGGAGTACACCCACTGCCCGCTGCCAGAGACGTTTGGGATCAGGCGACAGTGTGACAGGGATTATATCCAAGATTCTTACAAGCACACAGACTCCTTCACTGGCAGGGCTTTTGAGGAGAATCACATTGACAACAGAAGGCACTTGTTCCAGGAGGATTACGCTGCAGACCAAGAGAACATAGAAAACAGGCCATTCAGGAGGCGGCGTCCCCCTCGTCAAGACAAGCCCCCCCGATTCAGGCGCCTGAGACAAGAGAGAGAATCTGTGGGCCAGTGGAACCCCGAGGAAGGTGGAACTAGCCTGTTGCCCAGCCAATGGCCGGGGAGACCCAAGCTGACCACAGTGGAGAAGAATGTCTCTAGCAGGAGGTCTCCTGAGCTGTCTTATCAGAACTCGTCAGACCATGCCAATGAGGAGTGGGAGACCGCATCCGAAAGCAGCGACTTCAGTGAGCGGCGGGAGAGGCACGACGGAGTTTTGGAGAGCGAAGTGCCGCTGGACAGCAGCCTTGCTGGTGCCAGCTTGGGAGAGAAGAGAGAGCTGGCAAAGAGGAGTTTCTCAAGCCAGAGGCCCCTTGTGGACAGACAGAGCCGCAAGGCAGAACCAGCAGGGTTTGGGGAGCATTTGGTAAGGGCCAGTGGAGGAGCTGCTTCCCGGTACGAGAGCCAGCAGAATGGAATGCCAATGAAAAGCAAAAGGTAAACTCAGTCTGACATACCACATGTGCTCTGTGTCACCATGTGTGCATGTATCCTGGTTGCAAACGACTTGCAGGCGAGAAGGGGTTGACTCATGCAGAGATGTTGGCTGTGCTTCCTTTCATCACACACATGACTTTTAGCACCACTTACATGTACATACCTTTGAGCCTGCTGTAGCTCTGATGCCTATGCTAGAACTCTACTTGTGGGGGGAGCTCAGGCTTGTTTTGGTTTCAGAAAAGTGGTTGGTCATGGCTGGAGCTGCCAGCCTTCTTTAACCTGTGTAAATCCTATGGTGCAACAGCAGATCAGGCTTGTGCACCCCCATCAATTCAAGTGCTAAGAGGGCTGAGACATCTTGGTCATCGACTCCAAATTCTCCAACCCTCCGCTGGTGAATCCCAGCTGAGGTATGGCCTGGTGGTGGTGGAAAGTTTGGAAGGCTTGTTTCCTCAGTAATGACCTGATTGGATTGCAGAGGTGAAATGTCATTTATTTCAGTCGATTTCTCTACTTCAAAGCTTTTCTAGGTCCACAGAGGTGGCTGTGGCTTGTGCAGGGCGGGGAGTTCCCAGGTCTAGCCGTACTTTCAAAACCCTTGTTGCTGCTTGGTGATAGGTGATAGGCAGCGCTCCTTTCACAGAAACAAGTGCTGCATGTTATGGGCCTGCTGGTAAGAATACTCCTGTGAATACTTATTTGGGCTTAAAACCAAACTCTACTGGGGATTAGGAGGTTTCTTGCACCTTCTTCTCAAACATCTAGTGGTGGCCATCAGTGTTCCATACAAGCTGAGCACTTGTGCATCCTGTCAGCATGCTGTGCAGCTGATCAGCAGAGCACCCACAGCTAGGTTTTCGTTTCTACTGGTAGTGCACATGCCCATGCCTTGGTGCACCTAAAAATTATTCCACACATGGACCAGATTGACCTCAAGTCTGATCCAGACTGCCATTTCCTATGTGATCTGTTTTTCTTAGCAATAGCTTTTGGAGGTACAGGCCTCTTGAAGCTTGAACTCTTAGTAGTGCTATTAAAGCTTTGAAGTAGACCAGTGGTTCTCAAACCGTGACCCTATTCTGACAACTAAAATTACCACGTGACCCCTGGAGAGGGGAACCGAAGCCTGAACCCAACCAAGCCCTACCACTCTGGGTGGGGGGACCAAAGCCAAAGCTTGAGCCTTACCTGTCTGGGCAAAAGAGCCAAAGCCAAAACCTGAGTCCCACCACAAGGGGCTTTAGCATCAACCCCAGCAAGTCTAACACCAGCCCTGGTGAGCCCATTAAAATGGGGTTGTGGCCCCCTTTGGGATCCCAACCTTCATTTTGAGGCCCCCCTGAAATAGACAATGCGTGCTTTGATGACACTACCTGGTGGTTTTCTTCCCCAGCTAATTATGAGCAATTGCTCCTCAATAACAGCACAATGGTTTATGGAAAAATTCAACAAAAGGCGCATAAGAGGGTGTGTGGTGGGAACTTGGGTGAAAAGAGAATCAAGCGAAAGGGAGAAGCAAATGTATTGCTAAATATTGCTTCTTTTTAAGCCAGATTTGTTCCCATTGCGCATCTAATCCCCCTGCACCTCTTCTCTTAAGCTCCCCAGTGCTCCTTGTCAGTTCTGCTCTAGGGAGCGACATGTAGCTGATGGTTAGAGATGCAAAAAATTGCCCAGAAAAATAATCTGGGAAGAGGCTTTTTTTTTTTTTTTTTTTTTTTTTTTTTTGGCTTGGGTGTTTTTTCTTTCCTACCTCCCTTCTCCTCTCAGCCCTCAATCCGACCCTGCTGGGAAATATACATTTATTGTAATGAGGATTCAAGGAAACTTTATAGCTTTTATACAAAGGTAGTAGACATTAGTAATGTGAGCAGAGAGAGAGAGGGGCCTGTAAATCTCCCTGAGAGGCAAGCTTAAGAGTACAAACCATGTGTGAAGGAGAGTACTTTTGTCACTTCACTGCAAATGTTGTTTTTTTCCATCCCATTTCCCACAGCAAGTGTCCTCATAATCAGGCTTTTGCTTTGAATTCGCATCTGTATCAGTTGAGAGTGGGGGGGCAAAGTGCAGATTGCCCAGCTTGTTTAAAAATGTAGCTATGAGAAGCTAACCCATTCGTGTTTCCCTCCTCCATGTCCTTATTGAGCCTAACCCCTTTCTCTCCTTTTCTCACAGGTCTCCAGAAGAAGGTGGGGGTCTGGGTAACACCAAAGGTGGGAGTAGCCACTCTGTTTACAGCCTAGAGAGATCGTCGCGCACCAGCTCCGACAATGCTGAGGGGCCAGGTAAAAAGCAGGAAAAAGAGCCTAAATCTACAGCCCAGAGATCAAGCGACAAGGGAGAGACCATGTCACAGTTTGAGTTGAATTATGGAAGTAAGTGTCTCATTTCATTTGTGTCCTTAGGAGGGACACTATCCAGTTAAACATTGTATTAGAATGTCTTCTTTCTCTTTCTGGTAACGCACATGATTCAAACTGAAGTCATTTTAAATGCCAGATGTATTCTTTTTTCTCCCATTTATTTATAACAACAGATTTCCAGTGGAAGTGACCCCAAAATTATTATCACATTTCTGTTGGAAGTATTTGCAGAAGCTTTGAATTTTTTTCATTAAAACCTAGTTTTGAGCCACATGTTGGTGTCCTTTTAACATTTCTTCTATGGAAAGAGTTAGGGGAGTGCTTATAGAAATGTGTCTCTCTACACAGAGTTACAATCTATTTCATGTCAAGAGTAAAAAATAAGCTGGTTGGTTGGAGAGATATTGAGAAACCATAGCCATCTAATGCAGAGGAGTGCCATCTAAGCTCAGGACTGAAAGTCAATTGAGCTCCAACTCTAGTTCTAATACTGGCTCTGTGGCCTTAAGCAAGTCACTTAACCTCAGGGTTAATAATCCTTCAGGGGTGGGTTGTAAAGGTTAATCAGTTAATCATTGTATAGACTATGGGTGAAATTTTCGAAAGCACTTGAGTCACTTTTGAAAATAGGCTCCTAACTCTTGGGTTCTTTTGAAAATGTTACCCAGTGCTCTGTAATTCAACGTTAGAAGGCATTTCTGGGTTATTCTCTACAGTTAATGCCCTTGTTGTCATATGAAAAGCCCAGTTTTCAGCTGCTAGCCCCTGGCTGGGTTTCTCTAGGTCTGGGATAGTGTAATTCTGTTGGAGAGTAGTGATGCAAGGCATTTCAGAGGAACCCTGCTGGTAGGTCTCTGCTTACTTTCCAAAGTGAACTAGAGTTGCCGTTGGCTAAGCTGTTTCACTCCTTAGCTTAGATCCCGTTTGGAATACATTTTAAACCATTTTTTAAACGGTAAATCTTGTTCAGATGCCATCATTGACAATCGGGTTTCAAGCACAACCGAGGAGAATGAAGTGGGCTCGCTGGCAGGAGAAGGCTTCATTGAGGTCCTCACTAAGAAGCAACGCCGCTTGCTGGAAGAAGAACGTAGGAAGAAAGAACAAGCTGCCCAGGTGAGGGTTGGGAGTACAGAGCACAGCCTGATCCCATATAAAGCTTGTAGTGATCTAAGAAGGAGAGGCGCACAAACACACTTTCGGAAAATGTTTGAGAAAGTGACAGCATGTGTGCTTGGTCTAACCCTGACAGTATTAGGCATAGAAAATATGATTCGTAGCTGTACTGGGCAGAGGAAGTTAGTCTATAAGCAACATCCTGTAGCTTTCTGACTGTTGCTATGGTTACCTTGGCTCCCAAAGCTTTTGCTGTCTGTTTCTCTTTGTAACCAGTTGCCCTTTTACTGATGCGCAGCTTGGCATGCAAATGAGTGAGCAGACTCAAGGAGAGGATGTTGTGAAACCTCTTCACACAACACTCAGTCAATCTGTGGAACTCGTTGCCAGGAGATGTTGTGAAGGCCAAAACTAAAGCAGCATTAAAAAAAATTAGACAAGATCATGGAAGAGGCAGGTTCATAAATGGGCCATTAGCCAAGATGGTCAGATATGCAACCCCGGCCTCTGATTGCCAGACGCTGGAAGTGGGCTACAAGGGACGGATTATTCAATGATTGCCTGTTTTTCATTCCTTCTGAAGCATCTGGCATTGGTCACTGTCAGGGTATGTCTACACTAGCTCGTTAATTCGAGGTAGGTAGGCAAATGAGGCGACCAGAGTTGCAAATGAAGCCCGGGATTTAAATATCCCGGGCTTTATTTCACATGTTCCCGTCGATCGCCATTTTGAAATTTCACTAGCCGAACTCACTGCGCGGCTACGCGCGGCAGCGAAGCGTTAATTCGAATTAAGTCCTTGGTTCGAATTAGCGTTCGCTACAGCGTAACAGCGTCGAGCTAGTGAAATTTCAAAATGGCGACAGACGAAGCTATCTAAATAAAGCCGGGATATTTAAATCCCGAGCTTCATTGCAACTCGGCTCATTTGCCTACCTACCTCGACTAACTAGCTGCTACCATAATAAACATACTGGCCTATTTGGAGCATAGATCTGGCACAGAGTGGTTGATCTTACTTAGATCTGGGTGGGTAATTTGGGCATTTCTTCTGCAATTTGGAAATGCTGATGAGGGAGTAGGCCAGTTTTCATCATCGGCTGAGAGTTGAACAGCCTTTCATTAAACGCATAGGTCTTAAGTCCAGATCAGAGCTTCTCCAGCTGACAGCAACCCCAGATTAAGGTTTTATATTTAGCACATGAACAGTAACATTTTACCTGGCTACAAGGCAGCAGCAATACACACACACTGAAGGATGGTTCCAGGATTAAAATAATAATTTGTAGCCAGGTCATTTTTAGGGACTTAAATGTCCTTTTCCTAGCTGCTCATTAACCACTAAGCAGTGTTCTGAGACTGGATTGCTATGGTTGAATTGTTAGTCAGGGTCTTCTGTCAGTGTAAATGATGTTCCAATGGATCCTTCTGACCTTTCCGCTACTCTATTCTTGACAGTGGAATATGAAGAGACAAATTTAAACTGATACACTGAAGAAAGGCTCTGAATTCTCCCATCACCATCTCTCCAGTCTCCCATTGTGGAGAGTTAGTGCATGTAGAACAAGAAACAAGTACCATATGAAACTCCTTTGGTGGCACTAAATTAGGAAGAGTTGCAAACACCAGTAAGGAGAGAAATACTAAGGAGCCTTTCATGAAACATTATTGTGTTTGATTCTGTTTGTCAAAAATAATAATACCATAACACTAACCACCACTCATTGGTCCATTTGGACTAAGGATGTTAAGTATCGTGTAATTGACTAATCGAATAGTCGACATATTTTTGCATGGACTATTCAATTAGTCGATAGGGCAGCGCTGCCCCTTTGAAACGCCGCTGTAGTGTTTCAAAGCGGCAGCGCCGCGCACAGAGCCAGGGGTCAGCTGGGGAGTCCCCAACTGATCCCAGACTCCACATGGTGCTGCCGCTTTGAAATGCCACCTGTGGCATTCAAAGCAGCAGAGCTGCATGGAGCAGCTGACCCTGGGCTCCGTAGGACGCTGCTGCTTTGAAGTCTCTCTCCTCCCCCCCCCCCCCACTTGCTGCCTCTGTTTGATAGAGGCAGTAAAGTAGGGGGGGGGGGGGGAGCAAATAGTCGACTAGTCCTTAACATCCCTAATTTGGATCAGGATCAGGGTTTGGTATTGTGTTAGCTTATTGTGATTAAACTCTAGAGTGAAAACTGTATGCCAAATATGATTTGTCCTGGTCAGTGCTGGCTACTATTGTGTCTTGCGACTGCTTATATTACAATATTTTTCACCTTTGAATATTATTCTCAAGTCCCTTAAAAAGAATAGAAACATGGGAATTAAGCACCAAAATGAAATACGACTCGCAAAACTTCAGGCTAATGCATTTGATGGGAGAGGGGAATAATTCAAACAAAACTATGCAGTAGAAGGAAGAATCCTGGGAAGCAATAAAGCTAAAAGTGAGCAGCCCATTCCTGGAATTCTGCAGTGGGAGATGGCAGCAGAAATGACAAGTGTAGTTATGGGTTCTGAATGCCCAGATACCATGTTGTAAGATGGAGAGGTGATGGCTTCTCTCAGGTGTAGCTATATCTGGAATATTAGGTGTGGTTTTGGGCATCATGTTGACCCGAAAGACATTAACAAACTAAAAAGAGCTTTAATACTTTGTGTTTTTTTAGGTGGCTAGAGGAATTGATTGATGAGGAAAGATTTAGGAGTAAATTTTGTATAACTAGGCTAAGTGATGACTATTGGTGGTATGGAGGCATGAAACAACAAGTACTTGAAGATTGAATTGTTTTTAGCATAAATGGAGGTCTGACTGTCTAACTGGGAGTGGAAGGATTAAATTCAGAGGAAAAAATGTTACTGGGAAATGCTTTGTGACAGTCAGATCTATTCTGTGGTAGATTATCAAGAGATGTGATACAAAACTTAGTTCCTTGTCGCATTGTAAATTAGGCTAAGGAGTGAGTGTGCAATAGGGAACAATCCTGCAGTGGCAAGGAGATAGTTTATGTAGCCTAATAGCTGGTTCCCTCTCTAGAATCTGATTCAGTGAATTATCTCTCTCTCTCTCTCTCTCTTTTTTCCTACTGTGAACTGATGAATTGATCCTGCTGTGCCAAAGGACTGGGGAAGGATTAATCAAAAACCCGAGTTGGTGGTTTAATTTTTGTTGTTGTTGTTTTTGGGTTTTTTCCCCCTGTCCATCTGGCTGCGCTGAAGCCAGTCATTCTTAATAAACACTCTTACTAAACACTGAAGAACTCTTCTTCAGCATTCCTGCTGTGCCACCACTGCAGGCTCTTATAGCCTCTCAGCAGCAGCTGGAGACAGGAAACAAGCCACTGTGGCTGTCTCCCCTTCTGGTGACCCTTGCTGGGATTGTCTTGGTAAAGGCAGCCCTAAGCGTGGATAACTCCAGGGGGCACATCTGCTTCAAGAGCCAAATAAAAGCCTGGAAAAGAAGCCTGCCAGCAGTAGGTTAATGCAAATCAACAGCAGGTCTTATAGCCTGAACCTCTCTTTCAGGGACCAGCCAAAGGACGTGTCCTTCAGTCTCGTATCCCGCCTCGATTTGCTAAGAAGCAGAACAGTATGTGCCTGGAGCAAGGCGATGTAACTGTATCCGGAAGCAGCCTGGGCACAGAGATCTGGGAGAGCAATAGTTCAGGTATGAGAGGGTCTCCATTATTTGCCAGCTTCATCGTTATGGAACTGGAATTGTGTTATGTTGAGGGAAAAGATGGGGGTGTGCACATTAGGGATGTGAAAGGTTAACCAGTTCTAACTGCTGGTTCCGGTTAACCGGTGGTGTCTGGAGCAGCCCCGTCCATGTTGCAGGCAAGAGCTGCTGTGGCTGGGCCAGAGCTCCCCTGTGCACGGCGGGCTCTGAGGGGCTAGAGCAGCCCCTGTCAGCAATGGGCCCAGGCGCGTTGCAGGCAGGGGCTGCTCCGGCCATCTAGAGCAAACCATTTTCATGGCAGGCCCCCGCCCTGCCAGCCTCCCCTTTAATCAGTTAACCAGTTAAACGTCGTGTTTAACCAGTGAAATAGGATTTTACATCCCTAGTGCACATGTGCCCAAAGGAGAGGGGCTTCATCTACATTCCACTCTGAATCTAAAGGGGGAAGGGATGTAGCAGATCTTCTAGGCTCATATGTAAAAACATTGCTGTTAAAATCATTATCATCCCTCAGCTCTGGTCATGTCACCCTCCTATTTAAATCCCTTCCCTGATTTATTTTTGTACCATATCAAGTTTTAGCTCCTTGAACTTCTCTTCTAGGACCCACACAATTCTAGCCAGCCTACATCCTTGTAACTTCTGCAGCCTTCTCATCCTCTTGCTCCCTGTGTCCCTGAGCCTTCATCCAAACTATTTTGTTTGTACCATTCTCCTAGGGTGTATCTAGACTACATGGCTCCGTCGACGGAGCCATGTAGATTAGGGTTGTAGGCAAAGGGAAATGAAGCAGCGATTTAAATAATCGCCGCTTCATTTAAATTAACATGGCTGCCGCGCTGTGCCGATCAGCTGTTTGGCGGCACAGCGCTGTAGTCTGGGCGCTCCGCGGATCGACATCAAAGGCATTTGTCGACCTCCTGGTATGCCTCGTGGGATGAGGTTTACCAGGAGGTCGACAAATTCCTTTGATGTCGACCGCGAGCGCCCAGACTACAGCGCTGTGCCGCCAAACAGCTGATCGGCACAGCTCGGCAGCCGTTTAAATGAAGCGGCGATTATTTAAATCGCTGCTTCATTTCCCTTTGCCGTGTCAACAAATCTACATGGCTCAGTCGACGGAGCCATGTAGTCTAGACGTGCCCCTACTGTGCTTCTCGGCCACAAAGCCGCCCCTTTTCATCTTTCCACTTCTCCCTGAAAATCTATCCTCTTTCCCCTTGTACTCTTATCTGACCTCCATTGGGGTGCCATGGCTCAGACTGTCTGTCCTGGAGTGTAAACATATTGGGGTAGTGAATGTGTTTTGCCCTATGCCTGGGAGCAGAATTTACCTCATTATATAAATTATGTGCCTCACAGTTGATATGAAGCCTTTGAAATTTGTCTCTGTTCTTACAGCCCTCTCCGTTCAGTCACCGGGCAGCGATTCCTGGAGTAAGCCTGTGAATGCCTTTAATGGCACTGAATCTAGTTCCACAGAGGTAAGGGGCACCCAATCTTGAGTGAGAGAGAGAGAGAGTGTGTGTGTGTGTGTGTGTGTGTGTGTGTGTGTGTGTAAGTAATATTCACGTACGTGGCTCAGCAGGTCTGTCAGCTCTGCTTGTGCAGTTTTAAATTGACTATCAACAACTCTGATTAAGCATGGTGCTGTTCTAAAATGGTGGGACAAATTCTGCTCTGTTGCACACAGGTGTAATCCAGAGTAACTGCCTTGTAAAACTTCATCAGAATTTCACTCCTAATTGGAGTAGAGCATGGTCCAGTCTGTGGAATCATGTTTGTGTGCCTCTCACCTGTGAGAAGTGTGTGGCTGTAGCTGTAATGTAGGGAGGATGCCTTTCATCACTAGAGACCGGAGTTCAAATCTGGTTTGGGTCATAAGTGAAATGAGTTTGGCAGTCTCAGCATGGTAGCCATGAGGGGCATTTTCATTGTTTTAAAGCTGCAATGGGATTGGTAATTTGGATGGTTTCTGAGTCAGGGTAGTCTAGCACTGGAATAGCAAGGGGCATTGCAGGTCAGGACTTGCTCCTTGATAGTTGTGCTTGGTAAATGGGAACGTGTTCTCGCTGTTGTTTTTCTCCCTGTGGAGTTGGGTTTGAATCTGGGGCTTTAACACATTTCGTGCTTTGCATAGCAGGGTTTTAAAGGCAGCCAGGGGGATAGTGGCATTGACTTGAGTGCGGAGTCTCGGGAATCTTCCGCTACCTCCTCTCAGCGCAGTTCTCCATATGGCACCCTCAAACCAGAGGAGATGAATGGGGCTGGCCTGGTGGACCCAAAGCCTGACTGCCAGAAGGAGCAAGTTCAGAAGCAATCTGATAAAAAGGTAATCTGGATTTGCAGCCACGCCAGAACACATAGTGACTGGTACCAGAGACCTTGTAAAATTAGGTTTATAGTTTTTCATCGCATTTTTAAGGTAGAGATCGGGTTATTCAGTCTTTGTGTCTCAGCCTCTCTGCTTTCCCATCAAGGATTCAGACCAAGGCTCAGGACAGAACAAGGAACACAAGCCCGGACCCATCGGCAATGAACGCTCCCTGAAAAACAGAAAGGGTTCGGAGGGAACGGAACGGCTGGAAGGGAATATCCCCCCTGTTAATGGGGTGGAAATTCACGTGGACTCAGTTCTTCCTGTGCCACCCATTGAATTTGGAGTAAATCCTAAAGTGAGGATTGAATTTAATTTTATCTTCTTGGTGGTTTGAAATCCCTCTTGTGAGCTTGTAGAGATGCAAAAGGTGGTTTTGGCAGAAGATTACCTAGGGCAAGCTTCCAGCACATGCACTGTAGATTGCCTCGTAGATTTCATTATTGACACAAACCAGGTTCTCAAGATGTCTTGGTAGATGTTTATTATCCTGGATGGGGTGGGAATAGTAAGGGAGAAATTAAGGCCTGTTGTCCTGTGTATGCCATCGGGGATGCCTGTCGCTGAGTATGGAGAACTATTTTGTTCTTTACTGAAAGGAAATCTTTAGTTTCTATCTTCACGATCCAGGTAAATGTTCACTAATCATGAGCAATTTACAGGGGGCCCTTGGGCCTGGATTTGAATAGTGCTTGTTGCCTTTTTCAGGACTCTGACTTCAGTCTGCCCCCTGGTTCTGCCTCCAGTAATGCAGCAAACCCTGTTGCCAAACTGCAGGATGCCTTGGCCAGTAATGTAAGTAAATCTTAGCTATGGAAATTGAGAAAACATTGATTTGCAGTTGCTTTGATATTTAATGTTGTAGTACCCACTTGATTTACAAACAGCAGTGAAAATACAAGTGCTGTGTCTCAGATCGTGATAAAATCAGTAGCTGGTTGGTTCAGACCCACACAAGCCTTTATAAGAGGTGACTCAAACACCTTTCATCAGCCTCTGTAAAGTAAGAAGGCTTCTTTCAGGCAAGGCAAAGGGGTAGAGCAGGAGACAGGCAAAGGAGCTTAAGAGAGTCCTGTTGCTGGACTTTTAAGGTTCTAACCACTGAAGTGCTTAAGAGTGTTGTCTTTGCCACAGGCTTCTGCTCCCAATGGCTCACTATCAGCCAACTAGGTCCCATGCTCATTTAGAGCTCATAATAAAATATGTAGATGGCTGGAACAGATTGTTAAAAGAAAATAGATTCAGAGTCCAAGATCTGCTTGTAGTTCAGTTGTGTTCAGTGATTTAAATAAAGACTGCCGCTGAAACGTCTTAATTTTGTAACCCCGTATATCTGTTGGAGGTTTGTCGTTTTCTCCTTACAAGTGTTTATATAAAACAGACTTACTCTGCTATTTACATAGGTTCACCCATTGTGGAAGGAAAAACATTCTTCACGGCTGGTATTACTGTGTACCAAATTAGCTCTGGTGTAAGTACAAGTGCAGCTGCATGGAGATCAGGGCAATTATGCCTGCTTATATCAGGGCTACATTTGGCCCAGCATATCAGTTATGTGTTTACAGGTAAACCAGCTTTACATTTTTACAATGTTGAGGCAATTCCATAGTCCATTTAAGAAGCTGAGAAGCAACAAAACAGGTTGTGTTGCTGTTACTTAGATATTCCTGAGGTTCCATTTTACTTGTCTTGCACAATTCCTGTGTTGTTGCAGACATTCTTAGTGTTCAGCATTTTACAAATCTCATTTCAGGGAGGGTTAACTCAGTCCATTCCCATTCTGCGAAGAGACCACCATCTCCAGCGCTGCATCGGCCTGAACCCAATGTCCTTCCCCACAGCAGACCTTACTCTTAAGGTAATTAAGGCACTAACTCTGCTTGTGATTGCTTTGAAAGTATGAGCCTCTTCAGCCAAAGCAGTAAAGGGGGAGAGAACAGCCTAGATGTTTCACTGATTAGTTGCAAAGTCTGTAAGTGGCCACTTAAAAAAAGGGGTGTGTGTGTATGTAATGTGAATTCAGTTCAGGGAAGAGAAGGCCATTTTGAGGCCCTGAGTCTTGAAGTCTCCTCCAACCATAGAATGGGGGTACTCCAAGCTTATCCACTTCAACTCTACCCAGGTACGACCATTTCATAGGGTACACGAGCCAACAATTCAGTATTCATGGCCTGTTTGATCCTTGGCACTCTGCTGTGCCTGTTAACTAGTACTAACTGCAGTGGGTTTTTTGTGATGTGGGCACTTATCCAACAGCCATCAGGTGATCACAGTTTTTAGTGATTACCAGCCTGGGCTGGATTTGAACCAATAATCTATAGGTGAGTAGTTCCTTATCCCATCATTTACTGCCATTGAAATCGCCTATAATAATTTCTTTCTCTTCTTGCTTCTATAGATGGAGTCTGCACGCAAGGCTTGGGAGAACTCTCCTAATTTACCGGAACAGAACTCTCCAGGAGGTGCTGGCTCAGGCATCCACCCTCCTTCCAGTGTCGGCGCTTCCAGTGGTGTGAGCTACAGCTCTTTTGGTGGTGTTTCTATGCCTCCTATGCCTGTGGCGTCCGTAGCACCTTCTGCATCAATTCCAGGTACCTGCCAACTGTTCATTTCATTCCAGATTTGCAGGCAGAAATGGGCATTAGTAAAATGTCCCATGAGAGTTGTCCTGTTGGATAATCTACTGTGTTTGTGGTTACATCCTGGATCCAAGTGATAAAAGCTTGTTGGAAAGAGCATCCTGTTTAATGAGACAGTTGAGCAGCTAATGCTTGATTGATCCTTTTAACAAAAAAGGTAAGGCATTGCCTTCCCAAAACTGCCTACCCTGCCCAGCCATCTTGAAGGGGCTGGAGCCAGGCCTCACAACAGCCCGGCTGCTGGAGAAGGCTGGGACTGCATGGCAGCCCAGCTTCCTAGCAGCAGCGGAAGGCTGGGGCCACAGGGCAGCCCTGGCCCTCAGCTGGGGTTGAGCAGGGTTTGGTTGGGGGAGGCGGAGGAGAAGGTTGTGAAGGGGCATGATCTCAGGAAAGGGGTGTGTCTTTGAGCAGACGAGGCGGGACTTCAGCTGTCTTCCCCAGCTGGGCCTTCACCTGCCGCTCATGCTTGCATGTCAGCACCATGTGGAGCTCCCAGCTGGGAGCACTGCTGCCCAGTTCCGAGAATCCAGTCTGTCAGTTCTACGTGGTGCTCCCAGCTTGGGCTCTCAGTGCCGGGCAGCAAAGCTGCCAGCTCAGGTTCTCAGCCCCCGTCATTGCCCTGCCCCACTTAAGTTGGTGCAAGTGTTCCTGGTGAGGATGTACACCACCAGCAGAAGGAGGGTAAATATGTGGACCTAATACAGGTGGACTTAGGCAAGTCTCTTATAAGCAGAGAAGGCAGAACAGAAAATGTAGCCAGGATTTCTGAGTCCTAGGTTAGCACCAGTGTTCCCTCTAAGCTGCGGGACAACACAGCTTCACAGGTGATTGGGGCTGATGGGAACACTGGTTAGCACCCTAAGAACTGGGCCATTCCTTTCCAGAGCAGGAGAGTGGAGATGGGCTGTACAGAGGACAGCTGCTAGTAGATGGATCCTTGGAGTGGCTAAAGTGAGGTCCACTTCCATTTAGAAAACAGACTCTTCACAGTCCAGGAACAGGTGTTTTTTTTCTCATTCCTGCCTTATTTACAGTGCATCAAAACCATACAGGATCACTCAATGCTCCCTTCTTTGGTCCCACTTGTAAGCCTAGCTTCCGAAGCAAGTAGGTGCTCTGTCTCTTGTCTCCTGCCTTTTGTTCTAGCTCCAAAGATTTGATGTCAGCAGAGCAATCCAAGCTGACTGCCTTGGCCCTTAAGAATAGTTAGTAGGTCAGCTCACCTATTCCTGACCTGCCAGCCTTTCTGTAGGTGGCATTAACGTACACTGGCAAAGCATAGGTGATCATTTAACAGCCCATAAAACAGGGTCTACCTGGAAAAAGTAATATTCATTTAGGGTAAGTGGCTGATGAGTAAAACCTTGTCACTGAGGTGAAGAACAGGCAAGTAGATTTTGTGTAACAGTCTGGTAATTTTCCTGTTTTGCAAGGCTGGCATAATTAATCTGTGTAGACCCGTTAGAGCCAATTGCCTACTAAGATACTAATGAAGGGACATGGTTGGACTGTACATTATACTGTGGCTGTACCATTCTGTGTCCCTGGGATCTGCTTTGGCTGGAGTGAATAAGGTTACCGTGTCACATTCGTCTTTCCCTTTTAATTCAAATTCTAGGTAATCACATCCCACCCCTATATCTGGATGGTCACGTGTTTGCGAGTCAGCCACGTTTGGTCCCTCAGACGATACCTCAGCAGCAGAGCTACCAACAGGTAAAAAGGTTCAAAGCACTTGTATGGGGTGGGCCTCAGAGTTTCCCCTTTATTCTTTCCTCTTTTAGTGGGCCAGCCTACTGCCAGCCGAGGGGAGCTAGATTGTGGCTCTGTTCAAAATCTATGAAAGATTCCCAGGGGATGCTACAAGCAGCTAATAGGAGAGCAGGCTGACTGGAATGGGGAAGTAATACCGATTTTTGCACCCATATCTTTTGACTGGGTTTAACTGGGGTAGGATCTGGAAAACTTTCCTTTGAATGACAAAGAGTGCCTCTTGGTAAATTTCCCAGTACTGTTCTTAGTGGAACTTGAAAATCTATTTGAGCCTCAGACCAGTTCCCTGTGGACAAGTGTCCATGGCCCCAAAATCATCAGTTAGTCAGTACTAGCTGGCAGCTCTGACAGTGTCAGCAAACAGGGAGTGTTGGATGGGCCGTGGAGAATCCCTCCAGGTAGGAGTTGAGGCACAGTGATAGAGCAACATGGGAACTGACAGTCGCTGACATGATGGGCTTGTTCTGTACGCGGAGAGCTGGAGTCCCCAGGGGAGTCAATCTGATCCTTCCTGTGAATTCTGTCTCACATAGAGCCATTATTCACTTCCTGTTCAGTCACATGACATTGGGGCATTTGGGGGGTGTTGCAGGTTGGATAACTATTGCAGTTAAGTGACTAGCTGAATAAAAAGCTGGTCTTTTAACACCACAGGAGGGTTTCTGGCTCCCTTAGTGTCTTTTCAATCCTTTTGTTTCCTCTGCAGGCTGCTGCTGCTCAGCAGATTCCGATTTCCCTTCACACATCTTTACAGGCCCAAGCTCAGCTTGGGCTGAGGGGAGGCCTGCCTGTCTCCCAGTCCCAAGAGATCTACAGCTCCATACAGCCCTTCAGGTAACTGTTCCTGGTTTGTTTCTCAATGGCCAGAGCTTTCATGCTGTGATCTGCAAAATATATCTGCCGGGATGTTCTTTCCCCTTCCTCCTCCCCCTTGCTAATGCCCTACCTTTGCAATTTTCTATCCCCTTCCCTGCCCACTTCCACAAGTGTTTGCACGCTACTCCTAACAGATGTAGAAGAGAGATTGATTCTTGTGTAAATAAGTGAATGCCACGTAGACAATCAGGGAGGTGAGATTACTTCCATATACGTCATTGGTGAGCCTGTGGTTGGAATGCTTTGTCCACTTACGATGCCCACACTTCAGAAAGGGCATTGAAATACTGGGAGATGTTCAAAAAAGAGCTACAAGAATGATCCATGGGCAGGAAAAATAACACTTTAGCAAAGTGAGAAAAATTCAAACTGGAAAGAAGATTCAAATTTAAAAGCCTGGGTAACTAACCTCTGGAACGATTTACCTAGGGCTGTGGAAATCACCATCATTTGGTGTCTTATTAAATCAAGATTGGGTGTCTTTCTGAAAGATATGTTCTGGTTCAGCCACAAGCTATTGGGATCACAGGAGTTAGCACGTGACATTTTGTGGACTGCATTATGTAGGACACTAGATCAGTGTTTCTCAACCAACGGTACGAGTACCCTTAGGGATACTTTATAGAAGTCTGGGGGGGTACATCGACACAACTGAAATTTGGAGAAAACTGAATTTTTGTTTTAAGTTTTACAGTGCTTTATTATTTTTGTACTTTTTACACCTAAAAATTTCATCACCTGCCTGGCTATGATTAAGTTGTTTAAACAAATGCGTTGCAATGGTAGAAAAAAAATGTGTGCATCTGAAAACTTTAGGTACTGGGGGTACTTATAATTTTTTTTTAAAGGGGTTACTTTATTTTTAAAAAATTGAGAAACACTGCACTAGATGATTGTAATGGTCCCTTTCGGCCTCAAGATAATCTTGATAAAAGTGGCTTTCTACAGTAATGCTAGGGCCGGGCAAATCCTGTGTGAATCACTTTCACTCTTGCCAGACTACTGTGGGCGTGTGAGGTATGTCCACACAGTATTTGGCAGAGGGATGGTGGCTGCTTACTGGTCTTTATGTGGTGCCTTGGTCTGTGCTTTAGGTAAAAGAAGCTGATCTGCTGGACTTTTGGCCCAGAAGGCTTGGTTCTCTCCTGCCAATGGAGATCTCCCAACTGCCTTAGGAAACATTCATCTTTCTGTAAAATAGTTATTACCATTGAAGACGTTCTGAGTTTCTTAACAGTACAGTCACTTCATTGCCACTATTTGAACTTTGTAAAGGGAGACATACTGATTCCATTGAAGTCGGTGACAAAACTCCTATTGATTTCAGTGAGATGGGGACTTAGCCCGAGGAGCTTTAGGATTAGTGCTAAAGGAGCTGTAAAAAATTAAATTCTAGATCTGAAAAAAGGTGGAACTAGAGGTTTTTATTCCCTAGTTGACCTTTGTATTAGAAATTACCTCTTAGAATGCCGCTTGCAGCCTGCTAGCTAAATGCAGTTTAGGAAATTGTATGCAGTCTCTAATAGGCTTTATTGTTGTGCATTAACCTGTTTCTCTTTTTTAGGTCTCAGGTGTACATGCACCCCAGCCTGTCCCAGCCCAGTACCATGGTCCTGACGGGAGGTGCTGCACTAAAGCCCCCATATTCCGCCTTTCCAGGCATGCAGCCCTTGGAGATGGTAAAAACACAATCTGGGTCCCCTTATCAGCCAATGAGTGGAAGCCAGACACTGGTTTATGAAGGCCAGATAAACCAAGCGGCCAGTATGGGAGCCTCACAGATGATGGATTCCCAACTTACACAGGTTAGGAACAAAACTAGCATGCCCCCCTGTTGTTTGCACATGCTCAGAGAAGTCAGTTTCTGAGATGGGGTCCCAGAGGCTGTTTGCGATGCACCATACACTTTCATCAGTAAGGCCTTCATGAGGAGACAATATTGACGTTTGAGATATAGCACGTCAGACTTCGAGGTACTTTACTTGTTACGTGTACCTCTGTGTAAACCACATAATGGTTAACTTAGTGAAATTAAGTACTCTCTTTCTACTGATGGCAAAGGTCTGTGATTTGTGTGTCCGTTACTGATGTGACTGCTCCTTTGCAGTTCCTTAAACCCTCTTACTGTGCTTTTGGGATCTTATGCCATGATGTCGCAGCGATAGCTGCCCTCAAAGCCCCAGCTTCAATAGGCCGACACCAGTGTTCCCGCTTAGATTTTCCATCCGTGAGTGGAGTGAGTTTTGTCTTGTGCACCAATATTGAGGTCACGTGCACTTGTTCGGATGTGTGCCACCATGGCACCCAAGTTAACAAATACCTTGTATATATTTTTTTCAAATGTTAGGGAAGAAAGAATACTAAAACAAGGGATAATTAACAAGGTGCATGACTTTAAATGTTTTTTATATGAAGTCAAATAAAAAGAAAATTAATATTGCAAAGTTTTCGGTAGCCAACTTCCTCTGTTTATAGCCCTCTCCCAGACCCTCCCACGGCTGGACTAGATGATCTCTTGGGGTCCCTTATGGTAAAACTGGCCTGGACCCTGTGCTGAGGTGACAATAAGTTATTTAAAAGATACATGGTATATAAACGTTCCTCCATTAACTACAGTATAGCTCATCTAGCATGCATCCATCTTCACTTCCATGTTCTGGCCTCCACCTCTGCTAGACAAGTGAACAGAGCTGGTTGGAGATGAGAGAAGTGTTCAGAAATAGAAATCGTGGCTCAAATTAACACTCATTTCCATTTCTTTTTACTAAGCTATTATACCAAAATCCCTTAGCATTAGATTCAGTGGTGTTGGACACAGCCCAGAGATTAAAACCTGACCAGGTGATCCATTTACTTTTCTTCTCAGAGTGACGCCTTTTTACACTGGATGTGTATTTTAGTCAGAGGGAAATATGTTGTAGCCTTTATACTTGCCTCCTTCACAGTCAGCATGAAGTCACCTCAGCGCATGGTCCCTCTCTAGGCCCAGTCTGACTGCTGCTAGGCCAAGCCAGACATTTTCAGTCTTTGCTCAGCCTGCTCCTCAGACTACAAGTCCCAGCCACCTTTGGGCTGGTTCATGCCAATCACGAGCAAGGCGGAAGTGTGCAGGCTGCTGGGGCTTGTAGGTAGCTGCTTCCCTCAGGGGCTGTGGAGTGGCGGAGACGGCCAGGCTCCGCCCCAGCCAGGGGAGGGATAGATGGAAGTCTTGGGGGCACGAGAGGCAGGTATCTGCTTGCTGCTATTTCAGGACTGCTGGGGCCGGGCAGGCATGAGGCGGGACCAGAGTCGGCCCCTGGCTTTGCCATCTGAGCTGGCAGTGCCTAAGTCCTGCTCCTGGCATTCTGAGCCCCGCAGCGCCAGGCAGGCAAGCCAGGAGCCTACCTGCTCTTGTGGTATGCAGAGCGTGCTCTGCTCTGGGCTCTAAACCCATCCCTGCAGCCAGCTGAACAGCAAGCAGAAGGGGGACTGCTGTTGTGGTTGGGTTTGCATTGTGCACTGTTCCTTGCTGCCCTAGCCTGGGTGGGGGCCCCTGCCGTAACTGGAGTGGGGTAGGTTGCCCTTGCTGACTTTGCACTAGTCGAACACGAGTCGATTTGCTGCCCTGCTTCGAAGCTGGCTGCCGCCATCCCACTGTGAGACCCCTGAAGCAGCGACTGCCAGAGGAACTGACCTTGCCTTTTCAGTAGGGACAGCCTCACTGCAGCACATGGGGCAGCTGCCCGCCCCGCAGTTCTGCCAGCCAGTCCACATGGCTGCTGCTGGAGCAGGAACCCTCCATGCTACTCACCTTCCAGCAGGAAAGTGAGTGTGCTGTGCAACTCTGCAAAGGAGTTGGACGGGCCAAGAACATTTTGTCCGTGGCCGTGCAGACGCGCACCTTAGAGGAAACTATGGTCAACACCTCCCCATATTTTTAGTAACCATTGAAAAATCATCAGTGCTTTTAGGGTCATTTTGTTTGACCTTTAACTAAAGACATCCCTCTTTATTTCAACTCATTGAGCATCTTGGCCTAATTAATAATTTTTGCTAGTCTGGTGGGTAGAATCTTAATAGAAGTTTCACTCTGTTTTTGTGTCTTTCTCTTGCTTTTTTCTTTATTAAACATAGTTCAAAAAGCACAATGAATCCTACTGTGAGGGCAGCTGTGTTTATATGGACACTGAGCACAACTATTGAGTTGCTAACATGGAGAAGTATTGTCATTGACTATAAACTTTGCTTATATTGTGCAGTAGAGTAAATGTTTAAAAATATAATGATAAACAGACTATTCCTAATCTTTTTTATCATAAAGAGGGACTTTCATGCTGAGGCAGACTCAAAATCAGCGATGGGCAACGTAGGTTAACAAGTGGGCCAAATGAGTGGCTTTCTTTCATCTGAGTGGACCACAAGACTGTTGTAACGAAGATGGTCTTCCAGGATAGGGTAGTTTTACTAACTGTACTTATGAACTTAGAATTTGCGGGTGTGCCGATTGAACTGTAGCAGCGCTTTGATTGGATGCAGAGGGAGCATACGGCTCTCATGGTCAGTGTAGTGTGCAGTCAGCATGCACCTCACTTTACGTGTGTATCACTTTAGTAATATCTGTATGAAAAACCCAGCACAGCCACAAACCAGCAGAATCTGCCAACCTTGCCGGTGGGCAACAGTAAATAAAATGTCTTGCGGGTCACGCATAGAGTTCTGATGGACAGCTTGTGATCCATGGGCCGCAGGTTGCCCATCACTGCTCAAGAACAAGAATTGTTAATTACAGAAAGTAACTTAGCGGGGGGAAATGAAGAGGTTACTGGCCAACTGAATATTTGAAGAAGTGCTTTATTCCTTGTAACCTGGTGTTGCCTTCCTGGATCACATAGTGAAGCCTTAATCCTGTCATTACAATGTGGTGTCATGGGAAGTCGCAGATCCAGCAATTATGTGAACTACCCAGTCGAATAAAAGGGAATGAGAGGCTGCAAGGGAGAGAACTCTTTGAAAAATCTCTGATAACTAGCAAAAGTGGCAAGGAACAGAAGGAAAAACCACATGCAAAGTGAATAGGTTTCTTGGACAGCGTGATATGTAGGGGCACCCACTTCATTAAAAAAAAAATAGCAAGCCATGCTGCCGAGGATCAAGGCAGTGTGTCTGAACTGGGCCTGAGTTTGTAAACGGTAAGCTCTTCTCGCCTCTTGTCCTCCCTCCAATGTTGTATGAGCCCTTTTGAAAATTTAGTCTTTTTTAATAGCCATTGAGTCCTGAGTTAATTTTTTAATCACTTTTAACAACCCCCGTCATCAATTGTTTCAAGAAGGGATTGAAGCCTGTCATGGAACGTAAAGCTGAGGCCAGTCTGAACCTTCCTGATGTTCCAGTCCCTGAAATCACATCAGCAGAGGAGTTTAGCAGATATTTAGATGTGGACATCGAGCTGAAATCAAAAGGTGAGCTGTCTGACGCCATTGTGGCTGCCATCACCACTCAGAGGGCTTGCCATGCAGTGGCCACAAGGAAGACTGAGGAAGAACCAACGAAGGCTCCAGGCGATCAGGAAAGCCCTGTGTCTGAGCACCGTCTTGCTAGAGCAACACTTTATTAAAAGAACACATGGTGTGGTTACAGAGTCTGGCAACTCTATCTTAAGATGATTTTCAGTATGAAAGTCCCTCTTTAATGTTCACATCTACATTTGTTGTGTAGCAGTGTGTCAGGTTTGAGATGCTTCTTTCAAACTGTGGTTTAAAGGTGTTAGTAGGGGACATGTTTAGATGGGCCATTGTTATTTCCATTAAGTAATCACATGTAAATTATCATGCAGCTAACAATGCCTATGCCTGGGTCCCAGCTTCCTCTGCCCCGGTATGGTTCTGGCCAGCAGCCACTGATTTTACCACAGTCCATCCAGCTTCCTCAGGGGCAGAATCTGTCTGTAGGAGCTCCCCGCAGAATTCTTCCACCTGGATCTCAGCCTTCTGTCCTCACTACCAGCAGGGAGGTAAGGGCTATGTACTGCATGAACACCTTGACATTCTTTCAGGAGCCTTGCTTTGGGGTTTGGTCCCTCCATAGTTTCCAAAAAAATAAAAGGAAAAGGGAAGCCTCTTGTGGGGATACAGTTAATTGTTAATGGGGTGGAAGTCTTGCTTGCTTACTAGGCCTTATCTTCCAAACAAGTGATCTGAATGGAAGCAAAGGGGTGCCATTCCTCCCATCTGCAGAGCCCAAGCCAGCAGTCTCTCCAGTTCTACAGCGGTTCATGATTCCACTTCCAGGAATCAGAGCCTAACTGGATTAAATTAAATGTAAATGCTCAGTGTTCTGAGAGATCAGTGAGGTGGTAAACCATTGGCATGTGGTGGAACGCTGCTCATAAAGTGTAACACAGTTGTAAAATGCCTCCATCTGAGTAGATATGTCAGTGTCGTGTTTGGTTAGATGTATACTTATAAGGAGTGTTTTCGAATGGAAAGAGCATGGGTGGCTAGAACTCAGGCCTTTGTGGTCTCTTCCTTTTTGTGCCTCAAATTTGGGCAAGCCATTTTGCTCGAGTGCCTCAATTTCCCCCTCTGTAAAATGGGACTCATACCTGCTTCATGGCGGTGGGGCTAAACATTGATTGAAGTGTTTGTGAAGTGCTTTGAGATCTTTGGATATATAGAAGATACTTTCTTACTCATTTCCCTTCTCAGTCCTCCCAAATGGAAATGAAAGGGTTTCACTTCACAGATGGTAAACAGAACATGTCCTCCGGAGGATCTGTACCATCACCTCATACTTACAGGTAAAGGATCCAGAGCTTAGTCCCATAGCTCCTGAATGAGGTCTTGGTTGGAAAGGGTAGACTATTAGCACTTGCAGAGAAATGGTGTTTGTGTCACGCTTCTGCAGGATCCACTAATATTTTCAAATGTAGAATTCTTACTGGTGCTTCTTGCCAAAGTGGAAATGCTGGGAGGTGGAATAAATGTCAGAATTCTAGTTTTGTCTTCACAAGCCCAAGAAGCTAAAGGGCTCATGTCCAGAAACTCTAAAACCTCAGGCTCTAAGTCTCTTAATTATGTTATCTCCTTCATCTAGTGAATGTGCTTTCATTTGGGTTGGTATTTTTAAGAGCCCAACTGGCCATATAAGGATATTCTAATGCACAACTGGCCCTGCTTCTTGCATTCTCTAAAGGGACCTTTCTTTCACACTGACCATGTTCTTGTTCCATCAGTAATACTCCATGTATACTCTCATCCCTTTGATTTCTAGGCCTAACTCTGCCAGTCCCAGTGGGAAGACGTCTGGACCAGCAGTCAATATGGGTTCCATGCAAGGACACTATGTACAGCAGGTAGAGAATGTTAATACCTTTGTGAGTCTAGTCCTGAGGGTATCTGCTCTTGCATGTTGCCAGATTCATAGCACTCCTACCATTGTTGCTTTCCCTTGACATTCCTATGTGTTTGTATACCTTATCTAGATATCTATGGCTAGACAGTCAGGAAAACTGACTGATTTCTCCTTAATGTGATTCTGTTCAGGGCCAGCGTGATTATTTGTGAGGCTGAGTTTGGACTGGCCGGCTGGCTAGCATGGGGTGAGCCTCAGCATGGACACAAGCTCAAGCACTGGCTGAGTGAGCTCCGTGCTCACTGGGTGGCATCCTTCACCACCTAGCACCCCAGCAAGGGGGAGCACAGTTCAGTCCAGTCTTGGCCTGAGCTGGCCACCTCCTAGCCCTCCCTGGGTCTGCTCAGGCAGCCCTACTCATTTCCAGCATGTGGCTGCCAGGAATGGCTGGGTGATCCGGGCTTGCCACGAATGGTTACTCCCCCTTGGAAACCCACTTGGGATGCTGGGCTCTGCGTTGGAGGACAGCGAGCCCAGCAGGCTGGGGAGTTCGCTGCACCCTGCCCATCCCAATGGCTTAGCTCGGCACTGGCTGTATTCACTGCAGGGGGCTGCGCGGAGCATGGTTCGAGGCTGGGTGCAGGTGGGGAAATAGCCATGTGGGCTTGTTGGCTGGGGGGGGACCCTGAAGCCAGGCTCCTCGAGTCTGAAGCGGGGTCAATAATAAAGCACGGGGCCATATGTGGGGGAACCGACTGCACACACTCACGCCGGCCCTGATTCTGTAAAAGGGCTTTCCCTGCGTTTATGCTGTTTGGTATTTTTATTTGAATAATCATAGCACCTAGGAGCCTAAGTCATTGGCCAGGACTCTAGTTTGCTAGACATAGTTCTAATAAGTGGGTACTGTTATAGTAATATTGGCTCCTTGATTGTTACCATCCTCCTGACTAAGTTTTATCTGTTATAAATTAATTTTGTTAATTATCGAGCACTCTAGTGGGAGATAATGGCATATCTGAAATAAAATATATTACCCCATCCATTTTTTGGTCTTTATCTACCCACATGTGAGGCCAAATGACTGAAAACTCACAGGGAAAGTGATTGAGAAGCTACCTTGATGGTGTAGCCAGGAGTTTTATCTCTAAAAGTGGAGAATGGCACATAACTAGGCTGTGACACCTTGAGAGTCTTTTTGTTTTCCCTGTTTGTAAAAATTGGGGAGGGGAGAAGATGTTAAAGCCAAAATACCTTATGACTAGATTTTCCGTAAGGAGACGAAGGGGTCAGTATGCAGGCAGCCCCAAGGGAGAAAGGACTGCTGTATCACCAGCGGGCACAGCAAGGGGAGGGGTGCATGTCCCCCGGCTGGGACAGGTCCAAGTTAGTCTGTCCCCTGCACTCTCCAGCTATAGTGAGGAATGCAGCAAACTGTGCACTTTCCCCTTGCTCCCTGATGAAGGGGAACAGCCAGCAATGTTCCTGTACTGAGGTGGAGGTTCGGGGCTGAGACAGTCCGGGGGTTGGGAAGGCTGGCATCCCCAGCCAGCCCTTTATACCCTCCTGGTGATATTCTCTTTTCTGTATGGTTTTATGAAAAGCACTCCCATTTTCCTGGCCCAGCCAAACCCTTACCTCGCCTTAAGTTATGATAAAAGGAAGCTGTATGCCAAATTTGGTGGGCCTAGCTCTTAACGTTTAGGAAGAGTTCTTGAATGGACAGATGCACAGACAGATAAATGTAGTAGATTGCAAACTATTTTGGGATTTTTATATGTGAAGTGCTTTAGAAGGGCCAAATGCCTCAGCAATAGGGAATAGTAGAATTTTGGAGCAAATTTCAGTGACTGTCTAAGAAATCTTGTAGGAGGAGATAACAGCTTCAGTGCACAGCCAACAAAACAGGTTTTAGCTATATTGCTGGGTGTGAGGTTCTCAGAGCCTATGGTGACGGGCCACAAAAGTATCTGCATATATCCAGGAAACAGAGGTGAAAGTGGTATGAGAAGTGGCTGTTGGTGCAGCCCCATACACAGCTGACGTTAAAGCACTGCCATGACAGCGTTTTAATATCGCTGCCCCTTTTGCACCCTCTCCTCCCCCTTCCCCGGTGGTGGTCCTACCAGTAGGGTCCAGCAGCATTTCCACAGTGGCACTTTAATGTCACTTTCCCTCTCTGTCCTGGGATGCTGATGGGGGGTGTGTGCAAAAGGGGCAGCAATGTTAGCCAGCGGGGGCGGCACCTCACCTGGGACCCGGCCACTTTAAAGGGCCCAGTAGGCTCTTAGCAGTGGCCAGAGCCCTGGGCCCTTTAGATCAATACTGGGACGCAAGGTGGTGTGTGCTGTGCAGCACTGATGGGCTAGCTGGGGGAAGCTGGTCCACAGCCTGGCCCCTTCCAGTGGCCCAGAGTTGAGGCCCTGTACCAGTAAGATTTTTAAATTACTTTCACCCCTGCCACGAAGGGGTAATCAGAAGTGAGAGGGGAAAAGTAATTGAGCAATGTCTGGCAGAGCAGTAGCCCAAGTGTCAGTATGCAGGTTGCTAGACCCCACTTTAGGGAAGCTGGTGTTGCTTTTATTGCTGGGCGGGCGAGGGGAGAGACTAGCAGTGTGTGCCATAGACATACCAGTAATAAGTCTTTGCATCAGCACTGCACAGGCAGCTATGCTATACACCTTTGTCTGCTTGTTCCTAGGTCCCTTGCTTAGCTAACTCTTTGTTTCCCTATATCAAAAGGCAAAACAGCGAGTGGATGAAAATAAAACCAACCTGGGAGCTGTAAAATTGCAAGAACCATCCTCCACAAACCAGATGAAGCCAGTGCGCACAGGAGCGATCAAGCCTCAAGCAGTAAAAGTGGAGGAAAGCAAGGCCTAGCAGAGCCTGCGATCACCAGCTACCAAGAGAGGCATTGCAGCACAGCCTGTACCCCCCTGGAAGTTATGAAAATCTGGCCAGATCCACCATCAACCCAACACTGACTGACTGACACGACGTAATCCGGGCCTCCTCTCAACAAAGCAGTTTGAAACAGCGGATATGACTTTTACCTGCTTGTTCAAAAACCAAACCAACCACTTGCCCCCATGTGACTATTGAGTGGCTCAAGCCATTTTTTTTTCATATCCCACCGACAGGTAGCCAGGATAGTTAATTTGGCAAACTCATCCTTCTCCTTCCCTACATCTGTCTCAGCAGAATGGCAACAGGAGGAGGGGGTTAGTTGGAGGCTTTTCATTTTAAAGGCAGCTGAGGTTTTTACAAAAGAAAAAAGCTATATCTTTGTTTATTGCAAAACTTTTATATGTTCTCTCATTTTCCCCTGCTCTCTGTCCCCTCATTCCTCCTAGAAAATAGCTCCCCAGCCAATATCATGTTCTGAGACAGAATCTGCTTAATTTTATATACAGTTCTGTGCTACCTTGACAGTTGTGACTCTTTTAAATTGAGATTTTTGGGTGTTCCCCTCTCTCCTCCTCCAGGAAGTTTAGCCTTCCAGCTTATTTGATTAAGAGAAATACAGGACAGTTAAGGCATTCAGTACTTATTCAGTATTTTTGTTTAAAGCTAGAAGCAGTGCTTGCTTTAGAAGTAAACGTGTAACAAAGGTATACAGTAGACCAATGCATTAATCTTGAAACTTGCACCACTTAATTGTAGCTTTGGGGTGCCCTGTGCACAACAAAATGTGGCGTTTTTGTTTTAAAGGAAAGACACTGAATTTCTGTTGCAAGCTCACCTGGATCTAGTTGTTTTTGTGGGTTGGGATTTGTTTTGGAGACTGCGAAATGGATTTACAAAATGTAAAATCTGATAACGAATCTCCACACCTTGCATGGGTCAGAAGAGTTGGCTAGAAACAACGGGTCTATTTGGACTACTTTTTGTAGTTTTGATGCTCTCTCTCAGCTTCACCCTTGGCCGCTCTAATTCTTTATGCCTCCTTGCCTTGTGGGACTTCTCTGTTTTCCCAGGGGCTGCTCTTTGAGCTGCACTTTCCCTTCTTCTCCAGGTCTTGCTCTCTGCTTCTTTCTCATCTTCACAGCTTTTTGCACAACTCCCATGGACGCAAACCAATGGGAACCCCCCTCTGCATACAAGACATAGTACATAAATTCAATGTTTTTTGCATCAGAAGCTTATGGTTACATAGACGCAGTTTGGATTTATGTGTTCTCTCCTTCCCCAGACTAATAACAAGTGATTCTCTCCTTTTGGTGCAGTTGCATACAGTGAGTATGCACTTCCTCAAAAGAATTTGGTGGTATATTAAAAAGGTTCCAGTGGGAAGGGTTTTGAGGTGAGCTTTTGTGTGTGTGTGTGTGTGTGTGTGTGTGTGTGTCTTACAGGACTGACTTGACAGTTCCTGAAGGTGCTTGGGTCCTAATGCTGATAATGGTCTTAAGTTAGCTGGAGGTGGTTCAGTTTACTTGTTTGTACTGTTTAGCTCTTAGAAAACAAAGAATGGACTGTTATTCTGAAATTAGGGAAGGAGAATGTCACTTCTCTCTTAGATGATAGCTTACTGACTGTACCATCTGCCTATGTTAGATGGCAGCAGGTAAATTGCCGGTGGTTCCAAAGAAGACATTTTGAACAAAGAATGTATTTGGGAAGTGGTCTCAAAGTGTTTTTGTTTTTTTTCAGAAGAGAAGGTTCTCCAGGAATTTCTAGAGATGCATTTGAAGTTTTAAGCTAGGTAGAAATCAGGATGTTTATACAATAACATTAGAAAGAGCTTAGAAGCCTGAACTAACTTAGACATAGTAATGTCCCCTCAGAGCATGTTAAAGAACCCTGAAGGGATTGGGATAGGTTGGTACTTTAAAATAAAAACAAAAACAGAACTTTTTTTTTATTTTGTGGATTTTTAACTTTGCAGCAGTGTGTCAGCATATCTCTTGCATTCAGATCTTGAGAATTAATGACACACGGAGCATTCAGAAATCTCCCAAACTTTTATCCTCATCTGCTAAGTCTTCATTTCTGCTCCCAACATTTTCCAAAGACTCCTCCACCAGTGAGTCATGTATCTCTCTTCTATCCCCATCTCCCTCCCCATCTTCACCTTGGAATATTGTGAGCAATTGAATTGGCTTGAATTTCTTTATTACATTGTGCCCTTACCTTTCACCCCTTTCTTTGCCCAGCTGGCCCAAGATATCAGACCGGAGTCTAATGGCTAAAGACTTATCCAAGCCCCTCTTCCCTTTCCTTCCATCTCTAGTCTTTTCAGAGACTCAGACCTTTTTCCTTCATCATATGACTCTTGAATGGTTCTATGTGTTGGAGAAATTAGGTTATTGCTAGATTTGTTTCAATCCTTCTGTTGTAAATGCCATCAGAATTATAGTACTTCCTGTTGAAAAAGGCCATCCCTCTTTTTCCTTTATCCCCCTTCATCCTCAAACAGAATAAAACACTAAAATTTATTTATATGTATTTGATGTTGTAGGTCTAGGTGAAAAAATAAATGTTTCACTGCTCTATTTATATATTATGTCTGAATTATTCTGTGCAGGAAAGGCCAAGAAATGCATGAGAGCTTCATTCCATTCATGACCTTTGTGTGACTGTCAGCTGCAGTTGACAAGACTTTCACTTAATAGACTTTTGTCTGTTGGAAAGCGGTTTTAGATCCCAAAATTTTAACTTCTCTTCCATGTTATTTGTTATAGCTAGTACAAAGTTAGTGCAGTCTGTGATGCTCTTGAGAGTCAAATAAATGGAACTGTCTCTAGTCCTCAGTGTGCAGAAATGTAAAGGTTTTGGGCCCCATCTCCATTGCTGAAATGTGGGCCCCCATAATGACGACGTTGCTGCTGAAATTTGCCTTATCTGCAAACTGACTGCCAAATGCAGGCGGCCCCTGCTACTAGGACTGACACAGTTTGCAGTGGCAGGGAGAGGTGGAATCCAAACTCTCACAACAGTGGGTTAAGCAGAAGTATTCAGACACTGACTTTTTGTTCTGCATTTTAACCAGACTGTTAGCAGAAGACCTGAAGCATGTATGTGTGTAAATACTATTCCATTATGCGCAGTGACTGCTGGCCTGTCAGCATCATTCAGTGCTGCCTGCTTTCCTGTGTTTGGTTTGCTTTTAGCTCTCTTAAAACAAAAAATCAACCTGAGTTTTGAAAAAGATTCCCTGTATATTTTAAATAAAAGGTTAATTCGGCACAGTCACCAGTGAAGCAGGTATTGTTGTTGATCTTTCACTTTTGGCTCTCCCATTTGACAGCTGAACTGTAGTTAGTTACTCTTAATGTGTTCTCACCCCATTGATTCTCATATGTGTTTGTGTACATGCAGAGAGGCGCTCCATTTAACAGATTTCCTTGCAAGAATGCTGCAGAGCTACAAGCTGCCCTGTGGTTCATGTATATTTATATAGATATATAAAAACAGAGCTTAGCATTTCTGCTGTGTCTCACCTTTTGGCAAGCTACTATATTCACTTTTAAGCGAGCACCACTCCATGCTAAGATCTGTTCTGCAGCATTATGTTATCCTTCTGTTTTGCTCCTGACTGATTAAGCACAGATTAATTCCTTGGAGGGTCAACTATTTTTGGCAGACAGCCTCCACTTTCCTTGTATGAAAGATTTATCTTATAAGAATTACATTACAAAAGAAGCAAAATCTTCTTAATATAGTTGCAGCCTATCGATGAGAGATGAACAAATTAGTAAACAATGGAACTACTGGCTGTGAAGAGGCAGAACCAGTCCAACTATGTATTTTTGTTTTGTTTTTTAAATCTTAATGCCACCAAGACATCCCAGGTGTCATAGACAACTTTCTTGGATATAATTTGTCAACACCTAGCCAGTAGCCTTGGGAATCACAGCAGCAGCAATGAGGCACTCACTCTTTAGCATGTCAAGGCATTGTTCTTAGTTGGAATCCTTTCTCCTGGTTCCATATAAATTGCATTCATTGTTTCTCAAGGGATATTGTACTCCTTAAAGCTTATAACCTCATGACCTGTATAGTAAAGTTTTTTTGGCCTTTCCTCTTTGTCTTTTCATGTAGACCAGATATTTGAAAGGGCAGACGATGGATAAATGTGTAATGTGCAACCTGTTTATTTTTTGGAAACTTGAACTTGGACCAGAACTCAAATCACAAAATCACCAGGCCAGTGGTGGCACACTCTTTTCCCTTTTCTGTACCTATTGTTTCTCCTTTCAAATATGTGATTGTATTAGCTCTTTCCATATGAAAGAATTCTCCTTATTTAAATAAAAAATGTTAAAAAATAAATAAAGCAGATTATGCTTTTCTCAAATTCCCTGTGTGAGTGTTTGGTTTATATATGTAGGAAGAGAAATGTATGTAGCTAGGATTTGCTCCTGTGGCTGTTAACATGCTCTCTGAACACTTAATGCTACAGGTAACATTCTCTACCATAACTACACAGATGGTTTTGCCTTTCCTACCAGACACAAACATAGGGTGGTTTCCAGTAGTGCCCTCTGCAGCTTATTGATACCATTGTAAAACCTAGGGCCACGACTGCGTGGGCTAGTGCCAAGGAACGGTCCATAGGGATGTGAACCAGTTACCCAGTAAGCATCACCCTTAAAAGGCTGGGTGGAAGGGCTGGGCCGGTCCCACGTGCAGGGAGGGGAGGGAGGCGCTTGAGGAGCCTGCGCTGGGTCCCGCTTGATGAGTGGAGCTTTTGCATCCCTGCCCTCTACTTTGTTGGCGTTTATAGACCAAGCGGAAGAGGGGGAGCCCCGCTGCGGCGCTACCTCGGGCTGGAGGGGTTAAGACAACGGCAGCTCTGCCTAGGGCGGCCCCACCCATCGATGTGAGCCCCGCGGGGAGGCAGGGCCTGCAGCATGTAGAGCCGCCCCAGCAGGGGACAGGCGGATCCGACGTCCCGCCATTCACTAGCGCTGCGGCTAGTCGCGTCGCCTCCGTGCCTCAGTTTCCCCCTTGTGCACCGGGGGCCCCTTCCCCGCCGCGCGTCTGCGGCTGCCGCCTGCGTGAGGCCCCGCGCCGACTCCCACCCAAGGAACGGGGAGACGAGTTGCTGCTATGGCAACAGGGCCGTTCCGCAGTGCGTCTGACGTTACGTCCGGTGTCACACGCAGCGGCTTGCGGACGCCGTGGCCACCGACGGCGGGCGGCCCGCTCCGGCCCCGCCCCTCGGCCTGGCTCCCCCCCCCCGCAGCCACCTGGGGCGGGGAGGTTTGGCCGGGAGCGTGGTTGATCCGCAGCCTGGGTCCCGTTCGCACTTGGGCTGGGGAAGGGGCGCGCGAGCCGAGACTGAGCGGGGGGGTGGAGTCTCCTCAGGCGCGGGAACGCCCCCGAAGGCGCGTCCGAAAGGCAGCGCTCAGGCACGCACTCCCGCCTGGCGGGGGGGGGGGGGGTCGCTGGGAGCCCGGTGGCAGAATCCCGGGGCCTGGCTGCCAGGCGTTTGCTTGGGCCTCGCCTCACCTAGGCCCAGGCCTGGGCGCGCTGCCTGTGGCGCCAGGGCTTGTTCCAGAGCCCAGGTTGTTGCCCCAGAGCTGAAGGGATGCGCCAGGCTCTCTCAATGTACCGAGGTGAGACTCCCCCCCCCCCCCTTTCCTCGCTCCTCAGGCACTGCCGCCGTTTCCCGGCCCTCCAGCGCTGTTGCCTCCTTTCGTGAGTGTTTTGCACAAGCACTAGGCTTTTCCCGGCCTTCCACGGCAATCAAGTCCCTTCGTCCGTGCGTGAGTTCGCTCTCATTGCTCTCTTCAAAAGGGGCACCCGAGGCGTGCGTCGTGTCTCTGTGCCACACGCAGACTCGCTCGTTTGCTCTCTGCCCGCTCACCCTGAGGGCACCGAGTCTGGCTGACACTTCAGCAGCAGCCAAGATTTTGAATGGGACATGTCATTTTGCCGTCCCTCCGATGACGTAGGGAACAGGATTGTATCCTGAAGTCTCTCCTCGAGCTGAACTGTGTTGGCTCCGCTGGGGGTAATGAGTTAAAAACCGGGAAAACATTGAACTAGCAATGGCAGCGGGGATGACTGTATGTGTGGAAGCAGAGGAGACAGTATCTGCCATTTTTAGGTAGAAGCGTATTAGAGTAGAGCAACACTTTTTTTTGATTATTGTACAAGTTAACAAAAAAATTTCTGCAGACTTGAAGAAATGTAGCTGTGTTAGTCTGGTGTAGCTGAAACAAAATACAGGATTATGTAGCACTTTAAAGACTAACAAGATGGTTTATTAGATGATGAGCTTTCGTGGGCCAGACCCACTTTCTGGCCCACGAAAGCTCATCATCTAATAAACCATCTTGTTAGTCTTTAAAGTGCTACATAGTCCTGTATTTTGTTTCAGCTACACCAGACTAACACAGCTACATTTCTATGTAGCACTTTAAAGACTAACAAGATGGTTTATTAGATGATGAGCTTTCGTGGGCCAGACCCACTTTCTGGCCCACGAAAGCTCATCATCTAATAAACCATCTTGTTAGTCTTTAAAGTGCTACATAGTCCTGTATTCTTTTCCTATCTGACGCTGCTAGTATCAGAAAGCAGCATCTGTATTCTTTCTGCCAGTGGCCTTTTGATAAGTGACTGCTTGCTAATCTGAATGGTAACTGCAGCTGTTTTCTTTTCCCACTTTGCTTTCAGAGACTTGAACATACCGTTCTGCAGGATGTTGGGATTCCTGAAGCAGCCGGTTGTGGTCACTGCTGAAATCAGTCTGAATCTGGTGGCCCTGACTGTGATAGGATTAGTAAGCCGGCTGTGGGCACTCTCCTACCCAACCGCTGTGGTGTAAGCACAGTGCTTCACTTGCCGCTTAAAATATGTGGGATAATTTGCAAGTGAGAATGTAACGGTGATGAAAGGTGCTGGATTGGCGGCTCAGAATACTTACATCGGTAGTATGGTTTCAGCACGTGTAATGGCAACGCAAGCATCCTCACCAGCATGCCTTAACTGTGACCTAGAACAGTGTTTCTCCACTTTTTTTTTTTAAACAAAGTACCCCTTTTTTAAAAAAAAAAAATTATAAGTATCCCCAGTAACTACAGTTTTCAGACACACATTTTTTTTCTACCATTGCATCACATTTGTTTAAACAACTTAATCGTAGCCAGGCAGGCGATGAAATTTTTGAGTGTAAAAAGTACAAAAATAATAAAGTGTTGTAAAATTTAAAACAGAAATTCAGTTTTCCTCCAAATTATGTTGATGTACCCCCCCAGACTTCTCTCGAGTACTCTTAGGGATACTCATACTACAGGTTGAGAAACACTGACCTAGTGGACTGAAAGCTAAATCTCTATGCTCCATTCAATCCCTCTGCTGAGATTCCCAAAGCAGGAGTCCGTTAATGTCTCCATCGCTAAGATATCAATGTATTGTGAGATGTTTCTAGTTAGATTTGACATGTTTCTTTCTCTGTGGTGTTTCAGTTTTGATGAAGTTTATTATGGCCAGTTTGTGTCTCTGTACATGAAGCGGATCTTTTTTGTGGATGATAGTGGCCCGCCATTTGGCCACATGCTGCTAGCTTTTGGAGGTAGGGAACTCCACTGAACTTTAATTTAGGAAGCATTTATTGCCTTTGCTTTGGGAAAATAGGAACAGGATGCACATATGTTTTCAGTTCTCAGATTCTGTTAGTGTGGAGAAGATATAGGGCAGAATTTCTGATACAGAGCCCTTCTGATTTCACTTGCTTTAGAACAGGGCTGGGCAAGATGCGGCCCAGGGGCTGGATCCGGCCTGCAGAATGCATCTGGCTGCTTTCAATTTATATCCTGCCTGTGCCACCAAATTTCCAGGCAGGGACTGTGGCAGCAGGATCCTGATTAAATGGCTCCAGACTCCCAGTTGCCACACTATCCCAGCAGGGGCCAGAGCTGCAAGCCTTTTAAATAGCTACAGCAACTCTGGGTGGCTGCCAGGCAGCATGGTAATGGCCTGGAGCTATGAGGCTTTAAATAGTAGCAATTTAAAGGGCTCAAGGCTCAGAGTAATTTAAAAGGCTTCAGGTCACAGTAGTCGCAGCAACCACAGATGGCTGCCAGCCAACACGGTAGCAGTGGGGCTTAGAGCCATGAGCCCTTTGCTGTGTTTTAGTTCAAAGCCTCTGGCCCCAGATGGCTCTGGGGGAAGGCTAGTCCCCAGGCCCTGCCCCTTCCAGTTAGTGGAGCTGGCCCATCACCATGTACCAAAATTCATTAAGTGGCCTCCCTGCAAAAATTATTGCCCACTCCTGCTTTAGAATGACTATATGGACATTGAACTAGTGGCTTGGAGTGCGGAAGGGGGGAAAGTGGTGTAACTCTATATGTGCACCATTCACCATGATCCCTATCCATTTCCTTAGTATGATGGAGGTGTCCCCAACAATTCCATCTTACTCTGAGATAAACAGGCAGACTGAATCATACTGTACAATAGGGATGGTAGATAGCGATTAATTGAATCGTGTAACTGCACAAAATATTATCAGTTGCACGACTATTCTATAGTTCCCGGGGGAGTTGGGCCCAGCAGCCAGTGCACTGCCAGCCCTACTCCCAGGGAACCCCTGCCACCATGTGCTGCTGCTTCTGTATTAGAGGCAGCAGCGTGGGGTGGCAGCAGCCTCTGTCCGTGGGATAGGGGGGATAGGGAGACACAGATGGCCTTCTGTGTGCTGTGGGGAAGTGCTCCCTGTAGGTTTTGCCACCCCACTGTTCCCATTGGCTGCAGTTTGGCCAATGGGAGCAACAGGGGGTGGTGCCTGCAGAGAGAGCTTACCCACAGCACACAGAGCAACTTCTTTCCTCCCTGCCAGGCAGAGCCCGCAGGTCAGATCTGGCCCTGGCTTGCCTTAATCAGGCCCGTGAGGCTCACCCCTCCCACCTGCAGCAGGTAGCACAGCACCCTCCATGAGGCTAGAGCACCAGCGCTGGCTTGCACCCCTGCAGTCTGAGGGGAAAGTGGAGCCAAGCTCTGAGTCTCATAGGCTGGATCAAGGCAAGCCGCAGGCCATAAGTTCACAACCCCTGGGTTAAAGTAGTGTTTCTCAACCTTTTTTTTATAAAGTACCCCCTTTTAAAAATATATATTTAAGTACCCCCAGTACCTACAGTTTTCAGACACATAATTTTTTTTTCTACCATTGCAACACATTCGTTTAAACAACTTAATCATAGCCGGGTGGGCGATGAAATTTTTGGGTGTAAAAAGTACAAAAATAATAAAGCGCTGTAACACTTAAAACAAAAATTCAGTTTTCTCCAAATTTGAGTTGTGTTGATGTACCCCCCCAGACTTCTCTTGAGTACCCCCGAAGGGTACTTGTACCACTGGTTGAGAAACACTGGGTTAGAGCATTGGGAATAGTAGGCAACAAGAGAAGATTCATTCCCCAAAAGTGTGAAGTCAAGACAAAGGAAAGTGATGGTATAAATTGCGGGGGGATTTAGCAATTTAGCTAAGCAGTTGTCCCTTTCCTGTCTGCGGGGTTTATTTTCACCTTGTCTCTTGGAATTGAAAATAAACCCATTCCTCGTCTAAGATTGCTTTTTCATGTAACAGACCACTGCTGTAGGGGAAGGTGTATGTTTGAGATAGATGATCCACAAGGGTCTCTCTTTACAAAGTGGTTTGAATATAAAAATGCTAAAGATACACTCGTGGGAGAGCAGTGGAAGTCTAACTCTGATTTCCCTCCAAAGAGATTTGTGTTTTAATTAACCTTCAGAATTTTATCTCCATTTCCATGTGCCACTCAATCCAGCCACATCAATTGCTATTCTTTTCCAGGTTACTTAGGAGGATTTGATGGGAACTTCTTGTGGAACAGGATTGGGGCTGGTAAGTGCTGATTTTAACACTTTCCTCCAATAAAACTAGGGATGTTAAATATCGGTTAATTGAATAGTTGAGTAACTTCATGAATTCTTATTGGTTAGTTGACTATTCTATAGTTCCCTGGGGGCAGGGCTGTTGCCCTGTGCTGCTGCCTCTGAAAAAGAGGCAGCAGTGCAGGGTAGTGGCAGCCCTTGTGTGTGTGTGTCTGTCTGTCTGTGGCTAGCGGCTGGTGGGGTTTGAGCTCCCAGAACTGGTGCAAGCCAGAACTGAGCCGGGCTGCCTACCCGCCTGGCTCCTAATACACTTGAAATGCAGAGCAGCAGTGGGGGTAGGTCCTGGACCTGGCATGAGCCAGGACTGAGTTGGGCTGCTGGCCAGCATGCTAAAAAATGTACTGGCAAGAGAGGGGGGAGGGAAATGTGTGTAGTCTAGAGCAGTGTTTTTCAACCCTTTTTTTTTTTATAAAGTACCCCTCTTTTTAAAAAAAAATTATAAGTACCCCCAGTACCTACAGTTTTCAGACACACACACATTTTTTCTACCATTGCAACACGTTTAAAAAACTTAATCATAGCCAGGCGGGCAATTAAATTTTTGGGTGTAAAAAGTACAAAAATAATAAAGCGCTGTAAAACTTAAAACAAAAATTCAGTTTTGTCCAAATTTCAGTTGTGTTGATGTACCACCCAGACTTCTCTCGAGTACCCCTAAGGGTACTCATAACACTGATTGAGAAACACTGGTCTAGAGCATTAACCTATAAGCTTTTGCTTATCGGTTAATCAATTAATCGACTACAGTATTACATCCCTAAACAGAACAAAGCTGCATTTCAGAGTTGATGGGTTTTAGTCACTAATAGAGGATTTTTGTTGTTCACTTGATCTCTTCAAAAGAGGTGTTAATTCTGTATAACTGCAGTGGATGTTTCAGTAGATGTTAAAAATCCCATAGCATGGAAGAGAATAGAGTATAATTATAGAAGGCAGGATCGTCCTGAGGATAGGTGAATGGGGATGGGAATCAAGACATCTCCCAGCTCTGACTGACTTGCTGTGACACCTTGTGCTAATCCCATTTGCCTGATATTTTTCAAAGCGCTGAGTATCCATAGCTCCCAGTGATTTAATTTTGAGTTGTGGTTACTCAGCTTTTCTGAACTTTATTCATCTTTAAAAAGGGGAACAATGATATTTGCCCATCCTGTGAAGGCCTTTGAAGTCTACAGATGAAACACTGTATAAATGTGAAGGATTTTTATTACTAGCCTACATTACTTCAGACAGGTTTTGTGAGTAAAAGAAATTGCAGGGTGGGACTACAGTCCCTGCAATGCTGATATCTTAGCTCATTGTTTATGAACAACATGGGGAGATAGTTGAGTCTGAGAAGAGCGGCATGAAACCAAATCCTAGTCTTCCAGCAAACATCTATGCAATAATGGCTTCTAATCCCCTTTTGTGTTCCAGAGTACAGTATGAATGTGCCAGTTTGGTCCTTGCGACTGCTGCCAGCACTAACTGGTGCCCTGTGTGTGCCTCTAGCATACCAGATTTTGGTAGAGCTGCACTTCTCCCATTGTGCTGCATTGGGAGCTGCCCTGCTCATTCTCTTTGGTAAGGATTGTGCCTTCATACAGAGAGGGGAATGATCTGTTTTTGCCTTTGAATTCTTCCATGTTGACTTTTTAGAGTATGTGGCAGTTAGTAAGAGCAGTGGTGGGAGCCAGGGAGTTGGGTGCTGTGGTAGCTTTCCACGTGCAGCTCTGGCAATATATCAGTCCCAATCAGCGTATCGTTATTCAGTTCCACACACAGTTCTGCAGCACAGCCTACAGTTACAGCATTGCTCCTAAGCAGACACTAATTCTCTCTAGGGAAGAGGATGATTTGACACAGGGAACCTCACAGCCATGTGGGCAGCTTTATTTCTTTGCCTTTGAGGAGCCTCTGCAGACTCTTCCTCAGACTTCTGTAATATACCAGGAATGGGGGTAAATGACAGAAGGGCTATAACTCAGCTTTAGATTTCAGTAGGTCTTTTCTTCTCCCTACCCTTCTGCCATTTCCCCTGTTTGAATGGTTTCTGAAATACAGAGCATGACTCATGCTCTTATCTCAGCCTTATTATACTTTTAAAGGAGCTTTGTTTTGCTCTCTTTGGAAATGTTTCTTTAATTTTCAGTTGATCATGTTTTTACAAGTCCTTATTGTTGGAGATATTATTGCTGTCATGAGTATGGCTTGACAGTTTTCCTACCAATAATTGTCCCTGATTTGGTGTGTCTATCTTCTCCTTTTGTTTCTAACAGAGAACTCTCTGATCACTCAGTCCAGGCTGATGCTCTTGGAATCAGTGCTAATCTTTTTTATCCTGCTTGCAGTTTTGTCCTACTTGAAGTTTTACAATTTACAGAAGTGCAGGTACAGCTGGTTTTCATATCTGGGCATTGGATAATCTTCCAGTTAATTGCATTTATCATTTAAATATAAATGTTTGTGCCATTTCAGTTTTTTTTAATTGCCATGTAAATTAATTCATCAAAGGCTGTCTGGCACCAATTATTATAATATTGCAAGCCTTATTTAGGGTATAGGCTAGTGGTCCAAATTCAGGCTAGGGAGGCAAGAATCCTTATGTAATCACAGCTGTGCTTTGGACAAGTCACTTAATTTCTCTGCACCTCAAATTCCACTCTGTAAAATGGAGGTAATGATACTTGACCACTCACAATGATGTTGGAAGGATTTTATGTTCCAAGCAATTTTAACGTACTGTTTAAATGATGGCAGGGTAGTTTTGACTTCCTTATACAGGTTAAATATCTCTAGTCTGGCAGCATCCATGGTCTAGCATGATTTTAATTAGCTGGATGCCCACTTATCATGAGTGTGGCCAGGTTTTCCCGTGGTCCCATAAAGTGTGTTTACAGCCACCAGTCTTGACTCTCAGTTTTCTGTGCTGTTGTTTAGCTCTAATTTACCCCTAAGGCTATGTCTACACTACAAGGTTTTTGCGCAAAAACAACTGTTTTTGTGCAACAACCAGCGGAGCATCCACACCTCAAGTGCATTTTTGTGCAAGTAAATCGGCAGAACAGAGGGCTTTTGCCGGTAGAGTTATTCCTCTCCCCCGTGAGGAATAACTCTTTTTTGTGGTACAGCTCTTGCACAAAAAGGCACGTGTGGATGCTCCGGAGGGGGTTTTGCGCAAGAAACCCCTATCGGCAAAAGCACAGGTGCTCTGATGGCCATTCTGTGAATGGCAATCAGCACTTTCTTGTGCGAGAGTGTCCATGCAGTGTGGACGCTCTCTTGCGCAAAAGCACATCGTTTTTGCGATGCGCTTTGAGGTCTGGACGTGCTATTGCGCAAGAAGTTTTTGTGGAAGATCTCTTCCGCAAAAGGTTTCTTGCGCAAAAACCCTGCAGTGTAGACGAAGCCTAAATGTATTCTAAGATTCCAGTAAGCAGTGGAAGTATTGGTAATGCTGCTAGACAATATTGACTTCCTGTGGCTCGGCACTGGTCACATCCTGAGGGCACCAGAGGTTCAGGATGCAATTTAAAAATTCCCTCCGGTGTTTCTTTCTGATTGCTAATTCCTACTATGGAAAATTTCCCTGTACGTAGAAATGAAGAGGGTGACAAATATCTTTCTTAGTCACAGGTGCAGAGACAACCTAAACATCTTCAACTCTTTTTGTGTGGTTTTGTGTACTCTCTGATTCTTGCAAAGCCCCATTTAAAATTATACCCTTTAAACTTAGCCAAGCCCATGGCCTATCCTATTGATTTTTTTTTTCTTTGTGGTATTGGGAGCAGTGCAGACTCTCACTACTCTGAATGACTTTTCAGCGTCAGTAGAAGTGTTTAACATCCACACCTAGACAGAGGATAACCATCGCTGTCCTGGGAGGCCTGATATAAGATGCTAATAGGTAGAAAAGGGAACAGTGAAGAGACAGACATTTTTCCCTGTATCTTAATGTTTTCTTTTGCCCTCTTATCTAAGCCCCTTCACTGCAGGCTGGTGGTTTTGGCTTTTGCTGACTGGAGTTGCTTGTTCTTGTGCAGTTGGGTAAGTACTGACTTTTCTTGTCACATTGTTTTACTAAACTCACAGATTGCTTTGCTGTGTTACTGGAAGCTCAGCTTTCCAAGACTTGCTCTTCATGTTGCAACTAGTTGTTGAGCATCTGTCTGTAGCAAGCGTCTCTAAGTTTTTATTATTTCAAGGGTATTCAGTGAAGAATCAATGTACTGATGATATCAATCCACGTAAAGCAGTGACAGACAAATTGATGGGGGCTGTACTGAAAAGAATGAAACACATATATCAATACAAGCCTCCAACATACATGGGCTTGCTAAAAAATGAGACCTGGATTTCAACTTCCGCTCCCAAAGTTGTCTGAGAGTTCAGGGACCCGCCATACTCTACCTTTTGATACGCTGCCATGTTATCAAACAGTCTCTCTGCCTTTTTCATTAGCAAACAAATAGCCACTTCAGAGACAAAGCATTATGATTCAGCCAGCATACAGAACTGGAGCGCCAGTGTCCCTGGGCTTGGGAACTCTGCTGATTGTTAGAGTTTGAATGCTTACACCTTGCATTAAATCCTGTCTGTGGTCTGGGTATGTTTAACCTAGACTGATCTTTGTGTGCTGTCTTCCCAGGGTAAAATACATGGGGCTTTTCACCTACCTGCTGCTCTTGGCCATCGCTGGAGTTCATGCCTGGCACTTAATAGGAGACCAGACATTGTCAAATGTAGGTAGCCTAATGTACTGGATAAATAGCATGTAATTGCATTCACAGCTTGCATCCAGAAAAGGAAGTGCAAGCTAAAAGCCTTCTAAACCATTTGCTAATAATTCAACACTTGAAGAAATCCTAGGTGTGTGTTGCAGTTAAGTCTACTGTTATAGTACAGAAACCCTCTGCTTTCAGAGCTATGGCCCTACTATGTTATAGGGGGAAAAAAGCAGGGTCAGAATTTAGATCAAATGTATACATGTAGCTTTTCTGGTGCCAAATTGTATTTCTGAATGGGAAGTGGCTTTCCTTCTCCCCCTACTGATACCCATCTTTGATACAGCTTGACAGGATCTGTAGGTTAAAACCTGTCCAATTTCAACTATTCCTGTATACCCCATCAATCTGACCTTGCAGGAGGTAAGTCCACAGGGAAGTTGGGATTTTTTTTCCTATTAAAAAATAATCAAGTACCTGCTTATTCTCAATAGCTGGGACAGGCTTGTAGGAGCTGGGGGGAGAAACAGATCTGCTTGCCTTTTCCCAGCTTTGCTGTGAGACCTTGGGCAAGTTGCTTCATCCCTCTGTGGCTCAATTTTCCCATATGTAAAATGGGAATAACCCTTCCATATTTCACACATGGTGTGAAGCTTGATTAAATAAAACTTTTAAAATGCTTTGAGAATCTGAGCTGTATTTCCATTATTACCTATCAGTGGGGAAGAGCTGCACGAAGCTGGGAATTACCTGAAAGGATGTAACAATGAGTTCTTTGTATTCTGCCAGGTTTCTGTGTTGGGCCATTTGCTAGCGAGGGGAATAGCCTTAGTGGTCATCCCGGTAGCAATGTACCTGTCTTTCTTCTACATTCACTTGACTTTGCTATACCGCTCAGGACCCCATGACCAGATTATGACCAGCGCTTTCCAGGCCAGTTTGGAGGTAAGGAAAGCGGGAGCGAGGGAAAGGAGATGCTGGAAATGGGTTGTGCATATATCCTCTGTTGTGGAAATGGACTAAATTAGCACCATGAAATACATGCTCCTTTTGTCCTCATCTTGCTGCTTTTGTGCTATAAAATGGCAGTAAGCTGAAATAGTGAGGAAGTGCTGAGTCTTGACGTGAAAGCTCTATTCCAGTCCCTATCCTGGGGCTTTGTTTTGTACCAAGATCAATGTTTGTGGGCCCACACCAAATACATTCATTTTTCTACATAAGAGCTAAATTCTGTTGGTTATGCCAGTGCAACACTACTGAAGTCAATGGAATTAGTCTCACAAGTGAATGATGCAATGATATCACAAGGAGTTTTAAAAATAACCAAACCCAGTTTGAGGGATACCATCTAGTCAGGGCTCGAAGACCAGTAACATGCCCCTAACACCCATAATAAAGCCCTGTTTTGTTTGCAAATGTGAAATAACATGACACAAATTAAAAAACTCACCCTCCAGTGGCAGTTTTTTAAAGTGCCACCAGACTTGTTGGCTTTACTGAAACAGACTCAGACTTAGCCCCTGTTGTCATGATGGCAGGATGGATGAGTCAAATGTGAGTGGAACTGTGATCCTGTGCATCAATTTGCAGTGCCCAGAGCGGGAAGCCAAGCTCACCAAAGACAAGATTTGCTGCATTGTGTGGGTCAGGCTTGCTCTAACAGCTATTTCTCCCAACCTCAGGCAAGACTCAGCCTTACACCTGTGCCTCCTACTCCCCTGGGAGCATGGCCCGATCCCCCTTCCATCCCTGTAGGGGTAGAACCAGACCCACAGTGGATGGGAGAATTTATAAAATGAAATAAAAGAAATTCCCCTCCAAAAACCCCCAAAATTATAAAAATGTATTTGACATGGATTAGGAGGACTCCCTTTGCTGCTACCTGATGTGCTGAGACCCCATCGAGTCTGTTTTCCCTGCCAGATTGGGCCCCCCCAGTATCCTGTCTTGAGTCAGGATACTGAAGCTGCTGAAACACACACACAGGTTCTGGGCCACATCCCCAAAACAGCAGACCTTAACTGAGAACAGCGCAGCAAGACCAAATAACTTCAAAAACAGACTGCATAGAGAAACTGCTGAGATTGAATTCATATGCAAATTTGACACTGAACCAAAGTCTAAACCAGGGGTCAGCAACCTTTCAGAAGTGGCGCGCCCCAGCGTATCCTCCTGCCCTGGGCTGCGCAGCTCTCCCAGGAGAGGGAGACGCAGAAAGGCTCTCTCTATCCCACACCCTGCTTGGTCTCCCAGGTAGGGGGAGGCTGCGCAGCTCCTGTGTTCTGCCTCCCCAGAGCACGGGGGAAGGTAGAGTGTATAAGGCAGTGTGCATATTGCTGTGAGGAGGGGAGGAGCAGTGCACTTCCCCACAAGCCGGATCCGGCACGGAGCCTCAGGGCTTCCCCACCCCTGCAGGAAGCCGGTGTTGGCTCCAATCTTGTGGGGGTGCGATGCTGGATTGCCAGTACGGACTCCCTGTTGCAGATGGGAGGAGCGAGGGGGAGCCTGTTAATTGTGCGTGCCACTTATGGTATGCGTGCTGTGCATTGCCGACCCCAAACAAACATATGGAATGGTTCTCACATTACAATAGGTAATTTCCCATTCAGGTACTCTCAGCTTCTCACCACTCTTGGAGATGAGCCACATCCATTCTGATTTAATTAGCACTGATGTCACAATCCCATCTCTATATCCTCTTTTTTTTCTGTCTTTTTCCCTTCAGCATCTGAAGAAGTGAGTTGTAGCTCACAAAAGCTTATGTTCTAGTACCCTAATAAAAGTGTTATTTTTTTTAAGTGCCACCAAACTCGTTGTTGGTTTTACTGAAACAGACTAATATGGCTAACCTCTGAAAGATACCTGTCTCCAGCACTCAGATACCCAGCCCCTCTGGGTGCTGAACCCAAGATAAATCTGTTTACACTGTACAGAAATCTATATACTGTTCATGAAGTTTGCTGCCTTGATATAAAGAGAGAGATGCACAGATTACTTGCCCCCCCTCTCCTGGTAACAGTTATTTACACTTGGCTTATAATAAACAAAAGTGATTTAGTAAGTACTAGAAGACTTACCTGGTGTTGCCCAGGTCCTTCAGGGCAGAAGGCGGCAGTGGGGGGTGGGTGCAGGAGTCAGGGTAGGAATTTGGGGATGTGTGGGGGTAGGGCAGGAGGCTGGGGATTTGAGGGAATGCATGAGTGAGGATTGGGGGATGAGGAGGGCCTTGGGGGTGTTTCCCATCCGGTGGGGCTTTCTTTCCCCCCTCTGGCTACCTCTCCCAATGCTTCCCCAGCTTCCAGGGGCCTTCCCTCTCCCCTCCATCCCCAGGTGCTGCGGCCAAGGTTGGGGAGGGAGGGTTTGGGGCAGAGAGGCTACTTACCCTGTCTGGTGATAGGCAAGATGGCAGAGCCCCAGCCCTGTTGGCCCCTCTCTCGGTGATGCAGCTGCCACCAGTGGCCACTCTGCAGGATAGCTCTCCCCTGCGGGCTTGCTGCCCTTAGTATCCACTCTCAGTATCATGTCCCTCCTCTCTGTGCCCCTCCCTTTTACGTCCTTCCTTTCTCTGACCTCTCCCTTTCCATATTGTGGAATACAGTCCCATAACCCTGACCTTGTTTTAAGTTAGGATAAGAAGGAGTTGCATACCAAATTTGGTGGTTCTTGCTCTTACCATGGAGTAGGTAAACAGGCATTTCTAAAATATAAAGCTAAAAAGGTAGGATTTAAGTGAGAGAGAGCATGCTGAACAATATAGGTCACTTAAAAAAACAACACTCAAGCTAAGCTTAATAACCTAAGAAACTTAGTTACATATATCATCTCACCCTCCTAGTTGTTCTAATTAGCTTCTTTCACAGACGAAAGCCTTCCAGCGTGGGCCCAATCCTTCCACCAGTTCAGTCTTAGATGTTTCCAGCACTCATCTTAGATGGGATAGCCAGGGAGAACTGGCAACCAAGATTAACTCACTTCCCACCTTAAATAGGTTTTGCATAATGTGGAAATCCTTTGTGTTGTAAACTTCCCCTCTACTCTTGTGAAAAAATACAGCATCCAAAAGATAGATACCAGGAACAGGTGACATGGCTACATGTCTCTGCAAGACCCCTGTCTCCTGAACCTACCCCTCCACAGGAAGGTTAAGGTCTATTGTCTTTTTGCTAATAGGCCATTATAGCCCTGACTGGAATCAGTGGGAGTGACTCAAAACAGTGATATGCAATTACAGATACAAAGTATTAATATTCTTAATTTGATCTACAAAAATGATACATGCATACAAATGGGAAAAATTGTATGTATATATATCTTAATTACACACACACATCTATATATATCTTGGTTTTTATTATTTCCATTGCAGCTCATCTGATGAAGTGTGTTTTGCCTATGAAAGCTCATGATTCTATATATTTTTGTTAGTCTCTAAGGTGCCACAGGATCACTCGTTGTTAGTCACATTGGTTAATCCTCAGGCTGAGAACAGTGGAAGGCCCCTACGTGGAATAAAACAGAGCCCATATAGAATAATTCCTTAATTTATTCCTGATGAAGCATTGCTTTGGGAATTTTCCCTGAGACCCTGCAGGCTTCATTATGTAACCAAATTATCTGAGCATAGCGTTGTAAGCTATGAATTTTATAGCTTTAATGAGGACAGCAAGCCTTATATTAATATGTTGTATTACGTGTTAAAGCTGAGAGTGACTCTCTTCAGAGTTGAGCAGCTTCTGAGATTTTTTTTCTTCTGGTTTATTATCTTATTGTGCGTTTTAGGGTGGGCTAGCTCGGATCACACAGGGCCAGCCCCTTGAAGTAGCATATGGCTCCCAGATTACCTTGCGGAATGTCTTAGGCAAGCCCATGCCATGCTGGCTCCATTCTCACAAGAATACTTATCCCATCAGGTGAGGAATCTGTTTTGTTCTTTAGAGTGTAAGGAGGGGATCTAATTGTGCTCTTGTTCTTCAACTGACAGTTCAGATTTCACAGTCAGCGTCTGTGCAGCATCATAAGCGCTCTTTACATCAAGCTTTCAGGATGTGTTACCAACTGTTTATCAACCAAAACCTTGTTATTATCACAAAGGGCTTTGGAGCCCTTTAATACTCCTGTTAAAGTGTCAGGGGTTAAACGTCCATGGAGCAGTCCATAGCAATTATACTAATGTTGTTCAAGTTTGGTGTGCTTCATTTTTAAACCTCAGCAAGCAGACTTGGATTATAAAGGTATCGATAGAATCCAAGGTAAAGGGGTGCCCGAAAAACTTAAAAATATACTAGGCACCATCACCAGAATAGCAATAAGAGGGATATTGGAAGGTAAGTGAAAACAAGGCTGCCTGAAAACAACATGGTGAAGAGCTGTGGAAGCTGAGCTGAAAAACCTCGGGCATAGCTTGGGAACCATTGAAAGACTTGCCAGAAACAGACAGGAGTGGAAGAGCGTTGTCACTGCCCTAAACGCCAGAGGTGTAATGGGAACATCATGATGATGAGGCATATTAGGATAATGTGTGGTTCATCCTTAAAAGAACTTTATAATCAGCTTGCCAAACCACTAGCAATTAATTTCAGTGTCATTGAGAAGAGGGAAGGTACCAGAAATGTAGAGGAAATAAAATGTGGAGAGAGACAGGAAAATCCTAACAGTTACCTTAGATTCAGTCTCACTTCAGTCCTTAGTACAATAATAGATCAGTTTATGAAAGAGAGAATCTGTAAGTAGCTAGAGAATAACAGAACATCAAATAGCATGAACTTAAAAAGAGCAAATCAAGTCAAGAAAAGAGCTTGCTTTTCACAGTCCAAAATGAGTGGATGAAGGGAATGTGGTAGCGATGCAGGGGCTCTAGGTTTCAGTAGTATATTCAGTGTACTCTAGATTTCAGTAGTGTATTCAGTGTTATCTGGTGTCATTAAATTAAATTTTAGATTAAAAACTTCCTTCCTGTAAGAACAGGAAGACAGTGGAACAGCACCTCTAGGGCGGTTGGGGAAGCTTTTGAAAACTGGAGGTTTTCAGAAGAAGGGTGGGGAGCCATCTGTCTTGGATACAACAAATCCTGCCTCTTGGCATGGGATTAGACTAGATCAGTGGCTTTCAACCTCTCCAGACTACTGTATCCCTTTCAGGAGTCTGATTTGTCTTGTTTCACTCACTTAAAAACGACTTGCTTACAGAATCAATTGTTCATAAAAATACAAAAGACTTACTGAAAAATTGCTTACTTTCTCATTTTTACCATATAATTATAAATCAGTTGGAATATAAATATTGAGTTTATATGTCAATGTATAGAGCAGGATAAACAAGTCATCTGTATGAAATTGTAGTTGGTATAGACTTCACCAGTGCATTTTATGTAGCCTATTGAAAAAGTAGGCAAATATCTAGATGAGTTGATGTACTCCTGGAAGGACCTCTGGGTACCTCCAGGGGCAGGGTTTCCCCTAAGGTGCACGCCTGCATGGATGACCGTGCAGAAGAAATTCTAACCTCCTTCCCAGAGCCGCGCAGCAGCACTCACCTTCCTGCAGGACCTAGAAGGTGAGTGGTGTGGCTGCTTCGGCAGATGTGGCTGGGAGCCATTTGGCGGCTGGCTGCTCCCATGGCCCAGGCCATGGCCACATGGTAGGTAACTGCTCAGGCAGGCTGGGGCCATGTAGGGAGTGGCTTCTTTGCTCTGGTGGGCCAGGGCTGCGACTGCTCTGCTACGGCGGGCTGGGCCGCGTGGGAAGCAGCTGCTCTGGCAGGCCAGGGCCAGGTGGGGAATGGCTGCTCTGCTCCAGTGGGCCAGAACCAGGGCCAGGGCCACGTGTTTTACGTGGCTGCACAATGCTAACAAAGATTGAGTACTTCCTATGAAAACATAGCTTTAGCACAAATGCCAAGTTCTTCTAGAAATCAGGCCATCAGGGTCTAATGCCAGACATGACTCCTAGAAAATATACAGCATAGACTGTACCTATCACTAGAAAAAAAATGTAAACTGAATTGTGCCGCCTTTTGGTTCCTTTTTCCAAACCTCACCTTGATTTTTCCTGAATTGAAAACTAAAACTGCTTCAGGTGGCAGAGGAATCACAAATCCATCACCTGTTGATGCTCTGATATTGAAAACAACTTGCCCACACAATGAAACAGAAAATGACTATGACAAAACTTGTAGGTCAATCCAGTGGTTCTCTATCAGGGAGATGTATAAGCAGAGGTCTTCCAAGGGGAAGATCAGCTCATCTAGATATTTGTCTGGTTTTACAATAGGCTTACATGAAAAGCATAAGTGAAGTCGGTACAAACTACAGTTTCATACAATGACTTGTTTATACTGGTCTGTATACAGGCTGTTAATTGCTCTAAGTTGCCTTATAACAGCAGCTGAACTTGCTCCTGGCAAAATGGAAAATGCAGAAGGCACAATGGGGGCTTAGATACATCTTTCACTCTTTCAGCATTCCTGTATTGATGCACTGTGGTCATCCCTTGGTATCCTAATAAAAGTTAAGATGCTGTAGTTCTAACTTTTCTGCTGGATCTCATACTCTTGATATTGCTAGCAAACCTTCCAACGTCCTTTTGGTGTTTTGAATTCTGACAGTAATCATAGGACTGGAAGGGATCCTGAGAGATCATCTAGTCCAGCTGGGGGAGGATCTGGGAAAAGGTTATAAACAGAGGAATTTGGCTACTTAAAATTTTGCAGTATTAAATGTATTTTTATTTGACTTCATATTAAATAAACACTTAGTCATGCACCTTGTGATTTATCCCTTGTTTTAGTATTTTTCCATAACATTTTAAATTTATTTATATATATATAAAATTTTGTTAATAACTTGGGTGCCACGGTGGCACACATCTGAACAAGCACACATAACCTCAATATTGGTGCACAAGACAAAACTCACTCCGCTCCTGAATGGAAAATCTAAGAGGAAACACTACCCAAGGGTACCACTGGTCTAGATGACCCTTGTGGTCGCTTCTAACCCTATTCTAATTGTCCTGGGAAATGTAAATAGATGTGGATGTGAATTCTGTTACATGGCCTGTACATTGCTTAAAAGATCAGGAAAACCAGCACTGTATTGTGAAAGGCACCCAGTGGGATGCAACTGAGCAAGGGCTATATTCCTTAATAGTTGGGAAGAACAGTGCTTTTCTGGATACCAACTGGGACATGTCAGGAATGTCAAATGAATTGAAACAGCGTTTAAAAGCTGGACAGGAGACAAAAATCACATTGACTTCGCAAAATGAAAGCTAACATAGAAAGTGGGGAAATAATTGGAAAGGCAGATATTCAGATCTTATATCTGGAAAACTGATTTACAAAAGAAATCTGGCTTGATAGTGGAGAGAAAACTGAATGAATGAGTTTCCTATCCAGTGCAGCAGCCAGCAGACCAAAGCCATGTTTTGGTTACCTGTGCAGAGTAAGGAGATGATGGTCCCTTTTCATACAGCTCCCTTGGCATGGTAGCTAGAATGCTGTATATGGTACTAGGCATCATTGGTGCTGACACACTTGAGAGGATTCTAAGATCAGAACAACATGAGTCTATCTTGACTTACAGCAGATCTGCACACTTACTTCAGTATGACCATCACTCAAGGGAGAGTGAAAAATGCACTTCACCAAGTCCCTGGTGCATGTTGGCAAGAGAGCTTCTCCTACTGACATAGCTACCACCTCTCATGGAGGTGGAATTACTAAACCAATAGGAGAGCTCTCTCTCTTTGGCTTAGACTGCGATTGTCTCCATCAGTAGTGGTGCAACTGTGCCAAAGAAAGCTTTTAGTGTAGACCTGCCCTAAACAATGACTCCAGCCATTTACAAGAATTTGAAGGACTGAAACACCAAAGAGGGAGAGAAATAATGTAAGGTGCATTATGGGGTATAGGTGCATTATGGGGTATATGTAAAGAAAATTTTAAAAAATTACTTCAATTGATTTCCTGCATTGTTGAATAGTGATTGCAAGGCAAACAGTGGAAGCTCGTTTCTGGCACACAGGATAAACCTCTGAAGAATACGCAGCAGGGAGGGCTGGAGAAAAGAAGCTAGTAAATCTTTTCTCTAATCACATCCCATGCTTTAATTTACCACCTAATTCATATACCCAAGCACTTGGTCAAAGCCATTGATAGCCCAACCCATTCCATCTCTTCGTGGACATTACAGCCCAGTTCACTGCATGGAAGAGAGGATCTGAGCACTAGCTTATCAGACATCCCTTAGAATGGAAAACGAGAAAATGCAATGAGTGCTTGGTGTGCTGTACTCTTTGGAAGCCTTGGCCTCAACACATGTTATTTCATTATATCTGATGTGCGATGACTAGTCTGCATTGCTATGTCCTTTCCTCTCTACATTGTATCTCTTCTGCTGTCTTTGAAAGACAAACCAGTGGTGTAGTGCTAATTCTGGTCACTGAGTGAGATTTGCTAGTTTAATCTGAGGCTGCTCTCTGTTCTCTGTGACCGTGTGAAATAGCGATGTAACGTTACCTCACAGTTCTGTCCTCTTGCCTATCCATATAGGTATGAGAATGGCCGAGGCAGCTCCCACCAGCAACAAGTGACTTGTTACCCTTTCAAGGATGTCAATAACTGGTGGATTGTTAAGGATCCTGGGATGTGAGTATACAGGAAACATGCTTAAATGCCATGCCATCATGAGCTCCACTGATATCTGATCCCAAATGCTAAGCAGGGCTAGGCCTGAGTAGTACAGGGACTGGACATCAACTGGGAATACTGGGTTTTATAGGCTTAGAAGAATAACTGTGGTCCAGTGGTTTGAGCATGGGTCTGGGAATCAAGACTCCCAATCTCAAGTTGTATTTCACAAACTGCCACTGATTCACTGCATGTCCTGTAGCAAGTCACGTCACCATGCCATTCAATTCCTCATCTTGTTGAATGGAGATGATAATGGTGTTGGTCTTGTTGGGTGCTGGAAAGATTTAATGAATATGTGCAAATACTTTGAGATTTTGGGATGGAAAGTATTGTACAAGGGCAAAGAATTTGTATACAGCAAGAGTAACAGAGAAATAGAAAAGTCACCATAAAATTAATTCCACAAAAGCATCTCCTACCATCGGATAGTGATTAGAACTGGGTTTCAGTTAAATCTCATCTGCAGAGGCAGGATGGGGCACTGAGCTGTAGGGAGATGCTGGCCATATGACCCTGTTGGTGGACTTAGGAGCAGCACTGAGGGGCTTCTGCCAACAGCATGGGACCTGGTGGATACAAAGGGAACTGTAAAGAGAAAACTGATGGGTGACTCTTCACATTCCACTTAGCATGTGAAAAAAGCAAAGTACCACTTCTAAATTCTGTGTGCTGGTCTTAGTGAGTAAGGCGGACACTGGGTGTACTTGAGTAGGCCTCAGGAAATAATATAATTCACTTTTAGGGAACATATCTGTTTGTATTTGAAGTTAAGAATAAGATAGAGATCCTCCCAAATAAAAGAGAATCCTGTGTGTGTCCTGAGAGTCAGGAGCCTGGTCTGCTCTTAAGTTTTGTCAGTTCGGGGTTATGCCATCCAAAGACTTAGTGTATACAGGTAAACTGACAAAAATGCTTTTGTTGGTATAGTTGGTTTTTATTTTTGAGGAAACTGATATAATCTGCCAACAAAAGGATGTATTGTTGGTGTAAACTGCATCCAAACTAGGAGAGTTTGCCAATATTGCAGTGCTTGAATGATGCTCAAGTGTAAACCTGTACAGAAAACTGGTGTCTCTTTTCTTATTCAGCCTTAGAATATTTTAAATTAATTTACTGGTGAATTGACAGCACTGGGGAGTGAAGTTTTCTCTTTATCCCCAGAGCAGATTAATACAGGGAAGGTGGGAAAACTTCAATCACCACCTCTTCCAGTGTGCAATGCACACATCTAGGCTACGTCTGCACTGCACCCTTCTTCCGCAAAAGCTTATGCAAATGAAGCGCAGAGTAGAATATCGCCACTTTTCATTTGCATAATTAATTAGGGGCCGTTTTTGCACAAGAGGCTTTTGCGCAAAAAGGAGCTGTGTAGATGGCTCCTTTCTGCGCAAAAAAGCCTCTTGTGCAAAAACAGCCCCTAATTAATTATGCAAATGAAGTACGGCGATATTCTACTTTGCGCTTCATTTGCATAAGCTTTTGCGGAAGAAGGGTGCAGTATAGACGTAGCCTTAGTGTGAGAGGGGATTTCTGTCTCCATGACCCACGCAGGCTTTAATCGTTTTTTGGAGACTGCCAGTGACGGTGTCAGTTGTGACAAGGATGTATGTCAGATCTGATTGAAGCCACTGATTAATTTCATGTAAGCCATCAGTCAGCTATTGGATAGAAATAATCTTTGGTCACCACTGGCTGACCTGGATTCAGACCAGCCATCAAGAGCTCTGTTTCCCATTATCAGTTCCGTAAATCAGCCTATTCTTCCCTCTGCTTTGTGTTCAATAACTTTCTCTATCCATCTGTAACCCATAAGGAGCTCAGATTTCTCATCTCACTGTCCAGAAGTTTCTTTTCCTTCCTTTTGTCCTGATCCCTGGCTTTTCAAGCATTAGTCAGCACTAGTTGTGGTGGGATATGGAAACATTTATTTTGGTTTGTCACTCCCACAGGCAGCAGCTGGTGGTGAGTAACCCACCACGTCCCATCCGACATGGGCATATTGTGCAGCTGGTCCACGGCATCACAACTCGCTACCTTAACACGTATGTGCTTCTCCTAGTCTCCTGGCTTTGTTGCTTCTCTGAATGTGTCTGTAGGGATAGAGGTACACTGGGGAAGTCGTGTAGCTCTCCCTAAGACTTTCAGGCTCTCGTAGTATACTCAGCCATAGGCAGGGGTCTGGATACAACTAGTCCATCATTGAACGGTTTCTGGTTAATATCACAAATTGCTCTTTTACTGCCATACCAACTTCAAAAAGCAAATGTCATATCGTTTGTGGTGGATGTAGAAGAGTCAGAGACCTCTTAGGTCCCAGCTAGTCCAATATACATTGTGACCGCATTACACATTTTACATGCCCACTAGTCTGGGTGAGTATTTTCCCCCCAACAGATAGGCTTCTTTAGATTTTTGCATCAGCACTACCCCACTCCATTATAGTAAGGGTGGGACTTTCAGAAGTGCCTAATTGACCTAGCTGCATGTCCCATTTACTTTCCTAACGTGGCTTTTCAGCTGATTTGATGGCCGCAAATCACGTAGGCACCGTAAGCCTGTCTGCTGCATGTTTGTGACAGTTTTGTAAGGCTGCATTATTATAAGAATTGTCTCTTAAGTAGCAGGCAAGATTCAGTAACCTAGATTAGGAGGCGGGGCATTTGCACCCTCTGTGTTGGTTCTCTCCTGTGCTCATTCCAGGCCAGTTGATTTGTTCTCAGAAACCCCACTAAATACTGCTAACATTCCAGCAACCCTTCTTTTTGCCTCAGTTGAAATATTTGTGCTTTACCGAAGTTGGTACCTGGCAAAATCTGCTTCCTCCAATGCTTTTTTATGGTCCTTTATAACAAGGAGCCTTCTCCCTTTCTTTGACCCCAACATGTGCCACTTGATTTGTGCCAATAGATTTTTTTGGCTTTTTGTGTATTGAATTTCAGTACTCACTTGAGAAGCTTTATGGGGTTTGATTGTTAAATAACTCTATGAAATGAACAGAGAATTTAGCCCAGGACACATTTACTTTGTGGATCTTGCAGACATGATGTTGCTGCACCTTTGAGCCCACATTCCCAGGAAATCTCCTGTTACATTGATTATAATATCTCCATGCCAGCACAGAACCTCTGGAGAGTGGTGAGTGAAAACTTGGGTGAGGGGCAGGGAAGCTTTTCTCCTCTTGGGAAACATCTAAGACACAGTGAAGATCAAAAGACATCCCTTTTTTGCAGGAAATTGTAAATCGGGAATCAGACACTGATGTGTGGAAGACCATCCTATCTGAAGTAAGGTTTGTCCATGTGAATACCTCAGCAGTGTTGAAGGTAAGTGGTTTTATGTATATCAGTCTTCTCCTCTTCCCTTGTAGTCATCCCAAAGTGCCATGCAATCTGTGTCCAAAACTAATTTTCGGTAAACTGAAAAGGCCCTGCTTGGTCTGACGTCAGCTTGGTCTGACGTCAGTCTAGTGCAAGGTCTATTTCTGACGGTAATGGAGCACTGTAATGGCTTAATCTGTTATAGACTGAGCACTACATATTTTCAATGGCTGTTGCAAGTTCTCAGCTCATTTGAGGACCAGCGTATGGGTCAGAAGTAGAGGCTGCATAAAAAACAGCTGGTGGTGGTTGGGCATGCTTAAGAATTCCTCTTCACAGATAGCATTTAAGGCAGGTGTGTGAGACACTATCCATTTTTATTAGTTGATCCTAAGCCAGTGGTTCCCAACCTGTGGTCCGCGGATCCCAGGTGGTCCACGATGGTACTACAGGGGGTCCGTGGAAAGTCTAAAAATAAGGATTGGGCCACCATGGTGGGCCCGATTCATACTTTTCTTTTCTTTTTCTTTCCTTACTCTTCTTTTCCTTTTTTCTTTTCCCCAGGGAGGAGGTCTGTGAAGTGTTAATAGATTGAAAAGGGGTCCGTATGCTCAAAAAGTATGGGAACCACTGATCTAAGCTCTTTTATCACATTAGTCACTGTCAAATCTGAGCACTCGCTCCACTGGCATCCTGTTAAGGTCGAGTCCAGCAACAGGTCTGAAATTCAGGAACAACCTGGCAGGACTGTGCCTTTTTTTAAGCCTTCACTTTTATTTTTCAGCTCAGTGGTGCATCTCTACCTGAGTGGGGTTACCGGCAACTGGAGGTCATTGGGGAGAAATTATCCAAAGGGTATCACCAGAGCATGCTGTGGAATGTGGAGGAGCACAGATATGGGAAAAGTAACTCTCAGTAAAGTTCTGTAGTTCTAATGTGTGGGCTTCCTCTTCAGGGAGAAGGGGATATTTATAAAACAACAAATGGTCTGGTAGCACTTTATAGACTAACAAAACATGTAGATGGTTTCATGAGCTTTTGTGGGCACAGCCCACTTCTTCAGATGACCGGAGTTTTGAGTTTAGGATGTGCAGACTCAAAATAAATAGGAGAGAGGGGGGAGGGAGACAGGGAGCAGAGGGTATGGAAAATCAAAGGGAAAAACAGGAAGGTAGAGCTGGGAGTCAGTAAGTATCTGAAATATTTATAGTACAGAAAGGCATTTATAGGTGGTCCTAGAGAGCCATAGAACCTATCCCATCCTGTAGGCTGGAATAACAGCTGTAGGACATCTGCCATCACTCCCACAGCCTGGAGGATTGAGTTACTTGGGCTGGACCTGGAGATGAGGATTTATCCCTAAGGCTACGTCTACACTGCAGGCTTCTTGCGCAAGAATTGTTTTGCGCAAGAGTTCTTGCGCAAAAATTCTTGCTCAAGAGCGCATCCACACTGCCATGTGTTTTTGCGCAAGAGATGTGCTTTTGCACAAGAGCATCCATGGCAATGTGGACGCTCTCTTGCGCAAGAAAGCTCTGATGGCCATTTTGGCCATAGGGGTTTCTTGCACAAGAAACCCCTGTAGCCCGTCCACACTGCCTTCTTGCGCAAGAGGGCTTATTCCTCATGGGGAGAGGAATAACTCTTGCGCAAGAAGCCCTCTGTTCTGATGCTTTACTGTAAATTTACTTGCGCAAGAACGCGCGTGCAGTGTAGATGCTCCGCAAGTTTTTGCGCAAGAACAACTGTTCCTGCGCAAAAAGCCTGCAGTGTAGACGTAGCCTAAGTGATTGGGACTGTTCCTCTGAACACTAGAGCACATGCTCTTTGAGCAAGTTCTGTCCCTCCTTCCTTGCACATTGGAAACACCCGATTCATTGCAAAGGGGCTCTTTGGAACCAAAGTGAGGGCAGGGTTATTGAATGTTGGATATTTCTGAGCTATGTGATGCACTTCCAGGCCAAGAGCAGAAGGAGAGGGAAGTGGAGCTGCACTCGCCCACACAGGCTGACATCAGCAAAAACCTCAGTTTCATGGCCAGATTCACAGAACTGCAGGTGACTGGGCCAAGGGAGCAGGAAGGGGGGTGGGATGTGATTCTTCCCTGCAAAGTTCTCTTCTCCAATGCAGGGAGGATGCGAGGCAGCATTTCTGTGAAGGGCACCTCTAACTGAAAACACCCATGGCTTAGTTCTTACTTAAAGAGTTGCTTTCTCACCCTCCTAATCAAAAAAGACACACGGGAACAGGACTACTTATTGAAACAGCTGTAGGAGCCATTGCAGTGTTTTCTATGGTCTGTTTCTGGAGGTAGGATGTGTGTTGCCATAACAGGTTGGGAGAGATTTAGGGTCCATAAAAAAATATGTTGCAAAGTGTTCTTTTTAGTTTATTCGGCATGCTGATCTATGGCATGTGCATGAAGTACCCCCATTTGTATAACTCAGCTGTTCAGTAATAAAAGTAATTGGGCACGCCAAGATTCTGCCTTCACATGGATTTTTAATGGGTGTTGTGCTTGATGTCTCACTAACCTTCACAAATTCAGTAAGAAACCAGTATACATTTAAAATTGTAATCAAATACCATAATGAGAACCCTCTCTGGCTTAGAAACTTGCTTGGCCATAGTAGTAGTGTGGGACTACCCATCCATGCCAGGTGTTTTGATTGTAGTCCAAAATTTAAAAGTCTTCTGATGGCTTTGTTCTAGTGGAAGATATTAACATTGAAAAACGAAGACACAGAACATAAGTATAGCTCTTCCCCTCTAGATTGGATCACTATGGATACAAACATCGCTTACTGGCTCCACCCTACCTCTGGTGTAAGTATGTCATGTTATTAACTCTGGATTGCTCATGTGGACTATGTGAAGTCTGAAAGGCAAGATATGAAAGCGGTGAGAATGTTTGATAGAGATCAGGCTCTGTTCTTGTGGTGTCTCTGCTCAGATGTCTCTTATAGGTGGTGGCGGGTAGGAACCTGTTCTGAGTTTCAAAGAAAGCTATTTTCTCTCCTGATAAACCAAACACTTCACATTTTAATTTAATAGAAGATCTCTTTCTCCCCTCCCCCGTTGTCTTGAAATGTTCCTTACACTGCCAGATAGGACAATAGTAGACAAGTAAACTGGAAAGTTCTGCAGGCACTTGATGCAGTTATAATTCTTTAAGTAAACAACTCTCTTCTTCCAATCCTTTAACGGAAAATTGCAATTTAATACTCACTTCATCCAGTGTAGAACATCTGTCCATCACTGACCATTTCTTTCAAATGCTTTATATAAAGATGAATTATGAAATAATAAAGCAGCCCCACTGTCAGTCTGATGACATGTTCCAAGACAGATTAGCTCAGTAGCCAGATGGACAGGATTGCCACAGCTCTTGTCAGATAAATTCAGAGTTTTTGGATTTGGGTGTATGCAGCTATGTAATACTGAATTTTGTGCTTCTTTCTGTAATAAAAATCACTATAGTTTTCCACCTCTTATCCTACAGGCTCAGATCCACCTCATTGGAAATGTTCTCACCTGGGCATCAGCTAATGTTGCAACTCTTGTATATGTGTGTCTATTCCTGTGGTATTTGCTTCGACGACGGAGGAACATTTGTGACATCCCTGAAGGTCTGATCCCTTAGCCACCGAAATATACTTGTACAGAGCAGTTTGACACTTCTCTGCACAGCAGTTGTGAGCATTATAGTTGGTGTTCAGCTACTCCAAAGACAAAGTAGTACAGCCCTCCCTGGTTAGTTTGAAGACCTATGTTCTTTGCTGATAGGAATGTTTATTGCAGGGCACCATCTTCTCTTTGGAGATTACAATGCATCACTGCATTTCCTGCATGCTTTAATGCTCCAAGGATCATAATTGGAATCCATCAAAACCCACCTACCATGGGTATTTTAGAGGTGCCGTTAGACACACAGGTCTTGTGTGCTCTGCAAGATCACTAAAGAGCTTACTGATAGCTTTACACTGCATAACCTTTGGCCAAAGTGGCTAGGGAAATGTTATCTAACTACTTCCACTCTGTGTGCAACATAAAAAACTTTGGAAAATTGCCTGTCCTTGCAGTTGCTAGTTTTCAGGGTGCTTGGTAGCAGACCTTCTCAGGAAGCCTGGTTAGAGCTCAGCACTGTGTTACCCTTTCTGTCTTGTAGATGCGTGGTGGATCTGGGTGGCAGCTGGAGGCCTCTGTGTGGGAGGCTGGGCTGTGAATTACATCCCCTTCTTCATGATGGAGAAGACACTTTTCCTGTACCACTACCTGCCTGCTCTCACTTTCCAAATCCTCCTGATTCCTATTGTACTGCAGCATCTGAGTGATCACGTCTGCAGGTACCCAGGACATCCTTAAGGGTGGTGAAATGATGGGGTTCTTAATTCTAGCACTGACTTTGGGCACAATGCATTATGTCCCATCTGTAATAACACTGCCCTGCCTCCTAGAGGGGCATGGAGAGAATTACTCAATTAATGTGTGTACAGAGCCAAGCAAGCTACCTGTTAAACTGCAGCCCTATTTAGAATTTCTTTTATTTGGAGGAGAGAAGACAGAATCTGTTTCCTGGGGTCTTCCTTTCTTGCAGTTCCAAATTGCCACACTGGCCTCTTGCTATTAGAATGTGTGTGTGGATGGCTTTCCTTTAACTTCAGTTCTTTCTCTCGCAGATCCCAACTCCCTAAGAACACATTCAGTGCCTTGATGGTAGCCTGGTTCTCTTCCGTTTACCTGGTCTATCGCACATTCAGCCCACTGACCTATGGGGAGCCTGCCCTCTCAGCAGCTGAGCTCAAGGAATTGCGCTGGAAGGACACCTGGGACATCCTGATCCGCAAACAATAGTGGAGCCACTTCACACACTGGAATAGGAGCTAGTCAAGGTAGAACTGATCATACTGAAATGTAACTGCTCTTGCTTCTAGATAGGGGCTCAGGGCTAAAAGCCTTGTAATTATGTTGGCAAAAATTGTATTCCCATGGGGGTGATAATGTGTTTCTGTTCTGCTCGATAGCATTAGTCTCATTGCAAATCTACAGTATTGTAGGTCAGCTCCACTGTCTCAAACTACCCTTGATATTTAGTGTAGAACAGGTGCCTAGACTGATCTTGAGAGATTTTACTGTAGAGCTTCCTCCTCTTCTAACTAGTAGCCTGTTGTTCCAGGCTGCTGCCTTTAGAGGGAAGAGACTCATACTTGACTGGATGCATTCAGGGGAGACCATAGTGACACTTCACTAAAGCTTTAACTAACTTAACTTCAAGATAGAAGAACTCATGGCTGAGAGACTAAACACACTACAGGGAGAGGATGTGTTTGCTCCAGCCTGCTCCCTGGCTGTTCAGCCTCTTTATTGTAGTTGATACTCCTTTGGGACTCTTTGTTAAAGCTCCTTGGTGTTGGGATGAGTAGCAAGAATGTGTCTTTTAGTAGATCTGTGTTGCAGGGACTGAAACTACTTTTATAAAAAACTAGAAGATTTATGACATCGCTCAGGTCCTTAACTCATTTATTTTTTGTTTTTCTTCATTTAAATCATTGCTCTGGGATGGAGCTGTGGATGAGAGGGGTTCAATATGCAGGCTGCCTCAGGAAGAGAGGGCTACCCCAGCCCTCTCTCACCGCAGCAACTTGGGGCCATGGCCACTTCAGCTCCAGCGGGCACAGCTGGGGAAGGGGTCTTATCCTTCGCCTTGGGCAGGCCTAGGTTCATCTGCCCCCTGCACTCCCCAGCCAAAGTGAGCAATGCAGCAAACTGTGCACTTTCCCTTCACTCCCTGATGAAGGGGGGGCTTCAGTCCCCCCCAGCGTCCCTAACAGGCACCTGGGGTGGGAGGCTCAGGGCTGGGGCAATCCTGCCTGGGAGGTGGGTGGGGCGTGCCCCAAGCCAGCCCCTACCTGGGTGAATCTCTTTTCTGTATGGTTTTATGCATCCTCATGCACCTTTGAGGGAGGGAGAGCTTCAGCTCCCCTCCCAACCAAATCCTTGCCTTATTCGGTAAGACTGTATACCGAATTTGGTGGTCCTAGCTCTTACCATGTAGGAGGCGTGCTTGAACCGATAGATTTGCTCACTCTGACAATCTCTCTCAAATATAGCGCACTACATGTTTACATCCACATTGCTGCCGTTTGTTCATTGGTGTCAGAGAGGTAGTCACGTTAGTCTGTAACTTTGAAAACGAGCAGTCCTGTGGCACCTTAGAGACTCACAAAAATACACAGTGTCATGAGCTATGGCGTGGGTTTTACTCACAAAAGCCCATGATACTGTATATTTTTGTTAGTCTGTAAGGTGCCATAGGACTACTTGTTTGTTCACTGGGTTATTTATCAAAGCAACACAACCCCCAGAGCCAGGCTTTGCTTTTTATAAGAGATGAAAAAAATTCTTCAACAATAAATAATTCTTCCCTCTGCTTAAGTCTGCATTTACCAAGTAGATGGGTAAGTAGCAAATGATGTTTTAAAATGTCACTTGTAATTAGAGGGTGGCCTTCTTGTAGTAAGGTAGAGACCAAAGTTCCCTCTAAGCTGCATGGCTGCGCAGCTATTTTCGGAGGCCTGCTCAGAGGTTCAAAGCTCCTGGTGCAGGTAGGGAGCTCAGCTGAGGGTGGGGGCATCTGTAAACAGCAGCTAATCACTGCCACATGCTGAACTGAAGAGCTCCCAGAGCAGACAAGCAGCTGTGATAAGCTGAGAGGAGGAGGCAAAAAGTGGCTGGAGGGAGGGAACAAGTAATTGGCTTGGGGGAAAGTCTGAGGGGAGTTGGGAGAATCCCTTCTGCTGGAGGAGAGAGAGGCAGAAACCCAGCAGTGTCTTCAACCAGCCTGAGCTGAGAAGTGGAGGTAAGGAGCTGACTGCATGGGCTAGGTGGGAGAAAGAGGGGGTGGGTGGGTGCTGGCATCTGTGCAGTGAGTTGGAGGCAGGGGGGCAGTTTGTTTTGGGTGTCCCAACTCCCTGCAGTTCTCTCTGCTAGGCTGGGTTGGAGGGGTGGGGAAGCAGACTGCATGGGAGGACACTTGCATTTCAAACAAAGCTTTACATAGGTGTTAATGGCTTAAGATAAGAGAGAAAAATATTTTTCTCTCTCAAAATTTTTTTTGAGTGTTGCAGATATCTAAAACTCTTAATTTAATTATTTTTTAAAAATCCTGTGTTACCAATTACCATAGCAAAGATCTGGCCTTAATGCAATATACTTTACCATGTGGTAGAATTCTGGCTCTTATGAGTCAGAAGTAGCAAGTATGATGTGTGATGCTAGTTTTATAGAATGAAACATTATTTGCAAGCTCTTTGAAACATGCCTGAAGCCATGTGTTAATTTGTTCTGGGGCTTCTACTCTTTCTCAAGTGGAAGCAGGCTAACTTCCTACCTTTGTACAGCACCTTTGTAATCACTAAGGGTACCTCACAGCAACTAGACACAGATGTCTTGTTTTAATAATTTTCTTCCACACGCATGGCCTGCTGTATTGGTGGTGCACATCCACACACTACCTCAATATTGTTGTTGCACATAAGAAATTTCAACCCGCCCAAGGATAGAAAATGTTAGAGAGAACACTGGTAGAGACTACGGTTTCATGTTAAGTTTGCAGCCTTTCTTCTGCTCATTTTTTGATGCCACAGTACTCTTAGCTTGAGCTACTCAACTCCCCATGGGACTGAATACCTGAGCTTTACCACTGCTTTGGAGAAGTCATGAGAACTGTAAACCACGTCTACAAGTGAATTCTGCCCAGCAGACTCCACACCCAATTTGTATGGAAGTGTTCTCCAAGGTCAGCCTTCCTGTCATGAGGCACTCAACCTCATTGGAGCTCTCCTGCTCTGTAATTGCTTTGAGCACAATATCTGCTAAGCCTAGCTACACTCTGTGTAGCTTGTGACACACAAAGGAGCAGTGGGGCTCCACCTTTTAGCTGAGTTGTTTAAGCTCCCAAGAAGCCTAATTTTCCTCAGCCCTCAGTAAAATAGACATCTCTGCAGTTGCACCAATAATGAGCGTAGTCCTTTTTCCCCACACACAAGAGAGTGAACTATGACTCTTCTGGGCATGGGAATGCCAGATCTATGTTAAGGAACAGGGGCAAGCTGGGGCTTGTTTAAAAACAAGTCTCTTTTCTGCTTCTCACTTAGAGCAAGGATCTGTTTTCCTTGCTGCTAAGGAAAAGCACCATGAATGCAGATTAGGGGTCTTGTACCCCACTGCACTGGGTTTAATTCCTAGAAGGGATTTCAGCATACAGTGCCATCTAAAACCAGGTCCTGGGCGTAGGATCAATAGTCCAGTTCCTTCCTTCACTCTGTGAGAAGACCCACACCTCTTGAATCTCTCTCTAAGTTGCTATGGGCATGTCACAAACAAGTTTGTTGAAAAAGTTGGTCTGGAATAGAGGCAACTTCTTCAGACCCCCACCTGGTTAGTGGGGACGGCTGCTAGACTCCAGATGAGATCGTTTGCCAGCTGCCAACATGGTGCTGCCCTCTGTTTGCTCAGGGAACGATCGTTTGTATGTCCGACCATGCCCATTCATCGCCCCTCGCTGCCACTTGCAGATGTCTCCATTCAAAATGTCCTGGATGTGCTGCACAATAAGGTTTATAGCAACTGCAAAAAGAACAGTAAATATTGGACATATGCATGTTGTTGGCTGAACTCTTCCACTATTTTTTGAGCAGGTGTCTGAGACAACCAGCTCTGTCTCATTCAGATACTCTTCATTGCAATGTTGCTGCTTGCATTTGAAACTAGTGTAGTGGGGTCAGACCCCAACAACATAATGCCAGCCTCTTAAAACCTATAGTCCTGGTTAAAACAAGTCAGGGAAATCCTGTCAGTTTCTAAGCACTTTCCCCTCCACTTTACAAGAGTGTTCAGGAGGAGCATTGGGAGATCTGTTTATCACTATCTTTATGTGCAAAATCCATGTGACAGAGTGCAATTAAAGCAGTAAATGTCCCTTACCCATATTGTCAACTCCACGAGGAATAATCACATCTGCATACTTCTTTGTCTGCAAATCAGAAATAATAGTAGTGCTGGGCTTTTCACAATATTTACCACTATTCCCAGATATGAAAAAAGGAGGCCACTTCTACATTGTAATAGTATCTATAAGTCTGTTTGGTCAACTGAATGATACTATCAATCTCCTGAATTTTGTAGCGGTGACTGAACAGTTTAAGGGGTGAGGGACTGTTGCCTCTATACTAAAAGCACTCAAGACATTCCTTTCCTCTCCTACTACTATTGACCTGAAAGATCAGATCAATCCAGTTAGCTTGTGGCATTCTGATTAACAGGGCTCGCCGAGCCACAGCGAGCCCCGCTCGCCAGCCACGCTGTCTGGCGTTCTGCGCATGCGCAGATTACATCCCAGAAGAGCCGGGTTCGGGCAATCTACTCGCCACAGGCGAGTAGATTACATAGATTGTCGAGCCAGGCTGATTAAAACCAATTCTGTTTGTAATCTGTGTGTGTGCGCTAAATTGCTACCTGTCTCTGATCCTTCCAAGTCCTCTGCTTTTTATAAAAAGGCAGTTCCCTCATAGGGATGCTGATCTTGCTACAACACTTACAGGAGGCAAAGACCAACCCAGACCTCCCCCTAGATCAAAGTAAAAAAACCGAAAAGCTTTTGTATTCTTAAAGCACTAAAAGCCTTCACAAGCTAAGTGTATTTATACAGTCACCCAAACTGGCAGCCACCTCCTCTCCTGTACAATTACACACAGGAGGGAAGGGAAGCATAGACTGTAGATCAGGGGGCTGCAACCTATGGCTCTAGAGCCAGATACGGCTCAGTATGGAACAAATATGGCTCTTTTGTCATTCCCAAAATACATGCAACTTTTTAAATTAAAATGAAAAATTCAAAATTTTAAAAACGCATAATTACTCATGTAGCATGAATGTGCGCATGAACCTGAATTTGACCAGTTATGATGTAGACTTCAAAGAAATGTGCAAAAAGATGCAGCAGAAGTCCCAATAAATAGTCTGTGAGTACGTTTCATTTATACTATTATTAATCATCATGTTAATTATCAATAATATTAAGTTGTATATCTTCAGTCATCAAATGGGCATTCTTATATGGCTCTTTGTTGACCACTTGTTCTGAATTTTGATGAAGTTTGGCTCTTTGGTTTGAAAAGGTTGCCAACCCCTGCCCTAGGTCATACTGCAGCGTTCCAAGTCAACTGCCACTAATAGATAAATGAAAGGTTGGGGGGGTGACAACCAGAATATCCATGGCAGTAATCAGTGAGAGAAGAAATCATTCATATAGCACTGTAAATTTCCAGGATGCTTTACCGTCAGCGGGTAACAACCATTATATGTCTTTGACAGGGTAGCTCAGGTGAGAAGCGAGGAGAGATTGCACATGGCTCAAGAGGACATCCCATGTGCAACAGACATGATTTTGCTTCAAAACCTCCTGTGAACCACTTCTTAAATTGTTCTCATTGAGACAGTCGGTATAGCCCTGTGTTATAAACAGTGGCTACACTTTGGGAAGGTTACAACACTACAAAGGATAGCATGCTGGGTAGGACATCACATCTGAGCCAAACTCAGCTACACTTGTTTTCTCTACAATGAAAGGAAGACAACCTTGATGGCTCAATAGTTTTTTGTGGGTGGTTTTTTTTGTTTGGTTGGGGTTTTGGTTTTTTTTTACTTTCTAGGACTAACAATGGCTAACTGTCTTGGATTAAATTACTGGGAATTTTATTCTAAATACAATGCAAAGATTAATTCTAAACAATAGGATCTTCACTAAAGATTACTTTTAATTTCAAGCAGCTATGATTTGAGTGATTTATATCATAGGTCCCTAGTCCCACTTCTCCAGCTCTAGTATGAATAAGCATCACTTAGCTTCCCCTACTTCTCCAGACCTTAAAACATGTGTCTGTTTAGACAATGGAAAGCTTGGTACCGGCAAACAGAACTCCTCAAAGGCGGGTTTGACAAAGGTTGTGTATTGAGTCAGGATCTGCTCTAGGTCCCTTCCACGCTTCATATCTCGAAGAACTGGGGTAGAGGGAAAAACAAGGGGCAGTGAGTTTTATTGTATAGCTGGAGACTACCAGAAGGCAAGCAGGTGGCTGCTAATGGAACAGCAGCCCAGGGTATTACCTCTGCGGGACAGACGGACATCAGAGTCTGTGTCAACAAAAAGTCGGAGATGGAACATGTCCCGAATGTCTTGGTTATAGAACACCAGGATCCCCTCAAAAAGAACCACATCTGCAGGATAGACCACTGTTGTCTCTGCCAACCTGGCAAAGGGAAAAGGTATGTGGAACATTAGTTGGACCACGTTTCAAATTGCAAAGTGGCTTTCAACACTGAGCGCTAATGTGTAGTGCTGTTTCATTCCATTTAACATAGCTCACCCAGTCCCACTTTTTTGATCCCTCCAGCATCCTGCTGCAAAATTAATATGCTCAGAGAGGATGGGCTAGAGAGATGACAGCTCACACTAACTCTGCCCAGCACCATGTGAAAAATGTTAAGAACTGAGAATTACCTGGAATGAGTTACAAAATCATAAGTCGGCACCTCTACAGTTTTTCCTTCCACAATATTTTTTAGGGTTGTGTGCATCAAATCATTATCAAAAGCACCTGCAAAATGAAGAAATAAAATAGAGACAAGACCCAGGAAGTGTCATGACCAAATTCTGAGAGTCTCTTCTGGTACTGAACAATTTAAGTCTATCAGCATTCCTTTGGGTGACATTACCAGAGGAGTATTCCTGATTTATTCTTTTCTATCTACAGCAACCCACACCCTAAGTAATATTTATTAAAGGAAAACTTCAGCATAACCCCAAATATATTGTTATCACTGCATCCAGATACAAAGATGAGGAAATGTTTGTAAAAGATATCTTAGGTACACAGAAATGAAGAATACGAACAGACAAGAAAACTACAATCAAGACTGTTTGGTAGTTTACAGATGGACATGGCAGCTACAGCCAGCGGAATAAAGGACTTAGAAAAGCTAAATCTTGTATTTTTGGTATTTTATTTCTAGTCAGTTCAAAACATGTTAAATTAACACATCAAAACAGAATTACAAGGTGGAAAGCCTTATATATTTGTCCAGCCTTTTTAAAGAGTGAACCTTCTTAACCTAGAGCAGGTGTTTTTCTACTTTTGCCCAGGATGGACTGCAAGGAATGTCTCCAATTTGCAATCATGTTACAACCCTGGGGCAAGGACAGCTGTTGCTTATACAAAAAATATAGTAGGAAAGTATTTCATGAATTTTTAACTTTTGTAAAAGACATTTTAGCAGCTGGAAACCAGGAAGTGACTAAGTATCATGTGAGTGTTAACGTTCTGCAGACTTACAGCATTAGGCTAACTTCCTCTGCAAAGCATTGGGCATCTCACTCCAGTAACAACATAAGCACCAATCACAACATGAGGATACTGTGGTTTTTCTAAGAGCTGGGTTGGAAATTAATTTTTTTTGGTTTCTTCCCTACTACCTGCCACTGCAGTTCTCCCTGTCTGTCACTTAGGTGAGGTTGAAATACAGGAACCCAGATACCCAGTGAGGGGTATTCAGTACTTTCTATTTTGCATGTTTAAAGCCTTTTAGATACAGTAATGTAACCATGAACCAGGTCAGTCTTATGTCTTTTTTTACAAATGATCAAAGCATGTAAACTCATTGTGACAAGGACTATCTACTCCATGTTTGTCCTGTACCTAGCACAGTGGGCTATTGGTCCCTGAGGGTATGCCTATATAGCAACATTATTTTGAAATAACTACCTTTATTTTGAAATAACTTAGTCTGCACCTACACAGCAGGCAGTTATTTCGAAATAATGTCGAAATACTGTCGAGCTGGGGTACTTCTTACTCCGACTCCTGTAAACCTCATTGTATGAGGAATAAAGGAAGTCGGAGGAAGAGTGTTCTATTTTGAAATAAGTGCTGTGTAGATGCTCCCAATTTCAAAGTAAGCTATTTTGACTTAAGCTACGCAATTGCCATAGCTCAGTTTGCGTAGCCCTGCTGTGTAGATGCACCCTGACTGGAGCTGCTAGGTGCTACAGTAATAATAATAAAGAGTACTGACTTGCTCTATAGTCAACCCAGAAAGGCAGTGGTAAAGCTAGGTTGAGACCCTGTATCTTTTGAGTCCAAATGCTGTGCTCAGTGCACAACTTCTCATTGGAGCTTCAGAAAGGCCACCCCCTTAGGAATACTGAGATTTCCCACAGGAACAGGAGACTTCTCATTATGCTTAAATGAAGCATCCAGCTTCTACTAGCTATAACTAAGGTGCCCAGAAGAAATGTTTTCCTTTAGAATTGGTGCCCTCACAAATGTTTCTCAATAGCCTCTGGGAAGCACCACATTGCAAAGACGCTCCTCCAAACAGCACTCTGACATCAGCACGCATCATAGAACAGAAGGAGATGGCTAGTGAGAATAAGGTCTGCAGAGGCAGGGACCAATCTTTTTATTTCCATGGAAAGCACCACATCCTCTATGGTGTTCTACAATCAGGAACTTTGGTATGTATCTTAGCTCTTGCCCTTCTTCCATGACCGTCTCCCAACAAACTCCTTCCTCCTATGCACTGTTCCCTGACGGCACAGATGAAGTGAGATGGGAGGATTTGTAAAGCTTTACCTGGGTGATCAAAGTTGTACTGTCCCTTCAATGCCTTGGCTTTCTGGTCTGCAGTGAGGACCTTGTAGAACCTATCCTGGCTCAGAATGATGAGCTTTCGTTGGTGATGATCCACTTCATTTTGCCCCAGGAGCTCCATGATCTTCTCACATACTGTGGACTGAGGGACAACAAGTAGTCACAAATAACAGCCATCTGCAGCACCTTCCCCCAGGGCTTCACCAACATTTAACTTCACAGCGGTGAAGGGAGGTGGTGGATAAAAACCAGCCTTATTGTAACAGTTGACAAAACAAGGCAGCCCCCTTCTCCCAACACAAGTCAGAGCCAGGGAGAGAACAGTCCTGTATTAAGCACTTCATTATATTTCCTCTCTGCCTAATTCAAACTTACCCCCTGACTTTAGTGAGCTTTAAAATGGGGACCTGTCTGCTTCAAGGAGCAGTCAGGAACATGGGGCAGAAGAATGGCTGCATGGCAGCATAGAGATTATGGAGTGGGACTGAGCACCTGAGGGATAGTTTTGGGTGAACAGAGCCAGCTCAAGGAAGGGTCTGTTCACAGATCTAATTCCAACCCTGTCACTGCTGGGAAAGCTCAATTTCAGTTTTGCTATAGTATCTGTGTTACCTATCACTATAGTATTCCACGTTACAATGCTATTTTGTAATGGAGCCTTCTCTCCAGAAATGCTTTACAAACACTTCTGCCTACCTGAGAGTTGGGGAGATATTCCCATTTTACAAATTGAAAACCTGAGGCAAAGAGCACTTAAGTAACCAGCCACATAAACCAGCAACAGAACATGGACTAGAGCCAAGGTTTAGCTTAAGAACATAAGATTGGCTATTGTGTGAGAGACCAATGGGCCCTCTAGTGCAGTAGCTTGTCTTCTGACAATGGCCAGTGCCAGATGTTTCAGAAATGCTGAACAAACAAAGCAGTGATTCATCCCTAGTTGTCCAATCTCAGCCTAGCAGCGAGAGGTTTAGGGACACCCAGAACCAGAGGTTGTGTCCGTGACCATTTGGGCTAATGGTCATTGATGAACCTACCCTCCATGAATCCAGTTATGCTTTTGTCTTGTACACTAGCCCCTGGCAATGAGTTCCACAGATTGTGCAGTGTGTGAAGTACTTCCTTATGTTTTAAACCAACTACCTATTGGTTTCATTAAATAGCTCCTGCTTCCTCTCATACAAAGTTCTTAATGCTGCTTGATTCACTTTCTCCCCACCATTCATGATTTATTAGATCTCTACATATCCTCAGTTTTTAAATCTCTCCTGGTATGGAAGCTGTGCCATATCCCTAATCATTTTGTTGCCTTTTTTTGTATTTTTTCCAGGTTTAAAATATGTTTTTTGAGCTGAGGAAGCCAGAACTGCACACAGTAGTCAAGGTGTACCTTGGATTTATACAATGGCAATATGATAGCTTCTCTCTTACTACATAGCCCTTTCCATGTGGTTCCTAACAGTCGCCGGGCTTTTTTGACTGCTGCTGCATACTGAGCCAATGTTTCAGAAACCTGTCCACAAGATGGTTGTTTCTAACTTCCAAGGCCCCTTTGCCAACCACTAGTGCATTCTGCCTCTCCATTATGGGTGACATTCCCTCCTTGGCAACTTACTTTGCAGAAAGTGTGTTCTTCCAGCTCAACAAACTGGAATCGGTTGTGTACATTGAACAGAGCAGGAGACAGGGTTCTCAGACATAGCATTATAACTGGATCTTGACCTAATTAAAACCAGGGATGTAAAATCCCAATTAATCAGTTAACCAGTTGCTTAACTAAGCAGGATCCCTGGTAGGGAGTGCTCCAGCCTGCCTGGAGCAGCCCCCAGTGTGTAGGACTGGCTTCCTGGGCCGCATGGGGGCCTGGCAGGGCTGGAGCAATGCTCTGCTGGCAGGGGGCTGCTCCAAAGGAACCGGCTAACCATTAGCTGATAAGCATCACCCGACAACCCGTTCTCATCCCGAATTAAAACACCCTCTCAGAGAGTGGGTGTACAGCACGGGGTACTGGCTGAACTGCAGCTGGGAGCAAGCCTCTCAGCCTAGGTTGACAAATTCATGCTAGGTCTGTTCAAGCTATTGTGCCAATAGGAGTGTTGTGGACAGGGCAGCTCAAGCTAGTGACCTGAGCTCAGACTAGGGGATTGGACCAAGGCAGCTAGCCTGAGAGAGCCACCACGGTCAGTCCAGCATGGCCAGCAGGTTGCTCCCAGAGGCAGTGTAGACATACCCACAAACAAAACCCTCGCTTTTCCTCACCCACATTCATCTCCCTAGAGCAAAGTGGGGTCATCTTTGGAGTTGAATTGAGTTAATATTTGCGCTGAGGGCAAAGTGCAGGTTCCTTCTGCATCCCCGTTAGGTAAATCTCTACAGAAACCATCCCCCCCAAGGTTAGTGCAAAATACATACAACCAGCGATAAATGGCTGGGTGGAGGTTCAAAGGCCCACTTCAGGAGGTGTTTCCTGGGAGTTCTATGAGATCTGCCCTTCGTTTTGTATCCCTGTTTACCACCAGGCTTCTCACTTTTCTCATTATACATCACTGACATCTGAAATGTTTCCTCACCCAAGAGAGAGGAAAAATCCTGCTGAAGCCTGTCTCCTTTCAGGGCCCCTCCCCCCCCTTTCCTCATGTCTCATTTTTGGTCTTTGTCACCTGTTTTACCACAAGTGTTTGAGCCCATGCACTTGAGCAGTTTGTACTGGCCAGATGGGGAAGGGAAATTGGGTGATATTCTGGGCTGCAATAATAATGCTGATGATCCTTTGGAGGAAATGTCAAGTCACGTGCCCAGCAGACAGGGGTGTGGGTGCCCAAAGCCACACAAATTGTGAGGGTGTTGATTGGGGCTGGATGTCAAGGGTCCTGGTTGCCTGCTGCTGCCTCTAGAGACTGCTCTGTACTCAACCAGAGACGAGAACGCACAAATGCCATCCACTAGGGAGGCAGGGAATTAGACAAGGACACCTGCATGGCACCGAAACCTCGATGTTCCTCCCCCACAAAATCATGACAGCCGGTAACTTCGTCCCTAAACAGGGACACCTCCCTTCCCCCAGCTGCAAAATCGATGTGGGGGGCTCCATACGGAGTCTACCCAAAACACCACTCGGGGCCTTCATCTCCAGAGCTGTTCCCAGCACCTAGCTGGTGCGCCCCCCTGGCTGGGGAAGCCAGCACCCCTAGGGGCGCACCCCGGCTATTCTGGGGGTGGGGTTTACTCACGGAGCCCTGTGGGGGAGGCCCAGCACCTTGGCAGTGCTCGGCCCCGTGCCCCCCCCCCAACAGCCCGCAGGTGCCATGGCTGAGCTGAGACCGGCCAGACTCATCTCACCCATGGGCGGCCAGCAGGCTGCGCGCTAAGCGGGGCCGTTCCTGCCCAGCTCCGGGTCCGGGGAAGGGGGGGCTCCTACCTTGCCGCTGGCGGTGCCTCCGCTCACCCCGATCAGGAAGGGCCTCGGGTGCGGCCGCTCGGCCTCCCCCCCGCCAAGGCTGCTGCCCGCCGAGGCCATGGCTCGCCACTGCGCCGGGGGGGGACTACAACTCCCAGCAGCCACTGCGCTGACGGCCGAGCCCGCCGCCGTGAGGCAGGATGGGAGCTGTAGTCCTTACGTCTGGAGCGTTCCGAGCCTGCGCAGTCTGCTCTGCAGCCTCTGTGGCAAGAGCCTAGAGAGACAGGGGGTGTGAAAGGGGAGAGACACACACTTAGGGGAAGGGGTGAATTTTAACAGGGGGCAGGGTACGAGCCAGGGCTTGATCACTGCACCTGGCTGGGAACGGGCCCTGGAAATGGGGTTGTTGTTTTTTTTTTAAGATGGAAACTGCCCCTTTCATAAAATCTTAAACCACCGGGTAACAAGTGGACACGCAGGGGGAGCAGCAATGCGATACAGGCGTATGCATTACATGTTCAGCAACTCTCCCTGGGCTAGCGGCACAGGGAAGTGAAGGCCAGAAGCACAGGCCGGAGTCCCTGGCGGCAGCCTCCTTCACATTGACTAAAAGAGAAGCTGGCAGCTTCCTCTTCCAATCAGTCCGGCTGCCCATTTCAGAAGCACTTTGCAAAGGCCAAACAGAGCTTTCAGCTCGCCTGTTTGCTGCCAAAAAGTGAAACTAGGGAGAATTAACGTCTTGTTTTGTTTTAAAAGCATGGAAGTGGGTAAAAGGTGGCATTCCTACTTCACTGAGCAGATAAACCTTAAACATTAAGGCTACATCTACACTGCAGGCTTCTTGCACAAGAACTGTTTTGCGCAAGAGGGCGTCCACACTGCCATGTGCTTTTGCTCAAGAGATGTGCCGCTCAAGAGACGTGCTTTTGCACAAGAGCATCCATAGTTGTGTGGACGCTCTCTTGTGCAAGAAAGCTCTGATGGCCATTTTAACCATAGGGGTTTCTTGCGCAAGAAACCCCTGGTGCCCGTCCACTCTGCCTTCTTGCGCAAGAGCTCTTGTGCAAGAGAGCTTATTCCTCATGGGGAGAGGAATAACGCTTGTGCAAGAAGCCCTCTTTTCCGACGCTTTACTGTAAATTTACTTGTGCAAGAATGTGCGTGCAGTGTAGACGCTCCTCAAGTTTTTGTGCATGAACGGCCATTCTTGCTCAAAAAGCCTGCAGTATAGACGTAGCCTAACAGTTTGGATGGGAATTAATCTATCCTTGAGTTTCCCGCTGCCCCCTCCAACTACTGTAGATAATATGAAAATTGTAATACTCTTGAGTAAGCTTTATAATGATTTTTGATAGTAGAGACCTCAGTAATTTAGCACACACAAGCATAGGAAGATCCAATGGCCAGAAGCAAGAAAAACTCAGACTAGAAATAAGGTATAAGTAGTGACGAGTGAAGGTAATTAAGCCCTGGGGCAGCCATGGGTTATGGTGGATTCTTTGTTACTTGAAGTCTTTACATCGAGACCTTACTCAACCAGAAGTTACAAGCTCGATGCAAGCATCAGCTGGTGAAATTCTCTGGCCCACATGATGTAGGTGGTCATACCAGTATTAACGGGCTCTGTACAATGCATTTGTGTTGTGTACGTAGTAGAAACAGACAACAGACCGTATGGAAACCAGTATCAGGAAACAAAACAGATGGCAAACAGAGCAGTTTTGGGAGGAATTTTTAGACAAGATCATACGTGTGTGTACGTTCAGTAGATGGAGAAGGCAAAAGAATAGTCAGTTTGCCATATAAAATCAAAGTCCTGAAAACTCAGAAGAACCCTTTTCAGGCTAGATAAATATTTCTTTCCATGCTGGTCATTTTCTTTAATGGAACAACTACATCACACAGAGACCCAGAAAGGACAGGTTCAAGTATGCGCCACATTTACATATGAGAAGTGCGACAAAAGGGACACTACAGCAAAAACTACCAATTATATGAACAAATGGGGATGGGCAAGGCAAGAAGTTGACTCAGAACCATGAGAAATTTAAAAAGAAATTGCAGCATAATAAACACAGTTCTGCCCTCAGTGTTAATGTTCGTTAGTTAGTGTTAATGGTAATGGTTGGAAAACCCTGATAGGACAGTCAGAATCAATGTCTATATTGCTCACTACAACCTTTGTCACACAAACTGGAGACAGGTGCCTGGCGGAGCACATACTCTAATCACTACAAAGGAAATAACTCAGTCAAACTTAAAACAATGTGTCTGAGGTAATCATTAAACAATTTACTCCCAGAGAAAAAAGTTAACGATCCAGGAACGGGGATAATATGGGAAACAGTCTACCAATGGGATTAATAGGAAAGCAGAGATTTTAAACCCAACATAAGGTAAAATTCTGCTGAAGATTTCGTTTAGCTGGGAAATTGTTTTAATTGCCCTGAAATTACCACAGACAATTTAACTGATAAATGTAGAGCTCTTTGCTTGTCTGACCAGAACAAAAGGGAGCTGCATTTCCTGGGTCCCCAGTCTGAGGAAGTCAGGAAAAAAGGCGGCTACTCCGTCGCATCAGACACCGGCTCCTTTTGCAACCACAGCAATAAAGAAACAGCCACAAGTGTTTATAGAGGCTGACACGGAAATCTTCTTTCATGTATATATTCTAGTCTAATAAAAGACCTTTGCCAACCAAGCAATGCAATTTCGCTGTGTCTGGGATCCTAACTCCTGGAGCTCTGCATCAGGATTACATGAGGTCTCTATTTTTCAGAAGGGGGAGAGAGAGGTTTAATACTGCACATCACCTTCAGCTTGACCTATTCACATTACACAGGAAGGGACGTGTTCCCCCTGTTACGTGGCAGCTCTGTCCCCGGATAAGCCCATGTCACAGCTCATCACTATCTAGTGGCTGCCTGATAAGCTGCCCAATGAGCAAACCGGGTTAGCTGTCAGCAAGCCAAGAGTGTCTTTATCAATCCTCGAGGAACATACTAAAGAGAACACAGAGGAGAGTGTAAAAAACACTCCAAACTCAAAGCAGAAACCACAACGTGGCTGATGGCCCATCCTAGACACAATTGACTTTCATGTGGCAAGTACCAGCGACTGACTCAGCCCTGACTGTAGCAGTGACAATCAATAGCTCATAGAACTCAATTTCTGAAGAGCCGATTAAGAAATAATCAGAGTAAGGGAATCAACTGCACTCAGACTGTGACTGGAAAAATGAACCTACATTCCACTGTCCGTGGAAGTTGTGGGGCCAGCCCATCTCGCACTCCCACATCCTCAGGCCTTGTTCCTGATTTTCAGCACTTCCAGATATGCTGGTCCTGCCCCTACTTCAGCACCTCTCTGTAACTATAGTTTCAGCTTGGCCCAGGAGTTAGCAGGGTGGCAGTACAGGCAGGCAAAGGGAAGTGTTGGAAGAGGCAAGGAGGAGGGATTTAAGGCTAATTGCACCAAAGACAAAGCCAGCAACAAGTTTAGGCAGATAAGAAGCATTGGGAACAGGGAAAGGAATGTGGTTTTCAATCAGGCCTAATCACACCTGACACAGGTACCTGGGCTATCTTCCTGGCCTGTCCTAGTTCCAAACAGACCATTGTTAAGGAATAACCCTCATATGGAGTTAATGAGTCGCAGAAGAAAGCACTACAGATGGAAGCCAGCACTGCGACTGTGTCATGCCACAGCCCAGGTAGAGCAGCAGAAATAGCCACCCAGCAAAGCAGACTGGGGGAGGGAAAGGGCAGACTTCTGCTGGAATGCCCCTCAGGGGCAGGAGGAGGTGACCCCTGACTGGCGCAGCTGAGATGACAGAAGTGTGGAATGCAGACACAGTTACGCTGACAAAACTGCTCCGTTTTATGGTTTCACTAATGCCAAGTGCAGCTCTGCTGGCATCGCTGTGTCCAGCCAGGAGAGCTTTGCTGGTGTAATGTAACAGTATTCCTATATGGGTAATAAGCTCCTAGTGTAAACACAGCCTTGGATTCCTGAGAGCTTGGCTCCTTGCCCACATTGTACGGCTTTCCACACTAGAGCCCGTACTGGTATAACTACACCCCTACCGAATCACACCCCTACCCAGCACAGTTATACTGGCACAAAACTGTGTGGAGACCAGGCCTGTAGCCATCTGTCCCCCTCAGGGAGGTGATATTATGACTGCAGCACAAGAAAGGGCTTGAAACAGATCCAGTTTGGGTCTCCTTCCCCCTTTACAATTTTCCAAGTTGTGCTCTCTGCAACACTTTCACTGACGATGTCACAGAAGCTTTAGAGAATCCCAGGTGCTGGTAAAATGCCAATAGCTGTTTCAATGGATGACGTGTTGGGGGGGAAAAGCCTGACATCTTCTGTGGGGAAAAAAAATCAACACTAGCAACTTTTCACAAAAAAATATTTGTAAAAAAAAAAAAAAAGGCATTTGTGACAAAATGCCTTTCGTGTGAAAACATTCAAACCATCTCTGCTTGTCTGGGCTTGGGAGAGCTCCCCCCCCCCATCAGTGTCTACCTGTGCCAGCTCAGCCACAACTGCCTGACGTGTAGCATTGCTGTGTTTTGTTAAAACAGAGCGACAGCGTTCCACCCCAGAAACGGCTGCAGCCCAGGCAAGGGCTGCTTGGAAATGAAAGCTGGCAGCTCCTACAAGCCACGTGACCTCCCAAGTACACTAGGGCAAGGGCTTTCAAGCTTTTTCACTCACGACCCAGTTGAAGAAAAATGTTGATGCCTGCGAGCCAACAAAATTTGACTGGAGTGTGGGCTCTGGAGTGGGGCTGAGAACTTTGGGCTGTAGAAGGGGGCTCTTGCCTCACCCCCTGAGCCCCTCCAAGCCAGAGGCGCTTATCTTGAGTGGCTCCCAGTCAGCAGTGCAGCAGGGGAGCTAAGGCAGGTTTCCTGCCTCTCCTGGCCCCACAGACCATGCTGTGCCCCTGTGCAAGCCCAGTAGCAGGTTCCCAGCCAATGGGAGTACGGAACTAGTGCTCAGGGCAGGGGAAATGTACAAAGACCTATACACTCTCTTCCCCCCTTCCCCAACGCCACCACCACCAAGGAGCTGGGCCTACCGCCCAGTCTGCGGTGCAGGACAGGCAGGAACCTGTCTTAGCACCCCCACTGGTCACCTGAGCCCCCGGAAGCAACAAGATCCAGTGCCCGACATCCCACGACCCAGTACTGGGTTGCGAGCTATAGTTTGAAAACCCCTGCTGTAGGGTGCTCAATGAAGAGAGAAGACAAGTTTGTTGCCTGAGGGGCAACAGCAGCTGCCACTTGGAAACTGAAGGGTACTCTCCAGTGTATTCCCCAAATATTTATTAGTGGCGGAAACCTGTGTTGTGATGTTATACAGGGGTCCAAGCCACTTTACCAATCTAAAGGACGGGCTCCTGTCCCAGAGATTCCAGTCCTGCAAACACACACGCAAGTAACTTCAGTGTGGTGAGCAGACCCTTTGGAGTCACTGGGGGTACGTCTAGACTACAAGCCTCCAATCTTTGGAAAAAGCCTCTTTCGAAAGAGAGTGTCTAGACAGCAACCAGTATTTTCGAAAAAGAGAGCTGCTTTTTCGAAAGAGAGCACCCAGTCAGTCTGGATGCTCTCTTTTGAAAAAGCACTATTTGCGTTCAATAACATCTTTTTTCGAAAGAGCACTTTCAAAAAAAGGCGTTATTCCTCGTAAAATGAGGTTTTCTGTGGTCGAAAAAACTGCTGGGTTCTTTCGATTTAATTTCGAAAGAATACGGCAGCAGTCTAGACGCAGGTGAAGTTTTTTCGAAAAAACCCTACTTTTTTCGAAAAAACCCTGTAGTCTAGACACACCCTGGGACTGACGAGGTCAGTAACGTTACTCATGCGCAAAAGGGTTTTGCAGGATGGAGCCCAATAACAGTCAATAGGCCCCTCCCCCGGGAGCAGGTACAATATTAGATGTTTGATCCGTCTTTCTTCCTTGGCTCTAACCCTTGTCTTGCTGAATCAATTAATTAAAATTATTTTATGGCTTTTTTAAACCATCGCCTATTTCTCCAATGTATCGTTTTTCATGAAACAGCCAATGGGAAACACAAAATTAATGACAACGGGCTCTGCTGCTGCAGCGGCTTTCACCCAGCCAGTTCTAAGAGCATTTTGTAAACTAAATAGAAAAAGACTCCCTTTACACCTGGAAACACAGCCACCTCTGGGGTAGAACATGGTGGCAGTTTAACAGCTCACAGCAACACTACCCACTGGTGAGGCCACATCTGGAGTACTGCATCCAGTTCTGGGCCCCTCACCACAGAAAGGATGTGGACACATTGGAGAGGGTCCAGCAGAGGGCAACCAAAATGATTAGGGGGCTGGAGCACATGACCTACTAGGAGAGTCTGAGGCATTTGGGCTTATTTAGTCTGCAGAAGAGAAGAGTGAGGGGGGATTTGATAGCAGCCTTCAACTTCCTGAAGGGAGGTTCCAAAGAGGATGGAGAGAGGCTGTTCTCAGTAGTTACGGATGGCAGAACAAGGAGCAATGGTCTCAATTTGCAGTGGGGGAGGTCTAGGTTGGATATTAGGAAAAACTATTTCACTAGGAGGGTGGTGAAGCACTGGAATGGGTTCCCTAGGGAGGGGGTGGAATCTCCATCCCTAGAGGTTTTAAAGTCCCATCTTGACAAAGCCCTGGCTGGGATGGTTTAGTTGGGGTTGGTCCTGCTTTGGGCAGGTGGCTGGACTCAGTGACCTCCTGAGGTCTCTTCCAACCCTAGGATTCCGTGTTGCTACCCAATGTTCTCATCCACCAATTTGCTTTGTGAAGAGGAAGAGACTGGCCTGCTCCCTGACTGGGACTGGCCTTGCGTAAAAAGCCCCTTTCCCAGGCACATTTCACACTCATGCAAGGGGCTGATTGAAGGCAATTCCTTCGTCCACATCGGGGGAGAAGCTCTCTCAGGCAGAATCCTCCTTCCACTTGTCCAGGCAGCCACCTCATCCCATTCCAGGTCTAAAAGCCAAAAAACAGCAGTCCCAGTTATTTAGTGTGATTTGGCTCCAATAGGTATTTACAGTTCAAAGGGCTTTGTGGCCTGTTTGGGGGGTGTCCCTCCTCCTCTATTGTAACCCCTTATCTGGAGCAGGCTCTGACAGGCTTATGCTCCCTCTGCCAGGGTAATAGGGAAGTCTGGTCTCAGTGCTCAGGGCTGGTCTGGCCTTCATCCTCCCCCCCCCACCTCCGCCCCGCCCCCAGGAGCAGGGAGATACTGGTACAGCCTGGCCTGGCTGGGAACACCATGGCACAGGAGCTATGCTGCCCTTGTGTACACAGTCGTCTGCAAACAAGCTCGTCAATTATTAATAAAGCTCGGCACAGCCACAGGAAACCGAATGCGAGCAGGGACGGAGGCCGGGACTTAGTTCACAGGACAGTCACGCCCAGGGGAAATGCAGGCAGAGGAGCCGCTCTCCGGCCCACGAGTGTAGATAGCTCAGGAGAACTTCCAACGAACAGCTGATCCCACTGGAAGGGAATCTTCGCTCGGCTTTGGGACGCACCACAGCATGGTCTGGAGTGAAACCAAGTAAGACGAGAGAGGCACGTCCATTAATTCAGGTAACGTGAACTTTCCTTTCTTTTGGGTCGAGCTCTATAAGGGCCAGTCCAACTGAATTAGGTTGTGTCTGGTGGAGGGAGACCTCTGGAGTCTGTGCAGTTTCTAGCAGCCAAATTAGGGTCTACCAAGAGTTATACAATCCCCTCTGTGAGCCAAGTAAATACTAGCATCTCCCTGCCACAGATGGGGAAACTGAGGCACAGGGTTGGGTGACTGACTCCAGGTCACATGGCAAGTCAGCGTCAGAACCAGGATTAAAACTCAGGAATTCCAGGTTGCCAGACGGGGCTCAGAGCGTGTTACTCTTACCATTACTGGTTCATGTAAAGAGAAACCCCTCCGGGGAGTAGCAGGTTAGAAATTGGCACCAGCTGCCGGAGCTCTTTTCTGCTACACAAAGCATTGCACACTGTTTTGTGGGAAAGGAGAAAGCTTGCCTGCATGTGTTTGGGAGAGTTTCCATATGGCTGGGAGCTCCCAGTCACCAAAGAGGAGGAGTGAATTCTCACCCTGTCAAGTGGCAGCAGATTTCAGGGCCTGGCCAGTGAGTTTCCTAGCAGAAGAAACCAGTGACATGGAATCTGGGTATTTACACTTCATACACCTGTCCTTGGACAGAGGTGATCACAAATAGCATGCAGGCAATCCCCTCCTTCACGAACTGTAGCCAAAATCCAATCCCTCATTTACAGAAGGAAAGTCTGCCCCAAGAAGTGATACTAGACAGAGAGAGCAACTCAGAGTCTTCCCCTACCCCGTCCCTCCCCCCACTCCTGCATGGAGCCTCATGAAGCTGCAGCATCAAGCGCAGGTTGGTTTGGGCTGGATTCCTGCTGCTTTCCTAGAGAACCCCTGAATTGCACTGGATTTGGAGAGGGAGCATGTGAAACCCACCCTGGGTGAGCCCTAGTCCTGAGCAATCTAAGTGCTGGCACTGAACCCTGATATCAAGTCCAGATGCCGAGAGGCAGGATCACAGTGCAGCTGGAAGGTATGTGCAGGTTGAGGATGCAGGGTCTCCCTGCAGGGCCATCCAAGAGTTAACCTACTTTCAGCTGGGGGTTGGATGAGGGATGCACATGTCTTAGAGGGCACATACAGGATGAGCAAAATTTTCAAGTGTAACTTTTTTCCTCTGGGGGGTGAGGGATAGATGCTGGTACACAAACACTTCACACGTTCGTGTGGATGTTGGCAAATGCTTGTAGCTGGAGTTTTTTTTTTTTTTTAAAGTCTAAGCCTTTTGTTTTGTCATTTTTGAAACAAAACGTTTTGACTTTTCGATTTGAACCCCCTCCTTTTCAAAATGACCTTTGCTTCTTGCATTTAAAAAGGGAGGGGGGTAGATGAAAATGGAAACACAACACTTAGCTTGTCACCAACTCAGCTACGTTTATTTATTTACTTCTTGATTTGCTGAACTGCAAAAATTTCGCTTTCGGGTTGACCCAAAATGATTTTTTTCTCTGATTTTTTGGACCTACCTGTGAACACCGCCTTCCCCCGCCTTTTCACACAGCTCTAGTTCCAGAGACGCACTGACTCCTGAGGGGGGAGTCCTCACTTTGACACGGACACAAGCACTGACCTCGGGCAAGTCATGTGGTCTCCATGTTTTGGTGTCCTGGTGTAGGAAGGAGAATCCTTGCTGCCTGAACTCACAGGGGTCTGGAGGAAGGGGAAACCTAGCAATATAAACCACTGTTGAAGGGCTGGGTGTTACAGATTGGACCTCCTTGGTCCAGCATCCTTGGGACCTGACTGGTACTGAACAACACATTTTGCTGGATCACGGAGGTCAACTCTGCCCCCCGCCACCAGACTCCCCTCCTGGCCCCAGCTGCCAACACCCCCTCCCCTGCCAAACCCTGGACTGGCTGCTGCTACCCAGCAGGGCTTCTGGCCAAAAGCCCACTTGGGCTGCTAGCCCCCCGGCTGCCAATGGCCCCACAGATGCCGCCAGCCCTGGCCCAGGCTCTCCCACAGCTGCTGCCAGACCAGGCCAGGCTGCTGCTGGACCCCCAGCTGCCCTATGGCTAATGTCACCAGCCCCACTGCCCAAGTCCCCACCACGAGGGTGCTCTGGCCCAGGACATCCCTGGTCCCAGTTTTTAGAGATTCTACCTTTGCAGTTGCTCTTCTCCTCCAGAGGGGAGAGTCAAAAGCCCTGGAGTAATTTCTCTCAAAGGATTTAGAGAGAGAAGTTACCGTAGAACAGGCCTAGCGGCCACCCACGAGTGCTCGGGCAGCTGACCTGCCACTGCAGAAATCACCCAGACCTGGGACGCTTTCCCCGTCAGAAGGAGCATGGATGTTTTTTGGCCGTTAGGTAATAGTGACGCCAAATGAGGTGAGCACCTACACTCAGGTCCTGCTCTGCCCTGACACGCCTTCTCCATCAGAGACTAGCCCCTCCAGCTCGTCTTCATTTCCCTCATCGGCCCGGCATGCGCTGTTAACAGTAGCTGAACCGCAGGAAGGCTGGGGAGGGGGGGAATGTTATGGCAGACATCCCCCTGGCAATCCCTGGTCAGACAGCCTAGTGCGCATGGAGAGGTCTGGTCAGGTGGGATCCTGCCCGACCAAGCCACAGAAATTGGGCAAGGCCCAGAAAATTCTGCCTGCCATGGAGGGCGACTCTAGGCCCTGTAAGGCTTTAATATTGAATGAAAAGTTTCTACGGAGTCAGAGTCGAGACACTTCACGGCACTCGCAGGCCCCGGGGCAGGAATGTTCATTTCAGTCTTTGACGCAAACCATTGGGGGGGGGGGGGGGGGGAGGTTGGGCCTCTTTTCAGCACAAAGCAGCTCTGAAGCCTGGAAGCTGAGCCAAGGCTTGACTGGGGTTTCACAGTGGGGAGGTGGCCCAGTTCGGAGGGGTGCTGGGCCTCTCTCCTTGGCTGGTCGCAGCCTCAGGTTAGACACGCTCCAGTGGCCGTGTGTCATGCTGAGAGGGGAAGCCGAGCCCTTCTGCCATAGGGGAAACGTACGCCCCACAATACAACCTGTTATGAGGCTGCTCTGCTGTGCTGGCAGCCACTAGGGAGGGAGGCAGGCAGCAGCCTTGGGGTATGCGCCTGGCTTGGCTTATTTCTCCTTATGTTGTCTGGAAGCCCAGGGATCGGAGCCAGAACTCTAGGCGCTTCCCGCTGATGGAGACTTTCCCGCTGGGGATTATTCAGACAAATTGTGGCATTTTGCACACGGACAGTGCTCTTCTGCCAGAGAGCTCGGAAGTGTGTCACCTCCCCAGGGCCCCCCCGTAATAGACTATTCCTGCCTTCCCCCTTTTAAGACAGGAGAAACCAAGACACAGAGAGGGTGCAACTTGCCCAGTGTCACCCCGCCCAGCTGAGACTCAACCCACCCCCACCGAGACTCAAACGTCTTGAAGGCTGGAGCACTAGAGACCCACAGAATGGCAGCAAAGTCCATGACAGAGCAGGGAACTCAGCAGTCCAGCTTCCCAGGTCCGTCTACAACATGGCCTCGTTTTAAGCAACACATGCCCAGCTTCACTGTCGGGAGCCACCAGCCACAGCTGGGCCCACAGCGACAATTCAATAACCCAACTCATTGCACCTTGAACCAAAGTGCTAGCGCACGACAGAGCAGCTGGTGAGCAGGGGTTTGCTCTGTCAGGTCACTTCCTTCCCCAGCTGGTGGTTTCCAGAGGTGGAGCATTATTACTGCAGACCCCCTTTGGCTAGAATGGAGGAAAGGCCATTTCCAGCGTCCAGTCAGTGAGCACCCAATTGTAGTTATGTGACTGACTCGCCATGTGGCCTTCTACTAGCTACCTCGCCTTGCTGTAGCAGCGTCTCCACCTATAAAATGAGGCTAAAGAACTTACCTGCCCACAGTATGGGGCCGATATGGGAATTATTTAACTGAAGCGGGCATGCAGCTTCTAAAAGTGCTTATATATGGTAAGAGTTCGCCATTAATTTGTATGCTAAGCTCCATAATTTATGTCCATCTGAAGAAAAACGTCAAGTACCAAATGCAAACTGCAGGAGAGAGCACAGTGTGTAAGTCTCCAGTGCTACACACTACGGCCCCTCTGAGCCAAAGGCCAGCCGCCTTTGTACATAGAGTCCTTCAACACCTGAAAGGTTTCACTGCACGGAGAAGGTGGCTGTTGCCGTTGCACAGCACAACTAAGCCTCTGCTGACTTGAAAAATCACCATGAGCTGAGATTTATGCACAACTTGAATAACAGCAGCTGACAGATTGTCCAGGGTGTTATGGACATCCTGGATTTTTGGTACTTTAATTGGATTTCCCCTCCTCCCCCCGAGCAATATTACAAACCACCCCAACATGTTGTCCACATGTATGTGAATCACAAAGTCATGCAAGTTTCTGTGCTGTCACACATAAATAACCCCATCAGGGTCCAGCTTCCCTTTTAATTTCACCCGTCAACATGCTATATTCCTTTATATAAGTTTCTAAAACCATAGAAACCTAGAATTCTAGAACTGGAAGGGACCTCGAGAGGTCATCGAGTCCAATCTCCTGCCCTCATGGCAGGAACAGGAACTGCCTAGATATCTATAGGGATGATCTATCTAACCTGCTCTTAAATGTCTCCAGTGACGGAGATTCCACAACCTCCCTAGGCAATTTATTCCAGTGTTTAATCACCCTGACAGGAAGTTTTTCCTAATGTCCAACCTAAACCTCCCTTGCTGCAGTTTAAGCCCATTGCTTCTTGTCCTAACCTCAGAGACCAAGGAGAACAATTTTTCTCCCTCCTCCTTGTAACACCCTTTTAGATACTTGAAAACTGCTCAGTCTTCTCCTTTCCAAACTAAACAAGCCCAATTCTTTCAATCTTCCCTCATAGCTCATGTTTTCTAGACCTTTCATAATTTTTGTTGCTCTTCTCTGGACCTTCAAGTTTCTCCATATTTTTCTTGCAATGTGGTGCCCAGAACTGGACAGAATACTCCAAAAGAGACAGAATTTTTTGTTTCATCAACTCCCTTCTCCCCTCTCCAAAAAAGTTCCTGGATTTATTCCCTATTCAAAATCAAACATCGCCCAGTATGCAGAGCCAGGCAGCCATTAACGATGGTTCAACAAAAAACCAGGCAGAGGGGAAAAGGAAGCTAGGCCACCAAGCAGCGAACACAGATCTGGTGTGAAATCAAGCTCTATCTCAGCCGAGTCCTTGGGGACATCAAGTCAAGGAGCGAATGAGGTGCCATTATATTGAGATTCTTCTGTTCTTGCCAAACAGTTCCACCCTAAAGTACATGGAGATTCAGAGCATTGTAATAGCCACCTGTCTTAGCTAATCACTTGGCCTGCGAAACAGGAACACAAACACCATGTTGGCTGCAATTCTAGTGCTTTGGGCTGGCCCAGGAGTACTAGACAAAAGCAGACATCATTGTGTCTAGCCAGGCCTGTAGAGGTTCCGAGATTTGGAAGAGCCACTCTCCTGGGGCATCAATAGGACTGAGCTGGAAACCTCTGGAGAACATGTCATGAGATTTCTGGTGCTTGCTGCTTCTGGTCGCCCAGAGCCCCCCCCCCAGTATCTCAGCGTAGCTGCTTGGAGCACAGGAGAAAAGAGCTGGCTGCAAACAGCCTGGGTCAGTTCAAGGTTGGCTCTTATTTGGCTGGGCCTGTCTGTGGAAGGGATGTGGGAGAGGCCCGGTGTGACTGGGAGGATGAGCTGCTGTGGCCATTTGTCATGTGAGTCATGTGCGTTTGTGTGCAGGGGCATTGCTGGCTTGTCTCAGCACTCGGGAATGGGGAATCTTCACTTCCTCAAAGCAACAGTACCAGCAAGTGCCTGTCACTCACTTTAACCTTTGCTGCAATTTCTTCCAAGGGCCAGAGATGGAAGGCGACCTCTCCTGCACCTCCAGGGAGGGACCGAGGAGCTGCGAACCCCCGGAGGGAGGCAATGCCAGCAGGGGAGGAGTGACGGGACCAGCCTGGGGTTCCACTGCAGACCACAGCACAGGAGGGATGACAGGGCAGGAGCAGCAGGGCTGCACTTCTTCTGGACTCACAAGCACTGCCGCTGAGCCCAACCTCCCCGCCCAGGAAGGACAAGAACCCAAGTGCACTTCGGGAGTCACCAACCCAAGCTTTGCTGGGGACCCCCCACCCTATTCTCCTCCAGACCCAAAGGCTGCTCACATGATGTACCCACCCTTCCCAGCCATCTCAGGACAAGTGCCCATCATGTACCAGCCAGGACCTTTGCAGCAGAATGTATCTCCTGGCTCCTTCCCGTACTCTATTGTATGTAACAGGGATGTTCACTAGCATGTCATTGAATAGTTGCGTAGCCACATGAAATCTTATCGGTTACTCGACTATTCGATCGTCCCTGGGTGTGGGGCCGGCAGCCAATGTGCTTCAGCCCCACTCCCAGGGAATCTCCTGCCACTCTGCGCTGCTGCCTCTCTATCAGAGGCAACAGCAGGGGTGGGGGGGAGGCAGGACCGCAGAGCTGGTGCTGGGGGGGGAGGCGGAACCGAGTTTTAAGCCTCTTAAGGCTTTATGCCTCTGCAGGAGACAGCGGGGAAGGGGGAAGACAGGTGGGCCTGTAGCATGCGCAGGGAGCTGGCTTGAAAACTGTCCTGTGTGTATTGGCTCCAGCCTCTCCGTCAGCAGCAACAGCACAGAGGTGGGGGGATGGGGAAAGGTGGATCTGGTGCTCATAGGGAGCTGGCTTTTAAACCAGCTCCTCATAGGCACTGGGTCCTGCACCCCCATTGCTGCCTCTGACACAGAGGCAGTAAAGGCGGGTGGAATGTGTGTAGACAACAGGATGAACGGATAAGCCCAGGCTTATCGGTTAATCATGTAGTCGTCTACCCAGTGACATCCCTAGTATGCATCCCCAGAAGCACCTCTCATGAGTGTGGAGTGCAATGTTTGCCCCCTTCCTACATCTCTCTCATTGGTACTGCAGATTAGTCACCGAGGCTGCTGTTTCCCCTGGTGTGACCATGTTACCTGTGGCCAACCTTCCATGAGCGTATGGACTTGGGGGTGAGGAGAAGGCAGAGGATCTGCTTACTGCCCAGACCAGGAAGCAGGGCCAGCCACGAGCACATGCCGTGCCAAACGACTGCCTGGACTCGTAGGCTAGTGCCAGCGCCGCAGGGTCAGAAGAGGAAGCCAGCAGGCAGGAAGGGCTTGGAAAGGGGCTGGTCTGTACCCGGCCCTTGCTTGAGAATTCCCAGATACCTTAGAAAGGGAAAAGCTTCCTGACGGTGCAGAATTGCCCCCCACAGGGACGAGTGGAAGCCCCAAGGCGCGAGACCTTGAAACCCAGTGTGGACAATGCCCTGGTAGACATGGCAGTAAACAGCACAGGGAGCAATCCCGCAGAGGGGGGCAGGCCCTGCATCTGCACCTCCCGCCCTTCCACAGCAACGGGGTACCAAGGCGGTGGCCCTTGCCTCGGGACCCCCTCTCCATGTCGCATGTGCCCAGGAATGACCAGAGCCCTTTGCTTTGTGTTGCAGTACAACGGGCTGCCTGTCAGCGGGCTTCCAGCACCAGCAGCCAGGGGGCGCCCGCCCAAAGATTACATGGTCGAGTCGGTGCTGGTGACGATCTTCTGCTGCTTATTGACTGGGGTGATCGCGCTTGTCTATTCCCACGAGGTAGGATGGGTCCTCCCCTTCCTGCCGCCTGGGCGGGCTGAACTTGCTTGGAGGAGGGATGTGGGGTGTCCCCGTGCTTGGAGTTTATTCACCTCGTTAGGGATGGGAGCGGCTAGGCTGAATAACAGGCAGCCCCGAGAGGAGCACTCCGGTCGCTAGGCAACAAGTTACACGCTGGGGAGTCTTTCCCCTGCGCCACTTGATACACGGGACATTGATTGTCAGCTACACGGACACACTCAAAAATCTCTGCTTAACACCCCAAAGGGCGGCTGTACCCCACCAGGCCTGCCAACACAGGCATGGGATGTAGGAAGGCTGGAAGAATTCCTTTCCTCTCGAGATCGGGTGACCACTCACCCGTTTATACAGGGAGTCCCAAGAAACTGTCCGTTTCTTCCTCGACTCCCAAGAACACGGATTCGGCAAGTACCTCACGGGGCAGAGAATTCCCCTTGATCATTGCGCTCTAGGATATAGAGCCCTACAGGTACTGAGCCCAAATCAAACCCTGGCCAGGTCATCTTTTTGCTGCTTGGTTCCTATTCAACCGTACAGGGATCATTATAGCCAGACAATGTACAGCCTGTGAGTGTGTGAGACTGTGACTGACAGGGCCTAATCAGCTGGTGGTTGAAAGACAGCCCAGTGCACCTTGCTGTGCTTTCTGGGGAGATGACCACCGCTCTTTACCCACTAAGGGGTTTTTTGTAAGGGTTCTGACTGTGCTGGCTTGTTTTCTGCCTGGATCCATGGTCAGAGCCTTAGATGGTCTGAAATTTCATCCCTTTCCCTCTCCATTAGTAACAGCTGCTGCCTTTGTTCTTTATCAGATGTGCTTAAAGCTGTGCACAGGGACAGGGGCTCCCCCTTTGGGAGGCCTCAGCTCTTCTTTGAAGTGAAAGGAACTTGCATCCTTCTTCTCACTGTCCACTCTCTCTCCCCGCAACTCTAGACCCGAGCAGCCCTGAACAGAGGAGACCTGATCCAAGCCAAGCTAGCGTCCAGAAAAGCCCGGTCCCTGGTTCTCTTCAGCCTGCTCTTTGGAGTGTTCGTGTGCGTCAGCTGGGTCATCTATGTGCTGGTGGTGCTTTATGTATGACAGAGCCCCCCACAGACAACAGGCTGCATCATCTTCTCTGCTCACCACCAGCGGGACCTGGGGCAAGCGCCTGGTGGTGCGAAGGCAAGTGCTGGGATACAGTAAAGGGGCATGGAAGTCCGAGGGTCCGAGCTGCCTTGCTTTCTGCTGGCAGATACTGGCATGCGCTTGTCCAGCCTGGGGTTGTATTTCATTCTCTTTCTCACGTGCAATGACTGAAGGTGTTGCCCCAGGCCCAGACGCTGCCCCAACGCCAGTACACAAGCCATCTGCCCGCCTCGTGATATCCCCAGGCTGGAAGACAAGGGAGCGTCACCCAACTGAGCGCTGTGCTGCTGCAGTAATGGGACGGCAGTCCACAAGCTGAACGTCATCTCCACAAGACACTGCACGCCCCAGGGCGCCTCCGGGATTTACCAGCCTTCAAGGCCTCATTCACAGCTTGTGGCCTCCATTCCCAGAACAGCATCTCGTTGGGAAGACAACTAGCAGTGTCAGCAGGCTGAAGGCTGAGAGGCTTTCGCCACCAGCCCCCTCTCCCTGCTGATATGGGATCCGAGGTTAGCTGGAATTCCTTTGCGACTTGTGATGAACAATCACCTCCCTCAAAAAGGCAGGGTCATGTGGGTCGGTGGAGAAAACCCGGACTCCTGCAGGATCAGAGTTAATGTCTCTGAGCTGGAACATATTCCCCGACGGCGACACCTTTCGGGACTGTGCTTTAGGCACACAAAATCAGGCGGCATCCCTCTAATCCACGGCACTTAAATAAGAGGAAATGCACCTTCCGGATGCCCTGCATCTTGCTAGCTCTTCACATCCAGAATCTATGTTCAAAATAACCTGCTAGGAAAGGAAGGAAGTTTCAGGGTTTCATTCCCTGCCATTCCACCTGGCCTGGGGATTGTGGCCCAAGAAAACTTCTTGAGAAACATACCCCTCTCTCCCCCATCGCTGCTTCTGGATTTCAATTTAAAAAAAAAAAAAAAGGACTTGTCAAAAGCTCATGTTTCCATATGTAACCATGTTCACAAAAGAGATCCCCAGTGCCCCGTCTGAAAATCAGCCTCTCTCTTATGAAGATGTCATTCCATAATCCTTCCCCTTCCCCTCCTGAAACAGCTGCCTCTGGTCAGCCAGAGACAAGATCCTGGCTAGCTGGACCTTGGGTCTGATCCAGCCTGACATTTCCTGTGCTTGTCATCTTAAGAAGGGGGTCCGCCAGGCTGAGATGGGGGCCCTCCCAAATCTGGGGCTACACAGCCAGTCCCCAGAGCTGTCCACCCTCATGCCATGTCCACATGAACTATTTAAACGTTTAAATAAAATCCTCGCATGTGACTTGTAGGAAGCCGGATAGCTTCAAGGACGTGGGTGGGACTGCGTGAGGCTCAGGATAAACAGCTGGCGGTAAGCCATAGCCTAAACTCAGACTCACCTACGCAGCCGGCTGCCCTGCCAGCCGTAAGGGAGAAAAGCCTGTTTGTTAGTCTAAAGGTTACACCAATGACCACGTGCGCTCCGCTCCCTAATGCAGGAGCCAAGTTCTCTCCCTCCCCTAAGGCCGCCTGGATGTTTACTGCACGTGGCAGGCGCATGCAGAAGCAGATGGACTGGCAGTGAGGTCTGTCCCACACACGTCCCCTAATGATTTACCACTGTGTCCTCACAGATGTCAAGAGACTGGAATGAACCAGAGGGCTGCATGTTGGGCTGTCTGGTTTGGGGACCACGACTGAGCACAACAGAAAGAAACAGTATCAGCCACTCATTTGATTTGACAGGCTTAGCGCTTCTGCAAACTTCCTCTTTTTCAGCCGAATGGCAGAGCCCCTCGCACACCGCACCGTCCCAAATGCTGCCGTCCCAGGAGATCTGCGGATACATTTGCACAGGCCTCGAAGTACAGCACGCGGGGCAGGAATGTTGATGGAAGAAGTGGGTCCAGAGAGTCAACAGTGTTACCGTGGCCCTGTTGCTGTACGACATTAAACACTTAACCACGGTTTGGGATTTTGAGTGGAGACTTTGGCCTGCTTAGCCCCGTGGCAACAAGCAAACTAAAAATATTTGTAGCCTTTCATTAAAGAGACCAAACAAAAGGAAAAAAAATAACATGTGAAGCATTTGCAATTTGAAGTACTAAGTCAGGCTGTCAATAGGCCTTGATCCCTTTCCTTTTAGCCGGGGAGATTTTTCATAAGGACCCCTCTCCCCCGATGGCGTATTATAGTGGTGCGCAACCTTTTTTCCACCATGACCCCAGCGCCATGGGGCCGCCAACTGCCAGGCCCAGCCCCCGGCCAGCCAGATCTAAGTGCCGCACTGCACAGCCGCCAATGGCTGGGCCCAGCCCCGGGCCACCCGGATCTTAGTGCCTCCCATCCACAGCCCCCTTGGGGGTTGCGACCCACGCGTTGTGCACCACTGAGAGGTATCAAAGATGGGAACGGTCTCCTGGGAGGAAAAGAGAAATCATTTTGAGATGGGCTGGAGTGGTGGGGTGGTCCAATCAATTCCTCGCTTCGATACAACACACAAAGGGGATGGGAAAGAACAGCAGAGCTAGAACATGCAGCTTCTGTCTCAGATGTTGACTTCCACTTGCAGGCTGGCTGCTGGAGACAAGGTGGCGCAGATGCACAACATGGTCTTAGTAGCCTCACTCATCAATGGGCCAATTTGTTGGAGGCATTTCTTTTCGCTGCTGTTTCTGATCCCAGGCTCACGGCAGTTTTGTAAAGGGCAGGATGTTTTGGTCAGCTAAGCCAGGCACTTGCTAGAGAGAGAGGCAAAGACAGACAGGAAAGAGACGAAAACGTGGGGAACGAAAAGGACACGAGGGGAGCAATGGCAGCAGGAACTCAAGTCTCTCATGGCAGGTGCTGTTTGGGGTTTAGCTGAAGCCAGTGGAGTGGGGATGTCGTCTTGGTCTCCCTCTGACCTGGCCTGATCAGGGCAGACATCTCTGAAGCCAGACAGTCAAGGCCCACCAGCATCTTGGTCGATCCTATGGGAACAGCTCATTCCTTTCAATCTGTGATGTTTTGACATGCCCTCCCTCCACCGGGGAATCTCTTTAAGGACTCCAAAAAGAGAGTGACAGGCAGCATCCCCTAGCCCCTCATTATTTTGTTTATTTCCCAACATCAATTTTTGGTTCATTAATTTCAAGTCCCATTGTCCTGGTTTACCCATCACCTCAACACAGTCCTTGAGCGGTCTCAGAGCTCTGTGTTTGGACTAACCCCGTCTAACTTTGGCAAGCAATTCTATGCAACAGGCCCACTTGGATTTTTGTTATCTTGCACAAGCAAGGGTGCAGGCCCCCACACACGATCCACGTGCCCAACTCAGAACACCCCCACAGCGACTGGTTGGAAAGGGGGGCACGTATCAGTAAGGGCACTTGGATTTGGGTGAGAGTGCAGTGGCGTTACTATACATGGCTGTTACAATGATCATAAGATGCCTTCCTTATTATACAGAGAAGTCTTGAAACTAGACAAAGAAATTGCTGGTTAGTGTAACAGTGACCTCGCCAAGCTGGCTAGGGGCGGGTCTGCTTGCAAAACCAAGTATTTTGCAATTGAAATGCAGTTTTCTGGCCAGGAGAGGGCTGGATTTTCTAAGCCTAAGACACAGCTTTGTTTTTCAAGGCTAGCCTGCTACAAGGTGCTTCCAGGCAAAGAGGGGGAAGACCGTGTGTTCAGTGGCAGGTCAGTCACCAGCATCTTCACCACGGCGCCAAAGAGCGTAATGCAGGTAAAACAGAACCACCTGCGACATACACAACACACATCTCCCTGTAGTCAAGATCATTCTACCTCCGCTGACCGGATCACCCAGAAGGAAACCCCCCAGGCCACTGCTAGGAATCTTTGCATCACAGCTACAGTGTGGGTTACCTGCCAAGTATCACCCCTTGGTCCTGCATAGGAACAGAACCAGAACTTCCCTTCTACAGTCCTCTTCATGACTCAGAATCTGCAAACCACTAGGGCCCAGCCTGGATGCAGCAGAGCTAACCCTGAACCATTCCCAATGGCTCTCCTTTGCCAGCAGGAATAAACCACCTTTCCTCCCTGGAACAACCTGTGTAGGAGGCCTGGAGACAAAGGCTGGCCAATCACCATAGAAACAGTTCAGCTGCATTTATCAGAAGTGTTTCACCCAAACTCTAGGGGCCTGTAAATTATTACAATAAAATAAAAACATCTAATGGCTCGATACCCTTTTAAAGCTGCCACACTACCAGAGGCGTAGCGAGGGTGTTATGCGCCCGGGGGCAAAAGCAAAATTTGTGTCCCCCCCTATCCCCCGCCATCACATGACAGGGCCCCGAACCTGGTGCACAGCTGAGCCCGACGGGGGCGGGGGAGTTCGCACCGTGTCTTCCCCCACGGGTCGGGCTGGGGATGCAGAGGCAGGGAGGAGGCTTCAGCAGGCGGTGGTGGGTGGAGGAGGAGCAGGTGAGCAGAGGTATGGTAGGGGGAGCAGAAGGGCAATCACCCCCCCACACCCCCTTTGCTACGTCAGTGAACGTAAGAGATTAACTTACCTGTTAAAATAACACTCAGAAAAAACTTTAAATAAAACTAACACACTACACGAGAATCGCCCTCGCTCTCTTGAAGCAATAAGTAGCCTAAGGCTGAGGATACCCTGCAAGCGTGGCTTTCTGTCTGCCACGAGGACTTTTTCCTTCAGGCTGCTGTGAGATTCTATCCTTAAGTAAAGGAGAGAGGTCTCTCTGAGCCGCTCTTCCAAATTTCACTCAAGCCATTCAACTGAAGCCATAGACATGGGCGGCGGGTTATATGGGCTCGTGAGGCCCATGCTCCACCAATATTCAGAGCCGGGGGCTGTGCTCCAGCAATAAGAAACCCCACCTGCTGGTCCCCCCACCCCCGCCCCAGAGCGTCCCTGCCGTGCGCAGCTTTCAGTGCGGCTCCCCCTCGCCAGCGCGCGCTGCCAGCTGCTGCCGCCGCCATGTGCGGTGTTCCCAGGTGAGCGGGGAGACACCTGGGGGTGACGTGACGTCACGGCCCGGGACTTTAAAACTGCTTGGTGTTGCGTTGTGCCGCTCAGCCTAGCTCCGGGTTCGGAGCCCGAGTGCAGACTCCGGCCCCACAAAGTGGAAGGCAGAAGGGAGGGGAGGGGGAAAACTAGGGGGGAAGGGTGGGAGAGGAAGGGGCTTGTACGGAGGGGGAAGGGGAAAGTAGGGGAAGGGGTGGGAGAGGAAGGGACTTGTGCGGAGGGGAAGGGGGAAGACACCAAGGGACAGTGTGGAGGAAAGACAAATGCCAGTGGGCCAAGTGCAGACAATGAGGAAAAGGGCAGGAGGGGAGGTATCAGTGGGAGGGGGACAGGGTGATACTGGGAGAGGAGAAGAGAGGGGAAGGGCATTGGGGGCTAGAGGGAGGAGGGGGAGGTGCTGGGAGAAGGCTTGAAAGAAGGGGTGGGCATGAGAAAGGCGGGGATGGAGCAAGTCATGAGTGAGGGCACAGAGGGGCAGGAGGGGAACGGGGGCAGAGAGTGGTGAGGGGGTGGGCATCAGGGAAAAAGAGGGCAAAGGGGGCAGGAGCAGTAAGGGAAGGGGAGGCACCAGGAGGGTGCAGGGGTAAGGGAAGGTGCAGGTGCCAGGGGATTCTGGGGATGAAGCAGAAGGGCAGACACCTGCAGGGGAGGGACTAGCACCAGAGGAGAGAGGCAAGGCAGGTGTGTAGAGGGAGGTGTTAGGAGAGGGGATGAGGAGGGATAGCTCACATGATCAGAGTGGGGCTACTGGAGGAGTGGGCACAGGGGGGACAGAAGGGCTGGTGGAGGGGGGCAGGTTGCAGGAGGGCTGAGGGCAGTGAGAGGGGCAGGAGTCAGGACAGCAGAGGAGGGTGAGGAGTTGGGGGCAGCAGGCACCAGGAGCTGATGGAGCAAGGAGGAGACATGGCAGCAGAGAGAAAAGGTAAAGGTTTATAAAATATTTATTAATAACTTGGGTGCCACAGTGGCACATCCAAACAAGCCACATGAACTCAGTACAGGTGCACAACACAAAATCCATTCTGCTCATGGGAGGAAATTCTTAGGCTATGTCTACACTGGCGGCTTCTTGCGCAAGAACATCTTGTGCAAGGGTTCTTGTGCAAGAAGTCTTGCGCAAAGAACACGTCCACACTGCCATGTGCGAGCTGTGCTTTTGCGCAAGAGCATCCATGGCAGTGTGGACGCTCTCTTGCGCAAGAAAGCTCCAATGGCCATTTTAGCTATAGGGGTTTCTTGCACAAGAAATCCCTGCCGAGCATCCAAACTGCCCTCTTGCGCAAAGAGAGCTTACACCTGTTAGAAAAGAGCGTAGCTCTTGCGCAAGACACCCTCTCTTCCCACGCCGTACTGTAAATTTCCTTGCACAAGAGCAGGCGGGCAGTGTAGCTGCTCTGTGGGTTCTTGTGCAAGAACGGCTGTACTTGTGCAAGAAGCCGTGAGTGTAGACATAGCCTTAGAGGGAACACTTCCCCCAGCCTCTCTGCCCCCGAGTTAATGTCACACACATTGGGTTAATGCAATTGCAGGATAGTTGCATGAAGGGGGTTTGGTGGGGGCCAAACTAATCCCTGTTGGTAGGAGGGTGGTGGGAAAAGTCCTTCGAGTGGGGTGACATGACACCTTTTACTTCTGGTCATGTGTCCATCTTACCCCGAGTGTGTTACCTCCAGAGGCCTGGTTAACAGAGGTCAGGGGGTGTGGCTAATGGGGGTCGGGGCGTGGTTAACAGTGATCAGGGGGTGTGGCTAATGGGGCACCACCAAAAATTATACAAACCTGCCGCCCCTGGCCATAGATATCAAGATTCAAGGCCAGCCTTGCCTTTGGCAGACTGCCTTGCCAGGTATTCACAATCACAACATCCGAACATGTATAAGACTTAGTTGAGAAAGCCATGTTTAATCTCAAGTCTCTGCTATGACTGGGAGATGTGGATGACCTATATAAGACACCAGCATTTTTGGAAAATCCACAACAAAACGTGGGAGGATTGATCACCTCGGTAATGCCAACTCTTTTAGAATTGAGGCTCTGATTATTCAGAACCAGCTGAGGTAGAGCGGGCACTGCGTGCACATGTCTGATATATTTTTACCAAAACTGCTACCTGCCCAACTTGTCAAAGGAGAAAGGAGAACAGGGAGGCCAAAAGGAACAGTTTAGAGCAGTGTTTCTCAACCTTTTTTTTTTTTTTTTTTTATAAAGTATCCCTTTTAAAAAATTTATAAGTACCCCCAGTACCTACAGTTTTCAGACACACAAAATTTTTTCTACAATTGCAACATATTTGTTTAAACAACTTCATCCTATCCCCATCACTCCTTACAAGGTACATTGCCCATGGAGGTCAATGGGGCTGGGCTATTTTATATGTAAAGGTACTGAGAAATGTATATGTTAATACCAAGATGGCAATGTGTATATTATGTAAATACCACCAAATAATAATTGCCAAATGAGACCACTTCCCAACCTGCTTACAAAGGGCCTACTAAAATTTAAATTTTAATCTAGGATTGAGCTCAAAACAATCTGTTGATATGACCCAAAAAGATCCAGATAACATTTAGGCACCCTTCAAACTTATAAGGGACCAATCAGTAAAAGCCCCACTGCCTGGTAGAGGTGATCTTTGAAGAAAATTAGAGAGACTTTGATTTTAGTTTTTCTGACAGCAGCGCTCTCTCTCATTGAATGTGGGGTCTTCAGCACAGGTTTCACTTTATGTATCAGAATAATGCAGAAATGCGTTGTCACAGCTAACTCCATTCAAGTCAAAGCACCGTGCACCCCAAAGACAGAAGAACAAATCCCTTGAAGCTGGAAGTCAAAACATCTCACCTCTTCACAGAGCTCACAAAGGGTCTTGTTCACCCAGAGACATGACAACTCTCTCTGGAGAGAGACCATACATCCTGCCTCTCTGCGGATGCACTAAATGTTTTCATGTGGCATCTTACCATGCTGTTTAAATCGACTGCTTGGAAGAGGAAGACTCACAAAGAGTCTGTTCATCATCCACACTGGAGCAATATGGTGATTTACCACCATGGTAACAGACCTGATCTCTCTGTGGGCTCTTGTGGAGCAGCAGGGAGCCTGCAGTGGTCTCTTGGGGGGAGAGGCCGGGGGTGCCTCTATTCCAGTGGTTCTCAAGCTTTTTGGCCCGTGGACCACATGACTCAATGTAAACCTTTCCGCAGACCGCCAGTTGCTAATGGAAACCCACCTTTAATTACACAATTATGCCCAAGCCATTTTGCTAATGCTGCAGCTGGAGAGAATGGTTTAATTTCAATTATTAAACAGATTAAATGTTAACTTTCTCATGTTAGTTTATCAAACTTCATTTTAAATAAAGTAAAATATTAATTTAACGTCCAATACAAAAGGTTTCAATGTTTTCTTTACTTATGGCAGGGGTAGGCAACCTTTTTTGGATCAGGGGGCCACTGATCCACAGAAAAATCAGATGGGAACCACACAAGTGAGAAACGAAAACACTCTTCCCAAAACCCCAACCCTCACTTAGGTGACCCCACTGAGACACCTCACTCCTCTGGCATTCCAGCCCCAAGGGGCGAGGGGAAGGGACAGGGAGGACCGCTGGGAACCTCCTGGCTTGCTGTGCAGGGTGGGGGAGAGAAAAGAGAGGGGGCTGATGTCAGGGTGTCCCTGCTCCCCCCACTTCTGCACCCCATCTCCCCACAGAGAGAAGGGGATGGAGGGAGCCTAACCTGTCATAGCTGGAGTACTTATCCCTGTGGTAAATGCTGCTCCTGGAAGTGGCTGGCATGTCCCTGCAGCCCCTGGGAGGGGCAGAGTAGGCAGTCTCCACATGCTGTCCTTGCCTGCAGACATCCCCTCCTGCAGCTCCCATTGATCAGTAATGGGGAACTGTGGCCAGTAGAAGCTGTGGGCTCAGTGCCTGTAGATGAGGGGTAGGACATGGCGCTATGGAGCCACTGCTGTACATGCCAGCTGCTTTCAGGAGTGGTGCAGGGCCAGGGCAGGAGTAAGACTGCCTTAACCCCACTGCTCCACCACCTGGAAGCCATCTCAGTTAAGTGGTGCCCAGTCACAGCCTGCTTCTTGAACCCCTGTCTCAGTCCTGAACCTCTTCCTGCATTCAGCTCCCTGCCCCAGACATGAGTCCCCCTGCACCCAAACTCCTTCTCAGAGTTTGCACCCTGAAACCCCTCCTGGACCCCAATCTCCCACCCTGAGCTAAGCCTGGAGCCCCTCGCACACTCTGAACCCCTTGGCCCAAGACCAGAGCTTGCAACCCAACACCCTATCCCAGCCTGGTGCAAGTGAATGAGGTTCAGGGAGGAAGGGAGATGTAGTGAGCAGGGTGAGACCTCGGAGAAGGGGTGGAGCAGGGGCAGGGACTCAAAGAAGGGGCGGGAAGGAAGTGGGGCAAGAGTATTTGGGTCTGAGGTAGATCTTACATTGCACTTAAATTGAAAAAGTGACCTTGTGGTTAGAAGGTTGGAGACCCCTGTGTTAAGCTATCTGGGAGGTGAGGTGACTGGCTTTGTTCTGTTTGTTCAGCACCTAGGGATCCTGGGGTAGGCAGCAGTTTTGTGTCAGAGCGAACCTAACTGCTAGCAGCTGAAAGCAAAGAGGGAAACACCGGAAAGAGGAACCAGAGCACATTTCAGTCCCTGGGGAAGCACGACTGTTATAGCAGGGCTCATCACAAGCTTTCACAGCACCTATCAATGCTGCCAGGCGTTACTCTCAGCTCCCACGAAGTGTCCGTGAGTGTTGAGAACTCTTGGCACCTTACAGGATTGAGCCTTTCAAATTTCAGCGAGCTCTTAACATTTTTGCGAGGCAGTTCAGGGAGCAAACAGAGATCCCCTTTGCCCATCCCTTTGGCCACTTCTGCAGTGGAACATGGCAACTGCTTAAAAGCACAGAGCTGTGTCACACCCCCATTTGGGCCTGAAACACACAGCCAGGTGAAATGACTTGCAAACGGTCACAACGAAATGGCCACACCACTGCAAACAGAACCCAGGAGGGCTGACTCCTTGGCCTGTTTCAAAACACTAGGCCTCCCTTTTTTTGCCTTACAGCGAGGGTACAATGAACGCACACACTATACTATGGTGTAAATAGGGAGACAGTCTGTGTGTACAGTCCCCCCCGCCCCTCAGCTGCAGCTTGACTGCCAGAAGGCACGTTTTTTTTTTTCCAGCCAGCTCTGATGTGGCATACCATGTGTCACGCCCTGCAAAACCGTCCGACTTCAGCGTTGCTTTTGGTATGTGACTCGGTCAGTGTCTGAGCATCCTATGCTCCGATCTGGCAGATGCAGATTATTTCCAGTGGAATTTTGAAACATATCCAGGACTGAAATAGACCAGGAGCACCACATTTTCAGCAATCCAGGCCTCAGGAGCAATTATTTATAGGCATGTCTGGAGTGTAATAATGCCCCATGGCAACCTGCACACATCCTTCTTCACATGTGCTACACTCTGCATCCTCTCCTCCTCCTGACTAGGGGACTATGAAAGTGGCAAGCAGCACCTCCTGAAGGGTGAGAGAGTGACCGTTCTCCTAATTGTGGGCCAAGAAATAGGTTTGTGCTGGGCAGGGAGGGGGAAGAAAAGTGTTCTGGTTCTGAGAAGTGTATGTGCTTTGCCGGGAGAAAACAAAAGGCCAACAGAAAAATGAGACCCAGGCAGATGGAAACCACAGAAAACACGAGGCCACACCAGCTGGAGAAGTGGATTCGATTGTCACTTTAATCTGCAGACTGCTGCATGCACTGTAAACATGATCGTTAGGCTGGGTTCTTTATCTGTGTTTATTTTGCTTTAATATAAAAAGGTACAGGTTTGAAATGTTTGCAGGAAGATGTCCCGACCAGGGTGGGCTTAGTGGTCAATAGAGAACAATGTAACATTCTAGGCTAAGAGAGACTTGGGATCAGCAGGGCTGGCAAGCAGCTCAGCAGAGTCGGGGTAACATAGGGCTCCCTTCCAGAACTCTGGGTATAGCTGCTGCCATCCCAGCAGTAACATACAAACTGCTAACACCTCTTATTTGGCCTCCGCCTGAATCTTCAGTCAAAGCTTTAAAAAAAGAAAGCCCCCACTCTTCTGAGGGGGAAACGGTCGAAGGACTCTGCCTGCAAGAGGCATGACTGACCGATGCATTCACAGGCCTGCAGATGGCTCTGGTGTCTGGCTTCTGATCACAGTGAAGCATTAGAGAAGGAGTGAAACAGTCACACCCATGGAACAGCTAGGCCTGCCATGGCCAGGGTGGAACGTTATTGAAGCTTGTTTGTACGTGTTGACGAGAACACCGCCCCCACGCCTGTCCATGAAGCGAGTCCCCAGGTCTGCTGAGGCAGACCACTACTCTTCAAAACCACAAGCACAAACCTAAAATTGAGAGGCAAGCCAGCACTCTGCTTGTCACCAAGGAACCCAAATGGCAGCCCTGCTGGGTCAGACTAATGGGCCATCTAGGCAGGAGTCTGTCTTCCAGCAGGGGCCAGTGCCAGATGTTTCAGAGGCAAAGCCTAGAACAGGGCAATTACGGAGTGATTCATCCTGTTGCCCAGTCCCAGCTTCTTCTCCAGTTCTTTGCCTTGGGCACCGTGTTGATGGGATCTGGGTCACAGCAGCAGCCTCTCCCAGGTGGTTATTTGCACAACCAGGACTCAAGCACTGATCCTCACAGCAGCCCCGTGGCAGCCAGCACACACACCAGTGGCTTGCTTTCATTAGGAGCTGGCTGTGTGCAGACTGGCAGCTTTGTCTCCTTCTATGTGTGGTTCAGGGGGGTCTTGTCTGCAGTTTAGTTGCACAGCAGGGACGTGAATCAGCTACACAGCGAAGCCAGAAGAGACGTGAGCATCTGTGGGGCAGCTTAGGACAAGGTGCATTCTGACTGAGGTGCATCTGCCTGCTGAGGCCTCTCCCCCAGCCACCTCTCCCCTCCCCCTCCCCTCCAGCAAGAGATGGGACAGTCCCAGGGAGCCTCATCAGACTTTAACCCAGAGGGAGCACAACTCTCACACACGAGGCACCAAGCTGGAACGCACTGAAATGAAAGGACAATTTTAGCCACACAACCACACCCAATACTGCTATAAATCATCTCTGCTACAACACTCGCCTTAAATAACCAAGTGACACGCTCAGACCAAGCAGGCAAGGATCCTAACTAAGCAAGAGGTGGAGCCCATTGGCTGCTTCACAATCGGCAAAGACTTTATCCTGCAAAGCAGCCAGCGCAACAACTCTCACAGATTAGCTTCATAAACAACAAATCTGGCTTCTTAAACTTGTTAAACTTCCTCTCTTCAGTATGGACAGGCTTCTCCTCTTTGGCTGTTCCCCTTTCTATGGGCTGCTTGGAACCAGCCAGGAATGGTCGGCTGACCTCTTGGCCCTGCCTATATTCCCTTGACATGAAATACAGCTGCACTGATTGAATAATCATTTCATGCATTTTCCCCAGCTAGCCATTCACATTTAGAACGAGTCGGCCGGTAACATGGCAAAGACAAACAGAGGAATGTCAGGAACAAGCAAGAATGCTGCATGTGCACAGAAAACTAATCCTGCGTCTGACTATGGGCTTGTCTACTCGAAAAAATTATATCGCTTTAAAAACAGATTTAGTTAAACTGGTGCAACAGACTGTGTAGAGACTCTTATTTCAGGTTAGCTTAAGTCAGGAAAGAATTTACTTAAGCTAAATTGCCAGGAGACACTCAGACTGAAATAGAAGTATCTACACAAACTGGTTTAAAAATACACCTTCAGTTAAATAGGTACAAGGTTTGTGGGGAGACCACTCCAGCTGGTATCAAACAGATTGTCAGTCAAAGCTGCCATTTAACAGAAGGGACAAGAAAAGACTCTGCTATGAGTGTGAAGAAGAAAGGGTTTTGTAACCCTGATTCACACAGAACTAGGTAGGCTTGGCAAACACTGAACATCTCTTAATGAGGAAGTGAATGCTGCTGGGAGAAGCCCTAAGAGTTACATCCCTAAAGCTGCAAAGGTTTTGTTAGAGTTTGCTATAAAACCCAGTGATTCACCATCCAAACGAGGCCTTGCACGGCCAATTGAAATCTATAACATATTCCTGAAAACACGACCAACACTGTAAACAGTTGATGAAGGACACAAAAATGTCGCAGATGTGAATCGGCCAGTCCTAGCTGCACTGGTGGAAAATCCTAGCTGCACTGCTCATCTGAGGGCATGACCAGAGGAGTAAATGGTAGAGAAACTGAATAAGGCACATGGACCAGATCAGGGTTAATATGGCGCACAATGTGCTAACTTCCCATTATGTGCCAGTCTGCCTGTGTTCCACTGAATCTTGACTGTACTGTGGACAGAACTTTGCCACCCAACGATGCCTTCTGGCTTTTCCAACCTTAAGGTCACATAAATGCAGCACCAAGGGTTATGCAGAGGGGATTGCATAACACTTCTGGCAGCTACCCCAAGCGAGGTGGGTGAGGGAGAGAGGATGACCAGTCTTAGCACCAAACACGTGTCCTTTCCTTTGCACCTTAGCGTTTAAAATCCTGGAAATATTCCTCCTGGCTCCAGACGTCCCCCTCTATCCTCCGCTCCAGACTCAGCTGCCCCAAGCCTCTTTTATTCCAGCACTCGGAAAGACGTTTTCACTAGTTGTGGATTTAGAGACACCGTTTTGTACTTGATTTCCTTTAAACCCACTTGCGTTTTGACATGCATCAACCCCCGCCCTCCGTGGGATCTAAATACTAGTATTTACAAACAGTCTATACACTACAGTATTTCCTGTGCAGTAGCTAGTACCATCACGAAGGGAAACGGGCTCAAAGGGTGCTTGAGCCGCAGTACCTTGGCTAGTCAACCTTCCCAGAGCTGGGAGAGTTAGCATCTTTAAATAACGAGACCTGGGGGAGGAAGGGCAATGGGATGACTGAAGACAGCAGTCCTTGCCTATGTTTTCAATGCCTTCCATATCTCTGGTGGCTGCCTTCCTCCCATTAAGGTCAGAGAAATCTGGGACAATTTGATTTAATAACCCTGTAAACACACACAAATGCTTCCAAAATGGAGCTTCTCTGGCAAGAAGAGTACAAGGCCCTTCCTGCCTGCTGCACCATCTTCCCTGGGGGAAAAAGTGATTCACGACCACACTGCATGGGAGACAAGAAGGTAACAGGGAACAATCCAGGGTTTCCATGGTTTTTGCCAGCTGCATAGGTGCTTTGCGAGACACACCCTTGCAGCTTATTGGCTGCGGAGCTATTGCTGCTGCCCCCTGGTGTCTGAAGACAAAAGCAAGAGTATTTCAGAATACACGTAAAACATCAATTGGCAAACCAGCCACACGCCGACAGAGGAGCCTCTTTCCACGGCACTCTCGTCACAGGTTTAAAGCTGACTGATGGCGTGGAGAGACGGGAGGTGGAGGAAGGAGAATGGAACAAGCATTGGTTTTCCTTGGCTGTTGCTGTCTGATGTGACACACACATTCACAATTCTTCTGCTGAGAGAATCCAACATTCACAGACCCAGGAAGCAAGCGACTCTTGCCACCTGGGCAGGAAGAGTGCATCATCCAGTAACAGGTACAAGTTTTTACTCCAGTCTCATAGCTGCCCTCTGTGCATTTGCAGAGCGATTCTCCTTGCTCATGTGCCCCTTTTCCTAGGTTTTCTCTTCCCTGTCTGTTTTTCGTCTCGTTATGTTTCGAGGTTTGATTTTAAGAGACAGTTCCCACAAGGCCTCCTCAGCCAAATGGTCGCTGAAGTCATTGAAGAAAGAGACTATATCGTCATTTCTTTTGATGTCGTAATGGCTATAAAACCAGAGAGAACATTACAATTAACACAGCAGCTAGCTTACCCCACGAACCACCCCTGAATTAGGGCAATTCCAGACCATCTGGTCTGAAATACATTTAACATTCCAATTTGGGAAATTTGTACAATGGGACCATCTGCTTGTAGATACCAGTGTATTGCTGGAGAAAAGGCAAATGTGGTACTGATCTTTACAAAGGGAAAGAACAACAATCCAGGCAGTTGCCAGATGTCCAATATAACTGCAAACATTAGTAAAACAGAGCATTAGGAGGAAAACCCGCAAGTATCAGAGAACAATGAGTCAACAGCCATAAAGAGGATGGATAGAAAGAATAAAACTCAGCAGAGAAGAGAGGAGATGGAAGGCTTCCTGCATGGAACATTTAAAACAAGGCTGGATAATGCACTAGGTAAACACACTGTAGGCATCGTAGCTGAGCTCGAAAGAATGAAAGACTTCAAGGAACCTGACAGTTCTTCTGTCATCTCGAGGATCCTCACAGACTGCCCTAAAACCCCTGACTTTATGCCACTTCCATTCTCCTAGTCAGGGTTCCTCTCTGCTGCACAGTTCGCATCCCCCCATGCCTAGTCCCAAAGTGGAGTTAGAACACCTCAAAGGCAGCTCAAGTTCCTGTTCCCTGCTGGAGGCCAGGCAGCTGGCTGTACTTACACTTGTTGGAAGCGCCTCATGCTGTCCAGGATGTTAAACTGTTGCCAACGTTTGGAAAAGTTCACTTTGCCATCGATGTAATCTGGGTTTCCCAAGTGAACGAATGTCAAGTCCTGCAGAATCAGGCCTCTGGAGGAGAGAAGAGTGGAGCATGCAGGGAGGAGGGAAGACAAGCACAGAGCTGCAGGTTAGTCGCCAGCACAGCAGAGCCAGCTGGAAGGCAAGTAAAAATCAACCCCACTGCTCAGCGCTCCTGCATTTGAAATCAGAGGATGTCAGTCCTTTCAAAGGCTCAAAGCTCCTGCCTTCATATGTGTAGAGGGGGGATTCTGCAGATGAAGCATTAATGCTTAAATCAGTGATACCGGGGACCAGTTTCAGAATCAGAGAACAATTATTTACTTCAGTGCATCTGCAAGTTGGGAGCAAACCAGTCAAAGCTGGCACAAGACGTGCTGGCTGTCATTGCTCCTGGAAGCAGGGGGCAGCGAGTGGCGCTTTCAGACTTCTCTCAAGTTTTCTGCAAAGGAGGAGAGCTTTCCATTTTGCTGGGTCTCCTACTGGGTAAAGCCACCCAGAGGAAGGCACTGGATCACGTTTTCCATCCCCCATGGCCACTCCTCCTTTCCTGTGCTCTGCTCCTTTTGGGGCGGTCTCATTCTCAATGGTCCTTAACAGGTGGTCTACTTTGTGCCTCTGCACGCTCTTCTCCAACAAGCTTTCCCCTGCTGGGGATCTGGGGCAGGCAGGACTGATGCTGGTAAAGCCCATATAAACCCATGGTGAATCTGGCATCCAGACTAGGAGATAGGAATGTAAAATCCTAGTTAATCAGTTAACCATTATGTTTAACCAGTTAACTGGGATCCTGCAGCTGGGGGGCTGCTCGGGCCAGGCAGGAAGCTGCTCCATTCCAGCTAGGCAGGAGCACCCCCTGCCCACAGCACGGCCAGGTTAGAGCATCTCTCCACCCACATCAGGCAGGGGGCTGCTTCAGCTTGGCCAGGCCATGGGTTATCAGTAAACATCACCTATTAAGGATGAAGCTTACTGGTTAACAGGTTACATCACCACTATAGGATCCCTGCTGTGAAAGGTGAGAACTACCTCTGAAAAAATCACAAAGGGGAATGCCAGCGATGGGCTTAAATAGCAGCAAGGGCGGTTTAGGTTGGACATTAGGAAAAACTTCCTAACTGTCAGGGTGGTTAAACATTGGAATAAATTGCCTAGGGAGGTTGTAGAATCTTCAACACTGGGGGGCTATGTCTACACTGGCAGCTTCTTGCGCAAGAACAGCTGTCTACACTGCACGCGCGTTCTTGCGCAAGTAAATTTACAGTATAGCGTTGTAAAACAGGGCTTCTTCCGGAAGAGTTATTCCTCTCCCCACGAGGAATAAGCCCTCTTGCGCAAGAGCTCTTCCACAAGAGAGCAGTGTAGACAGGCAACATGAATTTCTTACGCAAGAAGCCCCTATGGTTAAAATGGCCATCAGAGCTTTCTTGCGCAAGAGAGCGTCCACACTGCCATGGATGTTCTTGCGCAAAAGCACATCTCTTGCGCAAAAGTACATGCCAGTGTAGACGCGCTCTTGTGGAAGATTTTTTGCACAAGAATTCTTCCGCACAAGAAGCCGCCACTGTAGTCGTAGCCAGGATGTTTAAGAGCAGGTTAGATAGACATCCATCAGGGACAATCCCTGTGGTGTCCAACCAGTTCTGAAGCAGTAGCCACTATAGAAAGCGAACGAGCCACTTTCAACCGGCCAAATAACCACATGTAGCTAGCGTGTTGGACACCACAGATCTAGATGGTGCTGGGTCCTGCTGTGAGGGCAGGGGAGTGGACGTGATGAATTCTCGAGGTCCCTTCCTGTTCTAGTGTTCTGTGATTCTATGATCACAGGGAACTGATACATAACCACTCAGGCTCCTAGCAGTTCTTGGATGCCTAGGAATGAGAAGCATCTTCTTCCTCACATTTTAGAACAGAAGCCTTGCGTCAGGGAAGGCTTGCAGCAAGGGTAGTATCCTGCACCCTTTGTCCCACTCTCAAGGCGAAAAACAAATGCATGGCTGAGCAAAGGCTGCCAGGGATCTGAGCACAGAGACACCCCGAGTAGGAGGAGACAAACTAGTGACCCCTAGAGAACAGCTACTCACAGGTAAGGTATACAGGGAGGTTCCACCTCTGCCAGCGCCGCTCGGTAGGCCCGGAAGGACGAGGAGCTGTCGATGAGTGTGCAATACTCTTCCAAGCCCTAGTAGGACATAAAACATGGATGTGGAATTCACAGTGCAAAGAAGCCATTTCTCTAACAGGGTGAATGTACTTGAAGAAATTGCATCCCCAAAGATCATAGTAAGCCAGAGAGCTGGTTTTAAGTCGCTGAAAGGACCAAGCCCCCTCCTTAACTATACATACACAAGCCCACATGCTATCAGCATTCAAACCTCTGACCTCTGTAGAAAGAGAGATGATGTTTTCTTAGCCTATGATGCTACTTGCATGTCTGCAGCTTTCACAATGTTGAAGGGAAATACAGATTTCCAGAACGGTGATACCATCCACCATGGCAAAGCATGTATCCACTATCCTTCAGTGCCAGGACATGTTTGAGTTATTAGAACCTACACAATCATTTCCCTTCATAACGAAATTTCTCTTTCCTGCTTAAACATGGGAATGTCCACAGGGATCACACTGCTTTTCCTCACCTCCGATGTCTGTTTCTGCCACTCCAGCCTTCGGATAGGTGCTGAATCCAGCGCAGAAAGAATGGCCAGATAGGAGTTAAAATTATTCAGCTTTCGTAAGTGCTGTAAAGAGGGAAAAGACTAGTGACTCTAGAGGTGTGGAAGACAAACAGCGTTGCCCCTAATGGAATGTCCCACATACAGCAAAACACATAAGTGCACTGAACGATGGGTGTGTGAATCACGGGTGTGTTAATCACAAGGAACGAGCTGTTACCTTCATGATCTTTATAAATTTAAGGAGCAGCCTCTCTCTGTCTTGCGGTTTCTCTTGTAGCATGATTATCGAACGGACCCTGTGAGGATTGGCAAAAATAGAGGAAGAGCGATTTAACCCTTGAGCTAGAATCTGATCTAGCAATACCTGCTGCTTCACTTGAGTGGCTACTAGCTAACAGAGAGTGATGAATGAGACTGAAAAGTTTATACTTTCCTGTCCCATTTCTTCTCTACAGAGCTTAAGCAAATACAGGCCGTCCTTGCTATAAGTCCAAGATATGTTCCAAAAAACTTGGACTTACAGTGAAACAACTTAAAGCAGGGAATTGTTTTCTCGCGGCTGACTTCCATTTGCACAATTTATTTATTTTTTTTGGGTGCAACTTAAAAGAGGGGAATGGGAGGACTTATAACATCAGTTTCTACAAGCGTCAATGACTGTAGTGCGGAACAGATGTATACTGGGGCAACTTATAGCGGGGACGCCCTGTATTTTAATTCCCCAAAACACCAGAAGTTGAAATTACCAAAACCAGAAGGACGCTCTCATGCAGAGAGAGAGAGAGAGAGAGAGAGAGTACTTTTCACAGTGAATGTTACAGGGAATGGGGTGGAAGAATTCCATCACTCTTAGATGCAAAGTGGATCTACTTAACATCCTAGGATTAATTCCTCTTAAAGGGGGTGCCATTCTCCTTTGGTTTGTGAGGACATGTGAGGAACTAAGGGATCAATTTACCCAAGGGATCAGTTTTTAGCTACAGTTCAAATCCTTTATCAGATTGGCTATTTGACATGGTACCCTCCTTTTTGTACAGATTTTAGTTTGAGATAGGCAAGAGGCACATGTGCACAGATGTCTCAGGTGTTTGTCTAAAGCAGGGTTACTCAACACACAGCCCGTGACTGCATGCGGCCCGCGGCCCATTTGTTTGCGGCCCGCAGTGCAGTTTGGGTTTATGCGGGGCTCAACCCATAGCCCGCGGGTGGGATGCTTTGAACATGGCCTCCACCAGGAACATACTCCACAACAGCAAGGGGTCTCCCAGGCATTGAAAGACACAAGAGGACAGGCTGGCTGGAACAGACGGGTACAGGGTGTTGGCATTTCTAGCTGCCAGGGAAGAGATGCCGGGAGCGCTGGGGCATTGTGGGAAGTGCTTTGTATTCATGCCTGTCAGTGTGAAGAAGCTATTTGCATATATTTGCATGCATATGCAACCACATTTAAGTTGCGGCTCTTGGCATTTGCTGTGAGTATCATTGTGGCCCCTGGGGCTTCCAAAGTTGAGTAGCCCTGGTCTAAAGGATCTCAGTGTTATTTGCGATAAAGCCTGGAGATGCAGCTGTCTCCTGAAGTCAAGTCCACAAGGTTTCATTTTCCTGTCACATAGGATTCTTTGCAGAATATCTTGGGTCTACACCCAGGAGGAAGCAAAACTGCCCAGCAAAACACTACAAGACAAAACCATTGAAACAAGCAGCCATAAGGTAGCACAGCTCAAGGAGAGATTTTCTGGGCTCCTGGGACATCGTAAGTTAAATTCTGTACAGTGGCTGTTGCTCTAATCTCCTTACCAGTAGGACATGTTATTAAAGTGCTCAGTGAACTGTGTTAGGTTGGGACTCTTCTCCTCATTTTGCTCTTTTGCCCAAAGCAAAACTTCTGGGATCTGGGGGGGGAAGAGAAGAATGAACCACGAGTTAAAAATGAAACATCTGTCTGTGGATTCCCCATCATCCCCATGATTTACAGCCCTCCCCTGACACAAACCTTGCTTTCTCCTACAACCACAACAGGTGTATGCCTGAGAGCTGTTGGAAAGCAGCATCAGAATTTGCTGAAGGCATTTGTTAAAACCTCTCCCTTCCACCCCAGCCCCCGATTTTGTGTCTGTACCTCTATCTTATAGAAGAGCTCAGCATCTAAGAGGGTCAGCTGCTCGGCTATTTCATGACTATGGAAATCATGCAAGGTCCCCGGCCTGTAAGATACAAAGAGGGAAAGGCAAAAGCTAATGAAACCATTATGGACTTTCTTTCCTTTAAAATACTGACACTGGGAAGACAAATAGGTGGTTACAATAAGAGCCCTTATTTTATTTCATGAAGGTCAACTGAGGAGAGAGCTAGAGAGGCCCAATTCTTCACCTCTTTCATCAGCTGTGCGGAAGCATAATTCCACTGAGGCCACTGGAATCACACACTACCATGATATGGGTGTAACACAGCGGAGAACTGGCACCAGAATTTTTTTAAATGAGACTTTGTCTGCAGAGGAAGAGAAAACAGTCCATACTTGCGGCATCAGCATCATTTCCACTGCAGGCTCCCATATCAACCACATGACTTTTCCTCTTGGTTTTTCTTTGGGTACGTCTAGACTACAGGCTTTTGTCGACAGATACTGTCGACAAAGCTTGTCAACAAAGAGCGTCTTGACTACATCCAGTTCTGTCGACAAAGCAAGCCGCTTTGTTGACATGAGAGTGTAGATGCAAAGGACAGTGTAGATGCAATAACGCCTTCTGTCGATAGAACTCTGTCAACAAAAGACGTTATTCCTCATAGAATGAGGTTTACCGCCGTCGACAAAACTGCCGAATTCTGTTGACGTTATGTCGACAGAACTCGGTGGTAGTGTAGACGCAGGTATAGTTTTGTCGACAAAAGTCCACTTTTGTCGACAAAACCCTGTAGTCTAGACACACCCTTTATCTTGCATATATGATGATCTTAATAAAAATATCAATGGGGGGGAAGGGAGCCTTTGCACACAGAGTCTCTAATTATACAGAGGTCTAAACATGTCACTTTCTCCTCTCCTGATCTAGAAGTGATGAGTGCTGCTCTACAGCATTTTGTGCTGGGAGATCATTTACACAAGATGACAGGGGATCCAAGTCAAAATGACAGATCCCTGCCCTGAGAAGCTTACCAGAGTGTCATTAAAGCTCGGGATGGGTGCTTGGAGTGTCCTATCCCTCAGGCATCCAGATTCTCTGTTATGCTTCATAGTCTATGCTACAAGGATTTTTAAAATCTCTCACATGCTTCTTTCCACCAGTTTGCCAGTGACTTCCTGTGTGTTTCTTCCCTTGCAGAACAAAGGGATGGACTGACTGAGTCTCAGTGCATGTTGGCACGAGGCAGGCGCATTCACAGGGCTCCTGGAGATGAGGAGCTCTGCAGCGGTAACTGATTAGCCCATGAGCACAGCTACTGTACACAAGCCTCACTGGCACACAGGGGTAACTCATGGAGCTCTATCACACACGTGCCTTAAAAAGCAAGGCGTGACAGAGAAGAGAAGACAGTGTGTTGGGCAGGGACAGATAAACAAAGAAGGGTTAGGAAAAGCATACCCCCCCGAAAAACCAGAGCACAAAGCAAACTCTATGCATTGCCCTGCTCTGCGTAGAGTGAAAGGCAGGAGCAAGGTTTGAATAGGTGCAGGCTGCCTCACCTGGCTGCCACCCCTCGGGCTGCTAGAGGTTTGATTGAATTGGCATATCTCAGAATGTTCTTCTGCTCCACTTTATCCAGAATGTTTTTGCGTAGCACTCTCGCAAGACTGAGCTCCCCGTTGCAGACTAGCCGGAACACCAAGTCCATCAACAGCTTTAGGATCTCTTCCGTCAACTCCACTAAGCTGAGACATGGATGGAAAACCCAGAGGACACATCAGAGATGAGTCAGAAAAAAATGACATTTTCCATTTACCTAGGGCCTGTATTACGGGCTTCTCCTCTTATCACTAGAAATTAGGACAAGAGTCCAAAATTAATATTAGGGTGAGCTTCCCCCATGGAATTGAGCAGTGAAAAAAATTAATTTTGCAGCTCTGACTTCCAGGGACCTGAGTAAGATTACCTTCACCCCCTGCGGCCAGAAAAGCCCACCCCATGTATCCCCCTGCCCCCAATTATAATGGCTTGGCTTCTCAATACAGCACCCTAAACTTCTCCGATCTGCAATTTTGGGTAGCTATTCCTGATGTCCTATTTCAACAGCTCTTTGCACAGTGAGCTAGCCTTCTCATCCATACACTCACTCTGTTACACTGCTGCTATGACAACCAGCTCTCTGGGGAGACTGAAGTACCTACAGCTAGCTCTCAGAGACTGCTCAAAGGCAGCCCATGCTGCACTCCTCCCTTGAGTACACTGTGGGCCGTCTCAGTAATCTCTCCCTTTCTTCCATCTCCCTATGGGACCAAAGTCCTAAATCAGTCTCAAACCAGGGAACTCTTGCATGGAAGCACAACACAGTCCCAGATGAGAAGTGCAGGCAGCCAAGATAACTGAAATGATGTGTCATTAGGGATGTCCCTAGAAATCAACGCAGTTACTGTTCTGCCTCAGACTCCCATCTAGGAAAGTGAGCTCAGCACACAATCCAATTATTTTTCCCACAAGCTTAACTGAATCCAGGCCATTCCAGTTTGCCCTCTGGACAACTGTTCCTTCCCTGGAAAGATTCCCCTTCAGATTGTTTATTTTTGAAGTTATAAGTGAGATCCAGAAAAGGCACCCTGAGAATGTGCATTGCCCAACTGACACCCCAAGTGCCCAGCCTGCCGCAGTCTTGCTGATCTGAGGAAGGAAATTTCAGGGCTCCCCCCCCACCCCGATGTGGTTTACATGACAGTACAGCTCCAGTTTTACTACCTCCTGCCTAGGCCCCCAAACGAAGCAGAAGGGAAACTCACCACAGCTCATCCACCACTCTCACCAGCACGAAGAATGTGTTCTTGCTCACTCGCTTCTTAAAAGTCTCTGTGAAGTGACAGAACTTCTCATACGTTGGCCACAAGTTAAAGAACTAACCTTGTCAAGAGGCTTTCTGCCAGGATCACTGCTGTTTACCATGACTGAGACCAGCACTCAATTTCTAGGAGGGACATGAAATACTAAAGCTGGTGCTCTGAGCAGTACAGGCTGCACGTAGCAGAGAAGGGTTCACGTCACTCCGTGGGCTCACTGGGGGGAGGAGGTGGTTGTACTCTGAAACCATCATCTCTAAGATGACAACTGAGTCAACTGCCAGTCCAGCAAGTTGCTGTCATTCCCCTTGGCCTTACGGTGCCACCTGACCTCTCTTGTAAGTGCACAGAGCTCAAGCCCAACCCAGTCTCTCATTCCCTCAGCAGGCAGAGATCAGGGGTGCCTCCAGTCACTTGCAGACAACACTGGCTGTTGAGGAAAGCTGACTGACCTAAAGAGTTCTGCCCAGTTCAAACCCCACAAGATGGCTGCCGTGGTTACTGTGGGGAATGTATGAGGGGCAACATGAATTGAGAAGATTTCTTCAACCAATGGGCTGGGCTGGGCGGGGAGAGAGGAGCAGACAACAATGAGTTTAAACAACAACAAAAGCTCTGGTGTACAGAACTCCAGATTGTGGCTCTGAATTTCAAGCACCTCCTAGAAGTGAGTACTTCACAGCTGACCTTAACACCAGAGGCTCTATCTCTGGTGATCATAAACCACAGCAGGACCATCTTCTCTGCTGAAGGTGGCAGTGAGGAGCTGTCACTCTGGACAGCATGACACCAGGCCTTGGACTAAAACCCATGAAGCTTTTACATTGTGCACCTCAGTGCCATGGCGATGGAGGGAGTTATGGGACAGGAGCCAAGGGAAGGGAATTCTAGATGTAATATTCTATATGTCACAGCAGAAGTAACTGCCGGGAGGTAAAGGGCCCTAGCCATGATACCGGTACCAAGGGCACAGCTCAGAACCCCAATGTGAAGTATTGGTGGCAGGAAGGAGGTCTAAATACTGAGAGTTTAGTTCTCACCAGTAACTCCACAGTCATCAATCCACACACCATCTCTCTGGGTACATCTGAACAGCTCTGAGGGGCGATTCCCAGCTCAAGACAACATAAACACGCTAACTCTGCTCAAGCTAGCTTGCTAAATACAGCAGTATGGCTACAGCACCGCAGGCAGTGACTCGGGCTAGCCAGCCCACTAAATATCCAGGGGGTTGGGCTGGGTTGCACTCAGGTGGCTAGCCCAAGTCCTGCCCGTGTGACTGCTACATTTAGCGGACTAGACTGCGTATGTTTCCACATGCTGGGAATTGCATCTCTGGAATTCCTGGCTCTCAGTCTTGTGCTCCAGACCAATAAACCACATTGGCTTTGATTTGTCCCAGGGAGCTTGCTATCTGATTTGCACTGAAGTGAAGCAATTGTGCACTAAACAATGAATTCCTGCCCATAAGCTAACAGGGGGTATGTCATCCACATGGGCTTGAATATATCGCAGACTGCTTTGCCAGCACGGTTTGGATTAGGCCATTTCCTGCCCTGTCCATGCAATGTTGAACGCAGTGCTCTGAGCCGTGACGGAGTCTAGGGTAGTGCACTTTTGGAAGGATATCGGTATTGCAGCTTCTTGATGAGCTCTTCAGGGGTAATGAATGTTCTGTACGTTGTCAAAAAGGCTTCACAATACAGCACCCGATCTAAAAGGGAAGGCAGCAAAACCTCAGTCAATGGGGTCTCCAGAAAGAAACATGCTCTGTACTGAATTCAACATTTAGGGCAGCTTTACAAAAGGACAAAAATTGGTAACAGGGGAGGCAAACTGTGCAAGAACAACTTCATATCCAGATTTACAGCAACACTGCAGTGTTATCTCTTGCCAGGCGGTGGCCAGCCTGAGTCTGAAGAGCTGGCATTTATCAGTGCACATTGCCGAAGAGTCACAGTAACACAGCAGCAGCCCCCTATTAGCTCCCCCTAGTGCCTCCTCCTCCTGCTGGCAGCCCCCATGCCTCCCACCTGCAGTGATCAGCTGTTTTGCATCCTGCAAGACACTCTGGAAGGGAGAAGGGCGTAGTAAGAGCACAGCCCGTTCGGGGGAAGGGGCAGGGGCCTTGGTGGAAGGGGGCAGGGCCAGGGATTGAGCAGTGAGCACCCCTGGCACATTGGAAAGTTAGCACCTGCAGCTCCAGCCCCGGCCCTCGCGTAGGGAGCCGCGTATTAATTTCTGAAGAGCCACAGGTTGGCCAACCCTGCATAAAAGCAATGGCAAAGTTCCCTCCACCCCATTTGTCTGACTCCTGGTTGTAACACACTGAGATCTATTTAGACAACAATCTAGAGGGTCAGCAAAAATCATGTACATCAGAGAAGAGGATCTTTAATAATAGGTCAAGCTAAAGTGCAATCAAACAAACCCCTTTCAATGGAACTTTAGGGCCACTTTCAAAGCATTGCTGCTGGTTTTGCTGAGAGTGCGAACAGTCAACCTATTTCCAATGAGGGGAAGAATTAATAGCACTGCAAATGTTGGCTAGTAAAGGGTGCTACAAAGCATGCAGTGTGCTTCTATGCCCAACCATCTCCACAATGGGATGTCAGTGGCTTTGTCTACAGTCATGGGAGCAAGAGATGGAATCTGCACACGATAGAGAGAGGGATGCATCTACAAAGAAAGCAGCCACAGTGAAGCTTAGTCCCTCTGTAAACACGAGCGAAATGATTCTGACAGTATCAGCCTAAACTCATTGCATTCTGGCCTTACTGATCCCTTATGCTCCAGAGAAGCTGCAGTAAGAAAAGGAGATAGCATGGTTAGGCCTGAAATCCTTTGGCAGATCTGGGGAGAAGGATGGGCAGTTACAGGTTCATTAGAGGTTTTAGGCCAGGATGGAGGTATATTAATAGCGATGCAGGGGGAAACATACCAAGTTTGCCTAAAACAAGGGCTGGTAAGGTGTAAGGTAAACCGGTTAACCAGTAAGCAGTACCCTTAACAGATAATGCTTACCAGTTCCAGTTAAGCGGTGGGGGCTGGTGCACCTTCCTGCCCGCTGTGGGGAAGGGGCTGCTCCAACCCTGCAGGGCTTGCCATGGACAGGAGCTGCTCCATGTTCCAGAGCAGCCCTTTTCCACAGTGGGCCCAGGGGGGAAAAGGGGGAGCTGTAGGCAGGGGTTACTCCAGCCCAGCCGTAGCAACAGGAAGGGACACTCCAGCCCAGTTGGGCTGGAACGCCTCCCCCCCTTAATTGTTCACCTGTTAAACAAGAGGGAATGGAAGTATGACAATTGCTCCTGTCTGTCTGCAGTGTTTCACTTGGCAGTAACCTCACACAGAAAGCTCCTTACTGCAGCTCCTAAATCAGTGGCGAGTGGCTGTCTGTTAGTCAACAATGATCAGATATAATCTCTAAAGCAGGGTGGATGGGTGGTCATGTTATAGGTGAGCTCTGTGCCTTGTTCAGCTTTAATCCTGCATTTGCGGCAGGAGTGCACAGCCATGGGCACAGCTGGCCCCAGGTTTTATTCCTAAACACCACAAGTCTTCTTTTATCCCTCATTCCACGTAGCTCTGCTGCTCAAACCTAAATGGACAAGGAGCAGAATGCAACAGGGAGTGCAGTTATATTTCTTCTGGGTTCCTATCTGCCCAAAAGGCATGATCTGGCACCCAGAACTGCCAGGAAATTCATCTTTAAAAGAAAGCCTCTTATCCATACCCCTCTTTGCAGTTCAGCTCTGAATTTATTAACCCTCTCAATCCCCTAAACACTGGGTTAGCATAGTATGAATTCCTCTGGGTTCAACTTGCACCAACAACTTGGCAGTGTATGCAGAGGGGAGTTTGCCAACTATTGTAAGAAATATAATACACATCTCTCTCACCCTCCCACTTCTCCCTATCGACGCAGGGATAACCGCTAACAGGGGACGCTACTGCACATCTAAAATACACAGTGATGTGCGTTAATGAGAAGCGTAGCAGGCTCTTCATAACCTTTCCTTGATGCAGTTTCTTCAAATTTCACCATTTTCGCACAAGTTGTCCCACATGTATCCCTCTAGTAACTAGCTCTCCAAAAACGGAACCATGCAAAAGAGGCCATTTCTAAGAGGCTGCTGCTCCAAGGAAGAGCAGTGCTAAGCTGGAGCTGAAGAACAATCCATTCCACTTTCACCATTTTTGCCTATACTTCAGGAAAGATCAGGAATATTTCTGGAGGGAAAAGTATGTCCGGGCTGGCTGCTAGGTGCTGCTTAGCAGTCTCAAATGCCCAATGCTACAGAAGGAAACAGGGTTTGTACATGAAAGATGCATTTGATCATTTTAAAGAGGAATGAGGGCGGAGTGAATTTGGCTGGCAATCCAGGAGAACTGTGCTGGTTTAGGCCAATGCAAACATCTCACTTTCATTCTTTGGAAATGCTACAAATCCCGTCTTTATTCACAGGACTTGGCAAAGGAGGGTTGATGTTTGTGGGAGCTGGATTTGAGGGGTTAGCTGGAGAGTTCAATGAATCTATTTTTAGAATTAGTGTGGCAAATAGAACGGTTAAAATGTGAGTGAGTGCTCAGTGCTTAAAAATATGCAAAAAGTTAACATTACGAGATTGGGCTAAAACATCCAAATAAATGAAAGAACCTCTTCACCCACCTCCCACTTTTACACACAACGACAAATCACCACTCTGGCTGGCAATATTGGTTGTCAGTGGGTGTGAGGATGAGGGCTGGAACCAGAAGGATGCATCAGTTGAATCTGAGGAGCATTGGCAGAACAGCACTGGCAGAACAGCTCACTCAGTGTGTCTGGCTCAATCCAGTGATATTACTTCAATGACAAGTTCACTCAAGCTACCCCCAGCCCAACATTAAACTGAAGTCAACAGGATACAAAGCAGAAGGGTCACTTGGAAAATTGAATCAATGGCACCATGTGCCATTCACAATTATTCTTGCCTAACCCAGCAACATTCTTTGGCAGGTTGGGCAATGCCAAGGCAATGGCGACACCCTCTTGCACTGGTATGCTTTGCTCCACAGAGCTATACTCTGGACACAGAACAGTTAAAAACGCCACTGCTGTTGAACGGAATGGTATAAGAGCTTATCCAGCTTAGCTCGGTTTCCAAAGATAAACACAATCCCCTTTGCAACATTAAAGCAGTCCTCCTCTTTTTGTCCAAATCTGCATATGGTAACACAATTAGCAGGCAACACTACAGAAGTCTGTAGCATAACCAGAGAAAAAGCCCCACACAGCTGCAAACTCCCAGCTTGCTCCATTCCATTCACTGTACCTTTCCTATCTGTCTCAGTTGCATGGACTAGCAAAATATCCCCAGATCCACCACGAACATCTGGTCCATCATCACCCTGCAATGAGAAGAGAAGCATGTTACACACAGGGGGGCTGAACCTCCTTTCCATGTTGCCTAAATCTTTAGTGCCTAAAATGCAGCACTAACTTGTACAGCCTGTAACAGTCCTTGCACCTCACAAAGCAAAGTGTGAGCCGGGACAAGGTGTCGAGTGCTAGGCCAGTCCTGTGATCTAGTGTGAGTACTCCACCTGCCATCCAGGGAGACTCCGTTTTGACTTGCAGTCTGGGTCACTCACTTCTTGGGCCAGAGCAGCAAAAACTGAACAGTTTGCCTGTGAGCAGACGGACAGGAAATATTCTATGCTACTCGCCAGTGAGCATTCCAGTGGCCATTAAGGAGCAGCAATCACATGCGATTATGCATCAGAAACCGGCTGTTATGCATTAGGATGCAAAGGGTGTAGAGTGAAAGCTGCACATTCAGCCTGAACTTGGGCATTTCCTGGCTTCTGAATATTTAACTGTGCAAACAGATGCTGCATTAATAATTTGGTGTGTTTAGCTTCCAGGTGTGGGTGGTGGGGAATGGCATGATAAAGAAAACAGAAAAAGAGGCAAGAAACACATCTCCAAACTTAAAAGACGGTGCTTCAGTCTACAACAGAGGGGGTAATAAGCCAGAGGCGATTCACCAGGGTTAGCCCTTAGCAGGCCACCAGAGCTTTATTTAACTGCACATTTGCAGGTACAGCCACTTGGAGACCCTGTTGGCCGCAGTTCGCTGGTCCCAGGCAAAAAGGGAGCTACAGGAAGTGGCATAGCCCGTACACCACTTCTGCATCTCCCATTGGCTGGGGACGGCAATCCGCAGCCAATGGGAGCTGCAAGTGGCCGTACCTGCAGATGTTCAGGAAAATAATATTTTCCTGAAAATAAAGCACTGGCAGCCAGCCGAGGGCTAGCGCTGGCTAACCTTGCCCACCTCTGCTCTACCACATCAAAGCTCGTCTAGTTTGAAAAAACTGCAAATCGAGCATGCAAATTCTATAGTCTGGAACTATCTGGTTAGATGTCACCTGCTTGCTGCCATCCTCAACCAAGTCCAGGTGCTGGGAAGAGAACTCAGGTGTCCTAGCTTCCGCTCCCTGGCCTCACCACCAAACCAAACATCCTCTCCCTTTATCGTACGTCCAGCAGGAGCACACTACTAAAATTATACAAAAGTCCATCATTCTTAAGGGCCTTACATGGAGTATTCCTGCAGGGAAGAGACTGGAATACTGCCTGGCTCCCTTAGGCTACTCCTGATTTACAGATATGGAGCAACAGTGCTTAAGATGTGATTTTTTTCAGGTGAACTTCTGGCAAGGCTTATGAAATACCACTTAAGAACGAATTCTGGCTCTCTCCTGCAGATCATGGCTGTCCAAACAACATTCCCATAAGTGCCAGTAAATGAAATATTGTCTCTGTTTTTCAGAATGGCCCCTTGACAGTCTGAAAGCTTCAAAGGCCTTGTATTTTCCTCAAGCCCTGCATGAGAAACAGCTTAGTTTGGAGTATCAGCAAGCAAGCATAGCACCCAGGTCAGAAACCAAGTTATTTCTCAAGTGCAGGAACAGCTATTTTGCGGAGTAGCTTTGTTTGCACTTCTGAAGCCATTGAGCAATGTAGAAAATAATACACTTACTGCAACTTTCTACCAGAGACTAATCCGTATACTAAACCCTCATCCAGACTTAGAAAGGGGGCAACTAATAAACCTGGCTACACACCAATGCTTGATTACTTTAGTTAACATAGGCTGCATCCATATCGAGCTGTCAGGCAGCCTACAGGGTATGATTGTAGAGCACACCAAAACGCTGCACTCCAACTGCTTCGTGTGAATGCTGCTGGAGCAAGGTATCTAGTTTACAGTAACACAGTCCTATTTGAAAGAGGACTGTATTTATGTGAACTAGGTACATTTTCATTCATGCCAGCACAGGCCTGCTGACGGGGAGGGGGCAAGTTCCCCATGGTGCGGAAATTCAAAGCAGTGGAGGCAGCGGGAGCCCTGGGCCCTTTAAATTGCTGCTAGAGTGCCCCAGCTAAGGGCTGGGGGGCGGCACGCTCCAGGCAGTGCTGAAAGCTTGCATCCTGGGCCTCGCCCGTTCTACCCTCAGCCAGATCCTCCCCACACATTTCCCCGGGGCTCGCAGAGGCTGTAGGCTCCACTGTGCCAGCAGCATCCACATGGGGCAGATCGAATGCAACATTTTGGTGCGCTCTGCAAACTGTGCTGTTGCCTGCACTGGGGCATAGCATAAAGAAGCCCTTGGAATCTCAGCTGTTACATTTTGGACATCAGTACAGGCTGAAGAGGTAAAGACACAAGAACGTGTTTAATGAGACAGTCTGTGCTTTGGTAGGAACTTACGGTCTGATGCCAACACTCTTTTCCATGCTGGCGTCTCATCTGCTTTCAGAACAATTTACACACAGAAAACTGCAAATCGTTGCTTTCGCTAATCAGTTTTTCCCTTTAGCTTGCACAGAGACTGGCTGTTTGATTCATTTTCTCTGCACTCATGGTCAACGAAATTTTGTTAAAACACAAACCAAGGAGCATGAAAGTGACTCCTGCAAGTACCTACCTCCTGTTTCAGTGTCAGCCGAGACATAATTTCATTGTGATCAATCAGAGACAGCTCATCTACCTCTTCTTCCAACAGTGATGATTCCAAATCATCTGGTGACTTCTGCAGCCTGCAAAGACAGCAAAAGACCATCAGGACCAATAATCATATAGCAAGAGAAGCAGAGTTCTCACATTGAGTGCCTAGTCTCCAGATCTTCATTAAATGGCCCAGAGAACACAGGGAGTCTGATACTCCCCAAGTCAGGTAAGCTCTTGGCAAACACATCCGAGGTGCCTGGTACTAATACTATAGTTTTTTGCATCCCTGGGAAAGGAGAAAGACTGCAGCTTATACATGAAATCTTCAGCAACAGAACACTTGTCCGCCTGGATTTCTGACTAGTAAGTAGGTTTTAACTACAGCATGCATCACAGCACACTTCAGCATTTCCACGTGTGGTCTGCAGCCTCATCCCTCATGTTATTACGAGTGTTATTACATGCCTCATGTTATTACAACACGAGTGATTCTGCAAACTTATGGATGTCGGAAAATAGACTATCCATGGTGGCAGCGTCTTATCTCTAAGTCAGTTCGTGATCTGTTTTGTTGACAGAGGGCTGAGATGACAAGATTTCTCTCTGCTGGAGGAGATGACAGAAGTTTGAACAATTTCTTTTCCCGTGTTAAACAGCTACCCCCTGGCACTCTCCTAGCTCCCAGGGGAGATGCTTTTGTTGGGTCTTGTACAGATTCCCCCTGCCTAGCTTCCTATAATACTATGTGTCAATCCTCCAAAGTCAATCACACTGCAGCATCTGATCACCATAGAGCAATCTCCTTAATTCTCAGATACTAACCTTAGGATAAGAATTAGAATTAAGTTGCTTCCTTCACTGTAATAATTAAAACCATTGGGACAGAAAGAAAAGATTTTTTCTCTCTCATATACACACACTCACACCCAAGAAGAGGGGCACTCCCTCCTCCTCCCAACTAAACACAGCCGTGCACATCTCATCTGTTGTACCAACATGCACTGCATCTTTCAGAATGAAGATTTCAAAATAACTCAAGAGCCCAAAGGGATGTAACGCTCCTGCTTCTGGGCACGGGCTCATGTCTAACAAGGTGAGGAAGAAACCTCCTTTGGGTAGGCAGTTCTGTAACTGCCTAATACAGCGTTTCTTGTACCTTTCCTCAGAAGTAGTTGGGACTGGGCACTGTCAGAGACAGGATACAGGATTGGACTGATAGTCTGATTCAGATCAGCTGCTCCTATGTAAGGGGGCTGCATTAAGCACTATAAGTTTGTAAAATCACCCTGCATTGACTGGATTTTCTTTGTTAGATGGGATTTTATTTCTCATAGAACCATGGAACTGGAAGGAACCCCGAGAGATCACCAAATCCAGTCCCCAGCACCTCTGGCACGACCAAGCACCGCCCCTCACAGGTGTTTGTCTAACCTGCTCTTAAAAATATCCAATGATGGAGATTCCACAAATACCCCAGGCAATTTATTCCAGTGCTTAACCACCCTGACAGTTAGGAAGTTTTTCCTGATGTCATGAGATTGTTTGAATGGGATAAAAATCTTGCCAATATCAAGATTTTGAGGAATGCAGAACGTGAAACATGTGGCTTGTTAGTCAGTGGGTAGGACTAGAATAGCACTGCTGAGGCACTGCAATTCTGTGGAGCAGGGGGAGCTGCAAGTTCAGGTCAGGCCCACCTCTCACCACCATCTTTGCTTTCCTTCCCACTGGTGCTGCTATGCGAAGTAGAGTCTTTGGGATGGCCGTCTTTGATGGCGGGAGATTCCTAGAAGAGAAGGAAGCTTTTGATCATTACATGGGATCCTGCAACCACTGGTCATCCCACACTCACAGCCCTGCTGCCTCTAAACGGCCCTTTACTGTAAATTTCTATGGAAGGATTAAAGATTGATGCTAATTAATGCCAAATGCCAGGAAAACACAAATGTTAATTAGACAGGAAATGGGAAAGCATCTCTGGAGACTTGAATGTTATTATTTTTGTTTGCCTTTTAAAGTTGTGAAATTCTGCTGACAGTTACAAACCACAAGTCAGTTGCTGACCTAGATATTAACCTTTCCTCCAAATTTGTTCAGCAACCCTGGCAGCTGAAATGTACTTGCCCTCTGCTGAATTACATCTGTTCTGCAAGACTGTTCTAAACTTTTCTCTGAAACTCCTCTTCTAATTCTTTCTAGTTACAGCCCACAGAAGTCATAAGAACATAAGAACAGCCATAAAGGGTCAGACAAAAGGTCCCTCTAGCCCAGTATCCTGTCTTCCAACAGTGGCCAATGCCAGGTCCCCCAGAGGGAATGAACAACAGGAAATCATCAAGTGATCTATCCCATGTCACCCAGTCCTGGTCTTCACAAAATCCTCTGGGGCAAGGAGTTCCACAGGCTGACTGTGAATTGTGTGTAGAAATGCTTCCTTTTTTTGTTTTAAACCTGCTACCTATTACTTTTATTTCGTGACCCCTAGTTCTTCTGTTAAGGGAAGAAGTAAATAACTTTTCCCTATTTACTTACTCCACACTGGTCATGATTTTATAGACTTCTATCATATCCCCTCAGTCTTCTCTTTTCTAAGATGAAAAGTTCCTGTCCTATTAATCTTCAGATGGCCGCCATTCCAAACTCCTAATAATTTTTGTAGCCTTTTTATGAACTTTTTCCAATGCCAAGGTATCTTTTTTCAGATGCGGTAACTACATCTGCATGCAATATTCAAGCTGTGAGCATATTACAGATTTTATATAGAGGCAATCAGATATTCTCTATTCCTTTTTTAATGATTCCTAACATTCCCACTTGTCATAATGTTAAAAAAGAGAGTAACCTGAACACAAGGCAAATAATAGCAGTTCAAAGCAAATAAAAAGATACACCTCAAATCAGCCATTTATTAAGGAGGAAAATAACTATGAAAGGTAAATGGGATTATTAACTTTACAGTACTGTAGTTATTTAGCACTATACAGAGTGATCCTTGGAGGTTCAACATATCAACTTGAGAGGATTCAAACCACATTTCTAGAATTCAGAATCGCCCTAGAAATTTTACAGCCAAGTCTGGGTTTCTATGTATTTGCAAAGTCGTGCTAAGTTACACAGTGAGAAATGCCGTGAAGCCCTCTTCCCTTGTTAAAAGCTAGCTGGATGATATGAACGAGGAGGAGGAATTGCCTGATTGTCAAGATGTGTTGATAGAAGGGAAGCGGTGGGAGCCTCATTACTTCAGATGTTAAATCTAGACAGGAATAAATACTAGATCATGGACTAGATCATGTACTTCAGGGAACAATCCCACCTAGGCAGAGGAGTGGACAAGACAGAAATTCACAGATCTTTGCTTTTGCTATTTTCTACAATATAACAGGAAAATAATCAGTGGCGCTGGAAGACATTTTATAGTGGGCGTTGCTGCACCCCCTGTACCCCTGTCCGTACCCCCTGTGCCTGGCAACCAGGACCATGGATTCAGGGCCAGGAGTGGAGCCCCCGGGTAAAACCTGAGGGTGCTACAGTACCCCCTGCACTCCTAGTTCCTATGCCTATGAAGATGATAGTGATTTGCCCTATCTCTTGTAGGAAACAGGGAAAATGAGACCTGTGCAGAGGAGGAAAGGGTTAAGAGATTATATCAACCACTTACTTTGCATCCCAATGGTGATGAGAAAGGATGGCAATTTATAAACACAAGACTTGATTTGAAAAAAGCCGAAGCAGTTAAGAGTTTAGTACAGAATTGGCACCGCCAAACCTACAGGTCAAGGCTTGTACCTTTCCAGAAAAAAACAAACCCTTGTGCACACAGCCCTAAACCAACTACAAAGCACGCTGAAGTAGCTTTAAAAGGAAAAGCAACCACCATGTTCTTAAAAACATTCACCCCGAATCTCTGAAGCCAAGCATCATCTGTTCTCCATCCAAACCAAGATTTCCGTCTAGAGAGAGAACCAAAACAGACAAGCAGGATGGCCCACCACCAATGCAGCCAAGTCAGCAAAACACAGAAGCCCACAATATGCAAGAGAGACTTATAAAAAGCATGTTATGCTCTGCATGAGCTCAGCATGCACCAAGCAGTCCCTTCCAGTTTACTTACTCCTTCAGAGTGAGGGAGTTCCCCGTTGCTTTGGCCAGAGGAATACAGATTGACGTATTCACCCTCACCAGCCTCCTCACTGGCGTTTTCACTCTACAGGAGACAGGATGAAAGGAAATATGTCATGGTGCCCCCACGCCCAGCACTTAATGTGTGCAAGTGAACATGCCTGGCCCATGCCCTGGCAAGAAAGGATCTCTCCCCACCCTCTGGTGCTTGGGCTGGGATCCCTTCCTTTGGCTCAAGCGGAGAGGTGTCACTACTGACTTCAGGCTCTGTAATTTCACTGAGATAATCTCCATTTCCCAATTCAGCAGGACTATCCAGAAGGCCAAGAGGTGCAGCCATCAGCAGCAGGAGAGCAGCACGGATGCCTTTGAGAGAGCTACTACGGAAGCCACCTGTTGGAGATCACAGTGTAGCCCAAGGGTGGGCAATAATTTTTGATGGGGGTCACTCCAAGATTTTGGAAAATGGTCGAGGGCCACACTCTTCCATGATATTAATGGAAGAGATGAGGGGTCTGGAATGGAGGTTGGGTGCAAAAGGGAGCTTGGGGTAAGGGACTGGGGTGCAGGAGGGAGACTGGAGTCTGGGAGGGAATTGGGATGAAGCAGGTGGTTGTGACCTAGGGCAGCGGACTGGAGTGCAGGGGTTTGGGATGTGTCCTAGGGTTGGAGGGGATTGTGATCTGGAGCAGGAGGTTGGGGTGCCAGTTCTGGGAGGGGGTGTAAAAGGGAGCCAGAGGGTTTGGGTCTGTTGAGTAGGGGGGGGGGGGGGACAGGACGACAAAGAGTTGGGGTAGGAAAGGGCTGGGGTGCCAGAAGTAGGCTGTGGCCAAGAGACTTACTTGTCAGCCGCCAAACTAGCCTGCCTGCCTGCCTGCAGAGCTTAAAATGTTTCCCAGCCAGCCAGCCTGGCCATGTGCGTCATGAATAACTGAACCCAGGAGAGGGGTGTGATTCTTCTTAGCTGCCTGTTATTCTAACAAGCAGCTCCCATTGGCTGGTTTCTACCAGAAACCAGCCAATGGGAATGTGCTGGGGGCAGGGCATCTCCTAAAACTTCCCCCTTCCCCTCCAGTTTTAAAACAGAAACGGAGCCCTGCAGCCCTGTTTTTGCACGGCACACAGAGCTGCGGGGCAAGCTGGGGAGCCTGCCTGGGCTCCCTGCTGCCTCCGCAGGCTGGATCTGGTGGCTTGGCGGGCCGTATTTTGCCCGGGCCTGGCGTAGCCAAATGCAAGCTCAGACTTCAGAGTCACAGATGCTGAATATTTATAGTTGAAAACAAGATGGCCACAATAGGGACCTAGCTACATACTCTGGGTGCTATCTTGCAGTGTAGATAAGACCAGACTGCGTTCCCAACACATGCCATGTAGCATAGGTTTGAAATGCCATTGAAAACACAGCCTAGACTAGGAATGTTAAATGTCAGTTAATTGATTAATCTCATGAATTCTTATCAGTTATTCGACTATTCTATAGTCCCTGGGGGTGGGGCCAGCAGCCAGCGCGCTCCGACCCCACTCGCGAGGAGCCCCGTCAATCTGCACTGCTGCCTCTGTATCAGAGGCAACAATATGGGGTGCCAGAAGGGAGCTGGTCCACGAGAGGAGCCAGTTTAAAACCCAGCTCCCCTCGCAGACTGGCTGTCTATCGCCCTGTGCTGCTTCCTCTAATATAGAGGCAGCTGCCCCTATCTGGCAGGGGTTTGAGCTCCCGGACCCGGTGTGAGCCAGAACGGAGCTGGGCTGCCTGCCCGCCTGGCTCCTAATACACTTTAAATGCAGAGCCGCAGCAGGGGTAGGTCTCAGACCCTTCGCAAGCCAGCACTGACAGAAGCTGCTGGTCAGCCTGCTAAAAAATTTACTGGCGGTGAGGGAAGGGGGAAATGCATGTAGTCTATAGCATTAATTGATAAGCTTTTGCTTATCCGTTAATCAACTACACTATTACATCCCTAGCCTAGCAGCGTGCAGGGGCCCGGAAGGCAGGGGGCCTGCTTGAGGAACCTGATGGGCTGCTGGCTGGGAGTTGCTGACGTAAGCGTCTCCCAGCCAGTGCTTGCCTCTGGCACCTCAACCCCTCTCTTCCTCCAACCCTCTGCCCCTCCTGCACCTGTGCCCCACATAACCCAAACTCTCTGCACCCCTGCTCTCGCACTTATACCCCTCCCAGACCTTGCACCCCAATCCCATGCACCCCCTCCTGCATGCCTGCCCCAGGCCACAGCCCCCTCCTACCCAGCCTCCTGCCCTCCTTCTGCACTCCTACCCCACATAACCCAAACCCTCTGCATGCCCTCCTGCACCCAGTCCTCTGCAACAGGTCACAGTCCCTCCCAGATTCCATACCCCCTCCTGGCCCCCAAACTCCCTTCTGCACCCAAGACCCCGCACTTCCTCCATTAATACCATGGAAGAGTGTAGCCCTTGACTCCTTACCAAGTTCTTAGAGTGGCCCCCCATTAAAAATTACTGCCCACCCCTGGCCTAGACCTTACCTACAAACGCAAGACTAAAACATGCTAGAGGTGGTTGCAACTCTATTGCAGGAAGACCCTTCAATACTGAAGATGCAGGAGTGTAGCTAGTTAGGACTGAAGAATCTGAAAATCATTTTTCGTTCGCTTATTTGACAAGCCCTGAATTGAGGAAGGAGCCCCTGCTTCCCCTTCAGTCAGACATGCCACATACTGGTTTGGCAGTTCTCATCTCTTCTGCTGTTTTGTGGGAAACAGATGCTTGAATTTGAGTCTTTCCAGGCAAGTGAAAGAGGAACTGCTTACTTTAAAAATGCAATTGCCAAGCACAAGGGTTCACATAGGTTCTTAACAGATCTGGAGCCTAGTACTGCCCGAACTGATACCTTCTCCAAAGATGGTCGGACTAATACCCCTGGCTGAGCCAACCAGTGCCGGATGCTGCCCATTTCATGGCGTGCACTCTAACCAGCAATGTAGCACAGGCTGTTTGCAGTCAGAAGACTGGGGTTTGGAGAAGCCCCCAAATCTGTTGTAGATTAGAGGGGACAGTAAGCTGTTAGGTCCTTTCCAGACCCTCATTATTAAGGCAGGAGTGGGGCGCCTAGCATAGCAGTCACAAAAGCTTGACGTTCTAGTAACCAGAGTGCGTATGAACCAGTGGTCAGGAACTAATGTTTAAATACATTTCTGTTATACTAAAATATGTATTAAAACAAGCGACAGTTCTTTAAAAACACGGCCTTGCATTAAGGTGCATTATCTCTTTGGATGGTCTCACCGAAGACGTCTGGAGAGAATCAGTGAAAGAGGTTTCAGAAGGAAGGCAGACAGGAGCATTCCCATTAAAGCTGCTCTCCTGAGAAGAGGAGTTTGGCACATCCACAGTGCTTGGTGACTGGCTGGCTGTGGTTGGCACCGCTAGATCAGAGCTCTGAGACTGATGGACAGGTGGAAAAGGTGGGGTGGAGGAGGAAGAAGAGGTAGAAGAAAGAAAAGGAGGAACAGAAGTTTGGTTGTGAGGCACGAAGTCCTGTGAGTAGGACCTAAACACAGATTTGTACTACATAATGCAAAATGAACAACATAAAAACAAGGAGGATGGGAAAAAGAGACAGACAAAAGAAAAAGTAATTAGATTAATAGTAGTTTAGCAGTGACAGCACAAGGTTTTTCTATCAAAGGCACCTCTTTGTTGAGAGGCAAAACTAAATGGAGGCAGCATTACTTTATCATCTACACATGAGAGCTGAAATCACTAGCTGGGACATCTGCCAACTTTTCTGCAAGTAATGCATGTTCCTTATAGATTACCAGGCGGCTCACCTTACTGCAGACGGGGAAAAGGGGCAACTGAAAGTCTTCAGTCATTGGTGGAAAGGAAGGCTCTGGCTATTTTGGTACAAATAATGACAAAAACTGCGCCTTGCCAGTTGTGAGCAGGTGAAGACACACAAAAGCATACAGATACCATGATGATGAGAGAGAGGTATAAATACCTAGACAGAGAGAAGGACTGTGTGTCTAATACTTTCCCAGTGGATTTCAATGGGACATACACTTAAGATGCTGTTTGCTGCAACCATATAATTTAACAGCTATTGTGAAAAGTCTGCTCCATAGATCTAGAACCTCACAGAACACAGAGGAGAATGACTAAATATTGACTTCAAAGGTATGCTGAAAGATAGGTTAGGTTACAAGCACAAATGCCATTATTCCTTTCCATTTTAGAAATGAAAATTGCTCTGAGAAGCAATGAAGTCTACATTAAATTCAACCTCTCATTCAGTGGCTCTCGGAGAGTCTACTGAAGACAGGATGAAGGGAAATACACATTATAGATGAAACTATATTGTGCCAAATGTTCTTGCTTTCAGACTCTTACCCAGACAGTACTGAATGTGAGTATGGCGGAGGGAGTACATCATGCCAGGAGAGCTACAAGAAAACCAACACATATCACTCTACATTTGTTACTGAGGAGGAAGACAGTCAGGCGGACTCAAAAGCTGGAATGAATTTCTTAGAGTACCAGTGACACCCAATTTAAATAATGAGGCAAATAAGGCTAAACCTGATGGTCACAGATGTTTTTTAAAATATGCACAGGACTGTACCCAGGAAGCCTGAAGGAAGAATCAAGTACCTAAAAAGCTTGTGAGAAGCCGTTGTTCATCTTGGGGCCATAGACATGAATGCACTGCATAAGCAGAGTACTTTGCTATGGTTTTCTAAAAGTGCAAATGCAGGTTGCTCAAACTAGGCTGCATAGACATGCTGCTACATTACCAGACAGAAGGGAGATTGATCTCTCTTAACAATTACATGAAGCTTTTTCATTATCAGAACTTCAACAGCCCACTTCAATGCTTTATCAATGACGCGTGAAAAAGATCATAAAAACTAAGTGTGTCACCCGGCAGCATTTGGATGTGCAGGTTTCAGCCTTAACTTTTTCATCTTGCAAACATTCAAATGTGCAATGGGCAGTAAAATCTAAATCAAGGAGAAATCAAGACATGCCTCAGGACAGGGCCTGAGTATTAACGTTTTATCACTACAAAGTGAAAAGGTCAGTAGGTAGCTAGACTTTACCTTACTCCTTCGGTAGTTTCCCCCTCTTGTGTTGCGTGTGAAGCCTGAGCTAGTTTCTCTTGTGTTTCCAGAGCATAGACTGAATCACAAGTCACCACAAACAGGAATAGAGGGGCATGCTTTGGAGATAGAGCTAAAAAGGCTAGACACAGACACACACACACACGTAGAAGCAAACCCTTTCCAATGCATGTGGCTAAGGGGAGTCCAGGTTCAGGGCATGCTTTTCTCTGTTCCTGTCCATTTCTTTACAGATGAGCAGGCTGGCTTTAGGGAGACTGTCAACTTTTGATGTGGCCTTAGTAATGCTGACAGTCTAATCTCCATATTTACTTTCAGTTGTTTGCATAAAGGCTCCACTTTTGTTCGTTTTCACTCGCCTGGCACAAAATACTAAATCCCTAGGAAGACGCCAGGCTCATGACATCATTCTTGCTCAGCAGATTGATTCTGCCTGCCCTTTCTCCCCTGATATTTCATGATCTCGCTGGCGCATTCTGATAATGCCACATGCTCCAGGCTAGTTCTCAATTAGAGGGGGAGCAATGTGAATGGGGAATGTCGACTAGCTACCGAACACCCACAATAAAAGCTACACTTTTAACAACTGTGGTCATAACAATGGAATTCACTATTCCAATTAAAGCTCCTAGGAAGCATTCTGCAGGATGGACTTCCTGCTGCTACAGAGGACAAGAGATTTGTACACAATACACGCCTCAAAGGAGTAGCCATGTTAGTCTGTAATTGCAAAAAGAACAAGGAGTTCTGTGGCTCCTGAGGCTATGTCTACACTGAGAAGGTTTGGTGACAAAAATGCTGTTGAAATGCAAAAGTTGCCAAAAGTGAAAATTGGACAAGCCAGTTTTTCTGTCTCCCATTGTTGACATTTCATGGCCACATTGCAAGCACCCTGTCGACAGATAGCGCAAAGCAATGTGGGTAAGCATCCCACATTGCAGTGTTGTGGGAAGGCAGAGCTGATCCCTGCACTTCTTGGGATTCCCTCATAGCTCTATGTGATCTCCATGATAAGGAATGTCAAAGCAGCACAGCAGTCTCTCCGGCCCTTCCTCTGCAGCAGCAGTCTGCCTGCTGCTGTGTTTCTAGTGCAGGGCAAAATAGAAGTACTCCAATGATTTGTTCTCCAAATTGAGCCGCTCACTCAGCAGGCAGATACTTCCTGGAGCTTTGAAAGGGGAGGGGGCGCATGTCTGCAGGGCAGCAGAAATCACAAAACGCTGAGTGCAGCCATCAGGGCAAGCATTGTGGGATACTGGTGGAAGCCAGATCTCTGGACAAAAACAAACAGCAGGGTCCACGCTGGCTCTTTGTCAACAATAAAGGGAGGGGAAAAGAAAAGTCTCTCTCAGGGGTAGAAGTTTTTTTGTCACCACAACTGGATGTTTTTTGGGACAAAAGTCACATTGTAGTGTAAATGCTCTGTTTTGTCACCAAAAGGCAGTTTTTGGTGACAAAACGTGTCAGGGTGGACAAGCCCTCAGAGACTAGATCTGTTAGTCTCAAAGGTGCCACAAGACTCCTCGTTGTTTTTACACAATACAATAATACAACTTGGAACTTACATAGCACATTTAATCTAAGGATCTCAAAGAGCTTTGCAAAAGGCAGCTATCAAAGCCCATTGAACTGATTGGGGAAACTAAGTGCAAGGAGAACTTGAACCAAGCTTACAAAGAAAGTTAGTGCTAGGGCTGGAAAGAGAAGACAGGACTCCTGACCTTGCTCTAATTACTAGAAAATGCTGAACTCAAAGCCAGACTCATTTGTTTCTATGGCAGAGGAGTTTATGAATTAGTATTTAATCTCTGGAGATGAACTTCAGAGTTGATTTAGGTTGCAAGTGTAAGGAATCTGGTAGCATCGCTCTAATCCATTAAACTTTCATAGTATTTGACAAAACTGGCAGGTTTAGCTCAGGTTTTGTCTAAGTCTAGAGCAGTTTCTCAACCTTTTTGATGCCAGAGACTGGCTTGCTGCCTTGCTAAACAGTGTCAGGAAGATCTCAGGGACTGGCACTGGTCCATGGACTGGTCATTGAGAAATGCTATTCTAGAGGATACAATGTGCTGCACTGAGGCAGATGGAACAGGTAGATGTTGCAGGTTGAGATTGAGGCATATTTGGGGGGTTTGCGAGGGACGCTTGCACAGTGTCTGTTTCAACCAGCTTAAGACAGATATTCGTCTCAATTCAAAAGCACTTTTGTGCCCAAATATACCACAAAAATAGATTAAAAAAAGTTGGGCTGGAGATGGGTTAATTCATATAGACAACATTCTGTACTTAATGGATCTCTGTCCTCAACAGCCTCTCAAAATGTAATCTCAGAATGGGGTTTGTAGATGTTACTGTAAAACATGGTATCAAAGAAACACAGTCTATTATTACATGATCATTATAAATACAAACAAGAACTCGGCTACGAAGGAAGGAGTGCAGGGGACCCTTTGTAGGCTGCCATTAATTAGCCTTGCTGCTCTTGCCTAACAATTTTGGGATATTGGATCTTTTACAAACCAAGCCAGGAAAGGCCCCTCCTTTCTGCTATATTTCAGCATGCTTGTGAGCAGCTCTGGAATCTGAACTATGCAGTCATGCTGGGACAAGAGCCAAGCATGAAGCACACATTTAAAGGGGGTAAACATCCAGTGTTTGAAATACTGTCCCATATGGTTCCCATTTCTGCTAATCTCCAGCCTAGCACACAGCTGCAGCATGGTCTGTTACAAGGACTTCAGCAGGGTCTGAGCACTGGAGATTTTGCCTAGAAATGCTGCTTCTCTTTTAAAACCATGCTGACTCGGGGCGAGGGGAGAGGAGAGAGGAGAGGAGAGTCAGTCCACTCAACAGAACTGCAGCAAGAAAGCAAAATCACAGCTGAGGGTTTATCTTGGGAATGGGTTAGGGCTTGTTTCTCCTATTTCTGAGAGGCTTCCACGGGGTCAGCAAGATTTTGGCTCTGTCAAACTCCACAGCTTTGCTTGCTTCGAAGCTGAGTACTTTCAAATAATCTTCAGGAAAACCAGAAAGCAGGCAGTGCACAGTCTGAACCTTTGGGAAAGAGCATTCAACTCTCCTCAAACTCATACCATGCAAAATGCCAGGCTGCCTGAGATCAGCTCTACTCTAATGCAGCCTCTCAAGAGGTGCTGCCAACAGACCAGCACTAGAAAAATTAGCACCAGCATGCAACCCTACCTTTGTTCCCTAAAAGGAAGTTCCAGCCGCAGGTTTATTTGCTTCTCTCTCCTCTGCAGGCCTGGATAGGTAGCTACAAAAAGCTAGCAGAAGTGAAATCCTACACACCTCTGCGTGTATTGCTTTGGGGAAGCAGTTTAGTATTTCTGTGGTCTTGCAGTTCAAATTGGCCAGAGGAGACTCTGACATGTGCTGCACATCACACAGGTTTAAGGAATCCTCCTTCTCCGCCTATCGGTGCAGTCACGGGTCATCTGCTGTTCTGGAGGCACCACAGTGAGCAATGGGTTTGAGCCAGTAGTGCTCTTATTTCACAAAGACGGTAGGGAGCAAGCTTGCCCATATCTGAAAGCTTACCTGGCACTAAAACAGTTTCCACTCAATGTTTTGTTCTCTGGGACAGGACTTCAGGGGCTGTGTCACTGAATATTTCCAACGGTTTGCCTCAGTTTTTGTCAGGGTTGCAGAAAGGGCTGGGGGATGCCACTGCTAGAATAGCAGCTTTACATCACTAATCTCCTCAGTGTGACTGGATGCCCCGATGGTCAGTGCTGCTATAACCTTTACCTTGGATTAGCAGGCAGAGATGAACCCACTATGCACTCATTTCAGAGGAATTACTCTCCTCATATTGGGAAGATGTGCCTGCTCGGGATGTAATAGTATAGTCAATTAACCAATAAGCAATAACCAATAAAGCAAAAGCTTATCAGTGAATGCATATAGTCATAGTATGTAAATGTAGAGCCCCACTGTGTCTCTGCTGAGCTGCTGGTGGGCAGGCAGCTCAGCTCCTACTACATTTTAAATGCAGAGCCGCAGCAGAGTTTGATCCTGGATCCGGCATGAGCTGGGACTGAGCTGAGCTGCCAGCCTGCCTGGCTCCTACAACATTTTAATGCAGAGGCACAGCAGGGCTACGTCCCAGACCAGGCATTAGCTGGGCCTGAGTGCTGTAACTGACTTTACTGACTAATCGTGTAGTCGATAAAAATTCTATCGACTACACGATTAGCAAATTAACCGCTTCTTAACATCCGTAGTGACTACACACTGCCACCAGGACAAGGTGTTTACAGGTTGATGTTAATTGAGTCTGAGACATAGTCTCTATATCATAAATCCAGAGCTGGACTCAAATGACTGACAGAGCATTTACAGCAGGAGTGGGGAACCTAAGGCCCATCCCGGCTTGCATGGATCCAGCCCCCTGAGGCTCAGGACTTGCCCCCATGGGGCCAGAGCACATAAAATCTATTAGGCTGGGCCCCTGTAGGCTCTGGTGAGCGACTTTCTCCTTCCCACCTTCTCAGTTGGGGGCTTTTTTTCTTTTGTTTCTCAATTGTGTGCCACCCCCAACTGATTTTTCTGTGGGTCAGCAGCCCCTGACCCAAAAAAGGTTCCCCACCCCTGATTTATAGCATCAGCAGTCACACACACTGTTCACCTTCTCAGCAACACCCTTGTGAGTAACCAAGCTGAATTTCCTTGTCAAGTTTATCCTGACTAGGGATGTTAGGAAGCAGGTATTTCACTAATAGAATCATAGAACACTAGAACTTGAAGGGACCTCGAGAGGTCATCGAATCCAGTCCCCTGCCCTCAAGCAGGACCCAGTACCATCTAGACCATCCCTGATAGATGTCTATATAATCTGCTTATAGGTTAATGGAGATGGAGATTTCACAACCTCCCTAGGCAACTTATTCCAGTGTTTAACCACCCTGACAGTTAGGAAGTTTTTCCTAATGTCCAACCTAAACCTCCCTTGCTTCATTTTAAGCGCATTGCTTCTTGTCCTATCCTCAGAGGCCAAAGAGAACAATTTCTCTCCCTCCTCCTTATAACACCCTTTTAGATACTTGAAAACTGCTATCATGTCCCCTCTCTGTCTTCTCTTTTCTAAACTAAACAAGCCCAATTCTTTCAGTCTTCCCTCACAGATCATGTTTTCTAGACCTTTAATCATTTTTGTTGCTCTTCTCTGGACCTTCTCCAATTTCTCCACATCTTTCTTGAAATGTGGTGCCCAGAACTGGACACAATACTCCAATTGAGGCCTAATCAGCACAGAGTAGAGCGGAAGAATGACTTCTTGTGTCTTGCTCACAACACTCCTGTTAACGCATCCCAGAATCATGTTTGCTTTTTTTGAAACAGCGTCACACTATTGACTCATATTTAGCTTGTGGTCCACTCTGACCCCTAGATTCCTTTCTGCAGTACTCCTTCCTAGACAGTCGCTTCCCATTTTGTATGTGTGAGACTGATTGTTCCTTCCTAAGTGGAGTACAGTAAAACTCCAATAGTCCGGCATCCAATAGTCCGGCACTCCTGATAGTCCAGCATCAAAATGGCAAGAGCCTAGTGAGTGAGCTTCGCCAAAAAATGCGTCACAAGGTAACAGCGGCAGCAGCTGAACTGAGCAAAAAGGGTAAAAAAGGCTTAAAAAAACTAAAACATTACAGTATACTGTATACAGTATGTACAATAAAAAGGGTTAAGAACACTTTATATACAGTATATAATGTATACAGTATATATATAACCTGCTTATAGTACCTCCTGATAGTCCGGCATATCTGATAATCTGGCACCACCTAAGTCCCATAGGTTCCGGATTATCGGAAGTCTACTGTACTTTGCATTTGTCCTTATTAAACTTCATCCTGTTTACCTCAGACCATTTCTCCAGTTTGTCCAGATCATTTTGAATTATGACCCTATCCTCCAAAGCAGCTGCAAAGTTCGTATAATCTGCAAACTTAATAAGCGTACTCGCTATGCCAATATCTAAATCGTTGATGAAGATATTGAACAGAACCAGTCCCAAAACAGACCCCTGGAGAACCCCATTTGTTATGGCCTTCCAGCAGGATTGTGAACTGTTAAAAACTACTCTCTGAGAATGGTTATCCAGCCAGTTATGCACCCACCTTATAGTAGCCCCATCTAAGCTGTATTTGCCTAGTTTATTGATAAGAATATCATGTGAGACCATGTCAAGTGCCTTGCTAAAGTCTAGGTATACGACGTCCTCTGCTTCTCCCTTATCCACAAGGCTTGATATCCTATCAAAGAAAGCTATCAGATTGGTCCGACATGATTTGTTCTTTACAAATCTATGCTGGCTGTTTCCTATCACCTTATTATCTTCCAGGTGTTTGCAGATGAATTCCTTAATTACTTGCTCCATTATCTTTCCTAGCACAGAAGTTAAACTGTCTGGTCTGTAGTTTCCTGGGTTGTTCTTATTTCCCTTTTTATAGATGGGCACTATATTTGCCCTTTTCCAGGCTTCTGGAATGTCTCCTGTCTTCCATGATTTTTCAAAGATGATAGCTAAAGGCTCAGATACCTCCTCTATCAGCTCCTTGAGTATTCTAGGATGCATTTCATCAGGCCCTGGTGACTTGCAGACATCTAACTTTTCTAGGTGATTTTTAACTTGTTCTTTTTTTATTTTATCTTCTAAACCTACGCCCTTCCCATTAGCATTCACTATGTTAGGCATTCCTTCATCATTAGACTTCTTGGTGAAGACCGAAACAAAGAAGTCATTAAGCACCTCTGCCATTTCCAGATTTCCTGTTACTGTTTCTCCCTCCTCACAGAGCAATGGGCCTACCCTGTCCTTGGTCTTCCTCTTGCTTCTAATATATTTAGAGAATGTCTTCTTGTTTTCCTTTATGCCTGTAGCTAGTTTGAGCTCATTTTGTGCCTTTGCTTTTCTAATCTTGCCCCTGCATTTCTGTATTGTTTGCCTATATTCATCCTTGGTAATTTGTCCTACTTTCCATTTTTATATGACTCCTTTTTGATTTTTAGATCATGCAAGATCTTGTGATTAAGCCAAGGCGGCCTTTTGCCATACTTTCTATCTTTCCTATGCAGCAGAATAGCTTGCTTTTGGGCCCTTAACAATGTCCCTTTGAAAAACTGCCAACTCTCTTCAGTTGTTTTTCCCCTTAGTTTTGCTTCCCATGTGACCTTACCTACCAGCTCTCTGAGCTTACCAAAATCTGCCTTCCTGAAATCCATTGTCTCTGTTTTGCTGTTCTCCCTTTTACCATTCCTTAGACTCATGAACTCTATTTCATGATCACTTTCACCCAAGCTGCCTTCCACTTTCAAATTCTCAACCAGTTCCTTCCTATTTGTTAAAATCAAATCTAGAACAGCTCCCCCAATAGCTTTTTCAACCTTCTGAAATAAAAAGTTGTCTTCAGTGCAGTCCAAGAACTTATTGGATAGTCTGCTCCGCTGTGTTAGTTTCCCAACATATGCCTGGATAGTTGAAGTCCCCCATCACCACCAAATCCTGCGCTTTGGATGATTTTGTTAGTTGTTTAAAAAAAGCCTCATCCAGTTCTTTTACCTAGGTAGGTGGCCTGTAGTAGACCCCAAGCATAACATCACCTTTGTTTTTTACCCCTTTTAGCCTAACCCAGAGACTCTCAACACATCTGTTTCCTATGTCCATCTCCACCTCAGTCCAAGTATATACATTTTTAATATATAAAGCAACACATCCCTTTTTCCCCCCACCTATCCTTCCTAAGCTGTAACGTTCTATACCAATATTCCAATTGTGTGTATTATCCCACCAAGTCTCTGTGATACCAACGATGTCATAGTTGTGTTTATTTATTAGCACTTCAAGTTCTTCCTGCTTATTACCCATACTTCTTGCATTTGTATATAGGCATCTAAGATACTGATTTGATCTTGCCTTCCAGTTCTGCCTTGTCCCTTTTTCCTCTGCTATTATAGCTCAAGCTCCCTTCCATTTCCGACCCATCTCCCAGGTCTCCATGTTCTTCACTTACTGTGGCCCCCGATGAACCTAGTTTAAAGCCCTCCTCAGTGGGTTAGCCAGTCTGCATCCAAATACTCTCTTCCCCTTCCTCGAAAGGTGAACCCCATCCCTGCTTAGCAGTCCTTCTTGGAATAGCATCCCGTGGTCGAGGAAGCCAAAGCCCTCCTGGCAACACCATTTTCACAGACATGCATTCACCTCCAGGATGCACCTGTCTCTGCCTGGGTCCCTACGTTTGACAGGAAGGACTGAAGAGAATACCATCTGCACTCCAAACTCCTTTACCCGTACTCCCAGAGCCCTGCAGTCACTCTTGATCCACTCAGTGTCACACCTTGCAGTATCATTAGTGCCCACATGGATGAGTAGCATGGGGTAGTAGTCAGAGGGCCGGGTAATCCTTGACAATGCCTCTGTAACATCTCGGATACAGGCCCCCAGCAGGCAGCATACCTCCTGAGATGACATGTCAGGGCGACAGATGGGTGCCTCAGCCCCCCTCAGAAGAGAGTCTCCGACCACCACTACCCTACGTTTCCTCCTTGCAGTGGTGGCAGCAGACCTCCCAGCCTTGGGAGTACGAGGCTTCTCCTCCTCAGCTGGAATTGGGGAAGGGGGGGATGATTCCTTATCTCCTGTATCAAGAAGAGCATAACGGTTTCCCAGTACCACGGTGGGAGGGTTGGGAGCGGGGGGGGAGCATTGCCTGCTGCCAAAAGTGACCAGCTGAATTTTTATAGACTACATGATTAGTCGATAAGGGAAAGCACTCAGTCCTGGCTCATGCTGGGTTCAGGTCCTAGCCCCGCTGCAGTTCTGCAGTTTAAATGTAGTAGGAGCTGGGCTGCCTGCCCGCGGAGCTTAAAATGCAGAGCTGCAGGGGGGTAGCTCCCAGACCCAGTGCGAGCCAGGACGGAGCCAGTCTTGCTCAGTCTAGGCTTGCACGGGACCCCCGATGGAGCAGCCTCTGCCCGTGGCAAGCCTGGGCCTGCAGCACGGGGGGGAAAGAGGTGGCACCTGTGGAGATGGTGCTGAGGGAAACCGTTTTTTAAGCCAGCTCCCCACCAGCACCAGCTCTTGCTCCCCCCCCCCCCGCCCTGCTTGCTGCCTCTGATACAGAGGGGGACAGGTGGCACCAGGGAGCTGGTGCTGGGGGAGGAGGGGGGGGGACGGCTTTTAAGGTGGCAGCAGGGGAGGAGGGAGCAGGCGGGTCTGTGAAGACAGCACGCACGGGGAGCCTACTTGAAAGCTGGCTCTCCTCACATATTGGCTTCAGCCTACACCCTCACCCTCTGCGTTATCGCCTCTGATAGGTGGGGGGCAGGCGGAACCGGTGCTCATGGGGAGCCTGCTTAAAGCCAGCTCCTCACAGGCACCATCTCCCACACATGCTTTGCTGCCTCTGTATCAACAAGATTAACCAATAAGTAGGATGTCCATATTTCCCTATGTGGAATATGGGACACCAAGGGGGGGGAGGGCCTGCTGGCGCTCGGAGCTTTAGCCCCACAGGAGAGGTGGGGGGGGAGCTGCCAGCACTCAGGACTTCAGCCCTGCAGTGCGCCGGGGGGGGGGGGAGAAGAGAGAGAGGGCTTCACCAGCAGGGAAAATACGGGACAATGTGCCCGTTTTTTTTAAAAGTCAGGATGCCAGGAGAAGGCCTTAAATAAGAGACTGTACCGAGATAACGGTCACCCTACCAATAAGCCCAGGCCTATCGGTTAATCGTGTAGTGGACTGCATATTGACATCCCTATTACAAAGTACTGGGGCATATACAAGGCTGTTGCACCCTAGATTGTAAATGTACATAGAACTTCCTAATTCATGCTGCAAAACTGGCCCTCTAGTTACTTTTACTAATGAGGAAGGAAATGCTTCTGAAAATTGAGTGTCTCCAAACTCTGTCACATGCTTTCTGCTTCAACATAACTCTGCACAGCCTCTGCCCTGGCCACACAACTAAGCTCTCTATTTTAAAATGCGGGGTAGGGTAGCAAGTTAATGGCTCAAGTTTTCTATTTCTGTGGGTGGGTGGCCTCCCCACTAAATTGAGAGAGAACACACCACAGTAAAGCTCTTCTTATCTAGCTGGGTCCACAGCATCTCCACAAGGACAAAACACTTGTGAAATAAAAACATTTCTAGGCCTCACTGACAGTGCTATAACCCTGGCTTCTCTTTGGAAGTCTCATTGAGCACAGTTTTCCCGGGCTGGTTTCACTTTTGCAAACTCCATCAGCAGTGTAGCACTGCTGGGTTTCACTTTCCCTCAAGGGCTGCACTGTAAATACTACTGCCAGACACAGCACAGAGCTCTTTCAAAGGCAGAGCTTGAGGCCTCGGGGAGAGGCCAAACAAGACTTCTGGAGTGGAAAGGACTTCATGTAGCAAAGGAGGGCTGCACATAGTTGTATCTGTGCAGCAGGAGGCATGGTTTCAATTTTATGCACAAAACGAAACTGTTGGGAGGAAGTGGTTTTCACACGTAGAGCTCAGTGACCAGCATATCACAGCACTATTAATATCACATGCAATCCTGATGTGAGTAGAGGAACAACACAGAAAAAGCAAAACAATGCTGAGAGATTGACAGCTGATTATATGCATGCACATCTTTTTTCAAAGTAATGAGTCAAATCCTGTTTAAGTCACAAGTGAATTGACTATGAACTGACAACTGAATTGACACCCCCCCCCTGGCTCTGAGAGCCCCTCCCGGCTGAGCCTTTGCCGTGCTGGCGTTGAGAGCTGCAAACACCTTTGAACAGCCGGCGGCTGAACAACGCGGGGAAACTTACAGGGGGGGGGGCGCGCAGCCCAGTAACTTTTTCCCGGCGTGGCTCTCCCAGAAGGCGGGCCGGGGGGCAAAGTCTGCCCAGGAGCCTGGCTCGCTCGCCGGGAACGCTCCGGAGCAGGGGCAGAGGCATCCCCAGCAGAGGCGCAAGGCGGGAGGCTCCCAGCCCGGGCTGACAAAGGGAAGGAGCCTGGAGCCCTGTCCCGGGTGGTAGGTGGCCCGCGCTGCGGTTCGCTGCAAAGCACCCACGCCCCCTGGCAACCCGCTTGCAATCTCCCCTGTGCCCCCTTGAAAACCCTCCTTGTAGCCCCCTTGCCACACCTTGGAGCAGTTGCAGGCACGGGGCTCGGTGGCCAGCAGCAGCAGCGGGAGGCTGTAGGCAGCCACGGTGCACAGGAGCGGGGGCAGGCAGGAATATATCTGCACCCAAATAAACCCCGCCTCCTTGCCCCTGCGGGCTATACTCGTGCGGGTATACAGGGATTTCTAAACTCAAACGGCAAAAACCACAGGGTATATTCGCAAAAAGACAGTATGTCTGACTCTAAACACTGATAAGCTGCTCATACACCAAAACTAAAGGGGGAAAAAAAAAATCAGCTGCTGAGAATTTTCCGTGAGCTGGCTCTATTCACCAAAGGACTGAAGGAGTGACAGCTCTGAGTATTGCACATACAGTGTTTCTATAGGAAAACTATTTGCATCTTCCACAAGAGCTGAGAAGCCAGCTCAATTTCCAGAAATATACCTGTAATTTTTCTCACTTTTAAAAACAAAATCAGAGAGAGGCATGACATTTCTCCATAATCAAGGATGAAAACAGTTTTCCATTAGATGCACATACAAGTCAGCAGAATCCAGATGAGAATGACTTTGTCTGGCCAATAGGAGAAGTTCAGCTTTGGTGAGCACAGCACTGTATGCTTAGCATGTGTATTCTGTTTGCGTGGTATTTGTCAATAAACAGAGTAAGGATATTACTGTGTAACGCTCTCTCACTGGTAAAAGGGCGGGTATTTAAATTAACAGGGTTACACCTTGAGCCCTAAGAACTGGGTAAAGGCGTGTGCCCCTAGCGTGTGGGAGTGACAGAGAATTTTGCGTGGGCAACACCAGGAAGTATCAAGGCTTGAAGTCTACCATAAGACACTAGTCCACCCACTTCCAAAATCAATGAAAGAGATGCTGAAACAAAGGACAATACCAACCTCCACAAGAGTGAACAGCAAGAGGAAAACTACAGCAATTACCATTTTTCTATTGTACATCTCCTTTTCCACCATCTCGCAACAGGAAACAGCCCAAAACCAAGAGATGGGATTCCTTAACAAGACATTAACCACACAATTCAGTTAAGTCTAGTCTCAGCAATGCGACTTATAACCCTGATTCTCCAAACCATCTCTGTGAGGGTGCTGGGGAGGCAGAGGCGTAGTGAGGAAATGGCATGAGCGGGGACTGAAGTAGTCCCGCTTGTCCTGGTCCCGAATGCTGCGCCTCTCCCCTTTGAAATGTACAAGAGCCGCAGGCAGGTCTCGTACATTTCAAAGGCAGAGGCGCAGCAGGATAGTGAGTGCCCCCCTTTCACGACTAATCGCCATCGACTACTCGATTAGTTGATTAATCAAAATTTAACATCTCTAATTTGGTACAATGAACAGACATATTATGCAGCTGAGGTGAAGCACAAGAGGAGATCCAGAAGACAATCTGTTGTGCAACTTATGAAGGTGAAGGGCTAATGAAACCCTAAAGGTTCTGTATTCAGGAAGGGAAAAGGCAGACTACAGTATAGCATCCCTTGCAAACAAAACCAACCAACCTCACCCTGAAACAGCAGGGCACCCCAACCTTGCCTAAAGTGCTTACCTAAAGGGTTTGCGTCTGCAGGCCAACTTTCCTTAGCATGGGGGGAGCCCAAATCATGCAGGCCTGGTGAAAGTTGGAGGAGAACAGGAAAGGGTGGACAGCAGGGACAACAGAAGGCACAGAGGAAAGAAGAAGAAAAGAATCCATTGTCAGCCCTACAGGGAGACTAGCACCCTCTCTATCAGCACTTAGGCTGATCCTGATGGGTCAGAATAAGGCTCAGAGAGACACATCAGAGGAAGCATGTGGCTCAGATGTGACGTCTCCCTGTACAGCTGAGAAAGGATTTCAAAAACTCTGTCCATTTTCCCCTAATGCATTTCAGCATCTGCTCCATCTGCATTCAAGTGCTGATCTGGAACCAGGTCCAGGAGCGAGGAAGACAGTTGGCTAGATGTACTCTTCATGGTGTGGTTCAGACACCTGCATGGTGTTCACTGCTTTCTCCTTTTCTATTTATCAGATGAGAAGTAGCCATGAACAAAGAGGAGGGAGGTTAGAGCTGGGGAGTCCAAGTGCCAGGGATGTTAAATATCGGTTAATTGAACAGTCGAGTAACCTCATGAATTCTTATCAGTTAGTCAACTATACTATAGTCCCCGAGGGCGGGGCCAGCAGCCACTGTATCAGAGGCAGCAGCTCAGGGTGCCAGGTGGGAGTTGGTTCGCAGCAGCGTGGGGTGGCAGCAGCCCCTGTCTACGGGGGCGGTCTGAGCTCCCGGACCCAGCACAAGTCGGAACTGAGCTGGGCTGCCTGCCTGCCTACCTGGTTCCTAATACACTTTAAATGCAGAACCGCAGCAGGGGTAGGTCCCAGACCCAGCGTGAGCCAGGACTGAGCGTGGCTGCTGGCCAGCCTGCTAAAAAATTTATTGGCAAGGGAAGTGGGGCGGGGGGAATGCGCGTAGTCTATAGCATGAACCTATAAGCTTTTGCTTATTGATGGTTAACCGAATACATTATTACATCCCTACCAAGTACATGCCTCGCTTCCAGATTAAGGCCTGTCAGACACAGGAGGAAGTGGACAGGTATTGATTTCTTTATAGCAGCCATGAATAAGGAGTCTGCTCTGTCAAGACATTGTCTCTGTAGGTTGCAGGATGAAGGGAGATCACACATGGGGGAAATTATACAGGCAAAGTCCACAAATCCCTACAGGAGAATTAACAAGATCCACTTCTTTTTTTGGTAACAGGATGAATTTAGACAGGGCTGGCAGTGTCAGTGAAGAGACTGCAGCACTGCACAGGAACCTCACGTGAAGTCAAACCTTCACTTGCCTGAAGGCTTGAAAAGTCTGACATCTGTTCCGCTGAACTCATGGTGAATCAGGCTGCTTACCCAAAGGATCTGAGTGAAAGAGAGACAGGGAGAGCAACAGACCTCAGGCACATCTTCTCTCTAGGCTTACGCCACCACTCTCTTCACTTTCCTAAAGCAAAGATTCAATCTGGATGTTAGGTCAGTTCCTGGGCTCTTAAGGTACTTGTCTAGCCTCCTATTCTGGAATGTCATTTTCTTCATGTATTTTCTTCATAGCCAATGATGAAAAGAGCTCCCATATATTAGTTATTCAACCCCCCTGAAAAGCACACTTGTAGAAAAGATCACAGCAAAAAATGCTCCCCTTATGAGATTAATTGGAGGGAAGGATTAGGTCCAGACAGAAACAGGGCAAGAAATTCAGGCAGCCAGAATGGAAAAGAGGCACTGTTAGAGATATTTGTATAGAAGGGGGGAACAAAAAATAGCTGGCTGAAGAGAAGTGGTGACTGCATATGGGACTCGTTACAGAAGACACAATGTGGATATCAAATTGAGAACCTGGTTAAGAAGAAAAGTTAATTATTAATTTAAAAAAAAGGATTTTCATAAAGAAAATGTCCGAAAGAAGTATTTTTAGATTGAGAAAAGGATTAATAGACAGGATTCCTCTAGCCAGAAAAGTTGGTACAGTGTCACCAGCCCTTTATTTAGCGAGAGCTCGTGCTATTCAAAGCGATCTAGGCAACACAGAAAATCAATTCCTTTATGTGGAGCTATAAGACCCATGAACTCTAGGTGTAGCTGACCGGGATAATGGATGAGGAGATCTGCAGCTTTCATGCAGTCTTACAGATTTGTAGAGGGATGTGTATTCCCTTTGGATTTGCAACCTCCATTCCTTTCCCAGCCAGAGACACATGAAGAGAAATTGCTAAGCAAAGCAACTCTTGAGGATGGCCTGGGCAGGGAGACTCTGATGAATTGCTCAGACACTGCTAACGGGCAGCCGTTTCATTTCTTTATTAGGTTTGACATCCTGGTATTGATTTAAGAAAGCTTTGCTTCATGTATAGAACAGATAAAGATTAATGTAGGGGATGGATCATTTTAAGAGACTTGATAATCAGCATTGATTACTTAGTACATGGGAAGCTGATTCTTTAGTTGTCCTGTGTGTGAAAGGTTTGTTGTCCCAAGCATTAAATCCCTGCTGAGACTGGTGGGCAGCCAAGGCTTAATCCTTTAACAGGTTTATTGTTTTTCCAAGTGTTCATTTAAGTGGACTTGCTGTGGCTAAAGAGAGGAAGAACAAGGACTACAGGATGGCAGAGTGAACAGAAGATGGCAATTCACTTGAAATTATGACTACAGGGCATCCCCCCGCCAGTGTTCCCGCTAAGCTGGCAGCACAGCTTCTCAGCTGATTAATCAGCCCCGCCCAGTCAGCTGGGTGCACAGAGCCCTGAGCGTCTGACTGGGCGGGGCTGATTAATCACAGGTGAAGCTGTGGCGCAGCTTATAGTGGGGACCAGTGTTCCCCCTATGTCCAAGATACATTCAAAAAAAGCAGATGTATAGCGAAAGGACATAAAGTGGGGAATTTTTTCCCCATGGCTGACTTCCGTTTGTGCAAATTAGTCTTTTTTTTGGCGCGACGGAAGAGCGGGGAACGGGAGGACTGAAAATGGAACAGTTCCCATGAGTGTCAACGATGCTAGTGCGGAAACAAGGTATACCAGGGTGACTTACAGCGGGGACACCCTGTACCGCAATTCACGACAATTCTCACAGGAAAATGCATGGAAATAAGACTTTTGAATCCCCCTTGGTGTATAGCCATAAAAAGATTAATAGAATGTTTCTAGCCCTTCTGTGTCCCCACCAAAGGGTGTTATCTTGGTAATGGTCCAATTCTTTAGAGTTGTTTCATCTCTTTTATTAGGGGCAGGAAAAACTATGAATGTAAAAATCTGTGCATTAGCGTAAACCAGGGCTACTCAATGTTGGAAGCCCCGGGGGCCACAATGATACTCTCAACACACGCCGAGGGCGGCAACTTAAATGCGGCTGCATAGACACGCAAATATATATGCAAATAGCTTTCACACTGACGGGCATGAATACAAAGATTAAAGCAAGACTACACAACACACAGGCCCCATTTAAGTCAGTTCTGCTCATATTAATAAAATGCAATATTTACATGATTTCCACCCATATGACAGCACTTTTAATGAGCAATGACAGTCCAGGAATTGAACTACAAAAACCCATATCAACAGAAGACCATTATATTGACTACTTTTTTTGTTTTGGCTCCCACCCACAGGGTGCATGTTGAACACCACAAATAACCCAAACCGCACTGCGGGCCACAAACAAATGGGCTGCGGACCGTGTGTTGAGTAGCCCTGGTGTAAACCATCCTTATGATAGTCATATGGGCCAGCCATGAAGCATGTAAAGACATTAGCATTTTGTAGCTCAGAGACAAAGGGACATTCAAATTCTCATTTCTCCTGAAATCTTTGCATGTTCTACAGCCACAAGCAACAACTCATGTTACTACAATTCACAGGCATTCCTAGGGGAAAAAAGGATACTTTCTGCCTTTGACAGTATTCTGTGTATAGTCAGTGGCACTGTTTCCCCTGCTCTAGCTAGTTTCTTCCTTACTGAAAAAACCTTTAAATTGACCAGAAAAACACTTAAAATTAACATCAAGTAAACAGTGTCAATTTAAGATCATCTAAGATGGTTTTAAAAATAAAAAAATCTGTTTGTATTTTTAAATCATTAATTGATCATATGTATAATCTTAGAATTGCTAAAAAAAAGTTTATTTTAAAAGTAAATGAAGCATTTTTACTTGCCAAGACTATGTCTTACCATGCAGTGTTTTGACTACAACAGTCAATTCAAACTGAAAACAGTGCAGGAGTTAAAACGCAGGACTACAAGTCAGAATTTGTTCTGTTCCTGGCTCTGCTACTTGCTCACTGAGTGACTTTGGGAAAGTTACTTCACCTCTCTTTGACTAAGTTTCTTTGTCTATTATGCAAGGATTCCAATATTTCCCTATTTCATGAGTATAGCTATTGTGACTTAACACACTGCTCTAAAGTGCTTTCACATCCATAAACTAGAACATAGTGACTTCAGCAACAGCTTTTGCTGAAGTTCAGAACACTAAAGTCAGCTCCTGGCACAGGTTAAGAAAGAAGGTTTAATTCTCAAATATTTTGTTTTAACAATTTTAAGTTATTGTCTAAACATTTTGAACCTCCAAGAGTTGTCTATAATTTATAAAGCGCTAGCAGGTGAGGCCTGTTGTTGACCGGGCAAAGTAATTTTGCGTAGATTACACTTATAGGAAAGTTCAACAAATGAAATATATGCAATATAATTTTTTATTAATGTGCTTGCAAAAGGGAAGTAAAAACAGTTTTAAATGTGTAGGATTTCAACTTCAAACATTCTTCATTTTATTGAATAATTATCATACATACTAAATTTGAATCAGAAATTTGTAAAGCTTCCATTACTCTTTTTGTAACTAATTTGAATTATTTTGCGATTTGTAACACTAAAAATGTTATTTGCACTAAAATGACAGTTGAATAGCTGACTCGATTTTAATTTTGTTCGCAAATATGTTTATGAACTCTAATCATAAGAGTCATGACTTTTTTCAGATGAAAAACAAAAATAATTATTTAAACCTTTCACCTAGCATATTCTGGTGTAAAAAGTAGTGCATTCAACTAATTTAAGTGGCAGGATTGTTTATGCAGAATTTGGTTTCTGTAGGTAATAGTGAAGTATGACTATTTTTCACAAACTCACTCTTCAAAATATATAGTAGATATAGATCACCTTTAACGATAGCCTGTTTGCACTTGTTAATTATAATTCTTATTACAGTTGTGCAGAGATTTACAGCATAACCACATAGTTTTGCATTCATTGAACCTCATGCTGATGAACCGTTTGCTGGAACCCCGCTGTCAGACTGAGAGGAAAATTAACTTCATTAAAATGAATGTTTCATTATTATTATTGCTACCTAATTTCAACAATTTATTACATATTTAAACAGTGCGCCCTGTAGATGGTGCTTATTTTGATTTAAATCATTCCATGCTCTCTTCATGGTCCTCCACCCAAATTGTTAGTGAAGTGCTATAAAATATATTCATTCCCCCACTTCACTCTTCAGGGCAGCGGGTATATTTACTGAAGAAACAAGTATTGATCTTGTCTGTGACTACAGATATTTTAAGGGAATCAGACAAGGAGAAATGGGAAAGGAGACTGGCTAGAGACCACTTCCTGGAAAAAAACAAAGAACCAGGAGCTGCACATGTTGTTCCATGCACCTGAATGGATCAAACTCACGAAAGAGACAGCTTCTCATTATCTCTCCAAAAGCCAGATGCATGAAGCAGTACCTAATTAACTAGTACTCATCATTGCATTTATCCAGAGAGGTCAGAGTATTTCACAGGGTCACTTGCGCACTGCTCTGGGCGAAGCACAGAGGAAGGAGTATGCCATAGCAGCCTGAGCCTCTTCCCCCCACCTTGGCCATAAATACACACAAGACACTGAAAGGCCAACCTCCCCCCCAAGATTCAAACTGGGATTTTTCCAACTAGGCTCATTACCAAATGCAATCCAAAGCCCCAGTGAGAGCCTACCAATTTACCTGCTCCTGGGTCAGTTAGCGCAGAATGTGTCCAGGAGCATTTCACCAGCGCACACACGCACGCACACACACGGGTAAAGAAGTGCAGTTAGTGACTCACCGAGTGCACAGGAAAGGAGCTGTGCCGGTTGAGAAAGGAGTTAGAGATGGATATACTGAGGCCCTGAGTGGCACTGGTGTCCTCGGGAGTGAAGGGCACTTTAGTTTGCTGGACACAGTAGGAGACAGAAGAGAAGGAAGAGGCAGCATAGGAGGCCTGCTGAACCAGAGAGAGAAAGCGAGAGAGAGAAAAAACAAAGACAGCAAGCACAGAAAGGCTATGAATAAAGGGTGAGAAAGGCTATTTTAAAACAATGCAATTAAAGTGGCTTACTACACAAATAGCTACTTGGGCAGTTCATAGGTGCACAGGTGAGCTCTTCTCCACAGCCTCTCCCAGCAGAGCACAGGCCAGAGGTGCTCAAAGAAATGGGCACACAGTAGCAGCCCCTACTAAGCAGTGAAATTGGCCCTTGCTTCCAGATGTTAGGCAGGCTATTTCTGTGGCCTGTTTACTTTGCCAGCCAGCCAACTGGGAAGCTGAGTCTCTCCAGCCTGAGAGATGAGTCTTCTCAGGCACTGTGGGGATCCTGGGTCAGGTACAACTTTCAATGTTTTAAAGAAACGCACTCCTACCCAAAATTATATCCCAGTTTCACAAGAGGGAAATACTATACTTTAAACAACAAAACATACCACACAGACCATTCTAGCGTACTTCGTATGCGGGAGAATCAGCCATTAAAAAAATCTCCTATCTCCTGTATGTCTGGTGTGTCAGAAGGACGCTAGGCATAATAGCTATTTCTGCCCTTCTGCACTCTTCAACTCGCAGTCTCTGGTTTTATGTACAGGAGGAGTACAGGATCTTTTGAAAAAGCCTGCCGTTTTCGAAAAAGCACCATGACGTGATTATGCAAATGAATCGTGGGATATTTAAATCCCACGCTTCATTTGCACTTTCAAAGTGTCTAATTTACATCCCTGTGTCGAAAGAGGGATGTAATCTAGACACAGCCTTGGAGAGTTAGCATCACCACTTCCTAGAAAACCTCAAACACTACCTGGAGGGTATCATCTTGTAAGGTGTAAAGAGTGCCCAGAAGGCAGAACCGTGATCTCTTGGTCAACCAGATTATTATTAAAGAGCAGCACAGGTATGGTAGAGCCTATAGGAAATGCTTTATTTCTACTGACAAATTAGGAAAAGTGCCTGAATTCACCTATTCTAACTAGCAGGGTGTTAAATAATTTTCACGCACTGGCTAGATATCAATATTTTGCATAGGCCCTCTCATACCAAAAAATCCCAAGGTACCTTTATAATCCATCACTGAAATAAGCAGTTGGTGAGATGAGTAATGGGACATGACAGGGACTAAGGAGAAATTCTGATCACCTATAAAGAGGTATCCCTCAGCTTAGTGTAGTTGCAAAGCAGACTTGACTTAGTTTTAATGTCTCAGTCAAGGAGTCCTCCGCCACACACAGTAAAACGGCATTGCACTCAATTTGTCTGCCTCAGAAAGACAAATTCACCCTGCTAGGATTTAAGCTTATAATTGCAGGGAACCGAGATGCTTTGAACATTCAGCATGGACCTCTCAGCCTTCCCTTTGATGGAGAAAAAAGCTGTGAGATAGTCAAAGTGAGCACAGATAAGAGGTGAGAAAATACCCCAACAGGGATCAACATGAATGATTCTTTCATGCAACATGGGAGGCAAGTATCACCTCTTGAAGGCCTGAAGTAAACTTATCAAGTTAAGCAATAGCAGCAGTCTGTGGCCCATTCTTTACAATTACTCCAGAACTGCATCTACAGCTGCAGCAATAGGAATTAGCTACTTGGGCCCAGGTGCTGGTTTCCCCTCATCCCCCCAATACTAAACTGTTTGTTTTATTTAAAAGGAATAAAATCCCTGAAGCGAGGAGGCCAAAGTAAAAAGAGGACACCATGAAAAACATGTTGAGAACCCTCCCCCCACAAAAAAAACCCCTGGGTAAAATCCAGGCTTCACTGAAATCAACTGCAAAAATCCCACTGACTTAAATAAGACCAGAATTTCATCCACAGTGTTTAAAATTGGCATTCTAGCTCTAAGTGCACTGGCTGTGTGCAGAGGACTAAAAGGGCAAGATGAATGTGGTGGGATTTTCTTTGCAAATGGGCAAGCAGAATTCCTGTTCTGAAGCAGCAAAAAACTCAAGTCATCACAAATATCATTGCTGACCAGAAAAAGGACAACTCCTGTTTTAAACTAAGCCAAATTGGTAGAAATTGAACTGGAATGGTTCCCTAGTTCCTTGTGAATATGGAATAACAGGAGACACCTAGTTGTTAATAAGCCAGTAGGGCACTGTGGAGAGCAGATGGGTTTGTTAGTGGTATCGGCCACTATCTTTCTTACAACAAACTACACAAGGAGGAACTAAGTGTAAATGGTTGCTCCTAGCCAGTTTTCTGACCAGTGGCTGAGAACTTTAACTAGGAATGTTTTGTCTGTAACATGGTTTAGCTATCAAAGCCATCAGGAAAAGATGTTGTCTGGACTTGCCATGGTCTTAGTAGCAAATGTGATTGAACAGGACAGTAGCCAGCATAGTTTCAACCACAGTGTAGGCAAGGCCTTTGATGCTCAATTTTGGTTTTTCAAAGCTCATGGGGAGTGCTCTGAAGTTGAGGGCTGGCATGGAGAATCGTGGTTAAACTAGGTCATGAAAGATGTCTGAAAAAATGTTAATTTAAGATTTCAGGGAGTGTAACCCAGGTAATGTAAACATATCAGCAACCCAGATCTGCAGTATTCCAGGAACACAAGCTGCAGAGAGTGAAAAGAAGGTCATTTCTCCCAAAGCTGTTACAACAAGTCAAACAGCAGAATATGGAGCGTGTCACTCACCAGCTGTCGCTGTTTTGGTGGAAGAGCAGGAGGTGGGGCTAGCTCTTGTGATGAGTCTGTGCTGCTGAATGAGTCATTGAACCCATAGACTTCCATGAGGTGCTTGTTTTTCTGCTGGTAGATGTGTTCGTTCTGAGGTGTCTGGTAGAACATGGATGGCTGCGGCTCTGAGTAATCTTCCACAAACTGCATATATGCCATCACTGTAACACAAATCAGGATTACACACATTGCTCTTGGCCAGTCCACTACAACCTTTTCAGTAGCAGAGGTAACAAGTGGGCAGGATCCTCCCCACACAAAAAAGCAAAACCAAAGGACAAATGAACACACTGCACCGCTTTTTTTACTTTGTTTCAGGAGAGTGATCAGAGCAAGTCTGTCACGTTTGCCCATTCTAGGCCACATTCACACAACCAGGGGCATAGCAACATAGCTACAGCGCCTTAGCTCTGAAGCTGTAACCCTATAGTGTAGATGCAGATTACAGCAATGGAAGAGGTTTTCCATCACTGTGGGAACTCTACTTCCTCAAGCAATGGTAACTGGATCAGCAGAAGCATTTGGAACCATCCTACAGCAGGGGTTAGGGCAGCATAGCTCTGGTGTTCAGGAATGTGAATTTTAAGCACAGACCAGCCTAATTCAGTGATCTGTTCATTTTGCTGAAAGTGGCTGCAAACATCATCATCCCTCAAAAGGGGACATCAATTCACACTTCATTATGAGTCACAGGCGGGCCAGCCACGCCAATTATCTGATCAGCTGTCTCCCTTAAAACTGGCCCAGGCAGAGTTTTGAGTTTGCTTCTAAGCAACCGTGCTCCAAAAAGTTGTACTGGAACAGAACAAAGTGTTTTAAGCTTGGTTTCCACTGGAAAAGGATTACTTTGTGCAGCTATGGGACTAAAGCGAACCTATGCCAACTTGCTCCAAATCTTGGGCCAATGGTTACAAATATTCCCAGAACATGGAGGCCTAGGTCTTTCTCTGTACTGTTATGTGCTATCACCACAAAATAAACTACCCTGAGATTCAGAATTATACAGAGGAAAGGAGAACCAGACAGCCCGATAACTGGAAAATAGGATTCAGATAACATGGTCTGGACTACTGCTTGAACTTGCCAAGCTGGTGGCTGAGAGATAGGAGTTTTACTCATGATCATATTAATTTGGGCCTTTCCAAAGCCCAAGGAAAGTATTTTGGACATCTATGGGGCATGGTTTGAAGTGAGATGATTATTCGCTATTACCTTCTTCCCTGGAATCTTCAAAGGACAATGTCCACTTGCAGCATCAAATAAATATTTTCATTAATTGGTTTTTAAATTCAGTAAAAATATTTTATTTGATCTTAAAACAATTTAAGCATGGCAGCTCTGTGCTACTGCATGAGAAACAGACAGTGAAACCGAGTAGAAACCAAACCAGCGGAGGCAGCTTATGCTTTCCCAGCTAAGTGAAGTGCAAGTAGTAAAAAACCTGCATAAAGAGTGAAAAATAAATGGGATTTTAAAAATCTCCTTCAGGTTGAATAATTTGAGGTACTTTTAGAAGCAGGACATTTTGTTAAAAATAAATCTTGTTTAACCTTTCAGTAACTCAGATCTCTGTCCCTTTCATCCTGCCACCTTCAATAGTGCCATTGCCTCTACAAACCAGAGCTATCCATGGTCACATACAATGTGGCTTTCTTGCTTTCCACAACACCTATCCTCAAACCTCTTAACTGAATCAGTGGAGACCATTCTCCCTTTGCCAGATGAAATTTAAAATATCTTCACTTTGAATAGACATGGGGTATGTCTACACTGCAGAGTTTTTCCAGAAAAATGTCCGTTTTTCCAGAAAAACTACTTACATCCACACTGCAATTGCGTTCTTTCTACAGAAAGTCCAAAGAATGCAGGGGTTTTTTCGACAGCGGTAAACCTTTTTCTGTGAGGATGAAGCCTTTTTCTGAAAGAGCTATTTTGGAAAAAGGCATGTGTGGATGGGGCAGAGGGTTTTCTTTCAATAAAGGCCTCCGGGAAAAAGAACAGGTGCCATAGTGGCCACTCCGTCCACAGTAATCACAACTTAAATGTGAGATGGTGTCCAATCAATGTGGATGCTATCTTTTGAAAAAGCAGATCGCTTTTTCGATTCGCTTTTGCTGTGTGGACACTCTCTAAATAAATTCTTCCAGAAGATCTCTTCTGGAAAAGCTTCTTCCAAAAGAAGCCTGCAGTCTAGACGTAGCCATGATGGCTTCCTTATGGACTTGTCTCTTTAAACACACCCAATATCTCTTCGTCCAGATTACTGCCGAGCCCTAACGGGAGAGCCCTCTCATTTAGAATTCCAGCCATTTGGAACAGGGGTCTTTCCACTTCACTGGGTCATTGCAAATTTCTGCTGTCACCATCTCTCTCCCCTCTTTCCTAAACATCGTAATACGTCTCTAAATTTGCAACAGAATCCAAATGTTGTAAAGCATTTTTGCATTGCAGTTTGTATGGAAGATGCTAGACACAATAAGGCCCCAATCCCACAACAGGATCCTAATGAGTGGACCTCTGTACCTGTGAGGTGCCCTACTAAAATCAATTAGACTTAGTATAGGCACAAGGTCTATCTGTTCAGTTCTGACTGCACAAATGGGGCCTTTGTTGTATTTTACTGTACAGGCAAGACACCCACACTGGGACTTTTCCGGCTGCTACAAAAAACAAGAGTGACTAAGGATGGAAGATAACCTCACAAAATCTGAGGCAGAACAAAGGGCAGAATAGAGAGCACACTACCATTCAAGCACTTTGAAAAGGCTGATCAGCATCTTTTTCAGAACTATCTTGTCATTCACAAGGTGTGCTCATTATTAGTGACATATTTTTTTCCTTCATTTAAATTTTTAAGTCTGGTTGTTAAGTGGTGATCATTCAGCTTTTGCTGGTGTTTCAGTCTTCTGGCTGCAACAGAACAATATCAACAATAAAACTGTACGTGCAGTCATCAGAATGTAACATAACCCATCACGCAGAATGCAGAGGTCAGTTCCCACCACATGACGTCTATAATCCAAAAGTGTCTCCAGCCAACAGCAATTTACAAGTGGTCCCATTTCAAAGAAGCAGCAGCCTCATACAAACATAGCAGGAAGGAGCTGCTTTGCACCAGTTGCCTGCATCTTTTTTGAGACTTCCTCTGATGTTTTTTAACTTTACTTAGAAGATGAGAATAAAAGTTGTCAAAAAAACCCTCTCTCTTTATATAACAAACAAAACAGAGCTATGACAGAGGAAGTGCAGAAAAACGCTGCATAGCCAAATCTGTTAATGCACCTCAATCTTGAGCAGTGACATCTGCTACTATTCCAGTTACAGGACTTCACACCGTTCTGCCAATGTTCATCACACTGCTGTTGGGCAGACCCCCCTTCACATCCCACACGGCTCAGCTTGTGCACCTCACTCCCAACCTACAGTACCTTTCCTGAGCTCCCAATGCAGCTCTACCATAGACCCTCACAACAAAGTCTGCTCTTTAAGACTTTGCCCTTCCCACAACCAGGAGTAAATTGTGTGGGTCTCTGTGTGCATATGTTTGCATTTTTGCTGTTGTGGACAAATTATCATTAGGATTAGTGTTGAGAACACCGAATTTATTCCACTGGTGATGTCATTTGTATTTGAACATAACTCTCAAGGTGAAAGTGAGGGGATTAAGGCACTGATCCACGAAGGTCCTCTTATTTACATCACTGCCATGCAAAGGCGACTTAAATGTTGAATGCTCACATAACACACAAACAAGAACAAATGTTCAGCAAGAACAAATGTTTCCAAATACCAGCAAGTCTCAGCAGACTCAGCTATCCCTTTCAATGTGTATGTACAGAGAAATGAACATGGAGTACACCATGAAGCCAAAGGATGTACAAAAATTCCAGCTCATGAAGCATCTGTAAGGAAACCTTTCCCTCTCTGTGCCTCTCTTGGGTGGAGGAATGGAGGCCAAGAGGCTGAGACAGAAGGGCATATTCTGGGATGGGAGAGAAGCCAATGAGTCAGAGCCTGGCCTTTGTGATCTCCATGTTACATAGCCAACATTGGCATGTTCACACTAAGCCTTAATGAGGATTCAGCTACAAAACCATTTAACGTGCTACATGTAGCATAAAGAGCTGAACTCACCAGCCAATACCTAAGGCTCTACTGGGTTTAAAAGCTGCATTACAGCAGTAATGAGAAGTGTCGGTGAAAAAGGTGACACATTAACTTCTTGTGGAAAATTAAATTACAGTCCATGCCTTAACTCAAGGCAGTGTGTCTGAATGCAGTTGGCAGCCTTAACTTAATCTTTAAGGGAATAATGAAGAGCTCTTTTACCTCAGCTCTTTATGGCACTAATGCTTCCAATTGCCATGACAGCTACTGACCAGCTTGTTAGAACCAGTACAGGGAAGGTGAGAGCGTCCCTGCCTCAACACTGACTTCATCCTCAATTTTAGGTTAAGGAAAAACCACATAAAACAGTGAAATACAATCCCTGAATTCAATGTTGCGTGAAGGGACGGAGGGACAGAACACACATTAAAGGGGCACCCTGGCTCTTTAAAGGTCTCTGATCTATAGCAGAAGATTGAGAAAATTGAAATATTCCTGAGATTGCTCTGTGCATAGGCTCCCACCCATCTCCTGCCCTCCCCTCTATGCTGCAGTTTTTAACGAGGTAGACATTCAAAAAGCCGATGGGGAAATTACATCACTTGTTCAGCTCAGGCTACAAATCCTGCAGTTTATTCCATACACTGAAGGGTGGAATAAGGGCTGCAGCCTCCTCAGTGAACAGCAGAGATGTAAAGACAAAGTCTGAAGGAGCACCCCTGAGAGGAGGGAGGAGTGTGAAACAATTTGAAGCATCTCCCTCCAGAATGTTCCAAAAGCCAGGCTACAGCTGATATCGCCCTACCGGGACTGAGACCGTGCCGTGGTCCTCTTACTTTCTGCTCTGAATGGAAATCCCCCATCTGCTCAGTGTAGAATGCACTCACTGTCAAAGGAACGAAATCTCTGAGCAACACCACACGGCAACTAGTCAAATTCACAGGCCCTGCTAGCTTCACTCCAGAGAACTATCAGTACTTTGGCATTGGCCTCTGGGCCTGCTGGCAGCAGACGGACATGATCTCTTCTTGGGTCCCATTCTCAAAACACAGAACTGTGTACTGGAGATGGAGGATTGCAGTACTGGCACTGGAAGGAGCATGGGGGTGTGGGCAGAAGGCCAAGCAGGCCTATATGTAATGGTAGCTGGTGCCTAGTCAAGGAACAGGGAAAAAGCAACAAAAAGTGAGGGTGCAGCACGTGCCAGACGGATTGTGTGAAGCAGGCACTAAGGACTAGCTGCTCCTGAAGTTGTGTTGTGGCGCTAACTTGCTCCTGACTGTGGACAAGTCATGTTACAAACTGATGATATCAATTTGCTCAAGACTGCTCTGTATCTGCAGTCATGTCAGCCAACTAAGGTTACTGCCACGACTGGGCAAGAGCGATGGTTTGCATGTGTGTGGACAGGGGTTGAGTTAATGGGAAAACACAAACTACAAACTTCATATTAACCCACTAGTGAAGACAAGCTTGAAGAAGCTAGCCTTTGCCACTACCTCTGAGGATGACACCTGCTTTGCAAAAAGTTCATGTCACCCTGGATATGTCCTCAGCATAGCTACAGCAATTAGCAATCAGCGGCTCAGATGGCACCATTCTGCTCTTACTTCCCAATGATGGAGGAGAAAAAAGGGAGAAAAGCGAAAGAGAAACATGAACAAATGACTTAGCTCCAGGTTCTAAGCTGTTTGGAGGCAGGATCCTGTTATTTTAGGCCATGAGCTCTTTGTGGTTAAAAATGTTCTATAGCTGTGCCTTGTACAGCATGAGCACATTGCTAACTCTTAATAACGGTAGTCTAGAACAGTTCACCACTAACATGTAACATGTATTCTTACAGCACTAAATAAATAACAATTCAGGCCTGACATTGAAGGCAGAGCTCTTTCCCTGTCCGTGTCAGACAGAAGGCTGCCATATGAGATCTCTCAGGGCACAGCTCACAGTAATACATATGGTTAATTTAGACAGGACTTGCTATAATTATTAATTTCCACCTTTGTCTTTACTATAACATTTCCTGCCAATAAATCAGTTGCCAGAAGATGACCAGAATAGTGAGACAATAATGAAGTTGCATCTGTGACAGCTATAAATATTTTTAACAAATACATGTATTATCAGTACTTCAGGAGTGTGGCATGCACATATTGTGCAGGTATGCGAGCAATGCTTCTCAACGTATGTAATTATACCAGAACATCTGCATGCATTAGTTCACAGTAACATACAGCATGTAGATCAAGAAAGGAGTAGTGGTGTTAGCACATAATCTTATTTCTAACAATGTTCTACAGAAATGTGTTATGTACAAGAATAAGGCAAAGCTAACAAAGACAGCGCTGTAGCATGTTTACCTGCAGGGTATGGACTATACAGCAATCTGTCAATGTCATATGAATGCAATTAAGGTGTTTGCTGCAATGTATGAAGTCAGGTTACACCCCAAATACTTCAACCAGCTTTGCACCAAGGATGTCTTATCAAACCCAGGGGACAGACAACAGGCTGGATAACGACATCTCCCTCCCTAACAATACAATCTAATCAATGCACCACAGCCTTTTGATAGCTGCCTTCTGCAATCTGAAGCTAACTCTAAAAGCCCAGCTAAACATCAAAGACGATTCTCTTGCAAGCCTTGTTACTGGGGTTAAAAGTGCACAAAGGGAGTAAAAAAATAGATAACTGTTTAAATTGTTTTTAAGTAACTCTCCTTGACTTCATGACCAGTCTCACAGGATAACAGAAAGAATGAAGAGGTGTTTGGAGAGTTAGACAAATGGCCTGAGCCACTCTTTTCACCATGAATGAGGTCACCAAATTGCTTTTAGCCCAAGCATCTGCAGTCACGTACTTCCCAAGTAAAGGCACAGAGGTGCTCATCCAGAGCTGAGTCTTCACCTTTATGCGTCCGACTGCAGGGAACGAACCTGGGCTTGGATTAAGCCCTTACTAACAAGAAGCGTCAATGTGTAGAGATGAGCTACGTGTACCTGAGACCGTGACTGGCAATAAGGATTTGCATCAGTTCAGTTAGCACTGCATACAAGCCCTATAGCTGATATTACTAAATCGTTTAGGATAGCTTGAGTTATTGACTGTGCTCTCAGTAATGTACTAGCTTGAATTTTCTTTGGGATGTCTACAAGTCAGCATGGAAGCTCCCTATTTACTCTAGGTACCTTTAAATATTTTGCCTTGCCTTGCTCACGAGGGACAGAGATATGTTATTGTCTATAACATGTATTATACATGGGGACAATGTACCCCAACAGACTCGCCTCTCAGGACTGGGCCCAGGTCACGCTCAGCTCTCAGAGTGAAAACAGTACGGGTTACAAGTGTGGCTTGGAAAACTTAGGTTCTGTTCTTACCAGTGGAGATGCTGATTTTTGATGATGAACTGGTGCTTTTATGATTAATGCAAGAAAGGAATTGGCTGAGGTGTAATACAACAGTGACCAGCTAAACAAGCCAGGCAAGTTCCACACACCTCTTTCCATGAAAAGATGGCAAACGACAAACCCAGGCCTGCCAGAAGGTGAGCTTGGCATTTCCCAAATCTTCTCTTGGGTTCGACTATGAGTCACATTATAATATATGGTTGATCCTAATGCTGGAGGATGAGGCAGTGCACATAATCTATTTAAATACAGAATTGTGAAGCTAGCCGGTGACTGGTCACTTGCTGGGTCTCATCACACATTCCAGGGCTTAGTTCATTCCCTGATCAATCAATATAGCTGTGCCCTTTCAATGGGACTCCCATGTTTTAAGCAAAAGATCTACTGTTTAGTGAAAATTAAGGTAATCAGAATAAGTGGTACTGATGAGTGGCAATCAGAGCTGCTGCCTGAGGATGAGAGAGATTAGTTTACGATGGAAAGACCTGGCAATCAGACAGTACTCATTTTAATAATGTTATCTTGCTATGATTCAAATGAAGACAGGAACCCATGGCAAAATAGTAGCATTGGGCATCATCCCGATACGCAAGTCCTGTGCTGCCATGCTGCGATCACAACCTGGATGCTAAACTGCTGGGCTGGCAGTTCTTAGCTTTAAGAGGGGAAGAAGGATCAGGAAAGAACCCCTCTCCTTGGCCTCTTGGAGGCAGTCCAGACTTCCTCTACGGTGACAAAGTGGCCATAACAATTTTGAGGTGATTCTATGGGAATAAAATAGGAAGATCCAAAAGGCAGGGCCACTCTGGCTTGAGAGTGGTATGGAGAGAAAAGGAAACCACCCTTAAAGGCAGTGGTAATACTTTAACCTGTCACATGTTAACTGCTGCTGTCTGGCGCCCTTGTAGTTCATCTACAACTAAAACTTACATTGGCATAGCTCTCTTGGTCAGGGATGTGAAAAAAACTCACTTCCCTAACCCACACAACTAAGCTGACAAAAGAATACTGCTTTCCATATACCTAACACTTCCTACAGGAAAAACTTAAAAAACAACACATAGTCTGGTAGCACTTTAAAGACTAACAAAACACATAGATGGTATCATGAGCTTTCGTGGGCACAACCCACTTCTTCACATGGGTTGTGCCCATGAAAACTCATGATACCATTTACGAGTATTGTTAGTCTTTAAAGTGCTACCAGACTGTGTGTTGTTTTTTAAGTTTTTCCTGTTACAGACTAACTTGGCTACCCTCAAACTGTTCCTACAGTGGCAGAACAGCTCTTTCTGTTGGTAAAGGCAATGTCTACACTGGGGGTTATATCAGAATAGGGCTCTATCAGCGGCCTTTTCCAGATGGGGACCCATTTTGACAAATCAGGAAGACTTGGTGACACAAGGCAATTCAAAAACGGGGGCAGGAGAGGAGGCAGAGCCACCTGGGGAGACACTTGGCGACCCTTTTGAAATGTAATGGCGACCCATATTTTGGTCCCGACCCATAGGTTGGGAAAACCTGCTCTATAGGGAAGACATAGCCTAGGACAGAGGAGACTTTCACTTGCAGGATTAGTCTACAATGTAAAGTTGCATCTGTCTCTCTCAGCATTATGAAAATCCACATTCCTCAGTAGGGATATTAACAGCTATCTGGTTAACTGATAAGAGACTGCTTACTGGTCCCGGTTAACTGCAACAACTCCCCCCTTTCGCCACTTGCTCTGCATTTAAAACTCAGACTGGCAGGCTTGCTCATTCCCAATCTGCTGGTCTGAGTTTTAAATGAAGAGCACTCAGAGGAGCTGCATGTTGCCCTGTGCTGCTGCCTCTGATACAGAGGGAGCAGCGTATGATGACCAGGGGCTTCGTGTGACTGGGGCCAAGAGTGCACTGGTTGCCAGCCCCACTCCCGGGGGGGAAACTGAGTTACTCTGTAACTGCTAAGAATTTTAGCGGTTATACAATTATTAAAATAACCGATTTCTAACATTCCAAATCCTCAGCGATGTCATTAAGCCGACCTGGTACGGACAATGGTAGGCTGAAAGGAGAATTCATCTAACGATCTACCTGGCACCTTCTGGGGAGGTGAATTAATTACAGCAATGGAAGAAACCCTCCCATCACTGAAGTGAGTGTCTACATTTAAAACACTGCAGTGACACAAGTGTGCTGCCTTAGTATTTTAAGGGTAGACATAGCCATGGTCTTAGATTTCAGTGGGAGTTAGGTGCGCAGGCACTTTTGAAAATCCCACCCAGGTTCTTAAAGATCCAGACTGGCTTCCGAAGTACCCTTAAAAAGCCGGCTCTTCCGACAAAGGTTTGGCAACGCCCACCCGTACCTTTTCTGTTAACCATTTTAACACTTGGCCTGAGGGAATAAGGACATAATCACCTGTAGGACACTGGGCAGGTGAAGATTTGTCAAAGGGAAAGAAAGAGAAATGCCAATGCAGGCACTTGCTTACTGTGTTTGTTTTTCTTCTCTGGAAGAGGGGGTGGTTTCTCTGGGTCACCCGTAATGAATTCAGCTGGCACTGAAGAATTGCCCTGCTGGAAGGTCAAGGTAGGAACAAATGTTGGGAAAGGTATTGTCGAGAGAGCTCCTGGGTTCTGCATATCATCTTCTGAGATGTTATCATATTGTGAGGGGTGCCTCTCATAGGAAATCCTGCAGCCCGCATTATCCAAAATCTGAGAGGCTGCACTCCTCCTCTTCTTCTCTGGCAAGGCTGGAGGAGTCTCTGTAGACTGTGTTGCTGTCAATGGGCTGCAGTACTGCAGTTGGGGGGAACCGCTCTGTGGCAGCTGGAAAACGTGTCCATGTAATGGGGAGCCACACTCGCCCAAGGACTCTGGCAATGGGCTGAGGACACTTGGCACCTGCTGAGGTATCTGGTCAGCATTAGAGAGGTCCTGTTGCAGGAATTCATAGTCCGGATCATAGTGATCTGTGTACAACAAAGATGATAAAAACACCATGCATTATTCACACTTAAACTGAGTTACTGCATTATTGTCTACATGTGATCCTTGCAGCTAGGGCTGGGGGAGGCAGGCCCTACAGGCCCCACCTACAGCCCTGCCCCTTGGCTGAGGCCCCGCCCCCCACCACTGGGAGGGGAGGAGGCTGGGCAATGTGCCAAGCATGCACCCTCCACAGGGATGGGGTGGGCGTGCACGACTCCAGCCTCCCCAGCTCCCGGAGCACTGGGGAGGGAGGAGCCATGCAGCCCGAGCACCCTCCCGGAGCACCGGGAAGGAAGGAGCCCACGGCCCCAGAGTACTGGGGAGGGAGAAGGCCATGTGGCTCCAGCCTGCCTGGCCCTGGAGCATGAGGAGGGTGAGCACTTGGGGGCACAACACTCCGCCCTCAGTACATCTACACTAGGCGTTCCGGGGGTGGAGTATGGGCGGGGCCACACCCGGTGGTTTGGAAAGGCAAAGCCTTCCCCTGCCTAGGCTACCAGACACCCATAGTTACACCTCCTTCAAAGTCTGAAAATAAAATAGGTTTAACCTAGTGGAACTGCCCTTTTCTATTGATGGGCAGAAATGGGGTTGAAACAAACAAGCATTTTACCTTGTGACCCAAACTGAGTCTGAATTCAGACTTCTTACAGCTAAACGATTTCTGAACTTTCATGCCTTTCCTCACCCGCAACAGAATATAATTCATCCACCAGCAGCAGCTATCCTGGCAGGACCTCATTATAATTCTTCATCATGGCTCTGAAAAGACTCAACTCTGGAATGAACTGGAACTCCCCACTGGCTCTGAAGAGACCCTCTGCTTACCTAATGTTTCACAGCTTGTGTTGCGGGGAGCACTGCCCACTGTCCCGGTCCAGCGAGGAGAGCTGCTCGTCAGACTTGCTGAGCTTACCCATGCTACTGCATGGTGAGAGGCGAGGGGATTCCCCCCTCCATAGGAGTGGCTGCCACCCGACAGCCTCCTCTGTGCATAACAGTCAGCATCAAAATCCTTAGGCAGAAACAACGAAACATTTTCATCACCTTGTCAGTGAACAGCAGGAATGCTAAGAGATAAGGCATACACTAGTGATGTGCAGAAAGAGGGTTGGGGATTGTACTGTGCTACACAATACTCATAGGCGGTCGGTGCAGCTAGGACTGGGAGAGGCAGGCCCTCAGCCCACATACAGCCCCTCCCACTCTGCTAAGGCTCCGCCCTCCCACAGGAAGGGGAGGAGGTGGGGCAGCATGCCAAGTGCGCGCCCCCGCCATAGGCAGAGGAGGGGAGGGAGCGAGCATAGGGTTGCCAGATGGTTTAACCAAAAATACCGAACACCCTCCTCCCCCACCCAAAAAAAACAACACCACACACACACTCTGGGGAAAAAATTCTGTTGAGGGGAAAAAAAAGGGGGGAGACCAAAGTTGTTGAGAGTCATTAAGCAAATAAATAAATAAATAAAACAAAACAAAACAGCATTAAAACAGCATCGCCCCTTTAAGTGCGTGCAGAGTCAGAATAGGGATAGGAAGAGGAGCAGTTGAGAACTAAGACCCAGGGAAGGCATTGATTCCCCTTGCTCAGGTCTTTACGCTTTTTGCTGGCGGCCATCTTGTTTTCTTGGTCGAGCCAGAAGGGAGCTTCCCTGTGTAACCAGGTAAGCAGGGGGTGTGGGCCCTGTTGCTGAGTGTGTCATAGGGTTGCCAGGTGTCTGGTATTTTCGCCTCCTGGAAGGGAAAAAAAAAACCCAGAAAATACTGGACATTTTAGGTGTCTGATATTTTCTGAATTTTTTTTTTTTTACCGGACAGGAGGCGAAAATAATGGACTGTCCAGGTCAATACCGGACACCTGGCAACCCTAAGCGAGCATGTATACACCCCAGCCTCCCAGGCCCCAGAGCACTGGGGAGGGAGGAGGGTTCCAGCCTCCCCGCCCCAGAGCACAGGGACAGCAGGCATTCCGGGACAGCAATACCCCTCCCACCCCCAGCAGGCATATATTTTTAACACTGTACCAATGACAAATAACAGTTATGGGAAGGCAAACAAACAACCCATGTAATTCCATCATTTTTTAAAATTTCCCTACTATTCAGCTATTTTACCCATGCCAAGCCCATTAATGGACAGAACACAACTGTTCAAACCCCTCTCTTTAGGTTAAATGTATTTTAAGATGCCTGCATATGACGTTTTGAGCTCCCCAACGTGCTGCACGAACCATGTCACACACAGAAACTTGGGTCTTGGTGAGGTCAGCCAATCATTTTGCATATTATGTTCTGTTACAGACAGACATGCTTGCTCTTTTGGATCACTGAAGTGCGTCGTGGCTCTGAGCAACAGAGTCTGTAGCAATTCACTATTTAAGTGGAACAGAAGCTTTACAAAATAAATCTATGCAGATTACTATATAAAGTTTTAAAAATAGCAGAATTTTCTCTCCAAGGAAAATATGTCCATTCCAATAGAGTTCTTTAAAAATAGGTCAGATGACCAACTTGGTTTAACAGAAATCTGTGTCAATCTTAAACACAATAAGGAAGCTTACAGGAAGTGGAAACTTGGATAGATGACTAGGGAGGAATATAAAAATATTACTCAAGAATGAAGAGGTATAATCAGGAAGGTCGCAGGCCAACTGGAGTTGCAGTTAGCAAGGGATGAATAAGAAGGAATTCTACAGGTATGTTAGCAACAAGAAGGTCAGGAAAAGTGCAGGACCCTTATTGAATGGGGAAGTCAACTTAGTGACAGATGATGTGGAAAAAGCTGAAGTACTCAATGTTTCTCTCCCCCCCAACCCTCGGTCTTCATGGACGAGGTCAACTCCCAGGCTGCTGCACTGGGCAGCACAGCATGGGAGGAGGTGAGCAGCCCTCAGTTGTGAAAGAGCAGATTAAGGATTTTTTAGAAAAGCTGGACTTGCACAAGTCCATGGAGCTGGATCCAACACATCTGAAAGTGCTGAAAGAGTTGGCTGATGTGACAGCAGAGTCATTGACCATCATCTATGAAAACTCATGGAGACTGAGGGAGGTCCCAGACCACTGGAAAAAGGCAAATATAGTGCCCATCTTTAAAAAAGGAAGGAGGAGACTCCGGGGAGCTCTTGATCAGTCAGTCTCACCTCTGTCCCTGGAAAAATCACAGAATAGATCCCCGAGGAGTCTATTTTGGAACATTTGGAGGAAAGGAAGGTGATCAGGAACAGTTGACATGGGTTCACCAAGGGCAAGTCATGCCTGACCATCCTAATTGCCTTCAAGGATGGGATAACTGGCTCTGTAGATGTGGGGAAAGCAGTGTACGTGATAGATCTTGACCTTAACAAAATTTCTTGTACATTCTCCCACACTATTCTTGCCAGCAAGTTAAAGTAGTAAGACTTGGAGGAATGGACTATAAGGTGGACAGAAAACCCTCAGCAAGTTCATGGATGACACTAAGCTGAGGGGAGAGGTAGATACGCTGGAGGGTGGGAATAGGGTCCAGAGTGACTGACGAATTGGAGAATTGGCCCAAAAGAAATCTAATGAGGCTCAGCAAGGACAAGTGCAGAATCCCGCACTGAGGATAGAAGAATCCCATGCACTGCTACAGGCTGGGGACTAACTGGCTAAGTGGCTGTTCTGTAGTGAAGGACCTGGGGATTACAGTGGACAAGAAGCTGGATATAAGTCAACAGCATGTCCTTGTTGCCAAGCAAGACATATTGGGATGCATTAGTAGAAACACTGCCAACAGATTGAGGGAAGTGATTATTCCCCTCTGTTTGGCAGTGGTGAGGCCACATCTGGAGTACTGCATCCAGCTTTGGGCCCTCCACTACAGAGAGAACATAAGAATGGTCATACTGGGTCAGACCAAAGGTCCATCTAGCCTAGTATCCTGTCTGCTGACAGTGGCCAGTGCCAGGTGCTCCAGAGGGAGTGAACACAAGTAATCATTACGTGATCCCTTTCCTGTCATCCAGACAAACAGAAGCTAAGGACACAATTCCTACCCATCCTGGCTAGTAGCCACTGATGGACCCAACGTCCATGAATTTATCTAGCTTTTTTTTTTGAACCCTATTAAAGTTCTGGTCTTCACAACATCCTCTGGCAACGAGTTCCACAGGTTGACTGTGCACTGAGTGAAGAAAAAGAAAGGATATGGACAAACTGGAGAAAGTTCAGTGGAGGGAAATGAAAATGATTGGGGGCTGGGGCACATGACTTATCAGGAGAGGCTGAGAGAAATTAGTGTATTTAATCTGCAGAAGAGAAGAATGAGGGGGGAATTTGATAGTAGCCTTCAACTACCTGAAGGGGGGTTCCAAAGAGAATGGAGCCAGGCTATTCTCAGTAGTGGCAATTGACAGAACAAGGATCTCACCTTGCAGTGGGGGAGGTCTAGGTTAGATATTAACAAAAAAACTATTTCACTGGGAAGGTAGTGAAGCAATGGAATGGGTTACTTAGGGAGGTGGTGGAATCTCCATCTTTAAAGGTTTTTAAGGCCTGGTTTGACAAGCCCTGGCTGGGATATTTTAGTTGGGGTGGTCCTGCTTTGAGAGAGGTTGGACTACATGATCTCCTGAGGCCTCTTTTCTAACTCTAATTATGATTCTAAAACAAGGGTTATTTGGCAAAAGAGGCAGTGGTCTGGGTGCTGCAGTGTTTCTTTCAGCTTCCACCATTGCATTTCAGGATACGATTTTAATATTTTTTAAGAGTTAATGCCATTACCTGTCTGTTGATTCCAATAGGTAAACTAGATCCACTGGTGGCTCGACTCATAGGTGCCACTACTGCCACTCTGGTAGGAGAAGGTGCAGATTGCCTTTTCTTAGGGGGCAATGCTGGAGGAGGGCTGCAAGACCAAAAAAAAAAAAAAAAGTTCAGATACTTCAAATACTTCATTATGAAAAAGTTGCATTGAGGCTCTAGGGGCCAGGATTATATCTGACTCACCGCATTATGGATTCTTGACCAATTGATGCATCCTCTCTCAGAAGAGTAGATGGTCATCCCTGCTCTGGAAGGGCCCTATATTTTTGCACTGGCACCAGTATATGGCTGGGAAATGCCTACCTCTTATCACATTGAAGTGGTTTTATCACAATATATGGGACTGATCTCTCTCTATGTTCAGAAGTTGCTTCTAATACTACAGATAAGTCAGCTGATGCTCAAGCTGTATGGTGCCATAAGCACACACATTCTCTTCCTGGAATATACCACGGCTTTTCACATATTCCATTATAATTCAGAATTGCAATTGTCACTGCCACCCACAGACTTCAATAGCAGAAGACCCTCATGTTTCTAAGTAACCACATGAGGTACATTTTCACACCACCAACTAGCAGCGGTGTTATAGTGGTCAATCATATAACATGCACACACCATATGCACATGCTGAAGCCTAGAGGTTTTTCCTCCTTCTCAGAATAGAGTGTAGAAACTTTTTTGTGGTTACTATTTAGAAAGAGGAAGGACACACAGTTAAAAATGACTTTCACACAGTTTAAATCCCTTTCACCAGTCTCTTAATGTGCTGAACAATGTGCAACTAACTGCATGTAGATTCTTCTTTATATGTGGCATCTCCATTACTGGAAGTTTTCAACTAAGGTGGCCCATTTGGTATGATCCTCTGCTAATCTCTTTGCAGATTAACAGTCCATCCAGTCCTTCTGATTCAACTAGGATAATATATTGTCCACCCAAATTCTTCTTTTTCTGCCTCATGATCTCTGGCCACCTACATTCTCTTCCAGTGCCTATAAACACACATTGCCTGCTGAACCCCTTAAAATGTACACAGCAAATTAAATCTTTCTTGTCATGAGATCCCGGATTAGCCTTTGCTTAGTTCCAATAAATTACCATACTTTGTAATGGCTACATAGTCTACCCAGGATATTTTCAGAATGCTACTAAAATTACCATTGAAATGAACAGAAAGACTCCCTTTCGTTTTGATGAGAACTGATCAAGTCCCATAGGCATATAACTAAAACAGCACAGGAAAATGTCATCCTCCAGGGCCTGTGTGTACTTTTCAATAAGAATATATAGTACACATGTTCTTCCAAGGATCACAAGGTACTTTCCAAAGGAAGTGTTAGCCTAAAATTATACATGGGGAAAGAAAGGTACAAACAAAGGGACTTGCTCAAAACAGACAATAAGCCAGTGGCCAAGTTGGAAATAGATCCCAGGAATCCTGACTCTCAGACTTTGCCAATAGGCAATTCTGGCTTCACATCTTACACAAAGACCTCTGAAGCTTTCTTTAGCCACAGCAGCCATCAGTTTTCCATTTGGAAAACGTAAACCATATGAAGCACACCATCCAGGATTTTTAAAATCCTTCCTGTGCTGCAGGAAGGGAGAGACATTTTTCAGGGACTCAATGTTATTCAGAGAATTCACCCTGAAGGGCAGGAAATGCAACATGGCAGAGAAAGAGTTTACAACAGTAAGGGCTGTAGTTACAACAAGGGGACATCTATAACAAACAGAAGGATTTCTCTCATGTACAGGTTACATTGGGAAGGGCTAATGTAATAAGGTTGTATACAGTAGTGACAATGGGCACGACACTTATACAAGAGGCAGGCTGCATGTCGGGGTTACCTGTTTTCTGCCACGCGAATGCAAGGTAGAGGGGGCTTGGGAGGGGCAACCTCTTCATCCATTGAGTCAGTCAGTATGTCGGCAGACTGAGACATACTAGTTGTCTTATTGAGAATCTCCATCTCTCTGTCTGTCAGGGGAAGCTCTGAGGGACTGCAAAGCATAAACCACAATTTGTAGACCGCTATCTGCATGTGATTTACACATATGCTTTAAAATACACATTTATAAGAAGTAACACTGAAAGGCAAAAAATACTTTCTCACAGCAAAATTTCATAGGCGTCCACAATGTAACATGCACAGGAGCAGCCAGATGACTTCTTGTTGCCAGATTTCAGCATCTTTCCTCACACTGCTTGCTCCTTGCTCCTCAAGTAGCCCACTGTAATCAGAAGAACTCTTGGAGGAGTATGGTGCTTTCCAGAGTGAGGAAATGTGCCAGATCCTGGTCCTAAAGTATTCAGCTACCATGAACAAAGAAAAACTCACACACAGACAGGGATGTGTGTGTGTGTCTCTTAAGGCCTCAAGCAACCATTTGTCATTGACCTACCTGTCGGATTTACATACTGGTAAACTGGGTTTAACTGGGCTTGTGGGAGATGGATGTTCCTTCTTCTCGACTGAGAGTCTGACCAGCTCCTACATAAAGGCAAAAAACAGCAAAATGTAGCACAATAGCAGCAATCTTTCTGCTCCCCCGAGAAAGCTGTCAGAGCAACTTGTAGAAAGGTCTCAAGAGCACCAAATCTTCACATATTGTAACGCTAGCATACTATGAAATATTACAAATAGCTAAAGAAAACAGCAGTGATCCAAAGAAATTAATACAATGCATTCTATGATGCATAAGCCTTTTTTGTGTTTATTTTGCTAACTTGTAAAATATAGGACTTTGCACTGAATCTCACTAGTAAGCAGTGGGACTTAGCAAGGACCTTCTGGATTTAGTTCCTACTGAAGACATTTTTCTCCTAATTACAGTGACCCTTCACAACCAGAGTTACAAGTGGGACTCAGGACTGGGTATGCCATCTTCACGGCCTCCAACTTTTATTGCTTCTCATCTTTTCAGTTGGAATGGGCTTTACTAATGACATCATTCACCACACCAACACTGAAGATTCATCTTATTTCTAGTTGAAAACACTTCAAAAGAAAGAAAGTTGAGCCTAAAAGCCCAGATGCCCATTTTGTTCCATGCCAGAGAAATAGAAGTCACTCTACTGCCTCCAAAAACCAGGCATAACAAAAGGGTTTGTTAATAACTGGAGGTCTTAGACAAGAATTCCTGTGGAGATACCCAAACTGGTACTCTCTATGCCTACCTGTTTCCAGGCATCAGAGGCTTTGAAACAGTGAAGCTTTAAAGTGGTACTCAGGCATTAAGGGAGCTAGCAGCAATGCACTATTCACAATCACCTCTATCCTCCATCAGAGAAATTTTAAATCAAGATTGGATGTTTTCCTCAAAGACAGGCTCTAGCAGTTATTTTGGGGAAGTTCTCAGATGTGAGTTATACAGAAGGTCAGAAGTGACTAGACTATCATAACGAATAGTCTAGCAGCACCTTAAAGACTAACAAAACATGTAGATGGTATCATGAGCTTTCATGGGCTTAACCCACTTTATATGACTGGAGTATTAAAAGTCCAGATCCAAGAATAAATAAGGGAAGGCGCAGGGGGCAGAAGGAGGAGGGAAAAGAAAAAAATAGTGAATTAGATTGTTTAAGTCACAATGATCACAATCATTCCTTCTGGCCTTGGGATGTAGGAATCTACTCAAAATAAAAGCTTAACTCAGAAAGAACACTACATTCATATGTAGTGAGGTAATCTTGAAATAACTCCATTTAGTGGGAAATAACCTAGGCTCCTTCCTAAGATCTCTGAATCATAGTTTGAAGATTAATAGCACCTCAAAGGAGATGACCCAATAACTTTGTTGACATAAGACTTTAAGGCAACTTTGCTTACACTAGTGACTAATCCAGACTACAAATAAAGGTGTTCAGTAAGCCATATGATCAATTTTACCAACCTGAAATGTAAGTAAGCCTGTCAAATAACATAATATGCCCAGTGAATAAAGTTGAGTATAGGACCTCACTTTGGTTAACCAATAAAAGAATTTAGTTGTTTTAAGTTTTATAAATATAGATATGTAATTATCAAAAATGTATAATTTTGTTTTCCATACGATTCACTTCCACTTTCTGAGTTAAATCTGCATAAAGACAACTTCTATACTGTATTTGACTATAACTGATAAGATTGTGGATAAAGAGATAAGGGCATGATAATCCTGAACTACAAGTCTGCCAGCAGTCAAAACAATCCCTCATGCTCCAACAATGCCATTATAGTGGAGAACACATTTTATGGAGGTTTGAAGCAAACAAATAGATCTGTTGCTCAAAGCTATACACACATCCCCTGGTCCAATCAGACTGGATAGCTACCAGTGCTTTCAGATTATAGTGGCTCCCCCTGCATGTTATTCAAAAGAAGCTGCAAAGTACTAATTTTTTTAAACAACCTGAAATTCAGCTAACAACTGCACATCCAAATCTGATGAGTTAGGAAACAATGTTCAATGCTTCATAAGACATGAATAAACATGATTACAACAACAACATCATCATCATCCTACTAACGAAAAGTAGGCTGCAGCCTATTTCAACAAAACACATACCCATAGCAGACTTGTTTTGGCATTGGGGATGATGTTTATGTGCCTGGCCGGGTTTGTGTTCAAAACCAATCCACCTTGTGTAAGGCTGGACACCAGTCAAGAGCAGAGCAAAACACCCAGCTTTACAGATGCCAGCCCTGGAGAGCCACATATACTATATATTTGAGAGAGTTTGTCTGTCTGTGAGTGAGCAAGCCTGTGTCTGTCTGTTCAAGAACTCCTCCTAAATGGTAAGAGCTAGGACCGAGTTTGGTATATACCTTCCCCGATCATAACTTAAAGCAAGGCAAGGGTTTGGTTGTGTATGCGTGAAGATTCCCCCCTGCCCAATTTGTATGGGGATGCATAAACCACCAGAAAAGAGACAGAATCACCTGGCAGGTGAAAAGGGAGACGCACCTCCCCCTCCATAGGCTGCTGAGCCCTGAGCCTTCCACCCTCCAGGTACCCTTAGACAGCTGAAACTTTTCCCCTTCCCAATTCATATGGGAACATTGCTGGCTGTTTCCCTTCATCAGGGAGTGAGGGGCAAGTGTCCAGATTGCTGCATTCTTCCTCTGGCTGGGAAGCGCAGGGGGTAGATGAGAAAGGACCTGCTGCAGCCAGGAGACACACACCCCCTCCCCCGGTTGTGCCAGGTGGAGCTGCAATGGCCACTGGAACGGAGAGGCACTTCTCACCTGGCCCCAAGTTGCTGCAGTGAGAGAGCTGGGGTAATCCTCTCTTCCTAGGGCAGCCTGCCTACCAAACCCCTCATCCCAGCCCCAGCTCAGAGCAATGAGTTAAACGAAGCACGTACATTTTCTTTTTCTTTTCTAAAAACCAAAATAATTGAGCTTCAGGGGGTAGCCGAGTTAGTCTGTACAGGATAAATTTAAAAAACAACCAATGGTCTGACAGCACTTTATAGACTAACAAAACATGTAGATGGTATCATGAGCTTTCATGGGCACAGCCCACTTCTTCAGATGACCAGAGTTTTGAGTTTGAGTTATTTTATAATTATAATTATAGTTATAATTAATTTAATTAATTGAGTTAAGGACCCGAGCAATGTCAGGTAAATCTTCTAGTCTACTGAATAAAATACTATGCAGAAGCAGATAGGGCATGAGTGCCCGACATGGCTCGTGCTACAAAGCTGCTCCTATCTGGGACAGATGGAAGAAGAACCCCTGCAGTGAGTAGAGTTCAGAGGCAAGTGCAAGGCTCATGTCTGACAAGGATGAAAAACAAAGTCCAAGATTAAAGAAACCACTCTGGCCATGGTTAACTCACTCCCCGACAGGCCCTTGTGCTCAACCAGGGCAGGCCATGTCTGTCAGAGTTTTAATAATTTGAACTGGGTAGTAACAGGGCTTCAGGGCTTATGACTGTATCTGTAAATTACACTCTCAGATGTACACTGGAGACACTGTACGGAAGCTGTAATAATCCAATACCCTCAGAAATAAAGGAACTGCAAAGCTGTGAATGTTGAATTAATCTCAAATCTATCCGTTGAACATCTGCTAAGTGGGGACACATAGCACAAGTTTTAACTAACCTTTAAAAAAACTTGATTCCCCTCAGGCTATGAAATCCTCTGGCACTTCCTGTTTCTCTTAAGAAAGTGCCATTCTGGGATATCCCAGACAAGTACCACAAATCTACAATGCAAGAGGGAATCTTACAAAGGAGGAAAATAATTAAAAATATACTAGTTAAAACTTATTTCTGTGCTGAGTGCCTGCCTACAACCCAGGCACTGGGGATCATACGCAGAGAAATACAGAATGAACTCAGTTTTCATTTTCGTTTTGCAGTTCCATTTAACATTTGTACGGAAGCACAAGGAAAAACATTATTGGGATTTTGGAAACTGGGATCCTAAAAAGGATGTTCAGTCCCCAAGTTCTAGGATTTTTGAGAACCACGCAGTGACATCATCACATTCATTATTCCTACTAACACTGAGTTGGCAAAGGGATTGTGCTGCAGCTGGCATTACACATACCAAGTTACGATCAAGACTGAGTGGTGACTCACTATACTGTCGCCTTTATACATTCTGGTCCAGATCCAATGGCCGACAAAGTCACTGGAAAGACTCCAACAGACTTCAATGTACTTTGGAGCAGGCTCTTTTGTCAGATTATCAGGCATTCATGAGCAAGATCAATGACTCCACATAACGTATAAAAGAAACTAAATGAAATGAATGGTAGTTAAACCAAAAGCTGAAATATGCCTAAGAAGCTCTTGGCACAGTGAAGGTAAATCTGCTGGTGAGTTTCCTCTTTTCCTCTTCTCTATTGTGTTTAATAAACCCAACCAACTTGACTTGAATGATAAATTTTGTGCCACTGGCAACTGCTGCCCTAATGCTGACAATCTCTGGAGGCTTAAAGTTAACATGCTTAGTCAATTTTCCCTTTTCTCTGCTTCATAACAAGAGACGAGCCTCTCTGGCAAACGGGAACTTAGAGATAATATTGGGGAAAACAATCTAAACTGGTGCTTTAAAGCACTGCTAAGAATATTTCGGACCTCTTGTCACATGCACTGACCTGGCGTAAGAGTAACACTTTGGAATAGCTCTGTTGTGCTGTTATTTCCAAATCCCAAATGAATGCATACTTGAACAGAGCTGGATGAAATTTTTCAGAACAGTTATTTGTGGTGGAGGAGGGGGAAGAAGAGGGGAGAGGTGGTTTTGGTCAACCCATTCACAAATTTGACACACATACTTTCAGACATTGACAAAATGGCCAGAAGAGAAGGAAGACAATGACATGGTGATGACGCTGACACTGCTGCTACTCATCATAAACTTTAGTCATGTGATTAGGGCAGACACCTAATCTGCAGGTTTTCAACCTAAGTATACAACTTCAGCTATGTGAATAACGTAGCTGAAGTTGACACATTTACGTTTGCTTACAACTGTGTCTTCAACTCTGCTTACTGTTCTCATTCTGGAGGAGTACTGGAGTCAAGAGGAGAGCACTGGGCAGTCGATTTATCGAGTCTAGTATAAATGTACCCTTGCAGGATCAATTGTTGCCCATTGATCCAGCCTATAGTTGACTATAGTTGCCCTCAGGATCAAATCCCCACTTCAGACAAACTTTTTCAAGTCACCAAAAATTCTGAAAGCGTTTCAGATTTGAGTCAACTCAAAATTGAAATATTTTTTGGAATTGTGACCAAAGTGAAAAATCAGTTATTCACCCAACTCTACACTTGAGGATCCCACCATCTCCCATTTCCTTACGAGAAAACTCCAGCCAAACATTAAAACCCCTCCCTTTGAAACTAGTCATTGATGCTTCGAATTTTGAAAACATTACCAAAATTCATCAGTTTTCCATTCTCCTCCCCTGCATCCATTAAAACAAGAGCAAGAGACCTCAGAGTCACTCACCATTCATATGGTTAAGCAACTGGACCAGATGCACATCCAGCCAGCTTACTGACTGTAAAAAGGCTCCTGTCAGCTTTTATCACCTGTTAATTTCTGCTATCTTTGCGCTACTTCGGCCAACTGGAAATTCCAAAATGAGATGGATTTTTTTTATGCTGTAGTCATAAAAGGGAATTTTCATTATTATAAATAACCAAACCTGAGATGAACACAACAAATAGCAATACAAAAGGGCAGCTAGCTAACTCATGTACAATACTGAGAACAGAGGAGGAAGTAAGTACTAAAATGTAGAACTGGGATTCGATGGAGATTTTACTAATGTTACAGAAATCATTCTGGGCAGTACAGAAGTAACCCATTTCTTACTTCCTGCTTCTAGATACCAAAAACTTGGCTCTTCTAAAATAACTCTCCACTTCCCACACAGTAAGAGATACTGTCACATCACTTACATGCACTTACTCTGAAACCATGTCTTCTTCCTAGCCAAGAATACAGATACCAGATATTTAAGGTAATGGTTTAAAATGAAAACCAAATTGGTATTTCTATGCATGGTTCTGCACAGGACAAATCTGGTCATACTCCTAGTTACATACACACATATACTAAGAGTCTGCACAGGACTATACAGATCTAAACAAGGTCACAGCAGTGTTCTGCTGCCTCCCCTATTTGTTGGGCTGTTTGGATACTATGTAGAAGATCCTGAGGAGGCGCAAAGTGCCACAGTGCCATTAAAGTCAAGGGAGGTCTGACAATTTACACCAGCTGAGACAGTGTTCCTACATTTCTATGCCCTATCTTTTCCCCTCTGATCCCGCTCTCAGAATTAAAACACCCATTTTAGCTGATATTTAGAGCCTATGTTTAAGGGCATATCATACAGAACAATCCTGGAAATGTGACTTCTCTGGATGATGGGAATATTTTGTTTCAAACAAATAACTTTAAAAGCCTTCAGAACTAATAGGACTATTTTTACTAATTAAAGTGCATGACATGAAAGAGGGATACCAGAACAGCACGCCAACCCTTCTGGCAAGGACCAAAGCCCAAGAGATGCAATTCACTTTCAGAGTTTCAAGCCACAGAAACTAAGCCAAGTTTGAGTACAATAAAAAGATGGCAGTGAGACCCAACAGACAGGCCACTGGATGGGAACAAGGGAAACTTGGGTTCTATTCCGGACTCTGCCACTGGCCTGCTGGGTGAAATGGGCAAGTTACTGCCCCTCTCTGTGCCTTAGTTTCCTCATCTGTAAAAGGGGGTGATGCTGATCTCTTTTGTAACGTGCTTTGAGACCTACTGATGAAAAGCACTATATAAGAGCTACATATATTATTCATAAGTATCATTATTATTATTATATGATTTTCTAAGGAAATAAGAATGAGTTAAGTGGATCAGCTGGAATAAAAACCTACCCCAAATGTACCTCAGTCCTTGATCCTCTAAACATAACTTAGATGTTTGATTCAGTTTGGCATAAGAGGCTTAATTCCCTCTTCTGCATTTCAGTTAATTCCTGCCGTTCAAAATACAGTTCCAACATGTATGACAGCTTCTCTGCTAGTGCCTGGGGCCTTTGACAAAAGACCCTGAACATCAAGTATCCAATTAAGAAAAGCTACAGTGTACGCAAACATTTAATTCACGGGGGTAAGATCCAGCAGAGACACTGCTAGAGTAATTGGGCTGCACAACATCAGCAAAGGTGGAGAAAGGCCTGGGAGATGGTAAGGAGAAATATGGATAATCAAAATTTGTTGGGAGGTAAAAACTAGTAGCATTTCCAGGTAGAGATGGGAGGAGGAGTATTCCAAGGAGGTCACAGAGGGGATGCAGACAGTTCATCAGGTAAACTTTCCAGTGCTTATGCAAAACAAACCTCCAAAACAATGGACTGCAGTCTAGCTCCAGTCACCAGCCCCCAATGATAAGGAACTGTAGCATCCTATTACTGATTCATACCTTGCCATTAATGTTAAAAGGTGGAGGTTGGCATCTTCGATTCTCCTTGAGTATTAATGAGAAACATTTCCATTGCCCTTTGTCTAGACAGAAAACATGTGAACTCCAACCTGTAAGCTGCATTTAGAACTGGGAAGGCTCACTAAGAACGTAATACAATAAAGGTTCGTTGCTTCTGGCAGTCCATCAGTATTCACTGGCCCACTAACTATTTGTGCTGATCCTTAAAGAATGCATCAGATAAGGCAATCTCATTGGCACATTGGTAGATTTCAGAGATAAGACTTTATTCCTGTCAACAGGATATTTATGTTTTACATGCTACTGAAAACTGCTGTCTTTATCCTCCAAATAAATCTTTTAGAAAAGATGCATATCTTATACTCAGTATAGCAGTATCTAGCATATCATACCTTGACTCCATCCAGAACAGCTTTTATGACACCCTTCACTGTGGTCACCATTTCCTTATCTTCTGAATTCACCCCCTCCAGCATCACCTGATCAGACCAACGAATCAGATTTCCCAGACTCTGGTACACCCGGCTGTAGCAGGAAGAGATGGCAGAACTGTAGGGAAAAAAAATTAGTTGAAGAGATGATAAAATTAAAATAGGAAACATTTATCTTAATAGAGAAATTATTGCAGGTCCCACAGTTTATTTTTAAACAAATACTGTGTGTTAGGGCGCAGTGTAATTTTTACCTTTTGCTATCTGAATTATTCTTCTGTTAATTCCCTCTTCTGGATTTTGTGTTTAAGTAGGACGAAAACGAGACATGGATTTCACTTTTGCAGCAGTCACACTACTAGTTCCAAAGTAGCAGTTGAAACAAAGTATTAAAGGTACGTTTTCATAGTTTTGAGAATACGTTTCTCACCGATCTTAATCCTTGCAAATGTGGAACTAAACTCCATTTCCTTATGAAAAGTGTTCTTCCAACACAGGGCACAACAATTTGGGCCTGAATACTCTAAGTGAATTTAAGTCCTGGCTTTTTAAAAGGTAGAACTGCACTAAAGCCATTGTTCTGAAGAAAATAAAATGATTCTTGGGAAAAAGAAGAACTGAAAATTTTAACAAAAGCTTTGCTCTACCATCTCTGAAAATGTCAATTTTGCCTATAAACGAGGTATGCTGACAGTTGATGATATTCCAATAAAGACCTAATAGGCATTTTTAACAAACATGTTAATTTGGAGCTTCATCACAAATAGGACAGATGTTTTCAAGATATATCAGGACAAGAGAGAGAGGTGATCCTGCAACCCTGATTCACATAAGTATTCCCAATTGCCTGATTCTCCTGATGTGTTTCCAAAGATGTAAAGAATGATGTTTATTGAGAGGAGAATCAAGCCCATTAACTTCAATGAGATTCCTTGGGTGAATCAGGTTTGCAGAATCAAGCTGTCGGTGGGCAATGAACTATTCTAAAATTTCAAAGGCTATGTCTACACAGCAGCATTATTCCGAAATAAAGCGTATCTACACTGCAAGCCATTATTTCAAAATAATGGCAAGCTGGAGGACTTCTTACTCTGACTCCTGTAACCCTCATTTTATGAGGGGTAAGGGAAGTCGAAGGTTAGAGTGTTCTTCCTTTGACTTCTTGCTGTGTGAACAGCGCCAAAAGCCGAATTAAGTTATTTCGACTTAAGCTACGCAATTGACATAGCTCAAGTTGCATAGCTTAATTCGACTTGTAGTATAGCAGTAGACATACCCAAAGGAAGGACTGCAAAGAATGGAGTGTACATTTTTCAGAACTATGGTACTTGTCAGTATTCTGTGTCATTTCAAGAGAAGTTATCTTGAAAGTAGATGTTTTCTAAATAGGTCCCTCCCAACTCTTTCCAAGGCTTTGATTTCTTTACCATTAATCTTCACTTCCTTCTGAGAAGGCAGTAATTGAAAAGCCCACTTTGTACTAGATGTAATTACTTTTTTTTACGTGATGCAAATACTACCCTGAAAGCCAAAAAGGAATTCAACAACAATTGGATGGCTTTCTTACACAACAACCCATCCTCGCACATCTTTTTTGAGGGGCACAGAAGATCAAAATCTCCATTTGTGCCTTGCCATTACTGAAAGGGAGTAAGATATATAGGTACAGCATGAAAAGACGTTGTTTAATGAGAACGCAAAATCCTCACTGAAAGGGGCTAGACTTGCTAGAACTTGCTTACAGGATTCCTGCCTTAATACTCTGTCTACAGGAGGAGCTCATTACTCAGTGAAAAAGACGTGACTAGAGCTCATACTGATGGAAGCTCCCTGCTGAAAGACTAGATTCTGACATCCAGCTCCCAGATCTCATCTAGCTGCCTGGGGTTGAGAGGACAACTCAAAATATTTGTTTTCCAAGACACATTCTGTATTTTAATTTCCTCAATAAGGTAAACTCGTTCAACACATGCTTGGGGAGACATGAATCAGAAAGCGATTAACTACACAAAAGTGACATTTTCTATCCTAAAGATACTCACTGACATTTTACATGAACTCTTCACACAAGTTACGGTGCTTTTTTTATTTGATTAAGCAAAAGCAGGTGCTTGTTAGGAATTCAGTGGCCGTGGGAAACTTGACAACAGCCAAATGAACTCTGAGTCTCAGAAAACCTGACCGATACTCTGTAGTCAACAGCTACTGGTCTCTGTAGCTTTACAAACTACATTTAATATGCTACTCCTTTACCTCAGCTGCCACTCTGCTCTTTATCCATTTTCTCCTGACCCTTCCTAATATCCAGGAACAGTAGGAACACCTTTGTCTACAGGATGGCTCCACCCCTACCAGTTGTCCTTTTCCTTCCACAAGGTTTTTACTGTGCCTGATTTATGAAAATAAGGACAGATTTAGTCCATGTTCCCTCATACAGGAGTGACACCTTCCCTAAACTAGCAGAAGTTAATAACCAAGTGTCAAATTCTGTTTTGCTCTAACTCTAAATTAAGTCAATTCTTCCTCAGATATTCCCTCACTAAACCCAGCTAAACCCTAGATACTGAAGGCTCTCAGCAGAATAACACCACTTTACTGTGGCTGGCTTTCGAGTGTGGCTCACTTTTTCATCTCTAAATATTACATCACATTTATTTCCTTGCCAGCCTCTGGGACTCCTCAGCAGCTGAAGTTTCACGAGTGGTAGCAGCAATAGTTCAATTGGACAGCTTTTCAAAAATACTTTTGAAAATAAAAGCAAAGAAGTATCCCATATGAAAAAGTAGCTGCAATTGAAGGTATGCAGTGGGAAAATATACAAGAACTAGAGATGTTTGATTTCGGGTAATTGAATAGTCGTGTAACCGCATGAAATCTTAGTGGTTACATGACTATTCAATAGTCCCTGGGGGCAGGGGCAGCAGCCAGTATGCTCCCGACCCCACTCCCAGGGAGTCCCCTGCCACCCCACACTGCTGCCTCTGTATCGGAAGTAGCAGCGCGGAGTGGCAGGGGGAGCCGGTCCACGAAGGGAACCATTTAAAAACTAGTTCCCTACACAGACCGGCTGCCTGCTGCACCACGGACAGAGGCTGCTCTGTGGGATGCAGAGTAGCCTCTGTCCATGGGGAATTCGGACAGAGCTGCTTTGTGGCAGCCTTCTCCACCACCGCCCTTCCCCTTCCCCCACTGCTGCCTTGGCTTATCAGTTAATAGTATAGTTAACCTCACATTGACATCCCTAACAAGAACAGCATGAAATCTTGAAGGGCTTTTATTTTCCAATATATTTTTGTGCTGTTTTGTTTATACAACTTCATTTAACAGGGGATTTGTTGAAGTTTGTATTTTAAGTAGGGACTCCAGAAGTCTGGAAAATGATGTGATCTAGCAGACCTAGACGTCTGGGCTATGGCTTGAAGAGTCCACAGTTCTTATAATCCAAGCTCAGCTAGTGGCCTTGGCAAGCCACTAGATTTCTTCTGGCCACAAACTCACTATACTAGTGTGTAAGTTCTTAATGCAGAACTGAGTCACAGATAACCTAAAGAGGAGTGCACACATTGGGATGAATTCAGAACACGTACTCTTCTTAAGTCAACAGAGTTGCATCTTCTTACAGTCGGTCTAAATTTAACTTGAAGTCCAAATGAGTAATTTACAATTTGTGTTGAAGACTTTTCTAATACAGAGGTGGATGAATATCACCCATGAAGGAATTACCTTGTGGATATGTTCACTTTTAACTAAATGTTGTCTGCTCTTATTGATTTTGGCTTGTGAATGTCACTAGCCACAGTGAGAGCACGGCATCTGATACACAATCTCTTTGAATGTCAGCTGTCTGCTACCAAGCAAAGAACTTTTTTCCACTGAAAGTCTCTGATACTTGGAATCATGCCCCACATCCCTGTCCTCTGCCATTTCCAACTCACTTCTAGGAATCAATCATTCCTTCTTCCCACAAATCAACTCTTTTTGCTCTCTCTTTCCTGAACTGCTGTCCAATATCTGTTTTTTCTTATCTACTTTAAGCTGTGATCTCTTTGCAGCAGGGACCTTGTCTTCAGACCTTGTTTGAAAAGTGCTTTGTAAGTTGGCCACTTTTTACTAAAGAGCAGCATTTCATGCCACTTGTGTGCCATGATTTTTCAGAATAAGTTACAAATTGCTTGACATTCCCCCCATCATAATCTCCCACCCAAGGGAAACTCACCTTTGCTGAATCTGTGGCTCTATTTGGACAAGATTTACGACAGCCTCCAGCACTTTAGTCGCTGAACCTGGCAGCATCTCCAGTACTTTCTTGTCAATTGCCATTTTGTCCACAATGGTTTTAAAGTAGCGCAACGCACTTACAATCTCCTTTTCCTGCTCCTCAAGCCTACTTAAATTCTAAAGGAAAAAGATTGGGGGGCAGAAAGGAAGAGATTACAAAATGTCTTTTTTTTAAAGGAAGTTATTTTAATTCACCTGCTATACAGTGAAACCAACAATGATGTACCTTCTGCTTTAGAGACACACAAAGTCCTCTCCACAAACTTTCCCAAGTTTAATCCTTTTTCTCCTAGGAAAATAATCAGGATCTCATTTATTCATAGCAAAGATTTTTTTTTAAACAAAGCTCCTACCTTATTGATGAATTATCACCACACTGCTTTGGTGTCAGCAAAGATAAAGAGAGCCTGTACTTTCCAGGTGAGACATGCACATGTGCTAAGAGCAGATGGCAAGAACGGTTCAAGGAAGGATATGATAACAGATGGGATTTTCCCCATTGATTACAACTGTATTTGCTTTAATTAAGAAAGGGGATAGAAACATTGTGTGAGCTCTATTTTTAAATCATAAAACAAAAGTTATTTTCAAGTGACCAACGGTTTGGTAACAACTCTATTCTTTAAACCTTGCTGCTCTTTCCTTTTGTGGGATTTAATAATAGAAAAAAAGATGCAATGTAGCGACATCATAGAAATGAAACAGAACTGCAAACGTATTGCAGGTAAAATTGTCAAACCTAAGTGATTTAAGAGCCTAAGCTCCATTGGGTTTCATTGGAAATCAGAAGCCAGAATGATTTTGTTGCTTGTGAAAATGGGGCTTAGGTGCTTTTGAAAAATGTTACTTTGAGTCATTTTAGTGCAAATAGTTACATAATGAAAAAAGCGAGAGAATTAATCAATCAATCAAGCAAACCCCAATACAGATATGATCAAAACCAAGTTCCTATATTTTTCATTTCCATTATTGATATTTACAATAATAAATATGTGTCTAGCTCTAGCCCAAGTAATCCTACTAACTTCAATAGCACTACTCATGTGAGTAAGGGCTCAGGCCTTTCATTCATAAATAAAAAGTCCTATTCACTCAGCAATACTGCTGGACAGAAAGAAATTATTCATTTTCCCCTGGGGATGAACTGTCACACACAAATGTGAGATTTTGGCATCAGTGAACAAACTGGGAAGGAACGAAGGGATCAACTGAAAAAAACGCTTAGAGAATGCCTCCAACATCCTGGCATGTAGCTATTTGGAAAAGGAAATTCAGAAGTGGCATATGACAGTTTAATAGAGTTCTGGCAAAGGATATTTTTTAAAGTTTGCCAGAGCCTGCCTAAGGGTCTATCAATACTGGCAGGAAATTCCTGAGAGGGAAATCTAAATTAACACTGAACATTGCTAGTAAAGGAGCAGAGAGCTTAACAGAGTCAGGTTTCATCCATTATCCCTTCAGCTAATTCAGCTTCAAGAATTAATGACCTATGGGTATTGTGTCCTCCCCATATCTCTTCAGCTGTTAAACTGCAGCTTTCCTGAAAAACGGGGCCAGCGGACCAGACTTCTTCAGATGAGCTATTCATAAACAGCACTGGCTAGTAACATGAACTCAATCCCTTAACTTTATTTCAGCTGCTGTTCCAATTTACCTCATTAAGGCAGAAGGCAAGCTTAAATGTCAGTGTATATTATAGTATGAATGTTTGTAGCCAGGCAAATTCTAGCACAAACTTTTATTATTATAATACCTCTTATATAGCACTTTTAGGGTGTGTCTAAACTACACCCCTCTGCCGACAGAGGGATGTAGGTTAGGCACATCACTATTGCAAATAAAGCGGGGATTTAAATATCCTGCGCTTCGTTTGAATAGAAATGTCTGCCGCTTTTTGCCGACGTGGCACTTTGCCGGCAAAAAGTGGCAGTCTAGACAGGGATCGGTCGACAAGGAAAGCCTTTTCTGACCGATTCTGTAAACCTCGTTGCACAAGGCATAAGGGATCATACTGTCATAGTGGTTGGTATGCAGCAGGCTTGAACAAGAGAACAACTTCATGTGAAGAATATGAAGCCATATCTATCAACCTGACACTCAGAAGACTGAACAGTCCAGCACAAGCCCAAAACAAATGATGGAAACTCTGCCTCCCCTGGGGTTAATTATAAATCTAGAGACAAGGAATAATGGGCAATGATGTATAAAGAGAGAGCTGGTGGGATGAATATTGATTAATGCACCTAAAATGTCTAAATGCTGCAAGGCATTATGAGCTCTAGCTGAGGCTCATTGAACAAACATTCCTACAACTAAGATGGGTGAGTAGTGGTCCCTATCCAGATTGCTGCAGGGAACTTGAATGAGGCTCTTATTTCAAATTCCACTTGTGATGGACCCGCCCCAGGGGTGACCTTATACTGGCAGGAGAGCAGATCTACAACGGCCAGATTTACTAAAACAGCAGTTCCACTTGATCCAGCAATTTCCATTTGGGGCATTAAATTAGATGGATTTACTACTCAGCCAAACCAATACATCCCTCCACCCCCTCATTTGACTCACACATGCAGATATATCACTGCATGATTCTGGAAAGTTTCCCTTAAATAATCATTACAAATGCATTATGTATGAGATACAGCTGACCCAAAAAGGGTTAGGCACTCAGATACTTTGGTGATGAGTACAGTCTAAGAACCTATATAGAACTGAATAGGCCACAGTGACAGCATACAGTTCACTACATCTCTCTCGTCTTGCACTCTCTGGTCCAGAAACATCCGTCATCCGGAATGATTTTAGATGTCCACTTTTCATGGGTTTGGCAAGGTTTCCTGCAGTCCCATAAAGTTTGTTTACAGCCACCGGTCCTGCCTCTCAGTATTCTGTGCTGTTATTTAGCTCTAATTTACCCCAAATGTCCTCTAACAGCTCAGAAAGCAGCAGAAGTGCTGGTAATGCTGCTAGACTATATTGACCTCTTCTTGTATGCAAAATTCTCTCACAGAACTGGAAGGGACCTTGAAAGGTCATGGAGTCCAGTCCCCTGCCCTCACGGCAGGACCAAGTACCATCCCTAATAGATTTGTCCCAGATCCCTAAATGGCCCACTCAAGGATTGAACTCACACCCCTGGGTTTAAGCAGGCCAATGGTCAAACCACTGAGCTATCCCTCCCCTAAAAGTGCTGGACTAGAGAGGTTCAACCTGTATTAGAAAAAACAAGTAGCCCTGTGGCACCTTGGAGACTACCAAAAATATATAGAATCATGAGCATTCACGAGTAAAACCCACTTCATCAGATGAATTGGAGTGGAAATAACAGAAGAACCACCTGTCAGTTGTAGCACCCATGTTAATGAGGTGGGTTTTACCCATGAAAGCTCATGATTCTATATATTTTTTGTTAGTCTCTAAGGTGCCACAGGACTACTCATTTTTAAAGTTACAGACTAACATGGCTACCCCTCTGAGACTAGTTGACTATTAGATCTGGAATAAACCATCCTTTGAATACTTGGATAGGTTTTTGCTATGTTATTGAATTTACAGTTAATCTGTTGGTACTGTTGCGTCTATTTGAGCTAGATTATCTACTGTAAGTGTGTACAATGATATTTAGCCCCCAGATTTAAAGAGATAATAGTACAAGCATGGATATGAAACCGACTCAGTGGTTTGTCTTTTGATAGCATGTAGCTTAGGAAAATCTCTCGTCAGCTTCTCCTTATATTTCATCTAAACTCTGTAATAATGACCCAGTGGCACCCTTTCCTCCCCCCACAAAGCTAATCAGTTGGCTACCACCAAACTAATCAATTAGCTAGAGACCATAATTAAAATGGATTAGAACTAAACCAGAGATCAACATTTCACAAGTCACAAAGTTTACAGTTTAAATGCAGACCTATAATAGCCAATTTACCCAACATGAACAGCAACTGAGCTGTCTTTCCTACTGAGCAATGACTGCAAGCAAGATTTATTTTCCTCATAAATGCAATTTCCTGCACCTGGATTTGAAACAAATATTTTTACATCTTCAGCAGATTTCTGGTCAGTTGCGTTCTTTAAGCATTTTGAGGGAAATAATACAGAAGAAGAAACTTGCCTTTCATTCAAATGCAAATATATATATATTATCTATTTCCCAATTGGTCTAATCTCTTTGTGGTCAGATAGCAATTAAAAGGAAAGACTATGTCACTGTTTTACATGCATGTCAGTGAATCAATCAATACAAACAAAATAGCACACATTCTCCCAGTTCACAGCTCGTTGGGTTGTACATAGAACTAAAAAATGCTCTATACAATAACTCTGAAGTAGTGACTATGTATTAACTTTCCTTGAAATAAAACATAATCTCTAAGGAGGATTCCTAGACAATTTAAAAAAAATTGTGGAACAGACCATATTGTGTTATTAGTCATGTTCTGCTCCCTAATATCAAATTTACTTTCAGTACAACTTCTTCTGCTCAGTATTCTCACTTATCCCACTCCCCCCTGTCCTGCCCACCAATGAAAAGGCTCTGTTAAGGAAAAACAAAGATTTCTGGAAAATATTTTTGCCCATTTACAAAATGGTTAGTGCTATAACAGACACCAAAAGTAAAAAATTACATCATAGAATTTAATGTCAGAGCTCCATAATAAACCCCCATTTTGCCATGGCCATTACATTCATTCAAAGCGGAAACTTGGCAGATGGTTGCTTTTTTAAGACAACCTTTACTTGTTTGGATTCTTCTGTGCTGCTATCAATTTCTTTGGTATCTGTACAATTTGGGAACTGCATGAAAATGTGCACTTTCTGGGCTGCAGGGCATCAAGAAAGTAGTAATAAAATTTCATCTTAGCAAGGCAGCTCCTAAGGATGATCGTAAACCTGTTGCCCCCATCTCTCTCTAGTAATAGGTTGTATGTACCCTTTTCTCAACAAGAGGGCAGGTACAAGTCCATTCTTTTTGTGTGTCTCTCTGAGGAGGAGTGAGAACCCATGAAAACCCTCTTTATTTCACCTGTTTTACAATTCCTCCTCTCAGTGGAGGACATAACACTCTTAAACTAGAAACCCTCTCTCCTTAATAGTCTGTTGTGAATCCACAGCCGTTCTCAAACTGTGGGTCGAGACCCCAAAGCTGATTGCGACCCTGTTTGAATCAGATCACCAGCCACAGCTGATTTAAATTTGCTGGGGCCAAGGGATGAAGTTGAAGCCCAAGTCCCACCACCTGTAGCTAAAGCCAGATCCCGATGACTTTGGCTATGGGTGACAGGGCTCAGGTTATAGACTCCCTGCCCATGGCGGTGAAGCTGGGGCTTTGGTTCCTCCTCCCCAGCCTCGGAGCCATGCAGCAGTGTCCTCTCTAATTTTTCCCACCCCTGAGAAGAATGAATGTTATGTGCATCAATGTGGAGGTGATGTGCAACGTGGTGCTTGTAACATAATTCATGTGGTGGGAGTGGAATGGGGCCAAGGGGTTCTGAGTGTGGGAGGAGGCTCAGACCTGGGGCAGAGGGTTGGGGTGCAGGAGTGTGAGGGTTCCAACTGGAGGTGCAGGCTCTAGTGTAGGGCTGAAGTTGAAGAGCCTGGGGCTGGGACAGAGGGTTGAGGTTCAAGGGCTCTGGCTGGGAGTTCAGGCTCTGGGGTGGAGCTGCAGATGAAGGTTTTGGGATGCAAGAGGGAAACTCCAGGTTTGGGCGTTGGGGTCTGGAAGGGATACAAGTTCTGGACTGGGGTTGGGGAATCCAGGGTGAGGCTGGGGATGAGGGGTTTGTGGTGCAGGAGAGGGGTTTGGATAGGGAGGGAGGAGACTCAGCATGGGGCAAAGCATATGGGCACGGGCCTACCTGGACAGCAGCACTAAGGCAGGCTGGCAGGTGCCGGCCTGTCTTGGGGCTCCACACTGTGCCCCAGAAATAGCCAGCAGGTATCCTGTGAGGCTCTTGGTGCCACACACGCTGCTCTTGCTGGCAGGGCGGAGACAGCACACCGGCCCCACAGTCTCCCTGCCTGGAGCCAGACCTGCTGTGCTGGCCACTTCCCTGCTGGCCACATGACCTGGAGCAGCTCTACCATGGGGATGGTGAAGAGGTGTCCCTCTGACCTTTCTGTGGAAACTCAGTGCTGAGGCCGGCGGAGAGGGGTGCCCCCTACCTCCACAGGCTGCAGCAGCTCCAAGGCTTGGGGAGAGGCATCTCAGCCCTAAGACCATTACAGGGCTTAGTGTAAAAGATCCTATGGGTATTGTTGAGGGAAAAATCTTCTGGCACCTGGGCCTGTGGTGAGCATGCACACTTATGTTGAATGGACATGAGCAAGCACTCAACGAAGAAGCTGCACTTTAGTCATGCAGTAATTTTTATTGTCAGAAGTGGGTCGTGGTGCAATGAAGTTTGAGAACCCCTGAAAATGAGCCATTTCCGAATATGCAGACACCCACCCTCCACTGCAAAATCCAGCCCAGAAAATGAAAGCCCAAGTCTTCCCCATGATGATGTAGAGCACAAGGATACATTTACCTTATCTCATTTCTAGACACCACTCAACCCCATTGTGCAAATCCTACTATACCTTACTAGGAATAAACAACTCAAGTTTGTAGAGGTGGTAAGGTACAACTGGATTAGTCTCTCAACAGCAATTTATAAGGTTTGAAATACAAGTTTAGGTTTGAGGAATGGTGAGCTAAAAGTCAGCAGCTGTTTGCATATATCTGTTTGACATGCTCTGTTGAGGACACCAGAGATTGAGGACATCTTTGGACTGGCTTCAAGGATCTGCTTGCATTTTAATTGAACACACCCTGAAGTCAAGCAGTTATTTAGAAGTTATAAGTGCACTATAGGGCATGTGTGTCTGGGGAGGGAATGTCAGGCCATAAACTACATTCCATAATGAGTCATTTCAATGCTTATGGAAGGAACATCAAGATCTCAAAAGGAAAATTATGTATGTCAGCTGACCTTGTCTCTAGTCAAATACACTGTCTGCAAAGGACCATCTATAAGGTTCCTCTGGAAAGGAATTCTGAAGAGTACTTCAGGAAACTGCAAACTTTTTTTTGACAGAAACACAGCTCCATGAACTGAGAGCAACATTGCCAGAGCAGCAGATTTCAGTATAGTTACAGTACAGACTATTCAATAGGCAGGAAACTGGCAAGACTGCGTCAAATGAAGATAGTGCAATTCATATGCTTACTTTGTTCACTGGCTTCTCCAATGTTTTCACTGTCAGGTCGACCTGTTTCCCTTTCTTTGATGGTGTTCGCTTTATTTTTGGTGAATGAAACTTGTCCATCAACTTCATGGTGAAAGATGAGAGATGGGAGCGCTGAGAATCTGGAAAGAACCACAGATGCACTATTAAGCTAGAGTAGACTTCTTGGGGACAGGCAGGGTATGCCACAAAAATATCTAGAAAAGCAGACTGTGAAATACAAATCAGCGCTGATAAATATATATAGGATAGTGTGAACTATCACTATACTTCCAAGTATAGTAACTACCACCATTCTCGTTTCACCACAGACACAGCTAAGCTAAAAGGCAGAGGGGAAAATACAATGGAATGGCTTTTCCTTTACTATAAGAGGAACAGAAGAATAAGAATATCCTCTTTGAGGGGTGCTTTTTAATCAGTAGATCTCAAAGTGCTTTAGAAAGAATGGCAAAATCATTACCCCTATTTCACACAGGAAGTGACTTGCCCAAAGTCACTCAGCAAGCTCATGGCAATGCAGGGAATAGAACCAGAGTCTCTTGAATTCCAGGCCGTTTGTCTGTCCCCTAGGACACATGGCCTTTGAATGATTTTGTATGAATAGTTTTCCCAAAAACATGGATCTTGATATCTCCAAAGGGTTTCAGTTCAAACAGTGACCTGTATCTCAGGGAGGACCATTAAAACATAAGCAGTACACATTGCTTCCAGATAAGTACACCCTAAAGCATTTTAATTAGAGGACTAAGTAAAGTAGTTTCCTCATGGGAGGACACATTTTTCATTGTGGAAATCAACTTTTTTTTTTTTTTTTTTTTTTTTTTAAAGATTCGTGAGTGTCTGAAAAACAGAAGGCTCAAAAATCTATGATGCTTTTACACCGATTTTCTGCCAAGATATTTTTTAACTGTTTAACTCTGCTGATAAATAGAACAAAGTTTATAAACTGCCTTCCTGGCAGAAAGCAAACTGGATTGTATTTTGAGCAAATACCATTTTAATAGGCAAAAGTATGAACTGCTCTTTCAGTGAGCCAGATAGCTCTGACAGCAAACAGTGAACTTGCCTTCAAACACATTATCTCCAAAAGTAAATAGTTTTCCTTGAACCCTCTCTTGCCCCTTTGGCTTATCTGGGAATTGACTGCATTGGTTGTAATGAATAACAGTGACATTTCCCATGCATGTAGTGCTGTACCTTCTAGGCTGCTGAGTCAAATCTAGCACTCAGCAGCTAAATACCACATAGCTTTGAGTGCTACTGAGCTGCCTCCGCACACTGATCAGAAAACAATAACCACAAGGGGGGGGGGGGGGGGCAGGGACCTGGGCTTCCCGCCTCCATTTAAGTCATTACTAACTACTATCAGGAAGGCAGATTTAAATCTTTTCTGTTTCCCCCCCCCTTCAGTGGAGCAAAAATTTCAACTTAACTTAATGAGGTATTATGTCTCCATTTTACAGGCACTCTGTTAGCTGGTGCTCAGTGCTCACTGGTTACCATCTATTCAAGTAGAGTTACTAGCTCTCTAGTAGCTGCCTGCTGTCAGTACTTAAGTCCGAACACATGGTATTCCAGGACTATCAGGCCAAAAATGCACTCTATAGAAATAAGCTTTTTATAAAACCTGAGACCAAGAGAAAACTGCAGTAGAAATGGATCATCCTAATATACAGACTATCCTGTAGAGTGTGCAACCTAAACATTCTAGCAGGCTTGATATTGCAGGAGAACCTGAAAATGACTAGACAAAGTTTGGGAGAAAAGAAAGGATGCTCCTTGTCCAAGTTCATAAAGTTGAAAAAATAAAGCAGCATAGGTGGTGAAAATTAAATTTTAGCATCAGAACATTTCAGACATTTTTTAAAACTAAGGCACTTCCTATTTTTCAAACTTAATTTAGTACAGGCATTCAAATCCAGGCTGGGCAATTTAAATAAAAATGTACTAATTATCAAAGTTGCTGAGTGCACTCAGTTCCCATTAATTTCAGGGGGTGATCAGCACAGCTAACAATCAACTCACTTGTTTAGTTGCCTAATCTTAACCAATTTAATTTGAAAATTTGGGCCCAAGTTATTAGGATTTTAAAATGTTTAGTGTGCCTTTCAATGGTCCATAAAAAACGCCTTTCAACTTTCTAGCCTCATTTTCGTATACCAATTAATTCAATCAACAGTGGAAAGCCAGAAAGAAAGGTAAAAACTACTAGATACAGTGGTGTGAGCAAATAAATCCAATCAATTAGATTACAGTAAGTCACTCATAACTTCAAAAAACTAGGAAATCAGAGTTAAGATCTTTTAGAAACTATAAATAACTATATATTGCTCCCATAGGAGAGGGATGTTTAAACTAAAAGTAAATTTTTGAAAAGCTAATTTTGATAGGTCAAATTAAATCTCTTTCCCTTCTAGTAACACAAGTTGTTGGGGTTTTTTGTTTGTTTGTTTTTGAAGAGGGGAAGTAAGACCATCAAGCTAAAATAGATAGGTTTACAATATAGGCAGATTATTTAATTATTCATATTCATAACATAGGAGGTGCCGCCTATTATATTCCTTCATCCGTACCAATTAAGCAGAAAATAAAAAGGAAATCCCCGCTTACCCCAGCTCTCAACAAACAAGAGACACCATACGAGAACATAACCAAAATCTGGCTCAATACAATAGGCAAGTCTTCCCTCGGAGTAATACAAGTCAGAGATCAGCTTGTTAGAATTTAAACAAAGAATAACGTAACATAAAATTATGCCTTGTAAGGATTTTACAGAGGCCAGGAAAGTACATTTCTGGTCAGTACAAACGATTCATAACTCAGTCCAGTTATGTCAAGGCTAGATGTGGCTGGGCTCCAACCATGTCACTAATAGAAACGACTGGATGTTTTCTTGTTATATTTCCTAAGTTAAGGCTCATGGTATCTTAAAGACCCCTATAAACATTTATGTATGTAAGGGCTTGGTGCCTGTGGGAAAATATTATTAATATTGTTAGTTGCATAAAAGCTGCATGTTAATTTGCTTTTGCTGCAGTATTTTATGGCATAACAACTGGTTGCTCTGCAAACAATTAAGATGCTAATAGTAGGTCAGAACTTCAGGTGGGATGCTGGCATTGGAATGAGAGGAACTCCCTTTTTAAAACAAAGACACATGACAATTGAATGTGACCTATGTGGTAAAAGGGGAATAAACTTAAGAGAAGGAAAAATTTCTCTGTGTACGGCAGGTTGGCAGAGAACTGTTCCCCAATTAGGTGTTTTTCAAAGCGTGGTCCCCAGACTACCAGCTGTTGTTTAAATCCTGTTTTTTAAATCCACCAAGGAATATATTACGATCCCTGGATCTTGCAGACAAACCCAGACACACATCAATCGACCTGAAATATCACTCAGAGCAACTGGCATCCTGACTTAGCAGTAATTTACGTCATTGCTTTACATCCATTGGGGTCTCCGAACTCTTAAACACTTGCTGGCCCCACAGAGTGCTCAAGGTCACTGTGGGCAGCAATTCCCAGCAGCTTTAAGAATGCTTTTGTTCTTTATTTTTGCAAAGACACTAATGGTATCTAATTTGCACAGTTTGCCAGGATTTTACACACACATTCACATGTGGCAGGAGAAGGTACAGATCAAAGTCTTTTAAATATCCAGGCTAACACTGCAATTAGAATAATTAATCTAGAGGGTAAAGAATGGTAATGGCAATAGAATGAATCTTTGGCTCCTCCACCATTGAGTGGCAAGGATCTATTTAAATGAGCTAAACCAGCAGTTTTGTTAGTTGAAGTCAGATGATATTTAGTATCTACAGGCACTTCTAATGCCCTACTTTGACGATATTTCTTACCTTGTCTTTTTGTCTACAATGAGCATTTTTCCTAACTCACCTGGTCAGAAGATTTTGCTGGATTTAAATGTAAGCGAATAGCTAACACATCAACCCACAATACTTTCTTACATTTAACAACATTTTACTTGCCACTTACAATATCACCTTCTATGTTCAAAGCACTTTACTAACATATCTAATTTCAAATACCTTAAACTATTTAATACACAAGTATGAGAATTCTGGTGTCTCCTCTTTGAACTATTTGTTGAACTGCCACATAATTTGTTAGATGTTCATTCCATTTAAAATGACTTTAGGATATTACACTCACCCTTATTAAGCATCTGCAGGCAGCGCTTAATTAGAATACCAGCACTGTACTTATGAATATCTCTTCCCCTTTTGGTGCATAAGAGTTGGTATTCTGTACGTCTTAATAGGGCACATTCAAACAGCTTCAAAGTTAATAGGAAAAAGTCAGGGTAAGAAAGCTAAATGGAACTATTACAATGGGGGGAGGTGGGGGAAGGGGAGAATACAAACAAATCAAAGGGTTTCTGACCCAAAGAACTGCTGGATTTCCATCCTCTCACATTTCATCTGCCTGAATAGTTTGCTACTTGCTCAAGTCTTAAAGAAAAAAATAAACCGTCAAGATTATTTTGCTGTGGATTCATGTGTTTCAGCTTGTCATTGGCAGTTTTAAAATGCCAACCTTTTCATTGCTATTTCCATCCTCCTATTAAAGAGAAACCTTGCTCTGTTATGTTTGAACATGCTCCAGCTGTTGAGTCATGGCCTTGCGGCAACTTTAAAGCCAGTCTCCCCCATGTCGGCACGTGTCTAGGTTCTGACCACACACAGAATCTTAGAAAGCTCACAAGTTATAAATGTGGTCTAAATCTCCCTGGAACCAGGTGCGAATGGAACATCTCACAAATCCCTGTCCTTTAAATGTTCATCTACTGCCTTCACACAGGGTCTTTAGCTAGGAAGGCTGGTCTGTTTCATTTGATTGTGTGTCTGAGAAAGGTAGCATCATTAACTTGAACAAACTTGCGGTGCTCACCAGTCTACTGACAGAATGTTACGTCTGATGAGGAAAAAACGCTGATTTCAAACTACAGAGGATTAAGAGATACATCAGTCTATGAGCTGAATGTAGCTGTGACAAAACTAAACTCTGCTTAATACTAGCCAAAGCCCTAGTTTTCTAACATGACTAGAATGGAAAGATGATGACAATCCAGATGGGCTCAAATCAATGGCAGAAATAGAGCCAAACATTTCAGGTGCTGGTGAATTCCATCAACTTAAAACCTAGCTGCATGTGACTTAGCCTAAAGTCAAAATGAAAGGTCTACCACTTCACAGATCAGTCACTACAGACTTTCCAGCCTCCCCTCTATCCTTCACTCTCACACAGTATGAGTAAGGTGCTGTCAGGAGGTCTGATTATTGACAGCATTTCAGAGAACAGACTACAGATATTTCAAGAACAGGAGAGGAATTTTTTTTTTAAAAGACTCTGGTTACTGTGGCATAGATCAATCATCAAGACAACTAAGTTGGACTAGAAGGGACTTGCAATTAAAATGTTCAGCATATCTAGCATCTGAATCATATCATGCAAACAGATCGTATGGATGGTATTTAACAAAAAAACCCCTCAAAACCCCAAGTTTTAGAATAGACAAAGCCTTTTAAAAATGACAAAGGTTAGACTTCGATTTCAGATTCAAAGCAGTCCTTAAAACACAGAACTGATAAAGAATGAAGATGTCCCTGCAATTTTACTCCACTTAGGTCTTTTCTAGAAGGACATATTTAAAAGCCACCAGATAAAACCAGCCACCCATGTCATAATGAAGCTGTTGCACATATTCCTAATGGTTACTGCCAATGGTTACTGCTAACACACACTTCAAAATGCCTGTCCAGTTGGCACTGTAATGCATTGTCATGTGAGACACATTCGTGGTTGGGAGCAGTCTCCTAAAAGAGTCAGGCCATTTGACCTTCTCTAGATTCACCTCTGTTGTCACTATTACAAGAAATCAGCCATTTTAGGATGGCTAGACTCGGGAGCAGGTAAAGAAATGTGGGACTTAACCCATCTAAAATAAGGAAAAAATGCAAATTTATAGGTGTATCAACATTATCTATATTTGATTATCATTGCTCATAACCCTTAATGGATCACTTGCCCTTTTAGATTATAAACTCTTTGCAATAGGGTTGCCAGGTGTCCGGTATTGACCCGGACAGTCGGTATTTTAGCCTCCTGTCCGTTAAAAAAAATTCAGAAAATACCGGACACCTAAAATGTCTGGTATTTTCTGATTTCTTTTCCTGGCCAGGAGGCGAAAATACCGGACACCTGGCAACCCTACAACATAATCAGCAACTGGGCCCAGCCCCTGGCCTCCGACACCCTCAGCCCCCCTGCTTACCTGGTTCTGCAGGGAAGCTGCATTTTGGCTTGATCAATTAAACAAAATGGATGCTGGCAAAAAGCCTAAAGACCAAGGGGAAGCAATGCCTCCCCTGTTCCTATCCCTATTCTGACTCTGCAGGCACTCTGAAAGGGGACATGCTGTTTTAATATTTAATTTTTAATTTTTTTTGCTTAACTCTTGGAGTCCTTTTTTTTTTTGCGCTCAACAACTTTGGTCTCCCCCTCTTCCCCCGGCCCCCCCCCAACAGAATTTTTTCCCCAGTGGTTTTTTTGTGTGTGTGGGGGGGGTGTTCTGTATTTTTGATTAAACCATCTGGCAACCCTACTTTGCAAGGGGGTAATTGTGTCTATATATTTGTAAAGTACACAGTGTAATAGGATGGACTCTGAAACAAGGCATCTTGGAGCCCTGACCAGAAGACTACCTATTTTCACAGCCCTGATGGTAGAGAGGAAGAATTGAAGATCTGCAGGATTTGCAAGGAATATTTTAAAAAACTAAATAGCTAAAGATGATAAACATAAACATGGACCAGACTAACATCTGCTCTCCATTCTTTCAATAGTGCTGTTCATCACTTCATTCTGACATTGTGGGGTAGACTGTTTTTACAGTCTCAGAGGGGTAGCCGTATTAATCTGTAACTGTTTTTACAATTATGGTTCATATCCCCCATCCCTGTCAGACTCCCAGGGATGTTTAGGAATGTAATAATAATTATCACGTAATGCTTCCATGGTGCCTCCCATGTTCAAAGAGCATCAGATGGGGTGTCAATTGTTGTGGAAATGGCAAAGCAGGACTACAATGTACATTTTTAACCTGAGAACATTTCACCCCTCTCTCTCACTAGCAGCCTGGTCTCATAGCATTTATAAGCTGAGTACCTCCTTTCCCTGGTGTGTGCAGCTAGGCAGAGGGACTGAGGCAAAGAGTACCCTTTAATATATGAAAGGGGGATCCAGCAGGAGATTTGAAAAAAGCAGGGAGGGTCCTACATCAACCAGGAAATGTGCCCACCCTAACCTTTGTATCTTAGGTGGAGCTGTTTGTAAGCTGCCGTAAGTCTCTCTCCAGGGAACTTCTGTGTTAGGAAAGCTGCCAAGGTTCAGAGGAAAAGGTGGAGGAGGAGCGGCTTCAGAATTTAAACACCACTGCTCAAGTGTTAAAGGAATATCACACGTCACCTACTAAGCAGTCAGCATTTCCAAGCCAAAAGACCAATTGTCCTTTTTCTTTTTTGGCAATATTACAGTGAGTGGCCATAAACCAGTGATCATTAATGACTGCAGTGACAGCACACAAACTTCAATGGAAAAGGGAGGCTCAGTTCCTCCTCAGCTGGCCAGGCAATGTTTAGTGACTCATAGGTTTCATTATTTTTATGCCGCCCTCTAGGGCCTCCAGAGGAAGTGAAACATTTTTATTTGTCAGGGAACACATTCTGATTTTTTTTTTCTAAGCAACCATGAATGAGACATCTCCAGCTGCATGCATCTCTGGGGAAAGCTCAGAGGACATGTAAGGGAACTGGCAAGGCATACACAGCAATCCATCGGCTGAGCCACATCTCTCGACTGCAGTGAAAGAAACTGGATCAGTCAACAACATTAATTTTACAGCACAACCTTTCTTCCTTTCAGATTTCTATTTCCCTCACTCAGAAGCAACTCAGCAGGCTGGGAGGAACAGGAAAAAGAATCCAAACCAAGTAGCAGATTAGGAGTCTGACTATCTTTTATCCTGAAGGATCTCAAGAAACCATTTTACCCATCTCTGAAATGCAGACACATGAGGTGGAATGCAATTGCCTATAATACAGGAAATGAAGAGAGCTATATTCAGGTGAAAATTCAGAGGATTTCAGATAGGCAGAATATATCTACCTAGGTTTGAATTTAGCTAATACACCAGGGCTAATCCCTGACTTTTCTTTCAGAAAAGTTACATGGGCTTTTCATTGATAAGAAATGGTCAGGACATTAGCTTTGCACTTAATTGGAAAAAACAGCACCTCCAGCAGACAGGTTTGGTACTGACTCATATGGAAAAATGTCATCTATTCAATTTCTACAGTATCCGATCATTCTCTGTCCACTTCCCAGCCATTTACTGACTCTGCTGCACAAGCCTGTGAGTACAAATAGGGATCACAACATTGATAATGTGCATCATAACATCCCCTGTGCCAGTAACACTGGAATAAAACACAAAAAGGGGCCTCCATTGCCAGCACCAGTGCTGTTGTTCAAGCAATCCTTGGTCAATACATTGAAAACTTCTAGTGCAGCCTATGTACAAGGCACAACAACCAATTTTTAAAAATCTAACATTAAATTAATGCAGAGATAATGCCAAATCGTGTATTACTTATTAGGGATGTTAAATAGTGTTTAATTAGCTCATCAAGTAGTCAATGGAATTTCCATCAACAACACAATGAGTTAATGGGGAGGGGGGCTCACTACTCCTGCTGCGGCTCTGCAGTTTAAATGAAGTAGGAGCCAGGCATTGCAGGCAGCCTGGCTCCTACTACATTTAAACTGCAGAGTCGCAGTGGGGTTACGTCCCAGGGGCAGTGCAAGCTGGGACTGGGCAGTCTTGGCTTGTCCTAGCTCCAGGACCGCTACACCTCTGCCAGGTGGCTCTTACTACATTTAAAAAACAGAGGTTCAGTGATTGGGGATGCTGGGACTAACCCAGTCCCAGCTCATGCCGGGTCCCCCGCTGCAGCTCTGCCTTTTAAATGTAGTAAGAGCCAGGTGGTTCTTACCACATTTAAAAAGCAGAGGCGCATTGGTCCCCTACTGCGACTCTGCCTCCCGTCCCCCCCACGGAGATGGTGCTGGGGTGAACCAAAGCCGGCTCCCCACAGCACGAGCTCCTGCTCCCCACCTTGCTGCCTCTGATACAGAGGCAGCAAGGGGTGCAGGAAGCGAGTAGTTGAGTAATAACTCAACTAGTCTACTACTCGACTAGTCACTTACATCCCTATTACTTATTCAAACCTTACAATGGCTGAGCTGCACATCGCTCTACTGTGTGCAAACAGGTCTTAAACTAGGCCCACCAAAACAACCTCTTCAACTCCTGCAGCTTAAAGAGAATATTTTCAGAATGAAGACAATTCAAACATGTAAAAAAAAAAAAAAAGCAGGGCAGGCTCAGATCTGCATGTACACTATCAGAGTCACACCTATCCAAAAGAGGAAGGTTGTGAGCCACAGCTGACATCTCATTTGGATTAATGCTGGGACCAAAGAAAGGGCTACACCACAGAGCTCAAGTTAAAATTTCTCTTCCCCCTTCTTCTCATACATATTTGTAGCCTTTAAATCTGATAGATGTTGGTTTCAGTCGGGTGGCTATCTGGGTGGAAGCTCAGAGCTGAAAGATTATAACCTGATGTTGCTGCAACTGTTTATCTGTCTCCAAGGTTATGGGATGACGTCATTGGTGTTTCTCTAGACCAGCAAGCAAAGCTGCATTATTTCAGATGGTTTGGGAATAGCATAATTGCTAACAACCTGCCCAGAGGTTCAGCAGCTCAGCTGCAAGATAGCAAAGGTGAATCCTTCAGCTAAAAGATGCCCTGAAGCATCAAATTTATACAACTCAACTCAGCTGGTGTGTAACCTCAAATCTCATCCACTAGGACATGGAAATGTGGAGAATCAGATCATATTTTTCAGACGTACTTACCAGTTGCTTTGGAAAAGGCTGTAGAGAAATAGATGACTTGAATTACTAACTGCACCATCTTTATATGTTTAGTTTGAAGAGCAAAATCAAAACTCAGTTCTCTCCTGGGTCTGGAAGTATTTTTGATAAAACTACACTTGCTTCCCCACAAATAAACTGAAAACTTGGAAAACATTCTCCAACATTTGGCATTCCATTCCCCACTCCATCTCCTGCATTAGAGTCTCACAATGAGTGGTTGCAGAATAAGGGATAAAGTCCAGAGAAGAGTCTGGCTAACTTAAGCAGAAGAATCAATAGGCAGACTGCAGGCCAAATCTGGACTGCCAGAGGCTTTTGAAAGTACAGATGTTACATTTCGATTAATCAGTGAATCGAGTAGTCGATGGAATTTCTATCCACTACTCAATTAGTTGATAATGGGGGGGGGGGGGGGGAGGGTACGCTCGCTATCCACACTGCACCTCTGCCTTTTAAATGTAGTAAGAGCTGCAGGCGGCTGTTACTACTTTTAGAAGGCAGAGAAGATGCAGCAGAGAACCCGGGGCAAGCAGGGACTCCAGCAGCTCCCACTCGCGCCAGGTCCTGACTGTGGCACCTCTGCCTTTTAAATGTAGTAAGAGCCCCGCAGGGCTCTGTCATGAGTGGGAGCTGCAAAGGAGAGCCTAAACTTACCTGGAGAGCAAGGAAAGGGTTAAGCTAACCATAAAAAGGGAAATAAGAACAACCCAGGAAACTACAGACCAGTTAGTTTAACTTCTGTGCCAGGGAAGATAATGGAGCAAGTAATTAAGGAAATCATCTGTAAATGCTTGGAAGGTGGCAAGGTGATAGGGAACAGCCAGCATGGATTTGTAAAGAACAAATCATGTCAAACCAATCTGATAGCTTTCTTTGATAGGGTAACGAGTCTTGTGGATAAGGAGAAGCGGTGGATGTGGTATAACTAGACTTTAGTAAGGCATTTGATATGGTCTCATATGATATTCTTATCAATAAACTAGGCAAATACAACTTAGATGGGGCTACTATAAGGTGGGTGCATAACTGGCTGGATAACCGTACTCAGAAAGTAGTTATTAATGGTTCACAATCCTTCTGGAAAGGCATATCAAGTGGACTTACGCAGGGGTCTGTTTTGGGACTGGCTCTGTTCAATATCTTCATCAATGATTTAGATATTGGCATAGAAAGTACGCTTATTAAGTTTGCAGATACCACCAAGCTGGGAGGGGTTACGACTAATCTGGAGGATAGGGTCATAATTCAAAATGATCTGGACAAATTGGAGAAATGGTCTGAGGTAAACAGGATGAAGTTTAATAAAGACAAATGCAAAGTGCTCCACTTAGGAAGGAACAATCAGTTTCACACATACAGAATGGGAAGCGACTGTTTAGGAAGGAGTACTGCAGAAAGGGATCTAGGGGTTATAGTGGACCACAAGCTGAATATGAGTCAGCAGTGTGATGCTGTTGCAAAGAAAGCAAACATGATTCTGGGATGCATTAACAGGTGTGCTGTGAGCAGGACACGAGAAGTCATTCTTCCGCTCTACTCTGCGCTAGTTAGGCCTCAGTCAGAGTATTGTGTCTAGTTCTGGGCACCGCATTTCAAGAAGGATGTGGAGAAATTGGAGAGGTTCCAGAGAAGAGCAACAAGAATGATTAAAGGTCTAGAGAACATGACCTATGAAGGAAGGCTGAAAGAACTGGGTTTGTTTAGTTTAGAAAAGAGAAGATTGAGGGGGGACATGATAGCAGTTTTCAGGTATCTAAAAGGGTGTCATAAGGAGGGAGAAAACTTGTTCATCTTGGCCTCTGAGGATAGAACAAGAAGCAATGGGCTTAAACTGCAGCAAGGGAAGTTTAGGTTGGACATTAGGAAAGTTCCTAACTGTCAGGGTAGTCAAACACTGGAATAAATTGCCCAGGGGAGGTTGTGGAATCTCCATCTCTGGAGATATTTAAGAGTAGGTTAGATAAATGTCTATCGGGGATGGTCTAGACAGTATTTGGTCCTGCCATGAGGGCAGGGGACTGGACTCGATGACCTCTCGAGGTCCCTTCCAGTCCCAGTATTCTATGATAAGCTATTCTGCATCTGAGGGAGGGGGCTTTGGGCACTGAGCCAATGAAATGAAGCTAAAGAATTTCAAACTGAGAAGCAGCAGTCTCCTTTGTGTGAGAGAGACGGGGGATCTTCTCCAGGTAGGGAGGGAAGAAATGAGTTCTCCGAAAACAGAATCCCTGGGTTCGTCGGAATGCGAGTAGGAAAAAGCTGAGGTAGTCCGTAAGGTTTATTGTTTTCATTGTTTGGGGTTTGGAACTTATGTCTGTGCTGGTTAATTGTTTTTTTTTTTTCTCTCCTGTAACTAAGAAATAATCCAAGGAGAATCCCTGAGCTTTGTTTCAATTCATGACTTTTTAACACTAAGCCATTTACTATGCTTGCAACAACAATCTTGTTTTAGTAATAAAAAGTGGGGTTTTTTGTAAGTACTGGTTGATCTTTTGTGTCCTTAAACTTACGTGCCTAGCTGCAGACACATTACCAGAGGGAGCACAGGTTCATTGTTTTCTTTAAGGTTCCCCCCAAAATCCTTGGGGAAAGGAAATTGGGGGTTTTGCTCTCAAGGAAGAGATTCCAAGTGATTTCTTCCCTGGAAAAGGGGATTTGTACACTTGGTGGTGACAGTGCCAACGGATTTCAGGGGAAACTGAAATCAGGAAAACTTTTTGTCTCTGGGAACTGCAGAGACAGGATTTGACAGTATTTTTATTTTGCTAGCCGGGCCCCATTACCTACACTCAAAGTGCCAGGTTGGGGAATTCAGCCGTGACAGGCTCTTACTACATTTAAAAGTCAGAGGTGCAGCAGCTGGGACCTGGCGCCCGCTGGTTTCCCCTGCCCCCCTGGAATTGGTGCTGAGGTGAACCGGCTTTTAAGCCAGCTCCTCCCCAGCACCGGTTCCTGCTCACCCTCCCAGAGGCAGCAGGGGGGGAGCGGGGAATAGTCGAGTAGTGACTTGACTGCCCGATAAGCCTAGGCTTTTCAAGTAGTTGACTAGTTGCTTCCATCCCTATTTGAAAGGACCCCAAAATCTTTTAAATTTACTTATCATTTTCAGGGCTCGCCAAGCGCAGCGTAGCTCCTGAGCGACAGCCGTTACCAGCATCACTGGTTCAAAGCACCGCTGCGCATGACCAAGAGACTGCTAAGACCGCGCATAATAAGCTTAACGCTGCGCGGTTGAGTGGCTTTGTAATCTTAACGCCACGTACGTAGTAGATTATACTAACTGTTGAGCCTTGATCATTTTTATATTACTGTCTCTGGAGTCTATGGATGTAAAATTCCATTTAAAATGTTAACCAGTTAAACTACATGTTTAAATGGTGAACAGGCCCAGGCTAGAGGGCCCTCTGTCAGCAACGAGGCAGACAGCATTCCCTCTAAGATTTTCCATCCATGAACGGAGTGAGTTTTGTCTTGTCCACCAATATTGAAATCGTGTGCACTTTTTCTGCTGTGCGTCACTGTGGAACTCAAGTTATTAACGAATATATATATATATATATATTTTTAAATGTTAGGAAAGAAAGAATACTAAAATAAGAGATAATTAACAAGGTGCATGACTTTAATGCTTATTTAAAATGAAATCAAATAAAAAGAAAATTAATACTTCAGCTGTCATAGCTGGGAGAGTTGCACACCTGCCACAGAGTAGCATATTTGACTAATAAAACCTTTATTAGTGATTAAACACGAGATGGAGAGGATCCTGTTTGTCTCTGAACCCTGATGTATCAGTAAGGATGCACATTAAAAGATGTTTCTCTAAAGGCCCAGATCCAGCAAAGCGATTGAGTGCATGCTTACTTTTAAACATGTAAGAAACCCCAGTAACTGCAAGCTGGGCTCCAACAATGTGGAGTTGATATAAAAATCATCAAGAAAAAATAATGGAGCCCCCCCAGAGCCCAAATATATCCACAACTCCATTTTTTCAAAATAGGGTAAGAGTATTTTAAATAAATTAGCCAACTGATGTGTTATGTTGCCTCTTTTTTTAAGATCATCTAACTGCATACATTTAATGGCAACACAAACAAAAACCAAATAGAACGGGGAGGAGTCCCACTCTGGTTGGAAGTGCATGTTTGTGGGGAGTGCAGCTTTTTACTGGCATGCTCTGTATGCACAACCTGCTGGGAAACGTAGTCCAAACTACAGCTGCCCATGAACAAAAGAAAACAGCAGTTGCTCTTATCAAAGCATCTTACCTAAAACGCTTTCCAGATCACGGAGGTTTACACCACCTGCATCACAGGTAAAACTTGCAAGACACACACACGCAAAAAGGAAATAAAAGTGCCTTTTCACAAAACATTCTGGTGTTTAATTGGGTTTTTTTCTGAGCCAACATTTATTGGAAAAATCCATCTACATGTACTAATTACACTGGAGCTATAAATGTAAAGCAGCAGATAAAACATTGCACTGACTCAATATTTTAGAGCTTATACAATGTGAATTCCTGTTCCTATGCCTTTGCTTTTTTGTTTTACACAAAAGACTGATCAAATAGGAGTTTTTCCCTACTTTGCATAAGATGCGTGGCAGGCGGCTGCCAGAACTGGAGCTAGAGCCGGAGCTGTGGGGCACAGCAGCCTGGCTCCAGCCCCAGCAGTCACCGTGCGGCCCTGGCCCCAGCTCCAGCTTTGGGCTGTGATGGGGCCACTGCTACATGTGCAAGGGCCGGAACCAGGGCCACAGTGCAGCTGCTCCTGGAGCCTTGGCCACAGTGTTATTTTTAGTACCACATCCCTGGCCCCCAGAGCAGCCACACAGTGGCTCTGGCTTCAGCTCCAGCTCCAGCAGCTGCCACGCAGCTCCCGGCTCCAAATGCTCCTGGGGCGGGGCTGTGTGGTGGCAGGCTGCCCCATGTACTGGGGCTGGAGCCGGGGCTGCAATGCTATTTTTAGTACTGAATCCCTGGCTCCAGCAAAGCCACACCATGGCCCCAGCTCCAGCTCTGATAGCTGCCATTGGGCCCGCCCTGGCCACAACTTTAGCCCTGGGGAAAGGCTGAAGCTGGGGCCAGGGCTGCATGATGACTGCCCAGTTGCTTTTGGGGTGGGGCCGCATAGCAGACGTCTGCCCCAGATGCCGGCTCCAGCCCTGACACACAAGGCAGCCGCCCGCCACCTGGTCCCACCCCAGAACAGCTGGGCAGCCACCATATAGCCCTGGCCCCCTATCTCCCACCAAGCTCACCACTGGCAGCTTAACTTCCATGTTTAAGAAAGGCGAGTGCTGCTGCATGGCTCTGCTGAGGAAGTGGGTGGGATTCAAATTCTTGGCACATGTGTGCACAGGCGTGCACCCTAGAGGGAACTTAGGCAGTGGGCCCAGAGTGTCATGAGTGGAGGGCTGTTCTGGCCAGGAGGAGGTTAACTGGCTACTTGTAAACATCACCCAATAAGGGATGATGCTTGCCAGGTAACCGGTTAACATGTTACATCCCTACTGGAGTCTGGTCCTTGATTATACCTCGACAAAAAGTAACTGACTACACCATTTTGGGGGCTGCTGCATTAAAAGGTAAAAATTTTTCCAATAATTTGTTAAAAGATAAGTAGTCTGTTCTGAAAAGGAGCCACATTATTTTGACTAGTAGTGTATTCTCTGGGCTAAGATGCTGAACAACTTGATATGCTGTTTACATTTGTCTGTGCAACTCTGATGCCTCAAGCTGCAGGCTCACATTTTAGCAAAGGAAAAGAAAAATAAAAGAGTCAGTAACCATACCTGCATCATCCTTGCAAGAGACAATACAATCTGAGTACCAGCTTCCTTAATGCCATTCACTAAAGCAAAGTGTTGTGGGAGGACTCTTCAAACCACTCTGAAAGCCGGCTTTAAGTACTGCTAAACCGTTGGCTCACTGGACCAGCCAGACATCTCCGTGGACACAGACACAAGTGCAAAACAATATTTTAGTAGAACAGGTTTGATATTTCTGAGATAATTGGTCTAGGAACTGTCTTTAACACCATTATTAACCTTCGCCTAAGAAAGAAGCTGCAGGCACTGTTCACAGTTCTATGCCCTTCAACATTTGATGGTATCTGCAGCCAACTCCACAGTTTTATTGCCTACCTATGAGCACTAAGAAATCCTAGTCTTGTATCAGCACAATTTGAAGCATCAATGCCTCTAGCAACGGGAAGCAAAGATGTTAATAGAACAGCACAGACTAGAGTGGAGAGGAAATACTAGCCTGCATCATTGTTAACTATAGGACCGGTATGTGACTAGCCCATCATAGCAGGAACCATATATCAGGCTTGCTTTAGAAACAGTATTATCTTTGTGACTATGTCAGTGCATGTCATGTTATATACCTTCATGCCACTATTTAGAGAATTAAGGGTTGAGATTTAACTAGCAGCAGTAAACCACTATTTATGACAAGCTTCTGGTTTATATCTCCTCACCACTGAACTGGAATTGCCATGGGTATCTCTGGCTATGGTTGAGTTACAAGTACTTGAGTAAATGAAAGAAGCCCCCAGACAATCACATGCAATTTTCCCATTTGCTGCCCAAACCAAACGTTTTCTCAGAAAGATCTCTAAGAATATGATATAGAATTACATATCCTGGAGCTTTGCAGAAACAAAGGGACACAGCCTTATGGAGCCAGAGTGATCTGCGCAGAAACATATGGAAAATCTGGATACATAAATGTTGCTCACCCAGAATAGTCAAGAGCTGAACCTAAGACGACTTCAGGGTAGCTACTAGAAAAGCAGCCACTAGAATTTCAGTTAAAGATTTAATAAACGATTATGAGAAGCAGCACCTTGCCACCTTTAAAAAATAAGTATTCTTGCTATCAGACCTTGAGTCTTACTCTACGAGCCAGGTTTGGCAGTTTTCAGAGCATGATAGCAGGTGTATTTATTTAGTCAGGCATTGCCTGAATCACTGCTGACGCCTGGATTGTCCTTTTAGTAGTGAAGGTGACTGCAGAGTATGCCACCTGCCCACTGAAAAAGTGTGTTAAAACCCAGGCCCTATGGCAAAGGGCCCTTAACAGAGCTATAAATAAATTATTAAGAAATCTTTCCTTGCTCTACTTTTCTTTAAACTTGAATTACCAAAGCAGCAAGAAATACAGTAACTGTCACTGCATTGTCTATGCTATTTATGCCTACAAAATACAACACAACTGTGTTGCAATTCTGCAGTCCAGACCTTGAAGGGTGGATCAATACTAATTTTAGCTACTGGTGCAAGGGGTAGTACTTTCTTTTGGAGTAAAGGAGTTCCATTTCTAAAACAATAAATAGAATTTAATAGGAGACCAAAGAGATAAGGTTTTTTGCATGTGACTATGAGGACACCACAGCATTGGAAGGTTAAAGGTCAGGGGAGATCATGTTCCCCCTCCATCACATCCCAAGAGCAATTCCATTTATGTCAGATTAAAACCGGTGATTGTTCAAAGCTTAATGTAATTAACTTTTTGCTCTTTCAGCATACAAATGCTCAGTGTGCTGTTTATTTCTATCATAGGTTTAACTTTACAGGGTTCAAAAACCCATGAGTATATTTATTTAGAAATATACACTCAATTCGTCTCTGACAATGGTAAATTCCTACAGTTTAAACAGAGAGGGTTTTTAATAGTTGCTACATTTAATAACCCAGGTTAACCTCTCACAAGTTGCCATCTCATATTGGTGAATGGTAAATTTCATCCTTGCTTGTGTTTAAGGGGGCAATCTTCATCACGACTCTAGTCAATCAGTCGTAATTTTTACATTTCCATATTGTAACAAAAATTATGTGTTTAGTGCATAGTTGAAAGTAATGGACAACTATAACTTTACTACTGGGCATCCCCGCTATAAGTTGCCCTGGTGTACGTCTGTTCCGCACTAAAGTTGTTGATGCTGAACTGATGCGTTACAAGTCCTCCCATTCCCCACTCTTAAGTCCGCACAACCCCCCCCTCCCCAATTTGCACAAATGAAAAACCCTGGTTTAAGTTGTTTCACTATAAGTCCAAGTTTTTTGGAATGTATCTTGGACTTATAGCAAGGAGGGCCTGTACATTATCGTCAGCAAGGGGCAGAAGTGATTTTTGGAGTATCATGCATGTGGCATAAGTCACGGAGGTCCTGAAATAAATTTTGTTAGAAGTACATGGTAGCCCAGTGAAGTTTAAAAGACACTGCTTTAGGCTAACTATCTAATCACATATCAGCTGAAAAATACCCTGCATCCAAGACGTTAGCCTTGGCCGAATCTCTGCAAGATATGAGAGGTCAGAATCAGTAGTTCTCAGACCTTCACCTCCGCCAAGTTCCTATGTAAAGATTCATTCACTATGGCAAAAAATGTAGTTTTGGCAGAAACACCAATCTGGTAAAAAGAGGGTTTGACTGGAACTGAACACTTCAGCCATTGATGGTGAAGTCTCAGCAAATCAACTACCCACCACAGGAGAACATTTCCACTATGCCATACTCAACATCACAAGGAGATTTCAGATCAGAGCTCAGATGGCATTTAAAACATTTATTTATTTTAGGAGAACTCCCCTTCCTTTCTGCCCTCTCCACAGATTTATTAAATTCATTTATTTAATTTCACACTTTTTAACAAAGGGGACATGTGTTTTCCCCTCGTGTTCCACATACAGGCTGACTCCAGTTTAAAGCGCAGCAGACACTTTCAGGATATGGTCTCAAACCATTGCCTAAATTTCAGTCTTACTGTTGATTTCTGAGGGGAGGAAAGGTGCTGCAGCCAGTTTCATTCTTTTCAACTCCATTATTGGGTACTCAATGGTCAGGAAGACCTCATTCACATTTAATACACATTCACCTCTCAAAAGCTGGACAATTAACCACATGGCTGTTGCAGAGTCTGTATCTACCCCAAAAAGGCACAGGATAACATCCAGGAGCATGAACCACCTGTTGTGAGAAAACTTAAGAACAACAATAGGGACCTAGAACCTTGCAGGAGCTGGAGAGAGAAAAGGCTCCCACAGAGTAGGTAGGTGACTTTTCAAATAAAAGAGAACATTTCCTTAATCTCACAGCAACCTCACTGGTGAGGCTTCCTTGAAGCACCAAATGATGGTTCATCAGAAAAGATTTTGGCTTATGCACTGTTAATGATCAAACTGAGCTCACTCAAGTGTGGAGACTTTGGAGGAGCTCCTAATGGGAGGCATTTTCATCAAGAATCTAATTACCCATGAAAGGCCATAAAAAAAAAAAAAAAAACCCTTCCCTAATCTCATGCCTCTTTGGAAGTATCCTTAGGATCATTTGCCTCCAGTAGAAGGGGCAGGAGAAAGTGAGGAGTTGATCTGACTTTATTTATAGGCATCTATCTATCTACCTTCCAGATATTTATAATTTTCCTGATATATACTTTTGGTGACTTGTATGTATCAAGTGACAAGATAATATCAACTGGAGATTTAGCAGAAGAGCAATGGTCTCACTTTTAAATGCTGGTCTAGACAAGACCCAAACCACCACCATTGTGTCTTGAAAATAGATATTCAGTCTGCATTTGGGCATTATTAAAAGGACTTTTCTTGTGTACCTTTAAAGTTAAAAGCATCATTCTGGTGCAATATATATAACCAGGGCTCGACAAATTATGGAAAACCCTACTCGCCAGACAAAAAAGGGACTCGCCACCCTCCCCCCCCCCACACAAAAAGTGCTTTTTTAATTGCATAAATTCCTAATAAGAATAAGAACAGTAATTACTAATACGTTCTGAATAAATATCACCCAAGTTTATTAATAAATATCTTATAAACTTCTACTTTTTCCCTCTGCTGCCATGTCTCCTCCCCTTGCTCCATCAGCTCCCCTGGTGCCTGCTGCCCCCCAACCCCTCACCCTCCTCTGCTGTCCTGACTCCTGCCCTTCTCGCTGCCCTCAGCCTTCCTGAGACCTGCCCCCCTCCACCAGCCCTTCTCTCCCCACTGTGCCCACTCCTCCAGTAGCCCCACTCTGATCAAGTGAGCTACCCCTCCTCATCCCCTCTCCTAACACCTCTCTCTACATACCTGCCCTGCCTCTCTCCTCTGAGGCTGGTCCCTCCCCTGCAGGTGTCTGCCCTTCTGCTTCACCCCCAGAATCTCCTGGCACCTGCACCCTCCTGGTTCCTCCCCTTCACTGCCCTGCCCCGCCCCTTTGCCCTCTTTTTCCCTGATACCCACCCCTCAGCACCCTCTGCCCCCATTCCCCTCATGCCCCTGTGCCCTCACACATGCCTTGCTCCATCTCCACCTTCCTCATGCCCACCCCTTCTTTCAAGCCTTCTCCCAGCACCTCCCCTCCTCCCTCTAGCCCCAGTGCCCTTACCCTCTCCTCTCCCAGCATCACCCTGTTCCCCTCCCACTGACACCTCCCCTCCTGCCCTTTTCATTGTCTGCACTTGGCCCCTGGGATTTGTGTCTCCTGCACCCCTGTCCCTTGGTGCCTTCCCCTTCTTCTTCTTCTTCTTCTCCTGACCTCCTCCCCTCTCTCCTCCTCAGCACAAGCCCCTTCCCCATATTTTTCCCCTCCTCTCCCCACAGCCCAGCCCAGCCACTTCCCCTCCCCCAGGGCCAAGCAAAACATCCCCCCCCCTTTTTTTGTTGTCTTTTACATGTTTGCATTTTGCAATGGGGTTTTTTTGTTTGTTTTCATTTTTGTCCCAGCATTTTAGCCCTATAAATAGCAAATAGCATTTTCATTCATTTTTTTTCCTTAAAGGCAAAGGCGCTTCAAGTGAACTCCCCCTTTCACTGCTGCTGGGTTACAGCAGCCTTTTCCCTGCCCTGTCCAGCCCCTCCCTATGGACAAGTACCCCTCACTCCCGACCCACGGGGGAGCAAGGTGCAGGGACAGCACAGAGCCAGAGGAGTGCAGGGAACAGTGTGGGGGGGCGGGGGAAGGGGAGGAAAGGGGTGGCGCGGGGAACAGGAGGCACAGAGGCAGAGGGACGCAGGGATGGGGAGCAGTGCGGGGGAGGCACGGGAATGGGACACGGGAACGGGAGGGTAGAGGGATCAGGGTCTAGGGGCAGTGCAGGGAACGGGCAGCACAGAGCTGGGAGCAGGGATTGGGGGCAGCAGGGTGCGGGGTGCAAGGGCGGCGCAGAGCCAGAGGGAGAGCAGGGGATCCGGGGTGCAGGGGCGGCGTGGGGAATGGGCGGCGGGAGCCAGATGGGGCACGGGAAGGGCGCAGGGAGCCGGGCGGTCTACAGGGATGGTCTCTCGCCGGCGAGGGGCTGGAGCCATAAGAACATAAGAACGGCCGTACTGGGTCAGACCAAAGGTCCATCTAGCCCAGTAGCCTGTCTGCCGACAGTGGCCAGCACCAGGTGCCCCAGAGAGGGTGGACCGAAGACAATGATCAAGTGATTTGTCTCCTGCCATCCCTCTCCAGCCTCTGACAAACAGAGGCCAAGGACACCATTTTATCCCCTGGCTAATAGCCTTTTATGGACCTAACCTCCATGAAATTATCTAGCTTCTCTTTAAACTCTGCTATAGTCCTAGCCTTCACAGCCTCCTCTGGCAAGGAGTTCCACAGGCTGACTACGCTGTGTGAAAAGAACTTTCTTTTATTAGTTTTAAACCTGCTACCCATTAATTTCATTTGGTGTCCTCTAGTTCTTCTATTATGGGAACTAATAAATAACTTTTCTTTATCGGCCCTCTCCACACCACTCATGATTTTATACACCTCTATCATATCCCCCTCAGTCTCCTCTTTTCTAAACTGAAAAGTCCCAGTCGCTTTAACCTCTCCTCATATGGGACCGTTCCAAACCCCTAATCAGTTTAGTTGCCCTTTTCTGAACCCTTTCCAAGGCCAAAATATCTTTTTTGAGGTGAGGAGACCACATCTGTACACAATATTCAAGATGTGGGCGTACCATAGTTTTATACAGGGGCAGTAAGATATTCTGTGTCTTATTTTCTATCCCTTTCTTAATAATTCCTAGCATCCTATTTGCCTTTTTGACCGCCGCTGCACACTGTGTGGAAGTTTTCAGAAAGTTTCCAGGCCGTGGCAGGACTGGAGCCGGTGGGCCGGGGCCTGGCTCCGCCGCGCGCCGCAGCCAGGGACACGCGGCCAGAGCCGAGCTGCCACGGCCCTTTACAATCGGCGGGGCCACATCCCACCAGCGTCCTGGTGTCTGCCGGCACCCCGCCTCCTCGCGCCGCAGCTGCACGCGGGCAGCCCGGCGCTGAGAATCGCCGCAGTTCCCCCTCCCCGGCAGCGCTCTGCTCCTCCGCCAGCTGGCGGATTGGCTGGGGCCGCGCCGCCCGTAGTGCGGGCTTCGGCCAACCCGTTACAACGGCCCACCGGGCCAGTCCGCCCCTGCACTCGCCAGCTGGCAAAATCTACTCGCCACGGGCGAGCGCATTTGTCGAGCCCTGTATATAACTATGGTTGCATTGCCACTTTACACACACGCAGCTTTTGGACGTGAACAGATGAGAAGTACATACTCAAAGCAACTGACTTACGGTGAACCAGATGATGGAAAATAGATAAAAATGGGTTTGGAAACATTTCAGAGTTGAAGATCATTCATAGATAGGCCCGTCGCAATTTGTACCACATACACTCCATGGGAACTGAAATATTCAAGACATACAGATTGATCACAAGATCTTAAAACCTTGTAGCATTGTTACAGAATGTTGGACACATACAACTGCCAATCAAACTTGTAGCAATCATATAGTAAATTATTTTAATGAAACAGTCAGAAAATAATAATCATGTTTATAAGCTGCAAACAAACCAGCCAATACGGCTCACAAACTGTAGCATACTGCTTAAGTAGCAGTTTGGATGATGTCGTGTGACGGGGAAGCGGGACCTGAAGGAAAGAGTCCCACTCCCCGCACTAAAGGCAGACTGAGCCCCTGCGCGGCGGGGGATAAGCGGCTATGCCGGGCTTTCTCGGCAGCTGCTGGAGGCGCATGCGCAGTGCGTCCCAGCCCGTTCGCTCCGGGCAGGGGTGGAGAGTGCATGCGCTGGCGTCCGGAAGACCGGGCGCCAGCCTTAAAAGGAGAAGAAACCCCAGCGAGGGGGAGAGGAGGACAGATGGAGCCAAAGCTGGAGCCAAAGCCGGAACCAGAGTGAGGGACGCTGGAGGAAGCTAGGAGGTCGCGGAGAGGGAAGGAAACAGCCCAGGACAGGGCAAGATAGTGCCCGCGGACTGGTGAGTTCCAGGACGAACCCCCACCCCCCCCAACAGTCAAACAGGTATTGGTTGAACCTGTTCTTAGGGGTCCTGGGCTGAGACCTGGAGTGAGGGCGGGCCCAGGTCTCCCTTCCCCCTCAGCAACTCAGTCTTTTTGGGGAACTGATAACCAGAACACAAACTCTTGCCGGAACCCGAACTATAAAGACAACCGCAAACTACGACAGACAGTAATGCACGCTAACACGTCGGCATCTCAGGTCATAAAGCCACACCTTGAGATTATAAAGTAACAACCTGAGCAAGAAAGATGCAGATTTGGAATGTCGACAAGCTCTTTTCGGTATAAAAGTAACCCATTTAAAAAAAAAAAAAAAGAACTGGTTAAGGTCATGGAGGACAGATCCATCAATGGTTACTAGCCAGGATGGACAAGGATGGTGTTGTCAGAAACTGGGAATGGACTACAAGGGCGATGTGTGGGGTGGAGGGGCTCAAGCCTCCCAAATGCTGTGTGTGGGAGGGCAAGGGACCAGCAGCTGGTGGGGCCAGAGCCTCTGGGTAGCCCAGGGGCATCGGGGGGATGGCACAAGCAACAAAAGTCACCCCCACACCTGCACTCACTGGCAATGGAAAGCAGACCAGCTTGGCCCTAGCTTGCTCTGCTTCTCTGGCTCATCACTGGATTGCCATCACACTCACTTGTGGCAAGGGGGAAGAGGCAGGGCAGAGGTGGAGATGAGGCAGATAAGCAAGAGACAGAACATGAGTGGGGCCTGAAGTAGAGTGGGGAGGTTGTCCTGGCCATCCCCTGGGCTGGGGTGATACAGGGAAGAATCACATGGGGGGGGGGGGGGGCTGTCACATGACAGGTGTCCCTCCATGTCCCTGATCAACAGGGGCCCTGACTACAGGGGATCGATCACTTGGTGATTTCCTGTTCTGTTCGTTGCTTCTGGGGCACCTGGCATTGACCACGACTGAAAGACAAGATACTGGATTAGATGGACCTTTGGTCTTATGTTTCTTTGGTCTTAATAATTTCCTACCACTACTAAACCTACAAGGCCCATTTCATAGCATTATTAGCCAACAAAAAGATTTTAATTATTATACGGGCAATTCAGTTACGAATTTTTGTTAAGAGGGAGAAAACAAAAATGCCAAATTTATCATGATGCCCATGTGTCCCTTCTGGACCTATAGATTGCTGCTGGGTAATCGCAGTCCCTCTGCTGCCTTTTCCAAATGTTCTAGAAAACCCCCATAAAAGGGTTACTCTTTCTTTCACATCATAACAACATGGCCATTACTCACATGAAAATGACAAGCAGCCCAAGGTCATTATAGCACTTTCACACATTGAACCACCCATATCCTGAAAAGCTTGTCTAGTTCCATTAGTTGTTAATTTCTGTGGTCCCTATCATTTGTAGCGCTAACCACACGCATCTAAATGCACTAAAATGCTGGCAGCTACGTTAGCTCTCGTTGAATTTTAAACAAATACCTACTTTAAAATGGCGTATAGTGCTTCAAGACTTAATTCAGAGGGTGATCATCAAGTATAATTTTAATGTCAACTACGGACACGTTATGTACACACCACTAAAGAAATGTCAAGTTACGCATTCTTCTCTCTAGTTATATTGTATCATTAGTTTACACAGCAGTTAACATAATTTGCTACATGAATCTCACACTCAAGCAGCTTAATCGCCAAGTGATTTATTGACATTTTGCTCATACACTTAATTGGTGCTTTTTATCTGGCAAGATCCCAATATTCTCTTCTACTATATGCATGCTACACCTCTGGGATGCAAGGTAGCAACCAAGGAAAATCATAATAGGATGGGAAATTATGGTCAAGATATGAGGGTAAACATCCAATCGTTACAAAATATGCTAGGGGTTCTTTAATGGTCACATAAAACTGAATCTGAAATCTTGTTTTGTAACAAGTTTTATTTAAAACACATACAATAAGATGCATGGTGTTCCAGAAGGAAAGCTGGGATATATATCTATGAATCCATAGAATACTAGTGATTCTAACTGAAGCTTAGTTCAGCAAGCCATCCCAAGCCTGATTTGAAAGTAGGTACTCTGTATTTGCAAATGGTTATTAACGGACCATTTCTGTATCACTTTAATGGCAGTTTCATCATTCTACCAGTATAGACATAAATATGTAGCCATATTACACAAACAGAACATCAGTTAGGGCTTTATCCAAAGACCTGCCAGAAAAATAAGCAATTCATTTGAGATCATCTGAATGGATCAAGTAATATGCAGTTGTTTAGATTTTTTCAACTAAAAATTTAGCATTTTTGAAAAAAAACACACCTTGTTTTTAAATATCTAATCAAAGCGTGACCTAAATTTGAATTTTTATATAGCAGCATAGATGTGCACAACACTTTCCATGCTGAATTGCATTAAGTCAGTGAGAATGGTTTAACTTTCATTGTAGACTCCTGTTTAAAAGGTAAGACCCATGTTCTGACATTCTGAATTGATACAGAACCTGAAAATGACAGTGATTGTTATAGAAAATATAATGCACAAAATTCCTTATACACAAGTTTTTACAGCCAGTCATCTTCCTACAGCTACAGGATTTAGAAAAAAATTAGCTGACTTCTTGCTGGCAAGATCTTTTAAATCAGGTCAAATCAGGTTGCTCCACGGAGGGAGGTACAACCTCTTCAATCTATATACCGGTTTCTCATGCTGCTTACCTAATTAATTGTGAGTGGACATCAGCTGTCCATAGCTCAAAGGCCAGAAAGAGCACAAAGAGAACCATGCAAGACACATCTGTCAAATGCAACAAGTGATCAATACATGCAACACATTGGCCTCAATGTGGAAATGGCACAGACACAAACCCTTTAAAATTATACCAAGAAAATGCTCTTCATGTACATTATTCGATTGGCTCCTAATTTGCAACTTCATTGTTTTAGTATTCCCATAACCATAAAAGTTAAGGAAGCAAGAATAGAAGGAAACAGGAAGGCCATCCTCATGTCTTAATGGAAGCTGTTAAGGTCAATTAACACACTCAATAATGGAAAAAAACAACCTGAGTAAGAAACACTTAATCTTTAACTTTATTTCTGTGGTTTTGTGCATATAGATTACAATAAAGAGAAAACATTTCATATAAACCAAAAACAAATAAAACTCCCCGGGGAAGGTGTCAGGTGGCCTTGTGACAACTGATAGCCAGATCCTCAGCTGGCGTAAACAACAATAACTCCTCTCGCATTGTTTTTTTCCCCTGACAGGGCAACATAAATAAACAAAAATTAAATAAATTTACTAAATTAAAAACTAAGGTAAGACAGTTATTGAAGTATAACATCTGTAGGAGTAAGGTTTCCTTTCACTCTCTCAAAAGTTGTTGAACTTAATGCTTTGTGTTTCACCTTTAAGGACCTCTGAACTTCTATGACAGGGGTGGGCAATAATTTTTGAACAAGGGCCACTTCAAAAATTTTGCAGGCTGCTTTGGAAGGGGCGGGCCCTCAGATGGAATGGGTAGAGACTTTAAATAGCAAGAGTTAAAAGGGCTTGCGCTTCCCCTGCAGCTCCCAGGCATCACATTAGCAGGGGATGGGAGCTGCGAGACCTTTCAATTTCTGTTATTTAAAGGGCTTGCTGCTCCCAGCCTCACTGCTAGCACGTTGCCTGGGAGCCGGAGATGCTAAAGCCCTTTCAATTGCTTCTATTTAAAGAGCCTGTGCCTGCTGGATGGCTGCCAGGCAATGCAGCCACCCGGCAGGCGTGAGCCCTTTAAATAGAAGCAGTTAAAAGGGCTTGCAGCTCCTGGAGCTGCTAGCGCATTGCCAGGGAGCCAGGACTTGCAAGCCCTTTCAACTGCTTCTATTTAAAGGGCTCGCATCTTCCCCACACCTGTCGGGCAATGCATTGTCTGGCAGCCACAGGGAAGGCACGAACCATTTAAATAGAAGCAGCTGAAAGGGCTTGCGTGTCCTGGCTCCCAGGGAACACGCTAGCAGTGGGGCTGGGAGCCCTTTCAACTGCTTCCATTTAAAGGGCTCACACCTTCCCTGAGGCTGTCAGGCAACATGTTGCCCAACAGGTGCAGGGAAGGCGCAAGCCCTTTAAATAGAGGCAGTTAAAAAGGCTCGCACACCTCCAGCTCCCAGGCAACACGCAAGGGGGTGGGGCGTGGAACTGTTGCGTAGGCTGGATCAAAGCCCTAGGTAGGCCGGATTCAGCCCACCGAGAGCCTTTTGCCCATCCCTGTTCTATGAAGTAAATAAAAGTTTTGCCATTGACCACTGATAGCAGGATTGGGCTCTTAAGGAATTAAGCAATGACATGCTTTTCAGGGATTAGAAGTGTGAAGGAGACCAAGGAAGGTCCCACACCATTCAGGGAATGGAATGCCACTGAATACTCTTCCTGATTTTCCAAATCACTTTGTTCTTGTTGTATAAAGTTACTTCTAGGAAGGAACCACTTCCACACCACACCTTTTCCTCTTCTGTTTCATGCACACTAGTTTGTTACTATAGGGTTGTTCATAAATGCTGGGCTTCTGCCATTGATTGATTTGTTTCCCATCAGACTAAATAGCAATGAAGCATTTGTTTAAAAGAAAAGTGTGTCTAAAGAGGCACATACCTTGCTTTAACTTTACAAACCACTTAAGTATAAGTCAAACATTATTAACAATTATTTGTTCATGGATCAGGACCCCATTGTGCAAGGCACTGAACACACACAGAAGGAACAATTTCTGACACAAAGAACTTACAATCTAAGTATAAAAGGTAACAGGTGGATGCAGTCAGAGAAGGAAGTACAAGGAAACACTGAAAACAGTACTGGTCAGCATGAGAGGCAGTAGTCTCAGTGCACAAGTAGTCCAATCAATGTCACATTTTTCAAAGTCATCCTGAAAAAGGAGAGTTTTAAGGAGGGCTTCGGAGGAGGATAATAAAGTAGCATTTCAGACATTTAGGTCCTTGTTTGAAAATATAACAAATGGGCAGTGGACGTTGACATCATGGGGCAATGAGAGGTGGGGGTCAACTAGGGATGTTAATGGTTAACTGGTGGGGACTGCAGCAGCTCCCTGCCTATCACGGGCAGGGGTCTCCTCCAGCCCTGTGGGGCCTGCTGCCGGCAGGAGCGTCCCAAGCCTGGCCAGAGAAGCCCCTGACTATGGCGGGAGGGCTGCCCCATGCTCACCCTGTTTAACGCTCGAGCCCTGTTTTAACTGGTTAAACTTAACATATAATCGATTAACTAATGAAATGGGATTTTACATCTCTAGAGTCAACATCTTGATACTAACAGGAAAGGATAGGGTAGAGGGAGGATAGGGCATGAAAAGTCTGGTAACTGAACAAGCATACATTTGATGCTAAAAAGAGGATGAGAAGCCAGTGTAGGGATTCAAAGACAGTGATGACATGATCAAAGCGATGGGGCCAAAACAAATGAGCTATATAGCAGAATTTTGAATGGCTATGAAGGAGGCAAGGTTGCTTTTGTCAAGGCCAGAGAAAAGAATCCTGCAGTCATCAAGACACAAGATGGCGAGAACCTAGCTGAGAGTGACAGCTGTGTGGCAGACACTGGAGCAGGACGGCAGGGCTCCGGCTGTGCTGGAGTAGGCTGAGCAGGCTGGCGGGACCCTGGCCACATTGGAAGGGCCCAGGTAGGTCTTTGGCCCCAGCTGCCGTCCACCATCCCACCAATGGTTAACTGGTTAAAAGGTATAATTTTAATAGTTTAACAGGCTAACTATTTGAATAGTTATTTACATCCCTAGCCCAACATGATGCCCAGATTACAGGTCTATGGTGGTACTGTCTGTGATTGAGAAACGTGGGGAGGTCTTGCAAGAGGGGGATGGCTACAAAACGGAACTACATCACTGGCTGAAGATCTGGCCCTGTCTGTGATATGATTTGCCTTCTTAAAAGACCTGTACCATTTCCTGTTATAAAGTTTTTATGGCATTTCCTATATTCCTTCTGAGTACCTGACCGGCCCCTCAGTGCCCAGCTTTGCTTCATTACTCCACCCTAAATACTCCTGTGAGAACGTGAACAGCAGCTTAACTCGATGTTTGCCTTTGGCCCATCACACTTAAGAGCAATGGTCAAAGTTGGGTAAGACGTGAGTTACACAAGACAAAAAGGCCAGAGTTGTCCACAACTCACTCTGACAAAAAAAGGTTTGAGACAGAGAGGAGACGTGATTCCTGCTGCATCTTATTGATCAAGCAAAGTAATGGTACTTCTCTTTTGTCTGTCTGGAGCACAATAACTTTTGAACTTCACACTGGATCCATTCCAAAATTTCAGGGAATGTTCTAGGGATCAGCATACAGAACCCCATTGATTTGGTGAAAAGAAGAAGGCAGAAAAGCCATTTGCACTTAAAAATTGCTCTTTGGACTCCAGAGGGTGATGTGCAGCAGGGAGGGGCAGTTCCCTAGAGCTCCAGCACCATCTGAAAATATCCAATTCTACCCTATGTCCAGGGCCCTTGATCAATCCCCAAAATCTCTGGAATGTCAGCAGGCAGATTTAGCTACTGAGCATTCTAGAACTAGTTGAAACATAAGCAAGCACAGCACCCTTCCATTCCTCAAGCACTGTGTCTATAGTGACTGCTAAAGAAAGTTGCTGCAGATGCAATAAACACCAAAGGCCACAGTACAACTGGCTGTTACCCCAATTAATTCCTCTCAGCAAGCACTGATAGGATTGGTGAATTATACAGAAGGGAGAATATCAGCGGTGGGGATGCAAGATTTATCTTCTCTTAAATCTAAAGTGGCAGACCTTGAGGGAAGGTCTCTCTGCAATAATTTTGAGAATTACAGGAGTACAGGAAGTAGCAAAGAAAGATAAACCCTTATAATTCATTCGCCTGCACTTTTAGTAGTGCGCAGCCTGCCGGTGGACACTAAAGTTGATATACAGAGATCATATCCTGGTTCATAAGTCAGCATCAAATGCCAAACATACACCAATTACCAAATTTCTCAAATACACTTTAAAAAAACCCAACGCGGCTAGCTTGTGGAAGCAGAAGTGTTTTGGCAAATGCCATAAAATAATTTTTCAAAAGTTAGTCTGCAACTGGAAAGTTAATACAGAGTCACTTATTCAAATGCATTGTTTGGTCTGTTCTTTGGTGCAGTAATTTACATTGTTTGTGAGCAGTCAGATTTCTCCCGTTAGCTATATGTATGTTTAATATGGGGAAGGGAAATTGAATGTTTGATGGTAAATTAAAAGGGGAAGAAGCGATCACGTGGTTCTGAGAACGTAATCCCACAAAATACTTTATTCCATGCACCAAGCAGTATTACCAATACTCTGGTGTTTGGTTTGGCCAACTGAAAAGATAACAAATAAGGGGACAATACACAGGTATATCTCTGACACACTAGATTAAGAAATGTTATATTTGTGGAGTATGGGCTTCCATTCTCTCTTTTTACAATGTAGTTACTACTTTGTGGTATGGAAAAATAGTATGTCTGTCAAAAAACTCATAATAATAATTTAGCTCTAGAGTCCCCCTCTCATGGGCTTCTGTGTGGGACATAAGCTAGGATGCAATACAGCAAATGACACAAATTTTCTAATCACCTTTGGTTGTAAAGCTACACAAACAAAAATCATTCTTAACATAGTCAAATGGCTCTGAATCTTACTTTTATTTTCTGGAATGTAAAGGGCCTCAATGGTCGAATTAAAAGGAAAAGGCATATTCATTCTAAAACCACAAAGACAGGTGTTGCACTTTTGAGGGAGACACACTTGACTACAGGGAAGCTGCTAAACTAGAGCATGACTAGATGGGAAAAGCCGTGCCTTGCTGCTTCTCACCCATATCCAGAGTGTTAGCCGTTCGTCCATAAAGCTGTGGCAGTAACAGTCTCTGAATCAATTTCAGACTATGAAAGCAGATTTTTAATCCTTAAAACTATCATAAGTGGATCTGATCTAATCACTGCTAATGTGTATTGGTCTAACCTTTATGATCCTGAAAGCTTTCATAGGTCTTTTACTAAATTATATGGAGAATCCCATATCCCTGCTATGATTGCTGGGGATTTTAAGGCGGTACCTCATCTTTTAGTGGACAAATTCCGGCCTCACGACCATAAGCAAACCAAAACTAGTCTATAGAGCTGCACATTAAAGAACCTGAAATACATAAAAACACCTACAAGATCTTTATCAAGCATTCTTAAAACTTAAATACTCATCTGAGGAAGTAAGAAAACAGATTGGCAGAGCCAGACAAGTACCCAGACATCACCTACTTCAAGACAGGCCCAACAAGGAAAACAACAGAACACCATTAGTCATCAGCTACAGCCCCCAACTTAAACTCCTCCAGTGCATCACTGACAATCTACAACACATCCAGGAAAACGATCCCACACTCTCACAGGCTTTGGGAGACAGGCCAATTCCCACTTAGAGACAACCTCCCAACCTGAAGCAAATTCCTTCCAGCAGCCACACACCACACCTCAGATACATTCAACCAGGAACCTTACCCCTGCAACAAACCCCATTGCCAACTCTGTCCACATATCCATACAAGCGACACCATCACAGGACCTAACAACATAAGCCACAATATCAAGGGCTCATACAACTGCTCATCCTCTAATGTGATATATGCCGGCAATGCCCCTCTGCCATGTATATTGGCCAAATCAATATAAATGGACACATCAGTGTAACCGGTTGTCCTGAACCCCCACCCCGAGTTCGGGTGGACAGTTGTCTCTTTACTGCGATCCCTCCCCTCAGGAGGGTCTACAATAGATATATATATATTCTGCTGCCTTGTAGCCCCTGTGGCCGGGGAAGGGGACTCGGGCCCACCCTCGCTCCGAGTCCCGACCCAGGGCCCTAAGGTAGGGACACTGGTCCCTACTCAGTGGAGGGGGCTAGAGCCCCTAAACCCTCCACTCGCGGGTTCCACGGCCCGACCCTGGGCCACTTCTTCCCTGGCCTGATCCTGCCTCTTCCCCCAGCGTGGAGACAAGCTCACCCTCAAGTGTTGTCTCCCCCTGAGGTTCCTCGCGCTCCTGCTCTCTCCTCCTTTTTCCTCCGGACCCCGGCGTTTTGAAGGTGCTGTGGCCCAGCGTCCCGCGCTGACCCCGCCTCCACGCACGCCGCCCCGCCCTTCCGGGAGCCCGGGGTGACGTCCTCGGTGACGTCATCTCCGCGCGCCAGCGGGAACCGGCGCCTTGCGTCTGCCACCGCTGCGAGCGCCCTTTCACTGCCGCCGGGACCTCCTCCCCCCCGCGCGGCTCCTGTCCGGCCATTCATCTGAGTGCGGGGCAGGGCGGTCGATTCCTCTGCCCCGTCACAATCAGACACCAGGAAACATTTTAAACTATCTAGACACTCAATAATGGATTTAAAAGCGGCCATTCTTCTACAAAGTAATTTTACCACCCAATTACAGAGAGAAACTGCTGAACTGGAATTCATTTACAAATATGACACAGTCAACATGGGCTTAAATAAAGATATTAACTGGTTAACACACTACAAAGCCAATTTCCCCTGCCTTTGACTTTCACATGTATTTCAAAAGCTATGAATGGGACAGTGCCAGCCTGCTTAATTAACTTCCTTAACACATGTCCTACAATCGGCGCAGGTGACTGCTTTTGCTGTTATATATACCTTGGATTCTGTTATTTCCACTTCAACTCACCTGACGAAGTGGGTTTTACCCACGAAAGCCCATGATCCTATATATTTGTTAGTCTCTTAGGTGCCACAACTACTCATTGTTTTAAAAGTTACAGACTAGCATGGTTAACCTCTGAGGCATTAAAGAACCTGGATTGTCTGATATCTGGAATCTTTTATCTTTTTTTATATATATATATATATATATATATATATATATATAAATATAAAAAGATTTTCCTATGGGACAACCGAGAGTTGTCATCCCATCACTCTGCATCCCCCCTCAGCCACACAGCCTCTTCCCTCCCTTACTGCTACCGAGGGCCCCAGCCTCCCTGGTGCTGGGGCAGGGCGGCAGCCACGGAGCCTCCTGGTGCTCTGGGGAGGGGGCCTGGGAGCCGCGCGTCCTCCCCCCTCCCGGGGCAGAGGGGGTACGGGACCCATGCACCCTCCTCCCGTGCAGGGGGAGGACGGGAACCATGAGGCCTCCTCCCTTGTGGCTGGAAGCGTGACCAGGCCTCGGTCCCCCTCCCCATGGCTGGGGCGGGGGAAAAGAGGCAGGGGAGGGGGAGGCAAGGGTCTGGGTGGCTTCGACCTCTGGGGGCGGTGGAAGAGAAGAGCCGGAGCAGCCTCGGACCCTTCCCAGCGGCTGGGGGGGGGGAGGAGAGCTGCAGTCAGGGTGGCCTCGGCCCTGGACCTTCCCTGGTGGCCAGGGGGAGAGACTGGCGTGGCTTTGGCCCAACCCCACAGCAGATGGGGGGGGGGGGCGGAGAAGGAAGAGTTGGGGCTGGCCTGGCCTTGTGGGGGTCCAAGCAGCCAGGGGGAGAGAGCTGGGGCAAGTCATGGCTGCCACACCTCAGCCTGGCACTCCCTGGAGCCGGGGGGGGGGGGGCAGGGGAAGCTAGGATGGCCTGTCCCCAGAGAGGGGGGTTGGTGAATGTAGCAAGCAGGGTGCACTGCCCCCTAGTATCCCATAGGCAACATGTATACTTTTCTGTGCTACATAGTTTCTATTTCTGATCTCCAGAGGCTTGGTTAATTTTGTGACTGACACTCCATTAATACAACTATGAAACAGCCATGTAGATGGAGATTTAATGGATTCACTACCATTAGATGCCCATTTCAAAATTTTTAGTGAAAAAGAAATTGGCCTGTTCCTGGAGACAAACGAACCCTCAATATCTTGTAGTAGGCGTAGGGAGAGCAGAATTACAAGTTTTGCATCTGCCAAAAAGTGGAAATTTGGAGAAAATATTGAGAAAATATGACAGCCCTTAAGAGAGATGTAAAAGAGCTTGATGTGTCCTTTAGCATAGCCCCATCTCTAGATTCCTGACGAACTGTGTTGAGAATCCTGATTAATTTGGGGCTATGAACTCAAACTGCATTCAGTTTATGCTGAATTCACCCTATATCAACTCAGGCAAGACTTCTGGGAACTGGGTGAAAAAGCCAACAAGTTGCTCACATAGCATCTAAGACAAAAGACCTTTGCATGTAGAATCCTAACATCTGTGTTTAACATGGTAAATTATATACATCAGTTTAAGACATTAAAGAGTTCCTTAATTTCCATAATGATCTGTACTAATTAAGTCACAGCCACCTCCACAGACGTTTTGGACTAATTTTAGCACAAAGACACTCCTAGGTCCGAGGGGCATACAGAGCTCTAGGCAAAAGCAGAATGGGAGACCCCAGTATGGGGGAAGGGGAAATGGAGGACACACATATCTGGTTAGCACACCCATCAACTTTAAACAGACCTGTGACTGATAGCAACTATTAACACATTCCAGTATAACCACCCCATCTCAGCTCTGCTCACTGCCCAGGCCTCAGGGGATACATATAGAGCTTGGCCTACATGAGCAACAAGATGTGCTGCTCAGTCTCTAGTTGTTTGTGATAACCAGGGCTCGACAATTAGGGCAATCCTCGCCCACGGCAAGTAGATTTTGGCCCGGTGTGGTTGCGCAGCGCGGTCAGCGCATGCGCAGCACAGTCTGCGCATGTGCAGCGTGCCAAACTGCGCGGCTGGTGAGTGGGGCTCGCCGCTGCTTGTCAAGCCCTGGTGATAACACTCAAAGGTTTCCTTCAGGACTGATGCCCCATTGTGCTGAGGGGGGACCTCATGAGAGGGAGCAATTACCCAGGGGCCCCAGCCTGGGGGGCTGCTAGCAGCACAGCGGGACTAAGGCAAGCTTCCCGCTTGCCCACACAGCTTCGGGAAGCCGATGGCACATCCCTGCAAGAGGGGTGTTTCTGCATGCCACCCCGACCCCAAGTGCTGACTCTACAGCTCCCATTGGCCAGGAACCAGGGCCAATGAGAGCTACAGGGTCAGTGCTTGCAGGCAGTGGTGCATGGAGTCCCCAGCCTCCCCGCTTTGGAGTCACTGCCAAAACCGGGTGCTGATCACTTTCAGAGCAGCTCTTCAACCCCCTAACCCAGCATAGAGCCTTCACCAGGCACCCAAACGCCCTCCGAGAGCCTGCACCCCACACCTCAACCTCCTGCCCCAGGCTGCTAAAAGTGACTGAGGGTGGAGGAGAGCGAGCAATGGGGGGGATGGAGTGAGTGGGGAAGGGACCTTGGAATAGGGATGAAACAGGATCATGGCCTCAGGGAGGGGGGAGAGAAAATGGAGACAAAGGTCTTTGGGTTTGTGCAAGTAGACAGTTGACAACCCTACCTGGTGGGCATGTGGAAGCCCTGTCCATGTTGGAAGTATGCACCCAGCAGCAAAGCCAGCAGCTCACAGGGTACCAGACACAGCTCTCCCCAAATATCAGGTGGACTGCGTCCATATGGGTGCGGCTTGTGTGGGTGGGTGGGTGGGAGCACTGACTGTTCTGCCCTGGGGCCAGGAATTGCTGTTGGCAGGCCTGACTAAACATACAGGAAGATACAGTCTTTGCGCCAAGGAGCTTACACTGTAATGTAAGAATGCTAGCAAACAATCCAATCCTGTATGAGCTGTGGAACTTCATAACAGAAGGACTCAGGGATGTTAAATATCGGTTAGTTGAACAGTTGATTAATCTCATGAATTATTGGTTACTCGACTATTATATAGTTCCCAAGGGTGGAACTGGCAGACAGTGCGCTCCAGCCCCACTCCCGAGGAGACTCCTGCCACTCCACGCTGCTGCCTCTGTGGGGTGCCAGGTGGGAGCTGGTCCGTGAGGGGAGCCAGTTTAAAAACCTGTTGCCCTGTGCTGCTGTCTCGGATACAACGACAGCAGTGCAGGGTGATAGCAGCCCCCGTCAGGGGTGAGGAAGTCTGAGCTCCTAGACCTGGTGTGAGCCGGAATTGAACTGGGCTACCTGCCCAGCTGGCTCCTAATACACTTTAAATGCAGAGCCACAGTGGGGGTAGGTCCCAGACCCAGCACAAGCTGGGACTGAGCAGAGCTCCTGGCCAGCCTGCTAAAAAATTTACTGGCTGGGGGAGCGGGGAGGAGAATGCATGTAATCTATAACTTTTGGTTAACAGTTAATCGACTATACTATTACATCCCTAGGAGGAATACATTTTCACATTACATACCCTTTTAAAGTCTCCACTGGACTGCCTCTCAGCATATGCACCAACTGGTTTACAAATAAATTTTAGGGGGAAGGAGAAGACTCATAGGCTGCGTCTAGACTGGCAAGATTTTGCGCAAAATCTTGCCACCAGTCTACACTGGCCGCGAGTATTTGCGCAAGAACACTGACCTTGTACTGTACAAAATCAGTGCTTCTTGCGCAAATACTCTGATGCTCCCACTCAGGGATAAGCCCTCTTGCGCAAGAATTCTTGCACGAGAGGGCCAGTTAAGACAGCAACGTTAATTACTTGCGCAAGAAAGCCCGATGGCTAAAATGGCCATTGGAGCTTTCTTGCGCAAGAGAGCGTCTACACTGGCACGGATGCTTTTGCGCAAAAGATGTGCTTTTGCGCAAAGCATCCATGCCAGTGTAGACGCTCTCTTGTGCAAATACTTTTAACGGAAAAACATTTCCGTTAAAAGTATTTGCGCAAAATCATGCCAGTCTAGACGCAGCCATACATGTTTAAAACAATCACAAGAAACTATGCTATAGTTAGCCATAAGCCCATCATTTCTAAGTTTCATGGCTCATTCAAAAATGAAACCAGCTAGAACTGAAACTGGATTAGTTGCTCTGCATTTCTCAAGTTCACAAGAAATGGAAAGAAATTACCAATGTCATAATACGAAGAAGCCTAGATGTGCAAAATCACCTGAAAAACACACCAGGTTCTACCCGCCAGTCTCTTACTGCAGCAGGGTTAGGCCCCAGGGCCGGTGCAAGCCAGGACTGAACAGTCCTGGCTCATGCTGGCTCCTGGACGCTGCAGTTCTGCCCAGCCCGCCGCACCGCACTGTGGAGCCGGTGCTGGGGGAACCGGTTTCCCTTTTGGAGGGCCGGGGGGGGGGGGGGAAGGGAGTGAGTAGTCAAATTGACTAACCTATAAGCATACGCTCATCAGGTAGTCAACTACTCCCTTACATCCCGAATGTGAGCCCATGTCACTTCCCAGCTTTAAGCAATATGCCGAATGCATGAGATCTGTGGCATGGAAACCACTGCATACAAAGCCCCCACACAGCAGAGCTGCTAACATGTAAAAGACCATGAAAATGCTTCTATGCGAGACACTCAAGATCTCTGCTGGTAACAGCAGACATCTGTGCTCTCTCAGAGCTGCAGCCCAGCCAGATTGGGAAGCAAGTCTTATCTGGCTTTGCTTACAAGTAAATAATAAGCTAACAGAGAAACAGTTCCACTATTTAAGAGCCATAAAATAGCAGCTTCCCTGGTGAAGATGCTGATTACTGTAATTTAAAGCAACACAGAAAGAGTGCTTCAAATTGTACGCAATGGAATGTATTATTAAAACTGGCCACTGCTCATTGGTTACTAATGAGAAATTGATGGGTTACGATCTCCATTAGATAACAAACCAAGCAACTACAAATGAAGCTCCCTCCCATACAAATTCAACTATCATCTATTTTAAAAGAGCTTTCGGATGCTTATCTAGTAACAGGGGCAGCCCATGAGCCTAGGCAAACTAGGCAGTTGCCTAGGGCGCCACCGGCCCTAGCACCCGATGATGACATCACGGGGCGCCAGGGCGCCCCGTGATTACGTCACAGCCATTGACGGCCGTGCAAGTGGGGGCGCCGATCGCGCCTTCCACCTGGGGCGCCAGCTGCCGCAGCCGGCCTCAGGCCGCTCCTGTCTAGTAAGCTGAATTTCTGGAGACAAACATTATTTATGACCACTGCAATAACGAGTGTGAACCAGGGATGTAAAATCCCGGTTAATCAGTTAAACTTGGGTTTAACTGGTTAACCGATTAAGGAAGATCCTGCTCCGCTCCCCTCACACTGGACTACTGCTCCCGGCCCCCACTGCACAGAGGGAAGCATCTCCTGATCCTCATGGGGCTGAAGCAGCCCTCTGCCCATGGTGAGCTGCTCTGAAGTACCAGTTAACTGGTATCTGGTAAACATCGCCCACTTAGGTTAACCAGTTACCCATTCACATCCCTAGTGTGAACTTAAAACTGTACAGTAGGGACTGTGCAGAAGAAGAAAACAGTTCCCCAAACAAAGGGTGATATAGCAACTCATTTACACATTCTCTCATGAAAAGAAAGTGTTTAATTACAAATCACAGACTCTGAGAAATGGGAAAGATCTTTAGAAAATTAAAAAGTAATGCCAACAAAGTACAGAATAATAGAATACAAGAACTGGAAGGGACCTTGAAAGGTCATCAAGTCCAGTCCCCTGCACTCACACAGGAGCAAGCATTTAGATCAGGTCTACTCAACTTTGGAAGCCCCGGGGGCCACAATGATACTCACAGCACAAGCTGAGGGCCACAACTTAAGTGTGGTTGCATATACATACAAATATATATGCAAATATATGCAAATAGTTTATTTCACACAATGCCACGGCACTCCAGGCACCTCCTCCTTGGGGGCTAAAAACACCAATACCCTGTACCCATCTTCTGTTCCAGCCAGTCTGTCCGCTTGTGTCTTTCAATGCTCACCCTGCCTGGGAGATGCCTCGCCCGTTGTGGAGCGTGTTCCCAGTGGAGGCCATGTTCAAAGGATCCCACCTGCGGGCCACATGTGGAGCCCCATGTAAACCCAAACCGCACCGCAGGCCGCAAACAAATGGGCTGTGGGCCACAAGTGGCCTGCGGGCCGTGTGTTAAGTAGCCCTGATCCAGATAATTCCCGATAGTTGTCTATCCAACCTGCTCTTAAATAATTCCAGTGATTGAGATTCCACAACCTCCCCTAAGCAATTTATTCCAGTGTTTAACCACCCTGACAGTTAGGAAGTTTTTCCTAATGTCCAACCTAAATCTCCCTTGCTGCAATTTAAGCCCATTACTTCTTGTCCTGTCATCAGAGGCCAAGGGGAACAACTGTTCTCCCTCTTCCTTGTAACTTTTAGTTATTTGAAAACTGTTATCACGTCCTCTCTCAGTCTTCTCTTTTCTAAACTAAACAAACCCAATTCTTTGAGTCTTCCCTCATTGCTCAAGTTTACTAGATCTTTAATCATTTTTTTTGCTCTTCTCTGGACCTTCTCCAATTTCTCTTGAAAAGCGGTACCCAGAACTGAACACAATACCCGAACTGAGGCCTAATCAGTGCCGAGTAGAGTGGAAGAATGACTTCTTGTGTCTTGCTCACAACGCTCCTCTTGATGCATCCCAGAATCACGTTTGCTTTTTCTGCAACAGCGTCACGCTGTTAACTCATATTTAGCTTGTGGTCCACTATGACCCCTAGATCCTTTTCTGCAGGACTCCTTCCTAGACAGTCACTTCCCAGTCTGTATGTGTGAAACTGATTGTTCCTTCCTAAGTGAACTACTTTGCACTTGTCCTTATTAAACTTCAGCCTATTTACCTCAGACCATTTCTCCAGTTTGTTCAGACCATTTTGAACCATGACCCTATCCTCCAAAGCACTTGCAACCCCTCCCAGCTTGGTATCATCTGCAAACTTAATAAACTTTATGCCAATATCTAAATGGTTGATGAAGATATTGACAGAACCAGTCCCAAAACAGACCCTTGCACTCCCCTCCCCCCGTTATGCCCTTCTAGCATGACTGTGGATCACTAATAACTACTCTCTGAGAATGGTTATCCAGCCAGTTATGCACCCACCTTACAGTAGCCCCATCTAGGTTGTATCCTAGTTTACTGATAAGAAGATCATGCAAGACCACATCAAATGCTTTACTAAAGTCTAGGTATACCACATTCACCCCTTCTTCCTTATCCACAAGACTCGTTATCCTATCAAAGAAAGCTAGGAGATTGGTCTGACATATTTTGTAGTTTACAAATCCATGCTGGCTGTTACCTATCTCCTCATTATCTTCCAGGTGTTTGCAGATGAATTCCTTAATTATTTGTTCCATTATCTTCCCTGGCACAGAAGTTAAACTGACTGTCTGTAGTTTCCTGGGTTATTCTTATTTCCTTTTTATAGATGGGCACTATATTTGCCCTTTTCCAGTCTTCTGGAATCTCTCCCAACTTCCAAGACTTTTCAAAGATGATAGCTAAAGGCTCAGATACCTCATCTGCTTGCTGGAGCCAGCTGCCATATCAGGTCACCAGACCAAATCAGGCCTTATGCTGAATATTAATCAACTCAGAATGTTAATTTTAGATGACATCCTCACCACTGTTCCAATCCCTTTATGCCAGGTAGAAAAACTAGTTTGGTGTAAAGAGGCTTTGAAAGGCCTATAAAAGGATGACCTGGTACAGGAAATGCAGAAGATGGCTGTACAGCTACCTTCCAAGGACCTCCTCCAAAACTCTGGCCAAGGGAATATACCAGGAGTAGGGACACAAGATGCACTTCTGCAGAGATTTTGGGCAGTGCTGCTGCCAATAGCACAGTAAGAAGAGGTTGCCATAACTGTCTTAGATAAGGCCATTTTAACCCACTCCTCACTTGTTGGCTGCAACCCTGGTGCTGTGCCCTAGAGAGAGAGAGACAGAGACAGACAGAGACACAGAGAGGGCAGATTTCTACTGGACAGACAGAAACTACAGGCAGTCCCTGACTTACGAATGGGTTACTTTCCGAACACCTGGTCGAAACTTGATTTTGTCGTAAGTCGGAAATACCCTTAAAATGCGCTGCCCGTGCGGTTCGAAAAACTTGACGTACATGGTTCTCAACTTGAAAATATTATAATGGGGTTAATGGGAGGTTGGTCGTAAGTCGGTGTGTTCGTAAGTCAGGGAGTGGCTGTACTACCATTTAGTCTAATTGGCATTTTTACAGTTCCCATCTGTTCATCTCAAGTACTTTACTATCATGAATTAAGAACCTCACAACTCCCTTGTGGGATACATATCTCCATTTTATGAACTGAAATGCATGAAACAGTTTGTAAGAGAAGCAGACACCACTCAACTAAAGTAACAAGTTATGTCATAAAATCAATAAAAGTGAACAAAACAAGGGCAGAACTTTTACCCACAGTCCATTTTAATTCTCATTTTAAAGAGCCAGCACTTTCCAGCATGCAGAATAGGGCGGAATAAATCTTTGCACAGCGTTCTCAAAAGGAATATTCTATATAAGTGGTAAGCAGTAGTATTTTACTGATTGATTGAGACAGTTCAGTTCCTGAAACAGGATGCAAAGGAAACTGAATCTGGGTCTTTAAATAAGTATTTCACTTGGACTACAAAACATACAGAACATATCTGCATTCATAACCACCTGGTACAAATTCTTAATCAGCATCCTTTACGCACTGTATCAAAAAAAGCCTTAAATTAACAAAGAGAGAAGGCAAGCGCTAAGGTGTGATTTACAAAGATGGGAAAATCACTCCATGATTCTGAAGAAGATAGGGAGTAAGCAATACCAGGGTAAAAACAATCCTCCACAACTGTACAGAACTGCAAAGTGAAAATAACTCAAAAGCACATTTAGGAAAGTATTACATTGTGTACCTGAATACACTTAGCATAAGTGAAACTATTTTCATTGTATTCACCTATTTTTCCCAGTCCGTGGCAGGCCCCCCAGTCTCTCGGGGGGCTAGAGCAGTCCTCTGCCCATGGCAGGTGGGGAGCTGCTCCACCCACACTGGTTAACCTTAACCATTAAGCCTCACATGTAAAGGGTGAGGCTTACCGGTTAGCCGGTTAAACTTTCACATCCTTAATGTGAATGCTCTCCGGGTTTTGTTGCCAAAATGGGTGCTAGTGTAGACTAGGCTTCAGTGTAAACAATCGCTTAGGACGGCATGGGCAAGATATGGCTCTCAGGCCAGATACAGCCTGACACGTCTTTTAATCTGGCTCATTGCCCAGCACTGCAGCAAAGAACAGTTCCATGCCACTCAATGTGGCTGGCTGCTCTGTGTGGCTCTCAGCACTGCATGCAGTGAGGGGAGGTGTCACACACTGTCCCCACTCCCAAAACAATGTCTCAGCTCTTAATGGCCAGAAAGTGTCCAATGGGAGCTGAAAGTTTGTGCTGGGGGTGGGAGCAGTGCAGACACTGCACCCCCTCCTACACGTCTTTCCCGGGCCATAATCCTCTCCTGCACCCATTCCCCCCTTCTGGATCCTGCATCCTAATTCCTGACCCAGGTCACAACCCTTCCTTCACTCATTCTCCCTCTCAGACCCCACACTCTCCCCTGTACCCTAGTCCCCTACCCTGAGCTCCTTTCTATACCCCAACCTCCGTCGCTGACCCTGCATCCCCTACATAAAAAAGTGCGGCCCTTGACCACTTTCCAGCATCTTGGAGTGACCCCACATCAAAAATTACTGCCCACCCCTGCCTTAGGAGATTTTCTTTGCAACCATAAGAACTAGAAACTTTCTTTTTAAATGAAAAAGCTAAATTTCTGGGTAAAAAAACCAATACTTGCCTCAGCTGACTGTATGTTTCCAAGTTTTATAAAAAATGCTACCATTAGTTTAAGTTAAAAGGCAGAGAGAGGAATATCATGTTATTTTATCCACTGAGTAGAATTACAAAATGTAACCATACTTTGTTGCTGGTCAGCTAAGGCAATATCATTTCCTATTGATATTAAGGCTTTCCCCGAGATTTTTTTATATGGTTTACTCATAACAAACATCTGTTTGGTAACTGTTGGAATCAGTGAGTAGCTTCCAGGCTTAAAAATAATCTACATATTTCAGTGCAGAAGAGAATTCGGAAATCAAACTCTAAACAATTTCTGATAGGTTTTTAAGATATAAACTGGTCACCTGCCAAATTACACACCCTTAAAACAATGGTTACACCCTCTACAGCTGAAAAAGAAATAGCTGAAAGGGAATACATTTTATACTAGTTCCCAGGGCAAAAAAATATCCTACAGCTGTGGGCCTGGTGTGGATATTGTTCCAAATTAAGAATAATACCGGACTCTAAAAGAAAATTTCCTTCTCCACCCTGCCACAAACTCACATGAGAAAAATTCCTCCACTCTAATCTCTCCCTTTTACCCATCTGATGTTTTATAAAGAAAAAAATTCTAGCATTTTATAAAAATAACACACAATTGCTGCAGACCATTTTTAAAGGTTTGGTTGCAACTGCTAAGTAGCATGCAATAAAAACTGTCTACCAGCTGTGGACAGTTGTGAAACTCAAGGCTGATTTTACATTGAATCCAAATGTTTTGCAAGTCCCTGTACACAAAGGCCTTCTTGTACACCAATACAGTTTACAATGCAGCCACAGTAGGACAGAAATCAGTACCAACATTATTGTTTTAATTTCATCGGTTGATTTACCCATCCTAACAAAAGACTCTTTTCAGTAATACACATTATAATACAGGACTGAAGTATTATTAGAAGTGTTGTGACAAATGTGAGTCAACAGATAGATACAATACAAAAGCATTTCTAAGGACACAGTCACACTGGTTATTTTATAAGCTGCTGTTACACAAAATGATGGACGTGAGCTTGCTCATGCATTCCTCAACAATTCCTTTCTATATTTTGGTCTTGCTCTTTGCTGACCACACAGCCAATGTAAGCAAACACTTGTGTGTTGATATTTGTGCACAGATGGAAGACTAGTTAAATGGAGCAGTCAACTTAATGCTAGTCATTAAAAAAAAATTCATTTCAGACACTGTATCTAATCTTGTGCCCTTCTGCCAATTGCTGTTGTTTTACACTCAGTTTCCTATTTTTGGAATGTTTATTTCTCCCATGGAGCTGTGTAAAAGATCACATAAAACAGAGGAAAATGACTCACTATACGGGGGAAGATGGGAATGACTATACACAAAGTGCTGTCAAATACATTAAGCAAAAATGTATTTCCCTCTATTCTCCATCAGCTCTAGAAAACTTAGGTGTAACATGTAAAAACAGTAAGTAAACATTTCTCAGGGAAGCATATTTTTAAGATGCTATTATCCCTTCACTTCAAAACCACACAAAATTAATCTTTTTAAGTATGAAATTATTCAGTCTGGGATTATCTGTGAATCCATTGTAATCTCAAAACAGGGGACCCATAGTGTCACTAATTAAAATTCAATCCAGAAAAGCATCCTCAGCTTTTAGTGAAGCTAGTGAGAATTGATGGTGCTCAGCACCTTGTAGGATTAGACACTCAGGTTCATTTGACTGAAGCTCTTTCAGGAGAGCCCTTTCTATTGACACCAGTGTATCTACAAACACCTAATGTAGATAAATTGTACTGCCATGAGGCATCTGTCTGATTTAGGAGCCAATTTGTTCAAGGATGATTTTAGTATTGGCTGAACTAAGTAGCCCACATGGCATAGGCTATGCTGGCACCACTTGCTGATTTAGGCGTCAAATCCAAAAAGGTAACAAACTGGCATCCCAAAGGCATCTCCTTATGAGATTGGGGTACCATGTCTAACCCTCTGGATGTAAATGCAAATCCAGGGGCTGGGGCACTACTCCAGGGGATCCGCCCCTCCTGTGCACTTAATATTCATGCTGGCTTGGTGATGGGGGGAGGCAGTTAAGGTCCTCAACCCTCAAAAAGAGAAATGTTAGTGGGCAAGCAGAGGTGCCCAGAGACTTTCCTAGTGTGATGACAGGAGCTCTCAAGAATTTTGCAAAGCATCAGTGGGGTGAGAGTCACTGCATTGGTGTAGACTGTTCCCTGGATGAGAACCTTGGATATAAATTTGACTAATAAATATATGGCCTGGTTAAAAGCCATATCATGTGCCCCTGTCTTCCACACAGTGGGCACACCAAACACCAAAAGTAGAGAAGCTGCACTTATACAAGGCAGGGTTTATATTAGCGCTGTTTACTTTAATATGCTGCCAAATTAAATGGCACCCATGTACGTCTTACTTTATGTCAATGCAGAGCATCAACAATAGGGATTGTGCAATGCATATTTCCTTAATATCTATTGGTCATTAATTCAAGGGGGGGGGAGAGAATGCCTCACAAACTACTGTGCAGATAATTTTTCACGCCATGATCATACAAAGCAAGATGGATAAATCCTAGAAAACATGACAGAAAGAAGGAATAGGACATCAATATTTCCCAAAAATACACATCCAGAAGGTGACTGGCATTCTCAAACAAAAATGTTCGGACACACAATCATGACTACAATTCTGTAAATGTATCTGCCACAAACACGCATGAAGCATGTGGTCAAGTGAGTCAAATTGCCAACTATTGCAAGTCTTTCCCCTCCTATCTCATCTTTCTGCCATAACCCTGCTTCACCTAGGAAAACACTGCATGTGAACCACTCACTGGCTATGAAAGGTGTTAGTTTCATTCACTCACCCACACTGTGTATAAACATGTAAATCATTAGCACTCCCATCTCACAGAGTAGACATTCCACCTCTGTAGGGATTTCACAATGAGATGTGCACTCCATTTGTAATTATCAATAAAAAAAAAAAAAAAAATCCAGGCAGGCAAACTGCCTCCCCCGTTAGGTTCAAGAGCCAAGACATTTATTGCAAGCCTATGAGTAAACACAGCAATGTGATGATTCCAAACTGGTCTCTCATTTTCAATGTTGAGGACTTTGCAAAAATAATAAAAATGTTAAAAACCTCAACTATATTTCTTCAGCCAAGCAAACACTTGGAAGCTCTGGCCAAAATCACCTTTTTCACCCATGACATGGGTTGATTTTCCAGGGATTCTTCAGCTAGCACTCAGCTTACAGAGGAATTCACAACTCTAACTGGTTAAAAATCTTTGGGAAGCACAAAGATTTTAAGTTTGACCATCATGCCCTATAACAGTCTTGACAGACATGGAAATAGAAGGCAGACCTACCTGTCTTATTTCCCTAGCTAGTAGAGTAGCACCTTGCCTTCTTGTCCCAGTCAACAGCACAGTCATAAATACCCCGCCAGTGGACATGGAATAATAAAACAGTGGAAGAAGGAGCACAGGAAACCGCACTGTGTACATTTACAAAGAACAGAAACTTCTCTATCAGATTTAATTTGTTTCAGTCTGACAGTATTGACAAATGGGTTATGAAAATCTTGCTGCAGTCACAGGCTCTTCTTCACAGCAGCACCAGTTAAACTGCAACTGCAGCCACATCAGTAGCCAGGAATTTAGCAGATGGCCTCAGTATGAGGGTGTGTGGGGAAGAGGTGAAGTAGGAGTTTAAAACTTTGTTCTCACCCCAAAACAAAGATCCTTCTGTGCAGTACCAACACAAAACAGCTTCACTGGTCTGGTTTAAAGCAGAAAACAAATCCATGACATTTATACCACAGAGCACTAGCATTTCATCAGAGCTTCACATGATTATAATGGTGGCTGAAACTTGGTTGATTAGGCTGTCAAAAAACTTTCAGACATCACATACCTAATTTCAGAAGTATTCAATGAAAAAAAGAAAATAAAGGTAAATAAAGGTCAGGTTTGTTACCTCTACATACTGGACCCACAGGAATGCTGGTAGCCCAGTGATGAATCTCAATTTGCAGTTTTTCTCCATGGGTACCAGACTCTAATGTACATCTGTTTTTTTACAAGGAATTTATTGTTTTTAGCAGCAATATTAACAGAATTTGGGCACGGAGGCTAGTTTCTCCTGGAACACAGTCTTTCATTTGATGTAGGAAATTTTTTGAAACTTAGCAGTGTAATTGATGGTCTGGGTGACCAAACATTAGTAATCTTGGATCATGTCAAGTCAATCAGTATTAAAACAACCATACTAGCGGTCAACGGCTTTCAAACATAATTTTTATTACCATTATGCATCTCTTTTCCCAGAGAACCTCAAAGTTTGTAGATATGCTAATCTGTCCAGCTGTCAAACAACTCTCTTGAAGCATCAAACAGAACAGAAGGAAATATAAAATAAATATTCAGGTCACTACTGTGAACATGAGCAAGGCAAGGCAATAGTAAAAAGCCACTAAGATATGGAAGGCTTATGCCAAGGATATACTAGACCAGTCTTTGATCAGGACTATGGGTTTTAATCCTCAACGCCCTGGTGTTTTTCAGGCTTCCAGAGAAATGAAAGCTTAGAGAAACTTGTACATATATATTACTTACTGTATATTTGCGGTCTCCAAGGAAGTAGTGAGTATTACTGTGAAATACTCAAGATTTGAGGTCTGGTGAACAAGGATGTAGCTCAGGACAAAATCTAACCAAGATTAGAAGACAAAAAAATTCATCTAAGTGCTTTTTATTTTCTTGTACATTCTACCTCAGATTTTTAAACCCCATTCTTAAAGAACTGTTAAAAGCACACTGGCCTGGCAGGTTTTCCCAAGATACTTCAGCTGTATATGTTAACTCAGGCCTGAACAAAATACAGCCTGTGGGCCTGTGCCAGGGTGAGGCAGGCTCCTTGCCTGCCTGCGAAACTGCTGGGCTGCTGGCTGGTAAGTCTCCTGGCCAGAGCCTGCCTCTGGCACCTCAACCCCTCCCTTCCCCAACCCTCTGCCCCCCACTCCTACCCTCTCCTGCACTCCAATCCCCTGCCCCAGATCACAATCCCCTCCTGCTTTAGCTTACAACCCAAATCATTGCACCCCCTCCTGTACCCCAATTCCCTATCCTAGGTCACAACCCAAGCCCCTGCAGCCCAGTCCAGTGCCCCAGGTCACAACTGCCTCCTTCACCCAAACTCCCTCCCAGACCCCGCACTCCCTTCTGCACCCCAATCTCTTACCCCAAGCTCCCTTCTGCACCCAACCTCCATCCCAGATCCCACATCTTCTCCATTAATATCAGGGAAAAGTGCAGCCCTCGACCACTTTCCAAATTCTTGGAGTGGCCCCACATCAAAAATTATTGCTCACCCCTGTGTTAACTGCAGCAGATACCCCAATCTCTTGCATCTGACCAGGGAGGAGGGGGGAGATGGATGAGACAGATGACACACCAACACACTATTTGCCAGTGGTATAGTCACCTTTCCTTCTGATGCTGAATCATCCCTTCCTGATGGAGGAGGATATTTTGTTTCTCCTTAGTGTCAACTGAGATAGATAATTGTTTGTATAAATTCTAACCATAACCACAAGGATATTAATTGAACACTTTGCTACCCACAGGTTTGTTGTTATTGGTTTTGTTTTTGTTTTGCTCTCTCTGCAGCAATTTGCATACAACACAGTTTTGTTTGGGGTTCTTTTTGGTCTTCTCAATATTTTTTCTCCCTATAGAGTCAGGTAACACCACTTCCAGTGGCCGCCACCCTCACGCATCATCATGTTTTCCTTTGTGCCAAGAGAAATATCATGCAAGCCAAACTGTGAGAGGCAGAAATAGAGGAATGTCCTGACCAGTTCCGTTTTTGCCAGACAAGTGCGTAGCAGCGGTTTGCTAAATCAACTTGTTTATATTGAACTAATTATTACTATGTTAGTAGGAAACCACAGCTTCAAGGAATCATTAAAACCTACACCTACAATCCTACAGGATAGAAATAGGTGACTATGAGGACTAACCTCTCAAGTTACAGCTCAAAAGATTTCCTACCTCCACTTACTCTATTCTATTACTGTGCCAATCAATATTATATTTGAGCTCCACTTAAGCCAGTTTCAATGAAACTATATTGAATACTCATTTCAGATGTGCTTTCCTTGCCAATGTAATTGAAAATGTTTCAACAAAGGAAAAAAGTGTTGCAGCTGGATAGCTAAATATACAGAGAAACAGAGGTCTCTCTCAACCAATTTAAGTCAGAAGAAAACATAACTGGCCAAACCCTACAAGCTTTAGCCACCAAAGCACCCATTGATCTTAATGGGAGTTTTGCCTGAGCAAAAGCTTTAAGATTTGGCACAACAGTCAGAAGGTAGTCTCATACTAATAGTCATACATCAGTTCTCAACTGCTCTATTATTGACATATTCCACCTCAATTGTTGTAAGTATTATTAAGCACATGTTCTCAGTAAGCTACTGTTTCTTAACTTATACTCAGTTTGTTTTATTTATTTAGGCTTCCATGACATTTCTAAACAAAAATTACTGGAAAATTTCCAGAGAATCTCAAATGTGATCCAATCTCTCTGAAAATGTTTCTGCGAGAGGCCCATCTGTTGCACAGTTGGATTGCTGCTAGCCTCAAGTGTGGAATTTTGCTGCTGTAGGAGAATTTGATGACCTGTCACCCAAAGGAAAAATTCCAATGACTCTAGGAATCTGACAGGGTCTGGGAATTTTTAGACTGAAGACTCTGTATATTATTAAATTTTAAAAAGGATATATATCAGACCTGGTCTACACACAAAGTTGCAGCAGTATACCTAAGGCTGTATACACATTGTCACACTATGTCAGCAGGAGAACTTCTCCCATCGACTTAGAACATATACACTAGCAATGGCACAGCTACAACAGTGCAGCTGAGCCACTATAAACTCTGTAAACGTGGCCATAGCCTAAAGGTGGGATTCTACACCCTGTTAAATTGGACCCTGTTGAATCAATCCTTTCTTACATCACTTCACTTTGTCAGTAAATGTAAAAGGCACAGGCTAAACCAATAGAACCAATTTTAAACTGGTGTAAGTGTGCCCACAAAAGAACGACTGTATGTGGGGAATGAGGAGCTGATGAGCTTCTAAATAACAAAAACAAACAAACAAAAACAAAAAACCACCCTGTATTCATTCAAATCTCCTTAGGGCTTGTGTCTACAAAGAAATGGCACCAATTTGAAAAACAGCTACAGTAAAAGCAGTGCAACCCCTTAGTGGGCATTCCAGTATTTGTTTAAACTGGTTATGATGGGGTTTATGTCACACCTATGAATTTGCCAATGCCAGGCTAATCAATATAAAACATGTTTCACTTGATTTAAGAATATCTATGCAAAGCTGAATCACTTTAACTAAACTAGTATTAAAATTACACCTTTAGTTAAACTGACATAGCTGTATTCTTAGACCAGGCTTTCACAAATAAAAACATAGGGGGAAAAGATAAAACAAAACAGGGGTCTCTCTGAACACACAAGATGAAAGTTTTCCATGAGGAGTCAGAGATTCTTTAAAGAGGCAATGTCAGTTTGAATATTTTGAAATTGACAAATTAAAAAAAAAGATAATTACTGATAGAGCATCCATTTTAATCACTGCTTGCTTACTTAAATTCCCTTAAAATACTTAGGAAAAAAAAAGAAAGAGTTCTTCAGTTTCCCTAGGCATTGTTATCAATGCATTTTTTCAGAAAGGTGAAAACTTAAGATTGATAAAAAATGCAATAAAAGGCGGAGTCTTTATGTAATTTCCATGTAAATAGCCTAGCACAATTAACTCAATGGAAGCTGTGGGACCCCAGCACTTTCAAGGATGAAAATGAAGCATGTAGACTATGTGAAGACCAGAGAAAGTTGTCAACGTCATGCCCAACCACATACTCCATAATGTGTATCTGCACAGTAGCTGTAAGTCCACAAAGTTCCCCAAATGACAAACTTGTGTAATGTACATGTAACACCAATAAAAAGGCACAGCCATCACTTTGACTGACTTTTATGTTTCAAATAGTATTGTGCTATTGGTTGAACCTCTCTAGTCCAGCAACATCCATGGTTCAGCATGATTTTAGTTAGCCAGATGTCCACTTATCGTGGTTGTGGCCAAGTTTCCCACAGTTCCATAAAGTGTGTTTACAGCCACCAATCCTGGCTCTCAGTGTTCTGTGCTGTTATTTAGCTCTAATTTACACCTAAATGTCTTTCACAAACCCAGTAAGCTACGGAAGTGTTGGTAATGTTGCTAGACAGTATTAACCTCCTGTGGTTCAGCAAATTCTCTGATTTGGTACCAGTCAGTTCCCAAGGGTGCCAGACTAGAGAGGGTCAACCTGTACTAGTTAAAGTCCACATTTAAAGAACACTGAAAGGATTCACACAACAGTATCATCTGGATGCGGTAGGAAAACATCATAAACCCAGAGCTAAAATACTGATCTTGCCCCAAGCCATTTATTGGATGACATTTGTTATGTTCAGGAAACTTTCTAAATATGGAGTACATTCCTCAGGCTATTTTAACACCACTTGTAGAGCAGGGACTGGATGGTTCACTAGATTAGAAGACATCTGAAAAAAGTCCTAAAAGACTGGGGAATAACACCATTTATGCCACACAATGTGAAGGCAGTATTAAGAATAAGATGAGCAAATAAGATGATACTGTATGCAAACTAGAGGTTAATACTTGTAAAAACCACACATTGGGCATACTGGTCAAATTTTATGACAACGCACTTTACATTCACAAACATTCAAGATTGCAGCATCCAGTCACTAACTTTACAAGCTACATGTGTTATGTATGTTTCAGAAATACACGAACACAACAAACTTAAGATACAAACGTAACCCTCTACATACATGTACAAAATAAATGTAAAGATGTCTCAAGAATGGAGAAATTCAAATCCTTTATATACTGTTTGATATTAGGCCTCTCAGGGTAAACTACTCTTTACAATTTACTCCTGGAGGAATTCTGCACCACTGCACAATGCAGAATTTGCACAGAATTCCATGTTTGCCCTCCAGAACTAGAGCTGCAGAGCTGATGGCTACCACTAGGAGCTGCTGGAATCTGCAGCGCCCAGCTGAAAGTGACTGGCTACTCAGGCTGAACTGACCATCCTCCTTGGCAGTTAAAGGGAAAGAAAAAGGTGAAAGAAACATGCAAGTAGAAAGCTGCCAAAGACAGAGACATTTTGACATTTTAAATACATATAGGTCAGATACCAAAATATTTGAAATCGCTTTGCTAGATTTGACATAACATGAAGCAACATTGTAAAACTGATTCTCCCACACATATTGTATGTCAGAGTTCTCATGACACTAGTGTCAATGAATGTTCAGATACAGACTATTACACTCTCTTTTCTGAGCATCTGTTATATGTTTCTTCTCCACATCCACTCTTTCCCCATTCACTACCTGAAAACACTGGGTCCAGCAAAGAACAGTGGTAACAGTTACTACAGCCATGAATGGATTTAACATCAAGGAATGATGTTAAAGATGGGCAGCTGTATGAGGGCATGTCTACACAGCAGCGTTATTTTGGAATAACTGATGTTACTGCGAAATTTAAAAAGTACATCTACACAGCAAGTCATTATTTCAAAATAATGGCAAGCTAGAGGACTTCTTACTCTGACTCCTGTAAACCTCATTTTACGAGGAGTAAGGGAAGTCGAAGGAAGAGTGTTCTTCCTTCGATTTCCTGCTGTATAGACAGCACCAAAAGCTGAATTAAGCTATTTCAATTTCAGCTACGCAATTAATGTAGATTAAGTTGCATAGCTTAATTCGACTTTTGCCCTGCTGTGTAGATGTGCCCTGAGTGAACTACAATACAATATAGAGAACTTAGAATTCATCTGCTCTATGAGAAGCCTTCATGCGTTGTCTGAGGACAGTATTGCTTTCTCAAGATGAAACCCTCTTGTGTACAAGCACTTTTTTTATAGGTACAAACTATACACAATGTTCAGACTGCAGCACTGGTACTTCAGGAGTAAAGTAGCCAGGCAGCGGTAAAGTGATAATTTGTATGTCAGTATTGGAGAATGTTCCTGAGGCATCATGCTCCAAACTGTGAAAATCCCATTCTTTCAGACTCCTTGCAATCTACTTTCTGTGTCTCCACTCCAAAGAAAACCACCCTCATGAAAAAGACCAGTGACCTACTTCTGACCTAGTCTTCCCTTTTGTTATCTTCCTTGAGCTCCTCTGATGTCTTTGACTCAGCTGATCATTTTCATCCTCCAGGATTCTCTCACTTCCTTCAGCTTTTGTGACTATATGAACTCTTGTTTCTCTTAGCTTTCCAACAGCTCTTTCAGCATCTCAACTGATCACTCAACCTCTTCCCCATGGTATCTCAGGTTTCTGCTCCTGGTTGTTCTTCTGCAAATTCAGACTCATTAAGGTGAAAGGATGACCCCTTTTTCTCACTCACCCTTCTCCTCTTTTGTCTCTATAATAACTGAAAATTTCACAACATTGTTCTCCACTATCCAGACTCATACTCTCAATAAGTTTTCATTCTTCTTCTTTACATCCAACGTAAAAGGCAAAAGCTGCAGTTAAATCATATTGGTTCTTCCTTTGTAATCTAATATCTGTCATTTCTTCTCTTCCCCCAATTCTTAAATTCTTGTCCATTCCATGGTCCTCTCTCTCACTTCTGTTGTAACAGCTCCACCTCTGAAGTGCTCCATTTCACTTACTTATGAAGTTCATGACATAGGAAATAGAGAAAGCCTTTTACAAAAACAAATGGAGAGAGGCAGAATATCTTGGGTATCCAAACTATGAAAACAATCAGATCATGGTAACTCTTCCCTCACCTTCCTCCGAAGCACCAAATTATTCACAAGAATAAAAGGCCTTAAGAATGTCCAGTCTTTCTTCTTGTCCCATCATTGTTTTTTCCATATTAGCCTCCACACCAAGTATATACATATCCTCTCATAGAACACACACTCTCTCTGACTTCAAGAGAAATCCATCCATTTTATCTGTAACAGATGGCACAGAACACCTATATTTACATGTAAATAAAGATGCATGAACTCCTGACAGAATGTGCACTCAATTCATCCTAGCACATCTAACCAGCTTCACTGCAACAGCACTAAACTGAAGAAAAAAAATAATGGAACAGTCAGGACAATTTATGCCCCAAAATTAGGTTTTGTAAAATCAAGATCTTCCAAAAAGTAGCATGAACAGAAATGTCAATTGTTTTACATTTATTGTGTCTGAAATGGAAGCTTTTAAAAAAGAAATAACATTGTCCTACAATATTTCCAGCCCAAATGTTAAAAGATCCTGTAATATACAGAAGTTAGAAAGTGAGGAGTTGACTATAAGCTGATTAGTCTATTATTTTCATTGCCTGAGATGAAGTTAGGGAGATTGTGGAATCTCCATCATTGGAAATATTTAAGAGCAGGTTAGATAGACATCTATCAGGGATGATCTAGATCAGTGTTTCTTAAACTTTTTAAGACCGAGGAACACCAAACAATTTTTTTAATGAGGAAAAAAGGGGGGGGGGGGGGGGGAAGAGACCAGAGAAAAGTTATTGACCAAAAAGGTTGGGGGAAAGTTATTGATGGGGGGAAAAAAAGTCACCTGCCCCTTTAAGGGCAGCCGTTTTGAACTCTGTTCTCCGCAGGCACACCTCCGACTGCCTCGTGGCACACCGGTGCGCCATGGAACACAGTTTAAGAAACGCTGATCTAGATGGAGCTTGGTCCTGCTGTGAGGGCAGGGGACTGGACTTGACCTCTCAAGGTCCCTTCCAGTGCTAGGATTCTATGATTCTAAGTTCAAAAAGTAGTGAAGCATCATTAGCAGTAGTCAATGTTTGAAACAGGATGGAGAGGAAAATGAAGGACCATCATATTGAATATGGAAAACTGTATAAATGGTATGTGTTTTGTGCCTTCATAAACACTTTTTTTTTTTTTTTTTTTTTTTAAGAAGCCAGTGGTCTCTGATGGAACTGGTGTGGAAGACCAGATACTGTGTAATACTACCATAGAATCTTAGCTACACAGATATTGGTTATGAGTATTAACGCCACCACTTTTGGATGACAGTCAAATACTGTTACTATGTCTCTCAAACTGTAATTGCTTCAATGATGAATCATGGTATTGTTTATTGATGTAAACAGAGCAACCTGAGCTGAACAGACCAACCAGATTTGAGCCTGAAAACTCACTACTGACACTAATCCAGCTGGCCTGATTTAACCAAAACAGGAGCTAAGAGAGCCCTCAGAAAAAAATCCTAATGCAGATAAAAGGGAGAAGAGGCGGTCTTAAAGCACTAGGGAAATCCCTTCATGGTATTACATTATTGCCCAGAGGTCTTAATCAGAACTGGAACCCATTGTGCTAGCCACCATGCTACACAAGGTAGGAAACAACAGACCCTGTCACGAAAACCTTAGGACTGGTCTATGCATTGCTTTTTCTCCCTATACAAGTGTTTTAGTCATGGTGCGGTTTTGTACAGAAAGTTATATCAATACTAGGGATGTGAATGGCTTACTGGTTACAGCTACCTGGTGGCCAGGACAGAGCAGCTCACCACCACCTGGGCCATGGGCAGGGGGTGTTCCAGCCCACTGGAGCAGCCCCTGCCCAAGGTGGGGGACCACTCCAGTCCGGCAGGCCTGCCATGCCACACCATAGGCAGGCAGCCGCTCCAGCCCCAGGCAGGGTGGAGCAGCCCACCCTGTTTATGGGGTTAAACAGTTAAACACGTGTAACTGGTTAACTGATTAAACGGGATTTTACATCCCTAATCGATACAGCACCAGCACAGTAGGTCCTCTTGGGGCTACAGTAATACAAGTAATAAAAACAACAACATGGATACAGTTATCCTAGTATAAAGGTGCTTTATCCCACTATAGCTATTTCCCTTCCTGCTTAGGAATAAACTACAGCCAGTATAAGTATAACTGTATTCACACTTGGAGGTTGTACTGGTCCAACTGTATCAATACAGTTAAAGCAGTATAACTTTTTGTAAACAAGGCCTTATTGTCTGAATGTCACAGGACAGGTGTAAAACAATCAAAAGGAGCCAATGGTCAAAAGATAAAGGAGAATATAAAAGCAATGAATCATGAACTACAGTACATTCAGTAGGAGAACCATTTGCTGCTGATGTTTCAGAAGCTGAGAAATCCCTTCACTTGCACATCTGTGGAGATTTTTTGTAGTTAATGCAAAGTCGGCATGGAAAGTACAGTGGTTATTTAAATGAAAAGATTCATTTCAGTACCAGGCAACAGTGCACATAAAGAAGTCTATGGGATTTAACTTCTTTACAAATTAGCACTGCATCTTCTATTGCTGAAACACATGAGGAACAGCTTCAGAAAAAACTCTATGGGTAACTGGGTAGAGGGAAACGGAACAAATTAGGACCTCTGCATTTATCCTAACGATGCAAGTTAGTCAACAGGGGAAAATGAAGGCTATTAAGTCACCTTGCCTGTGGCTATCACGTGTAATTTATTAGATTCTCATGTACATGGAAATGGCATGGTTTCTGGTGTTTTATCTGGCAGAGAACAACAGTGATGTGCTTTATGATTTCACTTTCATTGTTGTACAAGGATGTTTTAATTAGCTCTGGCTGCCACCTTTCAATAGCAGTAGTGGGAAACATGGATGCATCCACTGGAACAAGAATAGGGAATGAGTGCTTTGGATTCAGTTGGATTAGCCACTGGATGTCATTCCTACTGCCAGGTAATAAAATATAAAACACATTTCTCTGGCTGTGAATAAGGGGCTTCTTTAAAACAAAATTCAAAAATGGATCAGATTTTACACTCACCTCTTCTCTGCAACACCATCATTAGCACAGCTGCAGTTAAGATGCTGTGAGATTCTCTGTAAGCCCTTATTTTTCAGCAGTTTATAAATCAATGATCAAAATTCATTTTGCCATTTCTATATACAGGTTTTCATAAGGACGGTCATACTGGGTCAGACCAAAGGTCCATCTAGCCAAGTATGCAGGCTTCCAACAATGGCCAGTGCCAGGTGCCCCAGAGGGAATGAACAGAACAGGAAATCAAGTGATCCATTGCTTGTTGCTCATTCCCAGCTTCTGGGAAACAGAGGCTAAGGGCATCATCCCTGTCTATCCTTGCAAACAGCCACTGAGGGACCTATTCGCCATGAATTTATCTAGTTCTTTTTTGAACCCTGTTATTCTCAGCTTAGAAGCAAATGTTACACATTAAAGATTTAATACACAGCGCAAGTTATTTTTTCCCCCTCAGTCTTTAGGGCTTTTGCTAACTTTCATATACAAAGTTGATCCAATACCCTAGGATGGTGGTTCCCAACCTTTTTTAGACCACGGACCAGCAAACCCATTCACAAACTTGTGGCAGACCGACATCATTTTGTTTGCACATTCATTATTCAAACATGCAAATAAAATGTTTCTGGTCCACCAAAAGCCCCAACTCCCAGAGCCACTGCGAACAGCCAACTTCAGCTCCAGCAGTCATCACGTGATGGGCAGCTGCCGGAGCTGGAACCAGCTGTTCATGGCAGCTTTGGGGGTTGGAGTACATCCCATCCCCAGAGACCTCCTGTGCCAGCCCTAACTCCTAGAGCTCCCCACCCCTCCACTAACCCCCAATGCCAGCCATTGATCCCAGAGGCCCCTGCACCCAACCCCCCTCAGTGCCAACCTCCCGCCCTCAGAACTTCCCAGTGCCAGCCCCCCATCCCATATGCCTGTGCCAGCCCCTTAGAGCACCCCACCACCAGACCCTACAGTGCCAGCCCTGTTTCCAGAGCCTCACTGCACCCACTGCCCCGCAAAATCCTCCCAGTTCCCAATGTTAGTCCTATCCCCAGAGCCCCCCAGCACTATCCCCACCCGCCTCATCCAGCCCTGCGCTGCTGAACAGGTCACAGTTGCTCTAAGGCTGCCGTGCCAGGTTCCGTGTGGCTCTCCCGCTGCGCAGTGAACTGCTCTTCTGCATCCGGGAGGAGACCCCACCCCTGTCCAGCACTGGTTGGCTGAGACGCAGGGCAGGACACGCCTTTCTCAACAGCCATGGTGGGAGGGGAGGTGCTGGGTGGCATACCCTAGCCCCAGCCTCCAGAACTGCATTGGCCCAGCAGCCAGCGGTTCATGGTCCGGCACCAGCACAGACCGACGGTTGGGAACCACTGCCCGAAATAGCACGAGGTGCACTTACTAAAACAATAGACAAGGTAGCCATTAGTGGACTGGTGGAAGTATCGACTGCAGCTCAAAGCTTTTTAATGCAAAACTGAAACCATAAGAAAACCTACAGCATATCCACAAGCTTTAGTCCTGAGCACCTGAGCAAACACGAAGCTTCTTGCATTCATACAGCAGATTGTGACAACTCAAGCTAATGTTGATAAATAACAGGTCTCTTATAAATGAAGAATATTTTTGCAAGTGAGGCTGTAAACCTAGATGACACAGATTTGTTCTATATTCTTGATCTTTATCAAAAGTAAAAACTTTCCATATTCTGCTTGCCAGGAGGAGGTGAATATGAGCCAGAGAGAGCTACCGCAGGCACCTGTGGGGTTACACTAAAAGATATTTTTGAATTCACTGAAATTCAGTCTCACTTTGGCAGAGAACACAAAATGATTGCCCACACCCAGAAAATAAATTTAGCAATTGTTTCCAGTTTCAATTTTTTAATTGACTAAGTCACAATCCAGCTGCCTCGCATTCCACTGGATTTCAGCTGTCTCCTCCGCCCCTTCTCCCCCACCGCCCATTTCTTTCTTCTAATCATTCTGAACATCTCACTCTTGCTCCAGTGAGCCCTCGGTCTACATTTTTTCACAGGGTAATTTTGAAGCCATGCTGTTTTCAACACCCATCAACATCTTCTAAATATGTGAAATCCTCTTTGTACCAAGCTCTGGGAAGTGTCAAGTCATGGACTTTGCTTCGTAGCTCTCCATCCTGACTCTACACACAACTAGGCAAGACTTTTTAACACAAACTTATTTTTCAGTAAAATGTCTATATGACAGCATGGGAGTGGAATTCAATGAAGATTGCAGGAGATGCTGAAAGTGTGACTACTGAAAGATACCAACTGATTGGCCTTTCTGACGATGGAGTCCATACAAGGATGCAGGCAGTGGAGAGAGAGGGAATCTCCAGTTTCCACATCAAGATATTTCACCAGAAGATTAGTGGCTTACAAACCAAGTAATAATCTGGAAAATGGGCATTATGTTGGTGTCATGTTATTGGGTTTTAATATGAGTAGGCAGATGTGTGTGTTTGCGCCAAATTTGGTGTGAAGTGGACCATGTGAGGTGTCAAATGAAAGCTTATGCTATGCTGACTCTGTCTAGGCTTCTCGTGTACTTTTACAATCTGTGTATATGGCGTTATGAATATAGGCTTTGTATTTATATTTTACACATTTTCTACTGGGAGGGACAGTTGCTCAATGCTGCATGGACAATGGCTCCTAAGTACTACCAATTAACACTCGAGAAGCACACTTGCCTGAGAAGAACACACCTGAGGACATCATGGCTCCTTGCCTAAAAAGGACAGAAACTGGTTTGTGGGTCATGTGATCAGCCCATTTTGGAAGGCACCAGCACCCGGAAGAAGAATGGGTTTTCCCTCCGCATGGGCAAGATTATAAAAGTATCACGAGGGTGTCTCCATCTTGTCTTCAATCCTGTTCCTGATTCCAGAAGCATCCTTGTTATGGACAGAGGGCCAGAAAGGACCTGTTGACCCATCCTACCATAGGATGTATACCAGAGACTTTTAAGCTAGAAGTTTGTTACATCTCTGCTAAGCCTGTATCAAGAATTTGGTGACTGATGTATGTAATGTATTCTCTCTAACAATTAGATGTTAGATTCTAAAGGATTGGCACATCATGCTCTTTTGGGTAAGATCTGAGGTATAAATTGACCTGGGACTGCGGCTGGTCCTTTGGGATTGGGAGAATCTGTTCAGAACTGGTGAGATTGGGTTTTATAACCATTCACTTGTGTCAAGTGCGGTGCTGGTTGTGGCATAGGGGATGCTGGGGTGTCTAAGGGGTTTTGCTTGTGTAACTGTTTGCTGGCTAGGGTGGCAATTGAAATGCTCTGTGTGACTGTTTTGGTGTCTTATAAAGGTGAACCCCAGTCTTGGGTTGTAAGCAGCCCTAGTTCTGAGTAATTCATCCTGATTTGACCCTCTCAGAGGTGCCCAGATTCACCTGGTATATAATAGTTGGTCAAATGCAGAACTTCTAATTAACTTGAAAATCTTCCTTGATATCTGGGAATTAGGTAGAGTGATACAAAGAGAGAGAAACATCTGCCCACTAAATCCATCGAAATACAATTCAAGGCAATGTGAAAGATTATACAGACATGAAAACAAAGAGTCAAGATGGGATGATTTCCAGATTGACAGAATGATGAAAAGATGATTAAAGGCAGAAAAATATTTGTTAGTTATGAATTCACTCTTCAAATTATCTAGTAGGCAAAATATAATGTACTGGGAAATTTCATCTCAATACTCCACCATTCAAATATGCACGATTCAAAATGGCATAATTCAATGTGAAAGACTCTGGCTGAACAATAAGTTCCAATCAGGATGTTTAAATTCTTGCCAGTTGCATTGTGTTATGTCTTTTTATTTAGTTCCCATAAGAAAGGTTATCTTAGGATTTCCTGTGAACATTTATGCTCAGGTTAAATGGATTAAAAACCAGGAGATTTTACATCTTTACTGAACTACTTATAGATATAAAAGCTGAAGACAGGGGTGTTTGATGACTTAGTCTTCTGTGAAAAAATACCTGCAGTCAGTGCTGAGCTAAAATTTTCATGCCCTCAGATAACACAATCACCACAAAACAATTTGTCCCTATATCCCAACAACATGCTTCTGAAAAAGACAAATGTATAGAGGGTATTAAAGAGCTTCCTAAACAAAGTTAAGGTTAAGAATTCAAGAATGCACGGAAAACAACAGTAACCTGGCATAAAGTTTCATTCAAACTATTGAAACCCATGTTTTCTAATAGAGAACCCATCACTCAGACCTTGTTCACAGAATTTTTGATTTCTAGGCCAAGGTTTGACTGTATCTTACTGCTCTTTTTTTTCCTCAGAGATTTGAAGGATTCCAGATAATTCAGCTCCCTGGAGTCTGTGATCTGCCAGATAAATAAGTTCATGAATTCATCCATGGTAATAAACAAATCAAGCAGAGTCTACAGGCGCTCTCAGCTCTTTCACAGCAACCTTATTCTGATTTTTACATCAAGATTGCAACACTGACTGGAGCAATGGGGTGAAGTAGCCTAGAGTCTGGGATTGTGGTGCTATATTTGGCACATCTGCAACAGACTCCATATGAACAAAAACGAAAGTAACCCTGGAATTACTGTAACTATTTACTGAAAGTCAAGGTTAAAAGCTGCAAACACACAACTGGAAAAAGGAAGAGAACAGTATCTAATGTGTATTGTCTTATTTGAAATGGAGAACACAGAGGATTTGCTTTAAGGAAGTCTTGGAGACCTAAGGCAATGTTTTTCAAAGTGGTGCATGAAACCACTTTGAAAAACATGTTAACTGGCCATACCAGTTTGTTTACTTACTGGCACCGCGGCCACAGAGCCTCCCGTCTCCTATTGGCTCTGTTTCGCCATTTGCAGCTTCCCACAGCTCCCCTTGGCTCCAAGGCAGTGCTCTGAATTGCTCTAGTGACCTGGTTTCATTAACTAGTGGTACTGACAAACTCCAGAGGGAAACTTGTCCACTCTTCCTTGGACAACAGGATGGCAGTTATCTATTATTGTTTCTTATTAGTTTTTAATAAATGCAGACAACAAGATACAGCTTAATGGTTTCTAGGATAGATAACGTCCTCTTATCTTAGAAATAAGATGGACCCCCACCTACGCCCAAAGGTAAGATATCTTCTTTTTTCCCCAGCCAGACTGGGCATATGTTCTCTCCCTTCCACTCAGCATGGATAGTTAGAAAGTCATTCAAAGCCAAAGCCAGCTTTGAAGATATCCAGTACCACTCCTTATCTGGCAACTTCATATTTAATTTGCAATGTAAATGGATCTATCATGTACTGGCATTCTCATAAGAATGTCTACCATGAAGTGCAGGCCTTAACCGGCTATATGGTTCAGTATATGTTTATTTGCTGTCATAGGTGCTGACTCTGTAGGTGCTCCAGGGCTGGAGCATCCATGAGGAAAGTTCCCCCCACACACACTACCTCTGTGCCTCTTGCCCACTGGTGGTCCCGCTGATTTACTTCTTCCCTGCCCTCCCAGTGCTTCTGGATTGCCAGAAACAGCTGATTTGTGACCTTCAGGAAATCCTAGAAGGGTGGGGGAGGAGCAGGGATGGGGTACGCTTAGGGGAGGAGGCAGAGTTTGGGGGAAAGGGTGGAATGGGAGCAGGGTGAGGACAGGACTGGGACAGGAAGAGATGGGGCAGGGTCTTGGGGGACGGGATGATGTGAAGGCGGGGCCAGCGGCTGGCGGGGGTGTGTGTCAAGTTGTCCCCTGGCTGCAAGGAAAGTCAGCACCTTTGTTATTGTACACTTCAGAGAGAAATTTTATCCCTACCCTACTGCAATATCACAGACTATGTTTATTAAGTTACACTATTAATTAAGCTCTACGTTGATGATGTGTACCCTCCCCACCATGAGTATATAATACTTAAGTGGCTGGCCTCTAAGTCTCCTGATTTGACTTAGAAGTGGATTTTCTATCAAAGATTTTTTCCTTTGAGAAGTGGAACTATAAACAGTTGAACCAGGAGGACAATTTCAGAATTATGGTCTTCCTTACCGAGTTTACGTGTCTGCTAAAATCTCCTGAATGCTTCGGCATGAAGGCTTCACCCACTGCATTCTCGCTATTTCACGTTTTACAGTACTTGCGCAGGGCCAGGATCCTGCAAGATGCTCTAAGCTCTTCAATGGATGCTCAGCACATTGCCAGGTGAGGCTCAGTGCTTGCCTGGCATCTGCATTTGGTACAATATGGTTGGCCTCTCTATTTATTGAGCAGCACTGCACTTGCTGCTCTCTGCAGACAGATTCATCTCTCTTGTATGAGCTCCTCTTGCTACTTTTGTTGCTGTTGTTACAGTAATTATTCTGACAGTGCAGTAATTTACTGCACACGAGTAAACAAAATGGGATCACTTGCTTATACAACTGTAGTTACTGCTGCCTATGTTACTATCAATATTTATGAAGATCATGAGTCAAATTCACCACTGGTATAAGCACGTGCCAATTCCTTTGGAACCAGCCTTACATCTGTATGTGCTAACGCTTTCAAATCTTACCTAGTTAACCTGGGATGAACATCACCAATACACTAATAAGCATACGCAGAATCCCAGAATGTAGCATTTTGCTGTGATGCTAGGGAAGAAGTCGCAGGGAAATCATGCATGGATTAACATATGGTATTTCTGGAATCACATTTGTCCTATGATGCGATGCACACTAGTCAGACAGAAACTTAGTATTGAGACATCTCTCCAACCCTATATACTGTACTTAAAAGCTGGCTAGCAGGCAATTAAATTCATTTATTCCTTGGGGCCACTCCAAAACCATTTCACAGGAAAATGTATTCTGAAACAAGACAGCTCCGAAACCAGAACAAAATGAATTTGAATGATCAAAAACTGAAATCACTGCCACCAACTTTAGCTCTTTTGTTAAAAAGGTAATGCCTACCCAAAGACTACTGAACGTGAATATTATACTCCTCACACACACACTATTGTACCTTATTTACAAGAAACTATTTAGCTATTCCTTATAAAGAAAAAACTCAACACTGATTTTTCTTGCTAATTAAATGCAGCATAATTAAACTAAATAAATTCACTGTTTAATTTGCAAAACACTAATTGAATCTTTAAATATACCACTTACACTACATGGAAAGGCAGAGGGCATTCAGCCATCTCAAATGATAACTGAGACCCTGACATGATTTCCAGGAGTACAGAGATTTATGTGTAAGTATTTTTCAATTACAACAAGGATTCCTATGGCACCTTAAAGACAATGAGATTTATTTGGGCATAAGCTTTCATAGGTAAAAACAACACTTCCCCAGATGCATGGAGTTTTTCAATTATGCATCCAAGTTCAGAACAAGGCAGAAAGCATCTTCCTAACCGCAGAGTCACCCCAGCCTGACTCCAGAGCTACGCAAAGCAGAGAGGAAAAAATGAGCAAGTTGACTCTGAAATTTGCCTACAGACTCCTCTTTTCTCATCTCCTTGCCAGCAACAGAAAAGTTTAGTGACTAACAATTAACCATCATGTGTAGGCCACATACTTCACAGTGCCACCGCTTCACCGACGGTTACATTCAAATGACCGTAAAAGCGCCAGGCTGTGCAAAACAACAGCGAGAGACAGAGAAATAGGTAAGAACACGGTTATGACATGCCCCCGACATCCTCATCCGTCTCAGCCAGGCACTTCTGGGACAGCCCTGCACCACCAGCCCAGACCTGAGCGCTGGAGAGAAGGAAATGTCTGGGCAGGAGGGCGCTTCCAGAGGCACACATCAGTCGGGTTGTGCTGCCAGGGGACCGACCCAAGGCGCACGCCGAAGAGGCAGACGGTGCGGCTCGCCCGGGAGCCGCAGAGGGAGGGAAGCAGCCTGGGGGTCTGCGTTTCATTCCCAGGAGAACGGCAGGCAGCCGGCACGCAGGGCTGAGCCCAGCGAGCCCGGACTCCTGACAGGAGACTTCCCCCACAGAGACACCAGCCCCAACGGGCCGCTCCGCACGGCAGCCCCCGACCCCGGCACGTCTCCTGCCCGCTCTATTCCCCTTCACCTCAGTCACTCCCAGGCTCGAGGTTCCCCCGTCTCCCCTCACGAGGGTGCCCCGTGCCCGGCTCCTTCCCCTCCCGCTGGGCCCTGGGCCGCCTCAGGCGGGCTCTGAGCCCCGAGCCCGGCCGGCGGCGGGGAGCAGCAACCCCCGGGCCCGCTGGAAGCGGCCCGGCTGGGCAGGGGGAGCAGCGCCCGGCCTCCCGCGCCGCGGCCCCGGCCTTCCCTGCGCTCACCTGCTTTCTCGATCTTGCCGGACATGTCGGGGCCGCGCCGGGGGCCGGGGCCGGGCTCCGACCCCAGGGCTCAGGCCCAGCCCAGCAGGAGGGAGCGGCCGGGGCGCCCTGCTCCGCGCCGCCGCCGCCTCCTGCTGCTGCCGGCCGGGCTCGATCCGGCAGAGACACTGCGGCGGCCTGTAGGCTCCGCGGCGGCGGCGCAGCCACCCCCGCGCCGCGCCGGGCCGGGCCTGGAAGAGGCGGCGAGGCGGCCCGCTCGCGCAGCGCCGGGGCCACAGCGCGCCCTACCGCCAGCCCCCGGCACGGCAGCCCCAAGGAGCGCTCCTGTACCTTGGCCAGGGGCACTAACCCGGGGGGAGACCCCTGGAGAACCAGGCGCTAACTGCAGCAAAAGGCCTTCTGCCACCCAAGAGGCACTAATCCCAGGGAGAGACCCTGTGACAACAGGTGGGGAAGGGTATTAACCCCCCGTAGAGACACCCCCCACCCACCCACTGGAAAATCCTGAGGCAAGCCTTCAAAATGTAGGAGATTTTAAACAAACGGGTTCTTTTTCTTTACCTCTCATTTGCTGAGCCTTTGGGTTGTGTACACTTCACGTTTTCCTTCCGTCTTTTCTCTCCAACTAACAGGACTAGGTTGAATTACACCCCCTAAGGGGTTGGGCAGAGACCATTCTGGAAAGTGAGATATAATTTATTGTAAAAGATACAAGGGGGCGGTGCCCCCTGCTCGCTATGCTCACCAACCCCCCTCTCTGGGGGCAGGCAACCCTGGCTCCCCACCCCAGCTGCGGTGACCCCACAGGCCAGGCCAGCCCCAGCTCTCCCCCCACCAGCTGCCGAGGGGGTTGGTCCCAGCCCAGGCTGCGGCTGGCCTCGTTTGCTCCCTTTGGCTGACGGGGAGTTCAGGCAAAGCCAGGCCGGGCCCGGCTCTGCCCCCGGCCACCAGGAAGAGCCTGGGGCCGAGGCCACCTTGGCCCCAGCTCTTCCTCCCTTACCCCAGCTGCTAGGGAGTCCTTCTCCCCAAGGGGTTGAAGCCACCCAGGCTCTTGCCCCCAACCCCGTCTCTTCCCCGGGCAAAGCGTGGCTTGGCCACGCTTCCGGTCGTGAGGGTGAAAGCCTTGTGGCTCCTGGCCCCCCCCACGAGGGGGGAGGACACACAGCTCCCAGAGCACCAGGGAAGCCACATGGGTGCCACCTCTCCCCTCCCCCAGCAGCAGGGAGACAGGGGAGGCCTCATGTCTGCTGCCCGCCCCAGCACCAGGTAGGGAGGAATATCGGGTTGCTGAAGGGGCAGGGGCTGTGGGACACAGAGTGATGTGATGATGTCACTCTGTCATCCTGCAGAAAAATCTTGTTTATATATATAGAAATATAATTCAATACATGGCGCCTTATGCATACTATACAGGAGGTGCTCTTTACATTCCATTTTAAATGTTTACATTTTTTATTCTTTATATATTATTGCTTATGGGCCTAATATCACTCAGTTTCAGCAGTATAAATGCAGAATAATTCCACTGGGATTTTTTACTCTCCCAAGAGCAGAGCTACATATTGTGTTATAGAACTTTTTATTGTGTCCTTGAAACAGAGTTAGCTACTACACACCTGCAAAATGCTGAATCCCTCAATTCCTGGTAGATTCAGTGGGAGCTGAGGATACTTTGCATCTTCCAGGCTTAGGTTCTTAAGGCCCAATTCTGCTGTAATTGAAGTGAATGGAAAAATTCCAGTTAAGTACAATGGGAGCAAAAACAGGAGCAGGTCTGTAGCTTATGCAACTTCCTGCATTTTTTTTAAGCCTTAATTGGGCATTTGCACTGCCAGGAGACACCGCAGAGCATCCAAATAACAGGCCATGCAGGCCTAAACCTCAACACATGTTGTATTCTCAGCTACACCAGTGTCAATTCCATATAACTCCCTGCATGCCAATGGAGTTTCTTTGAATTTACACAGATGCATATGAGATCAGAATCTGCCTCTTTTCCTTCAACAACAACAAGACACCTTTGATAGAACTGGATCTGCAATATGAACAGAAAACTAACTTGCCATAACACTCAGCAGTGTAAAGGCATCTAGACATTTCTTTACCAAATTTTGTTATGCATGGACTCATTGTAATTTGTGTTCCAGAACCACAGTGACATCAATAAGCCCTAAGGATACAATTCTGACATCTAAGGCGAGAAACTCTAGTGTCCTCTAGTGGAGATTAACAGGATAATATCACAGTTTTCAAGGGAGGATGACTGAAATTAATAGGATCCTATTTGAAGTTTAACTCATCTGCAAGACTTGGGTAGAGACAAGCAGCTCCAACTTGATGATGATGCCAGACACTATCAGTAAAGAAATGTTTTTAGCCCTTAGAAAGTGCTTCCTACTCACATATCAACTCAAATATTTGGTACCTAGATATTGTTGTAGGTCTTGGGAACTTTTTAAAAGGGACATAGCCAGTGCTTTTTTTTGTGACGGTACTGCCCAGTACATAGTATCAGCACCTCCAGTCAGAGCGTGCCTGGAAAGAATGGAGCATATGGCACCTCTGTATGCAAATATCTGACAGTCAGCTGGGCCGCATGTCTTAAAGGGGCCGCATTTCTTAAAAGGACAATGCCGGCACCACCTTTCTCCTGGAGTACTGGCTCTTTTTTTTTTTTTTTTTTGTTAACAAAAATAAACATAGCCAAGTTGTTGAGGCCCCACATTTCATGCACCTTGGTACAGTATATAGGAGGCAAATACCCTGAATTTGCTGCTTTTTAAAAAATTGACCATGTGATTATTATAATTTTTTTTAAATTGCTGTAAGTTCCATAAACAAAGCCAGACCCACTCCGAACTTTGTGTTTGTGTAGGGTCTACAGCGATGGAGATAAGTGTTTCATGTCTTGAGACTGCTATGCATGCTCCAAAAGAAGACTCAGTCCCCAAGTGTTTTGCTTGTTTGTTCTTTGTTTAAAAATCAAAAGAAATTATACTAGGATAGATTCTCTCCTTGCTTACATTGGTGTAAATTGAGAGTAAATCTATTAACTTCAGTAAAGTTATACTGCATGCAATTACATTGGTCACTCTGGGAGCCCAGTTATGATCCCTAGATCCATGCCCAAAAATCTGCAGGGATAGCGGAGAACTGTGTCTTTAGCAGCTCATCTCCTGGATCACAGTGAGTGCTTCTCAGGTCCTGTCTCTTTTCCACATCCCTAGAAGGGGAAGAAATCCTGTAATGTATTATATTTCTTCAGCTCCTTCTCTCTGGTGAAGATTCTTCCTCACATAAGAGAGATATCTGGGTAGCTGTCAAATGGGGGAACCTTGTAATTGTGGCAGTCCTGCTGAGCTGTGTTGACTATAGGGCTAATAAAGTAAGAAGCAGTGAACACATATTATAGTCAGGATAATAAGCAGATCTGCCTGAATACACAGAAAAAGTAGCTCTATTGAGTGAGAAGGGACTATTCTTAAATGGTCACTTTTCAGAGTAGGGTAAAGTGAGATAAAGAATTATAACAAAATCATCCAAAACACAGGACTTGGTGGCGATGGGGGACTTCATCTATCCAGACATCTGGTGGGAAAGTAACACGGCAGGGCACAGATTATCCAACAAGTTCTCAGAATGTACTGAGAGAATTTTTTATTTCAGAAAGTGGAGAAAACTACTGGAGGGAGGCTGTTCTAGATTTGACTTTGACAAATAAGGAGGAACTGGTTGAGAATTTTAAAGTGGAAGGCAGCTTCAGTGAAAATGATCATAAAATGATAGAGTTCATGATTGTTTTCCCCCTTTGGGCATGTCTGCACCATGTAGCAGTTCAACTGCTAACTCTCTTGAACTGTTTTCTCCTTTAGGGCCCCCTCTGTTTGGTCAATCCAAGGGTTTAAATGTGCTGCATTTTGAGGCAGTGAGGATCCCTCAGGAAGAAGGAGGAGAATCAAGGGCTCAGGGAGCTAACTGTAGTGTCATGTTGTGTAACTATCCAGAATAGTGGGTTGACTCAGTTCACCTCAATTCAGAGATCTGCAATAGAGACAAACAGCATCAGTTCATAAAACAACCTGGGGCTGGTCTCTTCGGAAATCCCTTCATCATCAGGAGAAGCACATAGGAAGCAAACGCTTCAGGAACACTTTACGAGCTGTCATAGGCCTTCACAGCTGCCCCAGTGGAATCTGCTACATGCTTGTCTATCTGTAATGACAACCACTAAAGAAAGTTAATAGACAATAACTACATCTGACCGACTGAGCAAGGGAAACGGCACAAGAAATAAGGAAGTGCTGAGATTAGAAAGAGCACTGCTGCCCTCTAGTGACCATACAGCATATTAGTCAAAGTACTAATAGGCAATTACCACTCACTCATCTGTGCCTGCTGTGCTGTCTCAAATTCTGGAATAATGCTGCCTCTCCTGGTGCCTGCTGAGATGTATTGAGAACACCTGCTAATCTGCTGTGGAAGGGACAATGTGGCGAGGAGGGCTCCCCGAAGACAGCCGCCCAAAGTGGTCAGAACGGGAGCACTAGAGAGTAACGAGAACCATACAGTCAAATGCAATTCTAGTGGGACTTAGTTGCAATGTTCCCATCCTTTCAAGATTGCTGCAGAAGCAAAAACACTCACCAGAGGGCCTACAGGAGCAGGCCATCCTCAGAGAAGGGACTGGAAGAATCTGCAAAGAACAAATTAGCAGTAGCTGTAATCACAACTTGGCTAGGAAACAAACAGATCCATACAATCACCTTATATGGTGGGCATAAGCACCCAAGAGCCCAATTACCACTAGCTGGCATGATATCTCCCCATCTCATTGTAACATACCCAGTTTATAAGATACAAAGCTTCCCAAACAGCATGAAATGGAGCACTATCATTAGCTGAAAAGACGACAAAAGGCAAGGGGCCAAATCCTCATCTAATGTTAATCAGCATAGCTTCTTGAACTTCACTGAAAGTATGCCAATTTACACAAGCCACAGATCTGACTGAAAACATTAGACAATTATAGTGGGCTCATCTGTTTGTCAGTTACTTTTGGATACTTTGTAAGTTAAATGATTGATCTGAGCAGCCTCTCCCATTTGATTGTTTTATCTGAATGATCCACAATACAACCACCTTTCAAATCAAGATACCCAGAGAAGTAAAATCTCCACCTTAAGAAGAGAGACTGGAGTCTACTAGACTTGAGAGCACCACTATATGCCAAATTCACTAAAACAACATTCTTCTATGTGTAGTAAAGTGCGCATACACATAGACCAGGAGGCTTTAGTAACATCAGAGGAAGCATGGCAAAGGGGGCACAGAAATGGGCTTGTGTGTGTAAAAAGGCCTATTTTCCATGTGCAAATACTCAGTTTCCCAGGAAAGAAACATACTAATGTTTTTGCAGTTCTGCCTTTGTTAGGCAGACAGCTAGTTCATTCTCTCATCTTGAGTGAGGATAATGGAAAGTGGTCATGTTTTTCTGTTGAAAGCTGCAAATAAACAATCACCCAGAGAAAGATCTGCTTATCGTGGCAAGGTCCTCACTCAGGCCCCTCGCCCTGGGACACCTTCTTTGTCCACAAATCAGCCAGAGACTCTTTCTGGTATAGTCACCTGTGCCTTTTATTGTCAGTTTCCCACCACCTTCTATTTACAGAGTTTTGGATTACAGCAAACTCAGCCAGCCTCTCCATCTGCCTGGGGAGCAGGAGCACACACGCACTTACCCTAGCTCCTCCCTCTTGCTCCTCTGGTTGTCTTACCTAGCCCTCTGTCTAATGAGGCTCACAGCTGCTTCCATTAGCCCTTCAGGCCTGGGCTTGCTCAGCTTTCTGTAATTGGCCTTTTCAGCCAGGCTGTAGTGGCAGAGTTCTGGCTTAGCCAGCAGTTTGTCACACTAGACACACAGATTTTGTATAATTCCAAAAGTGCATCCTCTGAAAAGTTTGCCTTTAGCAACTGGAGGGTCTGAGATGATCTCAGCACTCTGAAATGCATGTGTCACTTTAGTGGGTTTGCCTGTATTTTGTTTTACAGAGCTGGGTGATAAATGTTTTTAACTAGCAATAGCATAAAACAAGAAAATGTATTTTCATGTGAATTAGCTCCCACAACATCTTTTTGCTCTGAATTCTCTCTGCCTCTTTGACCCTAGTAAGTTCCTTTCTTAGGGCTAAACCTGCTGAGTAGCTGGGAATGGAACAGAGGGAAGGAATCCACTGGAATCATGTGCTCCAAACCCTAGACCCCTTTTGCAAACTGAAGTAGAAGGTCCCAGACCCTCCAAGGTGTTTAGGCCCCCAAATGCTACTGAAATCAAATGGAGTTAGGGCCTTGGAGGAATGGGGCCAAGAATCCTGCTACCCCTGCTGCTGGCACCCAGAAAGTGTGTAGGAGAAAGAAGCCAAATGACTGTAATGTAGAGAGGAGATGATCTGGGGGTAGGGGGGACATAGGAAGAGAAAAAGAAGTCTTGAGGGGAAGGAGCATTAGAAGCAAGTGCTGACAGGAGTAGGTGGGACAGAAATGGAAGCAGAGAAGGGAAAAAGACGGAGGAGTCTAAAAAGTGTGGGAGAGGGGCAAGAGCCATGGATCCAATAGAAGCAATGGGGGGTCAGCAGCTGATGCAGGAGTCAGGGTAGGTACAGGGTAGAACAGGGACACAAATCAAGAGGGGAGGAGCACAGGGGCAGAAGAATCTGCTAGAAGAATCTGCAGAAAAATCCACTAGTCCTGTGGAGAAAGTAGCTCAAGATCACGTAAGTAAAGACTGTATCTTAATGCACGTGGACGGGGGGTGGATTAAGAATGCACAGGCAATCTTAACTCTAGTATTGTCTAACTGCCAAATGCTTAACTTTGTAAGCATAATAATATTCTTTTAATATAGTTTTTACAGTGCTAGACACTGTACGAATACATAGTGAGAGACAGTCCCTGCCCTGAACAGCTGACAATCTAAATAGAAAATAGGAGGCAAGGGAGACAGAACAGTTAAGTGATTTGCAGAAGGTCACAAAGCAGGTCAGTGGTAGAACCAGAATAAGAACCCAGCTCTCCTCATCCTCAGTCTGGGCCTCCTTCTAGTGGGCCACATTGTTTCTAGTTAATACACTACTATGTTTTCTCAAAGGAGAATTTTGTGCTGTTTTCCTCACACTGGACCAAGCACCATTGTTCTTAATCCATCAAGTCTCCTATGAAGCCACTGGAAATTTCCCTTGAGTAAGCACAGCAGAATGTGTTCCACAGTGGCTAATAATGGAAAGGACTGACTTTATATTGGGTCTTTTTGACATCAGTATAGTTGATGCCTCTAGAGGGCAGCATAGAATGACATACTGCCGTCCAAGTAAAGACAGGGCCAAGCTCTGCTCTTATACCCATGCCAACCTACTGAGCCCACATTCATGTAATCCCTTTGCTATGTGCAGAACTACCATAGAGTATCTACTTGTATTTTGCTGTCCAATGACTAGCTTTGATTTAACATTTGTACTCTGAAAAATGGCAGATCTGCTGGGTGAGTGGTCATCTTTGCTGAATTTTAGGTTTGGATGATGTTTTCCCTCTATGAGCCCTCCAGATCTGTCAGGGCTGTTCCCTACTCTGGCACTCCAAGGGTATGTCTACACTGCAGAGTTTTTCTGGAAAAATGGCAGTTTTTCCGGAAAAACTACACTTACATCCACACTACTATTGCGTTCTTTCGACAGAAAGTCGAAGGGTGGGTTTTCCAGCAGTGGTAAACCTCTTTCTACGAAGAAGAAACCTTTTTCCGAAAAAGCTGAAGTCTCTAGTAGCGGACCTTCCAGGACACGAATCAAATCATCACCTTAAAAAAGTAATTTTTATTACAAAACAAAAGATAAACTTGATAAAGCATACTTGGTTTCTAGATGTTACAGAGCAACTAAGGAAAACAAATTAAAACACAGAGAAAAGTCTCTGGGCACAATGCAAGGTAGTAAATGGGGAGGGGAGGCATAGATTCACATAGAGCAATTCAAACCAAACCACAAAATAAAGAAAAATTACCCTGAATGTGACTAGATTCACTTTTCCTTTTACTTATTTCCAATTTTCTCTTTGTTCAGTCCACTCCCATACCCCAAATTTCTTGGAGACATAGTAGTCCTGCTTGGGTTTGAATCATTCTGTGTCTCTCAACTCCTGGTTTCTCTCTCCCACACAAAGAAAGCAGGCAAGGAATCTATACCCAATTCAAATTTCAACCTTCTATCTCGATTGGTTCTCCCGGCCCCCTGATCAACACCTTTGCTAGCTACCTGAGTTTAACCCCATTGTCACCGGGTACTGGTCAGTACTCCTCCTGTCCATTATAAGATCCAACAGAGCTCTGGGAGCAGGAGCTGGAATCTATTCTAGCTTGTTGACATTCAACACAATTGTTAATTAAATTCCAAACGCAGGACAGTAAAGAGACAAGGTGGGAGAGGTAATATCTTTTATTGGACCAGCTTCCAGTGGTGAGAGAGAATCTTTTGAACCACATAGAGCTCTTCTTTGGACCGGGGTAAGGGACTTCTGGACTCAGAGCACAATGGCCCAATAAAAGATATTACCTTATGCACCTTTTCTCGCTAATATTCTGGGACTGATATGGCTACAACTATACTGCATATAGGAAATTCAGGGTAGGACAGTTACACCCATGCAACCACAGCAGCAATGGACAATCAAAAACAGCAAGTGGACCACAGCAGCCCGTAGCCTGCAGGGGTCCTACCTGCAGCCCCATAGACCTCCTATCTGCCTTCCTCCCCGACGTGTCTCTCGTGCACTGGAGCCCTGCACTTCCTACTCCTCCCCATCCCTCCCAGCACTTTCATACTGCCACCAATCACCTGATTTACACTCTGTCCCTGATCCCCTACTCCCTCCCAGAGCTTGAACAGTTGTGAACAGCTGATTCTCAGTGTTGCAGTGCTCCCAAAGGAGGAAGGGGGAAGAGTAGGAAGTGGAGGGTTCCAGTGTCCCACTATGTGATTGGCACGTGGGGGTAGAGGTTCAGACAGGGTGTCCATGGGTCGCAGGTGGAGCCCCAGTGGGCCACAGGTTGCCCACCACTGAACCACAGTATTAGACAATGGAATCACTCGGGGTGAGAGCAAAAATTCCACTGCCTACTCTTTATAACTGGTGCTGATGTGTGAGAGCAGGGAAGAATCTAGCTTGACTCTCATCTTCAATGTGGAATTTGGAGGTCAGGAGGAAATTACACAAATTAGAAAGCAAGTAAACATGGAGCCCGTCAAACCCATTTTTATAGCCACTTTCTCAGAGGGAAGTTGTACTTTAAACTAGGGATGTGAGTGACTAGTCGACTCGAGAGAGAGAGGCAGCAAGGAGAGGGGAGCAGGAGCTGGTGCTGGGGGGAACCAGTAAAGCCAGTTCCCCCCAGCACTGTCTCTATGGGGTACAGAGGAGGCAGTGGCACAGCTTCAGTCCCCACTCACACTGGTTCCCACTGAGGGCACTTCAGGGCCCGGAGGCGCTCTTGTACATTTCAAAAGCAGAAGTGCCGCGGGGAGCATGGGGCAAGCAGAGACTCAAGCAGTCCCCGCTTGCCCTGTGCTCTCTGCGGCACCCCGCCCCTTGCTGCCTCTATGAGGGTACATCTAGACTGTGAGGAGCGGAAGAGCAAATGCGTTCCCTGGACGCAGCGGAGTTTTTTGGTATCCCGAAAAACCCCCGTAGCCTAGCCATACCCTTGAGAGGCAACAAGGTGGGGACAGGAGCCAGTGCTGGGGGAAGCCATCTTAAAAGCCGGTTTCCCCCAGCACCATCTCTGGGGTGCCACCTGTCCCCCCCCTATTCCCCCCCGCTGCTTCTATCAGGGGCAGTGGAGGGGATAGTGTACTTATGTGAGCTGGGACCCAGCAGTCCCAGCTCACGCTGATCGCTGCACCTCTGCATTTTAAATGTAGTAAAAGCCGCTGAAGCAGTCCCATAACTGGGACTCATTAACGTTCGGAAGGAATGAGGAGAAATCCCTGCACCTATTTATCATGAATGGACATGGGGAAGCTAAAAGAAAGAACGATAATGAAAGCAGACTTTAGGGACAGAAGGGTGAAAAGAGGCAGGCATGAAAGTATGACAGGGCCAAATAAGGAGTAGCAGTTTTTGAGTTACGAGGGGAAGGGTAGTCCAGCAGTTAGGGCACTCATCGGGATCTCAAAAGGCTGGTTCCAACTCTCTGTTTCACCACGAACTTTCTCTGTGACTCTGGACTTGTCACTTAGTCTCTCTGCACCTGAGGTTTCTCACCTGTGAAATAGGGAGGATAGCAGTTGCCAACCTCTGGAGGGTGTTGGGAGGATGAAAATATGAACAACAGAAAGGCCCTCAGATGTTATGGCAATGGGGGCCTTATAAACACCTGAGAGAGAAATCTGCAGTGCCTTCAGACACAAGCAAAATGGATCAATCTTCTGCTTGGTAAAAGACAGTGAATGGAAAGTAGCTCTTGGGCTGAAAATTGTTGAAGAACGAACAGATGGAGATCAGGGGACAGGAGAAGGGAAGAGAGCACCAAATAGTCCAGAGACTATTAAAGGAGGGACAGAGAGAAAAAAAGATTAGAACATTTAGCTAAGCACGAATGGGAAAGTGGTGTCATAAAGGGCTCTGTTCTACTGTTACCCTTTTTATTGAGAACTACTTCTCACAGTCGAAGGATACGCTGTGTAAACAGTTTTTAGAATGTGAAGTAGGACATGAAGGAACCACATTCTAAAAGCAATTCAGCATGCCAGAGATGCTTTAGTCAGCTTCTGCTGCACTTCCTTTGTGGTCAAAAGCGGTCAGCCTTTGTCCTTTCTACCTCAAAATGCAACCAAGACACGTGCCAATTGCTCACCCTCTTGTGGCTTATTGATATAGTGGCAGTTTGTTCAATAAAGCTCTTTACTGCATCTTCAGATCAAATCTGCTGACTTTACTGACCAAAACATGTCTCTTCCTGCTAGCCTGGAAAGGCCAATAGAGCTACAAGTGAGATCCCGGGAGTCTGTTCTGACTGGTGCATTATCAGCTATGTTCTGCCTGTGGAATTTATTGCTGACGTTAGAAAGGGTGAAAAGACCAACCCTATATTGGTTCTCAGATCCCAGGGAACATGTAGTGTTGGCAAGTGCTTTTGACTTGTAAACTCAAAGTGCCCTTTTCCCAGGATGCAGATGGTTGTGGAGCCCAGGCCTGAAGGCCAGGACATGCCTCTTTCTCAAGGCCACTCAAAGAAATTGTAAGGTCGGTAAATTTAGAACAAAGGGAAGCACTGTCTCACCCACCACAATGAACGTGGAGTTCTGCATCAGAGGCCGCCAATGAAGTCACAGTAGCTGGATCTTTAAAACAGGCTGGATAATTTGACAAGACGGTTGGCAAAGGTGGCTGCTGCAAATTGGCAAGTGCTTGTCCTGTTTTTCAGTGGTCAGCGCAAACAGAGAGACAGAAAGAGAAGTAATGAAAGAGAAAAATAACAATATACTGAATTTGTCTACCTACTTTCAGATGCCACCAGCCTCCACTGATCACTAGTAACCTCTGCATTAGGCAAACAGACATAATGAAAGAGCCACCACATTTCATGCTGGAGGTTATTGGTTGACCTCTGCAGAGGATCAGGAAGGAATTTGCCCTACACGTAGCATTGCACAATTGGCTGGTGCACTATGTAAGGGAATTTTCCTTTGGCTGAAGCATAGCATATTGGCAGGACCCCAAGGATGGTCTAGCAATACCTACATGGCATCCTTTGTTCTGGTCAGGAATTGTTTGATGGTAGAAATGGGCCTGAATGAAAACAACTGGATGCAAGTACCCTGGAACTCTGAGGGATTTGGGGTCCAGATCAGGATCAGGACTAAGCCGCTCAAGCCCAGGTCTAGTTTATAGTCCCACAGGCACCTTCCATGAATATAGACAAGTTGTTGTGTGTATTATTGGGTATTTCTGAGGGTGTATTGCTGAGGGTGAGAGGTTGATACAGTGACCAGCACAGTACCTAGAGAGGCTGGGTACACATGCCTCATGCAGCTACAGCTGGTGCTGGATGAAGAGCTCTCAGCTGCTCCCAGGCAGCTCAGAAAAAGCCGATTTGGACTGCGCAGACTAAACTAGAAACTAAAATGCTCAGGCTTGGCTCTTCCCTGTATAAAGCCATATGTTTTGGTGGCACTTCTGCAAAAGGTGTTTCAATCCTCCTCGCTTCTCTGCAAACACTCTGCCAGCCCAGCTCTGCCAATGAAGAGATTTAGAGGAGCTGGAAGCTCAAATGCAGAAGCCTTATATCAGAGAGGATCCAAAATGCGCATGTCCCCCAACAGTCTTTTGTACTAGAAAGCTCATTCTGCTGCTGCAGGGAGGTGATGTAGCCAACACGAGTAACAGACGTATAACTATCACCAGGTGGACTTGAACCTGGGATCTTTGGAGCTTAGTTTAGGAACCTCTACCGCTTGAGCTAAAAGCCAGCTGGCTCCTGGCTTAAGCTGTAGAGCTCACTCATTCTTAGCTGTCACTTTACGTGGTCTAAGTGCCACTACATGGGACAGTGAACCACACTGGGGTATGTCTACACTACAGTTTTTTTAGAAAAACGGCCGTTTTTCTGAAAAAAATTCAATTACATCCACACTGCAATTGTGTTTTTCTGAAAGAAAATCGAAAGAACAGAGGGGGTTTTCCGACATTGGTAATCCTCATTCTATGAGGAAGAAACCTTTTTCTGAAAGAGCTCTTTCAGAAAAAGGCATGTGTGGATGGGGAAGAGGGAGTTCTTTCAAAAAAAGAGGAAAAAGCACAGGTGCCCTGGTGGCCACTCCGTCCATAGTAATCACAGCTGAAATGTGAGATAGCATCCATTCACTGTGGATGCTATCTTTCGAAAAAGCAGATTGCTTTTTCGATGCGCTTTTGCAGTGTGGACGCTCTCTTTTGGAAGAAGTTTTTCCAGAAGATCTCTTCCAGAAAAGCTTCTTCTGAAAGAAACCTGCAGTCTAGACATAGCCTAGGTGTGTGGGTTACAGATGCACACCATGAGGCAGAAGCCTCAGGGTGGTTCTGGGATGCCCCAGCCCACACAGTACGTGTCGCATTCTTTGTTCTTCCATTTGGCTCACACTAGCTTCTTTCTCCTCTCCAGAAGTGGAGTTGAATCTAAACTCCAAAAGACCTTGAAAAACCATCTTGCTGCCTCTGCCTGGAAGTTGGAAGGAACTTCTTGGATCATTACAAAGCACTTTCTGACAACAAAGCTATATCTACATAATACTAACCTCTATTACCAGGTTCCCTGGCATTCAAATGGTGAGAGAGCGCCCAGCTTTTCTTCCAGGTCACTTTCCATGGTCAAGAGATACCCTCCCCCACACACACATATTACACAGCAGGCAGGAGATGAAGGTGACCTTGGTGCTCTCGGCAGAAAGGAAAGGAGTGAAACCAAAATAAAACGGGAAATCAAAATCAATATTCCAAAGTCAAATAATAAAAATTGTGTTATGGAAACAGAGGTCACCCAGAGAGAAATGTTATCAAACGTGACAGCACTGCTCTCTGATTTCTTCTTGCTCTCTCTCAGCCAATCCCATGCGGGGAGAGCTTGTTCTAAAGCCAAAAATGTCATTCGTCCCCAGTACTGAACCACCATATAGTTTGGCGTGGTTGACAGCAGAGATGCAGACCTGGCGCGAAGACGACAGGATTGAGAAACAGTGGCAGAGCTATGGGGTGCTCTGGTTGGAAATAACATGGGGTGATGAGGGGCAGCAATGAGCTACACTGGCAGAGCTGTTTGGGGGAGCCAGAACTGAATAATTGGGGCTACTGCAGGTGACAACTGGAACACACTGAACCCTGAAGACAGCAAGAGAGGAAAGGTGTGAGGAGTTTGAAATGCAGCACTCTCTCTGAATAGTGAGTGACAGCAACACAGAGACTGGGTAATGAAGGGAGAGAGGAGCAGTGCTTGATCATAAAGGATAATCACATGCAATAAAAAAAAATTACCGTTGGGCACATGAACTGCTCGATGCCTCAGTTTCCCCTTTGCAAAATGGCGGTAACAGTGACCTACTTTGCAAGTGGCTGAGGGCTAATTAATTACTCTGACCCGCGAGGAACTGCCCATTATGAGTAGTTAAAATGTACGTGAGCTGAGGTGAGCCTTCCAAAGTGCACACAGGTTCCTTACGGAGGAACTGGCTGTCTCCTACTCTGATTCCACTGTGCAAACTCTAGCTTGCACAGATTTCAGACAGCATCATACATGTGGGGCATGTAGCCCTGATAATGATACAAACGTCAGGCCATTATTTCTCAGCCCAGAGGGCTGCTTCTCCTCTTCCAGCCAGCAGCAATGGGTTGTTTTGTGTGGTTTTCCCTTTTTTCAACCTGGCCTCCTGGTTCTGGCTGGGAATTTATGTTAGGTTTTTCCTCAAAGTTAGCAGCAGGGAGGTAAACTCTCAATAAAGTCCATTTGTCAAGACAGATTTCCTTCCATAGCAAACAGACAATGGAAAAGCAAAAACAATGCTCCGGATGGACAAGGGAATTCCAGCACCATGGAGACTTGCAAAGGCTGCTCTCTCTGCCCTGCAGAGTCTCTAGGGGCGGCCTTCAGGCCCATAAAAAGTTAATTCCGTTGTCAAAATTTATTTTTATCTACTTGAAGAATCCCCACTGAGACCAGCTGGAAGCCTGGGGATTGTTTGGCTCCCCTGCTTCAGAAATAGCCTCTGGAGTGCCCTGTCCCCAGCTTCTTTGTTTCATTTCCCTTCAGAAATAAAGCTCAGTTTTCACTGGGTCTCATTATCACCCTGTATCTCGAGGATAGCTTCAGAGGCTGTTGGACAGCCCTTGTCCATTTCCGGGGGCCACAGTGTGCAACTCGGGGTGCATCTAGACTACATTCCTCTTTCAAAAGAGGAATGCAAATGAGGGAAATCAAAAATGCAAATGAAGCACTGATTTACAAATCTTGCGCTTCATTTGCATAATCTCTTCAGATCACTTTTTCGGAAGAGGTTTTTTTTTAAAAAAAAAAGCAGTCTAGATGGGGTTCTTTTGAAAAAAAACCCACCCTTTTTCGAAAGCGCCCTTATTCCTGAAAAAATGAGGTTTACAGGTGATCGGAACAGATTATGCAAATGAAGCGCAAGATTTGTATTCCTCTTTCGAAAAGAGGAATGTAGTTTAGACGCACCCTCGGTGCTACAGGGGAAATTTAAAGGGCAGGCAGATGGATTGGAACTTAGGTCAAAAGAGCCTGCATCTTGCCCAAGCTAACAAGGAAACTCCAGGGCGTTGGAGAGAAGCACAGAGCCCATTGGGCTGAATTCTCCTCTCTGCCCTTCATTCTGCTTCCACCCTAGCACAAGGCCCAACAGTAGCCAGTCCGAAGGCAAAGCAGCACTAGTGAGGCTCACCAAGCCCCATTCTCCGGGTGCTCACAACTGGCCAACATCCCACATAGTCAGGTTGCACTGTTTGAGGAGAGGGGGTAGCCAGGATATACAGATGTACTGGCTCGTGCATCCTCAGGGTAGCCTACCAAGTGCAGTTCCTATTGTGGCCCTCGTGGGAAGGTAGCCTCCCCTTGCAGGGTGGGTAAATACCCCCTGCTCTCCCACTCTGACACCAGTACAGGTGAATTAAACCCTGACACTGTCACCTAGTATTTCCAACTTGCCACAGCATGCACAGTCCCTGGATGGGTTAAACTCCAAGTAGATACCGTTAACCATTTTAATCTCACAGCAATGCCTGGCCGACAGCAGGAGCAATAGGGATGTTAACTATCAGGTATTTGTGTAAATGTGTAAAACCGCTTGAATATTTTAGCCTGTGGGAGGCAACAAGGGGGGGCAGACAGCTTCACCGAGCCAGCTGGCTCCCACCTCCCTGCTGATACAGAGGCAGCAAGGCAGGGGGAGTGCCTGTAGTTGATAGGATTAACTGATAAGCCCAGGTTTATCGGTTAATCGTGTAGTTGACTAGATGTTGACATCCCTAAGCAATACACAGAATTGGTTTCTGATGACCATTCAAATCCAGTCCCAAGTTTCCTTGTGACTGTGACAGATGAAAATAAATCTCTCATTAACTCAGCTATTCTACCAGAAGGCTGGGGGTAGCCAGCTTCAAACATTGTTTCAAAGGAGGCATCGTCGGTGTTTCTGGGAATTATAGAACAATCAGTTTTACTTCGGTGACAGGAAAATTAGCTGAAACAATAACTAAAGACAGAATAATAAAGCACTCAGAGGTATACATGATGGGGACTAACAAGCTCTGCTTCTGTAAAGCAAACTGTACCTCTCCAATCTATTAGAAATCTTTGAGAGTCAACAAAATAGTGACTAAAGTAAAACCAGGAAATACGATGGGCCATGGATCGATGCCCACTTACACCAGATCAGGAACCAGCTCAGTTTATTTAGACTTGAAAGAGATTTTTTAAAAGTTTTTTTGTAAGATCAGATGCGTTGCTCCTCCAACTCAGGACCTGGCTTCGTTTATTTGGAATTACCTTCCCCACCCCATCCCCAAAAAAACATCAAAAAAGTCTCTAACAAGAAGTAGATGAAGAAAATAAGGGTGTATATACGTTGCAACTGGAGGCATGGCTGTAACTCGGACAGACACACCTTTACTAGTGAAGCTAAGGCATTGTGGCATCACAGACTCTGATATGGACTAGCCCTGTAAATATCCACCTAGGGATCCAGGCCATCATGTACAGCTCACAGTAATGACTGTGCTGCCATGTTTTCATTGTTATTTTTAGACACACTTGTTAGATCAAAGCCAGCTGTGCCTACCTAAGCTGCAAGTGCATTTCTGATTGCAGTGTAGACATGGTTTCTGAGGGAAGGGTGACAGAGAAATCTCTGTCACGGATTAGAAAGTGAGTAGCAGGCTGCATTCTCATCATGGAAGGAAGATTGTAGCAAGGTGTTCTGAGGAGCAATGCTGCTTAGCCTGTTTCTCAAAGGCCTGGGAAAGATGAGCAAACAGTGAGGTGACGATATTTGTGGATGGCATAAAATTATTTCAAGGAGTGAAGAGCAGAGAAGACTGAGCAATTCTGGGGGACCTAACCAGGGCCGGACCAAGCCATTCCGGTGCCCCGGGCAGACAGTTTAATTGCGCCCTGGGTTGGGGGAGGACGCATGCGTGGCCCCGCCCCTGCCCAGCACGTGGGGGAGGGCGCGCAGGGCGGGCCGAGCCTGGCCGTGCAGGGCCCCGCGGCCGTGGGGGGAAGGGCGCTGCTGGCCGGTGCTGCGGGGGTTAACGTGACCCCCATCCCGGGCGGCCGCTGCAAGGTGGCTGCTGGGAGCTGCTGCAGCCCACGCCCCTTACAGCTGCTAACAGGCGCCCCCCATAGGTTGGCGCCCCGGGCAGCTGCCCAGCTAGCCCATGCCTTAATCCGGCCCTGGACCTAACAAAGGTAAGTGACTAGACAACATGATGGCAGATAAAGTTCACTGCAGATGCAGAAGGTAATGCACACTCCAAGGAACCATTTGAATTATTCCTATAGGTTGACGAGATCCAAATTAACAGTAACAATTCAGGAAAACAAACCTATGCATAACAGTGGACAGGCCAATGAAAATCTCAATGAGAGATAGGCAAGCCAGAACCCAATAATTAATGGAGGATTATGCACCATAAAAAATACCACTGGAAGAAGCCAGAATAACAGAACCCTACGGCTGCTTGACTGGTCCGCACACCTAGACCAAGAAAATGCCCCGGGAACTGTCTGAACAACAATACAGACTTTGGCTTGCTACTGTCACAGGCCTTGTTTTTTCACTCCATCTTGCTCCTTAGCTCTGGCTTTTGATCCTGGCCCAGCTTGATGTTGGTACCCATCTGAGATCTCCTGACTTGGTTTGGTAACAAGTCTCAACTTCTGTCTTCAACCCATGCCCAGCAGATGCTATTGGCCAGCTACCTACACCCCAGCCATTAGAAATGGATTAATTTCCGGTCACCTCACCTCCTCAAGGACACAGCAGAAATGGAGAAGGTCTACAGAAATGCAACGAAAATGATCAGTAATCCACTATAAGAGATTAAACACATTAGGACAGAAAGGGGATAGGATAGAGGTGAAGAACAAGGAGGACATGAAAGAGGTATGTAAAATAACGTGCAATGTAGAGATAATAACTGGGCACACTGATCTACCTTTTTCCTAATACTAGAATAAGAGACATCCAATGAAATTAGAAGTCAATACATTTACAACTGATAACAGAAAATTCTTTTCATGCAGTGTGTATTTAACCTGTAGAATTCACTACCATAAGATTTCACGGAGGTCAGAAACTTAGTAGGCCCTGTAAAAGCAACGCACTTATACAGAAATAATACAATTTCCTCTTTGGCTACATTAAACATGATACAAACCTTCCTGCTTCAGGTCATAAGCCAATCACCAACTGCCTAGGGTTAGGAAGAAATTTCACCTGTGGGCATGTTATCCTATACCGTCCATTTTGAGGATTTTTTAACACCTTTTTTGAAGTCTTTAATGCTGGTCATTGTTGGAAATATGACATGGGAGTAGGTAGAATGCATGTCAATTGGTAATTCCTGTGTTTGTATGCTGGCAAACCAAGACTGCCCTATTGTCCAAGAGGGAGAAGGCTGGCTGAGTTAACGACCATCTGGAATAAGAAGAGAAACAAACTGGCTTTCAGTGTCTGCCTGGAGTGGACTCTGTCAGTGTCCTCAATGGATGAGACTGCATCCTTTGGATTTGTTTCAGGGCCTATACAAAGCTACATTTCTCAACACCACTTAGCACTTATATATATAATTGTCTCTGATTTACACCTGGGGAAACTGAGACCGAGAAGGAACTGGCTCACCTAAGATCACAAATATGAGTGAAAGAGCTCAGATGAGATCCTAGGTCTCCCGGCTCCTCTGCTCTCCTGTCTACTGGACGAAGCCCATCTGCGGGCCAGGGCACACATCTTCCCCAATAAGAGGTACAGGAGCATCAGATCTGGAGAAAGGAAAAAAGGCCTTTGAAATCAGGACAGAGGGACGCTCCATGCACAGTCCAGCCTGCAGAGCCTGTCCCACTAGTATCTTTATCCCAACATCCAAAACCCACCAACTGGCTCTGGCTCTGCAAACTGCACAGTGTCTGACAGGTGAGGCTGTGTGTGTGTTGGGTGGGGGGGATGTGCTGACAGCTGCTCTTCCTCCCTCCCAAGTCTTTCTTCATGGTAGGGGAGGAGGCAGAGGGAACGGTTCCTCTGGCTCCAGATGACAGAAATAACAAACAGCAGGGACCCCCCATTCCACCTGCTTCTGGTTTGTTAAGAGGGGTTTGCTGGTTTGCTGCGAGGGGCGAAAGAATGAGATTATACAGGAGCCTGTCAGGAGGCCAATGACATTTATAAAATATTAATCCTCGCAGCGTGTCACTCATCAGCAGGTTTGATAGTTGTTCTGGGCTGGCTCCCATGGTCTCTTGCCTCCGTGCCGTTCAGGCGCAGTTTTGTGATGCTTCAGGGGCTTGTTGGATTTTTTTTTCCTTGTCACTTTTCATGAATTTGCTGTCCTCTGCCCCATCCCCAATCTCTTTTCTAGGGTTTACTGCTTCGGCTGCTTTAATCATCTGTTTCCTTCTGTGTTTCCCCAAGAGCCATCTCCTGCTTTCCCCAGACTCGACCTCGAGCACCTCCCAACCCTTTGCAGCACATCTCTATTTTATCTTTAAATGAGGCTTGAAAGATCCTTTATGGGGTGGGGGGAGAAACAAATATCCTGCCTTCATACTTATGCTCCCTCCACTCCCTGACACACCTACCTTGTAATTTTAAAAAACATCCAACCAATATATCGGGGATACCTTTTAAAATCTACTTGGGCTGTGTTCTGTGTGTTGGTCCCGGGTGAGGGGTGGTGGAAGAAAAGCAAGCCCCAACTTCAATGGTTAATCTACCCTCAGGGAAGAGAAAACGAGCAACTATAGCTTTAAAACGAAGATTAGATGCAATTCCCCCCCCCTTCTCTCTCTCTTTCTCTCTCGCCTTTTAAAGGGAACTTGTCAAGGTTTCCATCAATAATAGATAATGGTGCATCACTCTGGCAGGTTCCACCCTGAGGCTGTTTTGATATTTTCCAGAGAATTTGTCAGAAATCTTACTGCAAAGGAGGGGAGGGGGAAGGGGGGGGGGGAAGAAGCCTCATTAATTTTTTGTCATTTGCATTCCTCCTGTTAAATAATGTATTGATTGCTCTCTCGCTCCCTTTTAATTCTCCCTCTTTTGCTGCATCTCGCGTACAATGGTCCTTGCTCCATGACAGACGAGTTGTCAGAGATACCAGGCAGCTCACGCCCAGACCTGAGAGTGCTGGGATGTCTCAATGTGACCTCATGGCTGTTGCCAGGATCGTGACATGTCCTACACAAGCCCTTTCTACAATTGCTTCTCTAGGATGGCTACAGTGGAGTAAGACCATCTGATCTGGGCATTCTGCATCCAGCTGGCTTGTGAACCAGCATCCTCACCATGCCATTTTCACTTAAGGTTCCATCTAAAGCAGCATGGGACAGGGAAGACAGGATATTCCCCAGGATAGATTTTGGAAGTGGAACTAACACCAGGTTCCCCCCTCCACCACAGGACAGTATGCCCCCTGCATCTACATATGAACACAAGACGCAGTTTTTTAGATGAGATAAAGCAGAGATCCACTTGAAATCATTCAAAATCCCATAGCATTTTTCATGCGACTAAAACGAGTTCTCAGAGCCAGTATCCAGGCCAAATTCCATTAACTTCCGTAAGCCTAAGCCCCCATGTTGTTTCTACTGGATATGACATGCACGTCCTGATCTACACCTTTGCACAGAGTGCCTGTGCACTGTTCAACAGCTGCCTCATTCTGCTTCAGCGGTGGCTTTATGTCAGTGATAGGTGGAGAAATGTCCAGTGTTTATCGATTGTTCGGAATGTTCTGTAGTTTATTAGTTTAGAAATTCTCAGGATAGGACTGGAGGGAAGATTTTTCTTTACGCCCAAATAGATGCCACATGCCAAACATTTCCAAATGTTTTTTGCAGGCCATAAAAGATACCATCATGCCACTCTCAGTAGCCACCTGGCCCTGTCAATTAGCCAACTGACGCTGGTCAACTCACTGCATCCCATGTGACACTGACTTGAGTTCTCATAAAATAAAGCCAGAAAAGATCATCAGCAGTGAAGCCAGACCGAGACACAGACAAGATGGAACAACCAAGATGCTACGACTTGCTTCTTCACAGCGAATCCCACAAGTACTTACAGTACAGTGACCCCCCCCTCATTGCTACACCCCCTCATGCCCGTTACCCATTTAAATTAACATGCCCTGAAAAGCCAGCATGAATGAGATTTATGAAGCAACAGTGAAGGGGGAAGGCAATTGGAGGATGACAACTGACCAACCACACAGATCTCTGAAAATTAAATGCACCACATGGTTGAAATGTGATGGGCTTTAGATGCATAGCTCCTATTAAGTTCAGTGGGAACTGCACCTCTAGATCCCTTAGGTGGCTTTAAAAACTTCAGTCCAAATTCTTATGAATCCAAATACAAACTCTATGGAGTCGACAGCTGAACTAAACAAGACTTCACACAAGATTAGGCTTTTGCTCTTCTTAGCACAGCAGGCTTCCTCTTTAATTAATAAATACTTAATTACATAGTTAATATTTGAATAGTTCCTTTAAAAATATGATCTCATGGCATCCCTGCCAGTTATTTGTTTTGTATGACTTTTATGTTTATCTTCCTTTTTCATTTCTTATTTCTTCCCTCCCTCCACCAGCAATCTTTGTAGTTACATGCTGATCTTTGCAAGTGAATATTAGCAATTGGGCTTCCAGCCCAAATCGAATCTGGCCTTTGAGTGTGACATGCATCACCGAAGGTGATAATGTGTGTTATTAGCACTCTGGTGTTTCACCGCATATATACAACCTCCGTGAGGGATCAAGGTGAAATGAGATGCTGCAAGGGAGTCTAGGGGGTGGGGAGAAGTGAACTAATGTATCATGTGGGGAGCATAAGAGAAGTCTGTGACAGTGGTGAGGAGGGGGTGTTATGTAGAAACATAGAATCATAGAACCATAGAGCTGGAAGAGACCTCAGAAGGTCATCAAGTCCAGCCCGCTCCTCTAGGCAGGACCAATCCCAACTAAATCAACCCGGCCAGGGCTTTGTCAAGCCGAGACTTAAACACCTCTAGGGATGGAAACTCCACTACTTCCCTAGGTAACCCATTCCAGTGCTTCACCACCCTTCTAGTGAGGGTGAGACCCAGGAACACGAAATCATACACCATGCTTGGGTGCTAGGAAAAGTCCCTTGGAGTGGAAACCTACCAAACAAGCTCTGTTGTCAAAAAGAATTAAGAGGGGATAAGGGAAGTTGCTAATGGTGCAGGGGAATGACTCAAGCACTGAGGGTGAAATAAGAATCATGGATGGCTGGCGGACAGTGTTTTTCTTTGTCTAATATTGTGGTCATGACAATACAGAGTGGGTGGATTTGTCCAGGGAGATCCTGATGTAAAACAGATTCAGCGTGCTACACTGTCCTTCTCTCCAGACGGCCCTCCTGCCCCCGCACTTGATACAAAAACATCTCCACGCAATGAGGGACATCCCCTTGGGATCCCTTTACCTCCCAAACAAACAAGAAATTCAATTTCTACTGCTCCTCTACTTTGGAGTTCTGATCAGAGGGGCACTGCTGGACATCTGAGGCCACCGAACGAGGGTGGGTCTCCCTGACCCGCCTCCACTAGGGCCGTGGTGTCCAACCAGTTCTGAAGCAGTAGCCATTATAGTGGCTACTACTCTAGTGAACTAGCCACACTCAACCGGCCAAATAGCCACGAGACTAGTGGCTAGTGTGTTGGACACCACGGTACAAGGGTCTCATGGCCTTTGTAAGAGATATTTTCACAGATGAAGCTCTTCTCCCTGCCGGGTTCAGGAAGGGAAGGAGCAGCAGATGTTACCTTTAGCAGCAAAGTGAGCCTCCTCAAGGCACAGAGGCAGCTTTGGTGTTTCTCAGAGTTGTCTTTCTCCACCTGGACTGGAGAAGCTCCCCAAGATGGGGAAGGAACTAGACAATTCTATTAGCTATACAAATGCTCAGTCTAAGGCTATGTCTACACTGCAGGCTTCTTTTGGAAGAAGTTTTTCCGGAAGAGATCTTCTGGAAAAACTTCTTTCGAAAGACAGCGTCCAGACAGCAAAAGCGCATCGAAAAAGTTATCTGCTTTTTCGAAAGATAGTGTCCACATTGATTGGACTCTATCTTGCATTTCAGTTGTGATTACTATGGATGGAGTGGCCACCAGGGCACCTGTGCTTTTTCCTGGAGGCCTCGTCTTTAAAAAAAAAAAAAAAACAACCCTCTTCCCTGTCCCCACATGCCTTTTTCCAAAAGAGCTCTTTCGGAAAAAGGCTTCTTTCTCATAGAAAGAGGTTTACCGCTGTCAGAAAACACCCTGCATTCTTTCCACTTTCTGTCGAAAGAACACAATTGCAGTGTGGATGTAAGTGTAGTTTTTCCCAGAAAAATGCTGCAGTGTAGACATACCCTAAGAGTGCTAAAACTATTTACAATATATATGTACAGATTCTGAAAGCAGCAGAAGATTGCAATGGACACAGAGAACATAACATAAGAACATAAGAACGGCCGTACCGGGTCAGACCAAAGGTCCATCTAGCCCAGTATCCTGTCTGCCGACAGTGGCCAGCACCAGGTGCCCCAGAGGGGGTGGACCGAAGACAATGATCAAGCGATTTGTCTCCTGCCATCCCTCTCCAGCCTCTGACAAACAGAGGCCAAGGACACCATTTTATCCCCTGGCTAATAGCCTTTTATGGACCTAACCTCCATGAAATTATCTAGCTTCTCTTTAAACTCTGTTATATTCCTAGCCTTCACAGCCTCCTCTGGCAAGGAGTTCCACAGGCTGACTACACGCTGTGTGAAGAGGCATCCAACTCAAGCCATGTGATGGTAAGAAGGAACTGGAGAGGCATCAGTCTGAACCACCTTTTATTCCCTCAGTTCGGAACACAAGAAGGGCAACTGTGCAGGTGCAGACCACTGCCTGCTACAAATCTGTGGTCTCAGGTGCTCCCACCTGTGGAATACACATAGGGACGAGCACTCGGAGAAGAACCCGTAATATCAAGTGAGAGTCCATCTGGCAGGCCAGGGGGAGAGGCAATTAGGATGCCTTGGTTGAGCTCCTAGGTCTGCTCCTAGGTCTGCTGCACCTCATTTAACTGAACCAATCTGACCTTGGCACCATTGCACAATTGGCACCATTGCACCAGGACTGGTGCAGCTCTACCAATGGACACACTAGCTGTGTTCCCTGTAAGCTGAGTGCTTATGTAACCAGCCACGAGACATTTCAGTGCTGCCCAGCTGATTAGCAGAGCACCCACAGCAGGCACCATCTGTTTCTACTGGTGGTGCACATCCGCACATAGAATCATAGAACACTAGAACTGGAAGAGACCTTGAGAGGTCATCGAGTCCAGTCCCCTGCCCTCACAGCAGGACCCAGCACCATCTGGATCATCCCTGATAGATGTCTATCTAACCTGCTCTTAAATATCTCCAGAGATGGAGATTCCACAACGTCCCTAGGCAATTTATTCCAGTGTCTAACCACCCTGACAGTTAGGAAGTTTTTCCTTATGTCCAACTTAAACCTCCCTTGCTGCAGTTTAAGCCCATTGCTTCTTGTCCTATCCTCAGAGGCCAAGGAGAACAATTTTTCTCCCTCCTCTTTGTGATTCCCTCTTCCTTTTGGATACCTGAAAAACGCTATCATGTCCCCTCTCAGTCTTCTCCTTTCCAAACTAAACAAGCCCAATTCTTTCAGTCTTCCTTCATAGGCCATGTTCTCTAGACCTTTAATCATTCTTGTTGCTCTTCTCTGGACCTTCTCCAAATCCTTCTTGAAATGTGGTGCCCAGAACTAGACACAATACTCCAATTGGGGGCTGAGTAGAGCGGAAGAATGACTTCTCATGTCTTGCTCACAACACTCCTGTTAAAATTTATTCTGCACACAGATGGAAAAAGGTAGAGGGCACATTGAGCATTAGCCAAGACCAGTCTATTTCCAACTGGGTCACCTGGACCTGATCTGAACAGCGATAGCTGACTTGGTGATGAAAACACCTAAGCCCTGTCTATCCTAGCATTCTCAGTGGTGGAAAACACCGATGCTAGTGGGACATGCTCATGTCAACACGGCCTCTACGATTTAGCCTCCCATAGATCAATGGGTATAATAGTCATTTGTGAAGTTAAAGCAGGACTTGTCTCACTAGAAATGCTTTGCTGGCACATGCATTCCTCTTATGCCAGCACAACCCCATCATGGAGCTGCAGCTCATGCTGACAAATAGCCTTCTTTTCCCTGCTTAGTTAAACCACCTCCTCGAGGGCTTGCCTGCTCTACAAGTCCTTGGCCAGCTTCTCTATGCCATCAGAGCCCTCTAGGAGAGATGCACCATAAGCCAACAGATGGAATTCAGCTGACATAGATAAGCCACCTCCCTAAATACAATGAGCAGTCCTGTGGCACCTTAGAGTCTAACACACATATTAGATCATGAGCGTTTGTGGGTAAAACACACTTCATCAGATGAGTTGGAGTGGAAATTAAAGAATCCAGTGTATGTATAACAGCAAAAGCAGTTACCTATCAATTGTAGGACCAATGTTAATGAATCTAATTAAGTCATGCTGGATGTGTCCCATTTGTAGCATTTGATGTGGAAATGTGAATATCAAAGGCAGGGGAAATTGGCTTTGTAGTGGGTTAACCAGTTAATATCTTTATTCAAGCCCAAGTTGATCATGTCAAACTTGTAAATGAACTGCAGTTCAGCTGTCTCCCTCTGTAAATGACACCTCCCTAAAGGACATTAGCAATGCCAACCAAAACACACTTCTGTTGGCAGAGCTGCGTCTACACCAGGGTTTTTGCATCATAGCTCTGCTGGCTGGGCAGGTGATTTGCTTCACACTCCTAGTTGATGTAGCTATGCCTGCAAAACCGCATAGCAGAGGCCAGACCTTCATGTTTGCAAGGTGCTTTGAGATCTGCAGGTAAATGCTGTTATAGAGAGACAAAAGTACCACAGCATGGGAAGGGGGCTCTCTAGGACAAACCGTGCAATTAGTGACAGGAACGTGCAACTGAAGTCCAAGGTGAAAGGGCATAGCAACAGGAAAGCAAAAGATAAAACAAGTTGGAATGCTATATTAATGGCCCTGTTAAGTGATCCATATTCCCAGCTAATGAGGCTTCTGCATGAGAGAGGGTGAAAGAAGAAAGCCCATTGTGAGATAATAAAGCGCTGTGACTTAACTGACTGGAGGCACTGACGCTAATAAAGTCACCAGAGAATTGGGATTCCTTTGGCAGATTTGACATTATTCTGTAGAGCTGTTACTTTAATTCAGTCTGAGGAAATAACAATAAAAATAAAAAAGACACATGCCAATGTGACATGCCCAAGCAACATCAGATCAGCTCAGATTTGCCTCCCAGATTTGCAAGCGGCTTTGAACTTTTTTAACAATGGGAGAGTGGGAAAAACAACCTCCTTGTGGTGTGAGATGCATGTACCTACAGATACACACATACATGGGCATGCATGGACAAGCATGCACACAGACAGTGGCTTCTTGGCTTCTATTGTGCACGTAGACACAGTCCAGGGCATACATACAGACTGAAGCTTGCCCCACAGAAAGTAAGTAGCTAGAGATTACAATCATGGTGTTCTCTAGAAAGAAAACGTGAAATAGATCGGTGGGGAGGGAGGGATGGGTGGTTAAATATGGACTTTAGCATCTTATGTGCCAGTGGTAAGTAGGGGAGGCTATGGGGGGCAGGGCATGGGAAGGATCATACAGGGCTGTTTGTGGAGGCACAGTCTCCCCTGGCCTTTGATACCTGCCACCCATGAAAAGGAACATTGCCCCCAAAATCATAGGATCATAGGGCTGGAAGAGACCTCAGGAGGTCACCGAGTCCAGCCCCCTGCCCAAAGCAGGACTAACCCCAACTAAATCATCCCAGCCAGGGCTTTGTTAAGATGGGACTTAAAAACCTCTAGGGTTGGAGATTCCACCACCTCCCGAGGTAACCCATCCCAGTGCTTCCCCACTCTCCTAGTGAACGTTTTTCCTAATATCCAACTTAGACCTCCCCCACTGTAACTTCAGACCATTGCTCCTTGTTCTGCCGTCTGTCACCACTGAGAACAGCCTCTCTCCGTCCTCTTTGGAATCCCCCTTCAAGTAGTTGAAGGCTGCTATCAAATCCCCCCTCGCTCTTCTCTTCTGCAGACTAAATAAGCTCAAATCCTTCAAAATCTACTGATATTTCTCTTTCCACCTTGATGCAACTCAGCACATGAGCGTGAGCTGTGGTGGCCTTCTCAAAGAGTGACCGGACAGCACTAGGCCTGCTGAGAGCACAGCCAGGCTGAGCTGGGGAGATCACTTCCTTGTCCAAGATGCCCCTAATGAACCTCTCGGGCTCCCCTCCTCAGGCAGGACTTCCCATGCGGCAAAGCGAGACAACCAGGAAAGAATTATCCTTGGCTGGACGTTCCCATTCTTTCTCCTCATGAGGTGCTGGCGCGGTCACCTCCATCTTAGTACCAAGGGGTTGGGAGAATGCTCCCAAAGATCTTGCCCCTGACCTGCCAAGGAGGAGACCTTCACAAGCATTAACAGGAGGAAGAACCTTAACTCCTAGCTGCACTTTTGAAAATCAGCCCCAATGGTTCTTCTGCCTCCTGGGGCAAACGTGTTAATACAGCAGAGAAAGCCATGCAGGGCAGACACACTCAATGAAGTTGTTTTTAGAGCCAGTGTATTTTTATATACAGTATAAATAAACTAGAAGATGTACATGGTGCTGCTTAACTCAAAACACGTGGGACTGGGAAGGAGGGGTTCAGGAGGCCAGCTGCCCCGGGGAGGGAGGACAGCCCCAGCCCTCTCTCACCGCAGCACTTTGTGGCCAGGTGAGACGCACCTCCCCATGACTGCTACAGCTCCTGCAGGCACAGCCAGGGGAGGGCACATGTCCCCCAGCTGGGGCAGGTCCAGGTTCCTCTGCACTTCCCAGCCAGAGGGAAAAATGCAACAAACTCTGCTAGCTGGTTCCCCTTTTTCTGGGAGCAAGAGGAAAGTGTAAGGTCCCCATACGAATTGCCAGGGAGCTTCAACCTCCCCCTTCAAGGACACCAGCAGGATGGGAGGCTCAGAACTGGGGCAGTCCTGGCCAGAGGGGAAGGAAGGCATGCCCCCTGCCAGTCTCTTTCGCCTGCCTGGTAATTGTTCCTTTTCTGTATGATATTATGAGAAGCAATCCTATTCCAGGTATATCCCATTTTCCTGGCACAAACAAACGCCGGCCTTCCTTTAAGTTACAGCGAGACAAAGCTGTATACTGAACGTGGTGATCCTAGCTCTTACCATTTAGGAGGACTCAGAGGGGGAGCCATGTTACTCAGTAACGGAAAAAACTTAAAAAACAACACATGGTCCTACAGCACCTTAGAGCCTAACAAAAATGTAGATGGTATCAGGAGCTTTCGCGGGCACAACAGATGAAGAAGTGGGTTGTGCCCATGAAAGCTCCTGATACCATCTACATTTTTTTGTTAGGCTCTAAGGTGCTGCAGGACCATTCCTTGTTTTTTAAGTTTTTTTGTTCAGGAGGAATTCTTGAAGGGACAGGCAGCCTCCCTGAAATATCCAGCGGAGTAGTGACTTCAGTAGCAAATGAGAATGCCTTGATTCCAGAAGCTCTCGGTCAGCTGATGCATCTCCTGCTCGAATCCCTGAACAGTCTCCTATTCTAGGCCAAAGGCTCTTTTGGCTTTCCCCTAGCCAGTCTTTTTCTAGACACCCTTTTCTGACCCTTCTTTCCAGATCCCTTCTCTTTCTGCCATCTGCCAGCCACCGTCCCTGCACTCCATCATTAGGCTAGCTGAGGTTTAGGAGAGCGTCAAAAACTAGCACAGCCCCATAACAAGGTGGCAGGGCCGGATTAAGGGGGGGGGGTAGCTGGGCAGCTGCCCGGGGCGCCAAACTATGGGGGGCGCCTGATGGTAGCTGTAAGGGGCGTCGCGCGCCCAGCCACGTGGCGCCTCTTAGAGCAGCCGTCAGGCGCCGCACGCCCGGGGCCGGGGGCCGTGCAGCGCCCCTTAGAGCTGCCATCAGGTGCTGTACGCCCAGGGCCGGGGGCCGTGCGGCGCCCCTTAGAGTTGCAGTCAGGCACTGTGCAGCACGCCGGGGGGGGCGGGGCCGCGCATGCGCCGTGCACCTGGGGCGGACCTGCGCATGCGTTGCGTGCCTGCTGCCCAGGGTGCAGGAATGGCTCGAGCCAGCCCTGCAAGGTGGAAAAGGGGAGGGGCTGGGCAGCTGGTTTATGTAACCACACAGTTCAATGAGCAGAGTGGCTCTAACACAAAGCAGCACAAACCTCTACTCCACTTCCTCACCGGTGCCATCCATTGAAATTTAAGGGCTTAGTCAAGAGCTTAGCCCCACTGATTTCACACGAGTAAGCTCTGCTCCCATGGGTAGGAATTTGACACGAAGGCGCTGAGAGTCCGGCTGCAGACGTGTTAACTTTGGCTGGGACTGGAGACTATTTTTGGAAGCTTCCCAAAGGTCCAATGAGCCATTGATTCCCCTGCAGCTTATTTTAATCAGAGAAATTAACAAAAACTTCGCCCTCTGCTGTGGTGCCAACTCCATCCCTCTGCTTTGACCATTGCCTTTCTAGCTAAGGAGTGGATGGGATTCCCTTCGGCGTTCTGCAATGCTGCTTCTTAATTAGAAACCTCCTCTTTAAGCCTGACATTTTCTTCCTGCAGGTTTAGACACTATGACCTGCTTAATCTCAGGAGATTACTTTCTGGTCTCTAGGAAAAGAATAAACCTTCAGTCCTCTTTTAAATGTTTAATTTCCCCGTATATAATTCCTCCCCCGTTTAACAACTTGGTAACAATGGATACGATTGAAATTAGGCTTTATACGGGTTAAAGGAAAAAGCTTTCTTGCTGATTATGAGTAAAGCAGAGTTCACAGTCAGCACACAGATAACGCTAGCCCGTGGGGCTGACCTTTCTCACCCTCTCAGAATGGGGATATGGAAGTGGTTTGGATTGGAGAGTTTCCAAGAAACTAGGCAGGAGCTTGGTGTACAAAGCACACGGCAACATGAGGAGTTGGGGCCTAGACGTGGATGGGACTAAATCACCCGTCTGGATCTGAACATCCCTGAAGACTGAGGAAATTCTGCTCGGGTTCTGGGCTTGGCAACTCAGGCTCATCTAACAAATAATAACAATACTCTGCACTTTGACAGCAGCCATGGGAGGTAGGTCAGTATTATCCCTATTTTACAGGTGGTGAAGCTGAGGGATAGCTCAGTGGTTTGAGCATAGACCTCCTAAACTCAGGGTTGTGAGTTCAAGCCTTGAGGGGGCCATTTAGGAATCAGGGGCAAATCTCTTAGGGATGGTACTTAGTCCTGCTGTGAGGGCAGGGGACTGGACTAGACTGGATGATCTCTCAAGGTCCCTTCCAGTCCTGTGAGATAGGTATATCTCCATATGTAAGATATGATGAGCCAGTAGCAGCTGCTAATAGAATCCTGACCCTTCTCTGCCTATGGATATGTTTGCCCTGCAAATGTGTTGGGGGGGCTGTACTTTCCTCATGAATGCTAGCCCACTGAATGCTAAACCCAGAAATGTGGCATGAGTTAGCAGGAGGGGGCCAGTTGCCTTAGCACCAACCTAGGATCTCAGAGGGGGTTGTGCTAAGGTGGCTATCCTCCATTCCCAGTGCTCTAGCACCATCACAGTTAGCAAGGACACAGCTTCTGGAGCTGGGAATTACACCCTGCAGCTCAAAGCGTCAACATACCTAACGCGCAAGCTGCTCTCTCATCTCCTCCTGGAGCTGCAGGTATAGGAAGCACTGTGCAGAGAGCCTGCTTGGGTACATCTGGAAAGGGAAAGCTTCCTGTTCAGTGGTAACCCCGCTGGCCCACTAAGGGGCAGGGGCAGAATTGCTCCAAAGGGGATGTCAAGCAGCAGCTCTGGGAGCAGTGTGGCTGTGACAAAGAGCCCGGGTGAGTGGAGAGGAAATGTAGGAGAGAGCCTCTTTAAGGCAGGGGTCTCAAACTCAATTTACCTTAGGGCCAGTGGCAGTCCTCAAATCTCTTAATGGGCCAGCAGGCACCCCCTCTGGCAGGGCTCCAGAGGAAAGGGGGTGTCTCTGCACATCCCCCCTCTTGTGTCACCTGGCACCACCTGCTGACCTGTACTCTCCCCTCTTCTCCCCCCGCCCCCCAAGAAGCGATTTAACCCTCAGTCACCAGAGCTGTACAAGCTGTACAACCGGCAATGCAGTGGGGCTAGAGGTGCTTCCGGCTGCTAGCTCTGTCCCTATGGCCTCGGGGAGGTGTTTGCAGAGCTGTCCCAGCCCAGAGGACGGTTTGGCATGGCTGCCTTGACCCCATACTTTGGAGGGCACTGCCCCCCAACTGTCCTATGGATGAGATGGTCCCCCATACTCAGATTAGCCTGCGGGGCCCCAGGTGGGCTGGGACCACAGGGAAGCAGAGCTATGCAGCAGCCTGCTCTGCTTCACTGCCATCTCCAACACCTGCACTGGGCCTGGGGCACTCCCCTTCCCGTTGCTGTGGTGAAGCGCAGCAACCGAGCCAGCCTGGAAGATGGTGGCCAAGCAGATCAGAGGTTGCTGCGTCGCTCAGCTCCTGCCTCTGTGGTGAGCTCAGGGGGGCCGACCCCTGCTCCTACCCTACGCCAGGCCTGCCAGTCATCCCCAAGGCCACGTCCCTCGGGGCTTGAGGGAAGGGGTGTGATGGGGGGAGAGGATGGAGCAGAGGGTGGACTTGGGGAGGGGGGGAGAGGATGGAGCAGAGGGTGGACTTGGGGGAAGGGTATGCGCACCCCCCTCAGGGTCGCAAAGATTCACGTGCCAGCAGCCATGCAAGGGCTGGATTGTGGAACTGCTCAGGCCGCAGAGGGCCGGCAGGCCATGAGTTTGAGACCCCCTTCTTTAAAGGACAGGCAGGTCCTGCCAGGATGAGACGAAATAATACCACTAGGCCTAAGCTGTTTTCATTTATGACTCTGAATCCCATGGGGACCGAGTCATGGAGCCCTGACATATCAGGATCTCTGATCCACCTCATTAAAGGCCGATGCACAAAATGGTGTTTTAGGGCCGTACACGGTTATCACAGGCCCAGCTCCCACTTGGCAGGATGGGGTTGAGGGAGGGGATGGTGCTCGTGCGAAGGTGGGGGGGCGGTCGCCATGGCGGAGAGGATGGAGGTGCTCAGGCAGGGGGGACAAGGAAGGAGGGGTGATGCTCAGACCGAGGGATGGGAAGGGGGGGTGCTCAGATGGGGGCGCAGGGACAGGCAGGAGCGGACAGTGCTGAAGTCCATTATGTGGAATATTAAATGGAGACATGACAAACAAACAGTTTGGGGTTTTTTTGCTATGTGCTGGGCACACTCAGCCCCCTCTGCGGAAGGTGCAGGTGCCCGACATGCTGTTGCTCCTGCCTCTCTCCAGGTGCGTGCATCCCACCTTGGGTGTGTTTGTAATCAGAGGTCACCGTGTCTTCTCCTCCCCGTTATTCAATCCGGCCAGCCTGCTATGAAGAATGGTCTGTACAAGTGCTCCAAAGCTCTTGTCACTCGGCTTCCTCCCTTCCCCTCGCCTCCTTGTTCTGGCTGCATCAGCTGAAATATGGTCGGAGTTCACCCCATTGGTATTCACTGGGCTCCTTTCCATGTTGATTGCTGAGGTGAAGATTTCTTCCCCCCCTCCCTCCCGCTCCCCCCCCCGGGCTGCTCAACAGATCTGTCCTGAGGGCTCATGATTAATTCCTGCCCATAAACTTTCTGATGAGGCTGTGTGCTCACGACAGGCAGTCCTCCAGGATCAAGGATTAGCTCACAAAGCAAATTTCTCTGCTCTGGCCCTGCTCCGTCAGGGTTTCATTACCTGCTGCAAGGTTCACACAATCGCTCTCTGTTCTGCGGAAAAGCTACAGAACAAGCAACTCCTGCTTTGAAAAGGTCAGGGCAGCTTGAAGGATCTGCACGGTCATCGCCATCGCTCCCACCAGCTTGCACGCCGTGGTTAAGCCTTGTTCACTGCAGTGGGAGTTCCCGCCGAGGGCCTGAGCATCTGGGGTGGTTATTTCACACGTGCCTCGGTGCTAGCAGAAGGTCATTTTATTTCTGCAGTTCTGCAAGGCTTACTTGGACCCCCGTCCTGTGGGTGGCCGGGCACAAATCAGGAGCATGAACTTCATCAGAAAGCCAGTCTAGCGCATGTGCTAAGTGTTGCATGCATCAGTGCAAGGTAAAAGGCGAAAAGCTAGACAACATGCACAGGGAAGGCAGAATGCTGCTTTACGGTCACCAGAATTACTCATACCTACAAGCGAGAGTGAAGCCTAATGGCAGTTCACAGCTGAAAGTCTCCTTACCATGATGGGAACTGAGGCTCCAACCATGCCTCCTCAGGCATGCTTCTTCTCTGTCCATGCTCCACCCTTTCCCTACCCTGCACATGAGCAGCTAAAGGTGTGGGAATGCATGCTTCTCAATGCAGAGGACCATGCTTAGTATTCTAATATATGGAGACATACTTATCTCATAGAACTGGAAGGGACCTTGATAGGTCATCAAGTCCAGTTCCACTCCCCTACCCTCACAGGGGGACCAAGTACCATCCCTGACAGGTTCACCCCAGATGGCCCTCTTGAGGATTGAACTCACAAGCCTGGGTTTAAACAGGCCAATGCTCAAACCACTGAACTGTCCCTCCCTCCCTTGAGCCTAACTTGCATGCTTACCTAGCCTCCCCTTACAATGGAGCACTGTGATCTTTCACTCCCTGTACTCAGCAAGGACTTGGAGAAAGGGAGCCATGGATTAGACAGGAATCCTTTTCTGAGGATCCATCCTAGCACCCCTTTGTGTTTTGATCCATGTGTTAGAAGCGAGATGCTCCATGACAGTTCCCTCTTTCCGCCCACCCCCGCGAAGTAACTTGCAGGATGAAATAGCTGGAAAACTACGGCTGTATCTGAACAATCCCCATGTAATACAGGGGATATCCTGAGTCAGGTGTGCCTGGAAGCAAAATCCCTACCATCTAAATAAGCACTAAGTTCTAGCAGGCCTCCTAAAATGCAAGGTAAGTTTTATCCTCGTGGCTCTAATGGGGGATGTTCTTTATTAACAGCTGAGAATGAAATTTTCTGCTATCTCTGAAGATATCAAACAAAACTCCAGAAAATCAGCTGCTTCCCTTCTTATCCCTACAATGAAAAGCATTGGGTTCTTGGAGTGAGAAGAAACCACTTCAGTCCTAACAGGACCTGGAGTTTGGGAAGCAATTTGAACCAACCCTGAACCTGCATCTACATATATGGAGGAATATCCTTGAGTTTGGTATTTGGGATGCACCAAGTATTTTACACTCCCAGAAGCGCTTGTGTGCTAGAAGATTTAACTGCATCATTCCCACAGAAACGGCACTAAAAAGAGTCTGAGGTCACTCCACAAACACTCACCAAAAGTGGGGCTCTCGGAATTGGTATTGTAGCTTCTTGGAGATTGGCAATTGGACCGGCTACCAAAGCGTGGTCCCTCCTTAATTTGGAGAAGGAAATGCATTAAGTCCAATTCAGCTAACGGGAGCCAAGCACTTAAGCAAGCTTATCTCTAATGGAAGCCTCTGATTCCAAATTCAGAGATGATGAACTTACACTGTGTGTAAGCAGCAAAAGTGTCACTTGTACCAATTTAAGCCTTCAGCAGACTTGCATAAAATGTAACGATTACACTATGATTGTGCCAGATTCTAGAATCCTGCAGGAAGATGCAGTTATTTCAGCAAACTCACCCTGAAGTCAGGCCAGGTGCCCACAACAGAACTTGGCAGTCTTGTCTGCCATTCCTGCACGCTAAACATGAGTCCACACTCCTTCCATTGAACAGCACAGCCAAGCCAGTCCATGCTCCATATTTCTAAGGCCACGTCTACACTAAAAGGGAAGCTCGAATCGAGCCAAGGGAAGTGTTGAATCAAGATACGCAACTCCAGCTACGTTAATTATGTAGGTGGAGTTGACATACCTTGTTTTGAGTTTCCCTGCGGTCCCCAAAGTGGGAGGCCGATGGGAACATATTCTCCCATCATCTTCCCTCACTCCTCACAAGAGCAAGAGTATTAGACGCTGACAGGGTGCCCTCTGAGTAAGATTGTTGCAGTGTCGATCATCTGTTTAGTGAAGACATGGCCTAAGTGTTTGAAGAGAATCTCAGTAAGGCCGTGTGTTCACTAAATGGAAGATCAACCTTCTGGAGTTTGATTTAGTAAATCTAGTTAAGACTTGCTAAATTGAACTCAGAAGGCGTCTCTGTTGGTGTCTGGTACTCCTGCTTCTGCGAGGAGTAAGGGAGGCCAACAGGAGAGTTTGGCCCCTGCTGTGGGGACAGTGGGTAAACTCGAAACAAAGTACACAATTAATGTAGCTGGAATTGTGTATCTTGATTCAACACTTCCCGTGTAGCGTAGACATAGCCTAAGAGTAAAAAAACTTCTGGACATCAGTGGAAATCTGGATAGTTGCCTCACGAAAGATACCGGGCCTGGAGGAAAGGGGGGTGACTGTTTTACTTCAACACCACAACTTTGCCCTGGCAGAGTAGCTGTGAACTCCCACATACACAGCCTTACTACTCCTCTTTAAATGAAAATTGCTAACAATAAGAGGGCAGACTGCTCATCTTGCATCACGTGTATTTGGCTGTTTCAATTCTCAATCGTATTGGTACTGATAGGGAGTACAAAGACGCATGGAAATAACTGAGCTGTCAGAAGATGGGTGTGACAGGAATCCTGTCCCCTCCCCCCCAAACCTGGGTGTGTATAAAACCCTAACTAAAAAGGAATTCTCTCTCCAAACAGTCCCCCTCCTCCACAGGCCTCACTCCTGATGCTAAGGGCAAGCCCGTCAGCAAGTCTGAGCAACTTGAATTGCAGGAATGGATGCCTGAACGCTGATGATACTGATGACTTCCTAATAGGGAATGAGCACCATTTCCATCTCCTTGCCATCAGCTGAATTATTCAAGAGAACATCTCCTCTATCATCTTGTTTGAAACAGTCCTGGACCACCCTGTTGGCTCTGTAGCCAACCTGTCACAACAAGCCTTTCTTCCCTTTTAGTGCATAAAGAGCCTTTTCCCAACAATTAGGCTTTTTTGCTTTTACTCCAAGGTACTCTCACTTGAGAGATGCCAGTCATTTTTTAAGACAATGTTTTGGTCTTTCAATTCTCGTTCTCATTCCCTGGGAACTGACTATACAATTAAGGGTGTGATGGACTGACAATACTGCTCTGGGTATAAGCCCTGATTAACTGGTTCACCCTAACCCAAGGAAAGTTTTGCTTGCAGCCCAGGTTAGGAGTTGAGGTGTTGGGTGGGTTTTCTTTTTTAGAACTGCCAGAAAGCTACAAGTAGCATCATAAACTGGCTCATGATCTCAATTGTCCCTAATACTTAGCACTTCTAGAATGCTGCTGCTCATCTGTGCCCCTCAAAGATGGGTATGATCAAGACAGAGACGGAGGATATGAGCACAAATAGGGTTGCCAGATAGTTTCACAAAAAAATACCAAACATGGCAGGAAAAAAATTGGTTGAGAAAAAAATGGGACACCAAAGTTGTTGAGAAGAAAAAAAAAAGCAACCGCACCAAAAAAAAAAAAAAAGAGACACTACACCTTTAAATCGTCATGCTCCCCTCACCCCCACCAGACAGCAGCAGAAGAATGTTCCGGTATTTTCCGGATTTTTTACCAGACAGAAGCCTGGCAACCCTAGGCACAAAGGGGAATTATTTTCACAGCTGCTGAACATTCGCAGCTCCCTTAAGAACTCTAGTGGGAATTGTGGGTGCCCTGCACCTATGAAAATCAGGCCCTGAGGCCTCAATTCAGCAAACCAACTCTATTCGGCACGGCTCCTACACACGCTTAACTTCACACACAAGATTAAATCATTTGGGCTTTAATAAATCTTAAGCACATGCTTCAGTGATGCCCTGAATAGAGATGCTTCCCTGACTCAGGGACTATGAGATTTGAATAGGGATAGCCAGGTGCATAAGCTTAATTGCTTTGTGGAATCAGGGCCTTAAGGAATTACCTACAGTCAAACAACAAATCAGAAACTGACTCTAGCAGTCCTGACTCCCATTCTTGGTTTTATCCATTGGCCGGCATCCCCTAGCAGACACAAAGCCAGCAGCAAAGTGGTGAAAGATGCTATAGATATGTGTAAAGTATTACTATATTTTAAGTATTTCTTTGGCTACAAATAGTATCCTCCTGGCTTAATGTCTTGAGCCCAGGATACCTAAACTTCATGATTCCCAGGGATCCATTATTAGGTTGGCAGGATTCCCAGGGCCGCACCTGCATCCATATTTACATACATTAAAAATAAATGCACAGACCCAGCACATTCCAGTTTTGGTCCACTTTCTCAATAGACCAGCAGAAATCGCTTATTCATCAGCTTACTGCTGTTCACCAGCAACAAATATGAGTTTTGGAACCACTCGGTCCTCCCCAAGAGAAGTACACTAGAAAATTGCTGTTAGAGCGTATCTGTATTGGATAGGAAAGATTAGATGGGATCTTCCAAAATAGCTAGGCAACATGGAGGGCTCCGACAGTGACTTGGGATTGTGACCACAGCGACTTGTTGGATTAAACCAGTCGCCAAAGAGACATGGGGAACCAGAGAGAAGAAAGTGAGGGACTTTGGGGGAAAAAAACATATAACATTGACTTCTGCAGCATCGCACTAGAGGGCATGGATGGATGTTGGTCTTCTGAGTGGCAACCCTCAACAGGCCAAAGGGAGAAGTGTTGTAAGTCACAGCTTGTAAATGTGTGTCAGGGAATCAGAGCTGCTGTGTGTGCATGCTGGGCTGTGCCACCCAGGAGCTGTGGGTGTTGCACCATACCTACCGGGGTGAGGCCTCACCTCCCAGTCACCAGCTGTCCGGTGCTGGGGCTGAGGGCCACGTGGCGGGGGGAGGGCGGAAATGGTTGGGCTCCTGTGGGGGAGGGGCAGAATGGGAGGAATGAGCTGCCCATGCCCAGTACCGGCACAGGAACCTTTCCCGCGTATGGTGGCTGGCAACATCCAGAGCCCCACCCCCAGTCAGCCACGCTCTTACAGGTGCGCTGCACAGGCTTACTTCCACCTCTACCTCCAATGCATCCTGGACCCTCTCCGCTCTGACGTCTGCCCCTTGTGCTCCAGAGCAGCAGCTTTCCTTGGTGTGACGTAGTGTGAGTGACCTCCACTGGCTGCGGTCTGCAGCACGGCTCAGCAGGGCAGAGGAGGGTCATTATGCAAAGGGGGCTTCAAACCTGTCTGACCAGTATCTCCCATGGAGTGGAACAATGGGAAGAAGGGGAGTGGAACCCTGGCTGGGGGCAGGGCTGGAAGGGAGTGAGTTAGTTTCTGTCTGGGATCATGGAGGAACCAGCCTAAGCCAGGGGCTGGGATTTAGGGCCCAGTCTCCCCCATCTCCAGGGGGGCTGAGGCATCCTAGGCCTGCCCTGTAACCAGATGACATCTGTGCTGTGCTGTGCTGTATCCTGGAGAAACAATAAACTCCCTCCATTCTACGGGCCGGTGGAGTCTGTTCGTGCCATTACGGGGGTGCAGGAGTCAGGGGACCCCAACGCATCGTCACACTTGGGCAGTCGAATGACTGAGCAGCAGCTTAGAAACGGCACTTCAGCTCACCCTCCTAGGCCTGTCAGCAGCAATTGACACCCTACACCATGTTCATCTTGCACTCCTGTTCTCCTTTGGCTTCTGTGACGGTCCTCTCCTGGGTCTCTCAGCATGGCCTTGAGAGGTTCCTCCTAATCCCACCACCACAACTTTCTCTGGAAGTCATCCTCCCGAGGCTCCCTGTCGTTGGCCCCCCTCTCTTCTCCCTCTACATCTTCGCTCTGGAGGGTCTCATTCGTAGATATAACAACCATCTCCATGCTGACAACTTACAGATTCTCTGTTCTAAACGTCTGTTCAAACGAAGAGTCTTGGTCGTCTCTCTGACATTTCCTTGTGGACGTCTAACAGTCAGCTCCTGCTCCGCATGGCTAAAAGGGAACTCTCCATTCTCTCTCCCGCTACCTTCTTTTTTCATCTCTGTGCACGCCATATATAACCATCCTGCCTGTCACTCAAGCTGAAACCTTAGCATCATCTTTAACTTAGACCTCTCTTCTGCACCTTGCAAGGTATATAGGAGCCTTCCTTCAGTGGCTTCACACCTCACTAAGGGTGTGTCTACACTGCACCGTTATTTCAAGATAACTGGTGTTATTTCAAAATAATGTGAGCATCTACACAGACATTCCGTTATTTCAAAATAATTTTGAAATAGCGGACGGTTTATTTTGAAATCTGTCAACCGTATTCTACGAGGAATAACGCCTATTCCGAAATAGTTATTTTGAAATAAGGCGTGTGTCAATGTTCCACTGCTGCTATTTCGAAATAACCCCTCACCATGGCCATTCTAAGTTATTCCTCCCCAGTGCCTCCTGGGGCTCTAAATCGAGAGAGCGTGTCTACATTAGGGAAGTCTGCCTCAGACTAACTTTGAGGCTTCCCTGCAGTGTAGATGTGTTATTTCAAAAATAGCTTATTTTGAAATAGCTGTGCAGTGTAGATGTACCCTAAGAACCCAGGAACCCGGGCTCACCTGCATTGCACCTTACAAGATCCACAAAAATCTCTTCCCTCAGTTCCAGCAGATACTACCAATGCACAGCAACCTACATTGCTACATTATTCAATGCACAGCTAAGACAGTCCTCACGCACATGACAAATCCTTTTCTAGCGGCTCGTTTTTAGTAACTGAACATAGCAACTATGCATGTTGAGTATGTACTTTCCAAAGGCTCATCATTTGGACATACCAAAATCAATTGTCCCTGGACCAAGCAAAGATATTTCCTTCAGTAATGACTGCAATCAGGCCAAATATAAACTCTCAATTATTTCAAAGTGGTAAGATTTTTCCCTTTTCAATGACAAATTTCCCCATTGACAGAACTAGCCAAATAATATTCATTCAAGCTTTCGTAATCAAAATTTTTTTTAAATCACCATGGTGCAAAGACCATACCCAGAAAATGTTAGTCGGAAAGGTGAAGTGGCCAGAGGGATAGCATAGAAAGAAGACTGCAACCTTACCTATAGCCTTCATTTCCATCCCCACCATTGTAGAAATAACAGGAATCTAGAACTGGAAGGGAATTTGATAGATCTAGTCCAATTCCCAGCACTGAGGCAGGACTGAGGCCTGGTCTACACTAGAAAATTAAGCCGTCTTACCTACGTTGCTCAGGGTGTGAAAAATCCACACCCATGAATGGAACAGTTAAACTGACCTAACCCCCGATGTAGACAGTTGAGGTTGATGAAGGAATTATTGTGCTGACCTAGTTGCCACCTGTTGGGGAGGTAGATTACCGGTGCTGATGGGAGAATTTCTTCCATCAGTACAGATAGAGTCTACACTGCAGTGCTACAGCAGGACAGCTGTGCCACTGCATTGGCAGTATAGCCATACCCTCAGTATTATCTCTCATCCCTGACAGCTGTTTGTCTTAACTGTTCTTAAAACCCTCAGTGATGGAGATGCCACAGCCTCCCTAGGTTATTTGTTCCAGAGCTTAACTACCTTTAAAGTTAGGAAGCTTTTCCTAACGTCCAACCTAAATCTCCCTTGCTGCCATTTAAACCCATTATTTCGTGTCCTGTCTGCAGTGGATAAAGAGAGCCATTTATCACTCTCCTCTTCATAACAACCTTTTATGTAGCTGAAGATGGTTATGTCTCGCTCAATCGTCTCTTCTTCAGACTAAGCAAGCCCAATTGTTTCACTCTTGCTTCATAGGTCATGTTTTCTACCCCTTTCATCATTTACGCTACTCTCCTCTGGACTTTCTCCGATTTGTCCACATCTTTCCTGAAGAGAACAGGACATAGCACTCTAGTTGAGGGCTTATCAGTGCAGAGTAGAGTGGAAGAATTATTTCTTGCGTCTAGCTTACACTTGTGCGAATGTAGCCCAGAGTGTTAGCTTTTTTTCAGGCAACCGTATTACATTGTCAATTCATATTTAGTTGATGATCCACTATAACCCTCAGATCCTTGTCTGCTGTACAGTCATTTCCCATTTTGTGTTTGTGCGCTAGATAATTCCTTTTAAGTGTAGCACTTTGCACTTCTCCTTATTGAATTTCATCCTGTTCTTTCAGACCAATTCTCCTGTTTGTCCAGATCATTTTGAATTCTAATCCTGTCATAGAATCCTAGGGCTGGAAGAGATCTCAGGAGGCCATCGAGTCCAATCCCCTGCGCAGGACCAACCCCAACTAAATCATCCCAGCCAGGGTTTTGTCAAGCCGGGACTTTAAAATCTCTAGGGATAGAGATTCTACCATCTCCCTAGGTAACCCATCCCAGAGTTTCACCCCCCTCCTAGTGAAATAGCTTTTTCTAATATCTAGCCTAGACCTCCCCCACTGTAACTTGAGACCATTGCTCCTTGTTCTGCCATCCCTCATGGTTTTTTTGATTGTATCCCTTTGGTATAGATGGTCATGCCAATTTTCTTCCACAATTTGATCTGAGGAAGTGGGTCTGGCCCACGAAAGCTCATCACCTAATAAACCATCTTGTTAGTCTTTAAAGTGCTGCATAGTCCTGTCTTTTGTTTCAGCAAGACCAGACTAACACAGCTACATGTCTAGTACTCACTACTGAGAACAGCCTCTCTCCATCCTCTTTGGAACCTCCCTTCGTGTAGTTTAAAGGCTGCTATCAAATCCCCCCTCACTCTTCTCTTCTGCAGACTAAATAAGCCCAAATCTCTCAGCCTCTCCTCATAGGTCATCTGCTCCTGTCCTTCTAAGGGCTTGCAATCTCTCCCATCTTGCTGTTGTCCGCTCATTCTTTAAGTGCACTTTCTAGCCCATTAGAGAGAGCTCATTTAAGAAGCTATTGAACAGAACCTTGCGATGATGAATAGAAGTCCACGACGAAGTAGAAGATGCATGACAAAACTTTTCACTGTCCCATTTCGAAGGGACGGTTTAGAATTATAATCCTTTACCTTGGGTCTAAGAACCAAAAGTTTCTCTTTTGTAGTACCCATTCCCTAGTACTTTACCTGTTCAAACATTAACTCATTAATGCTGTCAACACTCCTATTCAGTTGAAAGGGGCTAAGGGATTTGTCTACTCTAAGGACACACCATCAGCCATTGTTAGTGCTGGGATTAGAACAGAGAGCCCCCACGGCCGCAATGTGAAGCTAGGTTCTCTGGACCATTTTGCCCCTCAATAAATATCAAGTTAATGGTATCTAGACAGGAGCTGATTTCCCCTAGGACTCGCTTCCCAGACAACAATTAAATCCTCTCTGGGAAATGCTTCCCAGACACCTATAGAGTCGGGCTGGGTATCCCTCCCTAGGAACATGCTGACCTTTGCAGTGTAGAATTATGGCCCAGTGGATGACAGCTGTGTGATCGAGTGCCTATTAATGCTTGTGATGTACGGCATTCAAAGAGGGCAGACGCTGGGCGCCTGTGTGTTTCCCTTTAAAACTTCCCTGCTAGAGCCTGCCTCCCTATCACCAATATCACGGCCCTTTCCACACTTGTCCAGCCCCTTCCATCTGACCAGAGCCAATGCAGGTCCTGTTCTGTAAGTGGCTGGTGCAGACCATGCGCTACCATACTGGGACAATTGAAAGAAAATTGTTATTACCAAGCGTGAACATGATTTTAAGTGTCTCCCTGGGACATGCAGCAAAACCCTTCTTTATGTGAAGGGGACACCTTAACATTAATACAAAATGAAGATGCTTCTTTCCAGCCGACCAGGTGCCATAGGGCTGCAGACATGTGGCATGCACTCCATGTTCTATATTATTAGTAGCATTTCTGTTACAAGAGACCCCAAAAGCCATGGAGACCCCATGGGGTCAGGTACTGTATGAACACATAATAAGAGACCCCTGCTGCCATGAAATGCTTACAATTTAAATAGATGTGTGAGTCAAAGGGTGAGAGGGAAAGAGAGATGCCCAAGGCTACACAGCTGCTCAGTGGCAGGGCTGAGAACAGCACTCAGATATTTTCATTCCCAGCCCACACCCCTATGCCCCTGGACCACACTGTGGTGCAGTGACCCAAAAGAAACATGCTGGGGCTGCCAGAACACATCTCATAAGATAAGCGTCCCATCACTTTTCCTCCTCTCAGCGCATTCAGACTCTGCAGTTATGGAACAACGGGGCCCAGATTATAGCATGGCATGTTGCAGGACAAAACACTTTCTGCAGTGGACATAGAGCAGCTCCGAACCCTGTCCTTGAGAGTCACTCGGTTAGTGTGCAGAGGCAGTTCCACCTGCTGGCCACGTGGAAGAATGACCAGGGGGTTCAGGAGCCTATGTGACCAGGAGCATGTGTGTTACTTTGCAGAGCGAGCTGTGGTATGAGTAGGTGGGTGGGCATACTTATTTTGAGGTGGAGCAGGTCATGCAAGGAAACTAACTTATTTATAGGGGGAAATTTATTCCTACCGACACTGCGTACAACACGCTCATAAATAATCACCCTTAAAAGTAATTGCTGAACTAAAGCAGAGAGGAATGTAAACATTCAACAGCTGCTTGCCTAATAAGAGACCATTACAGCACTGAGGACGATCTATTGCTCTTCTTGGCTTCTCCGTTGCACAGTGGTTCGGAGAAGAAAGTCTCCCCATTGTTGTGAAAGTGGCAGACACGCAGTAGGACTGAATGCTAGTGCCCAACAGGTAACAAAGAAACCCATGAGGAACCAGTCCATCTCCAGGGAGGCTCTGACCGAGGGCCCTGCTGAAAGGTGTTTGGCTCCTATCTTCAGCTAACGGAGAAGGATGAGAAGATGTTGCTGAAACAGAAGGTGATGCTCACCTCGCTTCACAGGCTGTGCACAGTACCTCACCGGGTAGCTGCAGCAGCTGCTAGAGCACAGCCTTGCTGCACCCAAAACTGAGTCTCTGCATTGTGCGTTGCTGTCAATGGGAGCTGGTCCAGGCAAAATGGTCCTTCACCAGCTCCGTGCTTGTCCTCCCAATGGTTCCCTTGGATCCCTGTGCCTTGAAACATTCCAAGGGCTGCAGGGGAAGGGGAAGGAAGGGAGCCCTCCCTGGCATCCTCTTTATGTTTCGGCCACAGTAAATTTACTGTTTGCAGTTTTACTGCTTCTCCGGGTTATTCATCTAAGTGGTGTGCTCCTTCCAAAGGCTTCCCATCACTCATTGTCGGATACCAGCTGGAGTGACAGCAGCTGTCAGCAGGACGGAGAATATTTGCCCAGCCCTGCCCTGTGGAGAGCTGCAGGGCAACACAACATCACAACAGTAACAGCAGCTGGTGTTCTACGCAGCACCGTCCACCCTGAAGGATCCCAAAGCACTTTGCAAACTCTACACCACACCTTACTACACAAACTGTGCACCCATCCGTGGGGTGGGATTTGGCAGCAGTCCAATGGTGCACAGTGAAATGACACAAGCGCTAAGGAAAGACATGAAGAACGCCGAACCCCATTTGCATTTGGCTTGCGTGTGCCTTTAGGGGGTGGCTGAAGGGAGAAGCAGGGAGGCAGTGCTAGTTACCCCTTGGGAGTTGGGGCAGGTCACTGAGATTGCAACAAAAATACCACCCCAAGGATCTTTAATGGGGTCTCCCCTTCAGACACTAACCAGGCTCCATCCTGCGGTCCTGTGTGCAATTTGAGATCACAGCTCAGAGAGCAGTGACAGGCGATAACGCCGCAGCTTAGGGCTTTATGCTGCCGCCATCACACCAGTATCAGGCACCTTATCCATAAAATTGATGGCAGTCATGAAATCCCCAGTGGACTCTGGAGAATCTCCCCGTGGAGGAAAAAAATCCCATTGGGGAGAGTTTTTTCCGTTAGAGGCATAGACTTCTAGTGGTTCATGGCTGCTGTTCTGAAAGGCTGATTGGTGTCAGGCTTAAGGTTTTGCTTTGCTTTTTTCTTGCTTGGGGGCTTGGCTGGAAGTGAGGGCCATCGGGGAAAGGCCATTTCTGAGTTACACTTACGCCTTATCACGAGCTATTGTGACACACTGACAGAGTCATTCCGTTACAGTCAGGGGAGGAACATGGAGCAGCAAATGCCATATTGCAAAGGAACCAAGAGTCAGCACTTTGGTGCATCAGAGAACAGACATTTTAAGGCACCCTTGCCTTTCCTCACCCTTATCAAAGTCTGTTTACTTTGGGGAGCTGCCTGGGGCCAGAGCAAGCCCTGTGCATTGGCTTGTAGGGGAGGATGAAGATCGATGTCTGATTTAATAGTGTCATGAAGTAGGGATTTTCTCTCGTATTTCCGATATGCATGGCCATGACTTACTGGACTATGGACTGCTACCTCATGGATTGCTACCGCTGGGACAGAGCAGGAGACATGAGGGATGCACATCATGCAGCCATCTGGGGTGGTACAAATGTGTCATCACAGGAGTTGCTGAAGCTGACCCATATCACCATGGGAGCCCCAATGATGGAACGATCATCACCTGGCCACAGGCATCTCTGTCAGGTGGAAGAGGGGAGCTCAGCAGGGAGGGAATGGGAGTTGACTCAACGGCTCTCACCTGGGACTGATAAAGAGGGAGAGAGCCCAAACCAGACTCCACAGGCACGTGGTGGGATGGAATGCTGGCCTGGCCAGGAGGGACTACGACTTGACCTTTGTTTCTCCATGCTCACCTAAGGAATTCCCGTGACTGTTCCAGTATCCTAATAGACCCTACTCTGTTTTCACAAGGCTGCCTGGCATCACAACACACACTTAGGGCGCATCTACACTGCAGGGCTTAACTCAAAATAAGCTGCGTAAATTGAGCTATGTCAATTGCGTAGCTTATTTTGAAATAGGGAGCGTCTACACAGCACTTATTTCGAAACAGAGCCCTCTTCCTCCGACTTCCCTTACTCCTTGTACAATGAGGGTTACAGGAATCAGAGTAAGAAATCCTCCAGCTTGACAGTATTTTGACACTGTTTCGAAATAACTGCCTGCTCTGTAGACACGGGCTAAGTTATTTCAGAATAGCACTAGTTATTTCGAAATAGTGTTGCAGTGTAGACGTACCCTTACTGAGGTGCATTGGCCCTAGAGTATCAAAGTCCCTGACCAGGTGTCTAGCCCCGTTGCACTCCCTGGGCAGAGATCATGGTGTGAAATAGGAGGGCTGGAGTCCAGAGGCTCAGGCTCAGACGTGTTGAGGCCATGGGGCCTCCCCTTTTGGAAGAAGGGGACCACTTGGGGATCTGGCATGCTTCTGGGGTTCACCCAGGATTGTTTGAAAGCAGGAGCCTAGCACAGATCGTGTGGCTCCATGACAAACAGATACATAGCCCCCGAAGCTGTAGTGGGGTGTGTATGTGCCACACACACGGCCCCCAAATATATATTTGGCTAGCACAGCTAACCCCCTGGGTGCAGCTCTCTACCCCCTATATTTGATCAATCCCTACCATACTATGCCTGAATCGACCATTGCAAATGAGGTCTTTGATTCATTAGCCGGCCTGAGATGGATGCTTTGATTTAAAAGACACTTGATTTGAATTTCCAGGCAGCTGCCATGCCCAGCTTTGGGATGACAATCGGGTTCAAAGAAGTCCACATTAAAACCCAGTGCGGCTCCCTCACAGCCTGGGATCAGAAACACCTGCAATGTGGATTGATTGCCTGATTAAGGGGGGAATTGATTGCCCTGTCCTCATTAGCATATCCTTAGCAATGACCCTGTGGCTTGCCCAGCTCTAGCTTGCCGTGACCTGGATGGATTAAAAGGTGCAGTGCATCTGAAAGGGACGGAAAATCAGTAATCAGGAGAGGAGGAGGAAGGGAGAGCGGGAGAGGGAGCAGGCTCCTTGGAAAAACCCAGTTCAGCATCAGTAAGCCTCAGACTTAAGACAGCTTGGATGCCAACCAGCCCCAGGAGGACTTGCATCCAGGAAGCCCACCTGTGGCCTGACTCTATTCGTTGCCCTTTAGCGGGTGCTCAGAGGAGCCTGATTCTCCAGTGCCTTGTGCCTTACAGAGTCATTCATGCCTGTGCAAAATGGGTACAAGGTGCTGCCCTGTCAGAAGAGTAGAACTTCCCACTCGCTGGCCATGATGTCAATGGATGACACAAGCTGCAGGACAGTGAAGAATGGGAGCTCGGTGAGCAAAGAATCGGGGTCTTTCTGAACCAGGCCCAGAGAGGGAGCTAGTGTTTTGGGAGATTAGGGTACAGAACAATAGGATCCACTCGGGAGGAGCAGCAGATGGTGAGAAAGAAGGGGACAGTACAGACAGACAGGGGACTAGCCGATGAATGGAACAGGGACGGCTGTGGCTGACCCAAGACCAAGCAGGACTGGCTATTGCCTATGGAAGGAGCCCAAGGAGAGCTCAGCAGGCACTGAATCTGGATGCTGGCAGCAATAACCTTGTCTCCCTGCCCACGACGTGATGCGTGGTGCCTTCTGGCTAGCTGACCTGCAGCATCTCGGATAAAAAAGACCAAGACATAGCGTGTCCAATAATGACACATGGGAGCCGCTCAGATTGGAAATGTTTTGTGCTAAGCCTCAGCCCTTTTGAACATTGACTAACAAGTTTTTTTTTTTTCCCCAGTATAGTGAGTCAGTAGCCTCATATAGGATTCCCATCTGCTCACTGTTAGGCCCTGCCAGGCTGTGCGTTAGGCCTCTGCCAATTAAAAACTAAACTAGTTGGGTTTCATTTACTCTTGTGATAGTTTTAAACACCCTCCACCCTCCTCCTTGCCCATTCACGGTCCCCACACACTCGACCTTGAACTGAGCAGCATGAAACAGAGAAAGAACGTTCGTCTGACATGCAAGAGATGTTCATGAGACAACCATAGTTCCAAGCTGGGTCTGAAATCTACACTCCCCAAGGGACTGCTGGGCACTTGGAAGCACCAACCCAACTTCAGACAAGGCAGAAAAGTCAGTATCTTAATAATAATGCTACCCTACAAGGCAAGTAACTTGCTGGATAACGATTGTTTCTTCTCCTTTAGCACTTACATGTCCCCCATCATCTCAGTCTTTTATGGATTCATCCTTCCAACACCCCGGTAAGTTAGGGAAACATTATCGTCCCCATTTTACAGATGGGGAAACTGAGGCACAAGGTGTATGTGACTTGCCCGAGATCACAGAGGAAGCCTGTAGAAGAGCCGGGAGCTGAACCTGGGCTTCCTGCATCCCATACTAGCACCCTAATCACTGCATCCCCTTACTGCTAGAACTGGTGAGCGGCAAAGCTGGCTTTGTGAAGCAAAGCCTGGCCTATTGTGCCGCTCCAGTAAAAAGGTAGTTGTGCCAGGGGCTGGGGAGGTGGGGAGAAGCAGACCCGGAAAGACGGGATTCAAGGACAGCCTGCTGTCGCATGTAGGCAAAACTTCAGGTTGGCTAGGTCCATGGTAGTTGCAGCTCTGGCCCAGGCAAATAGTGAAAGCTCAGCTCTGAAGGCATCAGTGGGAGATGGCCAAGTCTGATGCAGCACTTTCTGATTGGCAAGCAGAGTGCACAGATCACCCCTCCCCAAGGTATTTTCTTGTGGTTTTCAGGATACGAGGCTACGTGCTGTACATAGAGCAGCAATAGACATACGGGGCACAGAGGTGGCAGGGCAATGTGCGAGTTTCAGGCTGGAAATAAATCTCCTGGTTTTATTCTGCTTTGGATTTCTGATACCTTGAAGTTTGCAATTCAGTCCACGTTCAATTTTTACAAGTCTCAGGGGACGCCCAGGGCTTGCAGTCCACGAAGAGAACATACAGGAGCTTTCTCTGACCAGGAGGCACCAAAGGCTACGTCTAGACTGCAGGCTTCTTTTGGAAGAAGCTTTTCTGGAAGAGATCTTCGAAAGAGAGCACCTACACAGCAAAAGCGCAACGAAAAAGTGATGTGCTTTTTCGAAAGATAGCATCCACACTGATTGGACGCTAGCTCGCATTTCGGTTGTGATTACTGTGGACGGAGAGGCCACCAGGGCACCTGTGCTTTTTCCTGGAGGCCTCTTCTTTCGAAGAAACACTCTCTTCCGTGTCCACACATGCCTTTTTCCGAAAACGCTTTTTTGGTAAAAGGCTTCTTCTTCATAGAAAGAGGTTTACCGCTGTCGGAAAACCCCCTCCATTCTTTCCACTTTCTGTCCAAAGAATGCAATAGCAGTGTGGACATAAGTATAGTTTTTCTGCAAAAATGGCCGTTTTTGGAAAAACTCTGTAGTGTAGACATACCCAAAGTCACTTTAGGTCTTTCCTGTGGACCTGCAGGTTTCTCTGCACTGTCCTTTCCTAACTCAGGCTTTGTCTCTACAACAAACTTTTTGCGGAAGAGGCAATGCAAATGAAGCGCTCGTTAGCATTTTCTCGCACTTCATTTGCATAGTCTCTTCCGATCCTTTTTGCGCAAAAACAAGCAGTGTGGACATGACCGTTCTGCGCAAAAAACCCTTTTTGCGCAAGATCCTTATGTCTCTATTTTAGGATCTTGCGCAAAAAGGGGGTTTTGCGCAAAACAGACACGTCCACACTGCTTGTTTTTGCGCAAAAACCTCTTGCGCAAAAAGGATAGGAAGAGACTATGCAAATGAAGCACGAGAAAATGCTAATGAGCACTTCATTTGCATTGCCTCTTCCACAAAAAACGTAGTGTAGACATAGCCCCAGAGATAGATTCACATCCTGTCAGATCCTCTGGCTCTGGACCCAGCCCTGGTCTGTACCTCACCAGCCAGCACAGGCGTGAAAGCTTGGGCTGATTCACACCAGTTCCCCTCTGTCTTGCCTTTGGTTCTACTGTCTAGCATTACAAACACTCCCTACCTCCCACGGCCCAAAGGAAACATGGAACAGTATAAATCAGGGGGTGGGGAACCTTTTTTGGGCCGGGGGCCACTGACCCACAGAAAAATCAGTTGACGGCCGCACACAAGTGAGAAGCAAAACAAACCAACAACAACAAAAAACCCCAAACCCTCACGGACATGGCCCCCAATAAGGAGAAAGACACTCCCCACAGTCCATATGTGCACCAGACCCGAGGGGAGGCCCAACCCTACCTAAAACAAGCCCTCACTGAGGTGGCCCCTGATTGACTGAGAAGCAGAAAGACACTTCCCACATTCCCCTCCGACACCAGAGCTGAGGGAGGCCCAAGCTAGTAGATTTTGCGTGCTTCAGCCCTGCAGTGGGGGGCTGGAGTGCCAGAGCAGTCTTCCCAATGCTGGAGGGGAGCCCTGAGCCTCGAGGGCCAGATCCAGGCAAGCCAGGGGCTGACTCCGGCCCTTGGGCCTTAGGTTCCCCCCCTCCACACTAGCTAAACCTGGTATGTACCCATGTGTTTTCAACGCACTGCTATTCAGATTTTGGCTTTACAGCATAAAGGACCTAATCAGCGCCTTGCTTAGGCTTAGGTTCTTTCCTCCCTTGGGTCTTTTTCAAATGCCACAATATTGTGGAGGAGCTGAAAGGCGTCTCTCCCTGGCAAGTGCCAGCGCTGCACACCAGGATGCGAATCCATAGCAGACCAGCCTGCCATGCGGTGATGTTCTGTGGGACCCTGCTGCAGCAAAGTGGAAGTCCTGAAGTGGCGCTTAACATCAGAATACTTGAAAGCCCAGCAGGCCATGCTGCAATTCTTTGTGCCGCACCATGCCCATCCAGGATAATGCCCCTTTCAAAAAAGCTGCTGTAGATTCCCACCATGGCTTATCATAGAATCATAGAGCTGGAAGAGACCTCATGAGGTCATCAAGTCCAGCCCCCTACCCAAGGCAGGACCAATCCCAACTAAATCAACCCAGCCAGGGCTTTGTCAAGCTGAGACTTAAAAACCTCTAGGGATGGCGATTCCACCCCATCCCTAGGTAACCCATTCCAGTGCTTCACCACCCTTCTAGTGAAATAGTTTTTCCTAATATGTGGAGAAACGTGCTCCACAGACAAGCCCAAAGTCAACATCTGGAAAATCTGCAAGGAAAAGCTTAGACCTGCTGTTATCAGTGAATACATTATAGAAATGGCTTCTGTGCAGGTGGCTGGAGACGCTGGCAGTGTAGTACCCAGCCGGGCTGTACAATAATATGCAAACCTGGTTGAGAGTTCTCCACCGAAACCTTTTTCCACAGAGGGTGGGTTTTCGATGAAACAGAAGTGCTCACAAAAAGCGTCTGCTTCCCTTGGGAAAAAAAATATTTTTTTTGGAAAACTAAAGAACAAACAACAAAGTCTTCAGACAAAAATCAAATGTTTTTAAATGACTCTCTTGAAATTTTCCATAACAAAAATTCAAACCTGCAAATGGCAGTAGACACAGATGATGCAATGTTCACATGCCTCACATAAGGACATTCTCTGTCCCCAGGCCACAGGGGGTAAATATTATTTCCCATTAGCAGATGGAAATGTTGAGAGACAGAGCAAAGTTAAATGACTGGCCCAAGGTGACACAGGGTACAAGTAGCACAGAGAGAACCCAAGAGTGCAAACTCCCAGTCTGAGCTGTAGTTAAAAGATGACTCAGGGCAGAGGGTCTTCTCTTGTCAACACTGGGCTTTGATTTACTGTGCTTCAGTATCCAGTGAACAGTGCTATAAATTAAACATCATTGTAACAATACACAGTAGGAACGTCCAAGGAGAACTCCAGTTTTGCGCACAGTGTTCAGTATCAGAGGGAATGTCTACACTGCCACCCTAGTTCAAACTAGGGTGTCTAATGTAGGCATTCGAACTTGCAAATGAAGCCCGGGATTTAAATATCTCGGGCTTTATTTGCATGTTCCCAGGCGCCGCCATTTTTAAATGCCCCGTAGTTCGAACTACCTGCTCGCAGTTACACGCGGCACGGACTAGGTAGTTCGAATTAAAGCTCCTAATTCGAACTACCGTTATTCCTCCTGCAAGGACTCACTGATGTGGCCCCTGACTGAGGAGAAAGACACTCCTCACATTCCCCTCACACATCACAGCCTAGTGGGACCCAGGCTAGTAGACTGTGTGATCCAGTCCCACAGTTGGTGCGGGTTCCCCAGTGGTGGTGGGGGGGGGAGCCATTAGTCTTGGGAACTGGATCCAGGCAAGCGAGGGGCCGCCTCCAGCCGCTGGGCCTGAGGTTCCCCACACCTGGTATTAGAATTTAAACAGGACACTGGGGGTAGTTTTGTTAAATTCTACCTTCCTTAAAAATCCCTTCACTTCCTGGCTTATACTGTCATTTAATGTTTGCTCCTGAGGCCACGTCTTCACTACGTGGAAGATAAACGCTGTCACAGTAGATCTTTTGGAGTTTGATTTAGTGGGTCTTGACCTGCTTTACTAGATCTGCTAAATCAAACTCAGAGTGCTCTCCTATCTGCGCTGGTACTCGCCCTGTTCCTTGTGAGGATTGAGGGAAGCCGTTGAGAGTGTTTGCTCACATCGACCTCTCACTGTGGAGACCACACGGAAACTCGAATTAGGATACGACTCCAGCTACGTAATTAACGTAGCTGAGGTTGTGTATCTTAATTTGACCTTCCCCTGTAGTGTAGACCTGGCCTAAGTTATTAAGTTCCACACAGAGGTGGCTGCACTGCAGCAGGTGGAACAAGGGAGAAATTATTCCTGTTTAGAATGTGTCTGTCACGTCACTGAACGTGAAGTGCTTCAAGATGAAAGCAGCTAGATAAACGTGAGCTCACTGCCATGCTCTTTCCAAAGAGTCCAGGACTCCCAGTTTGTTTTAAATGAAAGGCAAGTTTGTGTAAGAGAAATCTGTTCAGAAGAAGAATCCCTCGATGGGAAACATATCACAGCCCTTTGCCAGGTACACTAACCACATCTAATTAATTAGCAGCAGCGTGTTAAGTACCTGTGAATTTCATTGATGTCATTGGAGGCGCAATACTCTCAAGAGGAAAATTTACTCTGCCATCTAATAATGAAACATGTTTCCTCCTTTCTCGAGATGCCTTGTTCCCACTAGGGTCTGAGCCACGACCATAGAAGAGGAATAATTAGACAAAGTGGAATCTGAAGTACAGAAGCCACAACTTTTGGTGGTCCCAACCATGTTTGAGCCTGGCAAAACTTTTGATTGTGCCCTTCCCTGTTGCTTGATGTCATTTCATCAATGTCAGATGAACACAGACAAGATGTAGTACGTCATATTCGGCAATACATGGAGACGCCTCAGGTCCTTCAAACTAGGCTGTGAAAGGGTGAGTGCTGCAAATAGGAAAGAGGTTGGGGGAACATTGGTGGCCCTGGAAATGGTGGCAGGCTGGCTTTTGATTTTGCTCTGCTGACTGCAGCAGGTCCTTGGTAGATTCACCCTCCAGTCCCAACTGGCTTATAGAAGAAGCAAATCAGCACACTTTCCATATTCTAAAACACACTCTACCTACCTAATACCCATCTCCTCAGACAAGTATTGATCTATAGGGACAGTATTTCTCCCTTATATTTTCAAGAATGATCCCCATGGGTTCTGTTGCTATCTCTCCAGCTTCCAGCAGCCCAGCTTTCTTAATTAAGTCATCTTGAGCATCGCCATCCTTCAGCCATAAAAAGACCTTTCCTGGCCATCAATATTAACAAGGATTCTTTTCAAGCAGCAGAGAAATTGAAACAGGTAAGTGTGATTGATTTGAACTGCAGTGAAAAAAGAAAACAAAACCCACCATGGTGCTTCTTAGGAATGGCTAGAGATTATTTTATGAATAAGTAATACAAAGCCATAGATCTCTAACTGTGCTGAGCATCTCGGTGTGATCTTTGTGGCTTTCAGAAAAGGAGCTAGAAACAGAAATATATTTTACAGATGACAAGGGTGTTTGAAGTTGCCTTTGTTTCTTATTTCAAGTGTTTATCTGCTTCTTTCCACACAGCTGTGCCTCTTTCTGCTGTGCCCGAGGAACTCTAACACTCAAAACATGTTTTAACTATTGTAGGGCTACCACCCAGCCCAACATAGCCCCTGCTCTAGGGGTGAAGAGAAGAGGGGTTGAGACTAGACATGGTTCTCTTTTGTCACAATTTCACTGGCCTCTGGACCAGGGAGTCTGTCTTTTTCACCACAAGGCCTATCTGTCCATGCTTTCAACATGGAACTCTCTCGAGTTTGCAAAAGATGATCAAGCACTGGGAAAAAAGGATAATACAGATTGGACATAAAACAATTTCACACACAATCAGGGTGTTTTAACATTACTGGAAGAAACTGGTCATGCACGGACCAGGGCTCAATCAGCTGATGAATTATTATTAGTAACTTCCTTTCTCTCTATCTGAAATATAACAGTCCAGGAGTGAAAGATAATTGTTCACTAGACACTATTGGCTACTATAACCAGGGCTCGACAAACGTCTGATTCTACTTGCCCGTGGTGAGTAGATTTCAGCCGGTCACTCCGTGTGCCCCATTCACCAGCGCAGCACGTATGCGCCGTGCCGGTCTGGCGCATGCTCAGTGCGGGGCTGGTGAGGAGCTCTCACCGCGGTTTGTCAAGCCTTGACTATAACAATAATAAAAGTAGATTTCCCTCCTATAACACCTCAAAACAATGTATATTCAGTCAGTCATTATTACGGGTGAGAAAGTATTATCCCCTTTTTACAGATGGAAAAACCGAGGCACAGACAGGTCACATGACTTCCCCATGGTCTCACAGGGATTTAGCAGTAGAGAAGGGAATACAGTGATTCTCAAACTTATTTGATTGCACCCCCTTCTTTATGCCTGTAGTTGCTTCCCCTCCATACCCCCCAATATATATATCTATATACATGGCTTTGAAGGCAAAGCAGAGCGCGACAGTTGCTGGCCAGGTGCCCAGTTCTGGAGGCAAAGTCCTGCCAGCAGCAGTGCCAAGCTAAGGATGGCAATGGGAAAAGTGATATTTGTCATCACTTTTCACAGCAGATTTAGCACCCCATTACCACCCTTCTTTCGGCACTGTGGCTGCCACCTGGACGCTGACAGCTGGAGAACCCAAGCCTGGGCTGCCTCCTGGTAAAGGACCAAGGAATCGAGAAGGAAAGCTCGAGACCAGGCAGTGGGGCTCTGTTTGTCAGCCCCAGGCTCTGTCTCACCTCTGTATCCCATCCACCACCACTACTCATGTGTTTGTCCCAGCTGCATGAGCCCCAACTGCCCACCGGAGCTCTTACACACACACACACACACACACACACACACACACACCCCCTTCCTTGACACATTCCCACACCTCCCTTGGGAGCCCCATAGCTTGAGAAGTGCTGGAATAGAGCATCCTTTTCCCTGGGCTAGTAGCAATTCTGAACATTCCTAACTCTCTCCTGTGATTTGGGTGCTTCCAGGATCTTTTAATAGCTATTCACCATTAGCTTAATTCACAGAACGTAGCGAGCAGCATCTCTCTAAGATGGGACAAAATAACGACCGCGCACCTACTCCTCTGCCATATGAAATTGAAGGCAGAGGGATCCTATCCACCTCGAGGAAATCCTGGCCCCACTAAAGTCAATGGGAGCTTTGTCCATGTGGATAGAATCTCATCCCTTGAGTGTCTCTCTTACCCTACATGAATTTACTCATTGAAAAAGAAATCTAGTCATATGAAGAGATGTCAAAAGAACCCTACCTAAACCACCCTGCTCCTCTTTCACCAGAGAAATAAAGGAACTTAAAAATATTTGGAAAAACTTAAAAAACAACAAATGGTCTAGCAGCACCTTAAAGACTAACAAAACACGTGGATGGTCTCATGAGCTTTTGTGGGGACAACCCACTTTTTCAGATGAATGCAGTATTAAAAGTCCAGTTCCATAATAAATAGGGGATGGAACAGGGTGGGGGAGAGAAGGAAGGGAAAACATAATAGTGAATTAGTGTGTTCATGTTACATGAAGCTGATAGAGAAGGTGCAAATTGTTCTTACGTACCCATTGTTTGGTTGGTTAAGTCATTGGGATGTGGAAGGTAGTGTGCTTGCCAGGTGACGTCTTTATTCATACCTTTGTGATGGGTCCCAAACTTGTAAATTAAATTTGTTTGGGGTTTTTTTTCCCAGTGGCTGCATCTAGTGAGCAGTTGATAGCTTGGGCAGGTCATTTTACAATTCTTTCAGTGTCCTGATACTGAAGGAAAAAACAAAATAAAAAATCCCAACCCCGACAGCATGCCATGGAATCAGTATCTCACACAGTGAAATCTTGCCTGCTTTGTGAAGAAGCGCAATGTGCCCTAAGAACACAACATCTCTGCAGTCCATCGGATACCCAGACTCTTCTACTCAGGAGCCTATCTCACAAGGAAAACAAAGGACTGATTCCTGTTTCCACTCAAGCCAATGGTAAAACTCCTATTGATTTTAAAGGAGCAGAAAGCAGGATCTAAGAAATACTGAGGAAGACGAGTGGTCCTGAAGCACCTTCGAGACTAACCAAAATAAATATATAGAATCATGCGCTTGTGGGCAACCTCTACCTCCGATGAACTGGAGTGGAAATAACAGAACCCTACAAACATCAGGACTAGTAGAATGAGTATGAAGAGTCACAATGGACAGCCTTGTGCTGAGTCTCTGCTCATAGGAATCTGCTTCTTCCTTCTCCATGGTGCTGCAAAAGCAACTGTAGCTTAACCCTGGCTAACATTAAACAAGGTGACAAGGAATCCTGTAGCACCAGAGGGTATGTCTACACTACAGCACTAATTCGAACTAACTTAATTCGAATTAGTTAATTCAAAATAAGCTAATTCGAATTAGTGCATCTAGACCTAAAAACTAATTCAAATTAGCGTTTTGCTAATTCGAAATAGCATGTCCACAGTGAGTGGCCCTGAACCGAAGTTAAGGCTGGCCGGAACCAGTGCCGGCAGGGCATCAGGTTAGGACTTAGAGTGTGGAGTTGCTGCCTCAGGCTAGCCGAGGGCTGTGCTTAAAGGGACCCGACCTCCACCCCGGACAGACAGTTCTCAGGGTTCCCCGCTTGCTTGTCTAACTCGATAAGGGACAGCAAAGCAGTCCTGTCTTGGAGTGCCCTGAGTGCCCACACTCGGCACATCACAGCACTCGGACATCAGCCCGGCTGCACTTACCGCAGGCTGCCATCCGGAGGAAGGGGGGCAATCGGGGGGCTGTCAGGATCCAGGAGGCCCTGCAGGAGAGCTTCCACCCCGAGGAGCCCGCAGAGCCACCCCAGTCCTCCCCATCGGGGGCTCGTGCCCCATTCCTCCTCACCTCCTTCCACTTACCCCTCCCTAGCCCCCCTTCCTGATGTAAAAAATAAAGGACAAGTGTGTTCAAAAATAGAAACTCTCTTTATTTAACAAAACTGGGGGGGGGGGGATTAACCTCTGGGGAGACTGGGAAAAGGAGGTGGGAGAGGGGAAGAGACAGAGTGGAAGAGGGGAGGGGGAAACTTGGGACGAGGGAGCTGGAAGGGGGAAGCAAGGGGAAGAAGGCGGAGGGGAAGCTCAGGGTTGGGTGTCTTGCCAGACCAACCTGACTTTCATGCTAACCTGCTCCTGGGTTCACATGTGGCCTTTGGTGGCCAGGCTGGCAGCTATCCTGCCATAGACGGCCGCATACCTCTGTCTAGTGCGGAGATCATGGACGTTGGTGGCATCCCCCCCAAACCTGGATAAGGTCCATGATCTCCACCCTGGACCAGGAAGGCGCCCGCCTTCTCCAACCCCTGTCAGGCTCCTGGGAGCTGGCAGACTGCTCCTGGGGAGCGGTGGAGGGCTGGCTGCCAGTGGCTTACTGGCTCATGTTTTGGGGCCACTGCGTCAGGGGCCCCGGTGGCCACTGTTGGCTCTGGGCTGGCAGGCTTGGAGCTGGCACAGACACTGTGGCCAGGGTCTACCCCTTTAATGTCTCCAGGGCTGGGGGAGAGGAGAGTAAGCTTTCCTGGTTGTGTCCAGAGTGGCCACCAGGGCTCCCTGGGAAGGGCTGGAGGCCCCCTATTTTGAATTAAGTGTCTACACAGCACTTAATTCGAAATAGCTATTTTGAATTTAGTGTTACTCCTCGTAGAATGAGGTTTACCAAATTCGAAATAAGGGCTCCACTATTTCGAATTTATTTCGAAATAGCGGTTTGCCTGTGTAGACGCTATTAAAGTTTATTTGAACTAACGGCCGTTAGTTCGAATTAACTTTGTAGTGTAGACATACCCTTATAGACTAACAGATGTATTGGAGCATAAGCTTTCATGGGCAAAGACCCACTTTGTCAGATGCATGTGTATGCATCTGATGAAGTGGGTCTTTGCCCATGAAAGCTTATGCTCCAATACATCTGTTAGTCTATAAGGTGCTACAGGACTCCTTGCCGCTTTTGCAGATCCAGACTAACACGGCTGCCCCTCTGATATTAAACAAGGTGTCCCCCCCAGCCCCATGGGGTTTTCAAGAACACATCAGGATAGCTTAGGGAAACTCTGCCAAAGAATTTTGATGAGCGTTTGCCTCCCCTTTTCCTTTTGTTCTGGTCAGAAACGATATCTGGGGTAGGCTTCACTTCGTCTTAGGTTTGTGACGATGTTGCTACACACGGAGCTCGAGGGGTTTCAGTTCAGAAGTTTCAGCGGGGAGGCTGCCTTTTCCTTTCATTTGCTTAAATAAACTCTTCGGGGTGAAGATTTCTTGGGGCTGGTTTTTATTTGCATTAACGGGTCCCCACCAGATTTAGACGCAGCCGGGGACTTCCTCGCTGCAGCGCCGGCTTTCCATAGCTGCCAAAATTAATCGAGGCACAAACCACCCTAGAATCTGGTTCTCTGCTGGCTTAAATCTGCAAATTGTTATATAGATTGGACCTCTCTGGTCCAGCACCCTCGGCACATGACTGGTTGCTAATGAAGGAATTTGCTGGACTTGGGGAGGTCCCCTGCCACCATCCCTAGAGCCTTCTGGCCCCGGCCTCCCTGCCGGGGACTGTCTCAGCTGCAGCCTCTCTGCCCCTGCTCTGGCCCTGCTGGCCCCTGCTCTGCTGCTGTCAGCCTTGCTGGGTTCCCAGACTGGCAGGGCTCCCCGTGCCCAGCCCTCCTGCCACTGGGCTCCTGACCCTGGGCCTCTCTGATCCATGAACATCTGTAGTCCTGCCAGACCTCGGATGTTGCCAGACCAGAGAGCCCTGGTCTAGGGAGGTGCAACCTGTAATTAGTTCACCATCATGAAATTTTCCAAACTACACTTAGCCTGCTGCTGCGCAAGCAGGTGAATTGGAGTCTCCTGTGGCTAATATGTGGATGGCCACTAGGATTTTATCTTGTCACAAGGCAAGAGTTTTGGGTTTTTTGCCAAGTCACTTCAAAACGTCAGTAGATGGTCTTTGTAGGCCTGATTCTCCCTGGTGCCAAGGTCCTCTTTTGCCAATCTGGCAGCATAAAAGGGCCTGGTAGCGCGAGTAAATTATAGTTTACACTGCCAGAGTTGCATGAAGGGGCCTTAACATGAAGAAGAAACAAACCCTCTGTTTTTAAAGGCCCCCCTCCAATGTCTTCTATTATTTTCATGTTAATGGAAGTGGGGCTATTTTTCAGCAATGGGCATAGGCAGGAAAATATTGTGATCTTCTGCCCTCTGCTCCGGCAGAGAACATCAGTTTTGACCTGCCACTCCACTTGATTTGTCCCTCCATCATTATTTGGCATTCAGGGCTCTGTGGATCCCCCCCGTAGACTGGGGGAGGGTCCTTTAGCTGTGGGCAGTCTTATGCCCACCCACCTTCCAGACCCCAATAGGAACAATGTGATCAGTTGGGGCGGGGGCAGACATTGCTGTGTGACAGTGTTGGTGGCGGGCCTGTAAGATTGTCTTCTTTTTCTGACAGCCTGCTCTGGTTTCATTCATTCACATGCTGCCAGGGCTGCAATCTCTCTCTCTCCTCTGGTGCATTCCAGCCACACATCTCAAAGCATTTTACAAAAACCATTTGAGCCTTACAAGCCTCCTCTGTGGCAAGTGTTCTCCTCCTTTTACAGCAGGGGAAGCTGACGCCTGGAGCGAGGGAGTGACTCGATTTCCCCGAGAGTCACTAGCAGAATTAAGATGAGAACCGACGTCTTCTGATCTGCATTCCATTGCTCTGGCCACTAGACAGCATTGCCTTTATAGGGAGTACAGTGAAACCCCTGGCTGCAATTGATTGTGATTTCAACCCCAGCTTAGTGCAGTATTCCACCAAGTCATTTCTCAGCCTTGTCTGCAGTGACCAGCCGCCTAAGATTAATCTGATCTGCTCTCAACATGCATTAATATCGCTGCACAGTGCTTGGGCAGGTGGCCTGTCATCACAAAATGCTCCCCCTCGGAAGAGGGAATTATTTCACCAAAGTCTAAGAAGTCATATTGTGCTTTGGCAGGGCTCTGCCGGTGGAAATATTTCACTCATGGCAGCTTTCTGGCGCCGCCAAAGACACCTGCTGAGAGCCAGCTGAATAAGACAGGCCCTGAGGAGAAAAAAAAAAAAGAGATTGGAGATTACACACGGCAAAAGAGAACAACACAAACATACAGCTTTCTCCTCAAACTGCTCTTTTAGCCCCAACAATGTCTGCCGTGCAGAACTTGCTTTTCAAAATTCACAGCTGCTCCAAACGCCCATGAATTATTTATCCTTGCTCAGATCAATCCTTCAGCGAGCTGTCAGTTCGAAATCAAAGCCCCAACACGTCAGGCACTGGAGAAAATGGCTTTCAAAACCTCCCCCCGTGCAGTCACCGCAATGCCCGTTCATATGTGGGCGGCACCCTGTAATCCTTTCCCCTCCAAACACCGTGTCTTTGCCGGAAGCAGACTTACAAAGCCTTAACTAAAGCCACACACCCCTCTTTTGTGAGTGTCTTCCCAAGATTCTGCATATTAATAATTGATTTCAAAAGCGTATTTTAAAATGGGAAAGTCATCCTGTTTGGAGCATTTAAAAAAAAAACCCAACCAAATCCACTTTTGTTTCAATTAAAAACACAACAGTGCTAACTAGAAAGGCTGCTTTGTTCAGCGAATATGACTTTGCTACGTTGCGGCTCGGTGTTTCAACTGTAATCTTTTAAAATGTTAAAATAGATTCACCTCTTGTTGTTCTCAGCACCCAACAGCTATTCCACTCTCAAGGTGACAGGAAAGCTAAGAGTTATTGAGGCTGATGAAAAAAGAAACCCACTGCCACCCCCACCAGCCGCCATCTGCCAGTCAAACACATTCTGAGCTTCCTTGTATTTGTTTATAATTGGGTCTCAGCTGGACTTTGAAGAACTGGTATGCCATTGGGGTAGTTATTGTCCCTGCTACAGTGTTGTAATGCTGTGCTGCCACTGGGAAGTTGCTCTTGCTCCAACTGGCTTCCAGGAAGCTGAGTTTACGGCAGGTCACAACTTAGGCTGTGTCTTTGCTATAAAGAAAAGTTGGAAGAAGATACGCAAATTGCAAACCGCAATTTGCATATCTTTTTCCACTTTTCTTTTGGAAGAAGCTTTTCCGAAATTTGTCGTGTCTACACGGTGCCAAATTTTGGGAAAACCTCCTCTTTCAGCCCAGTCCGTCTTCCTCGTACAATAAGGTTTACAGGGATGGTGAAAGAACGCGCCTGCTTTTCTGAATTTTTTTTTGGAAAAGTGGACGCGTTTCTTGGATGCAGCATAGCTTTTCTGGTATCCTAGAAAAGAGCTGCAGTGTAGACATAGCCTTAGTTTCACTTGGGCCTTCAGAGAGACCTGCCCTTTGTACACAAAGAGGTTGATCTAAATATTTCAGTATATCGACTATATATTTGAGAGCGTTTGTCTGCCTGTCTGTCCGTCCATCCGTGACATTGTTTGTTCAAGAACTCCTCCTAAACGGTAAGAGCTAGGACCATGCCGACTTTGGTAAGCAGATTCCTCTTATCACAACTTAAGGCAAGTTCAGGGTTTGGTTGTGCCAGGACAATGAGATGTGTCTGGAATGCGACTTTCTCATCGGATGGAAAGGGAGGGTTCTGATAGCAGGGACAGTTATACTCCAGAATGACCACAGGGGGACAGCAAGTGTGAGGCAGTAAGTGTGGGGCACAGTTACACTCCAAATGACCAGAGAATGACCTCCATCACCTTCCCCCCCGCCCTGAGCCTCCCACCCCTGCTCTGATTCCTGTACGTCCCCACCCTGAGCTCCTCCTCCTCAACCCTAACCCAGTCCTGACTCCTGCACCCTCACACCTCCAGCCTCCTGCCCTTAGCCAACCACATCCCCAAGTCCCTGCCCTGACTCCTGCACCCCCCCCCCCCCCCCCCCCACTCTCAGCCCCTTGCCCTGAAGGATCCGAGTAATGCCAGGTAAATCTAGTTAGGTCTAAAACCAATATCTCAACAGATGGAAATGCTTTCTGGGGGCAATCCCAACAACTGTGAAGGCCAGATTCTGCTCTCAGTTACACTAGTGAAGATCTAGAGTCACCCCCATTAACGTCAATTGGGTTATTTCAGGTTTACACACGTACAAGAGCAATCCCATTCTGTCCCCAAGACTCCGAGTACAACACAAGACAGCTCTAAGACACCTAACAACGTATAACAACATGCCTCATTATTAGCTTGACTGCCTACGCAGGAGTACAGTACAGCTCTTCATTCAGAATGATAACCTGTGTTCTCTGAAGGGAACATAGTCTAAACACTCTTGGGGAGGTGATATCTTGAATGTGGCCTCCTTAGGGCCAGTTCATATCCCTGTTAGTTGAGACTTTTTGCCTTGAGGGGTTGCTGCTGGGTCTTTTAGATACTTGCCTTGAGACTACATAAGAATGGCCATACTGGGTCAGACCAAAGGTCCATCTAGCCCAGTATCCTGTCTGCCGACAGTGGCCAATGCCAGATGCCCCAGAGGGAGAAAACACAACAGGTAATCCTCATGTGATCCCTCTCCTGTCATCCATTTCCAGACAAACAGAAGCTAGGGACATCATTCCTACTCATTCTGGCTAATAGCCATTGATGGACCTAATCTCCATGAATCTATCTAGCTCTTTTTTTAGCCCTGGTAAAGGGGCCTTCACCCACATCCTCTGGCAAGGAGTTCCACAGGTTGACTGTGCACTGAATGAAGAAAAAGTTCCTTTTGTTTGTTTTAAACCTGCTACTTATTAATTTCATTTCGTGACCCCTAGTTCTTATATTTTGGGAACAGTAAATAACTTTTCCTTATTCACTTTTTCCACACCAATCATGATTTTATAGATCTCTATCATATCCCCCCTTAGTCTCCTCTGTTCTAAGTTGAAAAGTCCAATCTTTTTAATCTCTCTTCATATGGGACCTGTTCCAAACCCTTCATCATTTTTGTTGCCCTTTTCGGAACCTTTTCCAATGCCAATATAACTTTTTGGAGAGGAGGTGACCACATCTGTATGCAGTATTCAAGACATGGATGTACCATGGTTTTATATAGAGGCAATAAGATATTCTCTCTTATTCTCTATCCCTTTTAAAATTATTCCTAACATTGTTTGCTTTTTTGACTGCCACTGCACACTGAGTGGATGTTTTCAGAGAAATGTCCACAATGACTCCAAGATCTCTCTCTTTTTTCCTCTCTCTGTGGGTCCACATCTGCATCCTGGATTTTTTCAAGCAGTTCACAGAATCATTTGGGTTAGAGAAGTCTGGTGTCTCATCTTGTCCACTTTCATGAGCTGACACAAATATGGACAGATCTTTACACCATACATGTTGTTGTTTTTAATTAGGGCTGTCAAGTGATTAAAAAATTTAATCACGATTAATCGTGTGCGCCTCCCCTTTGAAATGTCATGGTGGTGTTTCAACGGGGCAGCACTGCATGGAGCCTGGGATCAGCTGGAGCCCCTAGCTGATCCCGGGCTCCTAATGCGCTGCCCCTTTAAAGCACCAAAACAGCACTTCAAAGGGGCAGTGGAAGTGGAGCCTGGGATCAGCTGGGGACTCCAGTTGATCCCCAGCTCTGCTGTTGCAAAGCCCCTTTGAAGTGCCAGAGCAGCACTTCAAAGGGGCTTTGCAATGCGGAGCCAGGGATCAGCTGGGCACTCCAGCTGATCTCTGGCTCCACTTGCACTGCCTCTTTGAAGTGCCGTTTTGGTGCTTTAAAGGGGCAGCGCATTAGGAGCCTGGGATCAACTGGGGACTCCAGCTGATCCCCGGCTCTGGGTTGCAAAGCCCCTTTGAAGTGCTGCTCCAGCGCTTCAAAGGGGCTTTGCAACAGTGGAGCTGGGGATCAGCTGGGGACTCCAGCTGATCCCTGGCTCTGCTTGCGCTGCCCCTTTGAAGCCCCGGAGCAGCACTTCAAAGGGGCAGTGCAGCTGCAGCATTAATGCCTGCGATTAACACGTTACAAAAATGAATGCATTAATCCTGTCCTGCATTAATCACAGGCGTTAACGCAGGTCAATTGACAGCCCTATTTTTAATTCTTCATACTTATTGTGCTCTGTAGCCGAACCAGATGGTGCTGTATGCTTGTGGGACCCCGCAAACTGAGCAAAGCTGATCTGGGTCAGAACTTCGGAGAAAGGCTTCCAATTACACAGCACATTATGGGGGAGCCAGCTCATGATGTGAACAAGCAGTAAAACCAGCCCTGCTGCATGGTGCTTATCATAGAATCCTAGAACAGGAAGGGACCTTGAGCAGTCACCGAGTCCAGTCCCCTGCCCTCACAGAAGGACTTGGGGGTAACTAAGCTTGGGGATCACCATGCTGGGATGCTGCCTTTCACATGAACAAACAGATGCCTGGTTCACCTGAAATCATTAAAGATCATTGCAGCTTTTTTAAGAGTCAAGGGTCTTCTCCCAATGGAGACAAGATCCGGTGCTGCTCAGACTCAAACCACTGCACCTTCCCCCTAACTCTTCCTAGTCTGGGCTGTTTCTCATAGTGCCTTGCTAGTGACCTGCAGCAGCCTCTCCAGGGGCTGCTATCACACAGCACAACCTCATGTGGCATCCCACACCCAGCTAGGTTGTGTGAATGCTCCCAGGGCCACTCATGAATCACACAGAAAGGCACCAGAGCCCAATTCCCTCAGGTACCAGTATTGGACCTCTGGACTCTACCATCTAATTTATTAATTCATTCACCACGTCATCAATGGACAGTGGATGTACAAAACCCTTGAGACACCTATGAAGATTCGCCACACACTTCACACAGATTCATTAGTAAAACAAATGTATTGCCTACCAAGATGGATTTTAAGCAATCGGCAAAAACTCAGAGTCATTGCCAAAAGAGAAGAAAATATAAGCAGACAGTCCAAACTCTCATCCCTATTAGTCTGGGCAGCACCTAGATCAAACAGTTTTTCTCACCCATTGGATACCGCAGTCCATAGTACACAGGTTTCAGCCTTGAAATCTGGGCCAGTCCCCTCATTTGGAGTCTTCAGAGTGTCCTTGCTGCTTGCAGCATGTTGGGTGAAGGAGAAAGGCCCTGCATGGGCCCCGTCCATGTGGTTGGGACGCACAACTCCAGGGATGTCTGGGGGTATTGCTGAGCTCCCTGGCAAAGTCAAGCAATTCCCGAGTGGGGCCTCATGGAGGCGGGTCATTGCATTGTAGCTCCCTTGCTGGACAATGGCCGCTAACAACCCGCCCGGGCGTTAGCTACTCTCCTTGCTTGTTGTCTCTGGGAACTTAATATCTGCCCGTGTCCTCAATTTACAGCATGTTGTCGTGACAACCCATTCACATGATTTCATATGCATTGATGAGACACCGAGAAAGAAATGACTTTCAGCAAATCGTAACCTTTCACTGAGGCCTTACATGACATGAGTTATATGCAAGATCACAATACAAACATGAGGAACAGGTGGGTTACAGGGTGCTCCCCAAGGTACAGTGTCACAACAGTGTCCTGGCTGCATTGGAGAAGGCTCTGACTCCCTCGGTAACTGCTTTGCTTCCTCACTCCCCACCCTCAACAGCTGTGCTGTTACCGAGTTGCCACATTCTAGCCTAGAGGTGTATTTCTCTGTGTGCAATGTCTCTATTTCCCAAGGTTGTTGCAGTGTTACTTAATTAGTGTTTGCAAAGAGCCCTGACATCCTTGGCTACATGGCCGCATAGGAAGAATGCCCTGTTACCAGTGCTTCTATTTCCAGTCTGGCTCGTAGCAGTCACTGATCAGCCTGAAATAGGTACCAAGACCGATCGGTTTGCACATCCATGAGCAAGCACGACACCAGTTAATGTATGCGCTCTTTCTTTTGGCTAGGATACCATACAGTCTTGGATTCCAGCTGCAACACCTCCTGATGCAAACCCATTTATCATAGCCTAGAAACAGCTTGCCTGCTAAAGGCCACCCCATGACAAAATGCCAGTAAGTATATTTACATTCAATATGCCCCGTTAATCTGGCCATCGGAAAGCGACTGCTGAATCTGTAACTTTCATTCCTGAGCATCACCCGGCCTTTTAATCAATCCCTCGTTACTGATTACAGATTGATTCCATTTCCAGTAGCCAATATTTTTTCTTTTAATTTCCAGCATCAGTTTTAATTAAGCTGAGGTGTGCCTGACCCTGTCAACTCCTATCAAAGTCTGTCTTGGTGCTGGGTGAGTGAAAACACTGGCATACATTATTGATTAATCGTTGCTCAAATTAATCTATCAATGACTTTCTCTAGATAGAATGAGGGCAGGGCCCATAAAAGTTTGTCTCCGAGCAGCCACCTTTACTCTGCAGGCTAAAGAGAGCGGAAACACAGAGTTATTGGAGATGCGGCGACACTCTCAGCCACGGATGTGCAGCTGAAGAACCATTCCAGGGCGGGGCTGAGTCACTCACTCCAGCCCTCTGAAGAATCTGAGTTCAAAGCCAAGAGATAAAACTTCCAGTGGGTTGCAATCAAATTAGAGACACGGTAAAAAAAAAAAAAAAAAAAAAAAATCCTGATCCAGTCTCAAAGTGCAAGTAAATGGATCTTGGGCAGAGGTTCTCAAAAGGAGCATGAAATCTTCTCCTGGCCAAGATGCTATGGATTCTCTCCCCAGCTACTCTATAAGTGCATGCGAGCTATTTCTTTTCTTTCCTACCTGGCCTCTTGCAACCTCAGAAGAAGAAGAAGTTGGTTTGCAACTGTTCATACCCAACACGAGGTCATATCTGCTGTAATTCTGCACCCAAAGCAGCAAGGTTTAATGGCCAAAAGAGGAGCCAACCAGCTCCTAGATGCTGCCCATCACGTGAGTGCATGGGACACCTTTGCTTCGCATGTAGCAAAGGAAACTCGCAAGTCCAACTGAGCTGCAAGTCTGTGACTGAACACGTGTTGGAGATAGCGCATCTGAAAGGTGGACATCACTGCAGGCTGACCACCTCAGTCCTCTCCTCCTCCCTCCCCCGGGGCATGGTAAGTAAAAACGTGGGCCTCCCCCCAGCTGTGCAGCCCATGGTTTTTAATTCTGGCACCAAGGACTGCCTTTAAAAATGAACAGGAAATTCGGTCTCTCTGGCCTTGCTCCTGTGAGTGCAACCAATGGGAGGCAAGCTGTTTTTTGTTGGATGTAGACCTCCCTTGCCCCTCCCCCCCAGCATTCCAGAAATGAGGCTGAGGTTGTCAATTCGTTTTATGCACGCCACCTTAACAGGTAATGGCTGCTGGTCCCTGCAGTCTTAGACCTGAGCTGGAAATGCCATCTCCCATCTCCAGTTCTCTCACTCATTCATTGGTCCACTTCAACATATGCTCAATCAGAAAATAGCCACAGAATGCAGCATGTGTGTTCCTGTTATTTCTATAGCCCCATTACCATGTATGGCAGTGGCGGACCTGCGCATGTGGCCCACTGGGGTGCTATGTGAGGCCTGCGAGACATTTGGTTCGCCATTGCCCAAGCGCAGTGTTGCCAGATTCTGCTGGTTTCCATTGGTGCAGGGTTTTTTTCCTACCAATATTTCTGAAGTGTAAGGTTGCCAGATGGCTTAACCAAAAATAACGAACACCACCCCCCCACGAAAAAAAAAACACCAGGGAAAAAACTCTGTTTATAAAAAACGGGGGGGAGACCAAAGTTGTTGAGCAAAAAAAAAAGGACCCAAGAGTTATTAAGGAAAAAAAATAAAGAAATAAAAAAAACCCAGCAGAGTGAGGGCAACAGCAACAGCAGCTCTTACTGAGCATGCTCAATTGCACTACACATGCTCAGTACGCCCTAGGTATGACTTTCTGAGAGGCAGCTGTTTGCGATGCTCCACCCAGGCAGGCGGTGACCATCTTCTCTGCCTTCTCTCCCTGCTCCGGACCAGACAGCTCCCCTGCAGAATGAGATTGGGGGAGGGGGGAAGCGGGCGGGCAGGCTGGCTGGGCCTGGTTGCTTAGGGTTGCCAGGTGTCCAGAATTGACCTGGACAGTCCAGTATTTTCACCCCTAGCCGGGAAAAAAATCAGAAAATACCGGACATTTTAGGTGTTTGGTATTTTCTGAATTTTTTTTACCGGATAGGAGGCAAAAATACTGGACTGTCTGGGTCAATACCGGACACCCGGCAACCCTACTGAGGTGACACGCATGTAAAGCCAGGGCACGTGACGTGAGGTACGTGCTGATTGCACACACTGGCTGTGAGAGCCAGGCGCTCCCTCAGCAGCCAATCAAAGCGCAGCTACAGTTCATTTGGCGCACCCTGTAAATTCTAGGGACGCAAGCACAGGTAGCAAAACCACCCTGTTCCCAGAGACTGTCTTGGTTAGGACAATCTTGCGGCCCACTGAGATGAAGAAGGGCCGCGCATGCCGCCCGCTCACTAGCCTACGCTGCCCATCGCTGGTGTAGGGTGTTCTAGCAACGTTAGATACAGTCCGTGCCCATCAGAGATGACATTTATTTGTATTAGAAAAGCACTTAAAGGCTGCCCCCATCATGGAGGCCCCGCCGGGCTTGGTACTATCCATATACCTTGTGAGCCACTAAGCCACACAAAGGTGAGAGTGGGGGAGAAAGCTGCATTATTGAGATTAACTGACTTGTCCAAGGGCTCACAGAAACTGAATCCAACTCTCCTGAATCACAGCCCAGTGCTTGACCCACTAGAGCCAGCCCAGCTTCTGCAAGAGCTCGTTCTTCTCAACAGGCCACACTGGAAAATGCCTCTTTCATGAAACTGTAACTTCCAGCCACTGCTGAGAAAGCATCTGTGGGTGGCATAATCACATGCATCTACTTGGTGGGGAGAAAGACCGAGGAGTGAAAACGTATCCCCATCCGTGCCAGCCAAATCTGAAAAAGTTTGCTTTGGATAAGTCCCGGCACGTATAAATTCTTATGATGTAGAGAATATCTAAACCTTTTCATGTAGGCTCGAAGGACAAACCAAGCCAAAATCATATTTGACATTTAGAAAAGGAGAATCAAGATTCCCTTTTAGTGAGGTGAGGACTGTTTAGCTGAAATGGTGGGTTTCCTCTAGTGCTGTAGTAAATATAAAGAAATAAAAATGCTCTTTGGGTTCTGAGTAGAGGTTGGGCAGAAGCACTCCCTGCTGTTCCTGCAGACACATGGCTGTCCTGACCGCATACTAATCTTCGGCCCAAACTGAAGCCATTTCAAAACAGATAAGGGGCCAAGTTGCATCATCCTCAAATGGAAGAAGATATGATTTTGCAGAATTATCCAGGAGGCTCCTACGCGCTGAATAAACTTTGGGTACTGCCAACCCCTGAAATGGCATTTATTTATTTCGATCCAACCCTGCACTTTAAAGATTTTGGAGGGTTTTCCAGAAACATCAGACCCAGATTGTGTTAGCAGCATTAGCACGTATCGCAAAAATCAATCTTCAGATTCCACCAATCTGCTTTTTACAGATAACCTGCTAAATTATCTCAATATTTTGGTGTGGGTGTTCACTGGAAAAAACACACAAAAGGAGTGTGTGTAAGATTGTAAAGACCCAATAGCTTTGTTTTTATATGATTTGGATAGACTGCCTTGCCAACATGATGGCTAGGATACATGCCCACTAATATTTTATTATTACATAGAATCATAGAACCATAGAGCTGGAAGAGACCTCAGAAGGTCATCAAGTCCAGCCCCCTGCTCTAGGCAGGACCAATCCCAACTAAATCAACCCAGCCAGGGCTTGGTCAAGCCGAGACTTAAACACCTCCAGGGATGGAGACTCCACTACCTCCCTAGGCAACCCATTCCAGTGCTTCACTACCCTCCTAGTGAAATAGTTTTTCCTAATATCCAACCTGGACCTCTCCCACCACAACTTGAGACCATTGCTCCTTGTTCTGCCATCTGTCACTACTGAGAACAGCCTCTCTCCATCTTCTTTGGAACTCCCCTGCAGGAAGTTGAAGGCTGCTATCAAATCCCCCCTCACTCTTCGCTTCTGCAGACTAAACAGACCCAACTCCCTCAGCCTCTCCTCGTAGGTCATATGCTTCAGCCCCCTAATCATTTTGGTTGCCCTCCGCTGGACCCTCTCCAATGCGTCCACATCCTTTTTGTAGTGGGGGGCCCAGAACTGGACACAATACTCCAGATGTGGCCTCACCAAAGCCGAATAAAGGGGAATAATCACTTCTCTAGATCTGCTGGCAATACTCCTCCTAATGCACCCTAATATGCCATTAGCCTTCTTGGCTACAAGGGCACACTGTTGACTCATATCCAGCTTCTCATCCACTGTAACCCCCAGGTCCTTTTCTGCAGAACTACTACTTAACTGGTTGGTCCCCAGCTTGTAACAATGCTTGGGATTCTTCCGTCCCAAGTGCAGGACTCTGCACTTGTCCTTGTTGAACTTCATCAGATTTCTTGTGGCCCAATCCTCCAATTTGTCTAAGTCACTCTGGACCCTATCTCTGCCCTCAAGCGTATCTACCTCTCCCCCTAGCTTAGTGTCATCGCTAAGTACATCCTTAGAAACACCTGAGACAATTTTCCACCAGCAACAGTCTCCCCATGTTGGATTCTTCTGTGCATGCTACTTCCCCTTTCCTTTCCTATTTTTGTACCCGTTTGTTCAACTGCCATTCCTTTCTGAACTCCTGCTGCATGAAGGAATTCTTTGATCATATAAAGATTTCCAATCTTTTTGGATTAGAACCCTCACCTCATCAAACATGAAACTGACAGAAGAATGGCTCTCTGAAAGGACAAGATGAAAGGCGGTGTGTTTCCCCTCCCACTGCAAAGTGTCAAGATCAATAAAAAGTTTCCATCAGGCCAGCAGACCTGGCTCTTGTGTAAGGGAAATTGGCTGGGAAGAACGCCGAGTGAGAATGAATCGGCAAAGCACGCTGCACTAGAGTTTATCTTTAAAGTATTTTTAGCACTAAGCTGGGGAGAAAATGCTGCAGCCACATAGTTCAAAGCAGGACAAATAGAGGACATCCGCATGTCACAGATACCTTTGTACAAAAGGTTCCTCCAAAGTAGGGCTGGGAAACTAGAGGAAAGTTTAGAAGAAAAGATTAGGCTGCAGCGACGTTTAATTTAATTTAATTTATTTATTCTGCTGTGTGTGTGTGTGTGTGTGTGTGTGTGAGAGAGAGAGCGTGTGCAGGTATTCTTTTACTCCTGTGCATGTAAAATTTATTCATTTGTGATTCATGGGTGATACACTACTTGATAATCTCTGTTGCTTCAACAAGTGCAGTAGAACACCAGAGTTACAAATGCCAGGTTAACTGATCAACCACATTTGGAACCAGAAATATGCAATCTGGCAGCACAGACACACACACACACACACATATACATGGCAACTACATCACAAGGCTGTGTTAAAGGTAAGCTACTAACAAAATAAAGGGAAAGTTTAAAAAAGATTGGTCAAGATAAGCAAACTGTTTTTTTGCATGTTCCATTTAAATTATGATAGTTAAAAGCAGCATTTTTCTTTTGCAGAGTAAACAGCAAGTCTAGATGCTGGCACAGCTGTGTCACTGCAGCATGTCTGGTGAAGACGTGGTGGGCTGATGGAAGAGCACGCCCTTGCTGGCAAAATTGCTCCTGCTCTGTGAGAGGCAGAAGCTATGGCGGCAGGAGAGCATCTCCTGCCAACACAGCTCAAGATTGTTATAACTTGTGTTGCATCCTAAGCAATGTCATTTACATTGACTCAAGTGTTGGTATTGTAGGCCAGCCTGAAATTTCAAATCTACGTTAAGTCACTGTTCAGTTGTAAGTTTTGGAAAGAAAGAACGGTTACTTACCTCGTAACTGTTGTTCTTCGAGTTGTGTTGCTCACGTCTATTCCATGTAGGTGCGCATGCACAGCATGCATGCATCGTCGGAGATTTTTCCCTCAGCAGTACCCGTCGGGCCAGCAGACAGCCCCCTGGAGTGGTGCCGGTATACCGGCCGATATATACCCCTGCTGGCCCTCCGCCCACTCAGTTCCTTCCTACTGGAATACTCCGAAGAAGGGGAGGTGTGTGGGATTTGGAATGGACATGAGCAACGCACCTTGAAGAACAGCAGTTACGAGGTAAGTAACCGTTCTTTCTTCTTCGAGTGATTGCTCATGTGCATTTCATGTAGGTGACTCCAGAGCAGAACCTGAGGAGGAGTGTGACAGGGTGACGCAACCCTGCACTTCCGAGGACCGCCTCCGGTGACGGGGTGAAGCAGCCCCTCACTGGGCCGATGTCCGGGGAGCCAAGGGAGGTGGGGCGAGTTGGCATGATGCCCCCCGAGGAGGCGGCCAGGCGGCTGGTGCGGCTCCAGGTAAGAGTCGGTCCAGGGCTGGGAAGGATGCCAGCGCAGGTGCCATAGAGGGGGGCCGGGCTGGTGGCGCAGGCGCAGAACAGTGATGTCACTGGGCGGCCTGGCAAAAGCATCATAAGCGCAGCGCCGGAGCTTGGCAAAGGGGGGAAGGGGGGCAAATTCAAAAGGGCTCCAGGCACCCAGGAAAGGGGGAGGACACGGCAGTTCGGCAAAGGTATGCAGGGACCAAAGGAGGCGGGTAGGAAGTCGCCCAGGGCGGGGTCATGGAGCCTGCGGGCTGATGTGTTTAGGGGCAACTCCCCCGTCAGCCAGGCAGGGAGGAGTCATCCATGCCTTAAAGCCCTGGGCTAGGGCCTGGGAGAGTGGGCGGGCCCGGTTCCCCCTACCCTGCCATCCATGGCCGGGTTCCGTTCATACGAGATTTGTAGCATGGGCAAAATGGTTTCGTTTTCCGGTACAGACTGTACCGAGGGTGCATAAGGATAGTAGTGGTGGTGGGGAGATCACAATAAAACGGCATTGCAGCGCAGACGCCAAGGTGGGCTCTGTACATGTGGTGGAGAATGTGGGCAGTTGGTCTGGCCCTGGGAAAAGGGCTAGAGGAGCACGGGTTATTTCTTTGGGGGTTTTAAGTCGGTGTGATTGTGTTTTGTTTTAAGAGTGAGCGAATATGGAGGTATCCAAGCTCTTAGAATGGCTGATGGACAACCAGCGGCAGCAGCAGCAACAACAAACCTAGGTGCTGCAGCAAATCGCTGCACAGTTTCAAGAGCAGCAGCGGCAACTGGTGCGCAAATTAAGGGAGGCGCCGCCGGTAGCTGGAGGGTCCCAGATAGGTGGGGACAGACTGTTGCAAGGTGAGGAGGGTTTGAATGTGGGGTCACAGCTGCCCATCTGGTTGTCTGCGCTGGGACTACAGGATGACCCAGAAGCATTCTTGGTCACTTTCGAAAGGGTGGAACATTGGGCCACTCTTCTGGCCCCCTATCTGTCGGGGCCAGCACAGCTAGCCTACCGTAGCCTATCAGCACGGGACGTGCTTCACTATTACAAGGTCAAGGAGGCCATCCTAGAGCAGCTCGGGGTCACCTCAGAGATATACCGCCAGCGATTCCGCGATGAGTGATATGGGCACGGGGAAAGGCCATGGGCGGTCGCCCAACAAGTAAAAGAAGCCGGGTTGAGGTGGCTGGAACCGGAAAACAAGTCAGGCATGCAAGTGGCTGAGTCAGTTATCCTGGAGCAATATGTGCAGATTTTGCCTCCTGATGGGCAGAAGTGGGTGAGGCGACACATTCCCGCCACCTTGGCCGAGGCTGTTACGCTAATGGAGCAGTACACCACCGCGGAAGGAGTAGAAGGAAAGGGTAAGACCCCGGTGGCAGCCTCCGGCCAGAGGCCTGGGCTTCCCCCGGCTCATGGGTGGGGGCCCTGGGGCGAAGGGGAGTCCAAATCCAGAGCATTTTCCAGCCAGGGGGAAGGAAGAAAGTTAGTGCCGGTTTGGCACACACCCGTCCCAGAAGGGAGGGGCGAGCCAACAGGGCCCCCACTGGGAGGAAAAGGAGGGGACCCGGAAGACCGAAGTAGCCCCAAAGGGGGTATGCTACCAGTGTGGACAGGAAGGGCACTTCAGACGAGAATGCCCTCTCACTGACTGCACATTTGGCCAGCTATTAACCCCCACGGCGCTGACAACGTAAGCGGCGGGGGGCCAGGTGATGACAATGATTAAACTGAATGGGAAGCCCGTTGAGGCGGTAATTGACTCCGGGTGCGGTCAGATGCTGGTCAGGAGAGACGTGGTGGGGGCGGACTATCCCAAAGGCCATGATATATGGATGCAGTGTGTCCACGGGGATACCCGCCCTTACCCCATGGCCTGGGTCCAATTCCAGGATGGGTGGAGGATAAAGGACTTCCCAGTGGTGGTGGCCCCACAGTTAGCTTACCCTGTCTTGTTGGGCCGGGACTGGCCTGGGTTCGACCAGTTATTATGACAATGGGGGAAGGAGACAAGCCACAAGGCACCACACGGGGAGAAGCCTATACCCCTAGTGGCTCAAGGGAAGAGACACCCCACCATGCCCTCGGCACCCGAGCAGAAAAAGTCCCCCCAGCCACAGCCGATCATCCTGGAAGTGGACGCGGGCGATTTCCTCACCCAACAGAGGGAGGACCCGACCCTGCAGAGAGCCTGGGAACAAGTGAAAGGGCCAGGAGAAGAACTGGGGGAGGACGCTCTCCGACAACGAGGACAATGCTTTGAGGTACGAGGGGAATGGCTTTACCAGGTCCTGGTGGAGGGAGAGGGCTGGGAAGTGGTTTACCAATTGTTGGTGCCCCAGCCATACCGGAGGCGAGTTATGGAAATGGCCCACAATAATCTTTGGGTGGGGCATTTGGGCCAAGAAAAGACACAGCACAGGGTGCTGCAGAGGTTCTTTTGGCCTGGGATCTATCGGGAGATCAAAGACTTTTGTGCGTCCTGCCCCCAGTACCAACGAACTTCCCCAGCCCGGGTACCCAGGGCCCTGTTGGTCCCCCTACTGGTGGTGGGTGTCCCCTTTGAATGCATTGCCATGGACCTGGTAGGGCCGTTGGAATGGTCAGGACAGGGGCACCAATATATATTAGTGATATTAGATATGCCACCCGGTATCCCGGGGCAGTGCCACTACGTAAGACCATGGCCACAGCAATAGCTGAGAAATTGATAAAAATTTTCTCAAGAATGGGGCCACCTAGGGAAACACTGACTGACCAGGGGCCAAACCTCACCTCCCGGTTGATGTCCGGACTTTGTAAATTATTGAAAATCAAAGCACTTAGGATGTCTGTGTACCACCCACAAACGGACGGCCTAGTGGAACGCTTTAACCGAACCCTAAAGGCCATGCTTCATAAGTTCATTCAAGACGACCCCCATGAATGGGACAAATTATTGCAGGCCCTCTTGTTTGCTATTCAGGAAGTTCCACAGGCATCCTCGGGGTATTCTCCCTTTGAACTGCTGTATGGGCGGCAGCCGAGGGGAATCTTGGACCTCATTAAAGAAGGCTGGGAAGAACAGGCCTCACTGGTTATGGGTTCAGTCCAATATGTACTCCGACTCAGGCAAAAGCTACAGTCTCTGGGGGAACTGGTGAAAGAAAACCTGCAGAATGCTTAAGATACGAAGGTATGTCAGTATAACCGGAACGCCCAGCTCAGGGAATTCCAGCCGGGGGAACGGGTGTTACTTCTTTTACCAGCAGGGGAGTCCAAGCTGCTCGCCCGGTGGCAAGGGCCGTTTGAAGTGCTGCGGCGGGTCAGCAAAGTGGACTATGAGGTACAGCTGACGGGCACGACAAAAAGCACCCAGATTTACCCGGTCAATTTGCTAAAAAAATGGAATCCCCGAGAAGCTCTCCTCATTGAACCACAACCAACAGACTTGGAGTTCAGGCTGTGGACCGAAAAGGAAGTAACAGTGGACGAAGTCTGAATAGGAAAGGAGCTGACGAGTAAGCAACAAACAGAACTTCGACAAGTATTCAAGAAGTTCCAGCACATATTAACAAGCCGTCCCAGGAAGACCACCAGGGCGTGCCACATGATCGTCACCGAACCAGATAAGAAGGTATGTGACGAGGTGCAGCCGTCACCCCGGAAACTGTGGGTCCCGGTACGGGAGGAGCTGCAGCAAATGCTACGATGGGGTGTGGTAGAGGAGTCCCACAGCAATTGGAGGAGTCCTATCATGTTGGTGCCTAAGTCGGATGGGTCAACTCGTTTTTGCATTGATTTTCGGAGAGTTAATGCTATCTCCCGCTTCGATGCGTGCCCCATGCCCCGCATAAATGAGTTACTAGAGCGGCTGGGACAGGTTCAGTATTTGTCCACGATTGACCTAACCAAAGGGTATTGGCAAATACCAATGTCCCCAGAATCGAAAGAGAGAACAGCCTTCGCAACACCATGCGGGCTGTACCAATTTGTGCGTATGCCATTCGGATTACATGGAGCCGCTGAGACCTTCCAAAGGCTAATGAACCAGGTCTTGAGTGAACATTGACAATACGCGGTCGCCTACAATGACGATATTATAAACTTTAGTACATCCTGGGAGCAACATCTTCACCAGGTAGACACGGTGCTTGGGGCTCTGGCCCAAGAGGGGCTAATGGCCAACCCAAAAAAGTGTTGTTTTGGGAGTCGCGAAGTGTCCTACTTTGGCTACACCGGGGGGAGAGGGCAGATCCAACCCCTCATGGACAAGGTGAAGGCTATCCGTGACTACCCACTACCAACAACAAAGCGGCAGGTATGCCAATTTTTAGGTGTAGCGGTGTATTACCGGTGGTTAGTGGCAGGATTCGCATCCCTGGCAGCGCCTCTCATGGACCTAACAAAGAACGGACAGCCCCAGAAGGTGAGGTGGACAGAACCTCACCAGAAATGCCTAAATTTCCGGTATTTAGGCATTCCAGAAATTAAAAGAATGCCTGATTAGCAGCCCTGTATTAATTCAACTGGACTTTTCTAGACCGTTCATATTACAAACGGATGCGTCTGAGGTAGGGTTGGGGGCAGTGCTGGTCCAGGACATGGAGGGAGGAGAGCATCCCATGTTATACATCAGCTGTAAGCTATTTTCCCCGGGAAAATTGACCCTGGCAATTAAATGGGCCATAGATGCATTACGGTATTATCTTTTAGGAGACCGCTTTACGTTGGTGACAGACCACACACCGCTGATCTGGATCCAGACAATGAAAGACATGAATGCGCATATCATGCGCTGGTATCTGACAATGCAGCCCTATAGTTTCAAGGTGGTGCATCAACCAGGGAGAGCGCACCACAATGCTGACTTTTTGTCAAGACTGCTGGAAAGGGATGGAGAGCCAGGGGCGAGTATGAATTTGTAACATAAGGGGGGAGGAGTGTGATGGGGTGATGCAACCCTGCACTTCCAAGGACCCCCCCGGTGATGGGGTGAAGCAGTCCTTCACCGGGCTGACGTCCGGGGAGCCAAGGGAGGCAGGGCAAGTCAGCATGATGCCCACCGAGGAGGCGGCCAGGTGGCCGGCGTGGCTCCAGGTGAGAGCCAGTCTGGGGTTCCGGCACAGGCACTGTAGAGGTGGGCTGGGCCGGTGGTGCAGGCACAGAACAGTGACGTCACTGGGCGGCCCAGAAAAGGCGTTGTAAGCGCAGCACCGGAGCTCGGCAAAGGGGCGAAGGGTGGCAAATGGTGGGATATTGAAAAGGGTGCCAGTCACCCAGGAAAGTAGGAAGTGGCCCAGGGCGGGGTCGTGGAGCCTGCAGGCTGATGTGTTTAGGGGCCACTCCCCCGTCAGCCAGGCAGGGAGGAGTCATCCCTGCCTTAGGGCCCTGGGCCGGGGCCTGGGAGAGTGGGCAGGCCTGGGTCCCACTACCCCACCATCCGCGGCTGGGTTCCGTTCATGTGAGAATTGTAGCGTGGGCAAAATGGTTTGTTTTTCCGGTACAGAGGGTGCATAAGGATAGTAGTGGTGGCGGGGAGATCACAATAAAACAGCATTGCAGCGCAGACGCCAAGGTGGGCTCTGTACAAGGAGGGTCGGAGTTTCAAGCTACGGCGGAATGAAAGACCACCCTGCCCAGGGCGGCGTCCTCTCTGGCCTGATGTGACAGAAATGGTTGGCGAAGGTGTGGACAGAAGACTAAGCGGCAGCCGTGCAGATGTCCAGGACCGGGACCTGCACCCGAAGGTTGTGGAGGAGGCCATAGCCCTTGTAGAGTGCCCTGTAAGAGGCGGGGCTGGGATCCCTGCCAGAATATAGCACTCCCTAATGCAAACAGTGATCCAAGAAGATATCCTCTGCATGGAGACCAGCTGACCTCTTGAGCGTTCTGTAATGGCCATGAAAAGTTGTGGTGATTTACGGAAGGGTTTTGTTCTGTCTAAATAAAAGGCTAAGGCCCTCCTGACGTCTAAAGTGTGCAGAGCCTGCTCTTTCCCTGGTGCATGAAGCTTAGGGTAAAACACGGGTAGGAATATATCTTGAGAGACATGAAAAGACGACACCATCTTGGGCAAAAAGGTGGGATGGGGACGAAGTCTGACTTTGTCCTTAAAGATAACCGTATAGGGGGGATCCGAAGTGAGCACACTGAGTTCGGACACCCGCCTAGCAGATGTGATTGCTACCAATCACAGGAGGGATACCTTGTAGGACAGATGCAGGAAGGAACACGTTGCCAGAGGTTTGAACGGGGGCCCCATGAGCTTGGAGAGAACCAGGTTGAGGTCCCACTGAGGGGCGGGCTGTCGAACGTGTGGGTAAAGTCTATCTAGCTCCTTGAGGAATCTGTTTCCCATAGGATCCGCAAACAGAGTCTTTCCCCTGTCTCTGGGGTGGAAGGCAGAGATGGCCGCCCAGTGGACCTTCATGGAGGAAGAGCAAGGCCGGATGGAGGCATGGGCGAGCCGGGCAGCTGCCCAGGGCGCCAACCGATGGGGGGGCGCCTGATGGCAGCTTTAAGGGGCGCGCGGCGTCCCTTACAGCTGCCATCAGGTGCTGCACGCCCGGCTCCCACAGTGCCGGCCCCGTGGCGCCGGCCTTTAGCGCCCTTCCCCCCACGGCTGCAGGGCCCTGCACAGCTCGGTGCACACGCCAGCAGCGCTGGCCGGGTCGTGCCGGGCTGGGCAGCGCATGCGCCGTGCGCCTCGGGGGCAGGCCCGCGCACCCTGGGGGGGGGCGGGCCCATGCCCCATGGGCGGGCCCGCGCATGCGCTGTGCGCCCGGGGGTGGCGCTGCATGCCCAGGCCCAGGGCGCCAAAAGGACTCAGGCCGGCCCTGAGGAAGAGGAGAGTCCCTGAAGGCTGAGATCCAATAGGTAGTCCAGGATTAGGGGAATTGGAGCCCCCTTGGGGAAACCCTTCTGTGGGAAGCCCAGGGTATGTAGCCCTAGTGGAAGGTTTCCTACTGCCTAACAGAACTTCCTGGACCCGCGCCGAACACTGGAGCTCCGCTGCTGTCAGCCACGGAGCTTCCACACTGTCAGGTGCAGCGAGTGCAGGTTCGGGTGTCGGAGTTTGACGGAGTACTGGGAGATCAGTTCCGGGAGCAGTGGAAGGGTTATGGGCCTCCCGCATGACAGGCTGAGAAAGGTTGAGAACCAATGCTGTCTGGGCCATGCTGGGGCGATGAGAATTACGGAAGCCATGAACTCCCTCACTCTCAGGAGGACCCCGTGGACTAGCGGGAACGGTGGGAAGGCATACAGCAGGTCCCCAGGCCAGGGGTGGAGGAGTGCGTCTCCTAGGGAGCCCCTTCCCAGTCCCATGAGAGAACAGAACCTCAGGCACTTCTTGTTCTGCCTCGTGGCAAACAGATCTAGTTGGGGAAACCTACACCTGCGGAAGATGGAGTGGGCCACGTCCTTGCTGAGGGACTACTCGTGGCCAGAAAATGCCCTGCTTAGCCTGTCTGCTAGGACATTCTGAGAACCCAGGAGATACGAGGCCATCGGGTGGATATCCGCCCCGATGCAGAGATCCCACAAGCGGATCACCTCCTGACACAGGTGGGGAGATCGCGCCCCGCCCTGTCTGTTTATATACGACACCGCCATTGTATTGTCTTACAAGATAAGGACTGACCTGCCCCTGAGGTGGGGAAGGAAAACCGCACAGGCCAGTCTGACTCCTTGGAGTTCCCTAACATTGATATGCAGGGAGAGGTCATCCCTGGACCACATACCTTGCGTCTGCATGTCCCCCAGGTGCGCCCCCCAACCAGTGTCCGATGCGTCCGTGACGAGTTGGATGGTTGGTACCGGCCTGGAGAAGGGGACACGCGCACAGACCTCCTCCGGATGAGTCCACCAGTTCAACGAGTGAAGGACAGTATCGGGAACTGTCACTACCCTGTCCCATGGATGGAAAGCCGGGTTGTGGACTCGCGCCAGCCACATTTGCAGGGGGCACATGTGAAGCCTGGCGTGTTGCACGACGTACATGCATGCGGCCATTAGGCCCAGGAGATGCATACATGGTTACCGGGAAGTTTTGGAGTCCCCGGACGGTAGATTCTATCGCCAGAAAGTGAGACCTGGGGAGGGAGGCCTTTACCGATGTTGAGTCCAGGTTGGTGCCTACGAACTCTATTACCGGGGTTGGGGTTCGAGTTGATTTGTCCGCATTTAGGAGAAGGCCCAGTTCTGGACCACAGTAATGTGGGCCCGTACTTGGTTCTCGGATCGTCCCCTCAGGAGCCAGTCGTCTAGACAGACAAACACCTGAATGCCCCTTCTCCTTAGAGTGGTGGCCACGACTGCCATACATTTGGTGAAGACACAAGGGGCTGTAGGGATACCAAAAGGGAGAGCCGTGAATTGGTAGTGGTCCGTGCCCACAGTAAAGCGGAAGAACCGCCGATGGTGGGGGGCGATCGAGATGTGGAAGTAGGCGTCTTTCAGAGCGAGGGCAGTATACCAGTCTCCGGGGGCTAACGAGGGAATTATAGATGCCAAGGTTACCATCTTGAATTTGGCTTTTACAATAAAGGAGTTGAGGTCTGTGAGGTTCAGTATGGGGTGAAAACCACCCTTGGCTTTCGGGACCAGAAAAAACCAGGAGTAGAAACCATTGCCCAGAGACCCAGAGGGAACCGGCTCTATGGCTCCCAGAGTGAGGAGGTGCAGAACCTCCACCCGTAGGAGAGGCTCGTGAGAGGGGTCCCTGAAAAGGGACGGGGTTGGGAGGTGGGAAGGGGGGACCGAATGGAATGGGATGGCATATCCCCCTTCCACTATTTCCAGGACCCATCGGTCTGATGTAATGGAGCGCAAGTCTGGAGAAAAGGGAATAAAAGATCCCAGAAGGTAAGTGGGGAGACTGGTAAGTTACCCTCGGGCATCCCGTCAAAATCCCTGGCGAGGACCCGAGGGTTTGTTGGGTGGCCCCTGGCTCTGGTCTGGGGCAGGTCGGAACCGGCACCTATTGTTCCTGCCATTACCACTCCTGCTCCTGCGGTGGGAAAAGTCAGGACGTGGGGCTTGTGGAGGTGGTCTGAGGGTGTTCCTGCCTGATAACGAGCGCCTCTGAGTGTCCGGTGTGTGCATGCCCAGGGATTTCAGCATGGCACACCTGTCCTTGAGGCCATGGAGCCGCTGGTCCGTCTGCTCAGAGAACATCAAGAGGCCCTTGAAGGGGAGATCCTAGATGGTATTTTGGAGCTCCGGGGGCACCCCAGACTCCTGTAGCCAGGAGCTGTAGCGCAAGACTACTCCCATGGCCATGGCATGGGCAGCGGCAGCAGCCGCGTCGAGGGCTGCCTGGAGTGCTGCTCTGGAGATTGCCCTACCTTCCTCATGGAGGGCCTTGAACTCCGGACGGGAGTCCCTTGGGAGCAGGTCTGTAAATTTGTCCATGGAGGCCCAGGTGTTGTACGCGTACTGCGACAGCAAAACCTGGTGGTTAGCAATGCGGAGCTGAATGCTGTCAGACCTGTAGGCCTTCCTGCCCAAGAGATCCGTCTTTTTGGCCTCCCTGTTCTTGGGGGTGGCACCTAGTTGCCTCTGTCTCTCCCTCTGGTTGACTGCTTGCACTACCAGCGATCCCGGAGGCGGGTGGGAGAACAGTTACTCATTGCCCTCCTGAGGCAGAAAGTATCTCCTCTCGGCCTGTTTATCTGTTGGGGGAATGGAGGCTGGGGTTTGCCAGAGGGCCTTGAAGATCTTAGTCACCACCTTATTGATCGGTAAGGCCACTCTGGAGGGGGCATCCGACTGGAGGATATCGACCATGAGGCCCGAATCCTCGGATACCTTCTCGGCCTGGACCCCAGGCTCTTGGCCCGTTGACAGAGGAGGTCCTGGTGAGCCTTGGTGTCCATAGAGGGTATGGATGGAAGGGTGTCCCCTAAGGCCTTGTCCGGGGAGGATGTCCATGACTCCTTCTGGGTCACCCCCGCGGGGGCCTCCGTTCGCGATGGGGCTTGCGAAGACCCCGACACCGAAGGTGGCAGTGGCTGGCTCCGAGGGGCTCCGCTTCCCGATGGTCTTGGGGAGGCCTGGCCAGGAGGTAGCGACTGCCCCAGAGTGGGAAATCGGACCACAGGGACAGGGCCGGCTTTAGCAAGCGCGGGACCGATTCTGGGGGTGGGGCCGTGCATGCGCTGGGCCCCCAGGTGGCATGGCACATGCGTCATGCACTCGGGGCCCCGCGCATTCGCCGTGCACCTGGGGCATTGTGCATGCGTCGCGCGCCTGGGACGGCACTGCACATGCGTCATGCGTCCTGGGGTGTCGCGTACCTGGGGCAGCACTGCGCGTGCGTCACGCACCCGGGAGCGGGGGCCCCCTTAGGTGCGGGGCCCAATTCCGGGGAATTGGCCGAATCAGCCTAAAGCCAGCCCTGAGGGGGGTCACCAACGGAGGGGGTCAAGGGCCTGAGATGACTGAGCCCGGACTGGAAGGATCTGCATCCTGGCTCTGGTGATAGTCCCAGGGGGTCCAGAATGGCCACTGGCCCGGAGGCTGTGGGGGCCATGTTTGATGCATCACCGGCACCGGGACTGGTTGAGCCCACTGCTGTTGATGGTGGTGGGACGAAGAGCTGCGGTGCCATGATTGGTGCCGTGATTGTGACCGGTGCCAAGATTGGGATCTGGAGCCCCTTGACGACCAGGCTGACTCTGCCTCTGAGTCAGTCGAGTACTCGGAAGCCGACCAGGGAGGGGCCATCATGGGTTCCGTTGAAAATGCCGGTGCCGGGGCATGCCTGGCCATCAATTCAGGCTTGCCTCAGTGCCAGGGAGGAGGCAGCGGCATGGCCGGGCTCAGGACCAGTAAGGCATGTGCAAAGGTAGGCGCCACAGGACTGGATGCCGTGGGTGGTGCCACATGGTGGTACCGTGCCAGTTCCAGGCCCGGTGCCATGTCTCGTGCAGCATCCGGTGCTGGGATCGGCTCTGATGACGGTGCCACGGTTGGTCCCAGGGACGGTGCCGAGGATACGGACTGCACCGGATGGCATTTTCTGGCATCCTGAACTACTTCCTCGGACGTTCTTGATGGTGGCTGGTGCTGACCATTCCCGTGGCCTCTGGCGGGGGTCAGTGTCGGAGGAGGCAAAGGGGATGACTCAATCAGGACCCTGGCCGCCTCAAAGGCCTCCGGGGTGGAGGGTTCCGGGAAGTCCCCAGGAGGGTTGGCTCCCTGTGCAGGGATAAGCATCCACCCGACCGAGATGGCCTGGGCTTGGCGCTCGATAGTGCCACGTACCCCACTGAAGGGCGCACGGAGGGCTCGCACCTCGGAGGCGATCTCTCTCTGTTGGGCCTCTTCTTCTTCTGCGGCACAGGGGACTGTGGCCGGTGCCAAGGCCTATGAGGTGCCAGGGAGTGTGTCGAAGCATCCCGCACCGATACCGGTGTGCTCTGGGAAGACGGTGCCGGGTCCGATGCCAGTGCTGGTCTTAAGGCTGCCTCCATAAAGATAATCTTGAGGCATGATTCTCTCTCGCACTTCGTGTGGGGCTTAAAAGCTTTGCAAATTTTGCAGGCCCAAGGTGAGCCTCTCCCAGGCACTTTAGGCAGGACGAATGTGGATCGCTGCAGGGCATGGGCCGGTGACACTTATTACATGGCTTGAACCCTTGCAGTCCGGGCATGCTCCGCCGCGCTGCAGAGGCAAACAAGCAAACAGAACCAACAGTCTCTAACTCAATTTACAACTATTAACGGGTGATTAACTGATAACAGGTAACAAAGAACTACTTAAGCAGTTCTTTGCTTTAGCAAGAGATGAGGGTTGTTCCAACGACCGACCCTCACGGCGGTAAGAAGGAACTGAGTGGGCGGCGGGCCAGCAGGGGTATATATCGACCGGTATACTGGCGCCACTCCAGGGGGGCTCCCTGCTGGCCCGACGGGTACTACTGAGGGCAAAATCGACGACGCGTGCACGCTGCATGCCCACGCCTAAATGGAATGCATATAAGCAACCACTTGAAGAAGAACAACCCTGTTTTGTTCAGTGTTACTAACATTTCAGAGTTACAAGCAACCTCCATTCCTGAGGTGTTCGGAACTCTGAGGTTCGACTGTCGTACTAACATATGGCCCCTTTGTTTAATGTTTGCTCACATTCCATCTTGCAGGATGGAAGGGTGGAGCAGTCAGTCACTTTCTCTCATAGAAGCCAGGTTACATCAATCCCTTTACAGTTCTTAATTTGAGCGGTGCTCATTTTTTTTTCTGAGATGGTGTCATCTTAATGTTCCTGAGCTGCTGACTATTAATCTTGCATCAAAGTTGCACAGATCATAATAGAGGAGATAAAAAATAATCTGTGAGACAGATTGATCAACCAAATTACAATAATGATTTATGTATATATTACACCTCACCTTTATATATTTCTTTAAAATTTTTCCAGAGAGTAACACATACCAGAGTATTTTTTTACTTAGCAAGTTTAAACTTCTTTGCAGTGTCTTTTTGATTGAATATAATTATAGACTGGTGGGGAAAAAGTCTTCCTACAACCATTGTCCATGTTTTGCTGTCATCACCTGACAGCTTATAAATTGAGTAGCATCAAATTTGGCCAGCACTAGGATGACAGACCATAGAAAAGTCAGAAGAAATGATGTTGGCAATGCTTCAGATGATACCCTTCCTGCAACCTGGCTACTGGCCTACCTCCCTCGTTGGCGTTAGGTGGCACTATCACATGGGAAGAAGTGGTCTCTTTTTGGATGAATCAAGCAAAGGAGCTGCTGATGTATGGTCAGCAATAATCTTAAAAACAAGGTATGCCAATCCTGTTGTCCTATCCCAATTTCATTTACACAGTCTATATTTTTCATTTGTAATCCTGAACTGTTTTCCTTACAATGTTCAATAGATGCTGTTTTCCACCCCAGAGATGAAATGCCAGATGAAGTGACTACTGTTATCAAGGGGTTGATCCAGATTCCACTAAAGTCAACTGAAAGACTCCAATTTACGGACATTGGCAATTTGAGAGCATAGACAAGGAAGTCTGGGAAAGGAGCAATCCTGCCTACGGCTGCTTTGAAATACTGACGAAAAAGGTCAACGTGCTTTATAGCTGGAGATGAAGAATGATTTGTTTGAGCTTCTAGAAAGGAACATGGAAATGAAGGATTCTTTTTAAGCTTGTAAAACATTGGAGAAGTCATGGTGCTAAAAATAAAATGAAAAAATGCTTGTTAGTGTTCTAAGAGCAACGTTTAGTCACCCACATCAGTTTCTAATGAAGCCACACCAAAAAAAAGTAGTGTTATAGTCCATTTATTTTAAAATTATTTTGCCTTCTGAATGCTTTATTTATTTCATACTGTTGCCCTATCAAACAATGCTTCACTTTGGTATCCAGAATTCTTATGTCATAGTAATTAGGGAAAGAAAAGTAAATTCACTTTTAATCCTAAGGCTGAAGGTGTTACTTTTTGTTTACATCACCGTTATTTAAGGATAAGTATTTTTAGTGCTTCTGATAATTTCTGGAAGGTGTATTGATTTCTCTGCCTTCTGCTGTGAAGTGGCTCATATTAAAAAGAGAGCTGACTCAGCTCTTTTCTACTATGTGGTGACTGCTAAAAAGGCGTATGTTAGACTGCTTTTTAAGTAGGAGGGGAATAAAGTGAGATGTACAATAGTGCAAAATGGTCAGACAATGAAGCACAGAATTATAAAATCATAGAACTGGAAGGAACCTTGAGAAGTCATCAGGACCAGTCCCCTGCACTCATGGCAGGACCAAGCACCATCTAGACCATCCCTGACAGGTGTTTGTTTAACCTGCTTTTTAAAATGTCCAATGTTGGAGATTCCACAATCTCTCTATGCAATTTATTCCATCCTAACAGTTAAGAAATTTTTCCTAATTTCCAACCTAAGTCTCCCTTGTTTCAGTTGAAACCTGTTACTTCTTGTCCTGTCATCAGAGGTTATGGAGAATATTTTTTCTCCCTCCTCCTTGTAACAACCTTTTAGGTACTTGAAAGCTGTTATGTACCCTTTCAGTCTTCTCTTTTCCAGACTAAACAAACCCAGTTCTTTCAGTCTTCCCTCATAGCTCATGTTTTCTAGATCTTTACTAATTCTTGTTGCTCTTCTCTGGACCTTCTCCAATTTCACCATATCTTTCATGAAATCTGGCACCCTGAACTGTACACAATACTCCAGTTAAGGCTTAATCAGTGCAGAGTAGAGCAGAAGAATTACTCATATCTTGCTTCTGACACTCCTGGTGTTTTTTTTTTTTTTTTGCAACAGTGTTACACTGTTGACTCATTTAGTTTGTGGTCCACTATGACCCCTAGCTCCGTCTCTGCAGTACTCCATCCTCAACAATTATTTCCTATTTTGTATGTGAGAAATGGATTGTTCCTTCCTAAGTGGAGTGTTTTGCCTTTGCCCTTCTTGACTTTCATCCTATTTAAATCAGACCATTTTTCCAGTTTGCCCAGATAATTTTGAATTATGATCCTGTCCTCCAAAACTCTTGCAACCCCTCCCAGCTTAGTATCATTTGCAAATTTTATAAGTGTACTTTCTATGCCATTATCTAAATCGGTGATGAAGATATTGAACAGAACTGGTCCCAAAACTGATTCCTGTGGAACCCGACTTATGTCCTTCGAGCATGACTGTGAATCATTGATAACTACTCTATGGGAACAATTATCTAACACTTATGCCCCTATCTTATAGTAGCCCCATTTAGGTTGTATCTCCCTAGTTTGTTGATAAGAAGGTAATGCAAGACTGTATCAAATGCTTTACTAAAGTCTAGGTATACTACAACTACCACTTTCCCCCTTATCCACAAGACTTGTTATCCTATCAAAGAAAGCTATCAGGTTGGGTTTGACATGATTTGATTTTTACAAATTCATGCTGACTTCTACTTATCACCTTATTATCTTCTTCTCACCTTATGGTCAACAATATCAGCAAATCTGTATGCAAATAAAGGTCTGAAATAAATAGTTCTGTGTCATAAGAGTATATCCTAGTATTATATCTAAATTTATCCACGTTATATTAAACAATCCAAAAATCAGAAAATGAAAAAGAAGTCAAGACTCTTCTGGTAATCCCATATCACCCACATTTTTTATACACATAGGATTCACTTTTGCTTTTATATGTTATAAAATAAATAAGAGCATTAAATATATAGAGCAGTATAAACAAGTCATTAGCTATATAAAATGTTGCTCCCCCAACATCTAACTGTCACTTATATATATATATATATATATATATGTTTTTCTGTGGGATTTTGTCACTTGCCCTCTTTGAACTTAGTTTAAAGCCTTCCTCACATGGCTGGGAAGTCAATGAACAAAGATGCTTTTTTCCTTCTTGGCCAGGTGGACTCCATCTCTTCGCAGCCATCCTACCACCTGAAACAGCATTCCATCACTGAGGAAACGAAACCCCGCCCCCCATTGATACCATCTGCATAGCCATTATCTCCAGGATGCTTTTGTCCCTGCCTGGACCCTTACCCTGTACTGGGAGGATGGACAAGACCACCACAGGCACTCTTGATCACTTCACCCTTGCTACCAGAGTTCTGGAGTCACTACTGATCTGCTCAGGGTCAGACCTGGAAGTATCATTAATGTCCACATGGATGAGCAGTAGGGGATAGTGGTCAATGGGCTAGATGAGCCTCAGCAGTTATTCTGTAATGTCTCAGAAGTGGGCTTCAGGCAGGTAGCACCCTGCCTGGATTGGTACGTTGGGTTAGCAGATCATAGAACCATAGAGCTGGAAGAGACCTCAGGGGGTCATCAAGTCCAGCCCCCTGCCCAAGGCAGGAGCAATCCCAACTAAATCAACCCAGCCAGGGCTTTGTGAAGCCAAGACTTAATCACCTCGAAGGATGGAGATTCCACCACCTCCCTAGGTAACCCATTCTAGGTAACCCTAGGTAAGCCAAAATTTCTCAATGGCTTAAATGACTGCTTCTTGGAGCAGCTGGTACAGGAACCCACAAGGGGAGAGGCAATTCTCGATTTAGTCCTGAGTGGAGCGCAGGATCAGGTCCAGGAGATAACGGTTGCAGGACCGCTTGGGAATAGTGACCATAATATAATAACATTTAACATTCCTGTGGTGGGAAGAACACCTCAGCAGTCCAGCACCCTGGCATTTAATTTCAAAAGGAATTACAAAAATGAGGAGGTTAGTTAAACAGAAATTAAAAGGCACAATGACTAGAGCCAAATCCCTGCAAGCTGCATGGAAACTTTTAAAGACACCATAATAGAGGCCCAACTTAAATGTATACCCCAAATTAAAAACATAGCAAGAGACCTAAAAGAGTCACTGGCTTAACCACCATGTAAAAGAAGCAGTGAGGACAAAAAGGCATCTTTTAAGAAGTGGAAGTCCAATCCTAGTGAGATAAATAGAAAGGAACATAAACACTGTCAAATCAAGTGTAAAAATGTAATAAGAAAAGCAAAAAAAGATTTTGAGGAACAGCTAGCCAAAAACTCTCGAAGAAATAACAAAATGTTTTTTAAGTACATTAGAAGCAGGAAGCCTGCTAAAAAACCCTGTGGGTCCCCTAGACAATCGAGATATAAAAGGAGCAATCAAGGACGATAAAGCCATTGCAGATAAACTAAATGATTTCTTTGCTTCAGTCTTCATGGCTGAGGACGTTGGGGAGATTCCCAAACCTGCACCGTCCTTTGTGGGTGATGAATCTGAGGAACTGTCCCGGATTGAAGTGTCATTAGAGGAGGTTTTGGAACAAATAGAAAAACTTAATGTTAACAAATCTCCGGGACCGGATGGCATTCATCCAAGGGTTCTAAAAGAACTCAAATGGGAAATTGCTGAACTATTATCTGTGGTTTGTAACCTATCCCTTAAATCGGCTTCCGTACCAAATGACTGGAAGGTAGCCAACGTGACACCAATATTTAAAAAGGGCTCTAGAGGCGATCCTGGCAATTAGACCGGTAAGTCTAACTTCAGTACCGGGCAAATTAGTTGAAACAATAGTAAAGAATAAAATGGTGAGGCATGTAGAAGAAGATAATTCGTTGGATAAAAGTCAACATGGTTTCTGTAAAGGGAAATCCTGTCTTACTAATCTATTAGAGTTCTTTGAAGGGGTTAACAAACATGCAGACAAGGGGATCCAGTAGATATAGTATACTTAGATTTTCAGAAAGCCTTTGACAAGGTCCCTCACCAAAGGCTCTTGTGTAAATTACATGGCCATGGGATAAGAGTGAAGGTCCTTTCTTGGATTGAGAACTGGTTAAAAGGCAGGAAACAAAGGGTAGGAATAAATGGTAAATTTTCAGAATGGAGAGGGGTAACTAGTGGTGTCCCCAAGGGTCAGTCCTGGGACCAATCCTTTTCAACTTATTTATAAATGATCTGGAGAAAGGGTAAGCAGTGAGGTGGTAAAGTTTTGCGGATGATACCAAACTGTTTAGGATAGTCAAGACAGAAGCAGACTGTGAGGGACTCCAAAAAGATCTGACCAAACTGAGTGATTGGGCAACAAAATGGCAAATGAAATTTAATATGGATAAGTGTAAAGTAATGCACACCAGGAAAAATAACCCCAACTATATGTACAGTATGATGGGGGCTAATCTGGCTATGACAAATCAGGAAAGAGATCTTGGAGTTATCGTGGATAGTTCTCTGAAAACTTCCACACAGTGTGCAGCGGCGGTCAAAAAGGCAAATAGGATGCTAGGAATTATTAAGAAGGGATAGAAAATAAGACACAGAATATCTTACTGCCCCTGTATAAAACTATGGTATGCCCACATCTTAAAACTGTGTACAGATGTGGTCTCCTCACCTCAAAAAAGATATTTTGGCCTTGGAAAGGATTCAGAAAAGGGCAACTAAAATGATTAGGGGTTTGGAACGGGTCCCATATGAAGAGAGGTTAAAGCGACTGGGACTTTTCAGTTTAGAAAAGAGAAGACTGAGGGGGGATATGATAGAGGTATATAAAATCATAAGTGGTGTGGAGAGGGCAGATAAAGAAAAGTTATTTATTAGTTCCCATAATAGAAAAACTAGAGGACACCAAATGAAATGAATGGGTAGCAGGTTTAAAACTAATAAAAGAAAGTTCTTCTTCACACAGCGTGTAGTCAACCTGTGGAACTCCTTGCCAGAGGAGGCTGTGAAGGCTAGGACTATAACAGAGTTTAAAGAGAAGCTAGATAATTTCATGGAGGTTAGGTCCATAAATGGCTATCAGCCAGGGGATAGAAATGTTGTCCTTGGCCTCTGTTTGTCAGAGGCTGGAGAAGGATGGCAGGAGACAAATCGCTTGATCATTGTCTTTGGTCCACCCTCTCTGGGGCACCTGGTGCTGGCCACTGTCGGCAGACAGGCTACTGGGCTAGATGGACCTTTGGTCTGACCCAGTATGGCCGTTTTTATGTTCTTATTCCAGTGCTTCACCACCCTCCTAGTGAAATAGTTTTTCCTAATATCCAACCTAGACCACCCCCACCGTAACTTGAGACCATTGCTCCTTGCTCTGCCATCCATCACTACTGCGAACAGCCTCTCTCCATCCTCTTTGGAACCTCCCTTCAGGAAGTTGAAGGCTGCTATCAAATCCCCGCTCACTCGTCTCTTCTGCGGACTAAACAAACCCAAATCCATCAGTCTCTCCTCATAGGTCATGTGCTCCAGCCCCCTAATCATTTTGGTCAACCTCTGCTGGGCCCTCTCCAATGCGTCCACATCCTTTCTATAGTGGGGGGCCCAGAACTGGACACAATATTCCAGATGTGGCCTCACCAGAGCCGAATAAAGGGGAATAATCACTTCTCTGGAGCTACTGGCAATGCTCCTCCTAATGCACCCTAATATGCCATTAGCCTTCTTGGCTACAAGGGCACATTGTTGACTCATATCCAGCTTCTCATCCACTGTAATCCCCATGTCCTTTTCTGCTGAACTGCTACTTAGCCATTCAGTCCCCAGACTGTAACAATGCTTGGGATTCTTCCATCCCAAGTGCAGGACTCTGCACTTGTCCTTGTTGAACCTCATCAGATTTCTTGTAGCCCAATCCTCAAATCTGTCCAGGTCACTCTGGACCCTATTCCTGCCCTCCAGCGTATCTACCTCTCCCCCTAGCTTAGTGTCATCTACAAACTTGCTGAGGGTGCAATCCATCCCCTCATCCAGGTCATTAACAAAGATGTTGAACAAAACTGGTCCAAGAACTGATCCTTGGGGCACTCCACTAGAAACCGACCACCAACCTGACATCGAGCCATTGATCACTACCCGTTGGGCCTGACAGTCTAGCCAGCTTACTATCCATCTTACCGTTCATTTATCCAATCCCTATTCCCTTAACTTGCTGGCAAGAATATTGTGGGAGACCGTATCAAAAGCCTTGCTAAAGTCAAGGTATATCACATCCACTGACTTCCCCATATCCACAGAGCCAGTTACCTCATCATAGAAGCTAATCAGATTGACCAGGCACGATTTGCCCTTCGTGAACCCATGTTGACTATTCCTGATCACCAGAGCTTGACAAGCAGCTGCGAGCCCCTCTTGCCAGCCACGCAGTTTGGCGCACTGCGCATGCGCTGACCGCACGGCGCGGCCACACCGGGCTAAAATCTACTCGCCATGGGCAAGTAGATTGCCCTAATTGTCGAGCCCTGCTGATCACTTTCCCCTCTTCCAAGTGCTTCAAAATGGATCCTTGAGGATCCCCTCCATGATTTTTCCGGATACTGAGGTAAGGCTGACGGGGGTCTGTAGTTCCCCAGATTGTCCTTCTTCCCTGTTTTAAAGATGGGCACTACATTCACCTTTTTCCAATCATCTGGGATTTCTCCCAAACTCCACGAGTTTTCAAAGATAATGGCCAAAGGCTCTGCAATGACATTTGCCAACTCCCTCAGTACCCTCGGATGCATTAAATCCAGGCCCATGGATTTGTGTATGTTTAGCTTTTCTAAATAGTTCCTAACTTGTTTTTCCCCCACCAAGGGCTGTCCACCTCCTTCCCATACTGCATTGCTAGTGCGTTTGTCTGGGAGCTGACCTCGTCCATGAAGACAGAGGCAAAGAAAGCACTGAGTACTTCAGCTTTTCCCACCTCATCTGTCACTAGGTTATCTCCCTCATCCAGTAAGGGCCCCACACCCTCTCTGATCACCCTCTTATTGCTAATATGCCCGTAGAAACCTTTCTTGTTATCCTTCACATCTCATGGATGGATATCTCTATCACCCTCTGGAGCAGGGTCAGGCAAAATATGGCCCACGGGCCAGATTTGGCCCACCACAGCCCAGCAGGATCTTCAGGCAGGCTTCCTGGCTGCCACAACCCTGCAAGCCATGCAAAGTGGCAGGCTGCAGCATGGGTGTCTCTGTGTGGCATGCGCCCTTTGGTGGGTCTCCATGTGTTGCCCCCACCCCCAGCACAATCCTTGCAGCTCCAACTGGTCAGAGATTAGCCAATCAGAGCTGCAAGGGCAGTGCGTGCAGGTGCATGCAGCACATGGAGACCCACTGTGCTCTTTTCTCCAAGGGGTGCCTGCCGCATGGAGACACATGCTGGCACCAGCAGCTGTGTGTGTAGGGCCACGGCAACTAGGGAGCCTGCCTGAGGATCCCTTTGGGCCACTGGCTGGGAGCCACCTATGGTAAGCACCTTCCAGCCAGTGCTTGCACCTGGCACTGCACCCTCTCCCACACCCCAACTCCTTTCAGATCACAACCCCCAGGTCACAAACCTTCTGCACCCCCTTCCTGCACCTCTGTGCCAGGACACAACACCCTCCTGTGTCCAAACTACCTCCCTGACCTTGCACCGCCTCCTACAACCTTCCTCTAGGTCAGAATCCTCTCCTGCATCCAACTTGCCTACCTGACCCTAACCCCTCACCCCTGCACGTCTGCTCCAGGGCAAAACCTCTTCCTGAACCCAAGCTCCTTCCCAGAACTCACATCCCCTCATACACCCCAATCCCCTACTCACCACTCCCTCCTGTATCCAAACTCCATCCCAGACCCTTCATCCCTTTTGTTAATATTGTAGAAAAGTGTGACCCTGACCACTTAAATTCTTATAGTGCCCCACCCTATTGAAAATTATTACCCACCCCTGCTCTGGAGGAACTCCCTTACCCGCTCCACCCTTCTTCTTAGAGAGGCCTCAGCCATATTGGGGGCCTATTGTGGTAGGCACTGTAAGAACATATCATACAAAGATTTCAAAAGCACGTTTCATCATCCCCAAGTATCCATGCAAGCCCCACTGACATCAGTTGGAGTCACTTCTGAGAACAGAATAATCCCCATTTTAATACATTTATTTAACATCAGCACAATTCGATTTTAGTGCTATCTGATTTTAACCAGAATCCACCTCATTTACTTCAATGGGGAGTTTGTCTTAAGAACTGGTGGCAACACTACAATAATCCAGAATATTCCATGAATCCGGTTCTTCACTCGGTTACATCAGACAGGACGGATTTCACTCTATACTTCCACAGCGGTATACTGAAAAACGTATGCTGTTAGAGAAACCCCCAGTGTAACAGCAGTGCAAATCCATACCAAGATCGATATTACATATGTATGTCACTCCATAGTCAAAAAGACTTACTTCTGAATTTAATAGAAGTTCATTCTGTGCATGTGCAGAAGGAGGTTTATCATCGGTTGGTATTGCAACTCAATAATTGCTTAGTGTGGACAAAGCTCCTTTCAACCAAAGTTGGTGTGTGTTAGGTGATATCCCAGTTCTGGAACTGCTTCATAGTGTGAATCAGCAGGGATTTCTCAAAAATCGTGTAATTTCCAGGAGACCTAGATAATTTTTACTGGGAGTCTCTAAGTAAACAATGAATAATAAAATCTCTACCGTAGGCTCTAGAAGTGCCTGCTCAAAGCAGTGCTTTCATGATTCAACTCCATCTGACTAACCACAGATTCTGAACCAACTCTGACTCTGGTCATCCACATTTGAAGGGAAGGTTTATTTTCCTTTTATCAGTGTTCATAATGCCCTCAAGCTCAGCAAGAAGTTTAATTATTTGACACTTTGATCTGACCTCCAGCTTCCATATAGACCACATCTTCCATTCAGATTTAAGAAATGACACCTGCATTGTATTCAGTGTCTTATCCAAACAATGTTTCTATGGGACATCACCTTCAGTTCCCCCACACGCTGTCCCCAGAATGAGGACTGTATCACAGAAAGAGAAACTACAGCATAACTTTCATCCCTCACTGATTGGATTTCAACTCTTCTTGTGAAGACTTTTCCTTTTTTCTGGGCATTTTAAAGAGGCCACTAAAAGCAGTGAGGCCACCAGGGTGGAACCCCCCCCCACTAAAATACTCCAAAAGAGCCAAACTTCTTGCAGATAGTGAGAAATACAAACACCTTGGAGCCACTCATGCACACATTCACCTGGTATCAGTGCTGTTTCACAAAAATGTTGTGATGTAATTTTTTGCTAATAATTATTGGTTTCTAAATTCCACCTAAGAAACCTGCAAGAATTCTGTTTAGTGACCAGGCTTCGAATCAGGTTAACAACACTTACAATTTAAAAATTCTTTTTCCATTAATATTTCCCCATATTTGCTGTTTTTGGAAACATTCCTGGATCCATTTGCTAGAGCAGTTGTAGAAAGTGAATAAGATAGTCAAGAATGTAATCACAGCAGATTTGTTTAAAAATTTAAGTGACTATTAAATTGTTTTTCAGCATATGACCAGCTCTAATACAGATCTCTAAATCCTTGGGCTACAGAGATGATTCACAGATGCTGAAGTAAACACTAGCAGAATTGTGCACTAGCATGCAAGGTTTTGGGACTGGTTAAGTAGGAAGTGTTAAGAAAAACAAGTTGTTTACCCAGCATCTGATGTTCAGGTTCTGGGTTCACCAATGAACAGCTCAATTCTCCTGATAGGATCATAATTGGCTTCTGCAGGACAAGAGGATATTTGGTCCCCTTTCCTCATGTAAGTGAATCCTGCTCTACACACAGATTTTGTATTGGTATAACTGTATCTGCTATGCTAGGGGTTGATCCTACTGAAATAATTATGCTGACATAATTGTGTCTTATGTAGATATTGCTTATTCCTCTTTCCCTACATGAATCAGCAATACAAAGATAACTACATTTATACCAGAGTAATTGTGTCCACACCAGGAGGGATTGCACTACACTACTTTAATTATATCAGTGTAGTTAAGGCGGTACAGCGTTTGTGTGAACACAAAGCTTTCTGCTCAATAAAGATGCACTGAAGACCTTCTTCTCCTTTATGTTTACCAACAATACAGCATGGATGGCAGCAGTTAGCTGTCCAAGCATTTTTAGACAATCCAACTAAACTCCAACTTTGATCTACAAGGGCTGCCATTAGTCTTATCTTCACAACACAATCTAACACGACAGGCTTTTTCAGTCCAGACAAGTGTTAGAAGTGAAGTGAGAAACATCCATGACTTTGGCTTCCGGGTAGTGTGTAACAATCATATCGGGAAGACTGCTATCCAGAAAGGACTTTACTGTAGCCTACTTCTGATTTGTAAGCCTCCAAAAGGACAACATAAGATATTTTTAAGGTGCTTTTTTCTTTCTTCCTCCCCGACCTGGGATTTCAGGAATTATTTTGGTAACAGAATTAACATTGCCTGCTGAAAATAAAAAAGAACCTTGCCTTTTGTCCAGGGAAAATATTGTGCAATGGCATGTCTTCTGCCTGATCTAGCAAATCCCTGGATTTTAGAGCAATGTGAACTTTTTGGTAACTATTCATTACTGGGATCTCTCTCACATTTCAAACTACAGGTTGGAGCTCTCTGGTCCAGTACCCTCGGGACCTGAGCAGTCCTGAATGAGGGGACTTGCTGAACCAGGGGAGGTCCCCTGCCACCAGCCCGCTGCTGGGTCTGCTTCCGGCTCCAGCTGGTCACCCTGCGGCCAGCCCCAGACAGGTTGCCTGCCGCTGGTCCCCAGCTCAGCTTCTGCATGGCCTCAACACCAGTTCTCCTGCCAGGCTGCTGCCTGACTCCTGGCCACCGGGCTCTTTGGACCAGGGAACATGCTGGACCAGAGAATCTTTGTTTAGGGAGTTGCAACCTGTACAACAGACCCTCACTGTAAATTACCCTCGTTAGCCTAAACATTACATAAAATAAAAAAGTGCATGTCCCCCACAACGTTCTGAGGATAAGGTATATACTAAAATGTCATTTAAATCCCTGTAAAGATGCCTTCAATTTCTTCTCTCCCTTTATAGTTACTGTACAAAATTGGCAATTGGCTGCTGCGCTTTACAGATGATAAAAAGCCAAGTGATAAAACAATCTGGTTGTTACAAAGGAACAAACTTAATGACCTCATACAGAGTTCGTTGCTCTCTTCTTATTAACAAGCATAAAACTGGAAACCTTTGTTTTGATCATCCAGCTTTAAAAAGGAAGAAAAAAATACGGAACTTTAATAGCTTCCCGATAAATTCTCACTTTCATGGAAATGGATTATTTCATATCCAAAACAAATGGAGAACGTGGAAAAAGGGAGAGGCTGGTACATCTCATACCAGTTCCATCTCCAGGACATCACTCACAAAGCAGTGGTCTGTAATCCTCCGCCACTGAAATATGTACACTCAGAACAGAATATTTTCATGATGCAACCCCACCCCTCAAACAACAACAAAAGCAACAAACCACTCAGTTTCTCCATTTCCTTGTGGAGAAGCATCTCTTCTGAAGGACACCAGGTTAATGCTGAAGAGAGAAATCCCTGCTTAGCAACAACACATTAGTAATAGACAGGGAATTCAACAGTTCCACAAGGAATGCTACACTCAAATATGGATCAAGGAAACAGTTGCCACACAAAGCCAGGGGAGGAGTCCAGAAAACAGCCTGCGGTGCTAAACCTCTGATGAAACAAGCATTTAGATCAGGCTTTGAGATTAATCTGTCCCCCTGCCTGGTTATATTTGAACTAAATCCATAGCATGACTCCATAATGTCACACAGGTAAAGGTGCAGACAACAGTGAGAGCATTTAAGGTTTGCACTTTACTTACCAGCAATAAGCCAGCTACTAAAATCAAACAACTGAGCTGTTTGACTGAGAACCTATAGACATACACAGCCACCTCTTCCTCCTCAGATACCTGAACTCCCCCCTGCTTTTGTACAGGTATGTCAGCTAGGGCAGCAAGTTCTTAATCAGGGGTCTGAGGCACCTTGGGGGGGAGGGGATCGCAAGCACCTTTCACGGGGTCTGCCAAAAAAACCCAAACCGCGCAGAGCTGTCATTAAAATTGCCGGGGCCCAGGGAAGAAAGCCAAAGCCCACTGCATGGAGATGAAGTCAAAACTCAGGCAATTGAGCTTTATGGGGTCCCCTGTGGGGTGCCCGGCTTGCGGTAGCCCTCTCATGCCAGCCCTGGCTTTTAAATCTCCTGGATATGCAAAAAAAGTGGATGTGGCACAGGTGAGCCATGGGGTTTTTTTACAGCATGTTGGGGGTGGGTTATCCACAAAGAAAAAAGGTTGAGAACCCCTCAATTAGGGGTTCCCCAAATAGGTATATTGGTACAATCTTCTATGGATGCAGGTATCTTGGTACAGGAATAGGAGACAGGTTGAACCTCTGTGGTCTGGGACTCTGTGGTCCGGCAACATCTGTGGTCCAGAAGGATCTTTGATGTTGCAGGACTAGAGCGCCGCAGTGGCAGAGGTTGCTGGTGAGTTGGAGTGGAGCCCGCCAGTGAGGCCAGCGGGGCCTGTGGGGCACCAGAGTCTGCAGCTGGCAGAGCAGAGAAGCTGGATTGGGGGGGGGGGGGGGGGTTTGCGAAGCTAGCAGGGTCACGGAGCCCCCGGGGGCTCTGGCAGGGCTGCTGCAGCTCATGGAGCCAGGAGGCTGGGAGCGGAGGCTGGAGAGAGAAGCCCAGCAGGGAGGCTGATACCCTCCTCCCAGACCTTCCCCAGTCAAGTCCTTAGGGCGCTGGACGAGGGAGGTCCAACCTGTATACCACACTGTATATTGAGGCTGGACAACATTCCCCTTTTTAAATATAATTGGTGGATACCGTGAATTTTATTTTTAAGCATTTTTTCCCCAATTTTTATCTATTTAAATTTTCACCAAATTAAAGTTTCAATTTAAAGTTGCAGAAATTTACTTCTCCCCTCCCCGCAGCTTTTAATCAATTGTCACTGTTGTGGGAAATTGTGGAGGGGGTCAGATAATCATTTAATGACAGAGACTGTGATTCAAAAAGTGAAAGCTTTAAAACTGTTAAAACACAAACTATCAACATTGCGTGTCAAAACAAAGTAAATATCCTTAAATCAAACTCTAAGTTTTCAAGCAGCACTCCTCTCACTTATCTATTTAAGAGTCCCAATTCTCATTGGAAATGTGTATCATCTGTGTGTGTGGTGAAATTGATATTTACCAACATTAACTGATAAAAATACAATCTTTCCCAGCCTAACTATACGGGTGCAAAGTCCTACAACTTGCTTGTGTAGACAAGACCTATGTACTTATGCACTAAGTTCTTTCGGAAGTCTCCTATTCTTCCATACTGATGTTGCTTATATCTTTTTAATATGTATGACATTCGCTGGCTAGATAGAATGAGAGCCAGCAGAGCCACGATCCTGGTTTGAAACTAGCATCTTCCTCTTTACATTCAGACATAAATTACCTTGGCTTTTAACCTGCATCTTTCCCCTTAAAGTGGCTATAGAAACTGCACTGAGGGTTTGCAGAACCACTATGTCCATTGAATATAGTATCTGACCAGTTTACTTTTTCGTACCACCCTTCTTGAAAACTCACCCTCAGGGACAGATAGTTGAACTAAGCTCCTTCTAGCTTGCTTATTGTCACCATCACCACCCTCCACAGAATATCTACAAGCAAAACCGTGAACCTAAACACACGTGGAACCCCACCAAATCACATGGGAGGAAAAACATTTTAATTTGCATATTGAGGAAATCTGATAGAGGAATTCAGAAGTAGTGCGATTTTTAGTCTTTTTTGGGGGGGGAGGGGCTGTATAGTCTTTTAAGCAACAATGACGTAGAGTAGAAAAAGAAAAATTATTCAAATAGTGGATGCACAGATTTTTTGTTCTTTGTACACCTAGCACAATGAGGTCCTAGTCTATGACTTTGTCTTTTAGGCACTATGGTAATATAGATAATACATAAATTATAAAACAAATAAATATACAATTTCTGCAAACGTAAGTTTCATAAAATGCGTCCAATGCTCAAAGTTGATTTTGCTTGAAGAAAAATTATCCCTTCTGCCATCCTGGAGCTCCTGTGAATGGATGCCACCAAATACAGGTGTCTAGGGGATGTGGGCACGGGAGATGTTTGGGGTAATAAATGGGGCTGTTTGGGGTAATAAATGACAATATTTCTTTTATGTCAGGTTCAGCACTATGAGCTGTAGCTGCTCTGGATGTAGGAGTTATTGGTAAGATGTGTCAGAAAATGAGGTCTGGGTCTAAAACTAAGTAATTTTCATTACAATCTGTACTTGATACTCCTGAGCACAATAAAAGCAGCTGAATTCACTTTTACCCATACAGGTATAGTTTAATGGGTTCTTGCCCCTAACCTTGTTTGAAATCAAACACTACTGTTACATATTTTTAAAGGCTGTTAAAAGACTTCAAATAGCAGCTCTAAAATTGAGCCTCGCACTGTTCTTTAATAATCACTATGGCTGATTTTGAAACACTGCTAGCAGGCTCTATGGCAGGTCCCATGCAGCTTTGTGGAGCCAGAACTTGTAAGCTTTCATGGGGTTCTTATAGCACGATTTCTCAAACATGTCTGCCAACGCACTGTCTGAATCAAACAATCTTGATCTAGTGTAACATGTGGCCAGCATGAGTTGTTTTACACTCCTGCTCTGTGCATCTTCTTTGCTAAATACAACTTTTATGACAATGACCATTGATTTGGGGCTGGTTGCTTCTTTGGAACAGAGCAACAAAAACATCCAAGGACTACTCTTACTCTTCAGCCCCTCCTCCCGACATGCTTCAGTAAGAGTTATTCAGAGTTTCTCTGAATCAGGTGAAGTGAGGAGATCTGGCATCCCCAGCACTTTAGATTTCAGTGTTTCATTGCTTGTTATTTTGATTGGCATTAGCCCTTCCGGTAGCCTAGCTCCCATTTAAAAATAAACAAACAAACAAAAACTTATTAGTACAGAAAAATGAAAAACCCCATACAAGGTATACAAGAAAAGCAAGAGAACAAAAAGGTTTGGTTAGAAAATTAAAGTTGTTTGCCATGGCTTGATGGCTTAATCAGTCGATCAATACTATTCACAGAGCAGGCAGGGAAAGCTGTGAGTTGTGATGAAAAATGTATGAGGGGACAAGGGAGACCTGGGAGTAGAAAATTAAAAAGTCAGCCTGTTACATTTGTTCAATATCGGCAGAAAAATTAAAGTGGTTTGAGTGTGTGCATGTCAGGAGGGAGAGCTGGCTGCAATATGTACTGCATAACTGCTAAGGGGTCCTTCACGAGAGAAACTCTCACATTAATTAAGTTGCTTTCACAGAGAAAAGATGGATTTTGTAACCTTTAGAATTTACAAGCCACGCGGGAATAGGAGGGGGTTTGCACGAGACCAAAAGGGAGATCTCTTAACATTAGGCATCCTAGTGAAGGCTGAACAGCCGTGTGCTCTGACCCAGGATAAAGAGATATTGAGGTAACAACAGGCACCATAGGCAGTTTATTTTCTTTGCGGTATCAGGTTAGACTAATGTATCAGTGTACTACAGTCTGAATGCTAGAACAATGCAGCTTCATAACACACAAGCTGTCTTACCTCCGTGACACACCAGCGAAAGCCATTGGAAGCAGAGTTATTTGATTCTGTAGGTAATTTCCACATCTCTCTCCCTCCTGTTGAATTTGACTACCAACCCGTTCTACAATGCAATCTGCCTTGCAGCAATAAGGTGCCATGAAATATGCAGTCCTGACTTCTTTCCAATACTAGATACAGGGGGAAATGGCCAACTATTCCTCAGGAGACATGCTCATGATAATTTGTAATATCAATTTCTTTTTGCCTTAAATAACGTGAACGGTTTTGTGAAGGCTGCAACAAACTCAGATTGTGATAAAATGTCGTTACACAAACTGCAAAAGCCACATCTTGCTGCCTCTTTCTTTACCTAGAGCCAAACAAGAGCAACAACATTCATTGCCTAAGGAGTAAGATGAGCAGATGTAGCAGCGCAAGTTTTCCGCCATAAGAATATAGTTTTGATTCAAATTGAACTGAAGCTTGAATTCCTCAAAATCAAAAGAGTAAACTAGTTTCTCCTTGGTTTAGGGCAGGGGTGGGCAAAAGGGCCTCCGCGGGCCGGATCCTTGTTGCTTCCCCACCCCCAGGCCAATTAGGGCCTGGGGAGTGCTCGAAGCCTTCTCCTGCCCTGCCAGAAGCATGTGGCACTCTGAAGCGCTGCGCGCTGCTTGCAGGGCGGGCAGAGAGGGGGAGAGAGGAGGAGGCTTCGCGTGCTCCCCCGCCCTCAGGCCAATCACGTGCTCCTGGCAGGGCGGGAGGAGGCTTCCCGCGCTCCCCTGCCCCCAGGCCATATTTGGGGAGCATGCCAAGCCTCTTCCAGGGTGTGGGTGCCTAGTGGGAAGGGGGGGGGGCAAAGGGGCTCCCCCACCCCCAGACCAATCATGGTCTGGGGGTGGGGAAGCCCAGCCCCTTCCCGTTTAGGACCCGCCTCTTTCGGGGTGGCCCGAGGCTACTTCAAAAAATTTTGAAGTGGTCCCCGGGCAAAAATTATTGTCCACTCCTGGTTTAGGGGATGCATGACCCTGTGGCTAGCAACATGTGAACAAAGACCAATCCACAGTTTTAGGGACACATTCTGAGCTAAGATTATGTGGAATCTAAACTATTGTATTACACACCTTTTTCTATTCCCTCAGTTTATAAATTGGACCAATTTAGATACAGTTATATCTCATTCCCACTTAATACAAATATTACAACCAGTAAACTTCACTATCTGGAATTGGCTTTATATTTAGGGTTGCCAGGTGTCCGGTTTTGAACCAGATAGTCCAGTATTTGAGCTTTCTGTTCGGGAAACAAATTGAGAAAATATAAACGTCTGGTATTTTCTAAATAAGATGTAACGTAGATTGTGATGTAATGTCAAGTGTGTCCGGTATTTTTGTTGAAACCATCTGGCAACCCTATTTATATTTCTTTCCTTAGAGCCTTATCAACAAGACCTGATTTGACAGGTACTACGCTAGACCTTTTTGTATGGGAGAATGTTCCCATCTACCTTGGGCAGTTTGGAAGAATTACACAAACTAGATTTGCATTACATGTCCATGAGCAAGACAATTATTCTTCTGTTCATGTAGCTGCACTGAAATTTTATGACTCGGCACCAGGATGGCCAATTATGGATTTAAAATTTCAAACTCAATTAACAAACAGACTGCCTGGATCAGTTTTGTGCAACTAATTATCTGTAAATGCCAATATATTATTTCACTGTGATTTTCCTAAGAACTTTGAGCGTGGTTTTCTATATGGTTATACAAGTATAAACAAAATGGAATAAACAGAAACTGCTGAAAACCACATCAACCTTTTTTTTTTGTAAATGAAAAAGCTGACAGCATAAGAAAATTAAGCCCTCTAATTATTCACAGGCAGGGTGCAGTGATGGCAGGACTACTTGTCTATCATATACAATGTTCACTCATCCAGGATGCACATGTCATTCTGTCCAGTATGATCTTCGCACCTAGAATACTAGATGGGTCAGATAGTAGAAAGTGAACAGGTTATGTGCAATGGGACCTGTTTTTACTAACCACGTCAACTGTACCTGCACTGACAGAGCCTTTAAATCCAATTTGGTAATCTTCTGTTTGGGGTTATTTGTAGAGGTTTGAAGACCAGCTAAAATTTAAAATTCAATGTCATCAATGACATGAAATGTATATTCATGGCTCACAAGTAAGAATGTTGTTGCTTTAAAAGGAATAGCAGGATCACATAGGTATATCAACTTTGAAGCCTCTGTCTCCTCTCTCTAAACTGGGCTGTCTTAACAAGTTTCAGGTGTAGAATCACACTGGGAATTGTTAAATTCTAACCTAAACCCCATAAATGTTTAGTCCTTTGCATTAGCAACGGGATTAAGATTGTTTCACTCAGTAGTATAACGATATACAATGACAGCTAGAGCAAGTTACAGCCTGTCCATTTTTAAGTTTCTGAGCCTATTTAAACAGCATCTTGTGTAACTGGATTGTAGAATTAATCCACTGATATCAGTAGTGTGCTTTAAACTCTTTGTATAAAATGGATTATGTGCAATACTTATTTAATATGGCCACAAAGATGTGATAACTTTAATCAACAGTCTTTCCTAAAAACAAAGTCCTCAAAGAAATGTTTCACTTTTTAGCAAGAAGCACTCATTACACAACTAAAGGGGCTACAAAAAGGAGTATGGAACATTTTGATTCAACATCAAATCTACTGAAAAATAAGCAATTAACAGAATGATTGCCCTTCATTAGCCTTCCTCCTATTGGCTTTATCAGTACCTACACATCATTATACTCTCTGTACTTTGTGAAGGTAATAAAGGTGCAGCCAAATCAGAATATGGACAGGAACAAAAACAGTGTATAATCCCTCAGAAAAGTATGAGACAACCTATACTCAATCAGCATTTATTTGCAACAAGTCCACAATGAGTATTCAGCAAAGACTGAGCCAGATTCAAGACTTTCAGTTCAGACTTATTACTTATCCTATTAGCTGGTAGCAGAAGAGCTCTTATATTCTGTGCTGACTAGTCACTATAGGTGGACATGTTACATTTAGCTAGAGTGTTATAGGAAAATACATATGCATAAGTTTTACATTATCACAGTGCTGAATAAGTGTGTGTCTGCACTAAAAAAACCGTGGCAGAAACCTAAATTTATTTTACAATTTTCAGTATTAAAACAGGGCAATTGGATTAGGCACACTAGGACTACTCATCACATATTTTCTAACTGCTCAATACACGCAGATTTTGCTAACATTTTTTCATTATAATTTTAGTAAAGGGAAACATCTGTTTCTTCTCTCAAAAAAGTACAATCCATCTTCCAAGCTGCCACATGCCTTTGAAATTTCATGTTTATCAACACCGTACTCTCTTCCAGAATAAGAGCAGCAAAGAGAAGCATCCTTGCAAAGAAAAAGAAATCTAATAGCATTTTTAAAAATTGTTCCAGTTTTATAAAAAGTAAGAAACTGGGAAACATACAACTTGATCTGAAAGTGTGTTACAGGGTAACAAAGTAAACAACACATAGTCTTTGGATACAAAATAATTTACAGTTCTCAAAAATAAGTTCTCCTCCATTGTGAATTTTGTAGCAAAATGTACATTGTACAATGACTTCAGCGGAAATGCCCCAATAGACCATATATGATCTGCCTTTAGCAATAGCTTCCCTCACCTTTTTCTCTTGTGCATTAGATGATGTATTTAAAAAAAAAGTCTCATCAGTACAATGGGAAGAACCTTCTTTTTAATGGCCAAATGAATTGTGCTGATTTACTATTCAATAAGAAAGCTTCAGTAAAGGAGGAAATGAGTATATTTATGTTCAGAAAGGGAATCAACCAAAGAACCATCAAGATGTTACAGAGCTCTTCGGAAGCCCCATTTTGTCCATACGTCCCATCCACTTTCCATTTCGCAAGGTCAGTGACTGGGTTACGCTACTACTGCCTGCAGGTGTCATGAAAAGCTTCAAGTGTTCGGAAATCTCTCCACGTGGGTGGAAGGCCATCCTGCAAAAACTTTCCACAGCGTTGGCATGGAGCCTGGAACAGCTTTATGTAACTTCTTAACCAAGTCTGAAAAGAAAAGCATAGAGAGAAATTAAAGAAACAAGAGATTGATGTTCCCCAATGTTATCATTCCGGTCAAACAAATGATAAGGTACCTTGGCTTGGGCCCATCAAAATATATAGTGATTTTATAGAAATGGAAGCATGCAGAAAAATCAAAAGGTCACAAGACAGCTGATTTTCCATTTTGCAGGTGTCCCTATTCTCTCTCATTAAAGCAATTTTGTAAATAGAAATTCATGCCGTGAAAAGATATCTGTAGCTAAAGAGTCACCTTGGAAAACCAATACTCCTTACATTCCAACTGACATAGGGTTATGCTTGACCATTCTCTGATACTTGTACCCCTGTAAACTGGATATTGCTTTCTTTCTTTCAGGTGTTCCTCTACCACACCTCTGCTGTAGTCACAGTGTAGAAACCTGAATTATTAATAGATGAAGACACAGGATATGACTTTCATATCAGGTTAAGTATTTTTTTTCTAATCTGATTGGAAGATAATTCTGTCATCAAATACTATAAAATCTTATATTTTATTACACTGATGCAAAATGAAAAAATACTGTTAAGTGATAACAAGTAACAGTTTTTTCTAGGTAAAGGGTCTTGCCTCTTAACTGGGTTGTCATACATAAGAATGAGCTTTATACTACTCAATTTCAAATTCAAGGAGATATGCAACTAAAAAGCTCAGAGAAGCAAATTCACACTGTGAAGGATGCACATGAATCTTGTCATTTTAAGTCCTACTGAATTACATCAATAAGAGAAAACTGTTCTCTGAAGAAGACGTCAGGTGAATTTATTGAAACAAATCCTTCCATCTTCATTGGAGCCTTCTCTATAACAGCAGGATCTAAGACAGTCAATAATTATCCTCAAAAAGAACTGGATCATCTCTGGGTTTAGCAGTAACTACAGGGGTCATTGGCAAACAGAAAACTATAGGTATGCTGCTGTTATGTACTTTGGCTCTATTGGACTTAGCCTGGATCATAGAAAATTAAATTTTCTGAACTATATTATAGAAATAAATAAATAAATGAAGTTAAAAACTGCACTTTAGAAACACCTTTTGAAAGAAAAGTAATTTTTTTTATTCCTGTTGGAAAATTAAGACTTCACTGCGTCCTGTCAAATGGACAGCACACCTGACATGTAAAAGGACCAAGACACTGACACTTGGGATGAGCATCTGTTTTCACTTAGCTAAAGTCTCCAGTAGTGTTTTATCAAATCAATACGGCAGGTCTATGGTGTAGGCAAATGTGTTACCAGTCTCTAAACAATAATTTCCAGGCACATGCTCCAACATGGATTGGAGCAATAAGGACTATTTTTGCTAATTTACAGCTGAAGACTTATTGTAAGACACCCCCTAAGAGAAATGTGTTTTACGCAAGTATTTTAGCTTAGTGGCTGTTTCATGAATTAAATAAATGCAATGGGTAAGGAAGTTCAACTGTTTTGAAATCAGATTCCTAACAACTGGAACATAAAAAAGAACAAATTACACCCTCTCCCCCCAACATGAATCTTTACCTTTTTTTCAGGAGTGGTGGAGACTGATGGTAGACAAAGAAAACCAGAATGTGATTTTTTAAAATGCTCATGTCTCTATTAGTTGCTCTGGACAGTTATAAAAAGGTTGAAATACATTTTGTCAGTATTGAAAAAGTGTTTCTCTGAAAGTAGGTGGTGTAGATTGAGCCCTAACTATTATCTACTGCCAAACTATATCCTGCCAGAAAAAGTACTGAGTAAGGAACCATTGTTCTCACTCACCAGATAGCAGTATAGTTTATACAGAAATCTGTTTTTATAAACACAATTATAAATATATTCAAAAGTCATACATATATAGTGAATTGAAATCTGTGTATTGAGGCAGAGATGATTCTGAGCGCCAGTCTGTGCCAGCTGTATCAAGAATTAAGCGAGGAACCAGGTGTGAGCTGAAGACTGATGTAGCAAAGTGGAGTGCCACTCATCGCCCTCCGAACATGTTATCTTCCATTCCTCAACATGCACTCCGGGCCAGAGGAGGCTGTTGGTGAGAGACATGGCTCTGTTGGTTTTATACCAGTTGGGGGGTTCTCTCAAAGGAGAATTCTCAGCCAGCCAATTTCAGCCAGAATCCAGCACTTTTACTCTCCTTGAGTTTAAAGGGGACAGATCATAACTGAGAATCTGGCTTCATTTGTATGTTAGTTTCACAGCTGACCCCAGACCAGCTTCAAAGGTAAGATTTAGCAAGCAAATACTGAGAGCTATAATGAGTTATGCAGTTGCATCTATAGAAATCTTCAAATACATAAAAACAGACATACTGGGTCAGACCAAAGGTCCATCTAACTCAGGAGCGGAAAATGATTTGACCGGGTGCCACTTCAGAAATGTTTGAAGTGGCCTAGGCTGCCCCGGAAGGGGCGGGGCCTCAGGCAGAAGGGACAGGCCATGCTTACCTGCCCACAGGCTCTGTTTGGTCTGGGGGTTAGGAAGCATGTGAAGCCTTTGCCCCTGTCCCCAGCAGAGAGAACCACCAGCTGTTCTGACCAGCTGGCAGGTCCTTCTAGGTGCCTGTGCCCCTGGTAATGGAAGGAGACTTTGCACATTCCCCCCCACCCAATCAGGACTGAGGCGGGGGAAGCACGCAAAGTCTCCAATCAGAGCCTGGGGGCAGGGGGAATGCACAAAGCCTGTTGCTCCCTGCCGTCGGGTGCGTGGTGAATAGAGAGAACTGCTAGGGTTGACTAAGCGCCACACGCTCCCTGGTCCCTAAGCCCTGATTGGCCTGGGGACAGGGAAGTGGCAGGGTCTAAGCGGGCAAGATCCACCCACTTGGCGAGCCGCATCCAGGCCACGGAGGCCCTTTTGCCTACCCCGATCTAGCTGGTATCCTGTCTTCCAACAGTGGCTAATGCCAGTTGCCCCAGAGGGAATGAACCAGAGTGGGAGGCTGATGGTAGAAACGCTCCCGTCAACTTCTCTTTCTCCTCATGAGGTGTAGGAGTACCAGTGCTGACGGGGGCGCCCTCAGTGATCGATTTAGTGAGTCTTTACTAGACCCGCTAAATCGAACGTTGGAAGATCGACTGCTGCAGTGTCAATCTTTCTGCAAGTGGAGATGTGGCCTACGTGATCCATCCCCTGTTGCCCATTCCCAGCTTCTGGGAAACAGAGGCTAGGGACACCATCCCAGCCTATCCTGGCTAATAGCCATTGAAGAACGTATCCTCCTTGAATTTAATCTAGTTCTTTTCTGATCCCTGTTATAGTCTGGGCCTTCACAACATCCTCTGGCAGAGGTCCACAGGCTGACTGTGTGTGGTGTGAAGAAACAGTTCCTTTTATTTGTTTTAAATCTGCTGCCTATTGATTTCCTTTGGTGACCCCTGGTTCTTCTGTCATGTCTTATGCCTCATCTACTTTCTCTACACCAGTTAGGGTTTTATAGACCTCGATCATATCCCCACTTTGTCATCTCTTTTTCAAGGTGAAATGTCCCAGTCTTATTAATCTCTTCTCATATGTAAGCTGTTCCGTACACTGAATCATCTTTGTTGTCCTTTTGTGAACCTTTTCCAGTTTCAAATACATATTTTCTGAGATGGGGTGGCCACATCTGCACATAGTATTCAAGATGTGGGCATATCTTGTATTTATATAGAGGTAATATTATGTTTTCTGTCGTATTATCTATCTCTTTCTTTATGATTCCCAACATTCTGTGACTTCAAGATCTTTCTTGAGCAATAACAGCTCAGTTAGACCCCATCGTTTTATATGTATAGAAGGGGTTAAGTTTTCTAATATACATTAATTTGCATTTTATCAACATTAAATTTCATCTGCAATTTTGTTGCCCAGACACTCAGTATTAAGATATCCTTTTGTAGCTCTTCGCAGTCTGCGAGGGCCTTAACTCTCTTGAGTAGTTTTGTATCATCTGCAAATTTTGCTACCTCAGTTTAGCCCTTTTTCCTGATCATTTCTGATTTTTGTTGAATAGGACTGGTCCCAGAACAGACCCTTGGGGGACACTACTATTTGCCTCTCTCCATTCTGAAAACTGACCATTTATACCCTTTGTTTCCTGTCTTTTAACCAGTTACCAATCCATGAAAGTACCTTCCCCTCTTATTCCATGAGAGTTTACTCTGTTTAAGAGCCTATAGGGAGGGATCTTGTCAAAGGCTTTATGAAAATCTAAATGCACCATAACCACTGGATCTTCCTTGTCCACGTTTGTTGACCCCCCTACATTTACCTTTCCCCCCAAAAATTATGTTCATCTATGTCTGACAATAGTGTCCTTTACTATAGTTTCAACCAATTGCCTGCACTGAAGTCAGGCTTACCAGCCTGTAATTGCCAAATTAACTACCTTCCAGTCATTAAACTGGAAGTGTACTGAGAATGGCACTATTTACTTTGAAAAGAGGGTTAATTACAAATGGCACTGGTTACCATCTTCAGTTATAAGACCTGAGGGAATTTAGTAAATAATTATTTTTAACCACTTTACATATGGCAAATTATGCTGTGTAAGAAAGTGCCTGGTATCAATCACTCTCACTAGGCTCAGGTCCAGCTAGAAGAATTTCTTTTAAAATAAGCTTACCATGAAGGATCTGACCACCACATCTGGCATCTGGGGGAGCTGATAATGCAATAAAGCAGTGGTTGCATGATCTGTCACCTGTGACACAAACAGAAGGAAAAGACCTCCCTATTAATTCATTATTTCAAACAAAGATGTGTTACTTTAAATGGAAACAGCATAACATCTCTAAGAGAAGATGTGTGGAAAGAATTACATGACATCCAATATATTCAGATAGCCACCCAAACACCTTTGTTTTGTTTTCTCAGAGTCCCATTTTTCTGCTTTCTACAGAAGAGCACTCATTAAGACACAAATATAATTAGTGTTTTCATACACAAATATTAAAACTAAAAGCACCTTTAAAATGCAATATCACGGTAATAGCTAATAATATAGGGAGAAAGCATGGTTTAAATTGTTAAAGAAGAGGATTGGAAGCCAGGAGAAATAGATTCTCTTCCTAACTCTGCTAGTGACTCACTGGATGACATTGGGCAAATCACTTAATGGCCCAGTTTACTGACCCATCTTTGTAAGGAACTTTGAAATTCTTAGGTGGAAAGAACGATAGAGGTCTATATAACTTATTATAATAGGCAGAATTATGAGAAAATAACAGTGTGATATTAAAAAAGAGCTACATCAAGGCATTTGCCTAATGTGTAGTTTAGCTTTCTGCAGTGAAGAAGAATAGAATAATTCCCTCTTGGCTGCAGCTCTACAAATGAAACCCAGTGTAGCACTACAGAATCATTAACAATCGGAGTCACTAGCAAACAGCTTTCAGAGGAAAATCTTAAGTGTTCTCTTCTTTAAAGGCATGTGTTTATTTTTGCCATTTTTCCTAAATTCCCGTAAGTCCTGTTCATTTCCTCTATGGAGGAAAAGATCCACAGTGTTGAAATCAAGAAATCACTAATGTTATTCATACACAATTTTCACTTTTTTGGATGAGGACAATTATTTTCAAGTTTTGATTCCAATACCAAATTTAAAGTTGTATCGGTAGACAATCTTTTGGAAAAAGAGGTGGAAGACCTCTTAAAAGCCAAGATATTAAAAAAAAAACCAAAACAATTCCACGATTTCCAACAAAGATTTCATATTTGACAGATCTATTTATCTGCATATAGAACCACATTTTAATGGAAAAATGCATATTGTCTACTAACAAGAAAAGAAAGAACACATAATTCTTAAAAGTCCCATTTAAGGTTCTTTACATCAACTCAATATGGATGTAGCACTCCTCTTATTTGTCTGTAACCAAGGATCCACAAATACGTTCACGGTTTATAACAGCAGTTCTGAAAGTGGGTCATGAGCCGGATGTAATGGAGTCGCCTGGGCTGGAGTTAGACTTTTGTTAGTGCCTAAGGCTGGAGCTGGAGCCAAAGGCCTGAGCCCTGTTGCTTGAAGTCAAAGCTGAAACCTGAGGGCAGGGCTCAGGTTACAGACCCTTCCCCCAGGGTCTGACGTGCTTAGGTTTTGACGTTAGCCCTGTCCCACACTCTGTGGGACTTGGGCTTTGTCCCCCTATCATCTAGGAGGGCAAAGCTTCAGTCGTCCTCACTCCTGGGGTCAAGTAATAATTTTTGTAGTGGGGGGAGGGTGCAATGAAGTTTGAGAACCCTTGATCTATAACAACTTACATAGGAAGAAGGCTTCTGAAAGCAGACAGCTTTTTAAATCTACCGAAGGCATGACAAAGGCCAATGGCTGGAAGCTGAAGTCAGCTATAGACTGAAAATACAGTGCAATTTTTTTGGACTGTGGTAAACATTCCATAACTGAAATCTTTCCATCAAGACTGAGGAGCCTTCTAAAATATGCTATAGCTCAACTAGCAGTTACTGGCTTAATGCAGGAATTACTGGTGAAATTCTCCTGCTTATGCCCTATAAGTCAAATGGTAACCACACTGATCTCTTTTGACCTTTAAAATCTATGACTATGATCTCATGGTGCTCGCCAGCATCGCCCTGGATAGAAGAATATCAAATTATATCATTGTCTAGCGGTTAGTTGTTTTCTTGTTTCCCCGGCCCCCAAAGAAAAGAGACACAAGCGCCTCTCTAATTCACATAGTGCATTTGGTTGCCTCAAACTTTCCATACTATTATTTGGGCCAATTTAGCCTAATCAAACCCAGTTTTAAAACTTAAATTTTAACCTAAAAAAACACTAATTTCTTTGGGCCAGATTCTGCCATCAATTATTCATGTAGACTAATATCTTATTCAGAAAGTAGCCCCTTTGATTTAAATGGAACTACTTATGGAGTAAATTTCTGCTGATGGTGAATAAGAGTATCAGAATCCCGCCCTCAGATGATAAATTATTTAGGGCAGGGACTATATCTTCCCATGATTATGTGCTATGCAGAACACAATGAGATCATGATCGTAACCAGGGTCTTTGAGAGCTACCACAATAAATGGAAATTAGCAATACAACTTGTCTATTCTAATAACAAACAATAGTAATTTACATCTTCCTAACTTTTAAACCAGTCATTTCTTTAAATCTCACAGATTACATTAACCTTGTCACTTTTCAAATCCTACTTGCCATTTTATTTAAAAAAAAAAGGCAGTTCTAAAAATATTTATGAACAACAGTTCCTCTTCTGCTGATATTTCTACCTCTAACGAACAGTATTTTTCCCCTGAAAAACAAAGTTGCTTTCTTTCAGCATTGAAGATGTAGGAAAAGTTGCTAGAAGAAAAATACTGCCATTAACAAATTCAAATTGACTGGCTACTTTGGCATAGATGCACATATGCTGTTCCTATTGTGATGTGAAGCTAATGAGATTCCACAGGGAGATAAAAGCCATCCCAGAACTGCTGGAACACTAATAATGTTTTCTGAACAAAAAGCAGGCGATTCATACCACAAGCAAGTGCTGATAAAAAAAAAAAGCTTCTAAAAAGATCAAAGTGGGTGTCAAACTTTGGGAAGGGAGGAGGGGAATATCACCCCACAAAAGTAGCAACAAACATTGTGATGCTGAAAAGAGAAAAGAGATGGAAAATGTCTAACTGTCTAGTGGGCGGGGAGAGGGGGAACCAAATCAAATCCAACAAAACAGAGATGAAAAGACAAAGCACAAACTGTCCAAGATTAAAAAAAAAAATTAAAAAGGAAGTTAGGAGATCAATACAGAAGGTTTTAGTAATGGAAATATCATTTCATGCCAAATCAAATCAAAATAGCACATGCAACATCTCATTTTTGGGATATATTTTTCTTCCATGAAAGTTGAAATTGTAAGATAATTTATTTTGTGTACTAGATGACATTTGTGTATTACAGGACTTGTTTTATTGATTTCTCTTTTACAGTTCTCTCTTCTCTACACTATCTAACCCAATTCCTGTTCCCCTCACCTATCCCCTTTTGCCCCTTTTTTTCCTGATTAGGTAGCCCCTCTAGTACTGATTAGATGGCTATTGCTCTGAGTCACAGAAAAAACTTTTCCAAGAGATTTTGCAAAAAAGCTTAAATTGTCACAATTCACCTGATAAAACACCCCTGTAAGTTTTTCCAAATAAAATGCAAGATATACTATTAAAGTTAAACATAATCTATCCTTCAGACACATTCACATTTTACAACAGAGCCTCAAAGCAAAAAGGACTCTAAATGCAATAAAAATTGACCAAGAGACATGCTCTAAGTCTTATCTTCTGAATAAACTTATATTTCTCCTGCACTGGATAAGCAGATTCTGGCTTATCAAAATACAGTTGTATTTAAATTTAAACAGAATCACTCTGCCTCGTTAGTGGTTATTTAGATTACTCTCTAGCATCAAACTTCACATTTTTTAGTCTTTTCTGTTTCCAAACTGGTTATAAATGTAACTCCTGAATGAGTTACATTCTTCCAGTCTAGAGAGATACTTGCATTCGGAATTCAAATTGCATATCACCAGGCTTCAATTGGATCAAACCTAATCTTTAATATGATTTTATGGGAATGAAATTTTAAATACTTTGCCCTCTAACAGTAACAATTAGGCCCCAGCAAGAGAGTACAGTTGTCTAGGTATTTGCTCACTCTGAGAAACCACATGCTGAGCCCACATTGTTGCTCAGCAGTACAGTGAAGACAGGTATTCCTTAGTTCCTTATCACATCTGACTGCTCAGCTTGCTTGCTTGCTAAAGTTATAAAGAGCTCAAGAGATCAACACACAGTGATAAGCACACAAGCTTTGCTGCTTTTCTGAATCAAATCAGTCTTTCTCCGCTTTTCTTATCTAATCAATGGTACTACAAAAGGCAGTAGTTCTTGGAGGTTCCACTTTTCAAAAGAGGACAGTACCCAGGATTGCCAAAATTTTATCAGTGTAGCATAATGGTTCTCCAAACAATATAGCTGTTTTCAAAAATTCCATTCCTTGATAATCATTTGAAATGTATAAAAGTTCATGTTATCTAAACAAAGATAGTAGTATTGAAAGATAATACAAGATGTACACATTGAAATGTACCAACTGTGAGGTGCCATATATTTTTATTGAATAATGTGAGCAGAAGAATATGTACACAACTCATAGGTAATATGCTTAAGTTATATTTGGTATATGAGTACACATTATTAGGGTACATTTGGGTACACATTCAACATGTGCACCATTCGTGGCATGGACTCAATTTCCCTCCATACATTGTCTGGTTGGTATGTGAGAGGCATGCACAGAGAGCAGGCACTTTCCCCCTCACTCTCTGATAGGGATGAAAAGCAAGCCGCATCCCAGAGTGCACGGCTGCTGCCCCCCCCCCCCCTCCAAAAATTACACACTTGAAGGCAGCTCCTAACCCGGCTCTCTGCCCTTGGCCAGACAGAGGCCTGTGGCGGGGGGGGGGGAGAGAGGGGAAAGGAAAAGAAAAGAAAAGAAAAGTAAGGATGGGCCCAATCCTTACTTTTAAACTTTCCACTGACCCCCTGCAATACTGTTGCAGGCCACCAGGGGGTCTGCAGACCACAGGTTGCGAACCACTGGTGTAGCAGATTAAAAGTGCAATTTTGTTTATGGGTGTATAAGGTTAAATAAGTGCTTCCACAGAATGTGACAAAAAGCATAAAGATAGGGATGTAGGAGTATTACTTTGCACTATTATAAAGGCAGCCTGGAAAATAATCTGTTTAACACTGAGACTGACTTAAAGACCTAACAAAGGAGGTTAAAGTGCAGGAATTGCTATACTGGATTATACCAGTTGTTCCTTTGCTCTAGTATTTTGTTTGAGAGTGGCCAGTAAGAGGTTAAAAAGATGTGTGTAAAATAGGCATGTCAAATCCCATTTAGTTGGCTAACTGGTTGTTTAACTGGTAATTGATTAAAGGGGCATTCCAGCCCAGTTGATGCACACCTCTCCTCAGCCTGATGCTGAGCTGGAATGCCGCTCCGCTCCCAGTCACAGCAGCCCCCGGCTTGTGGGGTATCCTGGCTCACTGTGGACAAAAGCTGCTCCGGGCCCCCCATGGGGCTGGAGCAACCCTCTGTCCAAGGCAGGCAGGTAGCTGCTCCAGCTCTACTGATTAACCTTAACTGGTAAGACTCATGCTACTGGTTAAACTTGAACATCCCTAGTGTAAAATTCTTGTAGTAGATGTTTTTAACCTAGAGGTTGGCTTATAGAATCATAGAACCACAGAGCTGGAAGAGACCTCAGAAGGCCATCAAGTCCAGCCCCCTGCCCAAGGCAGGAGCAATCCCAATTAAATCAACCCAGCCAGAGCTTTGTCAAGCCGAGACTTAAACACCTCTACGGATGGAGACTCCACTACTTCCCTAGGTAACCCATTCCAGTGCTTCACCACCCTCCTAGTAAAATAGTTTTTCCTAATATCCAACCTGGACCTCTCCCACCTCAACTTGAGACCATTGTTCCTTATTCTGCCATCCATCACTACTGTGAACAGCCTTTCTCCATCCTCTTTGGAACCTCCCTTCAGGAAGTTGAAGGCTGCTATCAAATCCCCCCTCACTCTTCTTTTCTCTAGACTAAATAGACCCAACTCCCTCAGCCTCTCCTCGTAGGTCATATGCTCCAGCCCCCTAATCATTTTGGTTGCCCTCCGCTGGACCCTCTCCAATGCATCCACATCCTTCCTGTAATTGGGGGCTCAGAACTGGACACAATACTCCAGATGTGGCCTCACCAGGGCTGAATAAAGAGGAATAATCACATCTCTGGATCTACTGGCAATGCTCCTCTTAATGCAACCTAATATGCCATTAGTCTTCTTGGCTACAAGGGCACACTGTTGACTCATATCCAGCTTCTCATCCACTGTAATCCCCAAGTCTTTTTCTGCAGAACTGCAATTTAGCCAGTTGGTGCCTAGCCTGTAACAATGCTTGGGATTCTTCCGTCCCAAATGCAGGACTCTACACTTGTCCTTGTTGAACCTCATCAGATTTCTTGTGGCCCGATCCTCCACTTTGCCTAAGTCACTCTGGTCTCTATGCCTGCCCTCCAGCGTATCTACCTCTCCCCCTAGCTTAGTGTTATCTGCAAACTTGCTGAGGGTGCAATCCATCCCCTCATCCAGGTCATTAATAAAGATGTTGAACAAAACCGGTCCCAGAACCGAACCTTGGGGCACTCCGCTAGAAATCGACTGCCATACTGACATCAAGCCGTTGATCACTATCCACTGGGTCCGACCTTCCAGCCAACTTACTATCCATCTTACTGTCCATTTATCCAATCCACATTCCCTTAACTTGCTGGCAAAAATATTGTTGGAGACTGTATCAAAATCCTTGCTAAAGTCAAGGTATATCACATCCACTGACTTCCCCATATCCACAGAGCAAGTTACCTCATCATAGAAGCTAGTCAGATTGGTCAGGCACGACTTGCCCTTCGTGAATCCATGCTGACTATTCCTGATCACCTTCCCCTCTTCCAAGTGCTTCAAAATGGATTTCTTGAGGATCCTCTCCATGATTTTTCCAGGGACTGAGGTAAGACTGACCAGCCTATAGTTCCCTGGATCGTCCTTCTTCCCTTTCTTAAAGATGGGCACTACATTTGTCTTTTTCCAATCATCCAGGATCTTTCCCAATCTCCACGACTTTTCAAAGATAATGGCCAAAGGCTCCTCAATGATATTTGCCAACTCCCTCAGTACCCTCAGATGTATTAAGTCCGGACCCATGGATTTATGTACATTTAGCTTTTTTTAATTGTTCCTAACCTGTTCTTTCCCCACCCAGGGCTGTCCACCTTCGTCCCATATTGCGTCACTTAGCGCATTAGTCTGGGAGCTGACCTTGTCCGTGAAGACAGAGGCAAAGAAAGCATTAAGTACTTCAGCTTTCCCCAAATCATCTGTCACTAGGTTACCGCCCTCATCCAGTAGGGGCCCCACACCCTCTCTGATCACCTACTTCCTGCTAGCATGCCTGTAGAAACCTTTCTTGTTATCCTTCTCATCCCTTACGAGTCGCAATTCCAATCATGCTTTCGCCTTCCTGATAACTCCCCTGCATTCTCGAGCTATACATTTATACCCCTCCCTAGTCATCTGTCCAAGTTTCCAGGTTTTGTAAGCTCCCTTTTTGTGCTTAAGTTCACCAAGGATTTCCCCAGTAAGCCAATCCGGTCTCCTATCATATTTGCTTCTCATGCTATGCATTGGAATGGTTTCTTTCTGTGCCTTCAATAAGGCTTCTTTAAAATACTGCCAGCTCTGCTGAGCTCCTTTCCCCTTCATGTTAGCATTCCAGGGGATTCTGCCCAGCAGGTCCCTGAGGGAGTTGAAGTCTGCTTTTCTGAAGCTCAAGGTGTGTATTTTACTACTCTCTTTCCTTCCTTTGCTCAGGATCCTGAAATCTATCATCTCATGATCACTGCTTCTCTAGTTGTCACCCACCTCTACTTCCTCTATTAGTTCCTCCCTGTTTGTGAGCAGCTCAAGCTACACACGGCCCCTTGTCGGATCCTGCAGCACCTGTACCAAGAAGTTATCCCCAACATTCTCCAAAAACTTCCTGGACTGTCTGTGTACTGCTGTGTTGGTCTCCCAACAGATGTCAGGGTGATTAAAGTTCCCCATGAGAACCAGGGCCTGCGATCTGGAAACTTCTCTCAGTTGTCCGAAGAAAGCCTCATCTACCTCATCCACCTGATTCGGTGGCCTGTAGCAGACACCAACCACAACATCACTGCTGTTGCTTACACCTCTAAACTCGATCCACAGACTCTCAACAGGCTTTTCTCCCTCTATATACTGGAGTTCTGAACAATCATTGTGCTCTCTTACATACAGTGCAACTCCTCCTCCTTTTCTCCCCTGCCTGTTCTGCCTGCAGTTTATACCCTTCCATGACAGCGCTCCAGTCATGCGAGTCATCCCACCAAGTCTCTGTTATCCCAATCAAATCATAGTTCTTGGACTGGGCCAGGGCCTCCAATTCTTCCTGTTTGTTACCCAGGCTTCTCACATTGGTGTACAAATACCTTAGATAACCAGCTGATCGCCCTACCCTCTCTATTCGAATCAGGGATCCTCCTTTGTTGCTCGTTCCTCTTTGCATTTCTTCCTAGTATCCGATTTTCCCACTCCCCTCAGGGTTTTGGTCACCATCCCCCAAAGAACCTAGTTTAAAGCCCTCCTCACTACGTTTGCAAGCCTGCCCGCGAAGATGCTCCTTCCTCTCTTCGTTAGGTGGATCCCACCTCTTCCAAACAATCCTTGTGCCCGGAACAGAGTTCCATGGTCGAAGAAACCAAAGCCCTCTCTCTGATACCACCTGCGCAACCACGCATTTACTTCCTCAATTTGACGATCCCTACCCAGTCGTTTCCCTTCAACAGGGAGGATGGACGAGAACACCACTTGCACTCCGAATTCTTTGATCCGTCTTCCCAACTCCACGTAATCCGCAGTAACCTGCTTAAGGTCATTCTTGGCCATATTGTTAGTTCCCACATGGAGAAGCAGGAAGAGGTAGCGATCCGAAGGTTTGATCAGTTTTGTAAGCCTCTCAGCCACATCCTGAGTTTGAGCTCCCGGTAAGCAGCACACCTCTCGAGCTTCCAGGTCTGGACGGCAGATGGATGGCTCAGTCCCTCTTAAGAGGGAGTCCCCTACCACCACCACCCGCCTTCTTCTTTTGGGGGTGGTGGTCATGGAACTCCCATCCCTAGGACTATGCATCCCATGCCTTCCAGTAGAAGTGGTTCCCTTCCGATTTCTTCCTTGTGAGGACCTCAATCGTAAGGGCTGACATCCCAAACTAATGTATCTATGAATGGTCTCAAAATTTATATAATGATCTATTGTTTTAAAATCCTACTAAACTCTTATCTTCCATGAGATACTGTGGCAATGAATTCCATAGGTTAATTATGCCTTGTGTAGAAAAATTTCTTTTATTGGTTTTTAATATGCTGCCTTGCAATTGAATTTAGTGCCTCTTTACTCTTGTATTATTGAAAAGAGTAAAGTAGTATACTTGAGATGAATGAGATGCAAACAGATCCTATCTACTCAATCTCTCTAAGAAAAAAGCCTGAGAATCACTGTCTTTTGTAAAACAGGAGCAAAAGTACTTTGGTGAGGTCACAAAAAACAGCAAAGAAGAAAATATATTCATTCACCAGCTTTAGGGCTGTCAAATGATTTTTTTAAAATCACATTTAATTGCAAAATTTTAAAAAAATAATCCTGATTAATCACAGTTTTAATTGTGTTGTGAAACAATAACAGATCAGCATCTGTTTCCAAATATACTGATTTCCAATTATAACACAGAACACAAAGTGTACAGTGCTCACTTTATATTATATTTTATTACAAATATTGGCACTGGAAACATAGAAACAAAAAAACCCACAGGTAATACCGCCCTGTTCCAGCCCTTCTGCCACCACTGGAGTGGAGTTCCACAGCTGGTGACAGCAGCGGGGCCAGCATTGACTGAGCCAGGACAGAGTGGGGCGGAGGGCACTCCAGGAAGAGGCAGCCACCCTGCCTCTTTCCCTGAGTGTCCTCCTTCCCTGCTCGTCTCCCGCCCTCTCTGAGTTTGAGTGCCGCAAATGAGTTATTTGTGGTGCTCCGGAAGCTCTTGGGTGAAGGAAGAGTTGCTGAGCATGGTAGCCAGCTTTTCCCCATGAATGCTCCAGCCTGGAAGCATCCATGGGGATGCTGAACCATGCTCAGCCTATGTAAGTCTGGACCACAGAGGTTGAACCTGTAGTATTCTGCAACTCACCTCATACAAGTACTGTAGTGCAATCTCACTGCGAAATTTAGAAATGCAGAATTATTTTTTTACATAACTTCACTCAAAAACTAAACATGTAAAACTTCAGAGCCTACAATTCCATTCTGTCCTACTTCATGTTTGGCCAATTGCTATGACAAACATTTACAAGACATAATGCTACCCAATTCTTATTCACAATACCACCTGAAAAAGTGAGAACAGGCATTTGCATGCACTGTTGTAGCTGCTGTTCCAAGATATTTACGTGCCAGATATACTAAACATTCATATGCCCTTTCATGTTTTGACCACCAGTCCAGAGGACATGCTTATCCTAAACTTATCAGTTAATCTAGTTGACTACTCACATTCCCTACCCCTTGCTGAGGCAAGGGGGTGGAACAGCAGCAAGGGTTGGGGGGGCCGGCTTCTCCCCAGCACTGGCTCTGCAGTTCCGCCTGCCCCCCACCCCCGTGCTGCTGCCTCAGAAGCAGCAGTGTGGGGGAGGGGGGCGTAGGGGAGGCTGCTGCAAAGCAGCCTCTTCCCCATGGCGGGTCCTGGCTTGTTGCAAGCAAAGGCTGCTTCGCGGCCAGCAGCCACTGCCCGCGGCGGACCCAGGTTCACAGCAGATAGAGGCTGCTTCGCAGGATGCGGAGCAGCCTCTCTCTGCAGCGAGCCTGGGCCTGCCGTGGGCAGAGGCTGCTTTTTGCGGCAGCAGCCCCTGTCCATGGGGAGTCTGACCTTCCCGTGGACAGAGGCTGCTCTGCATCCCGTGGAAGCAGCCCAGGCTGCTTTGTGGCAGCCTTCCCCACCCCCTCCACCTCTCACCAGCCTCTGTCTGTGGGGAGCTCAGACCCCCCGTGGACAGGGGATGCTGTCACCGCACACTGCTGCCTCGGTATCAGAGGCAGCAGCATGGGGTGGCAGGTGGCCCCCCAGGAGTGGGGCCAGAGTGTACTACTAGCAGCTGGCCCCACCCTCAGGGACTATAGACAGCTAACCACTAAGAATTCATGCTGTTAGTCTGCTATTCTATTACCCGCTATCCAACATTCCTAGTGTGGTCTGATGCACATTCATTTTCATCATCTGTATCAGATGCCGCCCAAGAGAAGGGTGATTTTCTTTTTTGGTGGTTCAGGTTCTGTAATTTCCAAATCAGAGTGCTGCTTTTTTAAGAGTTCTCACAGCAGGTTTTGCACCTCATCTCTCAGATTTTGGAAGGCACTTCAGATTCCTAAACCTTGGGTCAAGTGCTGTAGTTATCTTTAGACATCTCCTATTGGTACTGTGACAAAGCTCCTCTGCCTTGGTGGGTCCCAAGCTTTCAGGCAGACTGCTCATCTCAAAGGCTCATGGCAGCCTTTGATTCAGGCACTTTCCCTGGGCACAAGCTTGCTATTTATTTAGCCACCCTCATCACTGGCCAGCATGGGGAAAGGAGAGGGAACCAAATCCCATGGTCTCTGCTGCCCCTCTAAGTGGTGCAGGGACAGAACAGACTTTTTTTCCAAATTAGTCTTTCCCTTTTGGATCATCCCCCTGTCAAATCAACTCTCTCTCATGGTGTAATGTGAGTGGAGGGAACCTGGGCCCACCCCTCTATTCCAGGTTCCAGTCCAGGGACCCTGTGATAGCAGCTGTCTGTAACATCTCCAGTGTCAGCTGCGTGACAGCTACAATTCCCTGGGCCATCTCCCCATGGCTCTCCCCAGCCCCTTCCTTACCACAGGCTCTTCCTCCTGGTACCTTTTCTCTGTAGTTTTCCTGAAGGATAGGATTTGGTGGCAGTGTCCAAAACCTCCAAGAGAACCAGGAACATTTAATCTGCTTGGTTTTCTTCTTTGGACTTGAACAGACATTTATTTTTGCTTAACCGCTACAGCCAAGTACTGACCATGAAAGCAAGCAATCAGCTAGGTGACCCTTGAACAGTCCATCTCCTCTCTTTGAGCAGGCATCATCAATAGCCCAATATTCAGCTCATGCATGCATTCATTCCACACATTATTTTATTCAGATATTATTGACAAGAATACATCTTCATACATTACAATACTTATGTGCCCTTGTAATCGTGACAATTGTGCCCTGAATGTCATTAGTTTGGAACTGCAAACCTCTTAGACAAGGACCCGGATGCATAGCAAGAAATGCAAATAGCCTCAGGAACTGTCAATGATGTACTACAGTGTCTCCTCCTGGCAAGAAATTAGCATTTGAAAATTTGGAGAAGTAGAACCCCAAACACTAGGATATATAGGGATACTCAAAGTGCTCTTTTCTGGAAGGTATGTTTTATTTCACATGTTCAGTTCTCCTGTGGTTGCATTTGGCTTGCCTTATTCTCGCAGGATTTTGTAAATTGCAATTTTTAGACTATGATCATTTCCTTATATTACCAACAGCTTGTTGAATAAGAGATAGAAACATGATTCGCCTTATAAAACATGTACATATACATTCAGGTCTACACATTATTTTATCATCCATAATGTCCTCCTACCTCTAGATATTTTAAATATCACGACTAACTGCACAAAGGAAAAATCTAAGCAACTGTTTAACAATTAACCAAAAAATAATGAACTAGTTTGCTTGCTGGTTTTATCAACTATCTCTTAAATTTCTTGAAACTTGGGTTCAAATGTTGGTAAGATCTCAAAGAAACCTGGAGTATTGTTTAGTCCCTGCTGTACTTTGGAAACCAGCATAGAACCAACTTGCAGTCTTATTACTGGGAATCTCTTTTAAGGGTAACCCAGTTTTAGACTACCAGGTGTACCGTAGGTTCAAACTCAATTTGCAGTTTTATTTGGGCATTTACATGGTCAAATGGATCAAATAACCAATGGGGGGGGGGGGGCGGGGGAGTTGCTAGGGAAAAATAAATTACAATTAGACAGAGAAACTATATTTTGTTACTGAAGGGCTCAACTGATATAGTTGAGGCTAGAAGTTGGCTGCAGGTAGAGTGTTTGATTCATGGCTCTACAATAAAAACAACCATACTATCTTTTTTTTTCCTTCTGCTTTTCTTTTGAATGAGAAGCTATGAAAGTACAATATGTTCTTTCAGTTCTCTGCCCATCTCTTTGGAGTTCTACACCCCTCATCTCTTTTTCAGATTTCACAGCAAAATATAAACACAGTAAATATTTCTAAAAATCTTGTCTTATTCCTCCTCCTATGTTACTGAATGAAGATATATGAGACGTTAAAATAGGGATGTTAGAGATCAAAACAGTCACCACACCTGCTGAGTTGAAATGTCAGAAAAATATGGAAACAGAAACCTTTCCTCTATTGTTTGTGGTTTTGTCCTTTCAAATATTCCCACTGCCCCATTTTTAAGTTCCATTCTCTGAGATTTACCCTGCTGGTAGATTTGATGGCTATAAAAGCTTATTCACCCCAGGACTTAGTTCAAGAAGTCTCCAGGGAACCTTACTAAATGACTGTACACTTTAGCGGTAATGGGCCCACTGGGAGTTTTCCCCCTTGGTATTACACACAGATGGGTATCCTATCTAATAAGGAGGAGAGAAAAGGCTTGCTGACACAGCCAAAGGTTGCAAACAAAAGTCAGGACAAATTTAGCTTCATTTGACAGGGTTAGATAAAGGCTCATGGGTCTCTGGTCCTTAACCTAAAAAGTCATGCTGCAGTCCTATGAGAATTTGACAGGTTTGCAACTTCCATAAGCAGGTATCTTTTGAGCTCCAGATGTTGTTATATTGTCATTGACGAGAGTTTGGGAAGTATGTTCAGCTTTTTAAAAATAAATGTCCTTGCCCTTCAAAACAATGATGCATTCTGCAGTGTTAAAGGAAACAGACAGAGTCAAAGGGCTTCCCAGCCTCCTTGGCAAAAGTCACTGTTGATCTTCTGAGAAGGTGAAAAAAAAAAATGCCATTTCCACAAAGGGTGAACACTGATTGTCCATGAAATCTTTCTTGATGTGCATACAGATATATTGTGATATGGGTAGATAGGCAGAAATGAATTTAAAAAAATGGTGGGGAAACATTTATTCTGAAGATTTAGGTGTGTCAGAGTACAATCATTTTTCAACACATTATCTGACACCCTGTAGTTCATTCTGCTATACCTGAACCTCCTTAATCCAGGTGTCCCTGAACTAGGAACCCCCAAGGTTTGGATCCTGATAGGGAGAGCTACAGCTCCCCCTTCCTCCCACCTGGAAAAATAGCAGTGCAGTTAAGCACTTCTCTGGAGACTCTTCCCACCCTGGTCCCACAGCGGTTGGGGGTGGTGCCTGGGAGTGGTGGGATGTGTGGAGTCATGTGTGCCCCTGGGAGTGGGGCACCAAGTAAGTGCTCCACCTCCATCCCCCTCACGCCCAGGTCTTGTGCCCCCATTCCCCTTCATGCACCTTCTCTCCCAGATCCTCCACCCTCTCTGCCAGCATGCTCCTGCACCCTCCCTCCCTTCCTCAAAGGTAGAATTTGTTTACCCTTCAGTATGGCAAACACCTATGTTATGGAAAATTCCAGATTCCTGTATAGCCTATTTCCCAAGACTGCAGGATTAAAGACGTTCAAGTGTATATCATTATTCCAAGGTATTAAAAAGAATTTGATGGGAGCATAACTTCAGAGAATAAAAAAAGAAAAATTACAACAACAGGTGATTATGTGGAATCACAGCATTTTCCAGCAGCTGTTTAGAATGTTGACTATATTTTTCATCGATCCTAGTTTTAATTTATTTCACTATTAGTGCACAGTTATAAAATCTGCTAGTGACACTCAGGAAGTAATATCTTGCATTTCTATAATGCTTTTCATCCAATGCACTCAAACCAATGCAAAGAAGATACAGTGCTCTTTTGAGGCAGGAAGTATAATCCCTATGTTAAACACTGGGAAACCAATACACTAAGGGTATACGTCTAAACTACACCCCTCTGTCGGCAGAGAGATGTAAATTAGATGTATCGAAAGGGCAAATGAAGCAGGAATTTAAATATCCTGTGCTTCATTTGCATAATGGCGGCCGCAGCTTTTTTCCGAAATGGGGCTTTAAAAAAAAAAAAATAAAATAAAAAATGGCAGTTTAGACGAGGCATTTTCGACAGAAATGCCCTGTTTCAAAAGATCCTGTACTCCTCATTTTTTGTACAAGATCTTTCGAAATGTGGCATTTCTGTTGAAAATGCCGCGTCTAAGCTGCCGTTTTTTCCTGAAAAGCCCCATTTTGAAAAAAAGTGGCGGCCGCCATTATGCAAATGAAGTGCGGGATATTTAAATCCCCACTTCATTTGCACTTTCGATGTGTCTAATTTACATCTCTCTGCCAACAGAGGGGTGTAGTTTAGACACATCCAATGAGGTAAGTAATTATTTAAGGTCGCACATGAGTTAGTGGCAAAAATGAGAACATAACTTAAACCACCATGCATAACAGACCTTTGCTCAAGCCATTAGATAATGCTTCCTCTCTCCAGCAGCCATATGTTTCGTATTTTAAATTAATCTGTTTTTTATTATCTGATTAGTTTGCCTGGACAGGAATGAAACTAATTTATTATTCAGATACTTTAATTCTATTTCAAATATGAATGAAATTGTAGATTGTAGATCAGTGGTCCCCAACGCGGTGCCCACGGGCGCCATGGCGCTCACTGGGGCATTTACGTGCACCCATCAAGTGCTTGGGGCCGGCCCCACCCCGGGTGCACAGCGCCGGTCCTGGGCGCATGGGTGGCCCTGGACCCGGGCACGTGGCGAATGGGTGTCCCCACGCCCGGGCGCGCGGCGCAGGGGGAGCACCGGCCCCGGGCGCGCGGCTATAGGGGGCACTGGCCCCGGGCGCACGGCGAATGTGCGGCCTCGCGCCCGGACGCGCGGCTATGAGGGGCACCGGCCCCGGGCGTGCGGCGAATGTGCGGCCTCATGCCCAGACGCGTGGCTATGGGGGGCACCGGCCCCAGGCATGCGGCGAATGTGTGGCCCTGCGCCCAGACCCGTGGCGCATGTGTGGCCCCGGCCCCGGACGCGCGGTGCATGTGGGGCACCGGCCCCGGGCGCGCAGCTATGGGGGGCGCCGGCCCCAGGCATGGTGAATTGGCGGCCCGGCCCCCGGACGCTAGGCACATGGGGTCGCAGCCCCTGGGCACGTGGCGCATGCGCGGCCCTGCCCACGGGCGCGTGAGCGGCCCCGCCCCCAGCAGCTCCAAAAGGTTGGGGACCACTGTTGTACATTATCTGTTGTGAAAAAAATGAACTTAAGAACAGTCATACTGGGTCAGACCAATAATCCATCTAGCCAAGTACCTTTTCTTTTAACAGCGAACAATACTAGATGCCTCAGAGGAATGAACAGTGCAAGCAATCATTGGTAGTCAGAAATTAGAGACAACCAGAGCATGAGTTTCTATCCCTGACCATCTTGGCTAATAATTATTGATGAATTTATACTCCATGAACATAATCTAATTCTTCCTTGAATCCAATTCTACTTTCAGCCTTACAACTAGGGATTCAAAATCCCATTTAATCAATTAACCTGTCAAATGTTACGTTTAACCAGTTCGCCACTGAAATGGGGGTGGTGGACCACTTAAATGAGTGCCTCTCCTCCTGCCCACAGAGCAGCAGGACCAGATGTAAGGTTGCTCCAGCCTGGCTGGGCCAACTGTTAAGCTCTCACATCCCTATTTACAAGTTCCACAGGTCAACTGTATGTTGTGTGAACAAGTACTTCCTTTTTGCTTGTTTTAAACCTATTTCGTATTAATTTCATTGGGCAACTCAAGATTTGTATGTTGTGTACAAGAATAAATAACACTTCCTCATTCACTTTCTCCACATCATTTATGGATTTTATAGACCTCTAACATATTCCCCCCCCCCCCTTTGGTTGTCTTTTTTCCAAGCTGAAATGTCTCAGTCCTTAAGCACTGCTCACAGGGAAATTGTTCCATATGCTTAATAGATTTTGTTGCCCTTCTCTGTGCCTTTTCCAATTTTAATATATATTTTAGATGGGGAGACCACAACTGCACAGAGTATTAAAGGTGTAGATTTATATGCCAATTTTGGTGGGGTTTTTTTTTAATGTATGATATGCACTTGTGCTCTGAGAGCTTGGCAGAGAGACCATAACTTATTTCTTATAAAGCCCCTTGACAGATATGAGATGGTTAAAGTCTTTTCACTACTGGTATGTGTTGAAGCCAGAATCCTAGATATTTTACTGAATTTAATTAACTTAATATTTTAAAAGGACATTTAATGAGTTAAATGTGCTGAAGAGACAGTACTAGTGAAAAAAACTTCCCATTATCCACAGGAGAGGGGTATGTGGGCAAAGGGATTACAGGCTTCTCCTATATTTTCTCGAACTATTTCACTTCTGACCTAATAGGCCACCATCAGGAAGGGGAAGTCCACTGTACATGCTTAAGCTTCTGCCAAACTAATTTTTATGTTCATTTTGTATCTATAGAAAATACTCTAATTATTGCCCGAGTGAGAAGCTAGGTAAAATTATAGGGCCCAACAGCACCCAGTGTGATAGTGGCTATTATGTGGATTGACAAGTAAGAACTGTATTGAGATCTCCAGCTTGCTTCACAAACTATTATGCAGCCATTGGGCTGGCTTTGAACAAAAAGTGGCATGAAAATAAAAGAATTCCTCATCTTTTTACCAATTATATTTACAGTTTAGAATATGTAGCTGCTACTTCTACCCATGTGTTAAAACTGATTGTACTGAGGTGAGAACTATTACTAAGCACATTGATTGGTCCTTTTTAAAAATGTGTTAAAACATCTAAGGAATGCCTATTTTGATGAATTGCAATACCTTTATCTCCCAAATGTTGTAGACACTTCACAAACATATAAGAAGGTTCTGTTTCTCCCTCATGAGATCATAATGTAAACCACATATGGAGAATTTCAGGATGCACTTAATTACATAAACCTGAACCTGTTCCATTGCAATAATTACTTCAAGACATTACTGATAAATGACTATTAAGATTAATTCTACACTAAAATATTTTACACTCCATTCTTCTCTATCTTACACAGAAAAGAAAATATTTTTGTGGAGAGAGAAGAGTTAACTGATGAAAGAATCCTTTACCTGTCTTTGAGTAAAGAAAGAATTACAGTGGTATTCTTTCTGCCTTAATGCTAGTCAAGGAGGGACTGCTACCTACCTCCCAAAAAGCTGCCACTTTGATCTTTAGCAGGTTAATATCATAGGTCAAAACTGCTTTTCTTCTGACTGCACATGAAATCCTGGGAGGGAGTTCTGAAACTTGGACACATTTATGCACAAATACAGGTGATACAACTTTAGTTTTGACCCCTGCTTTTATGCCCTTTAGAGTCCCTGACCCATAGTTGTTACATAAACTACAGAAGTAGATGAAAGGAATATAGTAGCTTGAGCCTTATATTCCTTGGACTGTGGTTTGAATGCAATGAAATTGGAATTTAAAGCCCAGCTCAGATTGAACTTCAAGCATTTTGACCAGAGGTCTTTACAGAGAAATTTTATTTCACTTGCCTTGAAAAAAAGCACAATATCTAAAGTGTCTTTAAACTCTTGGCAGGTTTATACTTAGTGGGCTTATTTTCATCTCATACCATTCTCACATTTGAAGAATACCCCCCCTATTTCAGTGGAATTACTTTAGTTTAAAGGAGCATAAGAGGACAGGAAGACCCAATAGCTAGCTTTAAGGTAAAATGTTCAAGTCTGTCAGGGCTGATCCCCACTCTGGCACTCCAAGTGCAGAAGGTGGGGGCTCGCAAAGACCTTAAATAGCTTGGCCTCTAGGTTCTGCTTACAAAAAACAAAACAAAAAAATCCATAGTCACAGATAGATTTCCTGTGAGAAATAAACAAAGCAACTGCTACCACCAAGTAAAACAAACCCCTTTCTTCTTGAACCTGGGAAGAAAGCATTTGGACTTCCTTCCCCAGGGGTACCCCAAGATCCTCTGCCACAAGAGAGCTTGAAAAAAACAAAGAGAAAAACAAGCTGCAGTCTCTGGTAGCTGACCTCGTAGTCTGAGGCATGTAGACACACAGAAACAGACCTACTGTACTTTCCTGGACACAAAAATCAAATCATCTCATCACCTTTAAAAAGTTATTTTTATCAACAAAACAAAAGCTATACTTGATAAAGCATACTTGATTGCTAGGTGTTACAGAGCACCTAAGTAAAACAAATTAAAACACAGAAAAAATCTCTGGGAACAACTCTTAGATGGTGAATGGGGAAGGGGAGGCATAGATTCACACAGAGCAGTTCCAACCAAATCACAAAAATAAAGACAAATACCCTCATCGTGACTAGATACACTTTTCCTCTTTAAAAGCGACAACGAGTCCTGTGGCACCTTATAGACTAACAGATTTATTGGAGCATAAGCTTTCGTGGGCAAAGACCCACTTTGTCAGAAAGCTTATGCTCCAATAAATCTGTTAGTCTATAAGGTGCCACAGGACTTCTCTGCACTTTTCCCCTTTATTTACTCATGATCCCTTCTGGGTTCAGTCCACTTCCATGTCCCAAATTCCTTTGAGGCATGGTAATCCTGCCTGGGTTTAAATCATTCTGTGTCTCTCAAACTCCTGGTTTAACTCTCCCTCACAAAGAAAACTGACAAGGTATCTTATACAATTCAAATTTCAGCACTCTATCCCCATTGGTTCTTCTGGATCCCTGCCAACAACCTTGCTAGCTACCTGAGTGTAACCCCTTAGTCACCGGGTGCTGGCCAGCACTACTCCTATCCATCACAAAGTCCCATTGACTTATTAAAATTAAACCACAAGAAGAGGAATGTGTGGAATTTGTTTTCAAGCAATTTGGATAACATGCCTGCTGACTTCCCCCTCTATAGAGGGTATACTTTCCCCTTTAAACTAAGAAACGCAGAAGCATGGATTTTTAGATTTAAACTACTTAGAAAGAAATCTGAAAAGTAAGTAAGTGAAAATGATTTCTTAGGCTAAAGAGCAGAAAGTCACATAGTTTGGTCTCCGATTACCTGGGGTAAGGTCAGAGATATGCTAGGATAGAATTGTAAAGTAACCTATGAACAAAAAAGCGTATCCTATTTTTGTCCTAGTTACTATCTTCAATCATTAGAGATTATATTTTGTTCTTTGCATGTCATGATGCAAGTTTTTTAATCACATTAATGATGACTGACAAATAACACAAAATTTAACTGCTTTTGTAAATTGATGGTCTATTGAAAAACAAGAAGTTCTACAAGACACAGAACCCACACTTCTCTTACAAGCATTGAGTAGAAGATAAATGGTGTGGAACTTACCTTCTGAAAAACCTGATAGTTGGATTTGGACCATATGTCAACCTATGAAGTAAGAAAAAAAGTTATATACTGTATTGCGACACATGGATTCATATGAACATTTTATTAGACTAACCTTTGTCTTGAAAAATCGATAAAATACTTGAGTACTAGAAATAATCAATATAAACAAAGAGACAAAGCAGCATACTGGTTTCTTAACATTAGCAGAGACCCAATCTTTACCTGGGTTTCCAGTGTGCAGGCTGGAACTGGGTATTGCTGAACCTCAACAGAATGTTTTGGGACTTTTCTGTTGCATTCATTCACTAGACTTGATTAAGTTGAGTTAATGCTAATGAGTTAATTGCTCCACATACTAGTCTATAAAGTCACTCTACTTCATCTTTCTAATCTGGCAAGACCCACCTAAATTACCTAAAAGAAACTGCCAACTGATAATGGCTACATGGAAGGCCGATAAAGACTTCCAATATTTATTTGTATCTCTCTATAGAGAACTCTTATTTACACTTAAAAAGTGACAGGAGCATCTATATTTTGTAATGGGAAATCCCCAAAACAGTTTTAGAATCTGACCACTTGTCTAGACTCAAAGCCAAATTTTACTTTGCATTCTGTCCCTTTTGTGCCAATGAAGTAGAGCAATTCTGGTTACAGTTATGCCCCTACATTTGAGTGATGCAAAAGGGATGGAATTAAAGCTAAACTCTAGCCTTAAATTTAAAAAGATGTTCAATCTTCAGCCAGTTGTTGGGATTTACCATAACTAAAAGCAGATGGGCTGACACACAACATTTACACATTTAATACTATTAATTGAAGAGAAAAAGAAATCAGCTCATATAAATAAAGGAAGTCAAATTCTATGTATCTCATGCTGAAGATATCCTTGAATCCTTGTCACTGAGGATTTAACACAAGAAAACTTGTCATCTGTGAAATTACACTGTGAAGGCTACACCCTTCATTATACTTTCGGATTCAACTACTGACACTTTACATACAAATACAACTAATGAAATGAGTTATAGTATTTTTATTGTAGTTTTAATATGGTAGTATGGAACCTTGAGTGCCTTGGTGCTAGGCCACCTAATAAATATTAAAAGCAGTTTCCTTTGAAATATTACACTGCCTAACCCTTTCCACTTGTTCTACAGCCCATATTAACTTCCACTGACTTCAATAACAGTTGTGTCGCTTTTGAGTTATATACATACAAGAGCTGCAGCATCCTGCGGGATATAACAAGAAAAACAGCAGTGCCGGACTTTTAAAGTGGTATTTTCCACATAAACAAAGTTTTCTATTAGCTGAGTTTCAGGACCGTGCATTTCTGGGCTAATTTTACAATAAGAGGAATAAAATAAGGAACATTTGATATATACTTATAACAGACCATTGTAAATTCTCAGCACAAGAAAGCCCTGTTCACACGTGTGAAAATGCCTAGAGGTTTTCAGGGTAGCTAATATACCATGTGAGAATCAGAAGGATTATATACAATAAGGTCCACACTTTAAAAAAAGTGTGTTCTATAAAGGTTATTTTGCACTTCTATGTTACCATAAATCAGTGGATGACTCATAGTGCTTTACTTGCAATAGACACATGAATATCTAAGATAAATGGCTTGTGTAATAAGAGAGGTTATTCACCTTGTGCAATAACGGGTGGTCTTTGAAATGGGTGTCCTTGTGGGCGCTCCACTGTAGGTATCTTGGTGCTCCTGCATTTGTAATTGGAACTTTTTAGCAGCAGTGTCCCAGCTCTGAAGCAGAGGAGAGGAAGGAGGGTCGTGAAGCACCCACAGGGACACACATCTTGAAGACCAGTTATTGCACAAGATGAGTAACCTCTCTTTTCTTCTTCGAGGAGTGTCCCTGTGGGTGCTCCACTGGTAGGTGATTATGGAGCAGTACCATGAGCATCTGGAAGGAGGGGCTTCGGGCCTGACTAGTGGGAGGCAGAGAGGATTGCCACCCCAAACCTGATACACTGTGAAGTGTAAGTATCTATTGTATAGTGTTTTGTTAAGGTATGTGCAGAGGCCCATGTTGCTGCCCTACAAATGTCTGTGATGGGCCCATTATGGAGGAAGGCCGTGGAGGCAGCTACCGCCCTGGTGGAGTGTGCCCGCAACTGAGTTGGTAGTGCCACCTTACTGATGTCATAGCAAGCTTTAAAACAATCTGTTATACATTTTGAAAGCCTCTGTTTCAAGAGCATGTGCCCTTTGGGATGATCTGCTATGAAAATGAACTGCCTGGGAGAACATCTGAACTGTTTTGCTCTATCTAGGTAAAAGGCAATCGCCTGTCGATCATCCAAAGAGTGAAGTTGTGCTGCATTAGAATCAGGATGAGGCTTTTGGTAAAAAACGGGTAAGTGTATAGGTTCGATGAGGTGGAACTGAGACATTATCTTTGGGAGAAGTTTTGGGTGTTAGCACAATCTTGTCCTTGAAGAAGATTGTAAGTGGCAGATCCACTATGAAAATGGCCAACTCACTGATTCTTCTGTCATGATTGCGAGTAAGAAAGCCACCTTCACAGAAAGGTGTGAAAAGGAGCATATTGTCTTCGGTTCAAATGGAAAGCGGGTCAAGGTGTTAAGGACAAGGTTGAGATCCCAAGAAGGCACTATGGGGGAAAAATATTATTGAGACCCTTCAAAAATTTCTTAGTAGTCGGATGTGAAAAAATAGTGTGGCCATCTATGCGGTCATGCTCACTAGAAAGAACTGCTAAGTGGACCTTTATCAATGAATTTGAAAGGTTCTGTGTCTTCTATGAAAGGAGGTACTCAAAGACTATCATCAGCTGTGTTGAAGTGCTCTGTGAGTGGCCCACTTAGAGAAACCAGTACCATTTCTGCAAATTGGTCTGTCTTGTATTCTTTTTGCGAGAGTTCATGATTAGATTCCAAACTTCTTCTGAACAGGTGAGGTCCTGTGTGATCAGCCTTGGAGGAGCCAGGCCTTGAGATGGAGCTTGTGGACATTGGGAAGGAGAACACGACTCTGGTCCTGAGATAGTATGCCCGGCCGTCAATGTGGAGGGCTGGACTTGTTGTGGGACCGTATCAATGTGGTCGGTACCAGGGAAACGTCGGTACGCGGTGTCGGTACTGACTTTGTCGGTGTCTGTACCAGCAGTTCCTGTCAGCTCTTATTCATGGTCTGATGTGTCAGTATTGACGTTGTTGGCACTGATGGCACAGGGGCGGTCTTCTTCGGTTTTGGTACTGAGACTGCAGGGTGTGTATCTTTTGAGGACACTGCCCTTCAGGCTTTATTTGTTTTGGACTTCCCTGGTGCTTGCGCATCCCCCGAAGCCTGTACCCTGGGTGCCAAGAAAGGTTTCTGTTGAGAGGATAGATCATACAAGAGGTTATCTGCTGAGAGTGAGGTGTGCTTCCTCTTACGATTTTCTTGGCCGGAAGCTCCTGCGATGCAGATGACCCTTGGTCAGAAGCCACTGTCAGTGAGGTATGGGTTGGTAAGGCCTGGGAAACGGATTCTGAGGCTGGCTTCTCTACCTTCTCCATCGTGAGGCATTTTAACTGAAGCTCTCTCACTTTTAAAGACCTCGAAGAGAGTTTCTTACAGTGATGGCAGCTCTTCGGAGAATGATCTTGCCCCACACATCAACTGGGCATGCCCATCAGAGATTGGAATAGACATTTTGCATGTCAGGTACTGTTTATGTCCAGGGGAGCCTGGCATGACTACTCTAATCCAAATAACTACTAACAAGAGAAAATGCTTTTTTTTTTTTTTTTTTTAAAACTAACAATTAAAAGGGTGGCGGAAGCCATAAAACAAGGGGAAAGATCAAATCCTATCTAATAACTAACAATAATACTAAGTAGTAAGCATGGAGCACTGCTGGGTTCCAACCAAGCTGGGAGCGGTAAGGAAGGAACTGAGACTGCTGACAGCATGCGTGCGTCGGCATGTTTGCTGCGGTGCTGTGCGTCTGTGTACCTGGCAGAGATACTGCGGCTAAAAAGTTCAGATTATAAACACAGGAGTGCCACGACACCTACAGCCAAGCACCCACAGGGAGACCCATTTCAAAGAAGAAACATATCCGGGGCTATGTCTCCACAGCAGCGGTATTTCAGAATAACTGATGTTATTCTGAAATAACAGTCTGCGTGTACACAGCAAGCAGTTATTTTGACATAATGCCGACAATGTCCAGCTGGAGGACTTCTTACTCTGACTCCTGTAACCCTCATTGTACGAGGAGTAAGGGAAGTTGGAGAAAGAGTGCTCTTTCTCGGACTTCTTGCCAAAAGTTTAAATAAGCTATATGGACATAGCTCAAGTTGCATAGCTTATTTCAGCTTTAGCCCTGCTGTGTAGACGTGCCTTGAGTTACTCCATGTCTTTAATATATCTGATCATGTATTTAAAGACTACTCATGCAAGCAGGACCTTGCAAGTTATGTTAAAGCTCAAAGAAAAATCTGATGTGGGAATTAATAAGTGACTGTCTATGGTCTGCATCATCCTTGAAATGAGAATTATAATGGTCCCTTCCAGCCTTAAACAAAAATGTATTATTTTCTAGAATTCTCCTATGAAATGGGTATATATTATCCTGTTGTACAAATGGGGAAACTGAGGCACAAAAAGATTAAGTGACTTGCTCAAGTTCACAGAGATGCAACAGATTTCGAGAGTCATGACTTTGTACTGTTTTGTCCACTAGACAACATTGCACCTATCTGCATACACCTAATGAAATAAAATATTCCTTGTTTTGCAATGAATAAGGCATATGGTATTTAAATTTAATTTTATTAAAGCTGTACTATGAAATCTCATAAATGAGTCTTTTTGAACCAATGTGCCACCCTAGAGCCAGCAAAATCTCCTAAGCTCATTTATAGGAGACTGTGCTGATCTGTGTGAATATTTATCAGTTTCACCCTGTCTCTATAACAAGGGCATTTCTTGTAACCTTTTGCTGGGTCTATGTCCATGCCTAAGTAATTCAGCAACAACTGACACAGAACACATTAAGCTAGAGCACTGGTCTACAGAGAGCAAATAAAATGCCCCTTTGTATATTGCATTTCGATTCCCAAACAGGTTTTATTATTGTTGTTAAACTAGAATTAAGGTTGTGGGTACTGGGGTTTCAGTGCATTTTACTTTTCAAGACTATAGGAGCTAAAAACAACAAATAGGAGTTAAGGTTACACTTCTCAAAAAAAGGGACTGACTCTCACATTTACACAAGCACAACTGATGTGCTAGTGCAATTTTATCACCGCCTTCAGAACATACTGTCTCAGCAGATGTAGCAAAGACAGCATCTTCCTCCCTCCTTTGTTGACCTCCAGCTTACTTCCTATAGGCCTCTGTATAGATACAATTTCTTATTTGCAAATCTTATGGAAATCAAACGTACTGTAGACATAGGTTGCTCTCTAGTCCAGCACTCTCTTGTCCAGCAACATGCATGATTCGACATGATTTTAGTTAGCTGGATGTCCACTTATTATGGGTGTGGCCAAGTTTCTCATGGTCCCATAAAGTTTTATGGTCATCAGTCCTGTTTCTCAGTGTTCTGTGCTGTTATTTAGCACTAATTTACTCCTAAATATCTTCTAAGAGCCCAGTATGCAATGGAAGTGTTGATAACGCTGTTAGACAAATATTGGCCTCCTGTGGTTTGGCAAATTCTCTGGTTCAGCACCGGTCAGGTCCCGACGATGCCAGACTGCAGGGAGTAAAAGGTGTCAAGAGTGGGCATGTCCTGCTTGTAGCCAGGAAGTGGAAATAGCGAAAAGTTTGGGCTGCTGCACAAACAACAGCATAGCAGCTGAAGCCCTGTGAGCTGGGGAAGTGAAACTGCTGAAGCCAGATAAAAGCTCTCCACTCCTGGGGAGGAATGAGGTTTAGAGCAGGATTACTTGACATTATGGAAGACAAGAAATGGACGGAGGTCACCTGAAGAGAATAAAAAAAAAAAGCCATCCAGAAAAATAAGCACAGTTTAAAATAAAGAATTTTAGATCACAAGTTTTTTCAGCTATGAGGAAGAGATGTGTTTGAATGTATAACGGAATTAAGAGTTTTTAATGGCAGAAGAATAAACTAATATTTCTGTGCAATTAAAGGATAGCTATGATTTTTGGTTCCTTTGCACCAGGAAGTATACTTGGCCTTGAGTGATTATGAGTTTTCTGGCCAAAACAGGACTGCGGCCCTGTACAGAGTAAACACAATATATGTCCCAAAGAACTCTCAGTCTACAGCCCCAATCCTGCAAAGACTTATGCTTGGGCTTAAATGTATAATGTTAATGCTGCTCTGGAGTTATTTTTGTAATTTAATTATATTACTGTTTATACATTTTAACATTTTTGTGCAAAGGAGAAATCAAACAGTTTAAGGGTTTAGCAACAAATAGGAACAGATCCTATTTACTAAGTTCTGCTAAAGTTTGCATTCTTAAGACAGTGAATTAAACCAGGTTAGGTTTTTTTGGTCAACTTCCTTCTTTAAAATAAAGTATAGCTATATAATTATTCTGATTTTTTCCCATGATTGCAGTGTAGACAAAAGAGAAGAGGAGAGGAAGAGAAGTAGAAGATAATATTAAGTTCACATGATTACATAGGTTAGCAATGTATACAAGTTAGTAGTTCCCAATCATTTAAGAGTATTGTTTGAATTTTTTGACCCCAGATCTGTACATGGTTAACTAGTCTACTTCTTGTAGATGTCACTGCAGAAGTGAGTCTTGTGGAGGGATCTGGAGTGAAGAGAAGGCTGACTGGCCTTATGGATTAGTTCAAGTAGTATGTTTCATGCTTGAGAGCTGGCATGGGGTCAACTGCCGGAGAACTGGGTAACTAGGCAGTCAAGGCTAATTAGAGACAGTCGTGGATGACATGACGACATATAAGAATGAAGAGTCAAAGATGGAGAGAGAATCATAAAGGATGTTCAAGGTCAGGACGTGAAACTAACTTGATTTGGTGGTAGTAGGGGAGTGCTAATGACAGGATTTAGTGGGACACGCATGAAAAAGATGGACCTTAGCAACTACCTTTTTTGTGATTGGAGAGAGACAGCACAGGAACAGGGAAAGGTAGTATTATATTTTAGTAATGGAATATGCATGTTTGTAAAGCTGACTTTACAATTTAAGACATACATAAATTTAAATTTAGAGTTTGTTTTCTATTTTAATCTAACTGAACATTGGTTGGTTGATTGACTGCAAACCTTATTCTAAAATTGAAAAATATATTTGTTCAGTTTTACTCTCCAATGATGATCATTCTCCAAGTCAAATATACAATCATCCTCAGTTTGATTCAAAATTTTGTAAAAAATTATATTTAAGATGCTGCATTTGAATGAATTCAATAGGTACAGAATGTTCATTTTGTGGCTTTTGAGTCTTCATGTCAAATAAGTAATGAATATCTTACAGACCTGATGTTATCCAAGTTTTAAAAAACCCAACCATGCAGGCATCTTAAATGACTGGCTACTTTTCTCCATGAAAACAGAGAAATAAGGCAGGCGTACTAAAGAATGCATTGTTACAGATCTATTATTCTTCAACTTTTCACTTTCAATCAAGACACACATTTGTATCTAAAAAAACTGCTGAAAGCACAATTTCGGGACATCCTCTGCATCAGAATTAAACTGGTTTCCCCCCCACCCCAGTGCCCCACTCTCCCAAACCGTCCCTAGCATAAGTAACAAGAGACCATTTTCTGAAGGTCGTCTGAACGATTTCAAAGGCGATAACAAATCAAAATGTTCCCTGCATCTAATATCAAACACGGCTGGTGCCAACACTTATTAGAGAAATCGGATTCAGCCCCCCCTTTCACCCAACACACACACATCCAGCTTTGAAGTGAAAAGAATGCAGGGATCAGAAATTACCCAAGAGACAGTTCTGGCTGTCTTTGAAGCTTTCCTTTGATACTACTATTTCTTTTCCTCTCTTATGCTAGGAGGCTAAAAGCTGCCTTTTTTATTGATATGGGGTAATTAATGAAGCCACAGCATTAACATAACCCAAGTTCCTTAACATGATAATTCAGCTGAGACACTTATGTTTCTTTAATTAAGTCTAACTAATGCAGAATTAGGAATTTGGCTGTGGAGTAATGTTAAACACCTGTGCCAAATATGCCATGTCATGGTTCTTCCACATATCTGTATTTACAGAAAATCAGCCTGTCAGCATGCCAAACAAACCCGAAGAAAAGCTCTGTGGCTCTCTTGCTCTCTCTCAGGAACAGAAATTGGTCCAATAAAAGATCTTACCTCACCTACTTTATCTTTCTAAACAAATCTGAATGCAATTTTATTTCTATTAGCAGAATTAGGATATTAATGGCTCAGTTCATGGAAGCCTGCACTCAAAGATGAGGTGCACGGATTTATTTTCTCAAGAATCTGGATGGCATTACTAATAATTACTTTTCATGTCTGGATTCCAGTGCACTATGAGTGTGTCAAAGTTTGAAATTGGGGATGGCACAATGCCACCACTACAGCTACAGACTAATTAAAATGCATCAGTATGTGGTGGATTGTACGGGCCAGCAGTAAAGCAGAGGAGACTGCACAACCATTAGAATACAGAATTATAGCATGGAAAAAGCCACCAGGTCTATTGGTTTTTTAAATTTCCAACAAAAAGATGTGCTGTATTGTTTGCACTCTGGCAAAGGCAAGTTCAGCAGGTCTTTTGAATGCTTCATAATTAAGGCTCTACTTGAACTGTGAGATAATTATAAAAAAATTGTGGGTGACTTGTGGAAAAGCAATGGAAAATTGCAGAAAAGTAATAACAGATATTATTTGATATAAATAAAGTCCATTACTACATTTCCATGATTTTCTGCTGCTAGTAGCACGTGGCTGAGAACGGAAGGTCCTACTTTCAGTCTCATACATGGCAGGACTCCTGCTATCAAAGTTTAGATAGGAACTTAATATTGCAGAATCTGCAATTCCTCAATATTGCAAGTTAATATAGACCTTATCCATAGTACAAATCCAATCAGACCTTCCTTACCTTTTTCCAGAAAATTACTGGCTCTCATGTCTTTGCCAATATGCAGAAATTAACCGCCCTCCCCCCACAAAACAGACATTGTCCAATTTCTCGGTGTTAGGTTAAGACCATCTGCTAGATTTATTTTTTCCTCTTCATTTTGAATACAGTTTTTTCATATGAATACAAATGATTGTATCAAATGCAATTAGTCACTCGGACAGAGTACAAGCTAACTATTTGGCAGATTCCTCTCTCAGCTATGCCAATGTATTTCCATAATGACCTGTAATATCCTGGCTACTCTGATCCCAGCTTTTTTTTCTTTCCTGCAACTACCAATTGTTTCTAACTATGCCAACATGTGTGACTCAACAGTATCCATGATAATCCACCAAACTCACTGCACCTATAAATCTAAGACCTGTCTAAACTCTGACTGATTGCAGTTTTGGCCTCCTATTCCAGTGTTGGAACTCTCAATCCATGTGGTTCCTCTTACTTCTGCTACCTCTTCTGTTCAAAACTCCCCACCTTTTCCTCCAAGCCACTTCCTATGCACATTTCACTTTAAAATGTGACTGTGTCTGCCTCATTGGGATGTTGGGAAAACTAAGTGAATGATGTTTGTATAGCAATTTAAACATATAAAGCACAATGTAACTATTACCATTGTTCTAACTTTTCCAACTTCTTTTGTGATCCTAAATACTGACTCTCTTCCTCACTCTCTGTACATATAAAGTTGTTTGAAATGTTTCCACAATTCTCTCCATTTCCTTCTATTCATTGTCTCTTCTGAATACCTCTTTTTTGGTTCAGGCTGGGAGTAGAAAAGCTGGAGCACTAGACAGCCACTTTAAAAGGCTTTACCTACAGTGTCTGTCATGAGAGAAAAGGAAATGGAATTTACTGTAATCACACCTTCCCCATGGACACAGTAAGTAAAGAGCATTACTGCCTGAATTCAGTCCTACTCTTCCTCTCCAATTACCAATATATTTAATTAAGGAAAAACAGATAGCCCACTGCTTGTCAATATGCACTCCAGTTGGGCACACTAGCCACCCACATATCTATTCACTCAACAATTTTGAAGCCGAATTTTATGCTGGTTAAAGTAGATGCAACTCCATCAAACTCAATGGAGTTATGCCTGCTTATATCTGCAACTAATTTGGCTCTTCAGATTTGGGACTGATAGAGTCCTGAACTAGCCTAGTGGAATAGTGACCTGACAAGTGAGTGTGTCAGGTTCATACAGTCTCACTGCAGGCGTTGGCAAAGACTGGAAGTGAAGTTGAAATGGTACATTCCTCCCATTAAGTTATCAATGCTTCATAAAATGAGTAGGATTATCATTTTATTTGCATGCAAAACCAGGGGTTTTATGATGTTTAAGAGCCTGCTTTTATTCACTGTGGCAAAGCTCCAGCCTTGCCATGGGGGATCATGTGCTTTGAGGTGCTTAGTGTTAGCCTCAGAGGCTCACTGTGGCCCTCAACTTAACCTCTCACCCTTTACTAGAGGTAAGGATTACAGCGTACTGAGCCACCTTCATCATAGGCCAGTCAATGGGTTGGGGTGAAATCCCTCCGTAGTCCCAGTCTCCTCTCTGCATTGGTGTGTGAATCTAAGCCCTCCCACTACTCTGATTTCTGGCCCAGGGACCCTAAGGCAGTGGCAACAGGCAGTGTTTCCTCTATCCCCAGTGTTGCAGCCTTTTTCCTGGGCCACTTCCCCAAACAACCTCTCCCAGTAGCTTCTTCCTGGTACCAGAGCAAGTCTTTCCTGCTCCTCCACAGCACACTTCCTCACTCTCAGTCCTTAGCTCCTCCTTCTCTAAAGGGAAGCCTTTTAAATCAGCAGGTCCCTAATGGGCTGAGGTGACCTGATTAGCCTGTCTCTCTTTTGCTTCATGCTTGCTCCTAATTGGCTCCAGGTGTCTGTCTGACCTAATTGCTCTCCAGCAGACCCTGCCCTGGTCTCTCAGGAAACAGAAAACTATTTATTCAGTTGCCTGTACATTTACCATCCACCAAGCTACTGCAGCCAGCTGGTTTGGGTCTGTCATATCACTCATATCCAGAATATTTCCTGTTCCATGATGTATCTGATGGATAAGTGAGGTTGTGCCTAATCTGTATTACTAGGCATGCAGATTTAAAACCAGCAATTTCTACTCTCCTCACTTTGAAAGGGAAAATCTCTCACCTGGAAAATTGAGTTATACTTCCCTTTAACAGATAGCTCCTAACCTTTTGAGTGGAAGAGAGGTTCAAACTCAGTCACTGAACTGAAGGGTCAGTACATAATGTGTTGCTATGTGCTAAAACACGGGTATCTTTTGAATAAAAAACTCTCATTATAACATGGCCTATGGGTGCCATGTACTCATCTAGCTAGAAAGAACTTTGTATTTTAATGGGATTCATAATAAGGGGAGAAAGCTCATGAAAGAATGCGAATGACAAAGGTGCTCAGTACTTGTTACTAGCAAGGGTGAGTCTTGGTGGGTGTCTCAGCCAGTGAGCCTATTCCACGCTGAAAAGAGAAAATAAAACTAAGCTGAAGGCTGTCAGGTCCCATTATCATCTTTTGATGCTCTACTGAGAGCCATATGGAGTGTGTGCAGTCAAAAGAATGTAGGGGTTCAAGCCAGGTGAATTTTTCATAAAGTAAATCCCTCTCAGAAACATAGGTTACACTTCCTCTAATAGCTGCTGTCCAAAATACACTATTACGAACAAGTAACTTCTTGAGGACTACAATAATTTTCATAGCAAAGTTTATCAACTTGAGTATAAAACTAGCCTAAGATTTCCCAGTGGCTCTCAGAAAAGAGAAAAGTGAACCCTGGGCTATTGATGTGCTGGTACACTGAAAAAATGTTTCCTCAGTAGACACTATTAATGAGGCAATTGTGGTATAAGGTGATAAATTAGAAATTCAAGCAAGGGCATCAGGGCTTAAAGAAAAAATAGATGCTTGAGTATGAAAAATCTGAGTGAAGTGAGCTAAATTTAAAGCTGAAAGCTTTGCAAAACATCAGCCCAGCCTGTTGTGATAGTTTCTTGTTTGCAAACATGCCTGTGATGGAAGTTCTTTTCTCTAGTTTCTCAAAAACCAGGTATCAGGTAAGTCTGAAGTTTAGTCCTGCTAGAGATGTGAAAAACCTACCTTGCCATCTTCAGTGTATACATTTTCATTATATCCTTTTACTATTGTCCTGTCAATGAAGAGACTCCGCATCACCACTATCACTTTTAGCACTTTTCCTAGGGTAACCTGTCAATAACAAGAAAAGGACAAAAACATAAGCTGAAAGAGAGCTGGGTTAAGTCTGCATTCACAAGGTCATAGAATCAATTGCTTACATTTGTGGAAATTTCAGTTTGCAATATTTTACAGAAAGATGAAAATACAAATCTAAAATACTGTGTGCATGTGTGAGAAAGAGAGGCAGATTATAAAATGCAGAAAAAGTAAATAATGTAGACCATGCGTCTGAAAATGTTTGAAGTCATAAAATTCACCAGTACAGACATGACACTGCCAACAAACTCTCTCTTTCTTAAATTAACAAACCCCAATATGTCAAAAACACTGAGAAAATCTGATTGTTTTCAGTATGTTGGAAAGCACAAAATATAACTGTATGCATAACAAATACTTTTTAAAATAAGCAGTCATTTTTAATGCTGCCCCTGAAATGCATGTTGAGGGCTTAAAACAAAACATTTTCCCTTGAACAAAAATGGTAAAAGGATAAAAAAATGTAAAAGGGAAAAGGAGGGTGGGATTGTTTTTACAGTTAGCAATAAGACTTTATATTGCAAATTACATGTACTGTGATTTCATCTATGCACCCTATAACATGCACTGGAAAAATGTTCACATTTTGGGGTTCACCGAGTCTAGTAATGGGATTCTTGAAACCCTGGGTGTCTTGTGGCTGTGCAGCTCTGATCCAGAGCTCTGACCTCAACAGCTTGCCAAGCTAGGGTAGCCACTTCCATATTCCTGGATAATTACACATTCCGGTACATGTGAAATGGAATGGACTTGTTCCTGCTGGCACGCCAGTCCCCCTTCATGTTACCTAACATGCATTATGTTGGCAATGTCATATAACATGGGGAATGCTGTAATGAAGAGAGCCCAATCTCTCCCCCCACACTTGATGGCATTATCTTGCACACACTCTGAGTGAGTGGTTATGCTAGCAGGAGCAGAGTGGTGTACTCTTCATTATGACATCCCCTGTCCAGTACCAGACAGAACCATGTCTGGGTTTGTCTCATTACCACATGGGGCACAAAACTCAGAGACTCATTTATAACCAGACAAATTGGCACCCTGTTGACAGCAGACCAAGTCTTCTTCTGGCTTTACCCAACCTGATTACTCCTTGTAAGATGACCCAGCCTCAACTCGGTCCCCTCACCATCCCTCTATACCAGGGGCAGGCAATCATTTTTTGCCAGGGGCCACTTAAAAAATGTTTGAAGCACCAGAAGTGGCAGGGCCTCAAAAGGAAGGGGCGTGGCCAGGATGCTTCAGGCTTCCCCATGTCCTGATTGGACTGGGGGTGGGGGAGCGCGTGAAGCCTCCTCCTGCATGCTCCTGGCAGGGCGGAGAAAACTTTGTGCGCCTCCCCCCAGGCCCTAATTGGTCTGGGGGCGGGGCAATGGCCCACAGAGGCCCTTTTGTCCACCCCTGCTCTATACTAAAGGGACTAGTCCCTCTCACTGGATCCTCAGAGAAAGTGTGAGGTTCACAGCCTTTATGGAGACAGTAAAACACATCCAACCTGTTAGTTTTACAGAAGCACACATTCTACTGAACTTACACAGCAGTGATGATTTATAAAGAAAATTTATTAGCAAAAGTTCATAGATTAAGTGGTACCAAGTAAAAGAGATAACGGTAAAAATGGCTACAAGCAAATAAAAGTGAAAACACATAGCTAAAACTTAATCAACCAAGATGCAGTCTTTGTTCAAGATGGTTTCTCTCACCCATAGTCTCCTTTCCTGCTTTTATTGGTTGGCCTGGCCAGGACCCATCACAGAGATCAAACTGCTTGTTTTATATGTCCCCCAAAAGGAAGGATAAAGACAGAGTGTCTCTTTTTCTTGTAACACCAAAGGAGTTGTTTTTAATCTTAAAAGTCACAAAGGCTTCCTGGCAATTCAGTCTCCAGTCTTACTCTGGGGCACAAGACCCATGTTAATTCAGTCTGTCCAGTTCAGGCCTAGGATAATTCCCTGAATTTGCCTGATGCCTTTGTTTACTGATAATACGTAAATTGAAGTAAACCCACTTTCCTTTGTCTAAGGCAGACCTGTTTAACACCTTTACCGAGGCTAGATTGTCTTGTCTTAAACATGTTCTGGGTAAAACCATACAGAAGGAATTCACAACTTCACATAGAACATGAACACATGCACTTTACATAGAATCATAGAATCATAGAGCTGGAAGAGACCTTAGAAGGCCATCAAGTCCAGCCCCCTGCCCAAGGCAGGACCAATGCCAATTAAATCAACCCAGCCAGGGCTTTGTCCAGCCAGGACTTAAACACCTCTAGGGATGGAAACTCCACTACTTCCCTAGGTAACCCATTCCAGTGCTTCACCACCCTCCTAGTAAAATAGTTTTTCCTAAAATCCAACCTGGACCTCTCCCACCGCAACTTGAGACCATTGTTCCTTGTTCTGCCATCCATCACTACTGTGAACAGCCTTTCTCCATCCTCTTTGGAACCTCCCTTCAGGAAGTTGAAGGCTGCTATCATATCCCCCCTCACTCTTCTCTTCTACAGACTACACAGACCCAACTCCCTCAGCCTCTCCTCATAGGTCATATAATCCAGCCCCCTAATCATTTTGGTTGCCCTCCGCTGGACCCTCTCCGATGCATCCACATCCATCCTGTAATTAGGGGCACAGAACTGGACACAATACTTCAGATGTGGTCTCACCAGAGCCGAGTAAAGAGGAATAATCACATCTCTGGATCGACTGGCAATGCTCCTCTTAATGCAACCTAATATGCCATTAGCCTTCTTGGCTACAAGGGCACACTGTTGACTCATATCCAGCTTCTCATCCACTGTAATCCCCAGGTCCTTTTCTGCAGAACTGCTACTTAGCCAGTTGGTCCCCAGCCTGTAACAATGCTTGGGATTCTTCCGTCCCAAATGCAGGACTCTACACTTGTCCTTGTTGAACCTCATCAGCAGGGCTCGCCGAACCGCGGTGAGCCCCGCTCGCTCGCCAGCCGCGCTGTCCGGTGATCTGCACATGCGCAGATCGTTCTGCGCATGCGCAGATCGCCCGAACCCAGCTCTTCCGGGTTACAATCTACTCGCCACGGGAGAGTAGATTGTATTATTTGTCGAGCCCTGCTCATCAGATTTCTTGTGGCCCGATCCTCCAATTTGTCTAAGTCACTCTGGACTCTATCCCTTCCCTCCAGCGTGTCTACCTCTCCCCCCTAGCTTAGTGTCATCTGCAAACTTGCTGAGAGGCAATCCATCCCCTCATCCAGGTCATTAATAAAGATGTTGAACAAAACCGGTCCCAGAACCAAACCTTGGGGCACTCTGCTAGAAACCGACCGCCATCCTGACATCGAGCCGTTGATCACTACCCGCTGGGCCCGAACGTCCAGCCAGCTTTCTATCCATCTTACCGACCATTTATCCAATCCACATTCCCTTAACTTGATGGCAAGAATATTGTGGGAGACCGTATCAAAAGCCTTGCTAAAGCCAAGGTATATCACATCCACTGACTTCCCCATATCCACAGAGCAAGTTACCTCATCATGGAAGATAATCAGATTGGTCAGGCATGACTTGCCTTCATGAATCCATGCTGACTATTCCTGATCACCTTCCCCTCTTCCAAGTGCTTCAAAATGGATTCCTTGAGGATCCCCTCCATGATTTTTCCAGGGACTGAGGTAAGACTGATCGGCCTATAGTTACCTGGATCGTCCTTCTTCCCTTTCTTAAAGATGGGCACTACATTTGTCTTTTTCCAGTCATCTGGGATCTCTCCTGATCTCCACGACTTTTCAAAGATAATGGCCAAAGGCTCCTCAATGACATTTGCCAACTCCCTCAGTACCCTCAGATGTATTAAGTCCGGACCCATGGATTTATGCACATTTAGCTTTTCTAAATAGTTCCTAACCTGTTCTTGCCCCACGAAGGGCTGTCCACCTTCATCCCATATTGTGTCAGTTAGCGCATTAGTCTGGGAACTGACCTTGTCCGTGAAGACAGAGGCAAAGAAAGCATTAAGTACTTCAGCTTTCCCCACATCATCCGTCACTAGGTTACTGCCCTCATCCAGTAGGGGCCCCACACCCTCTCTGATCACCTTCTTCTTGCTAACATGCGTGTAGAAACGTTTCTTGTTATCCTTCACATCCCTTTTTTCTTTAAAATACTACCAGCTCTCCTGGGCTCCTTTCCCCTTCATGTTAGCATCCCAGGGGATTCTGCCCAGCAGGTCTCTGAGGGAGTCGAAGTCTGCTTTTCTGAAATTCAAGGTGTGTATTTTACTACTCTCTTTCCTTCCTTTGCTCAGGATCCTGAAAACTACCATCTCATGATCACTGCTTCCCAGGTTGTCACCCACCTCTACTTCCCCTATTAGTTCCTCCCTGTTTGTGAGCAGCAGGTCAAGCTGCGCACGGCCTCTGGTCAGATCCTGCAGCACTTGTACCAAGAAGTTATCCCCAACATTCTCCAAAAACTTCCTGGATTGTCTGTGTATTGCCGTATTGGTCTACCAATAAATGTCAGGGTGATTAAAGTTCCCCATGAGAACCAGGGCCTGCGATCTGGAAACTTCTCTCAGTTGTCCGAAGAAAGCCTCATCTACCTCATCCACCTGATTCGGCGGCCTGTAGCAGACACCAACCACAACATCACTGCTGTTGCTTACATCTCTAAACTTGTCTCAACAGACTTTTCTCTCTCTATATACTGGAGCTCTGAGCAATCATTGTGCTCTCTTACATACAGTGCAACTCCTCCTCCTTTCCTCCCCTGCCTGTTCTTGCTGAACAGTTTATACCCTTCCATGACAGCGCTCCAGTCATGCGAGTCATCCCACCAAGTCTCTGTTATCCCAATCAAATCATAGTTCTTGGACTGGGCCAGAGCCTCTAATTCTTCATGTTTGTTACCCAGGCTTCTCGCATTGGTGTACAAACACCTTGGATAACCAGTTGATCGCCATACCCTCTCCATTCGAATCAAGGGTCCTCCTTTGTTGCTCGTTCCTCTTTGCATTTCTTCCCGGTATCCTACTTCCCCACTCCCCTCAGGGTTTTGGTCACCTTCCCCCAACAAACCTAGTTTAAAGCCCTCCTTACCAGGTTTGCAAGCCTGCCTGAAAAGATGCTCCTTCCTCTCTTCGTTAGGTGGATCCCATCTCTTCCAAACAATCCTTGTGCCCGGAACAGAGTCCCATGGTCAAAGAAACCAAAGCCCTCTCTCTGACACCACCTGCGCAACCACGCATTTACTTCTTCAATTTGTCGATCCCTACCCAGTCCTTTCCCTTCAACAGGGAGGATGGACGAGAACACGACTTGCGCTCCGAAATCTTTAATCCTTCTTCCCAACTCTACGTAATCCACAGTAACCCGCTCAAGGTCATTCTTGGCCGTATCGTTAGTTCCCACATGGAGAAGGAGAAAGGGGTAGCGATCCGAAGGTTTGATCAGTTTTGTAAGCCTCTCAGTCACATCCTGAATTCGAGCTCCCGGTAAGCAGCACACCTCTCGAGAATCCAGGCCCGGACGGGAGATGGATGGCTCAGTCCCTCTTAGGAGGGCGTCCCCGACCACCTCCACCCGCCTTCTTCTTTTACAGTTATATTAATAACCTGCCTGGTGATAGCTTTTATAGGATACCTTGTACACTACCGTTTGGATTGGGGTGCAATAGTGTAGTCCATTAAGGGTATGTCTACACTACAGCGCTATTTAGAATTAACTTAATTTGAAATAGTTAATTTGAATTAAGCTAATTCGAAATAATGGATCTAGACACAAAAACTATTTCGAAATAGCGTTTTGCTATTTCGAAATAGCATGTCCACACTGAGTGGACACTGAACCGAAGTTAAGGCTGGCCGGAACCAGTGCTGGCAGGGCATCAGGTTAGGACTTAGTGTGTGGGGCTGCTGCCTGAGGCTAACTGAGCTCCATGCTTAAAGGGACCCTACCCCCACCCTGGACAGACAGTTCTCAAGGTTCCCCTCTTGCTCGTCTACCTCGAAGAGGGACAGCAAAGCAGTCCTGTCTTGGAGTGCCTGAACTCGGGACACCCAGCACTCGGCCACATGGAGCCAGAGCTGCCCCTGGGCACGCCGGTGCATCTCGTGGGGTCGTTGCCATCAGCCCAGCTGCACTTGCTGCAGGCTGCCATCCGGGGGGTCCATTGGGGGACTGTCAGGATCCAGGAGGCCCTGAGGGAGAGCGTCCACCCCGAGGAGTCCTCAGAGCCTCCCCAGTCCTCCCCACCAGGGGCTCGTGCCCCATTCCTCCCTCATGTCCTTCCACTTACCCCTCCCTAGCCCCCCTTACTGATGTCAAATAAAAGACACGTATGTTCAAAAATAGAAACTGGGTTTATTGAACAAAACTGGGGGGGGGAGGGGATGAACCTCTGGGGAGACTGGGAAAAGGAGGTGGGAGAGAGGAAGAGAGAGGGTGGAAGAGGGGAGGGGGAAACCTGGGAGGAGGGAGCTGGAAGGGGAAAGCAAGGGGAAGAAGAGGGAGGGGAAGCTCAGGGCTCAGGGTTGGGGGTCTCGCCGGACCAAGCTGACTTTCATGCAAACCTGCTCCTGGGTTCACATGTGGCCTTTGGTGGCCAGGCTGGCAGCTGACGTCTAGTGCGGAGATCATGGACGTTGGGGGCATCCCCCCCAAACCTGAATAAGGTCCATGATCTCCACCCTGGACCAGGAAGGCGCCCGCCTTCTCCAGCCCGTCAGGCTCCTGGGAGCTGGCAGACTGCTCTTGGGGAGCGGTGGAGGGCTGGCTGCCAGTGGCTTGCTGGCTCATGTTTTGGGGCCACTAGGTCAGGGGCCCTGGTGTCCACTGCTGGCTCTGGGCTGGCAGGCTTGGAGCTGGCACAGGCACTGTGGCCAGGGTCTAGCCCTTTAATGGCTCCGGGGCTGGGGGAGAGGAGAGTAAGTTTTCCTGGTTGTGCCCAGAGTGGCCACCAAGGCTCCCTGGGAAGAGCTGGAGGCCCCCTATTTTGAATTAAGTGTCTACACAGCACTTAATTCAAAATAGCTATTTCGAATTTGGTGTTACTCCTCATAGAATGAGGTTTACCAAATTCGAATTAGGGCTCCGCTATTTCAAATTAAATTTGAAATAGCGGTTTGCATGTATAAACGCTATTAAAGTTAATTCAAAATAACAGCTGTTATTTCGAATTAACTTTGCAGTGTAGACATACCCTAACCGATTAACAAAAGCTTATAGATTAATACTATAGAGTAAACGTACTCCCCACTCTTGCCAGTATTTTTTTAGCAGGCTGGCCAGCACCCCAACTCAGTCCTGGCTTGCAACGGGTCTGGGCAGCAGCACAGGCCGACAGGCAGCCAGTCCGCGAGAGGAGCATGTTTTTAAACTGGCTCCCCTCATGGACAAGCTCATGCCTGGCACCCCGCACTGCTGCCTCTGATACAGAGGCAGCAGCGCAGAATGGCAGAAGGCTCCTTGGGAGTGAGGCAGGAGCGCATTGGCTGCTGGCCCTGCCCCCAGGGACTACAGAATAGTTGACTAACCTATAAGAATTCATGAAGTTACTCAACTATTCAATTAATTGATATTTTATATCCCTAGTTTGGATAAATCATGACAAGAGCATTGGGTGCAGTGAGTTGGCTGGGTTGGTCTCAGGAGAGACAGTGTACCTATGCCAGTGGGCATTAGGACTCTCGCCAAGAATATAAACATGACAAGTACTCAAAAAAGTATACTAATTTAAGAAACTGGGGCACCCATTTAGCACACTCAGAGGAGGGTTCCCCAACCAGCAAGATAGGATAGTTAGCCAGATTTTTTTTAATATTAACCCGGTCCTGCATAAGTAGTATGAAGAGTAGTATGTTAACATTGCATTGTAACTGACACTTAATAAATTAAAGAAGGCTAGCTTGATGCCTCTTTGGGAGAAAAATAAACGAGGCAGGAAATAAAGCAGTTACAAGGGGAAAGATTACTGACCCATGGGTCAGTCCTAGGACCAATCCTGTTCAAATTATTCATAAATGATATGGAGAAAGGGGAAGCAGTGAGGTGTTAAAGTTTGCAGATGATACCAAACTGTTTAGGATAGTCAAGACAGAAGCAGACTGTGAGGGACTCCAAAAAGATCTCACCAAACTGAGTGATTGGGCAACAAAATGGCAAATGAAATTTAATGTGGATAAGTGTAAAGTAATGCACATCGGGAAAAATAACCCCAACTATACGTACAGTATGATGGGAGCTAATTTGGCTACGACAAATCAGGAAAGAGATCTTGGAGTTATCGTGGACAGTTCTCTGAAAACTTCCACACAGTGTGCAGTGGCGGTCAAAAAGGCAAACAGGATGCTAGGAATTATTAAGAAAGGGATAGAAAATAAGACCCAGAATATCTTACTGCCCCTGTATAAAACTATGGTACGCCCACATCTTGAATACTGTGTACAGATGTGGTCTCCTCACCTCAAAAAAGATATTATGGTCTTGGAAAGGGTTCAGAAAAGGGCAACTAAAATGATTAGGGGTTTGGAACGGGTCCCATATGAGGAGAGGTTAAAGCGACTGGGACTTTTCAGTTTAGAAAAGAGGAGACTGAGGGGGGATATGATAGAGGTATATAAAATCATGAGTGGTGTGGAGAGGGCTGATAAAGAAAAGTTATTTATTAGTTACCTAAATAGAAGAACTAGAGGACACCAAATGAAATTAATGGGTAGCAGGTTTAAAACTAATAAAAGAAAGTTCTTCTTCACACAGCGTGTAGTCAACCTGTGGAACTCCTTGCCAGAGGAGGCTGTGAAGGCTAGGACTATAACAGAGTTTAAAGAGAAGCTAGATAATTTCATGGAGGTTAGGTCCATAAAAGGCTATTAGCCAGGGGATAAAATGGTGTCCTTGGCCTTTGTTTGTCAGAGGCTGGAGAGGGATGGCAGGAGACAAATCGCTTGATCATTGTCTTCGGTCCACCCTCTCTGGGGCACCTGGTGCTGGTCACTGTCGGCAGACAGGATACTGGGCTAGATGGACCTTTGGTCTGACCCAGTACGGCCATTCTTATGTTCTTAATTACAAGAGTAAAAAAAAATTAAAATTTCAATAGTTTTAAAGGGATATTTACCCCCTACTTCTAGTTTATTCTGTAAACGGTAAACATATAAAGAGTAAAGAGCATAAGAACAGAAATAAGCCTTAAATACTGATCAAATACAGTAATTAAAGTGTTTTAATGTAATATATCAATTTATTTGTCAAAGTTTTTTGAGTTTTAAGGTTAACAGGGTTTCTGTCTTTGGGCTTAGTTATATAGAGAGCATTATACAGTTTTCCCTCAATGAAAAATAACAAGAATGAGAAAATAACTTTTACATTATTTAAAACCTTCTCCTAGTCAGCAGTGGACTATTTTCTACTATATGTTTTCCAGGATTTTGTCCAGTCTAGATTAAAATGCATCAAAGTAATGGTGCTTCTTCTGCTAACCTTGACAGACTATTCCACATTCTAACAAACCATTCTCTGTAGTTTTTCCAGTTTTTTACCTTAATTCTTCCTTTCTTAATTTCAACTCATGGCTCCTAGTTATAATCACTGTTCTATCTTTAGTAATTCTTCATGCTTGGGGTGAGAGTCTCATCCTCACATTGGCCCCTATAAACAAGATAAAGTGACTCTAGGAAGCCTGGTACGTCTGGGGAAGAACTGCCCTACTATAGGAACTAAAGAAACATCTTCTCACAAACTCAGATGTAGGGGGAATACAAGCGTCAGGGTTAGGAGTCCAAGGGGAATGCTTGAGGCAGAAGAGAGTACAGATGATGCATGAGAAGAATGGGTTACTTACTCAGCAGTAACTGTGGTTCTTCAAGATGATGTAATCAGTGTGAATCACTCTGCAGCCATACAAGATTGGAATCTTTTGAATAGCACTGTTCATCCAGGTCATACACATGCCTTATGCCTCCTCATGCTCCTGTATGAGGGCAAAAAGGTAGCATGGCTGCACCTCTCCCTCAGTTCTTTATAACTTGAAGTCTATTAGCAGAAGGACTCTGAAAACAAGGAGGGAGGGCAGGTCATAGGAGACACTAACAGTAACATCTCAAAAAAACACGGTTAGCGCAGTGTAAGCAATTGTTCTTTCTTCATCAAGTACATGTCAATGTGGATCCTACTGTTGGCGAATAGCAAGGAATACCTCCTCATGACAATGGAAAGGAGGAATTTCACCTGCAGCTGTTGAAGAGCAATTGTAGTGTTTTCCTAAAATTGGCATCTGACCTGGAAAGGCATAATATTTGACAAAGGTCAGCAGGTTACTCCATTTTGCTGTTTTGCAGATTTCCAAGATTAGTATATTTCAGAAGCCCGCAAGGAATGTTGTCTGCACCCTGGAAGGGCGAACTTTGATGTTCAGTGGGAGAGGCACACCAGCCTACTGTTAACACAGCAATATACAGTGTGTTGCCATTTTGATAGTCTCTGCAACGAGATGGCCCCTGACCTTTAGAATGGCTTTCTTCAACCAGAAATAAATGGGAAGACAATCTGTAACAAAGCAAGGTGCTGGAATCATCCCAAGTGCGAAACTTCCTCTTCCTCAGATTTCAGGAAGACAACAGCTATACGGATGGACTTATTTTTTTCAGATTTGTTCCAAGACTGAGTGTGAATTTTGGGTGAGGTTTTAGCACCACCTTGTCCCTGCAGAATATCACATAGAGCATCAGATGTACGTGCCTGAAACTTACTCACATTTCTGGCTGAAGTGATTACAATTAGGAAGACTGTCTTCAGAGTGTGATGTAAAGAATATTCCAAAATAAATTCAAAGAGGTTCCATGTGCCTTAGTGCAACTATATCGCTGGTCCAGGCAGGATTAGGTTCTCTGAGCAGTGGGTAAGCATGTATTAGCCCATTCAGAAATACAATACTGTCAGGTGAGAAAAGACTGTGCCCAACTGCATAGGCATATTGCAAGCCAAGAGTGCTGTAAAATAGAGCTTTAAAAAAAGGATAGCCTGTTTTAAGTGTAAAAAGTAGTTGATCTTCCATATTGAGGTCTGCACTGGGTCCAAACCATGCTGGGCTGCTCATACAGAACAATTCTTCCATTTTGAGCAGTCAATCTTTCTGAGCAATGTCTTCCTGTAGAAAGCAATTTCTGCTCATGATACTCAACTAGCTGACAGCCATACTTTTGCTGATGTCAAGTATAAATAGAACATCTGGCCATGGTGCTGTGAAATCAGATACAGGAAGTGCAAGAGCTGGATATGTGGCTCAGTGAACTTCTAAAGCTGGTCTATCAAGCAAAACTACCTTGGCCAGTTGGAAGCTACAAGGATAATAGTGATTGTCCCGCTAGGCCTTGGATATTATCCTGGGGATTGAGGGGGAAAATAAACAAAGGCATACAGAAGGCTTTGAGATTACTTTAGAAGGAAGGTTCATACTCCTTCTGGCACTTGGAATTCTCTGTGGTAGACAACAGGCCTGTCTCAGGAGCCCCCCAAAGCACTATGATGGATTTCTGCAGCAACCACTAATACCCTTGGGAACTGCATATCTGCTCAGGACTTCTGCCAGGTTGTTGCAGACTCCCTCCAGGATGTGATGAGACACTCTGGTAATCAAATGCTGGAGAGCTTGTTAGTCTCTAGACAAAAGGAGGCTGATGTTTCTTGCTTGTTAATGCAGTTCATCATAGATGTGTTATCTGTTAGGATCTGCAGCAGGGAGGAATGTCACAAAAGCTACACTGATATCTCTGAGTTCCAGAACATTCATGTGAAGTCCCACGTCTTCGGGGGAGCAAGTCCCTTACATCTGCAGAGTGTCCAGATGGGATGCCCAGCCTGTCCCTGACACATCTGAGATTAAAGTCTCTTTTGGAGGAGTTAAGAACGGCATCATTTCATGTACTTTCATGGGTTCCAGCCAGCATCTCAGTTCTGCAAAGAGATGATGTGGGGCCACTCCTTTCTTCTTCTGGCATCTCACTGGGGAATAAACTGATCTCAGCCAGAGTTACAGGTGAAGTCAATCAAGTAGTGTCATATACGTACATGCTGTTCTATGACCTAGCATACCCACTCTAACATATTTGCTAGAAACCCCAGACAAGTTCATACAGTCAAAAGTCTTTTTGAATATAGCTTCAATTCTAGAGATTACAGCAACAGTAATCTGTCCTCAACTAGGTATACACTTGCCAATCTAGATCTGATCAACAGTCTTATGAACTCTATCCGTTGTGATGGGATAAAAGTTGATTTTTCATTATTCACCAGGGGCCTACCTGGACAAGCAAGGAGATGGCATATTCCAAGCTTGCGGTCATTTCCTTCCCAGTTTTGTCTTCAACAATCATCCGGGTACAGGCAAAAGTAAACTCTTTCTTCTCAGATGGGCACCATGACTGCTGGGCATTTCATGAAGGCCCTTGTGGCTGTGGAAGTCCACCAGACACTACTTTGGATTGGTTGTGATTGGGCCTCAATGTGAATATTTGGTATGTCTTGTGGGCTAGGATAATGGCTACCTAAAATTACATATCCAGTCATGAACCAGTCAAACCTGAAAAGATGGATCGATGGAGGCAAATGTGCCCCTAGCAATAGGGATGTATTATCGACCACCTGTTCGTGACAGTGACAATGAAATGCTAAGGGAGATAAGACCGGCTATCAAAATAAAAAACTCAATAATAGTAGGAGATTTTAACTATCCCCAAATTGACTGAGTACACGTCACCTCAGGACATGATGCAGAAATAAAATTTCTTGATACCTTAAATGACTGCTTCTTGGAGCAGCTGGTTCTGGAACCCACAAGGGTAGAGGCAATTCTTAGTCCTAAGTGGAGCGCAGGATCTGGTCCAAGTGGTAAATATAACTGGACCACTTGGAAATAGTGACCATGATGTAATACAATTTAAAATTCCTGTGGTGGGAAAAACACCTCAGCAGCCCAATACTGTGGCTTTTATTTTCTGAAAGGGGAACTACACAAAAATGAGGACATTAGTTAAACAGAAATTAAAAAGGTACAGTGACAAAAGTAAAATCCCTGCAAGCTGCATGGAAACTTTTCAAAGACACCATAATAAAGGCCCAATTTACATGTATACCCCAATTTAAAAAACACAGTAAGAGAACCAAAAAAGTGCCACTGTGGCTTAAAAATCAAGTAAAAAGCTGCGTGAGGGGGGGAAAAAAAAAGACATCTGGAAGTCAAATCCTAGTTAGGAAAATAGAAAGGCGCATAAACTCTGTCAAATTAAGTGTAAAAATATAATAAGAAAAACCAAAAAGGAGTGTGAAGAACAGTTAGCCAAAAACTCAAAAAGTAATAGTAAGATGTTTTAAGTACATCAGAAGCAGGAAGCCTGCTAAACAACCAGTGGGGACCTTGGACAATCAAGATGCAAAAGGAGCGTTCAAAGATGATAAAGTCATTGCAGAGAAGCTAAATGAATTCTTTGTTTCAGTCTTCATGGCTGAGGATATTAGGGAGATTCCCAAACCTGAGCCATTCTTTTTAGGTGACAAATCTAAAGGACTGTCCCAGATTGAGGTGTCATTAAAAGAGGTTTTGAAACAATTGATAAACTTAACAGTGACAAGTCACCAGGACCAGATGGCATTCACCCAAGAGTTCTGAAAGAACTCAAATATGAAATTGCAGAACTATTAACTGTGGCTTGTAATCTTTCCTTTAAATCCCTGTTGACTGGAAGACAGCTAACATGACGCCAATATTTAAAAAGGGCTGTAGAGGTGATCCTGGCAATTACAGACCGGTAAGTCTAACGTCAGTACCAGACAAATTAGTTGAAACTATAATAAAGAATAAAATTGTCAAACACATAGATGAACATAATTTGTTTGGGAAAAGCCAACATAGTTTCTGTAAAGAGAAATCATGCCTTACTAATCTACTGGAGTTCTTTGAAGGGGTCAACAAACATGTGGACAAGAGGGATCCAGTGGATATAGTATAGTTAGATTTCCAGAAAGCTTTTGACAAGGTCCCTCACCAAAGGCTCTTAAGTAGAGTAAGTTGTCATGGGATAAGAGGGAAGGTCCTTTCATGGATTGATAACTGGTTAAAAGACAGAAAACAAAGGGTAGGAATAAATGGTAAGTTTAACCAAGGGGTAACACTATTCCCAACCTGGCACAAGCCCCTTCCTCTCCTCACCCCCACCTTCAACTTAGTTCCCCCCTTACCTCTTCCCTTCCGCCATCCTGACACCTGCACTTGCTGGGTGGGGCAGCCTAGCGAGTGGCTGCCCTGAGTGCCAGGGCTGGGGTGCTATTTTTAGTACTGCGGCCCCCCATCCAGGAGCAGCTGCATCATGGCCTGGATCCAGTCCTGGGACACAGGGCAGCCACACGCCACGTGGCCAAGCCCTGGGAGCAGCTGGGGCTGCGGCCGCTGGGGCTGCATTCTGAAAATAGCACCGTGGCATGTTCTGGGACTGCAGCCAGGGCCACGGTGCTATTTTTAGTACTGTGGTCCTAGCCCCAGCAGCTGCCACACAGCCACGGCTCCAGCTGCTTCCAGGGGCTGGGCCACATGGCGGCTGCCCCATGTGCCAGGACTGGAGCTGTGACCCCACATGCTATTTTTAGTACCACGGCCCAAGCTCTAGCTCCTGCAACCCCACATGGCCCCACCCCCAGAAGCAGCTAAGGCTGCAGTTGTGCAGCTCTGCTGAGGGAGTAGGCAGGGCTGATATTCTTGGTTCGAGCCCACAAAGGCACGTACCTTACAGGAGACCCTGTCCTCGTCCCTCATCCACCAGCCCCATGGCTTCCACTCCCAGGGTTCCCAGGGCCACTGGGGCCCCAGGACATGGGGGAAGACTCACTAGGAGCTGGACCCTCCAAGGCCCTCGGGAGGCAGAAGACAGTCCCCTTTAGCCTTCTGATTCCCAGTTCTTCCACTTCCCTGTTGTTTTCTTCTAATAAACCCTAATGTTCATTGCACCACAGTCTCTTTATTGGTTGAACTGCAGGGGTGAGGAGGGGGATTAAAGGGAAACAAAGGGAACACAGGGGCAACTTGTGGAGAGCCACATGGCAGAGTCTCAAAAGAAGCCTTGCATAAAACCCCACCAACTCTATGGAGAGTTGTCCAGTTGGAGAAAAAATTCCGGCATGCATCTTCCAGAAGAGGCAGGAATTCCAAAAGATGCAGGCATCATGCACCTTTCCCGACCATCCCACGTTGATGTTGGTGAAACGGCTCTTGTGATCCATGAGAGCCTGCAGCATCATGGAGAAATACCCCTAGCGCTTGATGTACTCCATGGCAAGGTATTAAAGAGCCAAGATGGGGATGTGCGTGCCATCTATGGTCCCATCGCAGTTAGGTAAAGCCATCCACTGTGGTACCCACGTTTCCCAGAGTCACACTCCTCCGTAGCAGAATGTTATCGATGGCATTGGCTACTCATCTGACAATAGCCCCAACTAGATTTCTCCATTGTGAACAGATTCCCAATTGATCAGTGGCATGGCAAGCTTCCATAGGGAAATTGCCATGTACTTCTCCATGGTCAGAGTGGGTTGAGTATTCTGGCACCGCAGGGCAGGAGAAAGCCATTCACACAGTTCCAAGAACATGGCCTTCTGTACCATGTCTGCATCACAATGCAGTCCCAACAGTCTGGGCTTATCTCATGGTGCCAGAACCAGCATTGCACTGTGTCCAGAGCATTGACTGGCAGGTGACTAGCATGAGTGCCAGGCCTTGCCCGAGCAGTTCCTCCATGCTATGCCGAGCTTCATCTTTGTCTTCTTCCTGGTGGTGCAACATGTGTACGCTGTCAAAGTACAGCACCACTAGGTGCACCACGACACACATGAGCATGACAATGAATGCTTTCCTGCCAACCAGGCTCCATGCTTGTGCTGCTATGGTGTCCACGCAGGCAACCAGGGCACCCAAAGGTGCAAGCACATTGCCTCCACTTTATCTCACGCAAGGGGGGAGGGACTAGTCAAGCGCCTTATGGAACACTGGCAACATGAGCCCCTAAACACCTGCTGCAGAGTTTTGGACCCAGCGGACACCGTGAGCATAGCCCAAAATGCAAAGCTGTCCACGGTGCCTCGTTCTCTGAATCGATGGTAGGCTCCCTAAAGGGGACACACTACTTTGAATTGCATTAGATCCTTCCCTGCATTGAGGACATGGATCTTCGACTTTGCAAAATTGGGTGGTAGAAAAATCAACCATATTGGATTTGACTATCTCATTGTATAGATGTGCCCTAATAGGCCTTACAGAGGCAGTAATCTGATAGTTCTACTCAGAGGCCCAACAGAGCAGGTCTCTTCTTTTGGTGGACAAACCCCACCTGGCCAGTCCCTTTTTAATGAACACGCAGTGTACCCTCTTGACCTCCACAGATGATAACCATAGGGACCTACTATCAGTGTAGAGATCTGCTACTTTACAATTTGATTAAAGTGGGCAATATTTTTTCCCTTCTAAAGCAAACTTTTCCCATTAAACTTCAACTTCTTCTGTCGATACCCTGTTAGACAGCGCTTGGCTTTTTAATATTTCGCCTGTAGGATATGTGCCAACTCACCCTTGATGTAGAAAATTTTAATTCAAATCAATACATGTACAAGGTCACTTTAAAATTCAATTAATATGAATGAAAAAATATGCCCCACAGTTCTATGAGCTGAAAATGGAACAGCTGCAATTTAAACACTCATGTAGCTCCTGTTTTGGTTCTGTGTCTACTGACAATGCTGTTCTAATTTTGTTTTAACCACTCTGTGCTCAATCTGACAGTAGAGATATTCATAATGCCCTGTTTTCTAAAATAGGAAGCTCCAGGATAAGGAGAGACAATGTACTGAAACATGCAACTTTACTGACAAAAAATAGAGGTAAAATAAAAAAATCTCTTTGCAAAATCCTAGATTTGAAAATATTTTGTTTGCCACTACTAGAACACTGAGTGCAGATGACTAAAATTTTAAGCCAAAAATAAGGGACACTTGGAGGTAATCTGACCACTTGATTTGGTTATTCTTAGACACCTATAACTATGTTCATTCTAATTAACTTACTGATAGAAAAGGAAGCAAAACCAATTTCTCACTCCAAAGCAGTAGCAGCAAGGTCAAAATTTAGTTTAAAATGGTTGAAAAGTGGAGAAGTGGTGGACGTGGGATACCTACACTTTAGTACAGCATTTGATACAGTCTCATATGACCTTTTTATCAATAAACTAGGGAAATACAACCTAGATGGGTCTACCATGATACATCACTGGCTGGATAACCATTCTCAGAGAGTAGTTATTAATGGCTCACAGTCACACTGGAAGGGCATAACAAGTAGGGTTCTTCAGGGGTCTGTTTTTGGGACCAGTTCTGTTCAATATCTTCATCAACAATTTAGATGATGACATAGACAGTACGCTTATTAAGTTTACAGATAATACCAAGCTGGGAGGGTTTGCAAGTGCTTTGGAAGATAGGATCAAAAATCAGAATGATCTGGACAAACCAGAGAAATGGTCCAAGGTAAACAGGATGAAGTTTAATAAAGACAAATGAAAAGTACTCCACTTCAGAAAGAACAATCAGTTTCACACCTACAGAATTATCTGGAAAGGAGTATTGCAGAAAGGGATGTAGGAGTCATAGTGGACCACAAGCTAAATAGGAGTCAACAGTGTGACACTGTTGCAAAAAAAGCAACCATGACTCTGGGATGCATTAACAGGGGTGTTGTGAGCAAGATACGAGAAGTCATTCTTCCACTCTACTCTGCACTGATTAGACCCCACTTGGAGTATTGTATCCATTTCTGCGTTCCACATTTCAAGAAAGATGTGGAGACATTGGAGAAGGTTCAGAGAAGAGAAACAAATGATTAAAGTTCTAGAAAACATGACCTATGAGGGAAGGCTGAAAGAATTGGGCTTATTTAGTTTAGAAAAGAGAAGACTGAGAGGGGACATGATAGTGGTTTTCAGGTATCTACAAGGGTGTTACAAGGAGAAGGGAGAAAAATTGTTCTTCTTGGCCTCTGAGAATAGGACAAGAAGCAATGGTCTTAAACTGCAGCAAGGGAGGTTTAGATTGGACACTAGGAAAAACTTCCTAATGGTCAGGGTGGTTAAACACTGGAATAAATTGCGAAGGGGGGTTGTGGAATCTCCATCACTGGAGGTATTTAAGACCAGGTTATACAGACACCTGTCCGGGATGATCTAGATGGAGCTTGGTCCTGCTGTGAGGACAGGGGACTGGACTCGATGACCTCTCAAGGTCCCTTCCAGTTAGAATTTCATAGAATATTAGATCTGGAGAAAATATCTTTAAATTTCCTCTTTGTAACTTTGGTACTGTACTGAAATATATGACAAACTAATGGGCTCTTATAGGCACTAATTAAATACTATTATAAACATCCTCTATTACATTTATTTTATATTTTGATATTAGGATAGAGGTTGCTAAAGGCACCAAGTTCCAATACTATGTAGGAAAATTCCCTAAGCTCCAGATCGCCTTTCCGCATCCTAGGGAATCCTCTGCTTATTTGAAATGCAGATGCTCTGCAATGCAGAGCTAAACAGAAGAAAGATTATTTTCAGTTCATTTGCATACCTCACTGCTAATGTCACAGGGAATGTGAGTGTGCATGTGTGTATATATGCATGGGTGTATTTTCATTCACCTTAGGAGACAGTAATGCATCAAGAAATTAAAAGCATAATGAAACTGTGCACATTCATCAGCAAAAGGCCAGTTCACATGTTCCTTGCAAAATAGGTAGACCTAGTCTTTTCTCTCTTGCATCTTGATAATCACCATAACAGCCATGAATCATATGGTATGTGTACTGAGAATACAAGCATTGCTAAAGCAACAGACTTTCTATTAGTTATTTTCCCCTCCATTTCTATCTCTCATCTGAGGCTGGTATGAATGCTGCAATTCCCTTCACACAATCATTATTCTTTAATGATGCCTATTTGTAAATAGCACGATAGGATGCAATTAAGCCATTAGAGGCTAAATAAACCAGCATGCTAATTAGGTTCTTTACAAGGTTTTTTTTTAAATGTAGAGGCTGGAATTTACCTTTCATTAATCTAACTTAATTGCAATAGTGCATGTGAAAAAGTCAACATAAATTAAGGTATTTAAATGATATTCCTATATTAAGGATGAGTTGGTGATCTTTATCCTCAGTAGCAAGGCATATTCTGTTAATAAAGGGACCAAACTGGCAAACAATATTGCTAAAAGGTTAGAACACAGGTTTTGCCTATGGGCCAGTCTCATTTTTTGTATAATTATCCCAGTCAAATGAAGATTCATTTGCTATTGCAGACAAATACTTTCTTAAGTTTGATTTCCTCATTCTAAATTTTAATATCCCAGTAATATTACTGTGATAGGGAAGATGTTTGATCATCAACAAATAAGAAGCTCTACTAGAGAGGGTCAAGCTCAATATCTCTGACACTCTGGAATCAGATCCATATTTGCACATGCAGAGGAACAGAAACTGAGTAAACTCATCACCAGCTTCTCCCCCTGCTCCTTTACTTCACCTCCTCACCTTACTAACTCCCGCTCACCAAAAACCAGTAGAGGGCAACACTGCTCAGAGTATGCTGGTTTCATAGAAGTTCCTCCATATCTACAATTTATAATGAAACTTGCCCTCCCCACTGCTTGTCCCTGACCTGAGGAGACAATCATGTACCAGCAGCAGCCAGGAGGAAGGCCAGACTATGATGGCTAAAGGAGGTAGAGTTTGATGCAGGGACATGGGGTTGCTTCCTTTAGTTCTAGTTCCAACAAAAGATTTTGTAACTCCCAGGTAAATACAGTGTCCCAGGAAAATGCTGGAAACTAGCCACTTTCCAAAATATTAAGCACCTCAGAATTCACCAGTGCTATTAAAGGTTATCTGACATTTGGTTGATTGTTCCCATTTTGCTTATGCACCATATACAGTTTAATGTAAACACACAGAGGAGGTATTTATAATGGTTATTTTTTAAAAAGTTGCTAATTTTGATTTAGAAAAATGTAGGAGGGAATACTACAAATGCTGAGGAAAAGTTAGGATTTAAGAATGAGGATTTATATTGATTAGCATTTGGAGGAATATGGATTTTTTATAGTCAAACATTAAATTATTCCAGTCAAGTATAGCATAGGCAATGGATTATAAATTAATGGATAATAATAATTAGAAAAAATGTTCAACTGTTCTCAAGTTAAGATCCTATAGAACAAGATTCATAATGTGACCATTAAAAAGATAACAAATTGAATCTCAAAATCTGGGTTTCCAATAGAAAATTATGGCAATCTTAACTAAAGCACTGTAGCTACAATAAATATAAAACAAAAATTGTGCCAAAATCTGTCTTACGAGCAGATGTCTAGCCCATTCGCAATTAATACAGCCCACTTCCAAACAATCAGACTGCTTAAAATGCCTGGAACAAGATTTAAAAGTTAAAATGCAAATTATCTGATTTTAATGAGAATGAATGGAAACTATGTCACAAATCACTCTCCTTTTACAACATGAAAAGCAGATGAGGGAAGGAGTAGGTAAAAATCTAGCTAGCTGTGTAAATGTATACAATGAATTTATCATCAAATGGATTGCTTGATAAGAAAATATGAGAAGAAAATGTTATTTCTGAAATAAACTTTGGGCAGAAAGTTTTTTCCAAAATTAGAATTCAGTTAGACAAATCATCGTATGTTAGAAATAGCTCAAAACAATAAAATTCTCCCAGAGTTTCTATCTGCTGTAATGTTCCTTTCATGTGCCTTTATAACATTAGAAGGCAATCAGTCCTTTGAAGCCTGGTGACAAAGGCAAAATGATCTAGTGGTTGAAAACAGTAGAACTTGGTTCTCTTACTGACTTGCTATCTGACTGTGGAAAAGTCACAACTTTCCTATACTTCATCTGTAAAGTGGAGATAATGCTTACTTTAATTTGTAAAACTCTTTTTGATGCTTAAATAAATATGTTACTATATATTGGCATTATCATTAAAATACCATACAAGAATTCTGAATTTTGATAATGGTCACAAGATGGTTGAAAAAGAACATAATGTGAAAATATCTTTAGGCACAGGGCAATTGGAATATTTAGACACACCGCACCTGAAAAACAAAGATGACATTTATAATGGCAATTATACTTTTTCTAATGCTGGTATTATTTATCTAGCCTTATAATCATAGTGAAATTTAAGAAAATGGTTAGTTTGGAAAGAATGAAAAGGAGAAATGATATCCTAAGGGTCTGTCAAAATCAAGAGAGTTCCACTGCAAAGAAACAAAATCCTATCTTCTTCATCTTTATTACACCTACTGCAAATAAAACTGTACCAGTTTTGATCACCTCAGTAATATGAAAACCAATAGGTAAGAAAGCACTAATTATTTTTAAATACACTTTTTTACAATTTATTAACATTTTAGGGCAAGAGTGGCCAACCCGTTTGAGATGAAGAGCCACAATAGCAGTGGAGACGGCGTGAAGAGCCGGGGCAAAGTTGTTGAGAAGGGGGGGGGGGGAAAAGCGCTGGGGGAAAACAGGTGCTGGTACATCCGTCCCAGGGCACGGCTTTTTTTTTTGGTTAACAATTTTGCCCCAGCTCTTCATACTGTCTTCGCTGCTATTGTGGCTCACAAAAAAAAAGCACTGGGAAGGGGTGAGAGGTGCAAGCTCTGGGAGGGAATTTGGGTGCAGGAGGAAGTAGAGAAGAGGATGCTGGCTAAGGGAGGGGGCTCCAGGCTGGAGTGTGTTGGGGTCAGGTGGAGGGTTGGGGTGCTGAGCAAGCCGCAGGCTTGTGGCTATGAGGGTGCAGGAGTTTGGGCTGCGGTGCATGAGGGGCTCAGGGCAGGGAGGCTGGGAGTATGATGGGCTCAGGACACAGATTTGCAGTGTGTGGATGGTGCAGGAGTGTTGTGGCAGAAGACTGGGGATGTGGGGGTGCAGGAGTTTGGGGATGTGAGAGGCTCAGGACAGGGGGTTCCAGTGTATGACAGGCTCAGGTTTGGGGTCTGGGGGGTGGGTGGGCAGGAGTGTTATGATGCTGCAGCCAGATGGGGGCTTGGCCCCAATTGGGGGCTTGTTGGCCAGGCTTCATTCTTAAATAAAATATTATGTCAAACACAAAATGTTTCAGCAGTGTCTTTATTTATGAGAGGGGCGGGGAACCTGTTTTGAGTCAGAGGTCACTGACCCACAGAAAAGTCAGTTGGGGCCACACAAGTGAGATGCAAAAAAACAACCCCTCCAGAACCTCCCAAGCCTCACTAATGTGACCCCAACTGTGCTTGTGGGGGCAGGAGACAGGGTGCTGGGGCAGGGTACTCGTGGGGGGGGGGGTGGGGTGGCGGCCAGGAGGAGGGGACAGAGACAGCTGGGGCCAGTACCTGGGGATCCCAGGTCTAAGGAAGTGCACTGGCTGCTCTTTCCCTCCCCTCCTCCAGGCACTCCCCCTGCTCTAACCCAATCCCCCTCCCCTTCCCCAGAGCCAGGCACACTCCCCCTCAACCCAATTCCCCTCCCCTTCCCCAGAACCAGGCACCCCCAACCCAATCCCCAGAGCCAGGCACCAGCCCCTCTATACCAATCCCCCGAACCCAGTTCCTTCCTTTCCTTCCCCGCCCCTCCCCCAGATTAGAGCCAGGCACAAACACCCCTCCCCTGCTCTAACCTAATTCTTGGGTCCCAGAGCCGCTGCCGCCGCCACTACAGCTGCACGTCTCCCTCTAGGCACTGGGGCGTGTGTGCTGAGTGGCCGGCGCACCATGTGCACCCCCCTGAACTCCCTCCCCTTTCCTTCCCCAGAGCCAGACACCTTCCTTCCCCGCTCTACCCCAATCCCCCTCCCCCACTAACCTTATATGCCCAGGTCCCAGAGCTGTCGCTGGTACCGCCGCGGCCCCCAGAGCCGCTGCCTTTGCTCAGCAGCCGGCTGCTAGCACTTGCAGGTTGGGACGCTGTGTGCGACCCAGCCTGCATGTGCAGGATATGACGTAGTGCGCTGGGGGCCGTGAGCATGCATGCAGCTCACAGCGGCCCGGCCGTGAGAGCGGCTGACCTGAGCGGTTCCAGGTTCTGTCCTGGTTCCGTCAGGAGCTGCAATTTTTTTCTTTGCGAGCCGCATGCGGCTCATGAGCCGTGGGTTGGTCACCCCTGTTTTAGGGTATAGACCTGTGTGAATGGGCAGGAGGGGAAAGAGAGAATACCACCATTTTCTGAACATTCCACCCATTCAATTAGCTGAAGTCTTTTCTCAGTAGTTAATTCTTTAGGCCTAACCCTAACGGCCTTGCCTGTAAGCAGGCCCATCAATAGGAGGGGGCAAAGGGAGCAGTTGCCCTGAGGCCCAGCAATTCAAAGGGAGCCTGGGACTCCCAGCTACTGTTACTGTTATTGCAGTGGTGGCTGGTGCCTCAGACCCTTGCAATTGCTGCTGGAGAGCTGTGTTGGGAATGCCGCATGGCTCTGAGAACTGGGGGGGAGGAGGAAGGGGAGAGGAAGGAAGTGCAACACAGTCCAGGCAGTGCTAAGGGCTGGCTGTCCCCAGCCACACCCCCTTCTGCCTGAGGTCCCCGACCCCATACTATGTCCGGGGGCCCACAGTGGCTGTTGGCCCTGATTCCTGTGGCCTGAAGACAGTCTTGGAGGACACGAAATAAGCCAGGCATGGGGAATCCAGCAACACTCATACCTAGGGAAGGACTAAAAGTTAAAACGTGATTAGAATAGGGAATGTACAGATAGACACAATCAGGTTATCTTCTTTATTCCTGGGTTTGTTGGAATTTTCTCCATTACACTGTAATTTTCCAAACGGAATCCCAGGGGAAGCAATTCTCTGTGGTTTAATTCTTTTTTTTTTTTTTTTTGAGTTGCTCTGTAACACCTATCAGCCAAGTAATGTTTCACCAAGTGTGGGGTTTTTTTGTTAATACAAATCATCCTTTTAAGAACATGATCTTATTTGTGTCCTAGAAGGTGGGAAGTTCTGTGTGCGTGTGCCTAAAACTGCACAAACGAACTAACAGAAATTAAAGCTCCCCTTTTCAGCTGATTGCAACAGCTAAGTTTCAAACTCTCTAGAGCAGGCACGTCAAACTGGCCACTGGCAGGCTGCATGCAGCCCAATCGAAATTTTTTGTGGCCCGACAGTACATTTTTATAAAAGAATGAAGTGCATCCCGCTGGCCACTCAGAGTACGTGGCCAAGTGCAGATCACAGCCAGCCGACCAGCCACTCTGCGCACAGCACTGCAGTGACTGCTCACGGCCGGCCGGGCCACTCTGTGCTGGGCACTCCAGCATATTCTCACGGCTGACTGCTCTGCACAGGCATCAAGTGCCTGCTCACAGCTGGCCACTGTGCTCACATTGCCCCAGTGCCTGAGGAAGAAATGTGGGGTGGCGGCACTGGCTCTGGGACCCAGGCATTAGGTTGGGGGAGGAGGGGGAGTGCCTGTCTCCGGGGGAAGGGGAAGCATTAAATTAGGGGAGCCTGGGGGTGCCTGGCTCTGGGGAGGGAGGAGGTATTACGTTGGGGGCCTGGCTCTGGGGGAGGCATTAGGTTGGGGGCTGGGAGTGCCTGGCTCCGGGGAGGGATGAGGCATTGGGTTGGGGGAGTTCTGGGGGAGCGGAGGGGATTAGGTTGGAGGGGGTATGGGAGTGCCTGGCTCTGGGAGAGAGGAAGGGGATATTTTCTTAACATTTTGTTTTTTGTTTATTTAATCCCAAATAAAATCACAAAATGTATATTAATTTTATATCAATACATATGTCAATTTTTTGCAATTGCATGAATATTATGTGTTTATGCAAAATCTCAGACTTACAAAGTATCTGAAATTTTCACAGAAGCCTGTTTTGTTTGATTAACCATGGTCTATATTTTTTTTTTTATTTCAACAAAACCAGTTATGTATCATATAAAAAATTTAAAAGTACCTTAAATTTATATTTAGATTTAAAATTATTTTATATGAGCAAATAATTTTACACATCAAATTATTGTATTATATTAAAACAAGGCCTGAAAAATTATAAAATATACGTAAAACATAATCTATAATAATAAATAATTATGTATTTCTGATAGAAGTACATTTTCTTTGGTGGCCCTGAAAGCTATCAGTTTTTGTTGGTGTGGCCCTCAGTAGGCTTCGAGTTTGACATGCCTGGTCTAGAGGGAGGGTTAAAAGATTTTGATAGCACCTCACACAAAGGAATTCCCAAGTGCACCTTCCTGGGTACTCAAAGGGGTTTTGCATTTGGGTGGTGGGGAACAGCTTGGACAGATCCATTGACATTTATTGGAGCTACATTCATTTACACCAGTTGAGGATCTGACTCTGAATGTAGAATTGCATTTTGAAGTAAACTACTGACTGCAACTTTTGTTAAAGTGACTTTTTATATATTCCTTACATTATGGAAGATGAGAGAATACATAATAATGTCTACCTAGTTTGGGTGTCACTAACAGGTTCACTACAAAATTGAAAGTTTTCTTCTGATTATTAAAATGGCAGAGTGCAAAAGGGTTAACAGTGACTCAGAGTTTTCGCTCTGTAAGGGTCACAAATGACTTCCCATTTCTGCTATCATGAGGAAACATGCTTGACATAATATCTGAGGGTTCTCTAATTTACACTGAGGACTGGGCTGGTCCCTTTACAACTCAGGATACAGGGAGCACTAGGATGGCTTACAGTTCAAGCACAGGATAATCAATTCCAATATGTTTATTAAGATTCCATGTTCTGAGAAAAGTTCCCAAATTCCTGATTTAGGGAGATGAATACTTTCCCCAGGGCTGATCACCACAAAGTAACAAAAAAAGACAGCTGATCTCACAAGATACACACCTGTTTCACAAAGAACGTTATGTATCCAGGAATCTAGCAGATTAAATTATCAAAGAAACAAAAAAGTCTAAGCCAATTCATGTAGTCTTAACATATTAAGGAAGGTTTATCGGTTTACCATACCAATTCAACAAATATTGCAAGCTACCGGAAGTTGAACAACAAAGTTAAAGAAAAACCTTAAGTGTCCTCTGTTCATTCTACTGCCACAGCAAATTAATTTTGCATAGCACTTTTATTGAAGCTGATCTAAAGTGAATGTTTGTCTTCTTTCATGCATAGATACAAGTAAAAAATTAATTGAAAAATCAATAGCATAGATTGGGATTAAACTGCACATTGAAATATCATGATAAACTGCTTTTAAAATCAGTTGAGGATTTTACACAGCTCTGAAAGATGTTAATGATTTATGCATTTGGTCTATGCAGCGTAAATCCAAACTAATGAGGTACAATTGCAGTGTATAAATTTGAAACAGAAGACAACTCAGCTGTCTGGAAGAAGCAACAGCCACATAGGATGGCATGTAGGAATATTTCAAAACCAACATCTATGCTTCTTGGAATAGTTTAATATCTTCTTGTTTACTGGTTGTGCCTTGTGTTGAATTATGTATGCTGCTAAGTGAGGGCCAAGCTTCATATGAAGGTTACTACAAGTTGAAAGCAAGCCTGCAGGTCAACTTTTGTTTACCAGATGGTGCCTTTCAAGTGATATTTACTACTTTTGGGACACTGAGGGTACGTCTAGACTACATCCCTCTTTCGACAGCGGGATGTAAATTAGACACTGCGAAATTGCAAATGAAGCCGGGATTTGAATTTCCCGTGCTTCATTTGCATAATCGTGTCATGGTGCTCTTTTGAAAAAGCGCTATTTTGAAAGTGAAACCGCAGTCTAGATGCAGTTCTTTCGAAAAGGCTTCTATTTTTTAAAGAATCGTGTCTAGACTGCAGTTTCACTTTCAAAATAGCGCTTTTTCAAAAGAGCGCCATGACTCAATTATGCAAATGAAGTGCAGGAAATTCAAATCCCAGCTTCATTTGCAATTTCAAAATGTCTAATTTACAAACCTCTGTTGAAAAAGGGATGTAGTCTAGACATACCCTGAAGGAATTGTGGATTACAGTAGTCACAACTGCTACTGTTAAAGTTGCAAAACAATTTTAAACTCTCATAACTTCATGGAACAATAATATTCTGGGCTAACAGTATTAGGTCTCTTAACTGAGGTAATTTGTTTGGGAAAGTTTGTTAAAACTTTCTCATCCATTTAAAGTTACAAATGGGCTAGCAAGCATATTTTTACTGTTTCCCCATAAAGGTAGCTAAGAACAGCTAAACTTCACAATTAGTCAAATAGAGCATGAAAAGTAGATGCAGAACACGCATGAAAAGCAATGCAAAACATGCATTGCTAAGTTTGAAAATGTTTTTAAGACAAAGGACAAAATTATTCTCCAAGAGAAAATTTTCTTCCTGGGGGGCTGGAAATTATGAAATTCACCTTGTGGAATTGTCTTGCCTTTGATCTTTTGATATGGAGAAGTAACACTGATGCTCTGTTACACATAGAACAAATGGGAGGCTAGCTCCCCAAACCAATGGACTTCTCTTGGCCTCTGCATTGCCCTCTTCCAGCTCCCTACAAGCAGGATTCCAAACACCTCTCTGAAGCCTCACAATGAGAGTTCCATAGTGTGAAGAGTTAATGGAACATTGCCCGGGAAAGGCTGCCTCCTTCTCACCGTGTTTTGGACCTAGTAGATCCCTTCCATATCTTCATTTGCATTGACCCACCCTTTCGGTCCCTGGCGCTCACAAAAGGAGATGGCACAATCCAGCTCAATGGTTGAAAATTTGGGCCTATAATGTCTCAATCTAGGGCTTCTTGTACTTTACTTTTCTTGGTCAACTGAATTATTTTAGGTCATGCTAGATGCCTTGAATTCAAAGCAAGACATAGCCCCCATCCTCAGAGAGCTTACGCTAAAATCTCAGACATAATGCAAAGCTATGGGGGGCGAGGGGGGGAAACAAAGCAGTATGGAAGGGATGGACAAAGGTCCCATCAACAAGATATACAGTTACTTAATACAGACTACTTTATAAACAGATTGGTTGTACAATTTTAAAAAATAAAATAAATGTATTTTGAATCACTATTTGAAGTAAGAGAATGAACCAGTAGTGTTGTGGCAGAGAAAAAGTGCTGTTGTGCAGAAATTCTGAATTGGTCTTACTTGGGACACTCACTCACATATTGACATGCCACAAGTAGAATGGAAGTTTCACTTTTCTCTAGTGGCACAGGTACCAGTCTTACTGCCCATCACATAGCTCCTTTCACTGACTGGGTCTGAAAGGCTGAAACCAGCAAAAGCTTTTATGTCAGTCAGGGACAATATGGAAGATGCCATATTGTAGCATGAATATGCTTCCTCAGGGCTGGAGATGACATCAGCTGAAGTTAGAGAGGATAAGGCATAGCCAAAGATAAGGGGGTGGGGGGTCCCAGTGGCTTTATGGATAAGGCATCAGCCTCCAGAGCCAGGGATTGTAGGTTCAAGTCCCTCCCAGATGGGAAATGCTAATTTCAGGGGGTGGAGTAGGCCCTGAAACCCCCTGCTAGAGGATTGTGGCCTTATCACACCCCATCCCAGTAAACCACAGAGAATTCCTCCAAGGAAGCTAGAGTGTCTGCAGGAGGAGGCAGCCAATCAGGGGCCAGGAAGGCCTTATAAAAGGAGCTGCAGGATAAGTGTCAGCTCAATGTTGCTGGAGCCTGTAAGGAGAGAAGACCATGGGTGACTGGCTGGCTAAGGGAGCAGTAGCACCATGGAGAGTTCCATGTGGTCTGATGCAGTGGTGCTCAACCTTTTTTAATTTGCACTCCCCCCCGCCAGGGCCAGGAACATTTTGTTGCTGCCCCTTTAATTTCAAGCGCTGGTCCACTCCCCTGCCACTCCTCCTGCCCCATGTACGTCAGGAGCCGAGCCAGGAAAAGAAAATGGCAGCCAGCCTGGCGCTGCGACCCCCCTCCCCAGGAAAACAGCTGCGACCCCCTTGGGGGTTGCATCGCTGGTCTGATGGACTGAGGTAAAGCCCTGAGCAAGGAACTATCTCCAGGAGGAGAAGTCCTGGAGGCACCACTCTCTCCTGGGTGGGGAAACAAACTGAGACACAAGAGGGACACTTGCAGAGGGCATCGGGATGGGTCAGTCTAGCAGCACTTTAAAGACTAACAAAACACGTAGATGGTATCATGAGCTTTCATGGGTACAGCCCATTTCTTCAGATGAAAGCAGGCCGTATGACTCGGCCAGAGGGCTGGGTAGCCAAAAAAGGCTGAAGAACAGAGTGAGTGCAGGAACATGCACTCGACCAGATGGGGGCACTCGCAGGAGAGGAGTGCCACCCTGTTAAAGGAGGAAATAGCTGCCTGAAAGGAAAAATGATCATTAAATGACCATATACAACAAATAACATTAAAACAAAGTTTAATGCTCTCTGATTGCGGATTACATGAATACCAACTGAAAGCTAAGTATCACTGGTTCAGTACACTGCAGTAATCTGGTTCTAATAATAATGTTCATGATTTACAGGTTGAACCTCTCTAGTCTGGCACCATACCTGGGCTGTCATGATTTTAGTTAGCTAGATGTCCATTTATCATTGGTGTGGCCAAGTTTTCCACGGTCCTGTAAAGTTTGTTTACAGCTACCTGTGTTGTGTTATTTATCTCTAATTTATCCCTAAATGTCTTTTAAGAGCCCAGCAAGCAGTGGAAGTGTTGGTCATGCCACTAAGCATAAGCATGGTTTTTATACTTTATCTACTTCTTTCCTTGGGCCAATACAATAAAATTGTGTAACAACATTAACACTTCGTTATGAAGAGAGCTGATAAAGCATTGGCTACTCATAGGCTTATATTGGGTGTGTCAGTACAGTCATGCATTATTAAGCAGCACTGTCCCATTTATTCGCCTCAGCTAAATAAACATAAAGAGAGACCCACTTGCTACAATATTGACTTACCATGGTTAGGCAAATTCTCTGGTTTGGTATCCGTCAGGTCCTGAGGGTGCTGGACTAGAGAGGTTCAATATGTACTAGTGGGGCACACAGGGCAATTTAGTCATGCAATTCAGCACATTATACTTACTGCAAAAAAAGAGTCTCTTCCAAGAACTCTTCCAGCCTACTTTATTCTTTAGCCATACTTCACCAATGTGCCCAAATCATAACACATGTTTGGGACTTGATCCTAAATAATGTTGAGTGTCCTCAATTCCCACTATAAAAGAAGATGAGGACATTCTGCCTTTAGTAGGAACTACTCTGAATCCAACTGGGTTCATAGTGAAAATGGCAACAAATATTTTCCCCATACAGAAAGTGCTATAAATAAATAAACAAACAAACATAAGAGTAACTTTAAAAGCATCTTGAAGAGTACCATTTTATGGCTCCTTAGATTTTTTTTTTTTATTATTTCACCTTATTAATCAAACAATTGCAAATGACATGTTTTAATGCCAGTGAAAGCCAGCTGTTTAACCTCTGGCTCAGTTAATCTCCTGCAATTTTTTTGTCTGTTCAAAGAAAATAATGGGATGTTAATTGATTAACTGAAACTAAATATCAACACAGCTAGACTTAAGGATAAAGTTCATTTATCCATACAAGGAATGTGCAGGGAATTTACTTACATTGAGGATTCTGAAGTCTACAGATGCTACAGAAACACCCCAGATTTTAGGTGGCAACTAACACTGAGTCATAAATATGTTCACAGGTTGCTTAGCTTTGGCTTAGACTAGACATTAAATGAAAGCTTGAATTCTTTTCTACATCCGATTAACTGAAGTTTCCAAGAAAGTTATCAAAAAAAAAAAGATTGGAAGGACTACCGGGGTATTATAATTATAAATCAGCACAGCTTGTGCAAGTCTTTCCTTTCTCCTGCTGAGAAATACAAATGAAATCATCAATGTAAAATGGGATTAAATGACCAAACCTCTGAAATGGAAAGCCAGTGTACCAAGCTAACGCCACACCTTTTTGTTCAATTTGGTCAAAGATTCTGATTTTTCATTCATTTTAATATTCACTAAACTATATAAGATAAAATAGTTTGAATAAAGAGCCAGGAAGCACTAAGTAAAGCAAGAGAACAGGTTAATCTTTTTCTGGCCCCATATTTTATGTCTCCTCAAGAACCACATTTCACACAGTTATTTGTTATCAGTCTAACATGCACAGTACCGTCAGCACAGTATCTAAGTGCTAATGTTGGGTACCCTTGAAGAAATTACCTTAATTTTTGGACCCTTTAATGACAGTGTTTTAAAATACATATCAGAGGGGTAGTCTGTATCTTCACAAAAAATGAGGAGTCCTATGGCACAGGTGGAAATTACAGAGACAGGTATAAATATACTAACATATGTACTCACTATGACATGTGCCTACGAAAGGTTATGCCCAAATAAATCTGTTAGTCTTTAAGGTGCCACAGCTGTTATAGCCAATTTTCCATATTTGTGTATATGACAATGAAAAATCAATCATAAAAGGAAATGGAATGAGAAATCTGATGGGAAAGACTGGCTAGGCCCCATCCAATTCCTCTGCCAGCTATAATAAATATATATATATATTATTTTAAATATGACAAATGATGGGACTTCTGTCAGTCACATTGATAGCATAAAAAAGCTAAATACATGAAAAGTGTCACATGGCCACTGCTCAAAACCCTTCAACAGGTTAATCTTCTACACTAAAAATTTGAAAAGCTCTCTTCTTGCCATTAAGACAGCAGCTGCATGTGAAAACTGATGTGGCTGATAGGTCCTTGTGGCATAAAAGCTTGTTTGCTCAGACAGAAGTAACTCTAATATCTTGAACCCATTTATCAATAATCCAGTCTTTACTGCTCATTCACTCTGATGCCAAATTCCTGACTTCATCATGGAGCAGAAACTCACTGACTCTGAAATAATTTGAACACCTACTTCACTAAGGGTTTTTTCCCCCCCCATTAAGCTCTCCCCCCTCCCCCGAGATAATGAGGCTCCAGGCCCGGTTACTGTGTCTGAGGCTTGGTGGACTCAAACTTCCACATCTAATAGTATGAATACTAAAAGAGTACCAAGCTGACCATTTACTCTTTTCATATAAAAAAACTCCTCTAAATTAAAAACTTAATCCCTACATTGCATCAAATTAGGAGAATATGTATGATAAAGAAGATTTTAATACTAAGAATATTCACTTCTCCAATTAACAAACAGCAACAAAACTTGATCTTGCTCCCACTGCACTCAATGGCAAAACTTCCTTTTACTTCAGTGTTTCAGAATCAGGCCCATAGTCAAGATGGCAAAATCTTATAATGTCAAATGATGTACTTGTCATTCAGATGTTATGTATCAAACTTTTTATCAGTGCACAAAGTACAGAAATTTATTTTCCCTTCAAACTCATCTAAAGCAGCTCCCTGCACTGCCTGCAGTGGGCCTGTAGCAGCCCCCTGCACTGGGTGGGTGGGGAGCTGCTCCAGTCTCTACCGGTTAACAGAAACCAGTAAACCTCAGCCATTAAGGGTGAGGTTTACTGGTTAACCAGTTAACCATTCACATCCATAAAGAAAATGTCTCCTAGGACTGGATCAATACTTTTTGCTTTTGGACTATGTCAAATATTTTTTCCCAAGAGGAAGAAATGAACTACATTATTGAACTGCCTCAGGAACACTAATACTCTGAAATGTACTTGAGTCTTTAGTAGTGTTCATTCTGAGAACAGCAAATTAGTCTGTTGAGCATTCAACTCCCACTGGATTACCTCAAAACCAAATGGTGGAACTTACCAGAAGCATTGCTGAGGTTCCATTTGGCCTGGATAAATGGATAGACATTTCAGGGAACATCCTATCAATGCGGCTGATCACATCATCAACATACCTACAAAACAAACCCAACATTTCAGAAATCAGAAGGCAGTGGACGTGAAATACCTTGACTTTAGCAAAGCTTTTGATATGGTCTCCAACAGTATTCTTGCCAGCAAGTTAAGGGAGTATGGATTCGATAAATGGACTATAAGGTCGATAGAAAGCTGGCTAGATTGTCGGGCTCAGTGGTTAGCGATCAATGGCTCAATGTCTGGTTGGTGGTTGGTATCAAGCAGAGTGCCCCAAGGGTTGGTTCTAGGGCCAGTTTTGTTCAACATCTTTATTAATGACCTGGATGAGGGGCTGGACTGCACCTTCAACAAGTTTGCAGATGACATTAAGCTAGGGGAGAGGTAGATACACTGGAGGGTAGGGATAGGATCCAGAGTGATCTAGACAAATTGGAGGATTGGACCAAAAGAAATCTGATGAGGTTCAACAAGGGCAAGTGCAGAGTCCTGCACTTGGGACGGAAAAATCCCAAGCACTGCTACAGGCTGGGGACCAACCGGCTAAGTAGCAGTTCTGCAGAAAAGGACCTGGGGGTTACAATGGATAAGACGCTGGATCTTATCCACTATAGTCAACAGTGTGCCCTTGTAGCCAAGAAGGCTAATGGCATATTAGGGTGCATTACAAGGAGCACTGCCAGCAGATCTAGGGAAGTGATTATTCCCCTTTATTCAGCACTGGTGAAGCCACATCTGGAGTATTGTGTCCAATTCTGGGGCCCCTATTACAGAAAAGACGTGGACGCATTGGAGAGGTCCAGCAGAGGGCAACCAAAATGATTAGGGGCTGGAGCACATGACTGATGAGAAGAGGCTAAGGGATTTAGGCTTGTTTAGTCTGCAAAAGAGAAGAGTGAGGGGGGATTTGATAGCATCTTTTAACTACCTGAAAGGGAGGGCAGGTTCTAAAGAGGATGGAGAGAGGCTGTTCTCAGTAGTGACAGAATGAGGAGTAATGGTCTCAAGTTGCAGTGGGGGAGGTCTAGGTTGGATATTAGGAAAAACTATTTTACTAGGAGGGTGGGGAAGCACTGGAATGGGTTACCTAGGGAGGTAGTGGGATCTCCATCCCTAGACATTTTTAAATCCTAGAGAATTTAGCTGGAGATGGTTCTGCTTTGGGCAGGGGGTTGGACTTGATGGCCTCCCAAGGTCTCTTCCAGCCCTAGGATTCTATTATTCTAAGTCTATTTATGCCACATATGCAGTAATGAAATCAAGTACAAACAGATGATACAAATTTCAAAATCTGGTGACCTCCAGTAGGTAACAAACCGGAAATTTTATTCTAGCCAATGCATTCAAAGGATGGTGGGGAAAGAAAGAAGAGATGGATGGCTGATTTCTTCCCCTCTTCCTAATTAGCAAGATGAGACACATCCTCCTCCTACAGAGGAAATCAGTAGACTCCCTCCACAACTTCAAGGCAGAGCTCCTCTCTAATTTTTAAGCATTTGTAAGGCTATGCTCCCAACATACTTTTTAACCACTTTTCTGTCACACCGCTTGTTATCTCTTATTGGTCAAGAATTGTTCCATGATATTATATAAATCAACTTATTACATTTATGAGTATCGCAAATTCAGCTATCACCCTTCCACTTGTCTGTCAGCTTTTATAAACTTTATAAGCTTTTTACATGCCATTCAACCATCACTGAAACATACCAGAAAGCTGAGTGTTAGGAGCGTAGTAAACAATATGGAGAAATATGAAAGTCTACAAACGCAACCTTTGAATAATATGCTGAATGAACCACCACTGAACTTTTAGCAATTTGCTTTCACTGAATTCTATTCATACCAATGACAGCATTGTTTCTTCAGTACCTAACATACTTCAAAGTCACTCAAGTTTAAGAATATTGTCATAAATGAGACAATGTGCAATGTGAAAGCAGAAAGAGGGACAATAAAGAAATAAAACTGATCTAAATGAGAATAAGTAATTTTTTCCAAAAAATAACTTCACTCTGGCAAAGTTATGTTGAATTTGTGAGAACATGTGGGAGCATGAGATGCTATAAAATTTAAATTTCCTCTTGTTTACAAAGACCTACATAATTCATTTATGGCTTTACATTGCTGAATAATATAGATATTCTGAAGAGTTGGTTCCAAATATTTTATAGCCCCCAACAGTGTTCTCTCTAATCTTTTCAATCCATGTGCAGACTATAATTTTCATGTGCACCGATGCATGTCATGCATACCACAAGTAGTAACAAAACCTAGCTGTGCCTCAACTGGCCGAACAAGTGCCCATCTTGGAGGGAATACTGGTCACCACCAGTGTTCTGTGTAAGCTGGGCCAAAGCACAGCTTTATAGGTAATTAATCAGCCCTGCCCAGTCAGTCAGCTCCCTGCATGGAGCCCTGAGCCTCTGATTGGGCAGGGCTGATTAATCAGCTGTGTGAAGCTGTGCTGCAGCGCAGCTTAGAGGAACACTGGTCCCCTCCTTCACACACAGTTTTAGAACACAAACCTGTTGTATTTTATAATTTAAATTCCATGAACACTCAGGATAAGGACTTGTACTTTGTTTTTTAAGGCATTAGGCACATGTATGGTGCATTAAGTGATAATAAAGATAAAACTAATTTCAATCTCTTTTTATAATATACCACAACTCAAAAAAGTTTGAAATAAAAATCTGAGACCATGTTGGCTAAGTAGCAGCCTGAAGGGATTTTTTACACCCAAGTTATAAGCCACTGACAAAAAAGGTTTATAAAAAAAGCTTAACTCTGGTGGTGTGAGCTATGCCTCTGGAATAATAACAATCCACCATAAAATCTTTGTGTTCTGAAAAAGTTAGCAAACCCTTTTCAAAGTAGGAAAATGCAAGCACATCCTCCAAGGCTCTGTAAGGACAGAATCGGGGGTGGGAGGATGGGGTGCTATTTGGTTGCTGCTGAACACAAACAGAATGGCTTGTCTGCAGAACAACAAATCAAAGAAGTTATATGTGGACATGTTTTCAATGTTATCACACACCTAGGCTTTGAAAAGAGTTTTCAGAAAGGTAGCTAACCAACACATCTGCATCTAAAATCTCTCACTGAATTACTTGAACTGTTTAAGGAGGAGACGTAATTTTGAGATCTTGCTTTTTAAAGCACATCTTGAATTATTCTTTTTTAGTGTTATTTGCTTTAAAAAACCCAAAGGAGTCTTTTCACTGGGGACATTTAAAATCTGAGTGCTATCATGGAGTAACTCAAATTCATGCATTTGGTGAACTTGACCCTCTTATTACAAGTAACAAAAAGGGAATTATTGTAACATTTTTACCTAAATAACTGCTCATCCTTCTTGTTACAAGGGGGAAGAGAGAAATGTTATCCACCAGCTCTGTGTTCTTGGGGAACCAGAGCATTGCCACCTGTCCACCTTGTGCTCTTGGGGAGCCAGGGAGTGACACTCATGGAAAACCATCCCCTTCCCCCAGGCCTCTACTTGAATCACAGACAAAGCAATGAAAAGGCCAGGGAAGACCCACCTACACTCCTCCAGACAAAGATGACAGAATTAAGGAAACATCCCAGCCTCATCTGCATTGAAGATAGAACAGACACACATCTCCATTAGCATACAGAATGGAGAGCAGTTCTTCCAAAGCAGGAACCGCACTGAACTATGGGATATCGAAAGCTGAGAAGCACTGCCTGATGGGAAATCTCTGCTCTAGATGCTAATGAACCCAGGCCTGCTCACACCCAAATTAGTCATTATCAGACCAATTCTAGTAATGGATCCTATTGACATCCAAAATACTGAAACTGCCTAGTTGCATTGTGAACTGGTCAAAGAACATCACCCATAACCAGGTATGATCAGTTTCTATTGTCTCGCCTCTGTTTACCCATAAACAAATCCAGTGTTCTCTTCCAACTATTGTCCTATCCCTATAAAAACTCCTACCTTTGCCCAAGAAACACTGTTCTGATACCTGGATTTAAACTGCATCAGTTCCCACTGAGACTTCTTCATCTCCTGTCTGATTGTGCTGGGGGGCTCTGCTCTGCTTGTCTCCTACCCTCTGGACCCCATCACCATCTGGGAACCGCGATCAGTGCAAGCTCCACAGAGTGGTAAGGTCTCTCTCTCTCTCTCCCTCTCTCCCTCCCTCCCCCCCAACTATCTCTCTCTAATCATAGCCTCCTGATTCTGCCCTATGTAAACTGTTATATGATTAGCTAGCCCTAACATTTGTAATCAGTTTCAATTTAGATTTAATATTGTAACTGTTGTGCGTGTTTGGCTCCATATATATATATATATATATTCTCACTACCCAGAAATAAATAACTTTCATTGTTAAGCTGGTTGCTTCTCTCTTTCTTTCTCTTTCGCTCACTCTTCCTCAAAGGGTGTTGTTTTGGTTTCCCCATTCGCTCTGCAACAACGCTTTTTGTACATAAGCTAAAGATCCCTGTAGTGCCCAAAATCCTGTGGGGTTTGTTCATTGTGTGATTTACCAGTGAATGAATGTGGGGTGACAGTGGGGACAGGGAGGTGCTGAACTTGGGGGCTTATGAGGATGGCAGATTAAAGTGCTGTTCAGTCCAGCCCATTGAGTCCAAAGACACATGAGGGTGCAGTGTAGCATTGCTGTTAAACAATGCCTGCTGAGTCCAGGGACATATGAGGGGTCAGCTTGTGAGTGCTGATTACCCAGTCCTCTCAGACATGCTCCGTTACTGGGTGTGAGTGTCTGTGTGTGTGTTGCTAAGGTGAGAAGAACCCCATCCTGAGGAACCTAGTTCCTGTAGAAGAGCTCCAGTGGGAGGGGGAATTGGCAGCAGGGAGAATTCAGCTCCATATGAGAGCACAAGTAAACACAAGCAGCACACTGATAGAATTGTTAACCTTCCCCCAACCGCATAAGAGTAACCCTAATAAATGAGCATACCCCAGAGTACTGGGCAAATCTGGTAACAGAAATGAATTGTTTTTCCCCATGCAAATGAAATTGACTCTCAGTTTGCTAGCTAACAGTGAAGTCAGAAGCAGTGTAAGCAAGGAACTTCTTGCTTAAAATGGTGAAAGGGGAGAAATACGTGACAAAGCTCCAAGATAAATAGTCTATATATCATCAACATGTATCACTGTCACTTTAAACATTTCTGCATCTGATAAATTTCTATTCTAAGCATATGTCTGTGTGACTTGAATTCGGTTACTCCAGACTCTGCAAAAAGCAAATTCAGCTGTCACTTGTGTGTGAAAAAAGAGGTCACCAATAACCATATGCTAATTAAGAAACATGGAGTTTCTCCCTAACGGATTCTCAATCACTACACATCATAGCCTGGGACACAATGCAAATTGTTGCAGAATTTAAATAAAAAGCTATAGCAACAGATTTGAGGGTGTTAAGTAATAATACATATAAAAAAACAACAAAAGGTCTGGTAGCACTTTATAGACTAACAAAACATGTAGACATATCATTAAGACAAACTTACTAGTGCCTCTAACATCTTTAAAATAAATAAAACCACTGCATCAATGGGTGTGCCTACTCTGCAATTAAGATAACCACACAGCTGGGCTGCGCTCTCAGGACTAGGGCTGCAGAGCAGTTTAATTGCAATGTAGAGGTTAGGCTCAGACTGCAGTACCAAGCTCTGGGATCTTCCCACTTCACAGGGTCCTAGAGCCTGGGCTGCAGCCCAAGATCAGATATCTACATTGCAATTAAACAGCCCCACAGCTTGGGCCCTGCAAGCTGGCACAGGCCAGAGACACATTTTTAACTGAGGTCTCCTCAAATTCTAATGAGTTAAAGAGTGCTGCCTTTTTAAAATAATTGGAGGAAACATCTACCTCTTGAGGTTAACTCAAACTTTTAATATTTGTCACAATGCCTTGTACTGCATGATGTATATTTTTTAACTCTTTAATATTGAGCAAATGCTGATATTTACATTTTCTCAAATGGAAGCATTTTCAGTTTCATGTGTGTAGAAAAACTTCTGCCTTCATTAAGTTTGGGTTCAGTTTAAATAGCAGGTGCAAAAATAATATTTTCTTCATTTGCAGTAATTTGTTCAAATTAAGACGCCGACTGGGTGTTGAAAAAGCAGGAAATCTGGTTTTCTCTTCCAAGCTAATAATAATAATAATAATAATAATAATAATAATAAACAAGTGGGAGAGAATGAGATCTACTCAGTTTAAAAACTTGAGGAACAGGGTTTTTACAATTTATTTAGGTATTTAAAGATGCAGATAGGTACCTGATGGGATTTTCAAATGTACCCAAGCAAAGATTAGCCACCTAATTCCCATTGATTTCAACTGCCCTTGATTTCAAGAGCAGGGAAGTTAGGTGCCTAATCTACAGGGCTTGACAAATGGCAGCGAAAGCCGCTCGCCAGCCCCACACTGCGCATGCGCAAGAGCCGCATTGCGCATGCACGCGCCGCTGGTAAACAAGGCACGCGGCTGAAATCTACTCGCCATGGGCGAGTAGATTCTATAGTTTGTTGAGCCCTGCTAATCTGTATAGGAGCTTTTTATAGAATCATACAATACTAGAACTAGAAAGGACCTTCAGAGATCATCAGGTCCAGTCCCCTGCTCTCATGGCAGGACCAAGCATGGTCTATATCATCCCTAATAGATGTCTGTCTAACCTGCTCTTAAATATCTCCAGTGATGGAGATTCCACAATCTCCCTAGGCAATTTATTCCAGTGTTTAACCACCCTGACCATTAGGAAGTTTTTCCTAAAGTCCAACCTAAACCTCCCTTTCTGCAGTTTAAGACCATTGCTTCTTGTCCTATCATCAGAGGCCAAGGAGAACAATTTCTCCCCCTCCTCCCTGTGACACCCTTTTAGATACCTGAAAACCGCTATCATGTCCCCCCTCAGTCTTTTCTTTTCCAAACTAAACAAGCCCAATTCTTTCAGCCTTGCCTCATAGCTCATGTTTTTCTAGACCTTTAATCATTTTTGTTGCTCTTATCTGGAACTTCTCCAATTTTTCAACAGCTTTCTTGAAATGTGGTGCCCAGAACTGGACATAGTACTCCAATTGAGGCCTAATCAGTGCAGAGTAGAGCAGAAGAATGGCTTCTCGTGTCTTACTCACAACACTCCTGTTAATGCATCCCAGAATCATGTTTGCTTTTTTTGCAACAGTGTCACACTGTTGACTCATATTTAGCTTGTGGTCCACTATGACCCCTAGATCCCTTTCTGCATGTGTTCCTACCTAAGTGGGGTACTTTGCATTTGTCCTCATTAAACTTCATCCTATTTACCTCAGATCATTTCTCTAGTTTGTCCAGATCATTTTGAATTATGACCCCCATCCTCCAAAGCCGTTGCAACCCCTCCCAGCTTGGTATCATCTGCAAACTTAATAAGTGTACTCTTGATGCCATCATCTAAATCGTTGATGAAGATATTGAACAGAACCCATCCCAAAACAGACCCCTGTGGAGCCCCTCTTGTTATGTCCTTCCAGCATACCTATACCTGTGGAGATATACCTATCTCATAGAGCTGGAAGGGACCTTGAGAGGTCATTGAGTCCAGTCCCCTGCCCTCACAGCAGGACCAGGTACCATACCTGTCAGATTTGTCCCAATCCCTAAATGGCCCCCCTCAAGAATTGAACTCACAACCCTGGGTTTAGCAGGCCAATGCTCAAATCACTGAGCTATCGCTCCCCCCTATGAGTTCATGACTGAACTTTTGAAAAATCCCACTAGGCACTAGTCTGCATCTTTAGCAGCCACCAAAATAGTTAAATTAATTAACTAAGCTTAATATTTCCTTTGCTTGGGGAATCAGTTTTAAATGCAAAACACATTCAATAAGCTTTTTTCCCCTTAAGTATTCAGCACATTTAAAGTAGTTTGATTTAACTAATAGAAAGTTTTAAAATGCAGTTTTTGTATATTGTTAAACTATTTCCCATTTTCTTCTGAACGTATCTTGACAAATCCCAAGTAAAAAATTATCTACACGATGAACCTCTCTAGTCTGACACCCTTGGGACCTGACCAGTGCCGAACCAGAGAATTTGCCAAACCATGGGAGGTTATTGTTGTCTAGCAGCATTACCAACACTTCCACTGCCTGCTGAGATAGAAGACGTTTAGGGGCACCCTAACCTACCACAAACTAAGTCGTTGCATTCCAGATTTGTCCACCTCAGGCCTACCAACAGAGGAGTGGGCAAAAGGGGCAAATGCCCCAGGGCCCGGAGATTCAAAAGCCTCGGTGCTCCAGCCACCACCACTGCTGAAGTAACAGCAACAGTAGCTGGATCCCTGAGGGCTAGGAGGGGCAGCATTGTGCTCATGGTTGCACTGAGGGCTTTGGGGGAAGAGGGGAGTGGAGTTGTACACTTGCTGCCTCAGCCCCATCCCTCCTGCTCGAGGTCACTTCCCGTCCACGAGTCAGAGCAGTCCTCCACACTTTGCCCAGGGACCTTTGGGGGCTGTCTGCTCTCCTGATCCACCTCAATGGTCCCTTCCTTTGGGACTTACTGTAACCCACTTCTTTTACTAAGGGACTACTCCCACCTCTCATAATCTACTCTGTGTTGCAGAGGTATTGAATTAGTCTAGAGCTTGAGTTCCCTGCTTCCAACTTCTATATTGTTAAAGCAGAAGACATTCAACCATTTCCTCATCTCAATGACCTACTCTGGTAGTATTGTCAATAAAGGTCCTACACCATATTGCACACATTCTTTTTGTGCTTTTTAAGCACAGAAAAATATTAGTAAAGTCTATTTTACAAAGCACCGTAACACTGATCAAAGGAAAGTCAAAGCTAGTATTACTAGGATTCCAGAATACTAGGCAAATGTATTCTTATTAAGCATTAAGAAAGCTATCTAGAAATAGCAGGAAACCTCATTTTCCACAATGGAGGCATTAGATAAGAGATGAGCTCTCTATTTCCCACTATCCAAGCTCAAGATTCTCATGCAGAATCATTAAATATGTAACAAGCAATTGGCAAGGGAGGCTGGCCTACATATACCATTCCATCTTGTTTTCCTCTCTCTTTTTACAGCTTGTATATCATGTTTGTTCTAATTTCCATTGCATTCAAATACCATCGTGATGGATGCAAATTTAGTATGTGTCAATAACTGATATCTCATAAAGAGTAGAAAATAGTGAGATTTATTATGGAAAAATACATTCTGAACATTTAAGAAGCAATGAATTGGTTTAAAAGGGAATGTCTTTGGTTAAGATAGCCCTCCAGGACTGAGTGTCAGGAAGTGGAATGGAAAGCAAATGGCATGTGGCCAATCAGCCGCTGTGTCAATAAACCATTTGTTAAATATATGAAAAAGAAGGAAAATAGGGATCACCCTCCACTTATTTCCTCTCAGCACCCCCAATTAGTTTAACAAGGAATATGGACATAAAAGTGAACATTAAATCATACCATTTGCATATATACCACATAATGACAACTTCTTGGATGAGTTTGATCTGATAAGTCTAGGGAATTACCAACTTTTTATTTGCAGAAAACTGAATACCTTTGCCACACCCTCTTCTCTGAAGTCCTGCCCATACTCACTCCATTCCCCCATCCCTCCATTGCTCGCTCTCCCTTACCTTTACTCACTCGCACATTTTTACCAGGCTGGGGTAGGGGATGGGTGAAGGAGGGAGTATGGGCTCCAGAGTGGGAGTAAAAATGGGGGGCTCAGGGTATACTAGAGGACTCAGGGTAGGGGAAAAGGGTTGGAATATAGGGGTTGGGTTCTAGGTGGCGCCATGTCCTTATGACAGGGGTGGCCGGGGAGGCTCCAAGTGCTGTCCCTGAGCTATGGCTCCACAGCACCAGCGCTTGGAGGCAGTGTGCAGAGCCTCCCTGCTCACCCCTGCCATAGGGACATGTTGCTGCTTCCCAGGAGGTGCTTGAGATAAATGCCACCTGGAGCCCATACCTGAACCTCCTCCCACACCCCAGTCTGCCTGGGACTGACTGGACTTTTAATGGCCTGGTTAGTGGTGTGGACCAGACACTAAGGTCCCTCTTTGACCATCTGTTCTGGTCAAAAAACATACACCTGGCAACCCTAGATCAGCTTGATCTACCAAAGTAAAGAAAAATTTATAACTGATAAGGATTTGAGGGCAAACACAAGAGTGGGATATACACAGATGAATGTCTCTCTCAAGCTGTCTTGCCAAAAAGTCAGAGCACAGCTATTTAGAAAGGTAACATATTATACTAACTACAGCTAATAAATTGCCCAGCTAAACTGAGCAACTGAGATTAATTATGATGGTTCAAGCCATTCCTTCATGTTAGTATGGCTTTCTCTTCATAGATCTTATTCTAATGGGACTAGTGAAGTCTTAAGACTGTTTTGGTAAATTCTTATTGGCTGCTTCAAAGAGAGGAACCAACTCTTAAAGATGGAATGGTTCTGAATCCTCTTGTATGTCTTTTTCCTTAAGACATACATTATGGGTTTCTTTCCTAGAAGGTATGTTATCTATGGGGTTTCAGTCAGGCTGACACACTGGGGGACATCTAAGGAAGAGATTACGGCAGTGCAGGAGATAGTGACAGCTTACTAGCATCTCACTTATTGTGTTTGCAAATGCACTCAGGGTAGATCAGTTTACTTACGCTTGACCTCAGACTGCCTAATTTATTCTATGTATATAGAGTATCGCAAAGTTAGCTGCTGAAAATCACTTTTACATTTTAACCTTTCAAAACTAGGCAAAACAAAAACTGTATATTACTTGAGTAGCCACAGAGCTGAAATGTGTTAATTTAGTGGCCAAAATGAACAGTGAGACATAATCTTTACATATCTGTCAACTTGTTATAATTTAGAAAGGTTACAATTTCCTATTTACATGCCACAGAGCCTTATGAAGCCTCAAAAGGGGGTGTCATTATTTAATGATTAAGAGAAGTCTAATTCTACTTTTGTGACTGCTATCGTACCAATTCTCAGACCAGAAGAGAAGTATGCCAATATATTTATTGTGTTTCTCAACTTTCTCTTGTTTATAGATTTAAAAGATTAAAGTGCTGACAAAAACTGGTTTTAAAGTAAGTACTTGAGAAAAATGCAAAAGGGAATAGTGGACACGAGAAAAAAATATTGGAAATATACTTGAGGAAAATCTGGACATCTTTTGATATAAGAGAAGGGGGTCACAAAATCGCCAGCTTCTGGGGCTGTTGACAAATGGAAAATAATTTGGTAATAAATGCCACCAATAGATGTTGCCCTTGTGCCAAGTGGCAGCAGATTTTGGAGTTTTCAGGCCAGTCTCTAATGTGGAATGGATACCAGTGGTATGGAACTAAATATTTAACTTGTGCCATTTGTTTAGTTACAAGGTGTACACAAGTCCTTTTCCTTGAATAGAGACACTAACAACCAGCCCACAGGCAACTTCCTTTTTGCAGAAGCGTTAGGTCAGGCACCACTGCGCTGTCCCAAAAAAAGAACTGCTTTGGGTTTGATCTCTCTGCAAGATTCACAAAACTCTGTATCTTGATCCAGATTTGTACACATCCTAGAGAAAAAAGGAAAACAGACCAACAGGATTTTTAATTTTCAGATCTTATAAAAATCTAAGGCGATTTCACCAGTTGGTCAAAATGATGGATTTTCTAATGAATCCATAAAAATAGATTTTAAACCCTGTCCCCACACCCTGCAAGTTCTCTATTGCCTTTAAATCAGATTTCCTACTACACACATAATATTGTATCATGTTTGTCTTCCCCCGGCTTCAGATACATCTTCTTACTCCTTTCACTGCACTTGTCCTTCATTCTCTTCCTCTACTATCCCACTCTTCTTAACATTTCTGCACTTCATTCAAACTTAGCTTTTTCATCCAAGAGAAAAGCTGATTTGTTTCTGTATTTAATTTACAAGTGCGCTGAATCAGACATGCTGAAATCAATGGGAACTTTATGTTCTCAACATATCTCAACGTCTTGAATATAGAGCAGTGTGCGACTCCAAACATCACAAGGACACACATTTTTTAAAAAACAGCTTCAACAGAAAATCCGTAGTATAAAGTGCTGAACACTTATCCATTAACATTCATTTAAACATACAGTAAAATTTGGCAAACAAAATTAGATCTGACTTGCTGTACTAGTCTCAGATTGACACCATTAGCTAGCTGTTAGTTTATCCTTAGTTTAACGTGCTGAATTAACATTGGTGAAATGAAAGACAACCATCAACTTCATAAACATTAGCAGAGACTCCAAAGTTAATTCTAAATGCTATAATCTTTTTGTTGAGATAAAAATTCATAAAAATCAGCTCTGGAAAGGGAAAGCAGAGAGTCAGAGTTCTTTGAAAACCTCCCATTAGTGTTGCCAATAAGCATATAAAAATCCTCTAACTTGTATTAGAAAAGCAATGCCTGGAACATAAGAGCAGACACTTCGGAAGCTGTGCAGTATGTTATCGCCAAGCCAGTTACAAAATACTGTTTCGAATGCACTAATTAGTTTTGCAGAACACTAAGATAAAGTTGTTTGCTAAAAAGATCAGGTTTACAACATAGGAGTAATTCAGAAGCCAAATTTGCAGCAACAGCTCCTAAAATGCTCTTTGATTCCCTTCTAGCTATCCCACTTCTCTTAAAAAAAAAAAAAAAAAAAAAAGAGTAAATAGGGACAATTCATTTTAAAAGCCTTTCAATTCTACACTGGACAGATGGCTCAGTTTTCTAACATGACCTCTCTTTTTTACTGGATTAAATCCAGTGATCCAATGTTAGTGTGATGTTTAGCAGCTCAGGCAAGATTTAAATAGCATTTATCCCACACAGTGTTTAAGATGCATGCTGTTCATTTTTCCATTCTATAGAAAAAAATCTAAAAATTAGGAATGTTTGTATTGATAATCAGTGTTTTGAGGATGTGCCTGGAACTGGGGGAGAGGGAGGGAGAACAGATATTATCCAAAGCATGTTAGGGAAAAGGATACATATGTAAAACTTGTTAAACTTTGAATATCACTCCACTCCTGCTCAAACTACAGGGTTTTAATCACACTTGCATAATGGATGGAAAACTCTTACGCGTGTGCTGCTGTCTTGCTAGAAAAAGTGATTCCAGGTGTTCTGGAGAGAAGTAGAGGAAACTCTCCCAAAATAATCACTTGTGTAGTACCAAAGTAGCATTTTTCTTGTTTATTTAAATGAACCTATTCTTCCAGGCTCTGTTTTTAAACTGATGAAATGTGACCTAAGTTACATCTAGTCAAGCTTCTCCAAATGCCCTTCAGCATTAGTTTTGGTCTCTTTTGGTCAGGCTAATTAAACCAGTTTGTCAGATTTCAGGCTGAAATTCGGGCTAGAGATGCTTGACCTCAGACCAGACCTAAACTAAACCTTCTGTTCTTGACCTCTTGTAATACTTTTAGTAATGTCATCTATGGGGTAAGACAAGATGTCAAATGTCTTTTAAAAAGTAACTGAAAACAGATGGAATCCCTTCCTGGGTCAAGTTCTAATGCTACTGTGATAGATAGGACGAGTGCTGGCCAGGACTCAGTGACTAAAGGGTTAAACCATTATATTCTACCCAACACAGCTTTCTACGTACTTTAGGTACTGTTGTCCTTTTGGTACCTTCTTACTCCTTTATATAAAAGTAGTAATTATGTCAACAATAAATCAGCTCATCAGAATGTTCATTCTGCTTGTATGTTAAACCCTTTCCTCCAACTTGCACCTGTCCTATCTACTTCAATTGTAAATTGTTTGAGGCAAAGACCACTCACACAGCCCAACACAAATCGGGCCCCGTGCTTGGTTGGCACTTATGCAATACTGTAATAAACACCATTTAATAATAATCCGCAACAGCAGCAGCAGAAACAACAGCATGTCCCCCTTCCAGCCAGCTCCTACGCAGAGGTGTGGCCAGGTGGTTCTGTGCATTGCCCACCCATCTGTGGGCATCACCCCTACAGCTCCCATCGGCCATGGTTCCCAAACAAAGGGATGTGGGGGTGAGTGCTTGCGGTGAGGGTGCGCAGAACCCTCTGGCTGCCCCTATGCATTGAAGCTGGAAAGGGGAGATGTCGCTGCTTCTGGATGCTACGTGGGACATGGCAAACTACGGATCCTGTTCTCCAGTGGAAGCTCAAGTATAAGATTAAGAATAATGATGGGCTGGAAGCAGCCTACGGGGTGTAGTGCCCCCCTCTGCGATAAGATGTTAGCATCTACTCCATCTGCTATCTACAGTGGCTGAAAACTGGTTTCCAGGTGAAAATTATATTATTCACTATGACCTATAAAGGCCTAAAAATGTTTGAAATCTGAACACCATAGACATCTTGCAGGATGGGGGTCTTTTCACCTCAAAATCCAAAACTTTAGAACTTAGGTCCCCACTCCAGTCTGTCTGAGCCTGGATTGATCGGTGTGTTATAGTGTGTTTATTTTTTCAGTCTTTTTTTGATGAGTGGTGTCCCTGTGGAATAAGTTAGTTTCAGAAGTGAAAGTCTTATTTATGGCGAAATAGATTTTTAATGGACAATCATTCAATGGAATTTTATACTGATTTTTTAAAGAAACAAGTAAATATATAATAATCTATACTTGGGTACAGATACTCTTATTCAATCTAGACAAGTATACAATGAAGTTCAAAATAACAGTTTTAAAAGTATGAAACAAGTATGAAACAAGTATGCATAAGAACAGAGGTCAAGCCATGAACCCACTGGAATTTTTAGTATATTATTCTCATTTTCAACTGTTTTCATCCAAAAGCAACTGATTAATAGTTTACGAATATTAGCAACAGATTTAAAATGGATGAGGTTGATCCTGCTAAATGTATTAGTAAACACAGTGCTCACTACCATAGGTAGTTACTAGACGTCAGACTATTTGTAATATTAAGCACTGTACCCAGGTAGTAAACGTATAGGTTTAAAGGCTATTAATAGTGATGGAGTTTTAATTATTACAGTTCTGATAAAAAGAATAAGCAGATGTCAGGCATTACTGAGTACTGCAGATAGTACTAAAAATAGGATAGCCACAGCTGTAGTGCAATTTTTAATATTGAATATAATTTATTAATCTTGGAGTGAAAATTATGGATTTAATTTAACAGTTACCTGCTGCGCAAGCTTTTGCATGTAGCAAATTCAACTCCATAGCAGGCTTTCCAGTAGTATCCATTAACAATAATTATTAAACCAGTGATCTCTGCCAGCTCTTGTGAAATGACACTGCATGCTTAGATGGGTAGCGGAGAAAACCTGAAGGGAGATTCAATAAATTCTCACATTGGGAAAGCAACCTGACTTGAAACATTCACTTAGACAGCTGGCAGAGGGTTTGTTTTTTGAAGATGGAAACGCATCTCAATCCCTTTCCCAAAATTCCAGAATTTTTTGGCTGTCATCAGAATCTCAAGGTCACTAAAATCCAACCTTCATTTTCTGACTCCACTGATAAAATCCGTTGGTATGCCTTGATCATCTTTCATCTTAGCTGCTATAGCTTCCTTATCCCTTTCCTTTTCATTCTTCAGCTGCCTCCAGCTGCTCCACTGCCATCATCTCCTTTTAGAATCCCTTCACTGGGTTCTTCTCTTTTTCTACATCTTCATCCTCAGAGTAATTCAAGACTGCTCTGCTCCTGCCTACATTTCAGTTTGTTTCCAATTATTCCCCCCATCTCAGTGCCTAATTCTTACACTACTCCCTTAAGACTAATTCTTGCTGTATCACAGGGAAAACTGCATTTCTCTCAAGAAGCCAAACCAAGCACTCTCAGGAATAGCTATGGTATAAAGCAATTTTACACCAATGTAACTGAATCTTCACTGGGGGTATACTGCTTTAACTGTACAAGTATAGATAAAGTAGTACAACTTTCTATAGTGTAGACAAACCCCAATGCAACACATGGGTCACCAGAACATCCACCTATGCCAGGAACTCATTGCAGGATCAAAGCCCAACCTGAACTGCAAATTTAAGATCCATCAACACTTTCATTTCTAGCTCTTTGCATGGAGCAAGCTTTGAAGAATTTTGAGTAGATGAACCACACACCACTGAGAATTCTCATTTTTCTTTTTCTTCTTTCACAAGATGATGTTTCTGAAGGCTTGAGAGATGTCACAGGGCAAATTCAAAAGAAATCTTTTCTGCAGATTTACTGTCAGGCTTCTCTGGCAATATCACCCTCAGGTAAGTGATTTGTAAAATAAAACAGTGATGTCAAAAGGTACTTTTGAAAAAACGCTGCAAAGGGCTCAAAATTTCAAATACCTGAACCAGCATGCATCTAAAAAGCCAACAGGCTAATCACCAACCCCTAAGTAGTAGGAGTTTTTAATTGTTTCCCTTTCTTTAGATTAGACTCTACACTACAGGTAGCACTAGTCTGGTTGTTAGAGAAAATATAGTTACTTAATTGTTCTGTAACTATTGTTCTTTCAAATGTAGATAACCGAGGCATATTACTCTCTGGTGTGCACCCAGTACACTGAAGCTAAAGAACTTGACTCACAGGGGTTGCACTTGCGCTCTGTGGCTTTAGTTCCTTCTTGGTTATATAACGGCAGTGCCATTCCGACTTCTATCAATTTCTTTGCACTGAAATCCAAGGCTGAAGACTCCGATGTTGGGGGACAGAGGATGGGTGTTGATTACACACAGACACCCGCATCTTGAACAGTTAATCACTACAGCTAAGTAACCATCTTTTCTTTTTTTTTTTGGTGGTGGTGGTTGGAGATGTGTATTACACTCATGCTACTCCCAAGATGGCAAAGCTTGGAGACTATTTAAACAGAGACTGCAGAACAGCCTGCCCACAACTTAAGAACATAAGAATGGCCATACTAGGTCAGACCAAAGGTCCATCTAGTCCAGTATTCTGTCTTCTGACAGTGGCCAATGTCAGATGCCCCAGAGGGAGTGAATAGAACAGAGAATCTTCAAGCAATCTCTCTTCCATCACCCATTCCCAGCCTCTTAGAGAGGCTAGGGACACCATTCCTACCCATCCTGGCAAATAGCCATTGATGGACCTAACCTCCATGAATTTATCTAGCTCTTTCTTGAACCCTGTTAAAGACCTGGTCTTCACAACCTCCTCTGGGCAAGAAGTTCCACAAGTTAACTGCTCTGTGTGAAGAAAAACTTGCTTTCGTTTGTTTTAAACCTGCTACCTATTAATTTCACATGGTGACCCCTAGTTCTGTTATTATGGGAACAAGTAAATAACTTTTCCTTATTCACTTTTTCCACACTAGTAATGATTTTATAGACCTCTATCATATCCCTAACTCCCGCAGTCTTCTCTATTCTAACCTCAAAAGTCCCAGTCTTTTTAATCTCTCTTCATATGGGATCTGTTCCAAACCGCTAATCATTTTTGTTGCCCTTTTCTTAACCTTTTCCAATGCTAATATATCTTTTTTGAGATGAGGTGACCACATCTGTTCGCAGTATTCAAGGTGTAGGTGTACCGTGGTTTTGTATAGAGGCAATAAGATGTTCTCTGTCTTATTCTCTATCCCTTTTTTAATGATTCCTGACACTGTTTGTTTTTTTGACTGCCGCTGCACATTGAGTGGATGTTTTCATAGAACTATCCACAATGACTCCAAGATCTCTCTCTCTTGAGTAATTATAGCTAAGTTAGTCCCCGTCATATTGTAAGTTCACATAGGCAAGGCTCTGAAGCCATTTTTCTGAGGGGTTCTTGATGCTCTTTAAAATTTCTAGGCACTGGGGCACTGCCTTGTCATCTGTTAATGAAGATGTCAAAAGTAAGAGAAGCTACTAGAACTTTTTGCTACAGTACTAGTATGTGGTATCTTTAGATACTGGCATAGGGAGTACACTTATTAAGTCTGCAGATGATATCAAGCTGGGAGGGGTTGCAAGTGCTTTGGAGGATAGGGTCAAAATGATCTCGACAAACTGGAGAAATGGTCTGAGATAAATAGGATGAAGTTTAATAAGGACAAATGCAAAGTACTCCACTTAGGAAAGAACAATCAGTTGCATACATACAGATTGGGAAGCAACTGTGTAGAAAGGAGCACTGCAGAAAGGGATCTAGGGGTCACTGTGGACCACAAGCCAAATATGATTTAGCAATGCAACATTGTTCAAAAAAGCAAACATGATTCTGGGATGCATTAAAGAAAGTGTTGTGAGGAAGACACAAGTAGTAATTCTTCCACTCTACTTGGCACTGATTAGGCCTCAGTTGGAGTATTGTTTCCATTTCTGGGTGTCATATTTGAAGAAAGATGTGGAGAAATTGGAGAAAGTCCACAGAAGAACAACAAAAATAATTAAAGGTCTAGAAACCTTGATCTATGAGGAAAGATTGAAGGAATTGGGGTTGTTTAGTTTAGGGATGTTAAATTTAGATTAATGGACTAATCGAATAGTTGATGCAATTTGCTTCGACCATTCAATTAGCTGATAAGGGCGCCTTCACCTTTGAACTGTAGCAACAGCCCCATGGCACTGCTGCTTTGAAGACCTCCTCCTCTTCCCCCCTCTTGCTGCCTCTTTCTGATAGAGGCAGTGGGGGACTAGGGGGCAGAAAGGGTGTAACTAATTGACTAGTTGTTCACATCCCTCGTTTAGTTTAGAAAAGAGAAGACTGAGAGGGAACATGTTAGCAGTTTTCAAGTATCTAAAAGGGTGTTACAAGGAGGGGGGAGAACAATTGTTATCCTTGGCCTCTAATGACAGGACAAAAAGCAATGGGCTTAAACTGCAGCAAGGGAGGTTTAGTTTGGACATTAGGAAAAATTCCCTGTCGTGGTGGTTAACCACTGGAATAAATTGCGTAGGGAGGTTGTGGAATCACTGTCACTGGACATATTTAAGAGCAGGTTGGATAGACATCTATCAGGGATGATCTAGATGATGCTTGGTCCTTCTGTGAAGGCAGGGGACTGTACTTGATGATCTCTCAGGGTCCCTTCCAGTTCTAGTATTCTATGATTCTATGGTCTGTATAGTTCCTGTTCAGCATGAACATGCTCCAATGGAGCTGCCACTGCTTGAGTTTGCAACAATGTGGTTGAGGCACTGATACCCCCAGGATGGTTGGGAGAGATAGATATTAGATCAGGATTTTCAAGAATGACAAAACATCATTCTCCCTGATTGAATTAACCTCGTTATCTCTAGCCTGATTCTTGCCTGCATATTTATACCTGCCTCTGGAAATTTCCACTACATGCATCTGATGAAGTGGGTCTTTGCCCACAAAAGCTTATGCTCCAATACATCTGTTAGTCTATAAAGTGCTACAGGACTCTGTCACTTTTAAAACTCCTCTGGATTCCACAGAGGCCATTGAGGGTAATGGCATAGCATTAGTGGCCAGCTGGTACTGGACCAAGAGACCATCTCTACCCTGGAAATGGTACCAATCCTGGTACCACTCTGGATACAAAGAGGGTCTTGACCACCTTATAAACTAATGTCTCAAGAACAAAGGTGATGGGGAGATTGGCTGCCCACTTGATCCCAATGGATCCTCAAAGTCATCCGAATTTCATAGGGAAGCCACCCCTAGAGAAGCAAGCAAACCTTCAGTATTATACAAAATTCAATATGTTGTCTGCACTGCCACCGAGGTAGATACCAAAGCCGATGCCCTGACGACTAGCAAAAGTATCATACTCTCCCTCAGTATCAACATCAAGGTCGGTAAAAATCTTAACAATGTAATCTCTCCTCCAGTCATCATGGGTGCTGAATATAGTCACTGTACTGATGAATCCTGTTCTCTAGTGAGTGACTGGTGAGTTCCTTTCTGCAGCCCCCTCTTGCTCTCTGCTTTCTGGTTTTATACTAGATCATTCTGCCGTTGCATGGCTGGGCATCATCACCCATCAGACCTCATCTGCCATTACTCTACTCCAGATATACTTGTCATGTGGCTAACTGGCTCTTTTTAACATGTCAGACCTCATGTGGGGTGCATACATCATCTCACCTGTGAAGAGACTTTAAAAATTAAAAAAGAAAATACCTCAGAAATAACAGTTACCTGAGATTATTTTTGAAAATATAAATACAGATGTCAGGAAATTCAAAATTACAGTTCCATAATAATTCTAGCTCACATCCCTACACACAAAAACAAGTGCACACTCATGGCCTCCCTTCAGACAGACATTTCCTGACACCTGAGCATTCAAATTCTCAGTTATAATATTGACAGCTGTTCATACTGAATTGTCTTGGATCAGCGCATTGGGTTTTTGTTTTTAAAATATAAAGCAAAAAGATTCTTGATCTCTGCATTAAATAAATCCATAATGCTATTATATAATGTACATGTAACTATATGTACATTAGAGAAAAGCACCCTGCAGTAAAATGAATATAGGTGATTAATAGTATTGAAACAGTTTTCTCTCTCATTAGCATGGAATCTTCCTCCAGAACTCCTTAGCTCCACAACAGTAATCAAAAGAGGGTTGTGGACATTAGAATGTGTGAATGTGCTTAGCAAAATAGGCATGTGTCTATTTTACAGTCATTACTGGATTCTTGCCTCAGCTTGTTTACTACTCTTTATATGTTTTGTGAAAATTGTCAATAATTCCTTTATACATACCTAGCAAGGAAAAACAACCCTGTCTAAATGTGCAACATCAGTGGTAACAGGATTTCAGATCTAATACTTCACAGCACACAAACTCATTGTTTAAACTCTCCATCTGTTTGTAAAAGTAGAACTTACTTCATAGTCTAACAATAAACACCAGCAGTAATTATTTACTCCACCTAAAAATAGACCAAGCATAAAATACACTACTGTTTCAGCTACTTTTCTTTAAAACAATTTCAGAGTACAAATGTTAGCTTTTTATATTGGAGAACATAAGGGGCAAATATTTATAAACAAATACCTTTATATTGATTTTCCGGCATGAAAACCTTTACTACAGTTTCTTCTGTTTTACTAAATACCACTGAGCAAACAGTGGGTGTCCTGACACCCCAAAGATCTGATACCAGAACACTAATGAACAATCAAAATGCAATCCAATTAGTATTAAAAACCAATCTGAAACTGTGTAACATTCAGAGAAACTTTTAACTTTATCACGGAGATGATGGTTAAGTTTTCTGTGGTTGTTACTCCTCAGTTTTATATGCAAAAGACCACAGAATGGGTCTGACTAGTGTGTTTAAACAGTACAAATACAATTACTTATGAGCACTAGATAATATCTACATTATGTAATATAACTATGATCTGAGTAAATTTTTGTTTAATGTATAAAGTGGAGGACAAGAGGAAGAAGGAAAAATTATGAATGCAAGCATACATAAAGGTTGGCATTATCATGGAATTCTGAAATCTTCATATATTAAACATAAATGGGTAATTCATGAGCAGTGACAAGAGAAAACTGTAGACATGAAAAGTTTCACCACTGTATTGATTGTAATTTTTCCACAAAAAATACCTCAAATTCCTTTTCTGAAAGGCCCTAATTTTATAATTAGATCCACATGGGCAGGCCCTTGTACCCACACAGAGTCCTAATGAAGTCTGAGAGACCCTGCCCAGTACAAAGGTCCACCCCAGCTGGAGTGTTTGCAGGACTGGGGCCTAACTGGTAACGTATTGTTCTTGGGTCCAAGCTTCTAAAACAGAAGTGGCATGAAAAGGATCTGTATTTTATTTTCAGCTCTGCTATGGAAGTACAGCAGCAGGAGAAAGTTACCTCACCTCCCTGCACCAAGCTTCATTACTTCCTCTGTAAAACAGGAATCATGATAACAGTCTGCTTTGTGAAGGGCTTGGAGATCTATGGATGAAGTATGTTACCTATTATGCATTCTATAACCATTTCAGGCCAGCAAGATTTTACTCTTGGGTAGGAAGATTGATGCATAGCAAGCATACCAAGTTTTCATTGTTATACTTTTTTATGCACTATATTTGACCATATTATTAGCATTGCTGGAAGAAAGAGAACATAGTGATCATTTATGTTACTCACACAACCCCTGAACTTACTCAAGATTCAAAACTCCCTACAGACAAATAGGGAGAGGGAGAATTAGGAATACAATTCTTCAGAGAGTTACTAGCAACATCATAAACCAGGAGAGTAGAAGTTTCATCAGAATTCCAAGATTGAATCTTATTAAATCATAGTGTTTCAGTTTGCTTATTACAGAGGTATGTCTCTGGCATCATTTTGTTTCAAATAATGTCCTTTGCTGGTTTAGAGGAGACTGATCACATGCACACAGCATTTTGTATATTAAATGCATTTTTTCAATTATTATGAATTTAATATTTGATGTTTTTTGAAAGTTGTTTCTCAATTCTGTGCAATTCCATGTGCTCACAATATGTGTCTTTCAAATGTTGTATATATTTGAGAGAGCTTTTCTGTCTGTTCAAGAACTCTGCCTAAACTGCACTACTGCCCATTCAATTAGCTTCATTAGCACGTGCACTATTATTGACAGGTACATTTTTTTCCTCTCCCTTCCTTTTCTGCTATAATTCTTATAGTCCCATCCCCCCCCTTTTTTTCTCCACTCAAACTCATCAGAAGAAGTAGGTTTTGCCCATGAAAGCTCATGATACTATATTTTTGTTAGTTTCTAAGGTGCCACGGGACTACTTGTTTTTAAAGTTACAGACGAACATGGCTATCCCTCTGAGACCTCCTAAACAGTAAGAGTTAGGACCACCAAATTTGGTATATAGTTTCCTCTTACCATAATTTCAAGTTAATGTAAGGGTTTGGTTGTGCCAGTGTAACCCTCAGACCTAGTGTGGTTACTGAGCAATACAAGTGGTACCTAGACCACAGCAATAGTTAAAGACCAAGAGACCTCTACAACATGGGTTGGGAGCCAGTTGGCTTTCAGCTCAGAAGATAGAGGCTCCTATACTCAGCTCAAGAGGTCGCAGGTTCCAATCCGCCCAGTGGCGGTTACAAGTGGGGGCTCAACTGGGTCTCTGAAGCTTCCTCATCTAGGGGAAGTATGTAACCCACACACCTAGGCTATGTCTACACTCGCGGCTTCTTGCGCAAGTACAGCCGCTCTTGCGCAAGAATCTGCAGAGCGTCCACATTGCCCGCCTGCTCTTGCGCAAGTAAATTTACAGTATGGCGTGGTAAGAGAGGGCTCCTTGCACAAGAGCTACGCTCTTTTTTAACAGGTGTAAGCTCTCTTGCGCAGGGCTCTTGCGCAAGAGGGCAGTGTGACGCTTCGGCAGGGATTTCTTGCGCAAGAAAGCCCTATGTCTAAAATTGCCATCAGAGCTTTCTTGCGCAAGAGAGCGTCCACACTGCCATGGGCGCTCTTGCGCAAAAGCACAGCTCGCACATGGCAGTGTGGACATTTTCTTGCGCAAGATGTTCTTGCGCAAGAAGCCGCGAGTGTAGACATAGCCCCAGTGTGGTTACCAAGCAATGCAAGTGGTACCTAGACCACAGTAACAGTTAAAGACCAAGAGACCTCTACATCATGGGCTGGGAGCCAGCTGGCTTTTAGCTCAGAGGGTAGCGGCTCCTATACTCAGTTCCAGAGGTCCCAGGTTCAAATCTGCCTGGTTGTGGTTACACTAGGAAAATGGAATGTGCTTGGAATGGGATAGCTTCTCAAAAAACCATACAAAAAAAGAGACCGAATCATCAAGCAGGTGAAAGGGGTTGCCTGGCAGTGTCTGCCCCCTGTCCAAAACTCCCCCAGTCCTGAACCTCCCAGCCACCCTTTAGTTTAGGGCAAGTGGTGGGGTGGGGGCTGAAGTTCCCTCCCTCAACAGAGATTCATATGGCTTAACCCCTTCATCAGGGAGTGAGGGAAAAGTGCACAGTTTGCTACATTCCTCACTGTGTCTGGAGAGTGCAGGGGGCAGATTAGCTGCGCAGTTTGCTCTCGCTCCCTGTTTTTGAAAAATATCGTTTAAATAAAGCATGTATATCTTCCTTTTATTTAAAAAAAACTTTAATTGAGTTAAGGACCAAAGCAACACCAGGTAAATGTATTAGTTTAGCTATAAATTTGACAATTTGTTTACTGCAGCTCAGCACCTAATCAAGGCACCAACATGCATGTCAAAACTTCTACCTTCATTATCTAGTGGATGAGTTTTATGTTTTGCAGTAATATCTAACATTACATAACCTATCAGCACCTATTGGGATGAAGAAAGTCACCTTTTTACAGAAGCTGACTATTTTATCCTTACAAATATAAGCTGAAAGTTTGTGTTCAATAGAAGGATATTTATGTTTCTTCTCCTCTAGTAATTTAGAGGAAGTAGTTGTCCAGATTCTCTCAAATATTTTTTATATTTTTAGAGAATTATGAAATAATTTTCCTTTTGAAACTGTGTTATGCTGCCTGCTGTATTTGACACAGATCTCTAAAGTTTGCTTGCTCTCCTGGTTTTTATTAGAGTTTCACTAAGGCAGTAGCCAGACACTGCAAACACCAGAAATTCAAGAAACTAAACAAGCAATCCTGACAGTATGAAAAACAAAACCTCCTACACTTGAGAGGACAGACATGTTATAACTATCAAAAGAATATCCTTTATCACTGCATTCAAGCTACAAGCAACTCAGCGATGGAATGTGACATTTATAATATGCTCTTTGCCAAAGTATTTTTCTCTCTTTTCAATAGACTATATTATTGGGACATAAAATGGGTAAAGCTATAACAGTAAAGATCCATTTGTTAGTACAAATTCTGGGTAAAATGATACATTTCAAGCACCCACTAAGCTCTAGTACACATTAAATGCATTTGACTTGGGAGCTAAGCTAAACTGGGCAATTTGCAGTATCAACATTTTTTAGGTTCAATACTTTTTAAAGATAAACACGTTTCTGTGTATAACAGAAATTAGTGCAGAATAATAAAAGATTCAATAAACCTGGACAAGGAACGCTGAATTGTATTATAGCTCAGTATACATTATAACGCAAGTGGTATTTTTATCATTTGACTAATTAGCAATGATTCCTAGAAATTGTGCTTTCAATATAAACCTTCAAAATCTGGAAAATAACTTTGAAAACAAATAAGCCACTAAATCATAATATCCAACTACACAATTTCCATGTATATCTGTGTGTCCTTATGTGACTAGTTCAAAAAGAAAGAAAGGAAAGAAAGAAAGAATATTTATATTATGTTTGGGTAACAGCAAACATTATTAGTCACATGAACCACATCCAATCAGCTTGCCCAGATTGTGAATGGAAAGTTTTCCAAAATAAATTGTTTTGTCACACAAGTCCTTAAGAGACTGCCATTTTGAAAAGCAAAAGGTATGCAACTCTCACACTGCTGTACACCTTCATTCTTTACAGAAACACTTGGCTCATATGAAAATCTGCAAAACTTGTTACTATTTAGCTTGTGACAGTTTAGCTGTTTGAAGTCTGATGCAGAATGTCATTAAAAACAGCCCTCCCAAAAAAAGGACACAACAGAGCTAAAAATCTCAATACCTTGGTTTGGTGGCCCATCAGCAAACATCAAGCAATTGGATTCATTAGAATTTCTTATCTGCTTGTTTTCTTTGACTGGAATGGATAAGAACCTTGATCTCCAAATAAAAAACAGGACTATGTAGCACTTCAAAGACTAACAAGATGGTTTATTAGGTGATGAGCTTTCGTGGGCCAGACCCACTTCCTCAGATCAAATTGTGGAAGAAAATTGGCATGACCATATATACCAAGGGGATACAATCAAAAAAAGTGAACACATATAAAAAGGACAAATCAAATTTCAGAACAGAGGGGGGACGAGGGGGGGAGGTTAATGTCTGTGAGCTAATGATATTAGAGGTGATAATTGGGGAAGCTATCTATATTACCCTGTAATGGGTAAAACAGGGTTACTTACCTGTAACTGTTGTTCTTCGAGATGTGTTGCTCATGTCCATTCGAACGAGGTGCATGCGCGCCGCATGCACGGTTCCCAGAGCATTTTTTCCCCAGCAGTACCCGTCGGGCCGGCAGATCGCCCCCTGGAGTAGCGCTGCTATAGCGGAGCATAAGTACCCCTGCCGGCCCTCCCCCTCCTCAGTTCCTTCTTGCCGGAAACTCCAACACAGGGGAGGCGGGGGGGGGAATCGAATGGACATGAGCAACACATCTCGAAGAACAACAGTTACAGGTAAGTAACCCTGTTTTCTTCTTCGAGTGATTGCTCATGTCCATTTGAACGAGGTGACTACCAAGCTACCCCTTCCCCAGAGGCGGGGTCGGAGTCACCCTACAGAATGCTCACACTGACATTCATTGGCAACAATAACTTTAATGCAGAACTAGAACAGAACATAACACAAAAACTCGACAGAAATACAGCAGGTACATGACACGCTGTGTGTCACTCAACCACTTCCCTTTGCTTTGTTCACAGGAGAGAACCCAACACAGCCGCACCCATGGTAGAGTCCTCCCGCGCCTGCTGGGTGAGAGCATAATGCTCAGTAAACGTATGGGTTGAGGACCACGTAGCTGCCCTACAGATCTCAAGGATCAGGACGCAGGCCCCAAGGGCTACGGACGAAACGTGCGCCCTGGTGGAATGCGGCAAAACGCGAGGTGGCTCCCTATGCGCCAGAGCATAACACTCCCTAATAGAGGAGGATATCCACCCCGACAGCCTTTGGGCTGAAACCGGCATCCCTTTCACCCGCTCAGCACTGGCAATAAACAGCTGAGAAGTCTTGCAAAATGGCTTAGTTCTGTCTATATAAAATGCCAGTGCCCTTTTCGCGTCAAGGGAGTGCAAAGCCCACTCCTTAGGGGAGCTGTGGGGCTTGGGAAAGAAAACCGGGAGGTATATGTCTTGCGACATATGAAGGTTGACACCACCTTGGGGAGGAACGCATGGGGTGGGGACGCAGACGAACCCTGTCTGCTGAGAACACTAAGTACGGGGGCTCCACCGTCAGGGCACGCAATTCAGAAACCCGACGTGCTGACGTAATGGCGACTATAAAAGCCACCTTGAGCGACAGGAACCTAAGAGAGCAGGACGCCAGGGGCTCAAAGGGGGGACCCAAGAGCTTATTTAGCACCAGGTTAAGGTCCCATTGCGGCACCGGGGCCCTCACATGGGGAAACAGCTTATCCAGGCCCTTCAGGAACCTCTTCACCAGGGGGTCAGAGAACAGAGACCTGCTCCCCGATCCCTCATGAAATGCCGTTAGGGACGCCAGATGCACCCGTACCAACAGATCGGACAGGCCCGCTTGTCGCAGCCCAAGGAGGTAATCCAAAACCACCGGAACAGGAGCCTGGGAGGAGAAAACACCCTTACTCTGAGCCCAGGCCGGGAAACGCTTCCATTTGGCGGCATACGACCGCCTAGTGGTCAGCTTCCGGCTGCCTAGGAGAATCTCCTGCACCCCCCTAGAACAAGCCCTCTCAGGGGGCTTCAGCCATGGATAAGCCACGCCATCAGGTGGAGGGACTGTACATCCAGGTGGTACAGGATGCCCCGGCCCCTGTCCTGGGTAACTAGGTCCGGGGTCAGCGGCAGGTGACAAGGGCAGGCCACCACCATTTCCCACAGGATGGGATACCAAAACTGCCTGGGCCAATCCGGGGCTATCAGGATTACCCGAGACCTGAACAGCCTGATCCTGGTAAGCACCTTGGGAACCAGTGGGAATGGGGGAAACGCATAAAGCAAGCCTTGAGGCCACTTTGAAGTCAGGACGTCCCCTCTTGAGCCCGCTCCCAAGTAGTGGAGACATTTCCTGTTCCCCTCGGTAGCGAAAAGGTTCGCTAGGGGACGACCCCACATCCGGAAGAGGTGCGCCACCACCTCCCCCTTCAGGCACCACTCGTGGACTCTGAAGGATCTGCTCAGCGAGTCTCCTAATGTATTCGCGCACCCTGGCAAGTATGCCGCCTGTAACTGGATGCAGTGGGCTATGCAGAATTCCTACAGGAGAGCCGCCTCCTGACACAGCGGGGACGATCGGGCTCCCCCCTGCTTGTTTATGTAGAAAACCCCTGCGGTATTGTCCAGCAGCACTGACACCAGTTTCCCCGAGAGCACAGTTAGGAAGACTTCGCAGGCCCTCCTGACTGCCCTCAGTTCCCGGACATTTATATGCAACCCCCTCTCCTGGGGGGTCCACAACCCGTGTCCTGCGGCTCTGCAGGTGCGCCCCCCCAACCGTCGTCGGAGGTGTCCGTGATGAGTTGGGCCGATGGCAGTCCCGCACGGTAGGGGACTCCCGAACACACCTCTCTCTCTAATGTCCACCAACGGAGCGAGGCGAGGACTCCCTGCAGTACGGTAAGGATCCGGTACCAACCGTCTCTGGCCTGGTTGAACGAATCCGCCAACCACGCCTGCAGTGGCCTGAGCCTCAGTCTGGCGTGCCTGATGACATAGGTGCAGGCTGCCATATGGCCCAGTAGCTTCATGCACGACCGCGCTGTCGTCAATGGAGACTGCCACAGGACCAACACTAGGGTCTTTATCGCCTGGAACCTGGATTGCAGGAGGTAAGCGCGCCACGTCGTGGCACACAGGGCCGCCCCCACAAATTCTATGTTCTGAGTGGGGGTAAGTTTCGACTTTTCCTCGTTCACTACGAGGCCCAGTTTGTTGAAAAGAGACCGCGCCAATCCTATGTGCACGAGTACCTGTTCTTTTGAGCGACCTCTGACGAGCCAGTCGCCCAAATACGGAAAGATCTGGACTCCCATCCGCCTGAGGTAGGCCGCCACCACCGCCATACACTTCGTAAAAACCCTGGGGGCCGTCGACAGCCCAAAAGGGAGGACCGTAAACTGGAAGTGTTGGTGGGATACCACAAACCGGAGGAACCTCCTGTGGTTTGTCCGAATTGCAACATGAAAGTAGGCATCCTTCAAATCGAGGGCCGCATACCAATCGCCCTTGTCCAGTACTGGAATTATTGAGGCCAGGGTTACCATCCAAAACCTTTCTCTTTTTATATGCTTGTTGAGGGCCCTGAGGTCTAGGATGGGCCGAAGGCCTCCCTTTGGCCTTGGGATAATAAAATAACGGGAATAGAATCCCCTGCCCTCCTGATGGGGAGGGACCCTTTCCACCACCACTTTTTCCAGGAGTGCGAGGACCTCCTGTCCGAGGAGGGCCTCATGAGACGGGTCCCTGAAGAGGGATGTGGAAGGGGGAAGGGAAGGGTAGGAGCCCAGGAAGGGGATAGAGTACCCCCGAGACACTATGTCCAGCACCCATTTGTCCGAGATGACATCCGACCAGGCCTGGGCAAAGTGGAACAGCCTGCCTCCAAATGGGGGGGAAATAACGGGCAACGGTATGCGGTCCCCGAGTGCACCCTCAAAACTGCTGCTTGGGTGGGGAGGGGGGTGTTGAGCGGGGCCCCTGCCTGCCTCCTGTCGTGGCCGGCGGCGCCTATTGCAAGCCCCCAGGCTCTGCCCCTGGGTGAAGCCCCCAGACAGACCACATGGTCTACGCCGCCAATATTCCGGCCGCACGGCCTGCGGGGGGAACCTATGCGGCTGCCGACGCAGCAACTGCCTGCATTGGGGAGCTGGAGTATGGATATCCAACAACCGAAGAGTCGACCTGGTATCCTTTAGGCTGAAGAGCCTGGAATCGGTATTGTCCACGAACACGGCCTTCCCGTCGAACGGGAGATCCTGGATAGTGGCCTGCAAGTCCAACAGGATCCCTGAGACCTGCAGCCAGGCGTTGCGCCACATTACCACGCCCGACGCCATCGTTCTGGCCGCAGAGTCAACCTCATCCAGGAACACCTGCAGGGCAGTGCGAGCAATCGTTCTGCCCTCCGTGGGTCAGGGCGGAGAACTCCTGTCTGTCCTCCGGGGGCAATCTGTCGCGGAACCTGTCCATCGCTTGCCAGATGTTATAGGCATAGCAACTGAGCATGGCCTGCTGGTTGGCGATACGCAGTTGCACCCCCCCGTTGCGTAGACCTTGCGCCCTATCAGGTCCATGCGCTTAGGGTCTTTTGCTTTAGGGGATGGGCCCAGCTGCCTCTGCCCCTCCTTTTGGGCAGCTGCCTGGGCCACCATGGATCCCGGCACAGGGTGCGAATAGAGGTGCTCATACCCCGACTGGGGGACATAGTACCTCCTCTCTACCCCCTTGAGTGTTGGGGAGATAGAGGCCGGCGTCTGCCACAACGTACTGGTGATTTTTGCCACCGTCTTATTTAGTGGCAGCGCTAACTTCGCCGGAGCATCATCCGTGAGTATGTCCACCATCGGATCTGACTCCTCGGTCACAGACTCCACCGGTACCCCAAGATTTGCAGCAAGCCAGCGCAGCAGCTCCTGGTGGGATCTAGCGTCCATGGCCAGCATAGCTGGGGCCGGGTCAGCCAGGGCCTCGTCCGGGGATGATGAAGATGTTGACTCGTGACTCAGGGCCGGCTGCTCCACCACACCCTGAACGGGGGTTGGCTGTTGCGGTCCCCCCGACTGCTGCTGGGTCCCTGCCGCCGGGTCCCCCAGGTCCGGGTGTCCCCTGGGGCTAGCCCCTTTAGGTGAGGGTGGGGCTCTGGACAGGGAGGCCGAGGGCGTGGACCTCCGCCGCGAGCCACTGACAGACCCCGAAGTGGGGAGTGACCCCTGCCACTGGTGATAGGCCCAGGGTGTCCAAAAGGGCCAGGGTTGCTGGACCTGCAGCGGCCACGTCTGTTCAAATCCTTGCAGTGCCGCCCGGTGCCAGGAACAGGATAGGTACCGGGACGATAACCACGAAAAGCCCACAGAACGCAGCGACTCTGCCTCGGACTCTGACGACAGTTCAGACACCGACCATGGCGGTGCCGTCGAAGGCTGACCTTGCACCGCCCCCAGGGCGGAACCGCGCCATCAACTCCGGCTTCCCTGCGTGGGGACGGGGCTGCGGGCACAGAGGCTGTGGCACCGGGCCACGCGCCGCTTGTGGTGCCAGCAAAGCCGGTGCCTACGGTGCTGGTAGAACAGGTGCCTGCGGCGCGGCAAGTACGGTGACAGCGGTGCTTGCAGCGTTGGAAGGGTTTGCGGCGCCAGCACGGACGACGTCTGCGGAGACAACAAAGCTGGTGCCTGCAACGATGCCCACGGCACTGGAGCCCCTACGGCCGCCGGGTGCCGACAGTGGAGCTTCCGGGCTTGGCTGGGCAGGAGACGGAGCCAGCGGTACCACCTGCACCGGTACCAGCACGGTCTGCCCCCGTACCACTGCGGCCGGCAGCGATGGACGGTCCCTCGACTCTACCGGTGCCGGCCAGGGCTCTGAGGCCCGTGAGACCACAGGTACCTCCAGGGCCTCTGGAGCCGAAGTCGAAGACCCCTCCGAGGAGGGGGGGAAGGAGGCGAGGCCGTGAGCTCTATCAGGTCCTGAGCTTCCTCGAAGACCTCAGGCGTGGAAGGGCGCTGAGCTAGGGTGGGCCCGGGGCTCCCGGCCCTGTGCGTGGCCTGCCTCTTCTTCTGAGTCCCCTTTGGAGGCCGAACAGGCGAGCCCGGTACCGGAGTGCGGCTCTGCCGGTGACCATCCCGGTGGGCTCTGCACTCGGGTGATCTCCCCCTGGGAGACTGGGACCGGTGCCGCGGCGCCGACTTCTTCCATACTTCAGTGCGGGGAAGGTCCGACCGCGGCTTCTGGACCGACGCCAGTGCACTGCGCACCAAAGCTTCTCCAGAGGACGCGGGCTGCAGCGCTGACTCTATCAGGAGCAACTTAAGACGGGACTCCCTCTCCCTCTTGGTTCGTGGCTTGAACCCCTTGCAGATCTTGCAGGCGACCGCCAGGTGAGCTTCCCCCAAACACTTAAAGACACTGTTATGGGGGTCTCCCTTGGGCATGGGTTTAGTGCACTCCGCACAAGGTTTAAAGCCCTGCGGGCCTGGCATCACCGTCCCTCGGCTGGGGGGGGGGGAGGGGGTGGTGGTTCAGGGAACTAACTAACGCACTTAGCAACTAATTAACAACTACTTAACAACTACTTAATCTAACTATGCAAACAGAGAACTGCCAACTGGCGATGAAAAGACACTGGGATCAGCACAAGATAACAGCTCCAACGACCGTCACGGGCAGTAAGAAGGAACTGAGGAGGGGGAGGGCCGGCAGGGGTACTTATGCTCCACTACAGCGGCGCCACTCCAGGGGGCGATCTGTCGGCCCGACGGGTACCGCTGGGGAAAAAATGCTCCGGGAACTGTGCATGCGGCGCGCATGCACCTCGTTCGAATGGACATGAGCAATCATTCGAAGAAGAAGGTAATTAGCATCTTTGTTGAGACCCCGGCGTAAAGTGTCAAATTTAAGCATGAATGACAGTTCAGAGGTTTCTCTTTCAAATAATTTTGAGAGCAGGATGTTTGTAAATTACAGTCTCTTGTCAGCTCACTCAAACAGCAAGAATGGATGGACAGCACTGTAAACGCATTTATGATTTCAAGAAACCAAGTCTTAGGTTTGCTGGGGGTGGGGTAGGAATGGATGTGTCAAAGAAAAAGTTGCTTTACTTCCCCCCATTTCACAATGCTAATTTTCTACCTCTTATTTTTCTTCATTCAATGGAAACAAAGTAATAGAAATAATTTGTGTTATTATTAGTGTTTTTAATGGGAAAGTTTGATGGGGTGTACAAACCATGCACCAGATAGGAAGTGATAAAAGAGCAGCCATGAGCTCAATTAGCTTCATCCTGCTGCACTCGTACTAGGTGTAATTCTAGTGAAGGAAAGCCCAGTAGCTATCTGGGAAGAAGAGCAGACTAAACACTCCTACACACAGCAAGAGGTCTGGTGGGAACCCTGGAGCTGTCTGAAAAATGCAGTCTGTCAGAGCCTCTCTGTGGGAGGATAGGCTTGTCCTCATCTGTAAGCCCACTGCTAGGCTTTAGGGATAGGCTGTGATAGCTGAGGCCGGCCTCCTAGGATGGGGCTAGTAGCTGAGACCCGGTTGGCTAAAGATCACTCTACTGGACGGTGTTTCTGCTGAATGGGGAGCAGTAGACTATTATCCTACTCATCACTAAGGCTATGGCTACACCATGGACTTTGCAGCAGCACAACTGCACTGCTACGGCTGTGCCACTATAAGGCCTTCCATAGAGCTGCTCTTCAGCAGAACTCTAGCCTCTCCTGCCAATACAGCGCTATCCACACCAGCACTTTTATTAATAAAACGCATGTCGGTAGGGGGGTGGTTTTTTTACACCCCTGGCCAACAAAGGCTATGTCTACACTGCAGGCTTTTTGCGCAAGAACTGTTTTGCACAAGAGGTCTTGCGCAAGAGCGTGTCCACACTGCCATGTGCTTTTGCGCAAGAGATGTGCTTTTGCACAAGAGCATCCATGACAGTGTGGATGCTCTCTTGTGCAAGAAAACTCTGATGGCCATTTTAGCCATAGGGGTTTCTTGTGCAAGAAACCCCTGTTGCCTGTGCAAGAAGGCAGTGTGGACAAGAGGGCTTATTCCTCGTGGGGAGAGGAATAACTCTTGTACAAGAAGCCCTCTGTTCTGATGCTTTAGTGTAAATTTACTTGTGGAAGAACGCACGTGCAGTGTAGATACTTTGCAAGTTTTTGCGCAAGAATGGCCATTCTTGCGCAAGAAGCCTACAGTGTAGACGTAACCAAAAGTTTTACCAACAAAATCGGTAGTGTAGACAAAGCTTACGTTTTTAGCTACTGAACCTTGGCTCTTTGCACAGAAAGAAGTCTATCCTTTATTCAGCTATGAGCATGTAACTTATTTAAATCAGCTACTATACCAGATGACTGGAGGGTAGCTAATGTAACACTGATATTTAGAAACGGGGTCTAACTTAGCTTATACCACTCAAGAAAGGGATCTTGGAGTTATTGTAGATAGTTCTCTGAAAATATTCACTCAATGTACACCCGCAGTCAAAAAAGTTAAGAGACTGCTAGGAACCATTAGGAAAGGGATTAGATAATGAAACAGAAAATTCCATAGTGTCACTGTATATGCCACTGTATGCAGTACTGACAGGGCCAGCTTTAGGAAGTGCAGGGCCCAATTCGAACAATTTCGATGGGGCCCCGCAGCAGACAGCAATTTTGGTTGAGGGAAAGGGGGAAAAAAAAAAAAAAAAAACCCCACCCACCCACACCACACACACACCACAAAACACGCACACATAAGTTTCAACGGGGGGCCTAGGAATTTTTGTTGAGCAGAGCAAAAAAAAGGGCACACAAAAAATCCCCAGCTACCTCCCCTGCCAAACCCCAGAGGTAGCTAACACCCCCCCTCCCGCAGCCACACTCCTCCTCTGGGGTCAATGCCCCCTCCCGCAGCGCACCCGGCACACTTCCGGCTTCAGGGCAGGGGGCCCCTTTAGACACGGGGCCCAATTCAGGAGAATCGGGCAAATCAGCCTAAGGCCGGCCCTGAGTACTGACCACCCCATCTCAAAAGAGATATTAGAACTGGAAAAGGTACAGAAAAAAGCAATAAAAATTAGAGGATGGAATAACTTTCATATGAGTAGAGATTAAAGACTGAGAATGTTAATTTTGGAAAAGAGATGACCAAGAGTGTTATACAATAGAGGTTTATAAAGTCATGAATAATATGGAGAATGTGAATAGGGAAGTGTTATTTACACTTTCACATACTACAAGAACCTGGGATCACTCAATGAAATTAATAGACAGCAGGTTTAAAACAAACACAAGGAAGTACTTCTTTACATACACGGTCAACCTGTGGAACCCACTGCTAGGGGAGGTAAAAACTATAACTGGATTAAAAAAAAAGAACCAAATAAATTCCCTGTGAAGCATCTGGCATTGACCACTGTTGGAAGACAGAATACTGGACTAGATGGACATTGATCTGATTCACTATGGATGTTCTTACGTTCTATGGAAGTGTTCCATATAGACAGACAACTGATTTCCCTTTTTAATCTGCAGAAGCCTCTTACAGATCTCTTCACAAGAGTCAGACTGCACAAAGCTAGAGGTGGGATGGGAAGGGGAAGGGAACCAGCTGGGTTTCCTCAGATTCTCCCCAATTCATAGGGAAAGTTAATATCATCTTCAGTTGCACTGAGTGTTGCTCTTCATACAATGAAAACTCCTGAGTCAGATGTAGTGAGGGAAGCCCTGAAAGTGTGCTACAATAGAATCAGTATTCCCAGTGGGCTGGCAAGAGCTAGTGGACAGGAGAATTCACAGGTTTTTGATTCATACACATGCCACAAGTATGAGGAATTCATAGTAAACTCTTTGAATTCAGAATCAGTTTTCTCTCCTCTACTTTCCCTTGCTGTTGCAAAGAGGAAAATGTGGATCTGAGTTTCATCAGTTCAGTTATTTTATCAATCAAAACAAATATAAAATAGAATTTTAGCATGAAGCTTGCAATATTAAGAGGATAATCTAATCCGCTCCCTTGCACATGTGGAGTGGAATCAATGCAGCTATACCAATTGGAGGTGCAAGCACCCACTATGCAGTGCTGTGAACATTAAGCAATGGAATGAGGCAGATTCTGCACAGGAACTGAAACTGCAGGGATAAATAACTACCATGGATTGGTAAGAGAAAGGGGTATAGGAAGGATTTTTCAATTGACCCATGTACATTTCTGTAATATTTGGCCCTATCCTCAAAGAGGATTGATGTAATCATTCTTATTTGGGTCTTGAAACCCATGTCAATTTCCTGCTCTAACACCTTTCGTTTGACCTTAGGCAAGTCTGTTTTGTGTGCACTGACTTCCCACCAATAAAATGGGGATATAGTACTTTTCTATCCCACATGAGTGTTGTGATGATAAATGCATTAAAAAAAGAAAAACACTCATATACTACAGTAAAATAGGGGCCATGCATGCATATTAGGCAGCCTGATTTAGGCCTCAGTACACTACTCATATTAACCAGAGCACTTTTATAGACAATATGTTAAAATGCAGTTTATGTGAGTTAAGAGTTGGGTTTGTTACAAAAGACTAAAGGGTTAAAGCAATAAATATGTTTAAATCAAAACTTGTTAATTCCAAATTTTAAGTGCATTTGTCATTTGAATAGTGTTCAGCCTTCTAGTCACAGCCTTGCAAATATTTCTGGTCTGTTCCCTTGATAGGGGCCAACTACCATATGCACTTAGACCCAATGTAGCCCTGTCAATTTAGGGGTCAGAATTTGACCCTACATGCTTTATAATGGAATATTTCAGGCAGTGAATTCAATGCAGAGCCACGTTCGCTCATTTAGACTTTCAATATTTGCAGACCCTCTTTGGAAGTGAAGAGCTGAATGGATGCGTAAATGTAAAGCTCAGCTTCTTGCCTTTTAAAAACAATGAACATGACTAGCCACCTGTTACCTTGCCCAAAACCAATTTATTTCACCCAATAATATAAGAGTATGGGATTTATAACAGCCATAGATACCATTGAAGTTTCATGGCAAGAAACACAACAAAAATAATTAAGTGGGTAACACATGTACTTTACATACAGAACTCCATGTAACCATATTTCTGGAGAAACTTTTAACAAACAATAAAAATCAGTCTATTTTAAGCTACACGACCTTTCTAATTTAAAAGGGATTTTGATTGATGGGATTTTGTAATCAATCCATGAAGTTTTCTCTTCAGGATTATGTTTTTAACAAATATTTCAATTTGCCAGTGATGTATCAAAACTGAGAAATCTAACTTTAAAACACCAAGGTGTATCGGTGATGTGGGCAGTTTTTGTTTGGTTTTTGAGTGGTCTCTGAATACACCAACAAATAATTAGGCCTTAATAAATGATTCTCCTCAAATGAAGACATTTAGAATGCATGATACACAATTCAAAATTTTATTTTTACTTCATAAATCCCACACTTTATATCTGTGTCACTTATATCTCTAATGCAACTTTATATAGGAGTTTCACTATCATAAAACATATTAAATCAGACTGGGGTTTTCAGAAGGAATGAGTGTGTTAGTAGTCAGCTCCCTCAAAGTCAATGTGACTTGGGTGACTAAGTCCTTCAAATTACACAAAAAGCATCAAATTCACTTAAAAAACAATTACTGGCAGAAGATTATTTCTGGCATTTATACATCTGAGTCTGTTTCATTGTTTTTTTAAAAGGGATTTGGTAAAGAAAATGGTCTGCCATGCCATTTACTCCTGGGCTTGCCAATTACAGATCACAAAAGTAACTTAGTAGAAACTGACAAAAAAAATGTTGTTTGGCCATTTTCCCACTCTTGTGATGAGGTTCCTTCTCACTTGATGTTCTGCTCTGACATCACAAGAAATCAGTTTACAGTCATAGCAGAGGCCAGGAAAGACTTAATGTGATAATACAGCTTTTCTGACACTCAGGTCCCCATATCACTCCCCTTCTTGCCTCCCCCACACACATGCTGAACAGCTGTAGTACAGCTAAAGCATATGGAGAGGAAAAGAGTGTCAGAAAAAAAATCCGCTAAAAAAAAAAAGTCAAAGTTTCATCTTAAACAGAGTTCTCCCCTATATTTCTATACCATCTCTACATTACCTGCAGCATTTTCAGAAAAAAAGGGAAAAAATATTAAGCTGTATTACTACTCCTAGTTCCAATGGAGTTATATCAAGGATGAATTGGGTGGCTCAAGTAATATACAAATCCAACATTTAAAACCGCTTCATAAATGAAAAGCTAGTTTAAACTGTTTAAAAAGAAACTGGTGTTAAGTAAATTAAAAGAAAAAAATGTATTCTCTGAACATTAAACTAAAATGGAAAACCATAGCATTATGGTGTCATACCTAAAATAATATAGTTAAGACTTTCAAAAGTGTCTGCTGATTTGGGATTTCTCAATTTCTGAGTGCTCAATTTGAAACACCTTATGATTTTCAGTTTGGGGGCACTACATACTTTCTGAGAATCAGACCCTACTGCAGTACCAAGAAGTAGAATACCCAAATAAAAAGCATCCATATCACCAGTTACTTTTGAAAATTCTGGCCTACTTGTTTTTATAAAAGTTCTTCTGTGCAATTACATTCCATATTTCAACTTCTTTTGTGATGAAAATACCACCTGCTCCTGATGCTAGTCCATAGCCAGGTAACTGAAAGGGAGATATTGTTTCCAGACACACACAGTGACATTTCTAGAGTGGCAAACTGAGCTATATACATGCAAAGAAGCACTGAAAATGTGGCAATGCAGATGGGTTTCCCCCCTTCCTCTGCAACATGGAGCACGGGCACTTGCTGGTTTAAATTAGGGTAAATGATAGATTCTCTGTAACTGGGATTCTTTAAATTATGATTTGAGGACTTCAGTAACTCAGCCCGAGATTCTGGGCCTATTACAGGAGTGGGTGGCCAAGATTTTGTGACCTGCAATATACAGGAAGTCAGACTAGATGGTCATGATGGTCCTTTCTGACCTTAAAGTCTATGAACCAAGTATTACATACATCCTAACAGGATACCAATAGAACAGTAAATACAAAGTCAAAAATTCTGTGCATCATACCACACCAACTACTCTGTTTTCTTATGTGGCACAGAAGTAACAGAAGAGACCACATATGGTTGCAAGTAAGAATCCTGATCTCCTTCCAAACAATCTCTCAGAAGTTCTGTTTTAGAGGAGTAACCGTGTTAGTCTGTTTCAGCAAAAACAATGAGAAGTCCTATGGCACCACATAAATTTGCTCTTCTTTAAGGTGCCTCAGAAGTCCTGTTAACTCTCTAGCAGGAACAATCTGTAGCAGGAGAGACTTCTTGTAGACTGTGAAGACACTGCCAGCCTGATCAATGTATTCCTAGTCATCAATCCAAAGATCTGCTGCAGTCTCTTTCTTGTCTGCCAGAAACAATGTGTCTCAGCAGGGAGTGGTTTATTATTCTAATAGAATGACCCAATAAAGAGAGGGTCAGCTGGGAATCATTATCATGAGAAGATTTAATTACTGTACACTTGTGTCCAGGTTAAGGACATAGCCTGCACAAAGATGAGACATTCAATATGTAGATGATTGACAGTGTATTTTAATGTGAGGTTACTTCAGCTTCCTTCGTATTGAACACAAATCTTATGTTAGGCTTTTTTTTTTTTTGGCTGCCTGTATTTGTAATTTTTCAGCTCAAAGCCTCTTTGTAAGAAGAGAACATGAGCATATGAGATTTTTAATAATTAAAAACTCTTTGGGTAAACCTTTCAAAATGTAAATCCCAACAAGTAGCTCTATTCCCCACCCCTCCAAAGAAAGATCTCATGTCAGCCTAAACTTCCCAAAATTGTTATCTGTGGAAGACTATTGCACTCATTCTCCCTGCACACATGTAGCACACCTACATGCCAGTGAGAAACACACCCATGCACCATACTCTCCAGCTAAATACAATAAACTTTGTTGTGCGGGGTTCTTTTTTTTTCACATCATGTGTAAGTATATTATGATAAATTAACATACAGTTGGAAACTAAAGCAAAGTAGATAAGATTTCTGTTAGGAGCAACCTTATAATAAAAAACAGTTGCCTTCCCTTTCTTCAGTATACACTGCATATTTCCATTATGCTGCAGCCTGTAGGCATGTTCACATCTTGTGCATCAGCATCAGGGAGTTTTCGCTAGTTGTAGCCATAGGTCCAGCTCTGACCTGTCTTCTTATGCTCCATACCTATATAAAAAGTGGAGTTGCCCCACCCCACGTTCAGTTCTTTCACACCAAAAATCAATGGTAGTCTCTGACGTGTTGTGGAGAGAGGGGGGGCTCCTTTAATGGACACATGCAATGCATCTTGAAGTACAAAAGTAACCAGCTGGTAGCCTTTTTTCCCCCCTTAAATACTTCATCAAATCCATTACACTGTAGATGACTCCCAAGCTGTTATCTTAGGCAGTGAAGCTCAAGCATTCATCAGTAGATGGACAGCAAGCCAGCTTCTTTCAACTTTGTATTGTCTCTTGACACAGTGGTAAGAGCCTGGTGACTACAACATGTGGACACAAGACCATATCATTGTTGTGTAAGTGTTCATAATGGGCATGTGCCCTGCAACTGCTGCTGAAGCTTTATGTGCTCTCGTAGAGTGTGCTGTCAATCTTCCACTGTCACAAAGACAGAGATGTAACTGGTAAGCCATTTTGAGGGTCTGAGTAGTCTTTGGGTAAACTTTCATGCATTCCACCCATGAAATAAATAACTGGCTAAATGACTGAAAGATTTTGTTCTGTTCAACAAGAATACGTATATATGCTTAAGTGTCAGAAGCTTCAGGGGGTAGCTGAGTTAGTCTGTACAGAAAAAAACAACAAATGGTCTGGTAGCACTTTATAGATTAACAAAACATGTAGATGGTATCATGAGCTTTCGTGGGCACAGCCCACTTCTTCAGATGACCTAAACTCAAAACTCCGGTCATCTGAAGAAGTGGGTTGTGCCCACGAAAGCTCATGATATCATCTACACGTTTTGTTAGTGTATGAAGTGCTACCATGCTTAAGAGCGTTTGACACATTCAGAACTGAGCCCTTAGTGATTAAGTTAGCTTAGTAGTGAAGGTAGAAGCAGCACAACTTATTTCAAATACAAAAGAGGCAGTTTAAGAATGTCTGAATCTGGACAACTGCATGGATACACAGAAGATGCATTCCTGTTTTAGATATATAGACTGCCAAGTATCAGTCTCCTTCCTCACACTTTACAAGTAGATTAAGGAGCCAATTTTGCCCCAAAGTCAATGAAAAAATCAGAGACTCAAACTGGAACAAGAGTAAGCCCCAAGAAAGCCCGAGTAAAGGAGCTCATGAAAAAAAAGCATCTGCTGAAAGTTAAGTAAGTACTTAAGTGTCTTCCTAAGTAGAGATGCATTTAAGCATGTTTCAATGCTTTCCTGAATCAGGGCCCTGATTAAAGGGTAAATGGTACAAAAAGTGTTAAAACAGATGATATTATGTTGCTGTATCTGTTATAGGGCATCCCCGTTTTAAGTCACCCCAGTATACCTCCATTCCACACTAAAGACATTGACGCTTGTAGGAACTGATGCATTATAAATCCTCCCGTTCCCTGCTTGTGTGCACAACAAAACAATTTGCACAAATGGAAGTCAGAAGTGGGAAAAAATTCCACACTTTAAGGTGTTTCACTATAAGTGCAAGTTTTTTTGGAACGTATCTTGGACTTACAGCGAGGACAGCCTGTACCTTATTTTCTCTAAAGACCAACCCAGGATTACACTTATATTGCTTTTATTAAATGCCACTGTTGAATTAAATGGAAAAGGGATTGAACCTGATCTCACACATAATCCACACCCTCATATACAAACAAACAAACCCTCTCTTGCTTTTGCTCGAAGTTACCAGTCTGTGTCCATTCTTAATCACCATTTGTTCTGTTTAACATCTGTTTACCTGGGAGTTACTCTTTACTCTGACATCAGTATGTTGGTGCTTCCTTCCCAGTGTTATTTCAAGGCTTTCTTGTTTGTAAAGGGATGCTTGCCCTTAATGCCAAGGCTGTCTATAATGTCCTGCACTACTCTGTCTTATATTGGGCCTAACTGATGGCAGCTTGGTGCCCCCGAGTTTTCCTGCTTCTTCTCCCCCTTCCTTGACCATCTGGACTCTGAAACTGCTGGGCCTACAAGTTCTCTCTCCAAACAATCACATTCCAAACTCATTCACTCCCCCTCCCCAGGAACTACACAACTTCCTCACACATGGGGGGAAAGGGGATACAACTGCCCATAAAAAGATATCAATCTACTGTACTTCCAATATAAAGCTTCTGCTAGTACAAACTTTTAAATCATTCATTGTATTTTATTTATAACACAACCTGAATTCTAATTGCTGCTAAGAGCAACAGTGTGACCATGCTGAATCAAAAGAATCCTTCTGATCTCTCTCTCACATAATGGAAGGTTACAGAGCTCAAAAGTTTACAAAAAACTTACTTTATCATTATACTGAAACTTACATTTACATAATACTGTATTGGGCAGAGCTTTACACAACAACAGTACCAGCATGATGAATGGCAGAAAAGCAGAGGCTGGGGGCCAAAGCAACATTACACACATCTAGAGCACTAGGTTTCAATATCAGAATTTCCATCCACATTAACAAGGGAATTAAAAACTAAAGGAAGTGAGTGATTGTAGAACAAAAATGAATTAGCAGCTGTAGATAATATTTTAGCTGCACTAGCAAATATTATAATTGATTTTCTGCCTGTGGTATTAGAGTAGCTACCTTTACAATGAAAATAAATTTTCTTTTTAAAGTACAATCACATATTAGTAAAGTTCCACTTGGCATTTTCTGCAAACAAGCAAGCTTTTAAAATGATATGGAACAACCACATTGCTTCTACGTGTCAAGAAATTAGTTTCACTTCCTGAAGTTCCTCTTGAAAGTGATAGAAATGTAGCCGTGTTAGTCTGGTGTAGCTGAAACAAAAAACAGGACTATGTAGCACTTTCAAGACTAACAAGATGGTTTATTAGGTGATGAGCTTTCGTGGGCCAGACCCACTTCCTCAGATCAAATAGTGGAAGAAAATTGTCACAACCATATATACCAAAGGATACAATTTAAAAAAATGAACACATATGAAAAGGACAAATCAAATTTCAGAACAGAAGGGGATGGGGGAGGTAAATGTCTGTGAGCTAATGATATTAGAGGTGATAATTGGGAAGCTATCTTTGTAATGGGTAAGATAATTAGAGTCTTTATTCAAACTTAGGTGTAAAGTGTCGAATTTAAGCATGAATGACAGTTCAGAGGATTCTCTTTCAAGTGTAGTCTTAAAAGGCCTTTGAAGCAGGATGCAGGTAATCAAGTCGTTGAGACAATGTCCTTTCTGGTTGAAATGGCAAGAAGCTGTTTTTCTTTGTGATCCTGTCTAATATCTGTTTTGTGGGCATTGATCCTTTGGCGAAGTGTCTGAGACTTTTGTCCAATGTACATAGCAGACGGACACTTTCGGCACATGATAGCATAAATTATATTTCTGGATGCGCAGGAATATGTGTTCTTGATCTTATAACTCACTTGGTTAGGTCCAATAATGGTATCAGCAGAGTGAATATGTGGACAAAGCTAGCAACGGGGTTTGTTGCAAGGGAAGGTACCAGGGTTGGTATTAGTGTGGTATGTCCTGTGGTTGCTGGTAAGAACCATCTTGAGGTTAGGTGGTTGTCTATAGGAGACTATGGGTCACGCTACATCGATGACATCTTTATGATCTGGATGCATGGCCAAGAAACACTGGAGACATTCCACAGAGATTTTAACAACCTACACCCCACCATCAATCTCAGCCTGGACCATTCTACACAAGAGATCCATTTCCTGGACACCACAGTACAAATCAACAATGGAAAATTAGACACCACTCTCTACAGAAAACCCACTGACTCATACAGTTACCTTCATGCCTCCAGCTCCCATCCAGAACACACCATACAATCCAACATCTATAGCCAAGCCCTTCGATACAACCGCATCTGCTCTAATCCCACTGACAGAGACCAGAAACTTCAGGATCTCTACCAAGCATTTATAAACCTCAACTACCCACCCGGAGAAATAAAAAAGCAAATTGAAAGAGCCAGACGAATACCTAGAAACCATCTACTTCAAGACAGACCCAAGAAAACCAACAATAGAACACCGCTTGTCAACACCTACAGCCCCCAACTTAAACCTGTCCAACACATTATCAATAAACTACAGCCTATACTGGAACAGGATACTAAACTCCAAGAGGCTCTGGGAGACAGACCCATAGTCTCCTATAGACAATCACCTAACCTCAAGATGATTCTTACCAACAACCACAGGACATACCACACTAATACCAACCCTGGTACCTTCCCTTGCAACAAACCCCGTTGCCAGCTTTGTCCACATATTCACTCTGCTGATACCATTATTGGACCTAACCAAGTGAGTTATAAGATCAAGAACACATATTCCTGCGCATCCAGAAATATAATTTATGCTATCATGTGCGAAAGTGTCCGTCTGCTATGTACATTGGACAAACGTCTCAGACACTTCGCCAAAGGATCAATGCCCACAAAACAGATATTAGACAGGATCACAAAGAAAAACAGTTTCTTGCCATTTCAACCAGAAAGGACATTGTCTCCCAACGACTTGATTACCTGCATCCTGCTTCAAAGGCCTTTTAAGACTACACTTGAAAGAGAATCCTCTGAACTGTCATTCATGCTTAAATTCGACACTTTACACCTAAGTTTGAATAAAGACTCTAATTATCTTACCCATTACAAAGATAGCTTCCCCAATTATCAACTCTAATATCATTAGCTCACAGACATTTACCTCCCCCCCCCCCCATCCCCCTTCTGTTCTGAAATTTGATTTGTCCTTTTCATATGTGTTCATTTTTTAAAATTATATCCTTTGGTATATATGGTTGTGACAATTTTCTTCCACTATTTGATCTGAGGAAGTGGGTCTGGCCCACAAAAGCTCATCACCTAATAAACCATCTTGTTAGTCTTGAAAGTGCTACATAGTCCTGTTTTTTGTTCCTCTTGAAAGTAAGAGTAAACTATCTAGTTTTACATTAAAGATAACTTTTTAACTGCTAAAAATAGGCCATTCATCTTGCAATGCTATGAGGGTCTGAATTAACTTTTGCAAGGTAAGGGTCAGATCAATCTTCTATTCCTCAGTTTAGGATCAGTAGGAAAAATTGTAGTTCTCCAGAAAACATGACTTATAATGGAACTGCTAATAGACCTGTATCCCATAAAAATTACACACTTAGGCACCTCTGAGCTAAAAAGAATTAACTGGAAAAAAAAAAAACCAGCTTCATTACCAGAGTTAAGGTTGCCTGGTGGCATCTCATGTCCTATCAGAACATCAAGTGAATCAAAATGCAAGCTTTTGAAAACCAGGACATGTAAAATTAAGGTACATGCCTGCACAATCTTTACTCTGCCCACACCCCCAGCCCTGTGAATAGCCACTGGGAATTACCTGAATTTATTACATTAGGTGTAGCTGTACTGAATGGTGGGGGGAATTAGTTGGAGCAGCTTGGCAGAGATGAGAGTGCGATTTGGGGGCTTGTAACATTTGGGGGCAGAGTGTGTAACTCCTCTCCCTAACCACAGGTATGTAATCAAAGGAAAGAGGGCATATGTTCCTCAAAAGATTCAGTATGCCTCATTTCAGCACAGTGATATATAGATTGTCAGTAGCAGGATATAGGGGTCATCTTGCCATGGCGACTTGTCAGCAGTTGGGAGATGAGTATACTCTGTAGGTGTAATGAAGGGTAAGTGAAAATACAGCATTAGATGGCACTGTACGCACAAAGGTGAAAGCGTTGTAACATTTAGGAAATATGATGTAATTTCCCATGGAGTAGGCTAGTATTTGAATGTAAAGAAGTTATAGGTAGCTCCTTTCCAGTACTGCGCAAAGGCAGAGTGCAAGTATGCGGTATGGACCTATTGTAGAATCACTCAAAAGGGGCCATTCAGCTCAATGTGGTGTTTAAGATGAGGAAAAAATACCTCACAGAGATGAATGCAGCATGAAGCAATAGCTATGAGATGTGAATTGCTACAATCCTCTCAGAGGGTGTTCCTACCTCCACCCCCATATGCTCGAAAGCTTATGATATCCATCAAGCATAGCCATTCTTGACTCCTCAGTCCTGTATCAGCAGTGTTTTCTAGGCACATGCCTATTTTCAGCTTCCCAATCAGAGGGGCAAGGCTATCATTCCACAAGAAATGATTCTTTAGTGTAAACATGAGGGGAAAATCCTCCTGGACTATTACAATATGGTAATCAACTATCTGAGAAAACTGTTTTCTTCATGATTAGTACTTAGAACTTTTATGCCATCATATGTTTTCAAGGCACCATAACATTACATATAATGAATCCACCCATAGCCCATGGAAATTAGCCTTTGATATTGTTTGAGACCTCTATGTAAAATGGGGGAAAGAATGCCTGATCTTGGGAGATATGGAAGGTTTGAGGCTACATACCTCTACAGAGGCAGACTGAGGAGGAGCAGACACAAAAACCAGGACATGATGTCTACCACAGTGAAACTGCTAAATGGACTGGTAAGTGAGTCAGCTAGAGAAAGTTTGAGTTTGAGGTATATGTGATTTGGAGGATGTCCTAACTTTCTCTATCGGACTCAAAAATAGAGATCCACTTCCTCCAATGCCTTTTGTTTCCAAAGAGTGAGAGAGGACCTCCATTCTTTCTATAATGCATGGCACAGGAGTAGGAGAGCTATTGAAGAAGCCAACTAAAAATAAATTGAGTAGTAAACCACTGAGGATATTCAGTCCCTGGAAGGAGTAAAGGAAGGCTAGAGGTCACAGGGGTCTGTGGTGCCAAAAACAACTTGGGCATTATTTCCTTGCTGTCATAGACTCTTGCACTAAATGAGAAAAAGTTTGATAAATCATGCCAAATTGACTGATTCAACATTGCAATATTTATTTTAATGCATCTCCCCCCATCTCTATTCTTAATACAATCAGACAGGAATCAAAGTTAGTAATTTTAATATAAACTGCAGCAACAGAACCATCTTTAACATTTATTTGGCTAGTGAACCTGGAAAATTTCAGCAGTTTGAGAGTTAATAGATGTAGTGCTTGAAAGATAAACATCTACAGACACACTGCAGTGAATTAAAAGCACAGGCACTATTATGAATGGAAGCCAGGATCTAGAATATTTGCTCATTCATACTTGGACTGGACAGCTCAGAATTAGAGAAGAGCAGGAACCCTCTAACTAAGGATGTTAAAGACTAGTCGACTATCTGATACGCATTTGCTTATCGGATATTAATGTCAACTAGTCAATCCTTCCCCTCCTTTGCTGCCTCTATGAAACCCCAAGGTGGCAGCTGCACAGCTGCCCCTGGGATTGGCTGTGTGGCGGACTGCCCCTTTAAAACACCGCCTCTGCAGTAATTCAAAAGGGCAGCTCTGGAGCCCGGGGTCCCCACGGCATTTCCCCAGAACTCGGGCACTTCCCTGGAACCCGGGGTCAGCTGGGGACTGATCAGCTGTGCAGCCACTGCCCCTTTGAAACTGCTGCCTCCACGCAATTCAAAGGGGCAGGGGAGCCTATAGCCCCTAGTTGAGTCCCCTGCTGACCCCGGCCTCCATGGCTTTGAAATGCACAAAAGCCCCTGCTGGGGACTCTTGTGCATTTCAAACCAGGCACCGGTGTGCAGCCCAGAGTCAGTGGGACTTCCCACTGACCCCAGGCTGTACACAGAGTTCTGCATTCCTCCTTTGAAATGTACCAGAGCCCCAGCAGGGCTCTGGTACATTTCAAAGGAGGAATGCAGAAGTGCCTATCGACTAGCCGACAGAAATTCCAACCGACTAGTCAGTTAACCACATTTTAACATTCTTACCTCTAACCTGTACTATAAAGCCATCACAGTGTGTTGGCAGTAAATCACTTGCTAACCACCAGAAAACATTCAAGTTTTCAACTACAATAGGCTAGACTAGCCAACACTGTGGGAGGAGGCGTACAACTGTTAATCAAAAAGCCACAATGTACAACTCTTACTTAAATTAAAAAAAAATCACTCATTCTACTATTATTGTTCAATTCGCAACAGTTATCTGTCTGTGGCTGTACCTAAATACAATAATTAAGAAATAAGTCATTACAAGCTAATAATGTCCTATTAGTTAGGGATTATTCCTTAAGCTCATAGGTTATTTGGTCACAGCAAATCTAGTTGATGTCTGATTAATCAGGCTGCAACCTATTTTTGGTTTGTAGAGACACCAACAACATAAAATCTAGTAAATGAAAACGTTAAGAGTAGTTTCTGGCAGAACACCTGTCATATCTATTTTCATGGTTTCACAATCCCATTTCTCAAAAATGTTTTTCTCATCCCTGTTGCCATATGAAAAATTCAAATACAAAAATGGAAACTAGTAATACACTATACAAATGAAATAACCAGACTGATAACAGTGTGCTATTAAAAGGATATACTTTTTTCCACAACTGATACCTTTGTTATATTTGTATCTATTACTTGTAACAATTATTTTCAGATACAGTTATGATTTTTCAGGTTGATAGTTCCTATTAAATGATTAGTCGCCAAACCCAGAACTAAGTTTAACTTGTATTTTAATTCTTCAGAAATAGCTCTTAAGATTTTGTGGACTATAAAGCACATACAAACATGTCACAGTCAAGAATGTCTTCTTTGTTGAACCCACAGTAAAAACTGAATGACACAAAAATTAAAAGAATAAGGGTCTGCACGCAAGAGATTCAGAAGTAGATAAAAAAAGCATTCCTGATGGTAGCTTTATAGTGCTTTTTGGGACAGAAATCTGTTTTTAAAATGTATCAAACACCAAGATACTTTCTGCATTTTAGTGCACATTTGTTTTTAACATCAAACACTCAACGGAATAACCAGAAAAAGAACTCAATGATTACAAGACTCAGGTAGTCTAGGGAGCTTGAAACAGACTGACAGGCTCCAGCCAAGCTTGCTGTGTAAGTATTTCATGCATCTGGACTGTGTCTTACTATAACTGAAATCATTCCTAAAAGCACAAAGACAAGGGGTACACAATAATACATCACTCTTCAATCAGAATTCTGGCAGAGGCTAAGTAGGCCTCCCAATTTGGTCTTCAAAGTAGAATATGATAATTCATTTCCTTGGAGATATCACTAATTCACTTTGAGTTTTAAAAAAAATCTAATTGGTTTTAAATGTTACCTGACAATGAGATGCAAAACCCAAGACACTTTCCTACTCAGGAAGAATCCTTCTAATATTAGTGGTTTATCTCATCAAAATCTTGTATAAATACTACCTAATTAATTCTGCAGCATGTATGTGAAAATGGTACTATTCACATTTTGCAAGTGGGAAAACTGCGGCACAACAGCTCAAATAAATAATAATTTGAATGTATATCGTGATTTCATTTGTGGATCTCAAAATGCATTTATAAAACAAATTATCCCCATTCTACAAATGGCATAACTAAGGCAGAAGGGTCAAATGAAACAAGTCAATGGCAGCATGACTAGAATTCAGTAAAAGCTGGCTACCAGACCTGTCAGCAGTCCCATAGTCCAGATATGCTGCCTCTCAGTCCTCTACTATGATTCCGAATAAAGGGGGACATAAAGTTTCTAAAACATGTTAGCCCTTTTAATATAACTGCTTAGTACAGACATCTATTTTGCTTCCAAATGCAGGAACAGGGTACTGGTTGAGTGTACTGCCTAACATTCTGCAATTCTTTGTGAGGTATTAGTTTATTAGAAGGAACCATTGGGCAAACTGGGAATGCCAGATGACATAAAATTAATCTTTTCTATACCTATCATTCTGGAGGTGATCATGGACTAAGCTAACATGAAACAAATTGAATGATCCAGTCTTCTTGCATAAATCAAGTAGCATAGTTTGGAGATTTCATGAAACAAAGATTTCTAAGAACAAAGCAGTGTATTGGCAACACAAAATTGAAACATGATTTTATTGTTGAACATTCTATATGGACATATGAATATTCTTAAAGTTTGAGAGTTCATGGAAAAAGAAAATAACTGAGCTTTAGCAAAACAAAATTAATCTGCGTTCCTTATGCCATTGTTGCTAGAAGATTTTGTCTGCAGATTTGTTTTTAAATTACTTCTCAAAAAGCACTAGCTCCAGTAAAAGTGTTACATGTTGCAACTACCACCTTTTGAACTGCAGAAAGTTGCTGAAGAGACTGGGAATGTCAGAAGAATTTAAATGTCATGCTGTTAGATGAGAATATGGCTAGTATGAGAACTCTGGTATGACAACAATACTGTGAAACAACGTAGGATCAAGAAAAAAGGCTCCTTCAAAAGGAAATGGATGGAAATGATAGTGGAATAGCTTTTCTAGGTGGTCCACAGGTACTAAGTCACATCATATAACAAATCCACAAACCAGCTAGGGTTCCCTATAGCCCAGGCTTGGGCAACAACCTGTCAGCAGGCTGGATCTGACCCACCTAGCTCTTTTATCTGGCCCATACAGCGGTTCCCAACCCATCCTCACAGCGCGTTGCCTGGGAGCGGAAGATGCAGGAACCCTTCTATTTAAAGGCCCCTCCCATTCCGCCCGAGGCCCTGCCCTGAGGCCGCCTGCAACCACTTAAAAAATTATTGCCCACCCCTGCTATAGCCCTTGAGGCATAATTAAAATTTATTCCCAGTTTGTATAACTGTATAACTTGTTTTTTTAGGGACTGCACGGTATGTCACTCTCTCCCTCCCCATTCCTTCCTTGAGAGTGAGGAAAGCAGGACATGAAAAAGCAAAGCATATGTATCAAATAAAACAGCTGGAAAGTGATGGTCTAAGATCTGCATTTAAAAAGAAGGTTCCCATAAAATCATTGACTAGCATGCTTCCTCAAGTTTTTTGATTTATCCCACCCACAGGGTTGCTTGAAAACAAATGAACAACCAGCGAATGTCTTGCATACCAAATCTATTTGCCAACCCTATACTCTTTCTTGTTAAAAAGACATTAAACATTCTTTCAGTAACTATACAAATTAGGGATGTTAGCATGTAGTAATTTACATGATTAGCACAGGCTAATTAATCAGTCAATCAGTTAATCCTAATGACTACATGCGCACACCCACCCTTGCTGCCTCTGCATCAGAGGCAGCCAAGGGAGGGGAGGCAGGAGCCAGTGCCGGTGGGGAGCCAGCTTTTAAGACAGCTCCCAGTGCATGACAGCTCCCGTGGAACCGCTGCCCTCCCTGCTGCCTCCCACAGAGGCAACAGTACAGGGAAGTGAAAGAAAGATAGGCGCTGGTGCTTAGGGGAGCCAGCTTAAAAGCCAGCTTCCCCATGCACCAGCTCCTGCGGAACCGCATGTCCCCCACATTGTGCAGAGGGTGGGGGAGCAGGCGGTACATGTGGGAAGCCAGCTTTTAAGCTGGCTCTCTTTGTGTACTGACTCCGCAGAGCTGCCTGTCCCCCACCCCCACGCTGCTGCCTCTGTATTCGGCCACTGCACATTTACAAAAATAAACATTTGCTAACATCCCTAATACAAGTATAGTAATTATTTATGTGGGTTTTCCTTTTGAATTATCATCCATACTGCAAAGAACTCTCCTAACAACAGATCTCAACATTGGCTTTGGCTTTTGTGTAAGACTAATATATCTAAATGTATTACAAAGATAAATCCACAACTTCCTTCCATGTCATTAACAATACATATTTTAAGCATCAAAAATGTGTAACTATTTAGTACTATGTTTTTGAAACAGCTAGCTTTCATTTTAAATCATGCACAAGTGTTTAAGTGTTTTCATCAATAAATAACTTCATTATGTAATATAATTCTGCTCTGAACAGCAAGAGTAGAATTTTGCTAAGCCCCGTTTGCTAAACCACAAAATAAAAATTGATAGCTTTTCTCATGTCATTAGCATGAAAGAGAGGGCCTACTCTTTTTTGTTTATTATATCTGACAACATAATATACTGTAGGGGGAGAGGGAAGATTTGCTAGCTTGCATATTTCCCGGTTAGTATGCAATGGTTTTAATTTAATTCTTTCAAAATGCTCTCTTCTAAAAAGACTCTCTCTCTCTCTCTCTCACCCACACCCACACCAAATTATTTTAGCCTGCTTTTCTCTGGCCAATTATCTCAATCACCAGTAATGTACATTCTATTCTGATAGTGCAGTAAGGAGAGAAACCAGTATTTGCCATCTTTAATTATATATCTTTAACCCTAACTTCCTTTTTACTGAAAAGTACAGGGATTCCCCACAGTGTGATATTAGTGTACCACTTAACTGCTGCAAGGGCATCTTTTAACAGTTGGGGCCATGAAACAACTTTTAATTAACTGCCACCTCTTAATGGTGTTGCTCTCACACAAACATTACCTTTAAGGCACACATACATCAAAGAAACAGAAACTGCTCCTTTATAATACAGCTGCAATTCCCAGGACACTAATACTCACTAGGGGCCAGGCAGTGCACTTCATCTGTGATCATACCAGGAAATATACACGTAGACTGATGACAATATATGGTCCAAAGTTTGGGGAAAAAAAGAATTAAAACTCTGTCTAACTATGAAGTTTTCCAGACAGTCTCCTGCCAAACAGATGGGAGTTGTTAAAGCGCTTTGCTCATAGTCATACAGAGCTGCACAGCAGACTCAGAGAGTGATCCTATTTGCTGGATTAATCTGTAGAATGTGGCACCTAAATACCAACAGCAATCATTAATCTCCTCACATGATCGGCAATGATTTAATAAGATTGCAGGCTTCTTTCTACTGCATGCCCAAAATAGACAAATAGGTGTTCATCTATACCCAAAGGCAGCAAAATCAGGGCCATTCTACCCTTGAATTAAGCAACCATACTACACAAGTGGTAAAGGTATGTAATTGTGGCAAACATGGAACAGATATCTAATATCATAAGTGACCTGATCAGTGAGAGAAATTTACAGAACAATTATGACTAAGGCTACGATTTTATCATGGAGGTCCCAGAAGTAATGGAATTAATGACTACCAAAGACCGTCATGATTTTAGCCCTGACAGCTGGGATCTACAGGGTCCCTCCACCTCCTCCCACCACCCCAAAGGCAACAGGGGTACCCCACAGCTCTCCCCACCCGCTGCAGTGGGAGCAGGGGGATCCTGCAACTCTTAGTTGCCATCAGTGGTGGGAGTCCCAGAGCTCCCAGCCACCTCACAGCTGCCTAGCCTCTTCCCATTTTATTATGCAGTATTTTCAGTAAAAGTCAGGGACATGTCATGGGCCTCTATGAATTTTCTTTATTGCCCTTGACTTGTTAGTGACTATGGAACATCTCCAACACACACTTGAAAGACAATGAAGAGCCTACATATCCTGTACCCAACAAGTAGCAATCCTTGTTTATCAGTGCTAGGAGCACAGTTAAAAAGTGACCTGTTATCTGACAATGGAGGCAATCAAAGGACTGGGCAAGTTTTTAATGACACTCCCAATGGTGAGAGATTGTTATCTAGAATAGAAGAGATTGTTACCCAGCTCCTAGCAGTCTTGGGGGAGCGGGGTGTCTATTAAAGCTTAGATCTAGCACAATTCCCATATAAAAGATAAGATACCTGCTAAGATAGGTATATAAACAGCTTATAATTTTTTTCTAAATAATTCTACTTTACTTTAAGAAGGCTGTTTGGCTAATGGAGACCACCACCCATCATTGCTCCCTGAGGGGAAAGAACGATACTGAAAATAAAGCGAAGGTTGCTCAGATAATTATGGTTTATATGAGAGGATTATAGTCCAGGGCCTGGTTTGAAAGTGGAAGTATCAAGTTATTCCTCCCAAAGAGAGGCCACAGCTTAAGGCTTGAGACCTGAGGGGAATACATGTGGAGAGCTGGAAGAGTTAGAGGTATAGTCAGCCCAGAAACTCTGAAAGTAATGAGCATTCACCTAGTTAAAAGAAGGCAGGATATATTATTACTATTGCCAAACTTTATCTCTAGATGGGCAGGAAGAGTGAGAGTCACTTTTTGGCATGCGCTTTGCGCAGGCCTGACAGTTTTTAAAATCTGGAGAATGTGGCATGCCATGACTTTGGGGATTTTAAGGAAATTGATGGGGGGAATCCCCATGAACACCAACTGTAACAACAGACAGATGCTGCTATAGGAAAAATCTTCTAGCCAGAGGGTTGCCAGATGGTTTAACCAAAAATACTGAACAACCCGCCCCCCCAAAAAAAACACTGTTGAGAAAAAAAAGAGGGGAAAAAAGGACCCCGACAGTTATTAAGCAATAAACAAACAAACAAACAAACAAATAAATACATAACACACACCCCCAGCATGGTCCCTTTAAGGCCTTTGGGGCTTTTTTTTGCCGGCAGCCATCTTGTTTTCTTCCTCCGTGCCAGAAGACAGCTTCCCTGCGGAACCAGGTAAGCGGGAGGGGGAGGAACCAGGAGGGGCCTGGGGTCTGGAGGAGCCGGGGACTGAGCCCGGTTGCTGAGTGTATGAAGGGCTGCCTGGTGTCTGGTATTTTTGCCTCCTGGCGGGGGAATCGGAAAATACCGAACATTTTAGGTGTCCAGTATTTTCTGATTTTTTTTTACCGGACAGGAGGCGAAAATACCGGACTGTCCAGGTCAATACCGGACACCCGGCAACCCTATCTAGCCACCGTGCACACACACACATACATATACTTAACTGGCATGCGCATGAACAAGCACTCAAAGGAGGACTGGGCCCTTAGTCAGTAGCTGCCATTCTCTGGCCACCCAGCTCTGACAGCAGCAGCGTAGAAGTAAGGATGGCATGGTATACTATTGCTGCCTTCATACCTGGGTGCCCAGCCAACAATTACTGCCCTCTGGCCACCCAGCCCTAAAGGCAGTGCAGAAATAAGAGTGGCAATACCCCCTTAAAATAACTGTGAACCCCCCACATACACACACACACACACCACACTCCCTTTTGGGTCCAGGACTCCCAATCTGAGAAATGACAATCTCCCCAGATTAAATCTGTATAGTACAGGTTAAAAACACACAAAACCAGATTTCATGGGGGCAAGACCAAATTTCGCCCATGGTCGTGTTTTTCATGGGCATGAATGTGGTAGGGCCCTAAATATAAAGGGGGCATGATTTTGTTAAGTGTGAGGACTACTAGTTCGTACTGCTATTAATGGGAGCTGAAGGTGGCTGGCACCTGACAAACTGGACTGTGGATAGACCAGTTTGATAGAAATTTGGGGGTGATGTTTTAAGTATTCAGGATCACAGAATTAGAGTTTAGGGCCTGAAAGGATAAGCAGATCATCTAATCTGACCTCCTGTACAACATAGGCCATCCAGTACCCTCATATTAAACTTAAGAACTGAAATTAAACCAAAGTATTACAGTCCACAGGAGACTAGATATCATTTGCCTCAGGCAGAGAAAGAGACTGAGGTACACAAGGGCCTGAGACCTCTCAATTGCCAGGAGATGGTTAAGTTTCCAGAAGGACAGAATATTTAAAATCTTAACTATATATTGCTATGACTTCAAAATATGTAACTAAGTACAAAAAAAATTATCTGGTTCAGACTTAGGAATTACTATATTTAATAAATTTATCAAATATAAAGTTTGCCACATACAGAGTTTAGTTTTTATGAACATTACTTCATATTATCTTAGTAAACACATTGTAGTTTAGCATATACAGTGTGGAATAACTGAAAATTATTCAGTTATTCCATGCCCCTAATTATGAGTTTGATTGAGCAAACTGCGCATGGTCCAAAGTACACAATGCTCTGGCCCCATATTAAACCTGGAAAAGGTCAGGGAAGCAGAATTAATCTCAGAGTTCCTTGTATAGCAGAAGCCAGGACTGCACTAGGGGAGAAGTTTGAATTAAGATACATAACTCTAGCTACGCTACAAAAACACTCCCGTCGACTTCCATTACTCGTCTTGAGGATTAGAGTAGGAGTACTGGTGCCAACAGGGGCACCCTCAGCATTCAATTTCCTGGGTCGTTTCTAAACCTGCTAAATTGAATGCCAGAAGATCAACCTCTGGATCATCAATCCACCGGTAAGTATAAATGTGGCCTTACTGACCCCCTTGAAGTGGTGCAATATTCCCCTAACCGCTTGCTGTCCCCTTGGTTCCCTCAGGGTAAGATTAGATCCCAAAGAGCATATAGAGAACCCATCTCTCCTCTTTGCTCCTGTCCCATTCCCAATTCTCTTAGGCAAAGGCAAGGCACAAACTGGCTCTACATCTCAGCTGAAAAGTGGACCGATAGAGCCAGAATTTTTGACAGAAGTATCAGGTAATCCTCATAAGAACGGCCATACTGGGTCAGAACAAAGGTCTATCTAGCCCAGTATCCTGTCTGCTGACAGTGGCCAATACCAGATGCCCCAGAGGGAGGGATCACTACAGGTAATCCTCACATGATCCCTCCACTGTCACTCACCTCCAGAGAAACAGAGGCTATAGGGACACCATTCCTACCCATCCTGGCTAATCGCCATTGATGGACCTAACCTCCATGAATCTATCTAACTGTTTTTTGAACCCTGTTAAAGTTCTAGCCTTCACCATATCCTCTGGCAAGGAGTTCCACAGGTTGACCATGCGTAGAGTGAAAAAAATCTTCCTTTTGTTTATTAGAAACCTGCTGCCTATTAATTTCATTTGGTGACCCCTAGTTCTTTTATTGTGGGAATAAGTAAATAACTTCCTTATTCACTTTTTCCATACCAGTCATGATTTTATAGACCTCTAGCATATCCCCCCTTTGTATCCTCTTTTCTAAGCTGAAAAGTCCAAGTCTTTTTAATCTCTCTTCATATGGGACCCATTCCAAACCCTTAATCATTTTTGTTGCCCTTTGTGGATTAAACATGTAAATGAAAATAGGTTTAATTGAATTATAACGTGCTACCTCAACTCATAGGTCACTGATGGCGAAGACTTACTTGGTCAGGCTTGAAGGCCCCAGGCTTCAGGAATATTTCCCTGTTGTGTAGGCTTCCAGCCTCAGAGCTCTGGGAAAGCTTGGAAATCTGAGACCCGTGAGCTCGAGTTGACTGGCACAGGCCAGCTGTGGGGTTTTCTTTGCTATGCAGACATATACACAGAGTCCAATACAAGCCAGTGCAAGACAGTCCTTACATTCTAGTGATAGAGATGCAGCCGTGTTAGTCTGGTCTAGCTGAAACAAAAGACAGAACTATGTAGCACTTTAAAGACTAACAAGATGGTTTATTAGGTGATGAGCTTTCGTGGGCCAGACCCACTTCCTCACCTAATAAACCATCTTGTTAGTCTTTAAAGTGCTACATAGTTCTGTCTTTTCTTACATTCTAGTGTTCTTCAAATTTTAAAACTGGAACATACTATTTTCTATAATTTCACACCTGCTTTTTAAAGCATACTATAGCCATCTAATCAAAGCATGGTTCGACAAAGAAACACACAGTCTTAATGGATAATGGATGACCTTAGCAGTCTGAGATCAAAAAACCAAACTTCCTTCTGTTTCTCTGATGTCTCTAATTATGCTGCACAAGCCATGTGTGGTTTCAGATTTAAATGTGATGAGTCTGAACCAAGTAGAAAAAACACTGACATTTTATATGACAAACCAAGTACAGCTGATTTCAAAATTTTCTTAACTACTATGAATCAAAGTAATTAATGAATTAGTTCAGTTGGAGCTTTTTTCCTGTGCTAGTGAAGTGTTAAATACACGATACATATCAGACCTGTAATACTGAAAGGAAGTTACTAAGTAACCTGATTAGACCAAATCCACTAAAATCCCTCCTGGATCAGAACAAAATTATTTTTTCTTTTCACTGAAATAATACTGTTAGCTTGGTAACAAATACCAATTAACTCAAGGGAGTAGATTGCTGTAATAAAAATGTATAGACTGGTTCTGAATTTTATTTAAATAATAATTTTTAAAAATCACATCAAGTATTACATGATTCACTGGCTGTTCTCAAACTGGGGGTCACGACCACACAGGGGGTCACAAGGTTATTACTTGGGGGTTGAGAATTGTCAGCCTATAACCCAAAGCCCACTGAGCATCTAGCATTAATAACAGTGTTAAATGTTTAAAAATGTGCAAGTTTATAAGGGGGGGGGGTCACACAGATTTGTAGAGCCCTGCAAATCAGCAGATATCCACTTTATATCTGTAGAGCTATAAAGTATATAGTAGAGATTACAGAGTTAGGAAATGTAGAACAAATCTTCAAACACGACAAATTAAAAACCTATCGCAGTAGAGGCAGCTACGAGTACAGAAATACACTTCAAGTATCACTTTTATATAGATCAATTGCTGTAGTCACCAAAAGGAATGTTTATGGGATCATGAGCAGGAAACTATGATAACCATGCAATCAGGAATGCAAAGGAGAGGTTTTTCCAGGACAATATTTCTAATAAGATGTTGTCTTAAGTTTGAAAACCCTTATCTCAAAAACAGTTTGGAAAAAAAAAGTTGATTTCACAGGATGGGACCAAGAATACAGAATTTATTTAAAAACTTAAATCTCTAATTTTCAGTGGTTGCTAATAGCATTCAAATATAGTCAGTCATAATTTGCTTCATGAAACTATCAGAATGGTGGCTTCCTGTCTGCTTGTTAATTATTCTTTTTTATATTTCAGACAAAGTATTCGCTTAGTGACTCACTCTTCTTTAACCAGTGGATAGCATATCATTATATTGTGATTTTCTTTTAAAGAAATAATATAGAACTTCCAAAAGTGATTCTTGGATTCCCTTAATTAACTGAAGTACCTAACCATTACAATTTCATTACAAACCCCTATTTAGAAGGCCACCTCCCATATCCACTAAAAGCTATCTGTACATACCAGTGATAACTTCTCCATTTAACAAGTATGAAATCAATGACATGAAGGTATACTAAGTATGTGCATTTTACCGTCTAACTACTGGAAGAGGTATATGTGAAGCATGATTCAGTGAGTTATATGTCTTTGTTCCATTTGCCATATGTAACGTAGTATATGGACATTCTGACACAAAGTTTGAAATTCCTAAATAACTTTTTTTCCCCCACTATCACATGGAAAGGTTACACTCGTGGTTACTTCACACATTTACACCTGTCCACCAATCTGAGGGTATGTCTACACTACAAAGTTAATTCGAACTAACAGCCGTTAGTTCGAATTAACTTTAATAGCGGCTATACATACAAACCGCTAGTTCGAATTTAAATCTAACTAGCGGAGCGCTTAATTCAAACTAGGTAAACCTCATTCTACGAGGAGTAACGCCTAGTTCGAATTATGTAGTCCGAATTAAGGGCTGTGTAGCCACTTAATTAGAACTAGCTGGAGGCTAGCCCTTCCCAGGTTCCCCCTTGTGGCCACTCTGGGCCAAACCAGGAAAACTCCTCTCCTCTCCCCCAGCCCCGGGGCCCTTAAAGGGGTAGACTCTGGCCAGACGGCACTTGCCAGAGCCAGCCCTGCCAGCAGTCTCTGCCCCTGACCCAGTGGTCCCAGGATGAGCCAGGGAGCCAGTGACAGCCAGCCGTCCCCTGCCCAGTCCCCCAGCACCCAGACAGGGGCCGTAGACAGCGCGCGCCTTCCTGGACTAGTGCGGAGGTCATGGACCTCATTGAGGTCCCCAATGTCCATGATCTCCGCACTAGGAGGAGGAACGCGGCCGTCTATGGCCGCATAGTGGCCACCATGGCCCGAAAGGGACACAGGCGCATCCAGGAGCAGGTGCACCTGAAAGTTAAGCAGCTGCGGCAGGCGTACGCCAGGGCCACCAGGGGCGGTGCCGCAGCAGGGGCTGCCACCTGCCCCTACTTCCCCGCCCTCGACCAACTCTTGGGGGGCGAAGCGGTCCGCGCCAGCCCGGGAGGCAGCGAGCCGGGACCGGAGGGCCCTGACCCGGGCACACCGGAGGGGCGACCGCCAGCTGTTCCGGCACCGGAGTCGGCAGGGTCGTCCAGGGACGCCATACCGGGTAAGTGCCAGCACTGTCCCCTGCCCGGGGGAGAGGCTGGGAGGGAGACCAGGGACCACGCATTTGGGCCATGCCTCCCACGGATCACGCAGCCACCTGTGCACGTGCGAGCACGTGCCATGCCACCCTTGGGCAGGTGGCTGCAGCTGCGTGACACCCACGGGCCATGGCCCAATAGGCACATGCGTGTGTGAAGAGACCTGACACACTCCCGACCCCGGGGCGGGACCCAGAAGGATGCCCTCCCTTCACACACACCCTCTACACAGAGGCAGGGGACATCTCCCCCTGGCCCTGGCCACACTATACACGGCACAGGGGCATGGGTGTGGTCTTGGGGCAGCTCCCAGTCCCGGGGAGAGCCAGACATCTTGACCATGGCCTCTGTGCAAGCACAGCGGCTCTGACGGTGCAGGGCACGGTCGCCTCACGCTATGGGGGCGCTGGGTATCATCCACTGTGTCCCCAGGGAGAACTGACCACTTCTCTTCTTTCTCTACAGCTGCACCAGCTGCTCGTGCAGGGCTCACCACCCCGCCCGGGACATGCTCCCGCACCCGCGGCCTGCTCCGGACCACCACCACAAGGCAGGAGTACTGGGACCAGCACCTGGGGGCCCTGCGAGCCCTGCACCGCACCGTCGAGGCCTGGATGTGGGAAGACTTGCAGCTCCGCCGGGAGCAGCTGGCTGAGGACCGAGCCAGAAACGCTAACCTGCAGGCCCTGCTGCAGAGCATGGTGCCCTGTCCCAGTCCTGCGCCTGCTGCCCCCGCAACAACTGTCCCTCCTCCCACTCCTGCCCCCCCCCACCTCTTCCTCCTCAACCTCCACACCCTTCTCCTCAATGTCCACACCCCCCACCTCAACCTCCGCACCTTCCACCCCATCCCCGGGACGCCAAGGCCCCCTCCCTTGCCATGCTGGGAGGCGGTTGGCCCGGGCGAGACCCCACCCCTGGTCCCTGAGTTTCCCCTCCCACTTCTTCCCCTTGCTTCCCCCTTCCAGCTCCCTCCTCCCAGTTTTCCCCCTCGCCTCACCCACCGTCTCTCCTGCCCTCTCCCGCCTCCTTTCCCCCGTCTCCCCACAGTTTCATTCCCTCTCCCCAGTTGTGTTGAATAAAGAGAGCTGTTATTTTTGAAAATACGTGTCTTTTATTTGACATCAGGAAGGGGGGGCTAGGGAAGGGTAAGTGGAAGGACGAGAGGGAGGAATGGGGCACAAGCCCCCAGTGGGGCAGACCGGGGAGACTGTTAGCGCTCCTCAGGGTAGAAGCTCTCCCGCAGGGCCCCCTGGATCCTGACATCCCCTCGATGGTCCTCCTGGATGGCAGCCTGCAGACAGTGCAGCCAGGCTGCCGGCAACGTGTCCACGAGACGCAGCAGAGTCCCATGGGGCAGGTCTGGTTCCATGTTGCAGAGTGCCGTGGTGTCCCGAGTGAGGGCAAGCAGAGCACTCCGAGACACAAATGCTTTGCTGTCCCTCAGCGAGGTAGACCAGCAAGCAGAGAAACCTGAGAACTGTCTGTCTGAGATGGGGGGTTGGGTCCCTTTAAGCACAGCCCTCGGCTAGCCTGAGGCAGCAACCCCACACACTAAGTCCGACCCTGATGCCCTTTTGGCACTGGTTCCGGCCAGGCTTACCTTCGATTCAGGGTCCATTCAATGTGGACGTGCTATTTCGAATTAGCAAAATGCTAATTCAAATTAGTTTTTAGGTCTAGATGCACTAATTCAAATTACCTTATTTTGGATTAACTAATTCGAATTAAGTTAGTTCGAATTAGTGCTGTAGTGTAGACATACCCTTAAAGTTTAGTGGACACATCAAAATCTGAAACTCGGTTCTAATCTCTATGCATCCAGTGACAGATCTTTTTCTAGCTTAGTAAAAGCCTACAATGACAATTCAAAACTGCCTTTCAGCAGAGGTTATTAGGTTGCAAGTGCTTTGGAGGATAGGGTCATAATTCAAAATGATCTGGACAAACTGGAGAAATGGTCTGAGGTAAACAGGATGAAGTTTAATAAGGACAAATGCAAAATACTCCACTTAGGAAGGAATGATCAGTTTCACACATACAGAATGAGAAGCGACTGTCTAGGAAGGAGTACTTCAGAAAGGGATCTAGGGGTCATAGTGGACCACAAGCTAAAGATGGTCAACATTGTGACACTGTTGCAAAAAAAGCAAACATGATTCTGGGATGTATTACCAGGAGTGTTGTGAGCAAGACATGAGCAGTCATTTGTCCACTCTACCCTGAGCTGATTAGGCCTCAATTGTGTCCAGTTCTGGGCACCACATTTCAAGAAAGATGTGGAGAAATTGGAGAAAGTCCAGAGAAGAGCAACAAGAATGATTAAAGGTCTAGAGAACATGAGCTATGAGGAAACACTGAAAAATTGGGCTTGTTTAGTTTGGAAAGGAGAAGACAGAGGGGACAGGATAGCAGTTTTCAAGTATCTAAAAGGGTGTCACAAGGAGGAGGGAGAAAAATTGTTCTCCTTGGCCTCTGATGATAGGACAAGAAGCAATGGGCTAAAACTTCAGCAAGGGAGATTTAGGTTGGACATTAGGAAAAAATTCCTGTCAGGGTGGTTAAACACTGAAATAAATTGCCTAGGGAGGTTGTGAAATCTCCATCTCTGTAGATATATAAGAGCAGGCTAGATAGACAACTATCAGGGATGGTTTAGACGGTGTTCGGTCCTGCCATAAGGGCAGGGGACTGGACTCAACGACCTCTCAAGGTGCCTGCCAGTTTTAGTATTCTATGATTCTAAGGTACTTACAAAAGACACAGTGAAACTAGTTTGTGTCTGCAAACTTTTTTGTGAAAATAGAAAGGTATTTAACAATAATCAGCACAAAAAAGTTTGCAGTCACTTTCTATTCAGGCTCCTCCAGAGTGGTTTTAGGAATATAATTATCAAAATTTATCATGAAGGTGCACAAATATTTTTGAACATACAAGTAAATGTGCCAATTAATGATTAATAAAGTGTATCCTCATCCTATGGTACTGCCTTGCAATTTAAAAAAAATAGCTCAATTCAAAACCATATGAAGGAAATGTAGTTATTAATTAGTTTGTTTACCAAAGAGAATGAGAAAAAAAGTTTAACATCATCCGAACTATGCATACTCATGAAGACACCAAATATTAAGGTATATGACATAGCTAAATAGTGCAAGATTTATATACTGAAAGGTAACTAAACCTTTCCATGTAAATCACGGCTGTCTTGCACTATAAGGACCTAACTTTTAATCTTTTCATATAAAAAAAAGCTTAATTTAGGAAGCAAAAGAGTAACTGAATTGGAGCAGCACATATCCTTTTATAGCTCCAGTCCTACTGTCTTGCAAGAGTAAAGCTAAAGGAATACTGGGAGAAACTTAAACATGACCGAGGATATTAAATGAGCTCCTAGTATTGAAAGTTATTGGAAACTGATCTCCTCCTTATTAATGCAATTCCCTATCATGTACAAAAAGATATCTCCATGTTCCAGAATGCAAACAGTGTTTTAATCTTTAATTACATTCTCAACTTTAACTCTTCTGGAGAGAAGTACAGACATGGGCCTAAGGATTAATTCTTTATTGCATATCATCTCTGTGGTATTTAACGAATATTGTCACTTAATACAGCCCTGACAGTATGGGCAAAGGAGAATTTTACAATTGCACAAAGAACTTTGGATGACTTTTGAAAAAAATTAAAAAAGGAAAAGTCACTGCCACAGATTTTTAGCTCTTTCCTTCTTAAATAGTTTTAAGAGAAGCCTTTCCAAAAGTAAAATCTGAGACTAAACACCAGACTTCTCTACAGACTGATATAAATGTTGGAATAACGTTCAGACTATTAGTTAGGATTCATGGAAGTCCTTACATTAATATCCCTTTTCCCAAGGATTATAAATTAGCTATCACAGTTAGCTGGGAATCTGAAATTATGAGCTCAATCCAGGAATTACTTTGTGTAATTTTATGGCCTGTATAAAATGCAAGAGGTCAGACTACATGATCATATGGTCTCTTCTGGCCTTATAAATTAGGAAAATGTTATCAGCTTGGACACACTTTGAACTCATTTTAAAAATAATGTTTGGGAAATACACAGAATATTGTTAGTACATGGAATAAGAAAAGATTAAGAATAAGTGCAGATACTTTGTACAGCCCATTAAGCAGGCAGACTAACTGTTCCAAATATTCTATGGTACTATCAAACTAGACAGCACAAAGTAATAATGGACTGGTGGCACTCTAGCCCAGACAAATATTGGACCTTTACTGAACAAGAAAATGAGCAATGTACACTCATTTATACTCAAGCCTCTCTGTTTATTGAGCCATGGTCCGAGAGTTCTGAACAACCAAAAACCTATTTTCCCAATATTATAAATATCATAATGGAAGACCCTAAATACCCAGAGTAGTGAGAATATCAACCCCTATATTAGAGAATAATTTAAACTTTAGCTACTGTTCCAGCTGTAGGAATGAAGAGAACTGGAGTACTGAGAAATAACTGTCTATAATGCTATATAAACTATTGGGTCTAATCTTCAGTTGATACCATTAAAAATAATCTCATTCATACTAACATTTTCCTCCTCTCCTCTCCCTCCGCCCCTCCCCGTGTTTGCCAACAAATATAATTCCAAGAACAAATGAAGTGAGCTCACGGTGGTTAGTCTGTTCTCTCTTTACCATATCAGTGTTTCATGCTGATTTTCTCTCTCAGCTGTGTAGTAATATATCAGAGTGTCTGCTGTGCTCTCAGCAGGGCTGTGCACTGGCATAGAGCACCTTCCAAAGTCTAACTGCTTTCAGCAGTACTGAATTCCACGTGCCAGTTCTGGATTCCAGAACTAGGGATCCTTGGAGTCAATTTAATGAGTGAAAATTTACTTTTAACATATCATGTCAAAAGAAATACTACAATGTAAGTTCTTTCTTTACCCATTTACAGTATTACTTTAAATTTCAAGAGAACTCATAACAAGAGTCACTTTTCTGTCTTATTTTTAAAAACTAGAATTGTGTTCCTGGTTTTCAAAGATACTGAGTATATCTAACGTCCTGTCGTCTTCTTGGGAACTGAGCATCTCTGAAAATGTCCTTAATTTCTTGAGCTGAATGAAGGAGAAAGAGAAAAAGTAAAATGTGTCGTCTTAGTTGAAAGAAAGAGAAATATTTTTAGAACTGAGGAAAGGAGAAAGAAGCACATCACTAGCCATTTTCTTTTATAGATCTTTAGTATAAGAAGAGAGGGATGGATCACCATCATAACATTTCTCCTTCTCTCCCACTCAATTGCCAAGGAAATCTGCTAGCGAAGGAAACACTAGAAGCCTCTTGTCAAGACTCAACCAACTATAGCAGAGCAAAAGCAGTTACTACTGGCACTAATTACTGTTCTGTGCGATGTGGGTATAGATGTATAAACCACTCCAGGATTACATAGCAGCCATACTGGGTCAGACCAAAGGTCATTTAGCCCAGTATTCTGTCTTCCGATAGTGGCCAATGCCAGATGCCCCAAAGGGAGTGAAAAGAAACAAGTAATCATCAAGTGATTCCTCTCCTGTCATCCATTTCCAGCCCCTAACAAACACTGGCTAAGAACACTATTCCTACCCATTCTAGCTAATAAGTATTAGTTGGCCTAACCTTCATGAATTTAATCTAGTTCTTTTTTGAACCCTGTTAAAATTCTGGTCTTCACAACATCCTCTGGCAAGGAGTTCCACAGGTTGACTGTATGCTGCATGAAGAAAAACTTCCTTTTGTTTGTTTTAAACATGCTACCTGTTAATTTCATTTGGTGACCCCTAGTTCTTATGTTATGGGAACAAATGAATAACTGTTCCTTATTCACTTTCTCCATACCTATCATGATTTTATAGACTATTGTATCCTCCCTTAGTCTCCTATTTTCTAAGCTGAAAAGTCCCAGTCCTTTTAATCTCTCTTTATATGGCACCTGTTCTAAACCCCTAATCATTTTTGTTGCCCTTTTCTGAACCTTTTCCAATGCCAATATATCTTTTTTGAGTTGAGGCGAGCACATCGCTACGCAGTATTCAAGATGTGGGCATACCATTCATTTATATAAAGGCAATAAAATATTCTCTGTCTTATTCCCTTTTTTAATGATTCCTAACAGTTTGCTTTTTTTGACAGCTGCTGCACAGTGACTGGATGTTTCCAGAGAATTATCTACAACAACTCCAATATCTCTCTCAAGTGGTCACAGCTAATTTAGTCTGCATCATATTGTATTTGTAATTGGGATTATTTTTTTCCAATGTGCACTACTTTGCAATTATCAACATCAAAATTCATTTGTCATTTTGTTGCCCAATCACCTAGTTTTGTGAGTTCCTTTTAAAGCTCTTCACAGCCTGCTTTGTTCTTGAGCAGTTTAGTACCATCTGCAACAACTCAAAGAAGAACTGGTAACACCTACATTCTACTTCACATTGTATGTAGCCTGCCTTTTAAATGTAGGGATTCCTAGAAGTTTGTACGTTTCCCATAAGAAAAAAATTATGGTTGCACAAATACATGGCTATACCTCCTTTTAAATAAACAAACCTTCAACTTCTGACACCACTCATCCTCAGTCAAATTTATAACCATATAGAAGTAATGTTGATGCTTCAATATGTTAAGAGTAAACCATTCCAGCCCAAACTCACATTGTCGAAAAGTATGAATAATCTACCAGCTCTGTTTTCTTTGCAACTGTTTGCTCCTCTAAAAAATATCACTACTTCTTTCTACTGGTAGTTTTCTAATGAAAACTGATTCAACTAAATGGACTACTCTATATTTTAATCAGCTACTTTTAGCTGCACTATGGAGGCATATTTAGATTAATTTCTCAGTGGCATGCCAGAAACATAAGGGTTTACAAGACTGAAAGGGTTACTGAGTAAACATGCTGACATAAAAACATAAGCAGTAGATTTTGATTGAAATATACCTTGCTAAAATAATTTAGAAACCCTTAGATAAGTTATTTTTGATGCACGGTAGCACAGTGCACCACCCACATCTGGAAGACTCAAGTTTTGAACTGCCAGCTTCCCAAGGGAGTGTAACTGCTACATTTGCTATGAACTAATTAGATGTAATTAGCCTTTGAGATACAATGCCACCATGAAAGGCCTTCAGAAAATTATTTTGTTGCATTCCTTTTCTGTCACAAACCATCTGGGTGCTTGTGCTCAGGAAGGGCTAGTCTGGTTTTTCAACATGGTTCTGTGGGAATCTAGACTGCCTAGATTCTAGAACCAAGCAAAGGTCATTGCCTTGTTGAAACCTGCCTTCGAGCTACAGACAATTTCTTTCCTAAGCATCTACTTTAAAAGATACTTAAGCATCCAATTTTGCAAAGAATTTCAGCATCTGTGGAAGGCATGTCTGGGAACAGAGTAAGCTGATTTTCACTATGGTCATAGTACATGCGATCAAGTGCCAGCACTTATAATTTTCATCACAAATGGATTCCAACATAAGCTGAAGACAAGTTCTGTTTTTCTTGATCTGACCAGCATGCAATATGGTTTGGCACATGGTGAAATTGTCTAGAACTATGCCAAGTTAGTTAATATGTGCAATGCTTCTGTTTGAGAAACTACAATTTCAGTGTGCATATTAATGATAAAACAAGAGCTTGGAGACAACAGAATAACAGCCTCCCACAAGGATCAACATCACTTCCAATGTTGCTCAATTTATATTTAAATGACCTACCATAAACCCGGTCTCACAAGTTCGTTTCTGCAGACAAACATATGCCTCAGCACTCAGTCATACACCTTTGACATACATGAATGTATTCGGGATGCAAATATGGCAACTACAGTCAATTTTGTCATCGGTGGCTCCTAGTACCAAGTGAAATAAGATTGTCAAGTGTCTTACACTTACATAATGCACAAACATGCAAAGAGCACAGTTCTGAATGGCCAGTGAACAAAGCGTGATTCACTCCTGCTACACTGAGATGTCATCTTGGATAAAGCGCTTAGATAAAGCGCTGCTGGAGAGGCTCTGCTCCGTGTTCCTCCACTTATGCAGATAAGTTGACATCTATGTGCAGCAGGGCCTTCTCAGCCTTTGCCCCTAGGCTATGTAATTCTCTCCCCTGGGACATTCACCTGGTGCCAACATTGGTACTGTGTCAGCGCCAGGCCAAGGCCACCCTTTTTATCTGTGCTTTTATGTGTGTGTGTGTGTGTGTGTGTGTGTGTGTGTGTGTGTGTGTGTGTGTGTGTGTGTGTGTGTGTGTGTGTGTGTGTGTGTGTGTGTGTGTGAAAAAACACTTTTGAGGTGTTTTAGCAGGTTTTATGTCATCCCCCCCGGGGTCCTGTATTTTACTTTTATATATAATTTATAAATTATTTATTGTGTTTTTTAAAATTTTGTAAGCCACCTTGAATATTTTAAATAGAGAGGCAGGATCAAAATATTTTAAATAAAATAAATACATATCACAACCATCTTACAAAGAATGCAACTAAGGTCAAAATCTGCAACAACCTGCTTGGAAAACTGAACTGAATGACATGGGGCACCAAATGTTACACACTCTTTGGCATGCAGTTATTCAATGGCAAGTAATGCGTTCAAATATGGGCTTGCTCATCTCATACAAAAAATGACTGATGCAGAGAGGCAAGTATAACAAAGCTCATGACAAAACTGTGTGATATGCCACATCTACCATTAATTTAATACTTGCTTAATCCATCACATGGTTGCCTGTCCTCATGTTGCCCATTGCAGATAAGTTTATCATGTGAGAAATTTACAGTAGAGGATGCATGTTGAGCTTTATGGTCTACAGGGAAAGTGACAAATAATTATCTTGTCTCAGACCCCATTCAACATTAACCAGGGTTTGAGTTATTGCAAAGGCAATGGAGCACTCTGAACTGGTTTCATACTGGGCATGGAATTTGTGCTGAAATGGAATTTCAATGACATTTTAGGGACAGTTCACTATGTCAATGTGGGCAGCCACAAACCATGATACATATTGTTGAGGACTGCAAAATTACTCCATTTCTTGGACGCCTTCATGCCTTGAACACCACTGATAAGAATGCTGTGGCTTGCTCTACCCAGATTGCATATGCCAAATAAACTACTGTGTTGCTGTCTGTTCCAACTTAGATTTGAAGCCCTGAAAAAACAAACTTAAGTGACAGCTAGTTTCATCTCCTCCCCTTGCAACTAAAAATCTTTAGGTAATGCTGTTGCTCTGAACGACATTTTATTGTTACTAAAACCTTAATGCTACTAAAGGTCTGCAATTTAATTTAATTTAATTTAATTTAATTTAATATTTTTGGTGAAACAAGAATATTTGCCAAAATAAAAAGAGTGCTTATTGGTCAAATACACAATAGATACAACATATCTGAATTTCCATGGCATAAATAATAGCAAAGTGGTGGGAAGAATTCTTTATTTCCTAAAAAGCTTTTTCAAGGAAACATCTTGTTTTTGCTGAAAATTTTTCTCATGCTACTTCTGCTGTTATGAGGAATGAGGAAAAAGGAGAAGGGAGAACTCATATGTATGAAACTATAGCACAACTGTGATAATATAAGCTATTTGTCACTTCATGTTTATACTCTGATACAAGATGTCATATTAAACATAACAATGGACTGTAAAAACAAAAATATGAGAGAGAACAAGCACATCAAATATTGATTAACTGATGAAGCTCCACACGTAGTCATCTTAATCCATGGAAATGTAATTATGTGTTCACTATTAGAGAAACCACGATGACTGCAGATTGTCTGCAATAACACCACAGCATGTGGTTATACAATATGCATACAACTGTGACTTCAACTGATCTCCCAACATGCAAGATATTTGAGTATGCTTCCTCCTTAACCCCCTTCCTCCCCCCCACCCAAAAAAACCACCAAACAAACAAAAAAAAACCCTGAGAACATTTGGGCACATGGAAAGATAACACAGAGGAAACTTTCACAATGCAACTGAAAAGTATTAATAATGTATCCTTTTCATCTCAGTAATTCTTCAATTGCTGCAGTTTATTTTGTTGACCCTAAATCAGTAATCACACACAGGAAAGAATCTGGATAAGAGATGTTCCCAAGTTATTATTGTTCTGCAAGCCACAATTTTAAACAACTCCATCTTCCAAATCTAATATATAAAGGAGAATGTCTGTATGTTTGTGCTCTAATAACTTGGACACTATAAGACCTACCGCAACCAAACTTTCCATGGGACAACCTTTCCTCTAGGAGAAGGTTTTAAGGTACTTTTGGACCTGATCGGCCTGATCTCAACCTGTAAAAATAAAAAATAACCAGCCGCGCTGCGCTGCAGGGGCAGCCCCGCCCACCCTAGGTCATGTGCCCACTGCCTGCGGCCCCCAGTGCCGTCCGGGACTCGCCCCACCCCCACGTGCACAACGGCTCGGGCACCCGCCCTGCCCCCCACAGCTACGGTTACCAGGTAGTCTAAAAAAACCCCAAAACACCGGACACACCTGATCAGGGGCGGGAGGGAGGAACCGTCCGGGAGGAAGGGGGCCGGGAGGAAGGGGGGGGGAGACCGGGAAGCAGAGCTGGCGGGGCGGGGGAGAGGAGGCAGCAGGGCTGGCTGGGGGAGATTGGGGAAGGGGCGGCCGGCAGGAAGCAGAGTTGGTCGCGGGGGGAGTGGGACGGAGCAACACCGGGTAACTCCACCTAGTTGCCAACAAATCAAACACCTCTTAAATTTGCAAAATTCTGTTCTCATCACTGGTCAGAGAAGTTAGACATCCAATTAACGGGCCTGATCCAGCCCTCATGCTGAACGTATGTGGTCCATGGGAAGTGTTTAGAACCTGCATATACCCAGATTCCATTAACAAAACAACAAATGTCTAGCCCTTAAGACTTGAATCAAGTATAATAGATGCAATACTCAGGAAGTGGCAGACAGATAAACAGTGACAAATCATTAAAGCGCTTATACACAAACGCTAAAAGTCTAAATAATAAGATGGGTGAACTAGAGTGCCTCATTTTAAAGGAGGATATTGATATGATAGGCATCACGGAAACTTGGTAGGCATCTGGTATTGGCCACTGTTTGCATACAGGATACTGGGCTAGATAGACCTTTGATCTGACCCAGTATGGTTCTTCTTATGACACTGCAGACAGCCTGCAAGAAGTGAACTTTCCTGCTATCAATAATGTCACTGACATGTTAATTCTGAAACCTAATGATAATGTTTATACTTTTGTAACTTTTTTATGCATATTTTAGTTGCAGAATGGGACAGAAGTGGAAGTAAAGCCTAAGAGTAAGAGTATGTAAATTGGAAGTTGATGCAGGAAGAAAATTCAGAAAGAAGAAATGACTAGTGACATAAGAACAGGAAAAAGGGAGAGAACAGAAATGCTAAACAAAATGCTAATGAAGGAAGAGGAGGGGAAAGTGAAGTGGAGAAGAAGAGAAATATAGTTCACTGACCCTTAAAGAGAGCATATTTTCCACCAGAGTGATGCTGAATGTGGCAATAAAGTAATGAACAAATAATAGTGACTGTAATTAAGAGTTCACTTACTTCACTAAGATGTATTCTACCCATGATATATGCTGGCTACATTTTCATGGTTGCTTTCCTTTGCAACCATGAAAGTTTAAAAAAAAAAAAATAAAGCTGAGATTTTCCTATAGGATTTCAGAAGCTAAAACTTTGAGGAAAAAACACCAAAAAAATCACGAGAATCATAATAAAGTTGAAAGAATTGGTATCAATACTCTGGTCCATGTACAATTGTTAAAAATGGAATCTGTCGCTCTCTACCAGAATTATTGTTCATGGGCCAGAATATTGTGTTACCAATAAATTTAACTCATCTGTCAAAGAAATGCACACTTTCAATCAAAGTCTACCCAAGTTATCACTGACATTAAATAGAGTTACACTGAGATAAAAGAGTGATGTTTGGCCCTTTATCATGTAATCTTGCTAACACGGCCTTTTTACCCATGCTGTTATTGATATATTGATAAGGAAATACAACAGTTTATAGATTTTGGATCACTAGGTGTTTGAAGATACCATACAAAGAGAAAACTTTGCTCACTGCACTTTGTTCTCATGTCACTTTATCTTAAGAAAGCTTGGATTCTCTTTGGGTCCAGCACAAACTCAGTGCCGCAGACTTCAGTGTCAACAGAGATACAGATTATACTAAAAATTCCATAGTCAGTAATGCAATGGATCATACACCAGTGGATCTTGTTCTATGTGAAAGGCAGCAGTCTACAAGGATGTTCAGTATCCTGAATAATCACTTAACACTTCACTTCCTACCATAATAATAATTTTCTTATATGTAACTAAATATTTTAAGCAGTTTACTTATGTATAAGCCTAGTTGTGGTGTCTCAGTGTTTTTGGCATCACAACATAGATTGCCTAGAGTGTTGTTGTCTATGTCCTTAAACATTTTCTAGGTGTCCTTATCACTGGTAAAGAAGATTTCAATCCAATGAAAAATTAACATATGGTGAACAGATGGACAGAGAACAGGCATTTTTTAAGAAAGTACTAGCACCAGAGAGTTCTTGGCTCCAGTCTTATAGGACTTTAGGAGATTTGAGTAGATCTTTTCAGAATCACTGATCAGTTAATTGAGAATCTTGCTTCAATGTCAATCTGATCTTGGGGAAAACAAACACATACACACCCTCAACCTTAAGGCCAGATGGAAAGGAGAATTCCTGTAATTCAGATTTGCTGATAAAATCCAAAAATACATTCAGCAAGAATGACAGGCAGCAATACATTGTTTTCATGGTACCCAGAGTTCCTATCCAATTACTTGTATTGTTCTTCTATAGAGAAAGCCGATAGCAAAAGCCTCTTACTGTTACAAGGTTAATTTTTTAAATTAAAAATAAAAATCATACAATAAAAACTCTCAAAAATGTTTCATTACTTACTGAGGTGGTAAAACAAGGGTTGTAGGTTGTGCTTTTGGTCTCCGTTTTGCAGATACTCCCATCTGGTTGGCTGAACGTTTCAAAGACTGTTGATTCAAAAGGCCAGATGCTAATCCTGCATGGTACTGCAACTAAAGAGCAAAGTGAAATCAGCAAAGAGACAGTACATTAAAAATCCTCCCCTTTGCCCAACTGCAATATTCTGTAAATTTCAAACTTTCATCACCTACATCCTTAGTAACACAGAAGTTACTTGCTACTAGTTAGACCGTATCTAATACTTTGTACTTTATAGCACTTTCCATTCAAGAACTTTATAAACATTAAATTCAATTTATGCTTTATAACAGGCCTATGAGGAAGGTAGATATTTTTATTTTATAGACAAGGAAACTGTCACAGTAACTTGCCAACATAACATAGCAGTTCCACAGGTAAGCCAGTAACAGAATCAATATCTTCTGAAAGCCAGTTATTGTGCATAAAACCCTAGAACATTCTCTCTCACCAACAACCAGGCATTCTGAATTTTCTTCCTATCTGAAGTCACCATAGGAGGCTTTATAGGAGGCTTTATCTATATGAATTATCTGTGACCAATATTGTAATTTCTGCTAGACAACACTTTTAGGCGAGTCTTCAATATATTAAAAACTGTAGTGTTTAATAAGTTACAGATGCAAACTAATTAAGGATAGTATATTGTGTCCAAGTTGATCTAAATCCAGAGGCAGCCAATTTCTCCCAACTCCTACTACATCTGAACAGCAAACTAATTATCAACTAATTGTGTACATGATTAGACAATTACCTGCTTCTTAACATCCTTAAGACCCTCTAAAACAAATCCGGGAGATCTCTCTCTGTAGCGTCAAGTACCAGATCTTTATTCAATTTTAGTCAAATGGAATTCCTTCCATACCAGTAGTTCTGTATCCGTGTTTTGTGAAAGTGTCTGTACATTTGTTTGGAAGAGGTCAGCTATTTTACAATTTAGGGAAACTAAACACATGACTACCACATACGAAAGTCATAGCTTCCAGGCCATACCTTGGGTCCTCCAAATTCACAGTCATGAAAAATGCACCATGGTCTGTGAAATCTGGTATCCCTCATGAAATCTGATCTTTTGTGTGCTCTTACTCTACACTTTAGAGATTTAATGGGGAAAACCAATGTTTCTCAAATTGGGGGGTTCTGACCCAAAAGGGAGTTGTGGGAGGGAGATGTTGCAAGTTACTTTAGTGGGTGTTGTGCTATTGCCCCCTTTATTTCTGTGCTGCTTTCAAAGCTGGTCAGTCAGAGAACAGCAGCTGCTGAGGGTCCAGTTTTGGAGGCCACAGCACAGAAGAGTGGCAATCCTGTACCATTACTTACTTCTGCACTGCTGCTCACAGTAGCTGTGCCTTCAGAGCTGGGATTCCAGACAGCAGCTGCTACTCTCCAGCTCTGAAGACAGTGCTGCCACCAGCACCACCTCAGAAGTAAGGGTAGCAATACTGCAATCTCCCATACAATAATCCTGAGACACTCCTTTTTGGGCTAGACCCTTATAACACCACCACTGTGGAATTTCAGATTTGAATAGCTGAAATAATTAAACTTATGTTGTTTTTAAATCCTATGACCGTGAAATTTAGCAAAACAGACCATGAATTTGGTATGGCCCTAGGCATAACCTAACAATGTTCAAAAAATAAAATCCACTTACACACCACCATTCCACAGTGTACTGACTGAAAATGAGAAACAATACCAATTGAAATTATCTCCTTGAAAATTGCTATAAAGATGAATGAAGCTAGCGAGTGAGCCAATAAGACTTAAATGTCAGTGTTTAGAGCATCCATATTGCTTTTTAACAGCTTCCTGATTTACTTGGTCAATTTGCCATGTGATTTATACAGCACTATGACACAGACAAAGATGTATAGCAGTCTTAATAAAAGCAGAACTACTCTCAGCTAGTGAAAGGGAGGGATATGCTATTGCTCTAACAACTCATCTCAGACCAATGAATTTTGTTCAAATTTGTTTCTCTCCTACAAATTTCTAAAATGGGAAATCAATGAATGAAAGGGACACTACAAGTTTGAAAGACAATGTTTCAAAATGTCAGGGGATTAGTTTTCAATCTCCACTACCAGAATTTGAAATGAATGCAATATGCACAATGCTTTATGGACTTAAAGAGAAAGACAGTTTGGCAGGACACGTCTTCCTGGCTCTAAGAACATTCCCTTTCCTTTTCTTCATTGCAACGTATTAAGCTCAGTGCAAACTCAGCCATTTTATCCCTGCTGACACACTCTGGAAGAGTTATGCTCACTGTGCAGAGTGGCACAACAGGTATTTTACCCAAATGGAATTATTTTGGCCACCTGTTCAAAAGACAGAGCAGAAAATGGTACTATTACAGATGAATTCTTACGCATTACCATTTAGGGTTGCCAGATGGTTTCAACAAAAATACCAGACACACTTAACATTACATCACAATCTACATTACATCTTATTTAGAAAATACCAGATATTTATATTTTCTCAATTTGTTTCCCGAACAGAAAGCTCAAATACTGGACTGTCCGGTTCAAAACCGGACACCTGGCAACCCTATTACCATTTTAAAATATGATACTATTCAGAGACCTCCTGTTGTATTACACACTTACGGGCCATGTACAAGAAAAGTGTGTACCATTTTTTTTTTAAATTATTATTCCAGAAAACAAACTATGTCCTTGAAGGCTGGCTCCCAGTAATTCAGTGACTTTTGTTAATAGGTATATTATATTACACACACATCAACCATTCTATGCTTCCAGGAACACAGACCCAACTGTCAAATCTATAGAGGCCCATTAAATATTTAAAAAACATCTTTCTAATGAGAGAAAGGGTCAAAGTTAATAAAACTGACTGACAGTTCCAATCCAATTGCATTTATATATTATTTAAGCAACACATACACTATTGTGAACAACTCATTTTTGAACCAAAAAGACTGGGGGAAATGTTTCCCTAGTCACAGGTTCTGAATAACAGAACCAAGACTGAAGGTAATTCCAATTCATAACTATTCACAAATACAGGGATGAAAGTTAATACATACAAATAGATAATATGGTATATATACATAAATGTATACTTACAATGCACACATGTACCTCCTAAAGTTCCATGACAGCAACTCTCATTTCAAAATGGAGGACCATAAAAAGTTCTATAATAGTTCTCTACTTTTCAAAATAATGTCTTCATTTTACAAAGGTTGAATGTGAGCAGAATAAAGCATTGTGGGGAGGGGAATACACCTTTTCAACATATCTGGTTATTCTAGCTTTTCTTTCCTGTTACTGTTTGTAGTTGCTCTCTTATTTTGGTTTCTAGGGGATGTTAAAAAAATATTTTTGTAAACGTAACCACTGAAATTTCCAGTGGTTACACATTCACATGCAGAGGGCAGGCGCACAGACCCTCCCTCCCCCCAGACTGTTGCCTCGGATACAGAAGCAGCAGCATGGGGGGGAGGGAGAGGAACAGGTGGCTCCATGGGAGCTGGTACGCATGGGGAGCCAGCTTCCCACATGTATTGGCTCCTGCCAGACTCCCCCATGCCCCGTGATGCTTCTATCAGAGGCAGAAGCATAGGGGAGGAGGAGGCTCCATGGGAATTGGTGCTCATGGGGAGCTGATTTTTAAACGGCCTCCCCCCAAAAAAGTACCAGCTCCTGCCTGACCCCGCTTTGCTGACTCTGCGGGAGCCAGCTCCCCTGCATGTAACAGCTCCTGTCTGCCCTACCTCCTGTGCTGCAGTCTCTGTATCAGAGCCAGCATCATGAGGGGGCAGGCAGCTCCACAGGCGCCAGTGCTCACGGGGAGCTGGGTTAAAAGCTAAAAAGCTGAAAAGCTTAAAAGACAGCGCCCCACGAGCACCAGCTCCTCCCTCCCCGTCCCTGCCTCTGATATGGGGCAGCGGGGGGGTGTGTGTGAAGGGATGTAACCGTGTGGGTTAACCAATGAGTCCAGGCTTATCGGTTATCCACGTACACAAGTTCATGCTAACATCCCTACTAGTTTCCATGAGCTTTCTAGAAAGTTCCTTATTCCCCACATAAAATTATCACAGTTCAGTTATTGTAGGAACTAATAAAAAAAATTGCTTGCCATTCTATTTTCAGAAATTTTCTGTATAGGAATTGGCCTGTAGACTGAATATAAACCACTACTGTCAACCGCAATGATTCAAAAGTAATGAATCAGACTTTTTTAAAAAGTCACGTTTATTTTCTTTTTTTTTTAAATTGTAGTGTCTTTTTCATTTGACTTTTCATCTCTGTGCCTTGAAAGTGCTTTCAAGGATTTCTAGGCAGCCACAAGGGCTAGAAATTCTCTTTAAAAAAGGTGAGCTTCTCCTGCAGTCACCTGACTCCTGGAAAATGATCTTTAAAGAAAGACATCAAACAACATGAGATTCAAAACAAATTTGTGAAAGCCGACAACAATGGGTAACTAGGTTGTCTTTAATGACAGGGTGAAATAACGTTTAAGACAGTGCAAAATATACATACATTTCACAAAGTATTATTCCGTTAGTTTATTGATCGTCCAACCCCCATTTGTTCACTTTGGCATGCAATAGCTCAAAGCCTTTATTTTGCTCTCAGTAGAACTATTATACATGGCAACGATGGATAATCTAGGCTAATGAGTGGACCGCATGAGTGGCCATCCATCTCAGTGAGCAGCAAGATTGTCATAACCAAGACAGTCTCCCAGGATAAAGTAGTTTAGCTAACTGTGCTTGCATACCTAAAATTTGCAGGGTGTGCCAACTGAACCATAGCAGCAATTTGATCAATTGCAGAGGAAGCACACAGCTCTTACAGTCAACTTTGTGTGCAGTCAGCACGCAACTTACTTCACATGCCCTTGCTTTATGTGCACCTTAGAAATACTGGCAGGGAAAAAAACTAAATAGAAAAAAACTAGTGGAACCTGGGAACCCTATGTGAGACCAATGGTGAAAAAAATGTCTTGCAGGCATCACAAAGCCTTAATGGGCTGCATCTGGCCCACAGGCCACAAGATGCCCCCCACAGATATATGGTATTTCAGAACACACGCACCTCTGTTGCCACAATTCCATCATTTCATGCAAAAAGGTGATTTGAAACACTTGTATAAATAGTAATTATTAGTATTACTTAAAACAAAATATTGGAAAAAATCATAGCCTTCACATTAATAAACTGAAACGCACGTGGTATTTTTACACAGTTCAAAAACCAACTCTCACTCTCCTGGATGCTGAAAAAATATTTGGCTTCTGTAGCTCAAGTTTCTGGAACATTTAAAATATATCAGTCAAGAATGGATTCAGTTCAAGTAGGGAGTAGAGTGAAACCAGTTCAAGAAGTCTATGATTTAGTCCATCTACTTCTTCTAAGCATCATTCAGAAGGTATGTTACATGATAAGAAAGATTCCTTCCTTTACTTTTCAGGAAAGAGTGTTACAGTGTGGTTCCCTAGGGTCCAATCAAACGAGGCACTCAGCATCTACTGTGATACGTGAAGTGCTTTCAACTCATTAATTTCAATAGATGCCAAGCATCTTGAAGGAACAGACCAATGAGCCATCTTATGAGTGACTTAACTTATTATAGCAAAGATGTGACTAACTGATTCATCATCTGAAGAAGTGAGTTGTGCCCATGAAAACTCATGGTACTATCTATATATACTTTTGGTTTGTCTCTAAGGGTCCGTCTACACTGCACAGCTATTTTGGGATACCGGATTTATCCCTAAATAGCGACCCAGCATCTACACAAGCTGCCTGTTATTTCGAAATATTTTTTAAAATAACGGGCGCGCTATTTCGCCATCCCGGTAAACCTCATGGCACGAGGGTTAAGAAATGTCTCAAAATAGCAAGTTATTTCAAAATTTGGCACTGTGTAGATGCACCAAATTTCAAAATAAGCTATTTCGAAATAGATTCGAGATAAGATACACAATTTGCATAGCACAAATTGCGTATCTTATTTCGAGTTTAGGGTGCTGCGTAGATGCACCCTAAGGTGCTATAAGACCTTTTTTTTTTAATTCATCACAAACACTCTAAACATTTCATTAAGGGTTTTTGCATGCATACTGGTATCGCATTACTCCAAATAATTTGTTCTCCAATTGTAACCATACTGTTTCAATAAAAACCATCCCAGAAGTTTCTTGTATTCTGATCTTTTCAAATGATCATCACCCCACAAGCTGCTGCTAACAGTTGTTTAGTGTTTAGTTGACAAAATGCTAAACAGTAACAGCTGTCAGATTAAAATATGCAAATACCTGTTGTACCTGAATGCTGACACATTGAACAGTATTAAGAATCGTCATCGTATCAGCCACTTAGCCAGGATTCCTGTTATTCAAAAGCATTATTACAGCAACTCATCCATGCAACTTTCAGATTTGGGGAAATCCAACTGGTTGGTGAGAAGCTAAGCTCTTTACTAGTGAAATGCTAAGAAGATAAGTTTAGCCATATAGAGTGAAACTAATGATCCATCTAGTCAGGAATGGGCAATAATTTTTGTGGGAGCACCACTCAATGCATTTTGCTAAGATGTCAGGGGCTGGCTCAGGGCCCCTAGAAAGGGCAGAGCCTTAGGCAGAAGGGGCAAGGCTGGTGAGCTCGAGAGGGGGAGAGAGAGAGAGAGAGAGAGAGAGAGACTGTGTGTGTGTGTCAGAGACTTTGCGACACCAATTGCTCGTGTGTTTGTAGCACAGACTGGAAAAGTGTGTGACAGTGTATGTGCTGGCTGGTGCTGGATAAGTTTCTGAGAGATGACACGCACAGTCTCTTCCAGACAGAGAAAACTATCCTGCTCTGCAGAGATGCAGTATATGGGGAAGGGAAGGGGGAAGAGAAAAAGCTGGCTGTCTACGGTGCATCGCTCTCAAAGTTGATGGCAGTCTCCCTAGTAGGGACATGGTACTTCAAACTGAATTGAATTCTTGTGCACGTGGGGACATGAACCTTCGACTTTATAACATTGGGTGGTAAGAAATCTACCTTAATAAATTCAATCTTCTCTCACAGTGTAGAGCAGAGGGTGCAGGACAAGAGGACACATGTAATACTTTGAAGGAAGAAAAGTAATGGGATAACATTTGTTACCTCCACAGATGGAGTACAGTACTTGTTGCTTAGGCATCCTAGTGAGTTGGAACAGGCGTGGGGAATATATTTTTTAAAAGTATCAAATGTTTTAATTAAATCAGAATCTAGAGCAATACATGATATCTGGCTTTCTTATTAATTGAAAGCCCTAAAACCTAGTTCAGCAAAAGAAAATAAATAAGTAAATAAATTGGAGAACCTGGTCTTTTGATCCATTGATGCTGTTTTGTCCAAGTTGAGAATTCAGCTACCATAAAATGATCAAACATTGTTTAGGGGGAAAAAAATTCGAAACTGGCCTCATTATCTGAGATACGCTTTTAAAAGTATCAATTAAAGTAATGTAACTTCTCTCTTGCCTCAGTTCGTCTGCAAAGATGAAACCGAGGGAGTGTTCTGTTGGCTTGCTCATAGCTGGGTTCAAAAGAACTACTACAGCTTTATCATAATAGACTCCCTCGTTAGCTGAAAGGGAGAAGTATTTTAATGAGGGGCAAAGTACTGTGCATCTTAAAAGAAGAGAAATGTGAGTATTTTTGCTAATGTTATAGTGGCCTTAGAAAGTCCTGTGATGGATAAGGATCTGTCATTGCTTTCAGGCAGCCCCTATTCTCCTAGAGGTTGGACCCAGGTACTTTTAAAAACAACTCCCTCTTGTTTCTCTCTCATTTCCTGCCCCCTCAAAAGCAATTTATTTAATACTATATACATCTATGTTCCTGTAATATTTACAATTAAGATTTTGGACAAAAGGTACCTGGGGATTATATAAACAAACACACACAAGATTTCTGCTTTTAATTTTTTTTTTTTTTGTAAACGAAGCGATTACAACTCAAAAAAGAATTCGAAGGATTATTAATATGTGAATTTATTGCACACAGTGAATTGACATGATCAAATGCTCCAGGTGCTTTTTCAGTTTCTTCAGGCTAAATAATAATCTTCAGTAAGTGGCATATAATGGCTTATTTTGACAGAGATCAACAAGTACAGAATCTCCAGTACATGAATGATGTAAGCCTCTGACTGCCAGAATCTGGGACTAGTCAATGGGGATGGATCACTGGATAACTGTTCATTCTCTTCATTCCCTCTGAACCCTATGGCTCTAGCCACAATCAGAAGACAGGCTATTGGGCTAGATGGGGTGGGCAAAATATGGCCTGTGGGCCACATGCGGGCCCACCCAGCATTTCTATCCAGTCTGTTCAGCTGGTTAGAAGAGCATGCGGCAGCTTGTGTTCAGCTGCCCCTTCCCCACTTGCTCCATCCTGCAGCCAAGCTGCTCCCAGGACTCTCCTACTGCCTCTGTGGAGGGGGAACAGAGGAGCGCTGATGTCAGGTTGTCCCCCTGCCCCTGTACCCCTTCTCTGCAGGGGAAGAGATAGACAACAGAGATAGACACGATAGCTTTCCCTGTCTTAGAGCATGGCATCTCTCAGAAACTTACCCAGCATCAGCCAGCACACACACTATCACACATTCTCCTAGTCTTGAAGTGCCAGAGTGGGGAACAGCCTTGACAGAAGGTTTAGGAGTCTACTGACTGGGTTAGATCTCAGAGAATGCAACATACCCCTTGTGGTGGCAGCCTACTATATGCTCCATAATATTTCTGAGAGCAAGGGGGAAAGTTATCTGGCAGAGTGCGAGGCTGAGGGAGAGTGCCTAGCCTGAGATTTTGAGCAGCCAGACAGACACCAAGTCGACAAGGAGAGCACAGCACGGGACAGTGCAAATCAGAGAGGCTTCGAAATTAAGTTTTACAAATGGCCAGTTTTGAGAGTCATGCACACTGCTCTTAACAAGGTGCCTTTGCGTTCAGTGTGTTTGGCTGTAATCTCCCACCCACCCCTGCAATACAAGCATAAAGAGACTGCTGTTCAGAGATAATGCATTTTTATTTAGTGAAGACGGCAAAGACAGAAAAGAAGTCCATGGTGGGACCAAAAGAGGGGAAGGGGAAATCAGAAGGACGCCTTCTGCCTCCTGGGGCCTTGGAGATTGAGTGTGAGGCTGCCCTTGAGTGTCCCTCCTTTCCTCCCCCTTCCACCATGTCCTGGAGGCTATGGAACTGGGCAAGGAGGGAAAGTAGTTCTGCACAGTGGGAGTGGAGGGTTCCTCTCCAAGCTCGCCACCAGGCACTCCATCACAGCCATGAGGAATGAAAAGACATTCTTCTGCTGCTTTATTTGCAGTTCCCTGCACGCTCTCCTCTCCTGCCACTCCGCTATCCTCTCCTCCAGGAATGTATTCCTCTACTCCATCTGTTTCTTAAACATATCTTCCCTTGTCCGTTTTTGCCTGTGGATTTGTGTGAGCCGGATGGCTGCTAGAACCAGGGGAGTGTGCAGTAAGCTCCCTGCTGTTCTCACTGTAACAAAAAGTTACAAGGGCACATATTACAGGAATCATAGAATCACAGAATCACAGAGCTGGAAGAGACCTCAGAAGGTCATCAAGTCCAGCCCCCTGCCCTAGGCAGGACCAATCCCAACTAAATCAACCCAGCCAGGGCTTTCTCAAGCCAAGACTTAAAAATCTCTGGGGATGGAGACTCCACTACTTCCCTAGGTAACCCATTCCAGTGCTTCACCACCCTCCTAGTGAAATAGTTTTTCCTAATATCCAACCTGGACCCGTCCAGCCGCAACTTGAGACCATTGTTCCTTGTTCTGCCATCCATCACTACTGTGAACAGCCTTTCTCCAGCCTCTTTAGAACCTCCCTTCAGGAAGTTGAAGGCTGCTATCAAATCCCCCCTCACTCTTCACTTCTGCAGGCTAAACAGACCCAACTCCCTCAGCCAGTCCTCGTAGGTCATATGCTCCAGCCCCCTAATCATTTTGGTTGCCCTCCGCTGGACCCTCTCCAATGCGTCCACATCCTTTTTGTAGTGGGGGGCCTAGAACTGGACACAATACTCCCGATGTGGCCTCACAAGAGCTGAATAAAGGGAAATAATCACATCTCTGGATCTGCTGGCAATGCTCCTCTTAATGCAACCTAATATGCCATTAGCCTTCTTGGCTACAAGGGCACACTGTTGACTCATGTCCAGCTTCTCATCCACTGTAACCCCCAGGTCCTTTTCTGCAGAACTACTACTTAGCTGGTTGGTCCCCAGCCTGTAACAATGCTTGGGATTCTTCCGTCCCAAGTGCAGGACTCTGCACTTGTCCTTGTTGAACCTCATCAGATTTCTTGTGGCCCAATCCTCCAATTTGTCTAAGTCACTCTGGACCCTATCTCTGCCCTCAAGCGTATCTACCTCTCCCCCTAGCTTAGAGTCATCTGCAAACTTGCTGAGGGTGCAATCCATCCCCTCATCCAGGTCATTAATAAAGATATTGAACAAAACCGGTCCTAGAACCGAACCTTGGGGCACTCCGCAGGAGATACACTGGGGAGCCTATAACTTAATCTGTTAACATACAGCAAAGGTCTATCAAGACAATGGAGATGTGTCTGTGCAAGGCCTAAGTTATGCTATAAGGTGCCCACTGTACAGCAGGTACACAGTTCTCAGGGGAACATCTGGACTTATTATTTTTGGAGGCAGGCGTGGTAAGGGGCCTGCCAGGGCATGATCCTGCAGGCAGGAGGGGGGCACAGAAGGGGAAGGGTAGTGGCTCACTCAGCTTCCTTCCTATGTGTCCACTGCACCCCACTTGCCAGGAGAGTGCTACTTTCCCATCCTGCAGAAGCTTGAAGGTGAGAGGAGAGGACTGGGTCCGGTTATGCTGGCACGGGAGGATGGTGGCTCACATGGCTTCCTTCCTTTGCATCTGCCATACCCTGTTTCCTGGGAGTGCACTACTTTCCCATCCCACAGGAGCCTGCAGGTGGGAGAGCAGAAGGAAAGAAGGGAGGGAGGGGATGCCAGAGGCTGAAGCCCTGCTAGCAGCAGAGGCAATAGCCAATAGCTTCCCCTCCTCCTTCATTCAGGTTGCCATGCGAGATATCAGACTTTTCCAAAGAGTGATAGGGAGCTGATGCTGACTGAATGTGGCTAGAAACCTGGGCCTTATGCTGCAATATTTTGTGGTTCACTGATGCCAGACCACTTACTGCTGGTTTGGCATGGGAAGGTATCCTACCATAGAGGACAGAATAAGGCTGATCTCCCCAGAAACCTTGTGAGAGGGATCCAAGAGTTCCTATATGGGAGCTTCATGGAGATATGCAGGGAGGCTTCGTTAACAAGCTATTCCGGGGCCCCCACATTGTGTTGGCACAGAGTACCCCACACATCACACCCAACTGCCTTAACTCGCTTGTAGCAAGAAAAAAAACTGAACTCACCAGAAGTGCCCTCCCTGGGATCAGTGCCTGACTGAGGTGTCCTGGGACGAGGGGATTGTCTTCAAAGTGATGAAAAGTTCTTGGCTGTCACTGCTCACCAGCTGGCCATTCTCCTCATCTTCCTTCTGCTCCCCATCCACCACCAGTGTCTCCCTCCCATGCTGCTGCCCTGAGTGTCTTGGGTGGATTCCATGGTCTGGCTTGGGAAGCTGGTCAGGTCCCTCTCTAGGATTGCATGCAGCTGGACGTAGAAGCAGTATGCTTGTGTCGAAACACCAGACCATCTGTTTATTTATTTATTTAAAATATTTTTGCCCCACCTATTACCATCTTTATTTTGTGATAGGACTGCTTCTGCTCCTTTAACACAGCACTGCTGGGCGTCCCTGGAGCATCCTCTCTCCACCAGACACTTTACTAACTTTGCACAGATACAGGCTTTTCTTTTGCCGTTCTGCAGCTCAGAGTCGGGATCCTTTCCCCATGCTTTTATGAGGCCCAAGATCTCCTGACACTCCAAGCTGGTGCTCTTTTGCACACCTGGGAACTGAAACTCATGGAAGTCATGACTACGTGTGTTGTGTGCTCTGAGGTGCGTTCAAATGGTGGCCACACGGGAAATGAAACTTGCCCAGGGCTCTTCCTGTTCACCTGCAGAGCAGCAGAAGTGCAAGTTCTGGCCAGTGGTCAGAGAGGGGCACTGTGGGCTGCCTCCTAGAGGCCAAGAAACTTGACTTTCTGAACACTGGGTCTACACTACTGTGAACTCGACCATGCAAAGTCGAATTTTGCGTTACTCATGAAAAACAGGAGTACTGAAATAAGCTTCAGTGGCCCTTAAAGTGGACAGAATGGGCTTGGTAGTGTGGACTTGTTTAGAAAATTGACCTTATGAAGGCTAAATTCAACCTAAATGCCAAGTGTAGACCAGGTCTAAGCTGCAGAACTAAAGAGCTTGCACTTCTATGAAAAACCTCTTGCACGCAACTGCTTCTATTTATCCTGAAGCAATATGCATAGTGTCATTGCCTCAGGTCCTACATTTGCTCTCCAGTCCTGTGGAGAAGAGGGTCGAGTGAGTCTTTTCCCCAAACTAGATCAAAGCTCTCTGAGATGCCATACTAGGAAAACAAAATGTATATCTTTCTCAGTCTGTGTTGGTTTTAAACACTGTTTATTTTAGAATTTCTCTCCATTATGTCTATTTTATTCCATTCTCTCTAAGCACAATATTTATGCTGTAAGTGCTGTTTTAATTAGTGTCAGATTGCAGCCTCTAAGTATGTTTGTCTCATATTTTCTTTTAACACACAAAAAACAAAAACAAAAAACATTCAGTATTATGGAACTCTTGACTGTAAACTGATCAACCTTGTACTTGCTTACTATTTTCAGAGAACAGTTAAGATTCTGAGGAAAAGGAGGGGAAAATTAAGGGGCAACATAACTTCATAACACACTTTAGTGAAGGAAATAGAAGAACTTGCAAAACCAAACAAAACAGCATATTCTTATTGCCAAGAGCTGATCAGCTTAGCAAAGGAATTCCAGTCTCATTTCTTCCCAGTATGCCAGTATTTAATTGTTGACCCGAATGTCTTTCTATTTTCAGCGTAATGGGATCAGGTAGCTACGTTCCTTTATTTAAAGCAAAAATAATGAAAACAAATAAGAGCTTGCTTCATGCTAACTAAAAAAGTACAAATCCCTCCTAATGAGCTATAATTTGAAAATCCTGGATTTGAATCTGAGCAATAATTCACCTACAGCCAGTTTTTTAAAAGACTGAAAAAAGAGCCAAGTAACAAAAATCTTAAATAATAAGTCACCTTGGTGGTGAACAAGAAAACCTTCTGTCCTTCCCAGACCTCTATGATTATCAGATAGTCAACTAGTGACTCGACTAGTCACTTTCCTCCCCCACCCCACTTGCTGCCTCTAACAGAGAGGGTCAGCAAGGGCTGGAGAAGGAGCTAGTTAAAAGCCAGTTCCCCCCCAGCACCATCTCGGTTGGGGGGGGAAGAGAAGGGCAGCGGATGCAGAGGTATAACGGGGGCTTGGGAGCGAGCCAGGAACCAGCTGATTCCCTGCTCATGCCCAGTCCCCCCGTCCCCGCCACTGCGATTGTGCTTTTTAAATGTACTAAGAGCTGCCAGTCGATTAGTCGACTAGTTGATAAGGAGAGGAAACTGCAGAGCTGCAGCAGGGTTAGCGCCTGCCCCCAGGAGCTAACCCCGCTGTGGCTCTGCTTTGTAAATGTATTAAGAGCCTGGCAACTAGTTGATTAGATGATTTAACATCCCTAATCAGGATAAAGTGAGAACAGCTACCTTGCATTTAATGCACTGGATTGGGACTCAGACGGTCTGGATTCAGTCCTCAGCTCTATCAAATGCTTCTTTTACAGGGCGTTTAAGAACAAACCAAGTGGATAATATTTCCCCTTCTTGACTAGGTTACTGTGAGGGGCTCATGATGGATGGCAATAGAATCCATATCATCAGGTTGATGGGAGGAGTTATCTGGGGGGGAGGCACCACTGGGGAGGAGTAGTCTGGGGGAATCATAGCTGGGGAGTGGTCTGGGGGGCCAGCAGCACCAGCTGCAAGGGGCCACTGAGAAGCAGCTGCTCCAGCTGCCCCCAGAGACTGCTGCTCAGGTAGTGCACAGAGCCAGCCACCCACAGGACCGCTGCTGGGTCAGTCCCCTGAAATGACACTACCTTCACAGGTCAGATGTTTCAAGTTATTTAGGGGCCTGGCTCCCAAATCAATGGGAGTTAGGTATATAAATACCTTTAAAAATCTGAAGCCAACGTCCTACCTATAAGAGGGCTAGTGGGTATCTCCATTACTACTGTATTTTTAGTGATTTAATAATAATTTAATGATTTTATATTATTTAAAGTGCTTTTTCCTAATTATTGTGAAAGCAGCAAGAGAGAAAATGCACAATACTCAAGAATAAAACCCAGAGCACAAATCGTGAACTTTTAGCAAAATAAGCAACCACTCTAACTTACAATCAACACAGACTGCCTAAACACCTAAGAGGAAAAAAATTAGATGAGCTTTGAAATGTGTGGAGAAGATAAACAAATCCAGACTTTGGTGTCCGACAGGGATGTAGAAAAGAGCAAATGTTAGAGTAGCATATGTTGTCTACCACTAAGAGTATGTGAACATAGCTTTATTTACTCTCTGGGCTTGTCTACACAGTGCATTTTTACACACACAATTTTTATATTTTATGAATACTAGGGTGCTGCACCCCCTGCTTACTATGCTCACCTAGCCTCCTCTCTCTGGCCACTTTCACTTCACTGAGAGAGCCTGTTGACACTGATGACGTCATTCTGTCACCTGGCAGGAACATTCTGTCTGGCACGAAATTTTTTTTGTTTATATAGAAAGATATTAGGGCTGCTGATTAATTGCAGTTAACTCATGCAATCACCTCAAAAAATTAAACATGATTAAAAATTAATCATGATTAATTGCAGTTATAAATTGCACAGTTAAACAATAGAATCTCAACTGAAATTATTACAGGTTGTACCTCCCTAAACTGGGACCGTCTGGTCAGCTACATCGGTGGCCCAGGAGAACCATGGATGTTCCTGGACCAGAGAGCCCAGAGGCAGGGAGCTCCCATAGCATGGCCGGGAGGCCTGGCAATGTAGCTAGGGGACTGGTGGCAGCTGAGACAGTGGCAGCCAGGGTGCCTGGCTCTAGGGAGCCCCAGCCAAGCCGGTGGCAGTGAGGCCAGATGCAGCTGGGAAACTCCAGCCAGGCCAGCAGCAGCAGGCCAGCAGCAGAAGGGGAGCCCAGTCCTGGGGTGCCCCAGCTAGACCGGAGGCAAAAGGGCCAGCAGCAACTGGGGAATTCTGGCCTTGGGGAGCTCCAGCCAGGCCAGCAGCACGAGGCTGGGGCCCGAGCCCGGTGGCAGCAGCTGGAGCCTGTCAGCAATGGGGCCAGAGCCGCAGTCATAAGGAGCTAGCAGGAGGGAGGAGTAGCAGGCTGGGAGGATGGTGGCAGGAGATCTCCCTGGTCGAGCAAATTCCTTTGTTGGGTTTCTGGACCAGGGAAGTGCAACCTGTACATACAGCCAGCTGAATCATGGAGTTGGAAACTCTCTCCATTAAGTCATAGTTCTGCACTTTACTTGCTGACAAACGAATGTGGATGCTGAATCCAGGTTTTAGTTCCAAAGTCATCTTAATTTTTCTTACCTCTTATGTCTCCCAGCCAATACCCCTGCAGCACCCCCATGGCAGGCTGGTTTCCCTGCCTGCTGCAGCCCCAGACCGCTTGAAAATGCAGGCTCTTCCCCTGCATGTGAGACTCAGCTCCAGGATGGGGGAGAAGCTTGCGCTGCCCTGTCCCCCAGGCCACTCTCTCAGATCCTTTTGGCTGGTTGTTCCCGGCCAATAGGAGCCGAGGACTGGGCTGGGGGAGGGGGAGATTGCACGAAGCCTTCCACACCGTCCAGACCAGAGAAGCACACTGAGCAGCCCTGTGCTTAAAACAATGGCTGCTGTGTGTAATAAGGATCCTTGCAGGGTGGACTGCAGGCTGGATCTGGTGGCTTGGTTGACTGGATTCGGTCCGCGAGATATATCTTGCCCACCCCTGCGCTAATGAAAATTCATTTTAATGCATTCACTATCTAAAATCCTGAGGATTAACATTTACTTTTGTACAGTAACATTTGCGTAACACTAATTTAGACTTTGCACAGTGGGAGAAACATTTGGCCAAGATTTTCAGAAGCACACAGTGATTTGGGGTACCTCAAATTTTGGAAGTCCTGCCTAAAATGACAATTTTCAAAAAGCAGTAAGAACACATCTATAAAAGTTAGAGCAATTAAAGGTGCCTCAAAATTTGGCATCCAAAAATCAGTAGTCGCTTTCAAAAATCTTGACCAAAAATTTATCAAGCCTTTAAGGAGTTAAGTTATGAATGCTTTTAGAAAAGAAAACGAAATACATCAGATTTGATTGATAAAAGTGTAGTTTTTAACTAAAACTGAAAAAGTGAAGCTTGGCAACATTTTCCCCAGCATAATTTGCTTTCTTTGCTTTTTTCCCACCGGGCTGCACATAAATCAAAGAAATGTTAAAGAGGCCCATATATCACAAACTGGCATTTCAAAACTATTTACAAAGTCTATAATAGTCAGAGGATGGAACATATAAAAGTGTGACCAGGAAACCTGAATGTAAGTGAAAAGGCAGTTCCTACCTTCCATTTGGAGTTAATTAAATTTGGAAATAACTCTTCGTTGGAAAGTTAGGATATTTTAAGAATCCTGATAACTCAGGATTACAAAAAGGGAAACAAGTTAATGTGTGCCCCCAAACAAACAAAAAAATATGGGTTTGAACAACCTGTCTACTATGATTAAGCACACAAATCTGAAAACTAAACAAGGAAATGATGCTTTGATAAGGTTTGAAATAAGTGTGCAAGCAAAGTTGCCATTACACTTGCAGAAAGATTACAGTCTGAAATCATGATTGTGAAAAAATGTCAATGCTTAATAGCCTAGCTGTATTACATTCTCAAACCCTCATACCTAAGTATACAACATGCTGCTTATATAAATGAGTCTCTCTTAAAAGCAGCAAGTTAAACAAATAAGAATCTTATCCCCTCATGTAAGGACGGACATGGATTATAAAAAATGTAGTTATCCATCTGTGAAATATCAGACTAAAGAGTGCAAAAACCACAGATATGTTTTACAACCAAATCCAAAAAGTATAGAAGTGTGAACTGGTATAATAAAGCCATTTGCTTTGCAAAAACCTCTCCCTACACAAATTTCTTTTACCATAGCACAAAGAATAACAGCTATGAATTATTCCTATCTAATTGCTATCCTTTGATCCTTATCCGCTTCTTTTTAACTATCCAATCTTCAGGTGCTTCTAGATTACTAGTTCTCCCTACTTGTTTTGCCTTTTGATATTTTCATACCCTCTGCTCATTTCCCACCCCCTTCCTTTTTTTTTTCTTCTCCTCCCCTCCCCCCGGGTCCCTTCTCCCCTATTTATTTTGGGTCTGCACATCCTAAACTCAAACCTCCGGTCATCTGAAGAAGTGGGCTGTTCCCACGAAGGCTCATGATACCATCTACATGTTTTGTTAGTCTATAAAGTGCTACCAGACAGTTTGTTGTTGTTTAAGTTTAGCTATGAATTATGTAATCCTTATTTCTGAGAAAAGATCATATATTCTTACCCTCATCTTCAACACTTGTATAAGCTAACTGATCAGGGAAACCAGAAAGAGTATGGCTAGATCTGCATTGGAAAGATTTGGCGATGAAATTGCTGTCGACATTCATAAGTTGCCAAAAAGAAAGTCAATATATCATGCTTACTCTGCCACCCTTTATTGATATATCACAACCTCGTTGTTAGTTTCCCCTGTCGATAGAAAGAGCAAAGCAATGTGGGTATGCATCCCATAGTGCCTGATGTCACCTTCAGTCACTAAGCACTGTGTGAATGTACGACGTAGTACTAGGCATTTTGGGAATGAGAAAAACGTCCCATCAGCCACCCCTTTGGTTTCCAGTCCTCCTGGGGCCTCCTACTTACTTTTGCACCATTTGAATGCTGCAAAACGCCAACATTTGATGTGAGAGAACATAGATTGCACAATTCTCTCCCATGTTGTGTCCAATAAGCTTAGGATATCACGCAGTACAGCTACACCAACCATATGTCCCTGATTTTCTGGGACAGTCCCGAATTTAAATACTCTGTCCTCATCAAGTAGTTAAATGTCCCGGAAAGCCCCGCCCGATCTGTCTTGCGGGGAAGAAGCAAGCCAGAAATGGCTCCATGCACTGCCATTTCCCTTCCCCCGGCTGAGACAGCCTCACAGGAATGCAGCCTAGCTCAGCTCAAACCAATGGCCTTCCCCCCCTCCCAGAGCATATAGGCGACTCCCTTGGTGCTTTGCTGGCAAGCAGCTGACCGGCTTCCGGTGGCACGTGGTTTCCGGAGCCCACCAGAAGCTGGAGTCCGGAGCATTTCCTGAGCGTGGTGCGTGCCGCCGCCCAGCAAGCTCCCGCCACCTCTTCACCCACTGCACTGCCCCACCACCGCATGCCACGCAGCCCCCTCCCTGCCCCCATTGGCCTCTCTCTGCCACACGGGGTGCCACCTCATTGCAGCCGCCTCCTCCCTCGCTCTGGTGCATGGGGCCCCCCTTGCGACTGCGCCACAGCCACCTCCTCCATCTCCAGGCAGTGGCTTGTTCTTTGTTACAGCAGCCGCTGCTGGGGGCACGTGTCAACGGGCAGGTCTGAGGCAGCCGCAGAACCCAGTGGAGCCGCTCCTGGACCTCAGTACCTTGGATCAGCCATTTTAGCCCAGCTGGGGTGTTGCAGGGCAGGGCTTACTCGGGCTCAGTAGGGGCACTCCGTGCACTGCTGCTCTCTTCTCCTCTTTCCCCCCATCCCACTGGGGGAATGGCAGCGCATGGAGCAGCTCTCTGCCACTCTCCATGAGCCAGACTGGCGGAGTCGGGGCTTTCTTCACCTCCCCTCTTCCCCATACCTCTGAGTATGAAGCTGGAACTGGTGCTGCAGCCTAGGGGCTGTGTGGGCTCCCTGCTTCATGGGCAGGGATGCTGAGCTCCCACTCCACCCCACTGGTGTAATGGCAGCCCGGTGACACGCTGTACAGAAACTTTTGAGCAAGGGGGTGCGAAGCCAGATAAGCATCACCCCTCACACCCAGAACCCTGCATCCCAGTCCCCCTCAGTCACTCCCCCACCCAAGACCCTGCACCCCCAGCTTGCACTGACACCCTACCTCCTGAGCAGACACCTACCCTTATCCTGCTCCTGCACCCTCCCCTCCTGGCCACACGCTGCACACTCCCTGGCTCCTACTCCCTCCATCTCACCAGACACCCTACTCCCAAGCCTGCTTCTGTATCCTACCTTCCATCCAGACCTCGCAACCTCTCCCCCTTCTGCACCCCACTTTCTTACCAGATCCTGCATCCCCCCTCCCCATCCCACTCGCTGACAGCCCTGCCCCACATACTGACCCCCTCATTTTTGTGCCTACTCCAGAGCCTAAGGGAGTCCATAAAATCTACTAACTCCAGAACCCCAAAAAAGTAAATCTGGCCTATGGGAAGCCCTGAACCTCAGTCGTCCCTGTCCCTTCGAGTGCCAGATGCGTGAGGTGTCTTAGTTGGAGGCCACATCAGTGAGGGTTGGAGGAGTTTTGCTTCTCACTTGTGTGATCCCCAACTCATTTTTCTGTGGGTCAATGGCCCCTGATCCAAAAAAGTTTCCCCACACCTGCCATAAAGAAAACATTGAAACCTTTTGTGTTGGACATAAATTAATATTTTAGTTTATTTAAAATGAAGTTTGATAAATTAACATGAGAAAGTTCAAATGCTTAATCTGTTTAATAATTTAAATTAAACTGTTCTCCCTAGCTGCAGCACTAGACAAATGGGTCGGGCGTAATTATGCAATTAATGGTGAGTTTCCATTAGCAACTGGTGGTCCTTGGAAAGGTTTACATTGAACCAGGTGGTTCACAAGACAAAAAGTGTGAGAACCACTGAAAGAGAGGCACCCCCGGCCTCTCTCCCCAAGAGACTGCCCCAGGCTCCCTGATGCTCCACAAGAGCCCACAGAGAGATCAGGTGTGTTCCACACCAGAGTGGTATGGTGATTTCACTGCTGTGGATTATGGACAGACTCTGTGACTCTTCCTCATCCAAACAGTTGATGATTTAAACAGTGTGTTAAGATACCAGGTGAAAACACTTGGCACATCCAGAGAGAGGCAGGATGTGTCCTCTCTACAGAGAGGGTTGTCATGGCTTGTGTGTCTGGGTAAACAAGCCCTTTCTGTGCTCTGCGAAGAGGTGAGATGTTCTGACTTTCAGTTTCAAGGGATTTGTTCTGACTTTGGGCTGCACTTTGCCTATTCCTGAATGGAGTTAGCTGTGACAACGCATTTCTGAATTATTCTGACACACAAAGTGAAACCAGTGCTAAAGACCCCATGTCCAGTCAGAAGAATTAAATTAAAAGTCTCTCTAATTTTCTTCAAAGGGTGCCTATACCAGGCAGTGGGGCTTTTACTGATTGCTTCCTTACATTCTTCAAGGGTGATTAAATGTTAACTGGATCCTTCTTGGGTAATGTCAACAGATTGCTTTGGGACCAATCCTAGCTTAAAGTTTAAATTGGATCAGGCCTTTTGTAAACAGGTTGGGAAGTGGTCTCATTTGGCAATTATTATTGGGCATTATTTACATGATATAGGTATTGCCATCATAGTATAAAATAGCCCCCACTGACCTCCATGGGAAATGTACCTTTCAAGCAGCGGTGGTGAAGATTAGTGACATGGTCTTCTCCACCCCGTAACTGTCATGGTTAGTTCAGTACTATCATTATGGCTTGTGAAAATGGAGAACACTTGATAATTTTGCAGTAACTTGAAAAAATGCAGTTGCAGTACATCTCATTAGGGATGTAAATTCTCATTAATTGGTTAACCGGTTAATGTTAGGTCACACTGGGCCTGCCGCCGGGTCCCAGCCCCCTCCGGAGCAGCCCCTGTCCACAGCAGGACCAGCTCCCCACAGAGAAAGGCTGCTCTGGACACTGGCACAGTCCCGGTCTTTGGGACCCCCAGCACCCCCACAGACAGAGGCTGCTCTGGACAAGAGCAACCCCTGTCTGCAGCAGGCCCTCTACAGGGCCAGCAGAAGGTGTGGAGCTACTCCTGCCCCGTCTAATTGCCAGTTAATTGGAACTGGTAAGCATCATCCAATAAGAGGACTAAGGAAACTGTCCCATGAAAATGTGAATGACCTAATGGCTGACTTTGCTGAAAAGGGCTTTCCTAACTGTGGTGGACCAATATATGGGACACACATCCCCATTATAACACCACCCCATCGTGCTTCAATACACATCAATCATAAGGGTTACTTCTCCATGGTGCTTTAGGGGCTTGTGGATCAGTGTGGGGATTCCACAAACATAAATGCAGGGTGGTCTGGAAAGGTGCATGATACATGCATCTTCAGAAACAGTGGCTTGTACAGAAAGCTGCTTGCTGGGATTTTCTCTCTGACCAGAAAATTACCCAAACATGGGGGATGTGTAAATGCCCATAGTGATCCTAGATGACCCAGCTTACCCCTTACAGCCCTGGCTCATGAAGCCTTACACAGGGCATCTGGCAGTGGTAAGGAGTGGTTCAACAACAGACTAAGCCAATGCAGCATGGTTGTTGAATGTGCCTTTGATAGATTGAAAGTGAGATGGAGGTGTCTCTATGGCAGATTGGACCTTTTGGTGGATCACAACGCCAACGTGGTGGCTGCATGCTGTTGTTTACGTAGCTTCTGTGAGAGTAAAGGCGAACTGTTTCTCTGTGGGTGGACCACTGAGACACGGGGTTTGGACACACACACATTAAACAGCCAGATACTCACGCTATCAGAGGAGTCCATAGGGTGGCAATCAGTACAGAGGTTCTGAGGAACCACTTTGACAATGAGGGGTACTGGCATTTCTATGTATTGGGATTACATCCCTGTCTCATACCATTGCTCATCCTGAACAAAGCACCACGGAGGACAGATCAATTGGTGTGGGTTGTGTCTCACAAAATAAACTCATAGAAATCTGCATCACATTTGTCTTTATTAAGGTCTTGTTATTAGAAAAGCTCACAATGGTGTTAATGTCCAGCTATCCAAATCAAAGCTGCTTTGAGGGGGACTGGAGTGTACCAAGGAAAAAAACCATTGTGAAAATGAGCATGTGGTTGTAGGGGGAAGGTTGCTGGGTAAAGAATTTTCACATGTGGCCATGGAGGTTTGTGTGTGGGTGAGAGGTACAGTTGCTGTGAAGAATTCTGCATGTGCTGTTGGAGGCTTTTTGTTCTGTGAGCTCTGCATCTTGCTAAGGCACTTCAGCATCTCATAGCATATGCCCAGTGACTTCTTTTCTGACTTCCATCTCCATAGCTCTACTTGGCTCTCTTTGAAGTGTTGAATACTGCAACATATCCTTGACCAGAAGCTTCCTTATCTTCCAAGGTTTTTTTCTTAGTTGACTGTCTGCGGTAGGGATGTAATAGTACAGTCAATTAACCAATTAACCGATAAGCAAAGCTTATAGGTTAATGCTATAGACTACATGCATTTCCCCCACCCCTTGCCAGTAATTTTTTTAGCAGGCTGGCCAGCAGCCCAGCTCAGTCCTGGCTTGCACTGGGTCCTGGACCTACTCCCGCTGTGGCTCTGCATTTAAACCAGGTGGGCAGGTAGCCCGTCTCAGTTCCGGCTCGTGCTGGGTCCAGGAGGTCAGACCCTTCCCCCCCAGACAGATAACAGATAAGAATTCATGAGGTTAATCAACTATTCTATTAACCGATATTTAAAATCCCTAGTCTGCGGGGAAACGTGCCTGACTTTTCAAGGTCTGGTTTGGAAAAGTAACCATTAACAATGGACTGTACTATTCCTGATAAAGACTGTAACATTTCACTAACATGCACATCTCTGAACAAAACTGGCCACTTTTCTTGTTATCCTAAAGGCAAACAGATTTCTCCAGATACTCTGAACATGGTGAGTTTTAAAGTTGGGAAGGAGGGCTAGACATGGGTCTCCAAGAAAATACAGTCCACACTTGTGAAGCAGCTGCACATAGAAACAAATCTGTAATAATCCTACACTTGTCTACAGTTTTCTCTGGCTTACATATCTCTGCTGAAGGTTAACAGGCATACCGAGGCTCTGCTTCTGGATGTGAGTGGGGGGCAGGGGAATGCCCTATTTCTTATGTAGACTCAAACTTTGGGACTTGAAAACAAATCCTTGCTGCCTGGAACACAAATTGTCACTGGATTCAGCCCCATCTCCTCATCTAATTGAATCACTTCAGCAATAACTTCTGTATCCGGGCTGATTCCTGTCCCTCATTCTGTGTTATGGAAAGTATCCACACTCTTCTTGGATGAGGACATCCAAGGATTGCGTCCAGATCTTATAAAGGCGACATGTTTTGGGTGAAACATCAGACCGGCTGTGTGCCTCCTTTGCCTTCTGGTATGCTTGCCGGAGTTCCTTTATCTTCGCTCTGCATTGTAGGGTGTCTTGATCATATCCCTTTGCATAAAGGGCTCGAGAAATGTGTCCATGTGTGTCCCAGTTCCTACGGGTCACTCGCAGCTGTAAACTGTGCCAATTCTTCACCCCACACACTGATAAGATACAAAAGCTCTGGGGCACTCCAAGAAAGAGAGCGGTTTTGAGCAATAGCCACTCCTGTTTCCTTGAGAAGATGGTATGAGGACCACTATACAATACAATGAGTTAGACACCAGGAAACAGATTTTAAAGTTCCCAGGACTTGGAGGTGGGAGGGGCCCTTCTGTTTATGCAGAGTTCAAAGCACTGGCCAGAGTGGCTAATCAGACAAAAAAAAAAAAAAAACACCACTGTAGTACACACTGTGGGCTCATCTAGACTACGTGGAACAGTCGAAAGAGGACATGCAAATTCTGTGGGAATTTGCATATCTTCTTCCGATCACACATTCGAAAGCGGAGCTTTTGAAAGTGAAAGTAGTTTAGACCCGGCTTTTTTCAGTGAACCCCCCCCCTTTGTTGAAAAGCCACGTAAACCTCATTTTTTGAGGAAGAGAGGCTTTTCGACAAGGGGGGGTTCGCTGAAAAAGCCGTGTCTAAACTACTTTCACTTTCGAAAGCTCTGCTTTCAAAAGCGTGATCGGAAAAAGATATGCAAATTCCCACGGAATTTGCATATCCTCTTTTGACTGTTCCACGTAGTCTAGATGAGCCCTGCATGACTGACTCTCTCCCTCCCTTAAGTGTCAACAAAAGTCCCTTGTGGAGCTGGAGGTTTTTTGTTGCCAAAACTGGGCATTTGTCACAACTTGTGTCACATTACAATGTGAATGCTCTCCAGGTATCCTTTTTGGCCACAAAACTTGCCAGTGTAGAAAAGATCTAAGGAAATACAACAGAGTAAAATGTAAGATAAGTGTTTACTCAATATTCATTCACTAGCTGACTTAAAGTTACCAGTAAGTTATATGCGAAGAGCTCAGATACGACATCAGTGGTTACAATCCAAGACACCAACCAAACAGAAATAGAAGACAATCATCACCACATTTTGTGGGAGGGAATCAAAACTTTTTTTCTGTTACGAATCAAGATACGCACAGCTTCCTGAAAGTACTTGTAATGATTTTTATGAGCACACAAATGGAACATGCTTTATATTATTTTCCATGGGAAAATATAGTGGTATTATAAGGTAACAATTAGTCCACAAGCCTTTAAAAATGCCCTGAGTCACTCATAGGTCTAATGAAAATCTGGCTTAGTGTTGAGCAAGCAACATACAGGAAAACACAAGCTATACCAAAAACATTATCTCTAGTCTGCCATTTGCTTTCAGGTTTTCTATTTAGCAAACTGTGTGGCTAAGTCTACACTGGCATGATTTTCCGGAAATGCTTAAAATGGAACAGTTTTCCGTTATAAGTATTTCCGGAAAAAGAGCGTCTACATTGGCAGGATGCTTTTCCGGAAAAGCCCTTTTTCCGGAAAAGCGTCCGTAACGTACGCGCTTTCGGAAAAAGCCCCGATCACCATTTTCGCGATCGGGGCTTTTTTGCGAAAAGACTGCTGGGCTGTCTACACTGGCCCTTTTCGGAACAATTTTCCGGAAAAAGGACTTTTTGCCGAGCGGAGCAGCATAGTTTTTCGGAAAAGCAGCTGATTTCTTACTGTAGATCGTCAGTGCTTTTCCGGAAATTCAAGGGCCAGTGTAGACAGCTGCAGCTTATTCCGGAAAAGCGGCTGATTTTCCGGAATAAGTGGCCCAGTGTAGACACAGCCTGTGTGTTTCAAATGACAGAATTCCATATTAGAGAAAGTAAGCACCGAAATCAGTAATAACCTGAGAAAAAGGCATCTCAGTGCCACATTAGCCTAGAGGCCACACCACCTGAACGACATATTAGTTTATTATACTCAACCAATTTTATTTCTAGTTTTATTGCAATAGTTAAAGGGCTTTACAAAGCAGATGCCTTTCCTCCCACACATCAATTAATTTGCAAATGCACTCAGGTTGTAGAAATAATGAAGTGCTGAATGCTTTTCCATTGGCAAGTTTTGCTGTCAGGAGGTGGATACTGTGGGCGAGGTGCTAAAAGTGCTGCTGTTATATGCATGCCAAAGGAGAGAGATGCCACATGAAACCTGCTCCACAGCTAACCATGTACACATCTATTTTATTTACCCTTTCCCCACCATCAAGAGAAAGAAACATGACCCAAGAAAACCTTTTTACTATTTATGTAGATATTTATATCATGCTCTTTGAAGTGACATTTGAAACTTTTCTTGGGATAGCAAAAAATCTCAGATTTGGAGACCATTTTAGAGGGAAAGCGATGTACTCAATTTCATAACATAGACTGTCAATTACTTCCCAGAAAAGTTTACCTTAAAAGAACACTGAGGTTGCAAAGTCACACACTAAAGTGAGGAAATGCCTCAAATAAGTGTGCCCATACAACCAAGCAAACAGGGAAGACACATTCTGTCAAGAAAAACTGCTTTTAAATAACAAAAACTTCTGAGCGTCCAACATTACAGTGCGACAATTGTTGCAATATGCAGCTGTATTTCACAACAGAAAACTTCCACCTCCACAGGGATTTTTGTCAGAATGCTGACGATAATCACAAAAGAATAGACTCCTAGAACTAGAAGGGACTTCGAGAGGTCAATGAATCCAGTCCCTTGTCTTCACGGCAGTAACACGCACTGTCTAGATCATCCCTGATGGATGTCTATCCAAACTGCTCTTGAATATCTCCAATGATGGAGATTCCACAACCTCCCTAAGCAATTTATTCCAGTGTTTAACCACCCTGACAGTTAGGAAGGTTTTCCTAATCTCCAACCTAAACCTCTCAGGCTACAGTTTAAGCCCATTGCTCCTTCTATCATCAGAGGCCAAGGAAAACAATTTTTCTCCCTCCTCCTTTTAACACCCTTTTAGATACTTAAAAACTGCTATCATGTCCCCCTTCAGTCTTCTCTCTTCTAAACTAAACAAGTCCAATTTTTCAGTCTTCCCTCATAGCTCATGTTTTCTAGACCTTTAACCATTCTTGTGGCTCTTCTCTGGACCTTCTCCAATTTTTCCACATCTTTCTTGAAATGTGATGCCCAGAAATGGACACAGTACTCCAATTGGGACCTAATCAGTGCAGAGTAGAGCAGAAGAATGACTTATCACGTCTTGCTCACAACACTCCTGTTAATGCATCCCAGAATCATGTTTATGGTTTTTGTTTTTTTTTTTTTTTGCAACAGTGACACACTGAGTCATATTTAGCTTGTGATCAACAATGACCCCTAGATCCCTTTCTCCGGTACTCCTTCCTAGACAGTCGCTTCGCATTCTGTATGTGTAAAACTGATTGTTCCTTCCTAAGTGGAGTACTTTGCATTTGTCCTTATTAAACTTCATCCTGTTTACATCTGACCATTTCTCTAGTTTTTCCAGATCATTTTGACCCTATCCTCCAAAGCACTTGCAACCCCTCCCAGCTTGGTATCATTTGCAAACTTAATAAGCGTACTCTCTATGCTGACATCTACATCACTGATAAAATATTGAACAGAACCAGTCCCAAAACAGACCCCTGCGGAACCCCACTTGTTATGCTCTTCCAGCAGGATTGTGAACCATTAATAACTTATGCACCTACCTTATAGTAGTCCCATCTAGGTTGTATTTCCCTAGTTTATTGATAAGAAGGTCATGCGAGACCATGTCAAATGCCTTACTAAAGTCCACTGCTTCTCCCTTATCCACAAGGACAAAGACTGTCTTATCAAAGAAAGCTATCAGATTGGTTTGACATGATTTGTTCTTTACAAATCCATGCTGGCTGTTTCCTATCACCTTATTATTTTCCAGATGTTTGCAGATGGATTCCTTAATTACTTGCTCCATTCTCTTCCCTGGCAGAGAAGTTAAACTGACTGGTCTGTAGTTTCCTGGGTTATTGTTATTTCCCTTTTTATAGATGGGCACTATATTTCCTCTTTTCTAGTCTTCTGGAATCTTCTGCAACTTCCATGATTTTTCAAAGATGATAGCTAAAGGCTCAGATATCTCCTCTATCAGCTCCTTGAGTATTCTAGCATACATTTCACGAGGCCCTGGTGACCTGAAGATATCAAACTTTTCTATGTAATTGTTAACTTGTTCTTTTTTTAATTTTAACTTCTAAACCTACCCCATTTCCACTAGCATTCCCTATGTTAGACATCCTGTCACCATCCTTCTTCTTGACGAAAACTGAAAAAAAAAAACATTAAGCACCTCTGCCATTTCCAAGTTTCCTGTTATTGTTTCTCCCTCTTCACTGAGCAATGGGCCTACGCTGTCCTTGGTCTTTCTCTTGCTTCTAATATACTTGTAGAATGTCTTCTTGTTACCCTTTATGTCCCTAGCTAGATTTAGCTTGTTTTGTGCCTTTGCTTTTCTAATCTTGCCGCTGCATACCTGCGTTGTTTGCTTATATTCATCCTATGTAATTTGACCTAGTTTCCACTTTTTATATGAATCCTTTTTGATTTTTAGATCATATAAGATCTCTTGGTTGATCCAAGGTAGTCTCCTGCCATACTTTTTATCTTTCCTACGCAGTGGAAGAGTTTGCTTTTGGGCCCTTAATAATGTCCCTTTAAAAAGCTGCCAACTCTCTTCAGCCGTTTTTCCTTAGTCTTGCTTCCCATCGGACCTTCCCTACTAGCTCTCTGAGTTTACTAAAATCTGCCTTCCTGAAATGCACTGTCTCTATTTTGCTCTTCTCCCTTCTACCATTCCTTAGAATCATGAACTATGATTTCATGATCACTTTCACCCAAGCTGCCTTTCACTCTCAAATTTTCAACCAGTTCCTCCCTATCTGTTAAAAACAAATCTAGAACAGCTTCCCCACAGTAGCTCTCTCAACCTTCTGAAATAAAAAATGTTCTCCAATGCAGTCCAAGAACTTGTTGGATAATCTGTGCCCGCTGTGTTAGTTTCTCAACATATGTCTGGGTACTTGAAATACCACATCACCACTAAATCCTGCACTTTGGATGAATTTGTTAGTTGTTTAAAAAAAAGCCTCATCCATCTCTTCTGCCTGAGTTGGTAAGTGTGTAGTAGACCCCTAGTATAACATCATCCTTGTGATGTCCAGGCATCATGTATGTACTGGGCAGTTTTTTGTAGGGTACATTGGAGTCCAGCATGTATCCCACAATGTCTTTTTTAGACACGCTGGACACCAACTTGAACTCGGCTGCCCTTCAGCCATGTAATGGTAACAGGTAAAGAGATGCTCCCCTCCCATCTGCAAAGCTTGGGAAATTTAAATCCATTTCCTGTGCCCTTGGCACACTGCGTGGTGCTCCTCATGGTGTCTTCAAGAAACAGGGATGGCAGCTCTAGACCCAAATGCTCCCCTGCTTGGAGCAATATGGAGCTTTTGGCTCTAACTGGCATGTAGGGTGTAGATTTGGTGCAATTGGAGCTGCAAGTGACCCATAAGAAGTAGGACACGTACAGTTATGTTTCTCGAGCCCTGTGTGCCAAGAACTAGGAGTGAGACACCCTACAATGCAGAGCCAAGATCAACGAGCTCCAGCAGGCCTACCACAATGCAAAGGAAGCAAACAGCCCGTCTTGGTGCTGCACTCAGAACATGATGGTTTTATAAAGAGCTGGATGAAATTCTGGGCAGGGACCCCACAACCAAACCCAAGGACACAGTAGATAGTTCTCAAAAAAGAGCCAGAAATACTTGTCCTAGATACACAGACAAGTTGATGAAGAGACTGAAGAGGGTCAGGAGGTGAGGATCAATCCAGTGGCAAATTGTGCATCCAGCAGTGAGGAATTGTTTTCAAACAATGTTTGCAAGGACGCTTACCAACACAACATGGAAGAGATGACACATGTTGAAGCAACAGAAGGAACTCCTTGCCTGAGGAGGTTGTGACAGCTAGCACTATAACAGGGTTTAAAAGAGAACTAGATAAATTCATGGAGGTTAATTCATAAATGGCTATTAGCCAGGATGGGTAAGGAATGGTGTCCCTAGCCTCTGTTTGTCAGAGGGTGGAGATGGATGGCAGGAGAGAGATCGCTTGATCATTACCTGTTCGATTCACTCCCTCTGGGGCACCTGGCATTGGCCACTGTCAGCAGACAGGGTACTGGGCTGGATGGACCTTTGGTCTGACCCAGTATGGCCATTCTTATGTTCTAAGGGATGCAGGATATGTTGTTGTGCAGGCGGGTGGGGTTTTTGGTTGAGTGGGCAACAGCTATGTGGGGCAGGATGGAGATGGTTCACTGACAAGCAGTTGCTGTGCACGAGGGCCAGATTGGGGCTGAGTAGATGGCAAGGGGATGCCACAGTATGGGACGACCATTTCAGTATGGCCAAACACAGCTTTGATGTATGCATGGATAGCAATAGAATCTTCCTGGTGTTGAAGATTTGTGTAATGTACTTATTGTGTCATGGAGATTCCATGGCAGGGCTGCCTTTGCCCCAACCACCCGGTACAACGCTTACCCAAACCAGGCCTCAACGTGTGCTGCTGGAACCAAGACAGCACATTGTTTGGCTGCATAAGAACAGGGGTGCCATCCTACTTGTCTCCAAAAGCTCAGCCCAGGTTTGTTTGTTAACCTTCAGCAATGGTTTCTTCCCCTTATACTCCACTCAGTGTGAACTCAAAGATGACAGCTGTGAGGTGTTAAAATACAAGAAATGACAAATTTCTATAATGTTTCCATCAATTTTTATTTTGTGTTAAATAACCCATACCAAAAGCTGTGGCCTAAATGTGTTGCTTACCGCCCCAACACAGAGAAATCTCAGGCCTCCTCATTGTCAGAGGTTCCTCAGAGAATCCCCGATATTGATGTCCAATCTCCGGGCTCCTCTGACACCATGAGTGTCTGGCTGTTCAAATTGTGTTCCCAAACCCTGCACCTCAGTGCTCCACTTGTGAGGAAACAGTCTACCCTTACTCTCACAGAAACAATGTAAGCAACAGCATGCGGCTACTACCTTGGGGATATGATCTTCCAAAAGGTCCAGCCTGCCATAGACAATCCTCCATCTCACTTTCAATCTAACAAAGGCACATTCAACAACCATGCTGCATTGGCTTAGCCTGTTGCTGAACCTCTCCTTACTCCTGTCCAGGTGCCCTGAGGAAAGCTTCATGAGCCAGGGCTGCAAGAGTAAGCCACAACACCTAGGGTCACTATGGGCATTTCCACATTCCCCCGTGTTTGGGTAATTTTCTGGTCAGAAAGAAAGTGCCAGCAAGCAGCTTTCTCTACAGGCCACTGTTCCTGAAGATGTGTGCATCATGAACCTCTCCAGACCACCCTGCATTTATGTCTGTGAAATGCCCATGGTTATCCACAAGCCCCTGACACACCATGGAAAAGTACATCTTACAACTGATGTACTTTGAAGCAAGATGGAGTAGTGTTATCATGGGGATTTGTCCCCCATCTATTTACCCCACCACAGTTAGGAAAGCCTTTTCCAGCAAAGCCAGCCACTATGTCATCCACATTTTCCAGAGTCACTATCCTGTCAAGCAAAATGTCATTTATTACCTCGCACACTTGCAGAAATACTGCCTGGACAGTAGACTTGGCTACTCCAAACTGATTCACAATTAAATGGTAGCAAATCTGGAGTGGCCAGCTTCCACAGAGCACAGAGCAACAGTGGCCAAATGCTTCTCTACCGAGAAAGCAGCTCTCATTCAGGTGTCCTTGCACTACAGTTCAGGGGCCTGCTCAGGACACAGCTCCAGGAAGGTTGCTTTTTGCCTCTGAAAGCTCTGTAGCCACTGATCTTCATCCCACATCTGTATGATGATGTGGCTGGCTTCTCTAGCCAAAAAGAGACAATTTGATGAGTATATCTGGTCTGCCATATCAAAATTATATATCAATTCATCGTCCTCTAATTCTGATTAATCAGATTCTGATTAATTGGACTCTGAATCCGAATCTGCCGAGCATTCATCATCGTGGTCTGCTAGTAGGGCCATAATTAGGTATGCTGCAATGTGTGATATTGTCACAGTGTTCACGATAATAGGCTAGGTTCCATGTTTTTTAGCCACAATTGCTTGAGTTGGCGCAAAATCCAGAAAACCCCAGGGACATCTGGGAAGAAAACAGATGGCTGACGGGATGTTTTTCACATTCTCATCATGCCTAGTACTACGTTGCATGTTCCCATAGTGCTTAGCATGTGAAGGTGATGCAAGTCACTGTGGGATGCAAACAGACAATGCTTTGCTCTTTTTGTCGACAAAGGAGCTGCATATGGGGCCATGAATTGTCAACAGCAGGTACCAGAAAACCTGGTTTGATGGGTTTCCAGTTTTGGTGACTCCTGACTGTCCACAGCAGTTTCATTGCCAAAACTTGCTAGTGTAGACATAGCCTAAGACTTTGTCTACACTGGCAATTGAGGGACAAAGCTTTTGTCATTCACCAGTGTTTAAACCCATGCACCCCAGCACACATATCTCCAAAGACAAAAGCTTTGCCCTAGCAATGTAAACAGTGCTTTGTGGGCAGGAGATCTCTCCTGTCAAGAAAACAAAGGCTGCGCTGGAGGTTTTTTGGCCCCGCAATAGTGTTTACACTGTTTAGGGACACAGCTTGTGTCGACACAGCCCTATCCCTAAAAACTGTGTTTCTTAACTTTGAATGAAACTGTCACTGAAATGAATTAGTTGAATAAACTGAAATGAATACAATATTTTCTCTGAACCTACAGAAGAGGATTCCGCTTTCAATGGCTGGTTTAGCATTTCATCAAACTCTGGTTCCAGTGATTAGTGAGTTTCACATCTCTGATCCAGCATGATTTTGTTTACAACTTGAGCAGCAAACATGTAGTACGTAGTATTTAATTTAATTTAAATTATTTTAATAGATTGCAGTAAACTTTAGGTCTTAACATAGGTTGTTCTCATTTTAAAAATAAACCCATTAAATATAAATATGAACATAATTTTTAAATTAAAATATCTAATTTAAATAAAAAAATCAATTTTTCTATGCGACTACCTTGCTGCAGTGCACCACTTGTCCTCTGAAATATGGAGCTTTCTCTTCCTAGTTATCCTTCTCTCACCTTGGCTGCTCTGTCTCCTTCCTCCCTCTTGCCAGGCACTACTTGGGTAGTTCCCTGCGTCTCTCTCAGGATTCCTTTCTAAATACCTGCTTTGTCATCTCCATGTCTTTTTCTTGTTTGGGAATTTTCCAGTCTCCAGGACTCGATTCCCCAGGGCCTGTAGGACAAGTAGGATGAAGTAGCTACTCCTAGGACCCACCCAACTAACCTACTGTCCCAAGATGCTTCACTCTCTATAATATTTACAAGGCAAGCACTGAACTAGAGCAAAGAAGAAAAAGAAATGAAAATGGCTAGAAATAGTCCATTACCATTGTTCACTTTCTTAGTCTTCTCAGCTTGGACCAACAGCATGCAGTAGTGAAAACCAGAAGCAATCAAAATACTTAAAACTGTCTCACTTTTAACAGGTTAAATTTTTTTTTAATAATACAAGGAAGGGGATTTTTATTTTAAAAATACATGATTTTCAATATGACCTTGTGCCTTTAAAAATTTTATGGCATCTTCAGTTCCAATCTGAGAATTTCATATGGGGCAAGTGAACCTTCTTTTTTTCTATATTAAATGCAAGGCAGTTTCTTGGTATGATCAGGAATATTAATAATGTAATAGTACCAATTTCAGAAGCAGCAATGTAGCATCAACACACACATACCTACATGAATGGAAATGAAACCATGTATATCATTGCAACTTTTAATACATTAAGGATCCTACATAGCAAAAAGTATTTGATTTTCTTCTCTTTTATCCTACAAACACATGTCCTTGTCATCTCTCACCAACTAACACCAGCATATCGGATGCAAAATGATACGTGCTCAACTTTATAGGAAGCAAAAGGAGTAGAGGGGAAGAAAAAATGCTTCTCAGGACCACACCCAACTTGATAAATACTAAATGTCACATCACACTGTTCAGCTCTGAAGATGTACCCAAAAAACACAAAACCCAAAAACACTCAAATGACCTATATTATCCTATTTACAACAAAACTATTAGGAAATGCATATCCGCATTTAACTAGTCTTCAACTCAGATATCTCAGAGGCTCAGACAGCTTTAATTACTATGTCACAGAGGTAACAATAAAGGGAAATCCTAAATGATTAATTTTACTGAATTGCAAAGTGATTGATATGCATTTGATTTTTCATGCATCAGCCAACTTGCAGTACCAAGGAATATCCAAGAATATTTCAATAACCTAATTATCACTTAAGCATCTTCCATCTGAATCTCAGACATTTTAGCTATTCATTTATGTTCCTCACACTATACAACTAGTAAATACTGAGAAAATCTTAAAGGAGAAGGAAGCACTGATTCATCAATGTACCAATCTAAGAGACTAAGCTTTCTTGCATTCTGTATTGAATTAACAACAAAATAAATAAAGCCCATTATCTTTTGCTTCAAGTATCAGCAGTGACCATCACAAAAGAGATGTAAACTCAATTACATTAATCTGGCTACCCACATTAGCTTCTTTGGCATATTCACCAGACTACCAAATGCAACAGTCAAAGCAATACCCAGAACAGGGAAATACTGTCAGTTCCTTTCACATTTCTGTGTGTAGTGTGTGCCACTGCATTAAATCCTTCGCTTTCTGTCCTAAACAGACCAAGTAGTACACCAACTCTGGTAACCAACATATTTATGGTGAAATGCTTCTCTTGTTCTCCATATTCTTTGCACTAACAGATTTTCCAAAGAGCCACCTTACCCTAACAAGGTAGCATCTGTAAATCTGGCCAATATGGTGGTACTACAATGATCTCCCTTCCCGAAACATTTTACACTTCTGCCACAATTTCAGTGTTGCTTTATGGTAGGTTGTATCCACTTATATGCATACTAGGGATGTTAAATTTTGAGTAATTGACTAATTGAATAGTCGATGCAATTTGCATCGACTATTCGATTAGTTGATAAGGCACCTCCGCTACAGCCATGGCTATACTTCAAAGGCAAAAGTGATGCGGAGAGCATGGGGCCAGTGGGGCAGTCCTGTGCTCCCCACAGCATTAAAAGAGGCAGTGCTGCGTGGAGCCTGGAGTCAGCTGGGAACTCCCCCACTGACCCCAGGCTCTATGCAGCACTGCCGCTTTGAAACGCTACGTGCAGCCTGGGGATACCACAGCTGGTCCTGGGCTACATGCGGTGTTTCAAAGTAGCAGCCTCACGTGGCGCCCAGGGTCTGGACCCAGTCTCCACATGGTGCTGCCACTATGAAGTACCACCTCCATCCCCTCCCCCCGCTTGCTGCCTCTATCAGAAAGAGGCAGCAAAAGGGGGGGGGGACTAGTCAATTAGCCTGTCAACTATCCGATAAGCATTTGCTTGTCAGACAACTACTTGACTAGTCGTTCACATCCCTAATGCATACATAACTGTGACCTAAAAGTATCAACTTGTTCTGATATAACTACCATGCACCTGATAACAGAACCTACAGTGCTAACAAGGGTTTCTGAGAGGTAACCGTCCAGAAAAGCTACAAAAGCGGTTCCTGTACTCTAAGGTAAGGCTGATCTGTTATTGACATTCTTACTTCCCACTCACTCAAAGACCCAGATACATCTCTCTTACCTATCCAAGAGAAAGACACCTCACATTGCTAAGCACTCGATTCCCCATTCTGCATCACTCCTCCCCCCCACCCCAACTACTACACAAGCACAAGCACTGGAAAAATTATTGGAAATGGCTGGTTCCTCCTAAGCAGTGAACTGGGAATATATTTCTCTATAGTAAAGAATAAAATTCTCAGATACATAGATGAACATAATTTGTTGGGGAAAAAGTCAAAATGGTTTCTGGAAAGGGAAATCATGCTTTACTAGAGTTCTTTGAGGGGATCAAACAAACATGTAGACAAGGGGGATCCAATAGATATAGTGTACTCAGATTTCCAGAAAGCCTCTGACAAGGTCCCTCACCAAAGGCTCTTTAGTAAGTTGTCATGGGATAGGAGGAATCTGAAGATGATAAACTGCTGAAGATAGTTAAGACCAAAGCAGACTTTGAAGAGCTTCAAAAAGATCTCACCAAACTACGTGATTGGGCAACAAAATGGCAAATAAATTTTAATGTTGATAAATGCAAAGTAATGCACATTGGAAAAATAATCCCAACTATACATATAAAATGATGGGGACTAGTTTAGCTATAACTACTCAAGAGAGATCTTGGAATCCCTGTGGATAGTTCACTGAAAACATCCACTCAATGTACAGCAGCAGTCAAAAAAGCAAACAATGTTAGGAATCATTAAAAAAGGGACAGAAAATAAGACAGACAATTTCTTATTGCCTCTATATAAATCCATGGTATGCCCACATCTTGAATACTGTGTACAGATGTGGTTGCCTCATCTCAAAAAAAGATATATTGGCATTGGAAAAGATTCAGAAAAGGTCAACAAAATGATTAGGGTTTGGAACGGGTGCCATATGAAGAGAGATTAAAAAGACTGGGACTTTTCAGCTTAAAGAATAGACTAAGGGGAGATATGATAAAAGTCTATAAAATCATGACTGGTGTAGAGAAAGTGAATAAGAAAAAATTATTTACTTGTCCCCATAATATAAGAACTAGGAGTCACCAAATGAAATTAATAGGTAGCAGGTTTAACACAAACAAAAGGAAGTATTTCTGCACGCAGTGCACAGTCAACCTGTGGAACTCCTTGCCAGAGGATGTTATAAAGACCAGGACTTTAACAGGATTCAAAAAAGAACTACTAGATAAATTCATGGAGGATAGGTCCATCTATGGCTATTAGTGAGGATGGGCAGGAATGGTGTCCCCTAGCCTCTGTTTGTCAGAAGCTAGGAATGTATGACAGGAGAGGGATCACTTGATGATTTGTTCTGTTCATTCCCACATTGGCCACTGTTGGAAGACAGGATACTGCACTAGATGGACCTTTGGTCTGACCCAGTATGGCCGTTCTTATGTTCTATCTGCATTATTCTTTTATACTAAGTTTTAATTTACTGTCTAAGCTATTACTGACTATTGCTTCTTTCGCTGGAAAGGTTTTTGTAGCTAAGGACTCTAACCACATGCTTCCCAATAGCTGATTTCCTACCACAGTCACAGTTTAGCAACTGGGATATATTTGTACAACTACACTTACTGCCTAACACATTTTTAAACAATAAGAAATTAAGGTTAGGCCTACACTTCAAAGTTAGGTTGGCATAAGCTGCTTTATTTCAATCTAACTTTGTATGTATCTACACTTAAACTTATTTTCCACTGATATAAGTGCCTCAGTGAAGTGATGAGTCACGGTCCAGGTGGGAAGATCAACAGAGCATGAATGTCAATACTGCATAACCTATGCTGACCCCAATAGTCCTCCAGCATCTGTCCCACACTGCCCAACACTTACCACTCTGGGCACAACTAGGAACATCACTGTCCAGCGGTCAAAGAGTGGAAGGCCTCCCTCCTCTTTAAAGCTCTGCAAATTTTGCAAGTTCCGGACTGTCCAGCTTGGCAAGCGTACCTACTCATTCTCCACTGTGTGTACAACTGCCCAACTGATTAACGTTTGTACCCTCCATCTTGGGGTAGAGAGGAGATAACAGATCTTCTGGGCCTGTGCGGAGAAGTGTGTGTGCAAGCACAGCTTCTGATCAGCTGTAGAAATACAGACATCTAAGGGCAGATTGCACAGGGAATGCAGGAGTGCCATGAAAAAGCAAAGGAATTGTGTCAGTCATATCAGAGGTGTGCTGCAGATCTTCCACTTTTCTAAAGAGCCACATGCCGAGACTCCTCTACCACCCCGCAGACCATTGATGTCACCCTCAAGGATCCCAAGTCTCAGGCCCCTGGCATGAACACTACGGATTTTTCATTAATTTATTCATATTAGAAGAGGTAACGTCATTATATGTTTTTCATTCCCAGTAGAATTTGGCCAGGGGATGAGCATTTGGAACAGTTTATGTACAGGGTGGGATGTCCCTCGAATCCTCCTGAAAAAAAACTCTTCATTTCCCTCACCCCTTGCAGGCTATATTCACTATGGCTGATACGTGACTAGTACCATGCATCTGTGCATTCACACTTTGAAGCAAAAGTGTCAATAAGCATGTCTTATTTATAACTTTAGGGTAATAACGTAAGCACATTCTGAAGCTGAATGCTCACTTTCCACTGACTATACTGGACAATGGTACTTCTGTGTTTTCTCTGCAACTGTTGCAGCCCTGTGGAACACAAGCCAGTTAAGGAGGAGAAACAAAGTTACTGTCATGTTCAATGGAATCCCGCAAGCCAGTGCTGCATCAAAAACTCTGAGCAAAGGGGAAGGAGGTGAACACTACAGACAGCCTGGAGAAGGAAAAGCAAACACGAGACAGGTCCTGGAGTCCCAGGAGGAAACAGAGAAGAAGATGCCCCAGGGTTTCTCTGGCAGCAAACAGAGATACTACAGACTCTTGTGCGCCTACAGGTTTAATAACCACTAGTTCACCTCCCTTTGCAATCTATGGAGAACTCCACAGTATAGCACCGCCATACACCACCACCCCTCTATATTCTATCAGGACCACATTTTTACACCTACCATTCCACACCAGAGGACGTGAAGGACAATCACATCTTCATATACAGCAATTGTGGCTTTCAGAAGTCAGTGCAAATAAAGGCTGTCAGTGAGGGTTGGGGGGAACAAGGGTGCAGTTGCTCCAGGGCCCAGGGACTTAAAAGAGCCCAGGGCTCTGGGACACAGCAGTCACCCCTTTCAGCTGTCACCGGAGCCCTGAGCAGCATGGTCCAGGTGGATCTGAGGGCTGGCTGGGGAGGTTCATTGTACTCAAGGGAGCGCCTGTACCTTCTCTCCTTCTGCCTGAAGCCCCACCCCTTTCAGAGGCAGAACAGAGTCCACACAGACACACACTGCCCCGGGGCCCAGCAAAGTCCGTCACCAGCACCTGATGCAAAAGTAGGAAAAATGGACATGAATTGTTTTTCCCTTGTCAATAAATTAATGGAACAAAATTTAAGTTTTTAATTATTTGCTTTTAAAGTGTATAGATTTGTTTTCCACTGGTTTTGTAATTGAATTAAATTCTATTATTTGAAAAATAATTCATCTTTATCAGTTCACAACATATGCTTCTGAGAGCTTTAGTAGTTCTCAAAGCACCCACTTACTTGTTACTATACACATGACAACTCATAGGATCAATGACAGTGTAGCAATCATAAATCTACAGATATCACTGTAAAATTAAAATGTGCAGAGTTATATTCAGAGATGTACATCAAACACCACAAAATACTAGCACGCCCCAAAACAGTAGGGGCAAGTGGAGCACAATACACAACACATAAATTGTGGCTCACTGTTAAATAGCCCTTTCAAAGCCCCCTTGAGCTAGATAGCTCCATGGTGAGATCTTCCAATCATAGATGCTGGAGCCAGGGGTGTTGCTACTAGGGATGTGACAGTGTAAACGTTTAAATGGTAAACTGATGAGCCTGGACTCATTGGATAACCTTCATGGTTACATGCAAGCCCACCCCATACCCTGCACTGCTGCCTCTGTATCAGAGGCAGCAGTGTTGGTGGGGGGTGAGCAAGGAGGAGCAGAGCCAGCTTTTAAGAAGGCTCCTGGGGAGCGGCCTGCCCCCTTCACTGCTACCTCCAATACAGCTCCTTCCCCCCTCCCTCCCCCGGCGTGTAAACGTGTAACTGCTGAAAATTTCACTTTACAAAAAAAACCCTGCATTTTAATATCCCTAGCTGCTACACCCCCCGTCTCGGTTACAGTGAGTCCCGTTATATACAAGGTTTACAGATTGGTTCAATGGTTCTCCGCGCATCCCCATTATAAAAACAGTTCTAATAGCCATGGTGTCTGGCTGTTCATACTCAGCAAACAGCTACTCTATCCTGCCACAGCAGCAATTTTTCCCCCTTTGCTTCAAAGATATTATGCAGGTCACAGCAGGCATCTGTAACTGTTGGGATATTTTCCTCACTGAGATCCCATCTTGTGAGTAAACAATGCCCTTAAATTTACCAACAGCGCATTCAAATTGCTTGTCTGGTAGTTGATTTTCCTTGGTGTTGTTGAAGTGACTAGTTTCATGAGCCAGACGAGAAAGGTGAAAGGCATTTCAACATCAGCAATGTTGAATCCATTAGTCAGGAAAGAAGTACCTGCTTTTAGCTCTCTGAACATTCCTGTACTCTTAGAGATGCAAGCATCATTCACTTTCCCTGACTAGCCACCACTGATGATGGCAAAGCGTTCCTGATGATCCATCAATGCTTACAGGACCATAAAACAGTAGTACTCCATGGCAGGGTGGGCTGTAGATGCTCTGTGAAGGCCTCCAACAATCTTGAACTGGTTCTCACTATGTCCTACAAGTAAATTATCACATTTCCCCGTTTCAGTACTGGAGGACTGAAGGTCCTGTGCTTGCAACACTTACGACATTAGTACAGCATTGTGCAGGCTCCATGCATCTGTCAGATGGCGGACTATGAGGAAAGCTCTGTGTGTCCAGATGACATTTTAAAAGGCCTGAAATGTATGAGATATTTATGGCATTATGGGGTGAAGACAGTTGCACACTAGGAAGTTGACTCCTTACTACCAATCAACCCTGCACAACTCATTTCTGCCCCATCATGCATTACTAAAACTTCCCAAAGATGGATGGTTGGGGTCTCTACCCATGGTGTGCTATCCTAGGCAACAACAAAAGCACTCCTGATAATTATGCATTGTGCCAACAAAGGAGCCAAGTATTTTTGTGCACAAGTGATAGCATAAAGCCACTGCAATTAGTGTAACAGAACTTGCTTCAGTCACAATTTGCAGTGTACACAATGCCTAAGTGAGACTCTTAAATGGTGTTTAAAAATCACTGAAGACTTGCTCCTGGCACACTAAACAAACAGGAACAATTTAAACCCTTGGAGCAGTTAGTAATTTACGCTGAGTCTAATGCTTGGATAGTATGGAAAACAGATGGCTATGCAATATGAAGATGAACCCATGAAAAACAAGAGGCATGGGGATGCTGCAGAAGTAAGCTGGAGTTGCCCCAACAGCTACAATGAACTAAGTTATATCATTTCAAGATGACATCAAGACAGGAAGAGAACATACAGAAGATATAGGCAGAAGAGACTAATACACTGAGAAAAATGGCAGTCACAAGAAAGGACAGTGTGTATCTGGGGTGGGCTGGGCTGGATATGTTATATAAACAGAAGAATGACCAGCAAAGAAAGCATAAGGAAGAGGAAAACAAGAAAGGAGGTCAAAGACCAAGGATACGAGAAAAGGACGGGAACTCTAAGGCCTATAAGCCCATACCATAGTTTGAAAGGAGTGGTGAAGAATTATAGGCACTTGCAATTATATGTAAAAAAAGAAAAAGTAGAGAAGGAGTGAGGGAGAGAACGTTACAGTACAAGACACTACTATACAACAAATTTATTTCCAGTACATAAAAGTATGGTTTATTTAGGCTTTTTGGAAGATAATAGCTATCCCGCCATATTTTTGTGCAAGTTATATGAGTTTATGTGCTTGGCACTAGTAGCTTAATTGATTCTTCACCATGCAAAATCCCTATGATCATCAACTATTTAGGGATACTTTTAGTTCAGCGTGAGATGAGAAGAGTCTTCTGAGCATACAGTGCATAGTGAAGGATCAAAACCAGGAAGATGGCACAGACTGCAACTGGGCAGCATTAGCATACTCTGGGCTTTGTAATTTTTGTTTTTAATTCTGGCAGACTTATTTAATTGGATGGAACACAAACAACATTTGCTGAGGAACATTTCCAACTGAATTCTGGAGCAGACAAGCAGCTGCTATTTCAATATGGAAGACCAAAAGCATGCACACACGAGCAGGATATGGGTTCTGTAGCAGATGTGTAAGAAGGTCAAACTAATTTCATTTTTGTAAACTTCTGAATTTCCCAGGTCACCATAACTGAAGCACTTAAACATCTTCAAAACAAATCTACAACCTTTGGGAAAGACTAATTATGTAGCCTATCTTCTGGCCAAAGGGACACCTTAAAAATAAGTGTACAAAAAGTTCCTCATAATGGTACCATGGATGAAAACCTGGGTTTGGAAGCAAGCATGAGACCCTTTCTCCCCTCTGCAGCATCCATAAGACAAAAATATGGTATAAATGAGGGGAACAGTAATTGATGTGGATGGAGGAATTGAATGCAGCCTCCTTATTTTTGCACCCTATACCAGTTGAAACATGAAGTATCAGAATGGCTATGACGAAGACGTATTCTGTCTTCTCAGAAAAAAAAATAGATAAAAAAAATCTGCTGTGAGAGGGAGGAGGATGGTCTAGTCCAGGGGTGGGAAACCTTTTTTGAGTTGGGGGCCACACAAGTGAGAAGCTAAAAAACCCCAAACCCTCACTAATGTGACCCCCAACTGAGAAGGAGAAAGACACTCCCCACATTCCCCTTGAACATCAGAGCCTAGGGGGGGCCCAGGCTAGTAGATTTTGTGCACTCCAGCCCCAGAGGAGGATGGGGGGGGGGAGCCTGGAGCATCAGTGTGGGCTTCCCAATGCTGGGGGAGGAGCCCCAGCCTTGGGAGCCAGATCCATGCAAGCCTGGGGCCGCATCTGGCCCCCGGGCCTTAAGTTCCCAGCCCCTGGTCTAGTCATTAGGGCACTATCCTAGGTCTTGGGAAATCCAGGTTCAATGTCCTGTTCTGACAGATGTGCAAGTCACAGTCTTTTTACGCCTCAAATCACCATCTGTGGAATGGAGGTAAAATGTCACATCACCCCTGTTGGTAGGGAGGCTGAATACATTAAAGGCTATGATGCACTCACGTACTGTCAGGAGCTCAACAGGCTCTGGGCATGGTCACGTAAAAAAATCCAGTGAGCTCGACAGGGCCCAGTAAACCTTCACAAGTGATTACGCTTCCTAACTGGACAGAAGGGCCAAGAGATCCTCATTTAATATGGGCAGCAACAGCAGCACAGTGTCTGTTTAATGCGTTCTACACCCAGAGCTGACCCAGACCTGCTTTCTGACTTCCTGATTCCTAACCCTTGGCTCTGAACAGTGGCTTGTCTACAGAACACAACTCCTGCCCTGTCCTCTAATTCTGCTCCACTCACTAGATCAGACTCCTGCTCCAGCCTCTAGGTGACACCATCTATACTTTGGTGTGTCACATATATGGTAACTGGAGTCACATAAGTGAGAGAAAGAAGAGAGGGGAAGCACTCACAGATGAGGCAAGCTTCTTTTCAAAGAACTCTTAAATTATGTAATTTTCACATGACTATACCAACATCCATTAGACGACAATCTGCATCGGGGTTAACTTGGTCCATTAAACAAAGCCAATCACGTAAACCTTTATGAGAAGAAAATAATCGAATTGTTGGGAGAGAGATTGCATACCCCATCTTCCACACTAGTTTGGAAAATTTGGATGCCAAACTCAAGACTAAACTAGGACTATCTTCTTTAAAAAATAAAGTTTCTCACCCTGTGCAATAACAGGGGTTCTTCAAGGCGTGTGTGTCCATGGGTGCTCCACTCTGGGTGCTGGTGCGTCTTCATGCCAATGACTGGAGATTTTTCTAGCAGTGTCCTGCCACGTCGCACGTGCACCATAGTGCCTCCTCGTGCAGTTGGTATCCGTTAGGCACACACAGTACGGCCCCTCCATTCCTTCTCTACACTGGTTGTAAGACACCAAAGGGCTCCAAAGTGAGGGAAGGAGGAAAGGTAACGCACATCCTTGGAGACATACATCTCAAAGAACCCCCATTACTGCACAGGGTGAGTGAGTAACTCTCTTCTTCGAGTGATGTCTCCATGGTGCTCCACTCTGGGTGACCACAGAGCCGTATCCACATTGTGGAGGCAGGTTTGGAGCCCTGCCCCTGAGACCAAGGATAGTACCAATTGTCCTACAGACATCGACAGAGCAACTGCAGTGGTGAGGGCGCAGTATTTGGGGTCAGGTGACCAAGTGGCTGCCTTGCAAATGTCCTCTCTAAAGATACATTTTTGAGGAGGCAAAGGCTCTTGTAGAATGAGCAGTGATTGTGTCTGGTGGTTGCTTGTTACAAACAGAGTAACACAGGGTGGGCAAGAGGCTGCCAGCGGGCCAGACACGGCCCACCAAGTCACCAGATCCGGCCCATGGCTGCCTCACTGGGACCCTTAAGCATAGCGCAGCGGCGGCGGCCACTTTTAACATGGCTGTTCTATTCTGAGAACTAGAAGGGAGGCTGTCCTGCCTCTTAGCAAAATATCTCAGCTCCCACGAGCCAGTTTCCGACCAATAGCAGCTTAGATATTTTGCTGGCGGCAGGGGCCACCAATGAAACCTCCTCCCTCCCTCCCCCGCCCCCCACTCCTTTACCCTGCCCGGAGCAGAGACACATGGAGCCGCTTGCGACTGCAGTCTTCAGGTTCCTACAGGGCTATTGACTGGGAGCTGCCTAAGTAAGCACCTTCCAGCCAGAGCCTGCCTCTGGCACCACCGCTCACCCCACCCCCCCGCAACCGCAACTACCTGCCCCAGGCCACCACCCAAACTCTCTGTACCCCTTTCACCCAGGTCACCAGCTCCCTCTCAGACTCTGCATCCCCTCCTACACCCTTTCCCCAGGCCAGAATCCTCTCTGGCACCCATACCCCCTGCCTGACCCTGCACCCCATTCTCCTGCCCCCATCCCATCACCCAAACCCTCTCCACCCATGTTACAATTCCCTCACAGACCCTGTACCCCCTCTTAGAGCCCCTCCCTCAGGCCAGAATCCGCTCCTTCACCCATACCCCCTTCTGGACTCTGTATCCCAAGCTTCTGCCCCAGATCACAACCCTTTTTCACCCAAACTCCCTCTCAGACTCCACACCCCCTCCTGCACCCAGTCTCCTATCCCCAAGCGCCCTTCTGCACCCAACCTCTGTCCCAGAACCCAAACCTCCTCAATAGAAATGTGGCCCTTGACCACTTGCCAAAATCTTGGAGTGGCCCCCCATTGAAAATTATTGTCCACCCTGGTGTAACATATGAATACAAGAGGAGATCCACTTGGATAGTCTCTGTGAGGAAACTACTTGACCTTAGGATCACTCTGCAAACAACTGGAAGAGTCTTGTTGACTTTCTCCATGGTTTTGTTCGGTCTAGGTAGAAGGTGAGCGTATGCCAAATGTCCAACGTATGCAGCTTGAGACAGAATGCAGTGTATAGGTTCATTGATGTGAAATGGGGATGGTATCTTCGGGAGAAATTTGAGATGGAGTCAAAGGGTTACTCTGTCTTTGGTAAAAGTTAAACAACAAACAGTCTTGCAGCACCTTAGAAACTAATAAAACATGTAGATGATATCATGAGCTTTTGTGGTAACAACCCACTTCAGATGAATGGAGTTATTAAAGGTCCAGTTTCTAAATAAATAGGAGATGGGCAGAGGAAGGGGGAAAAAAGGGGGAAGAAATAGTCAATTAGAGTGTCCATGCTACATGAAGCTGATAGAGAAGGTGCTAATTGTTTTTAAGTACCCATTGTTTGGTTTTTTAGGTCATTAGGATGTGGAATCCAGTGAGCCACCCAGTCAATGTCTTTATTTATACCTCTGTGATAGGAATCAAATCTGTCTTAGGTGAATATCTTGAATGGTGGGCCAGCCATTAGTGCTGCTAACTGACCGACTCTCCTGCTAGAAGTTATGGCCACTAAAAAGACAACCTTCATGGAGAAGTGCAACCAGGAATAGATGGGTAGGGGTTCAAAGGGAGGTTTAGTTAGGCTCTTGAGGACATGGGTTGAAATCCCAAATGGGGGTTGGCGGTCATACCAATGAGACTGTATTCTGGAGACCAGTGAGAAAACATTTGGTGACAAGATGCAAAAAGATTGAATCGTCCTCCTTGACTCTGTAGAAGACTGCTGTCACCACCACTTGAACCTTTACTGTGTTGACAGAGAGCCCCGCTTTCCTTAACTCCAAGAGGTAGTCTAGAATCATGGGGATGGGAGCGGTATCAGGTGGTATATGGTGATTCTGATTCACCCATTCAAAGAACCTTGTTCACTTGTACAGGTAAGTTTTCCTGGTGGATTCCCACCTACTATTGATCAGAATTTATTTTACCCTAGCTGAACAGCTATTTTCAGCATCCTGGATCCATGCCTTCAGATGGAGTCTCTGTGGATAGCGATGGAGAATTTTGCCATGATGTTGAGTGAGGAGGTCGCGTTGTGGGAGAAAAGCGTGGGACTCTGCTGCTGATAGCCTGTGCCGGTACAGAAACCAGGTTTGTCTCAACCATACTGGTGCAATGAGAATTACCCGTGCTTGATCTAGTCTGATTTTTGTTATTACACTGTGGATCAGAGGGAGTGGTAGGAACATGTACAGAAGAGGTGCGTCCCATTTTCAAAAAAAGGTATCTCCTAGAGCGCCCTTGCCAAGGGCTGCTCTGAAGCAGTATAAGTGGCACTTTTGATTGACCCTGCAAACAGGTCTATGGCTGTTTGTCCCCATTTGTGAAATACGTCTCGCAGGGCTCAAGAGTCAAGTTCTCACACGTGGTGATCGGAGAAACTGTGGCTGAGGTTGTCTGCTGTCACATTGAGTACCCATCAGAGGTATGTGGCTATGGGAGTGACATGGTGTGTGATACACCAATTCCATAGTTTCACGGCCTCTACACAAAGGGAGTTGGACCGGGCTCCCCCTTGCCGATTGATGCAGTACCTACATGTGGTATTGTTCATCACGATGTTGATCGTCCTATGTGCTAGATGCAGTAGGAAATGGCAGCATGCAAAATGGACCACTCTGACCTTCAGCAAGTTGATGTGGAGCATTAGTTCATTGTAGGACCTCTTGCCTTGTACTGTATGGGTTCCAAGACAGAGTCCCCACTCCATGAGAGATGCATCTGTCATTATGGTAACCGAGGGAAGGGGTTGTTGAAAGAGCATGCCCTGTAAGGCTGTGTCCACCAGAGTAGGAAAGTGAGGACGTGCGGTGGCATGGTGACGGCTTTGAGCAGGGAGTCCCTGGAAGGGGTACAGACTATAGTTAGCCATGATTGTAAGCACCTCATGTGCAGTCTGGCCAGTCTCACCACATATGCAGTTGCTGCCATATGACTCAATTTTCAGGCTTTCGCGCATCCTGGTAGTTGGAGATGCGCAGGCCATGGCTATTAGGCTTTGTAGGACCTCAAATCTGTGTCTGGGTAGCGTTGCTGCGGCTACAGTAGTGCTGAGGTGAGCTCCTATAAACTCTAGAGTTTGTGTAGGCTTGAGTGTGGATTTTTGGTAATTTAGGTGAAACTCAAGGTCGAGTAGCAGAGAGATGGTTATGTAGACCATCACACTGGGTTTCCCAAACGACGTGCCCTTTATGAGGCAGTTGAAGTATAGGAATATTATTACTTCCCAACAGTGGAGATGTGCAGTTATTACAGCCAGAGTCTTTGCCGAACGGAAGGATGCAGTATTGATAGTGTTGACTGCAGACTATAAAGTGGAAAAAGCATCTGTGTGTCGGGTGGATCGTGATGGGGAAATACGCATCCTGTAGGTTGAGAGCTGAGAGCCAATCCCTGTGATCCAATAAAGGTATAATTGTTGCTAGCATCACCATTTTGAACTTTCTGTGTGTTACATACTTGTTGAGTTTTCTGAGGACTAAAATGGGCCTCCATCTGCTGTTTTTCTTCTGTGTTAGGAAATACTTCAAGTAGAAGCCCCTTCCCTGGCACTGGCTCTATCGCTCCTATCTGTAGGTGGTGTTGGACTTCCCGCTGGAGCAAGACCTCATGAGAGGGGTTCCTGAAGAGAGATGGGGAAGGGACAGTGGGTGGGAGGAAGGGAAATGAAAGGGATGGAGTAGCTCACTTTGATGACCTCTAGCATCCATTGATCTGATGTAAACTGTGTACACTGATGTAGAAAGGACCGTAGACTGTGGGTGAACTGAAGGTGGGTAGATGATTGTGTCACTACTGCATTGATTTCTCTCTGGCGCTCAACCAAACCTTCAAATCTGTTTTTTGGAGAATGAAGGTTGGGTAGTTGTAGATTGCTGGTGACACTGAGTTCTGCATCTCTGTGGCCTGTGCTTCTGCCTGAAGTCATATTGAGGTTATTGTCTATACCAGTTTCTCTCAAACTTTTTTTTTTAAACACACAAAGTACCCCTTTTTCAACAACAACAACAACAACAAAAAATTATAAGTATCCCCAGTACCTACAGTTTTCAGATTTCTACCATTGCAACACTTTTGTTTAAACAACTTAATCATAGCCGGGCAGGCGATGAAATTTTTGAGTGTAAAAAGTACAAAAATAAAGTGCTGTAAAACTTAAAACAAAAATTCAGTTTTCTCCAAATTTCAGTTGTGTTGACGTACCCCCCAGACTTCTCTCAAGTACCCTAAGGGTACTCATACCACTGGTTGAGAAACACTGGTCTATACGACTCTCTGGGTCTGGGATAACTGTTGTTCCTGAGCCTCGTTAGGTGGTATATACATGCCTGAAGCTCATAATGTGGTTTGGGAGTCCTTCATGGAGTGTAAGACTTGGTCTGTTTTGGCTGCAAAAAGGTGGTTGATGTGAAAATAAGAAATCTATATCTTTGGCCAGGATAAAATATTTACGGTCAGCCCCTTTTGTTCGTAGGTGTGATCGATGCAGGGGTATACAAGATGTTATCAGCAGGATCCATAATAGCCTTGTCCATTGGGTGAGCAATCCTGGAGTAGGTTGTAGGGTATGCCAGCGCCTGTATTGCTTCTCCTGCACATCCTGCAGATCGCGTTCCTGTGCTAGGACCACCCTCTTAAATAATTATTGAAATTGTTTGGTGTCATCTGTGCAGATTGGGGTGCTTGGGATGATGGCCTCCATCAGGTGATGAGGAAGAGTGATGAGGTGAGGATCTCTCCCCTCCTTCAGAGAAAGAGAGAGAGAGAGAGACCTCCGCCACTGATTGTGCCGAGGAGTTTGGTGCTGTATCCCTGGATATTGGCTTAGGAGAATGTGGTGGTCTCCTGGCCAGGGTGAAGAAGCGGTGTGGTGGCTCCTATGGGTGGACCAAGTATCCCAGGGGTGCCATTGACCTGGGTAAGGAAGTGGTGGATAAGGCCAATGGTGAGAATACCTGGGAGGTGGTGGAGGAGCATGAGATGGTTTTGTGGAGTGGGGCTTGAGTGTTACGAAGAAAAAATACCTGTGTCGACCGCTGCCTGCCTTGCTAAGAAATAGCAACGGAGCTGGTGACCTAGGCAAGTGTATCGAGCACACTGTGGATGCTGGTGAGGGCAGTGCCGAGGAAGTACAGGCGCTCAATGAGGGAGGGTGCTGAGTACGGTCGAGCAATGGTGCCAAGCCAAGATGTGTCATGGCTGGTGCCGACAGTGGAGTCTGAGTCAGTGCCTGAGGTGGAGGCATCTTGGTGCAGGGTCTCCTGGGTGCCGTATCCAGCACCATCTCCAGTGCAGACTTCTGCACTGACTTATGATGTTTTGTTGGCGCAGTGGAAGGCAGTACCACCGGTGCTATCGACTTCTGTTTGGGCTCAGAATGAGCTCTCATGTGCGGCACTGAGTGGTTAGGTGGTGCTGGGCTTGTTGCCTATGCTCACCCTAGATGAGCTCACCCCAGAGACAGTAATTTTGCCAGAGAAACCCAGGTTTTCACCTTTGCCATATCAGAAGAGGTAAAGGGACGACCTTTGTCCTTACCTCTTGGTTTGTCTGCGTCTTTAGTGCAGGGTGGAAAGTCATCCCATGAAGGCTGGAGAGACTTTTCATGTAGATAAGTCTTCACTCTATTAGTGCCGTCTCGGTGAGCTCTCACAGTCATGTTGGAGCAGTGTGAGCATTTCTCCACCATGTGCGCGTCACCAAGGCACTTTATGCAGGACGAATGGCCATCTGAAGCAGGAATGGCCTCTCTGCGCAAGTCACAGTGCTTAAAGCCTAGGGAACCAGGCATACTGACCAAAAAACAAAGAACAACTTTTTTTTTTTAAACGGGGAAAAAGGGATTTTATTGTTTGTTTTTAAAATGAGGAACAAAATGGGTAGGGTTCAAAAACTCGGAGAACTACTGAGGAAACAATGGATTTTTTTTGTCATTTCAGATGAGGAAAGGGCGAGTAAGAGGAGCTCATCTGCTGCCAAGGACAGAAAAGGAGGAACTGAGGGGCCACACTGCACGTGCACCTAACCGACACCAACGGCATGAGGAGGCGCTACGGCGCATGCGTGGAGCGGCAGGACGCCACTAGAAAAATCTCCAGTCACTGGTGCAAGGATGCACCAGCACCCAGAGTGGAGCCCCCACAGGGACATCACTTGAAGAAGAACAATCAGATCTAATTTATTCACTCTCTACTTCTACAGGAAACACTACTTATCAAAATGTCCCCTTATGAAACTGCAGCAATTTATGGATATAAAGTTCCACTTCAGCTCAAGCCACTTTCACAGACAGATAAAGGAAGTTAATCTGGGTAAGAGTTAAATATTCTAGCACAGTGGTTCCCAACCTTTTTTATGCCATGGACTGGCAAACCCATTCACAAACTTTTGGCAGACCGGTAACATTTTATTTGCCTATCTGCGTGTTCATTATACAAACAATAAATATGCAAATAAAACGCTGTCTGTCCGCCTAGCCCCAACCCAGCCTCGTGTTCCCCAATGCCTAACAGTCTTTGACCCCCACCCCTAGGCTCCATGCTCTTTGACCCTTTAACCTCTGACCCCTACAGCCCATGCCAACACCCTCGTGGCTGTGATCCCACCAGGCTTCACCCAACACTCCTTTGCCCCCACCCCACCCCCACTCTCCCCAGAGCGAGGCTGCCCCCCTAGGGAGCGTGGCCATTACTGCCGCTCAGGCAGGGGGAGCGGCCATTGGCAGCACGAGCACCCCCTCCTCTTTCATGCCCCCTCCCTCCCCTAACACGCCTTGTCTTGCGCCCCCATGGGTAGAAGGGGGGCGGGGGGAAGCGCGGTGCCCCAGCAGCCAGCTGCCATTACCAACTGGGGAGGAGGAAGGGAAGCGCTTCCTGCTCTGCCACCTCCTGCCACCACCTCAGCCCCAGCGCCAACACCAGCAAAATCACCTCTTTCACATCCCTTCCCGCCCCAAGCTTGTCTCCCTAAGCACAGATGGGGAAGGAGGGAGGGAAGCGCATCCCGGCCCACCTCCTTCTGCTGCCGTCCCAGGGCTGAGCCATCACGGCTTGAGCTCTAGCAGCCACCGTGGCCAAGCAGCCAGTGGTTCGCGGATCGATGCCAGTCTGCAGACCAGTGGTTTAGAAATGCTGCTCTAGCATACAAATGTAGAGTGGTGAGTGATATCAGTCAAATGCTGTTATAATTCACAAAAGATAAATTACCAAAAATGAACAAGAGGATGGAATGTTAAAAGTCCACGTTAAAACACACTCAATGTGTACAGAAACTAACAATACTCATTTTTAGTTTGCAATCAAAATGCACACACTACTAAAGCAGAAAGTGTATTTTTGTTTCCATTAGCTATAGATAAAAATCAGGGAAAAATGAAAACACTATTTGGTTGTCACTCTTTCAGGAAGAAATTAAATTATTCCTAAAACAAAATGCATTTTAAAATACAACTCACTTCTTCTAGACTTAAACTTTTTGCACTGTGTACCAATCAAAGAATTAAAACAGATCCCACAAAGTAATTACCAGCAAGCCTGCTCATAGGGCTTGGCCTGCAATGACAGCTGCCACTGGGTTGTCATTCTTCTCAAAAATGCAAATGATTAAGAAAGATTAAATACCTACTTTGGTTAAATACTCTTGATAATGAGTTTCTTTCCTTTTTGTAAAGGGTGTTTCATGTTGGCAGCTAACGGATCTTGCGTTAAATTGTTCTAATTCGAAAACAGCACCATCTGTTAGGATTACCAAACTCAAGAAAGCAGGCAAGCTGAAGAAAGGAGTGAAGGAGAGATGATGGAAGAAAGAGAGGTACAGATTTTTACATACTGAACAATCCTTCAGTGTTACATTCCTGCGGTCGATTTCTGACTTTGAAAAAGGTTTGCAAATGGATCTCCATTCAACACACAAACATTCATTTACAATTGGAAAATTCCCTGTAGTCTGGAAACTTCGTGAAGATAATTGCACTCACTGATATGTTCTAGCTTTTAAGTTACTGTAAAACAATGTCTTTGTAATATATTGATCAGTGTAACATACAACACAACTTGTAAGAAAAGAACCGGCTACATTTCCAATATTTTTATACGCTCTTTAAAAACTGTCACAGTTTTGACAAATAGCTTTTAAGTGAAAATGGCCATCAACAAGGGATTTAAAAAAACAAACTTGTAAACACAGAACAAAAACTTATTGTCAAGGTACTGCTTGAATTCATCAGCCACAGGGAAATCACAAAGGACCTGCTGCCACTCCAATTTGATCATGCAAGCTTCTACGAAGACCTGGCCTGGCCCATTATTTATTTTAAAAAATAAATTCTTTCTACATTTACTGCAAAGCATAGCAAATATGAGACATTTGTTTTTCAGACCTCATAATGTAGCTGACACAAAAAAGTTAGGCGGCCATTAGACCAATGCAAGATTATCTTTGAAAAGCCATTTCAAAGAAAGACTCAATGCATGTCTCTAAGTCCATTAAAGCACACACTCCTACTACTACTACATGTCAGTGACAATTTTAAACAAACAACCACCAATGTTTTTGGTAAAGCCAAAGCAAAAACGGTACTTCTTTATTTCTCTACACTACCTAAGCATTAACCAAAAAAGAAAAGCAGACACAGCAATGTCTATTGGAGCGTGAGCAGTCGACTACCCGATAAACCTAGGCTTATAGAGTAATCAAGCTGACTACTCAACTACTCGCATTCCCCTGCCCCCTGCTGCCTCTGTATCAGAGGCAGCAAGGGGGCAGGGGGAGGGGGAGAGCAGGAACCAATGCTGGGGGGGAGCCGGCTTAAAAGCAGCGCGAGGGGGGACAAGGAGAACTGCTGTGAAGCAGCCTTTGCCCACAGCAGGCGCAGGCTCACCATTGAGCAGCCCCTGGCCATGAACAGAGGCTGCTTTGGCAGCAACCCCTGGCTAAGGGTCCCAGGAGGGGAGCTGGCACCCTGCACGGAGAGAGGCTGCTGCTAGAGCAGCCTCTGTTCGCAGCCAGCATTGGCTAGCCCCTGAGCAAGCCTGGCTCTATCCTAGCTCGTGCCAGGTCCAGGACCTACCCCATCTGAGGCTCTGTAGTATAAATGTAGCAAATTTACTACATTTAAACTGCAGAGCCACAGCAGGGGGTAGCTACTGGAAATTCTATCAACTATATGATTAACCGATAACTTGCTTCCTAACATCCCTAATGTCTGTATCATATTATATATTTACACATACTACATATGCATATATATTTAAGCAGTTAACTGACTAAGCGGGATCCCTGGCAGGGGACAGCTCCAGTCCAGCTGGAGCAGCCTCCAGCCTCGTGTGGGGCTGGCTGCTGGCTCTTGGCCCCAGCAGCCAGCTGCATGAGGGGCTAGCTGCTGCATCCGTATGGGGTGGGCTGCTGGCTGGCAGGCCTGCACGGGGGTGGTCCAGCAATGCTGGAGCAGCCCTCTGCCCATGGCAGTGATGCTTACCGGGGTGATGCTCACTGCATAACCATTTACTCATTCACATTCCTATTTAGAAGAGTCACTATCTGAAGGGCATGTGGTGTTTGACTACTCAAAGCAAGTTAAAAGACAAGCCTGAATCTCAGAACTGCCAGCAAAAGTTCTTGCCTTCTGCTGAAGGTAAGTACTAGAACAAGCAAAGCCCTTGATGGGGATAATGACATCTCCAAAAGGTTTGGTTCCAGCTGCTAGAAACAAGAGTATATTACCTACAGTCTGAGGGTGTGGCCTTTTTGGAAAAAAAACTTCCCCTGCGTCTAGATTGCTGCCGCGTTCTTTCGAAAGTAAATCGAAAGAACGCGGCAGTTTTTTCCATCGTGGAAAACCTCATTTTACGAGGAAGAATGCCTTTTTTCGAAAGTGCTCTTTCTAAAAAAGGCACTATATAATGCAAATTGTGCTTTTCGGAAAGAGAGCATCCAGACTGCCTGTGCTTTTTCGAAAGTACTGGTTGTAGTCTAGACACTTTCGAAAGAGGCTTGCAGTCTAGACATAGCCTGAGATGCTAGAAAAACCAAACAATAAAAGGGTGTGGAATTTATAAAAAATTAAAATTAACCAATTCCATTTTAACTTTAGCTTTAATCTGTTTTTGTCCTACCCAGAGTCAGCCATCAACACCTATTCAAAGTTGCTAAAGTCATACTGTGTTATACTCTACACACAATTATATGATCATAGGACTGGAAGGGACCTCAAGAGATCATCTAATCCAGTCCCCACGATTGAACTTCACTAATGCCTACACATAAATGGGAGATTCATTGTGAATTACCAAGAGCCTGTCTTCTGGAGAAATTAGTGTGCAGCAAGCTAGGGTGTGATATTACTGGACACTAGTTAGTGGATATAAACTGCCTTGGGGATGCTCTCACTGTGTACTAAAAGTGCCCTTGTACGCACTAGCTTAACACACTTTAAAATGTACTATACTAAACTACCCTCTTTTAGTGCACACACATGGAGTAAGTACGGAGCAGCTAATGACCTATAAATCCAAACCTTAACTTGATGCACACTAGCTTCCCCATGCACACAACCTCTAAATTCGCAAGTCCACACATTAAAAAAAACCACCAATAAACCTAAAGGATATGGCAAATAAGAGTGCATTTTGATTTTTTTTAAAATATACACACACACACACACACACACACCTGTACTAAGATACTATAATTAATACACCCAATACAGCAGTATATTTTTGAGAACAACTAAGTTTGAATAAGAAATGCAATTAGAGCACTCCCTCTGCCACTGAGAAGTTAAGCAACACTTTGGGTGACAATTATTCTATGCACTGACTAACAAAAAGGTAAAATTAGTAAGGTACTACTACAATATGATGGACTACTCTCTTGTTGTAGACTAGGGATCAGCAACCTACAGCACGCGGGCCACTTATGGCACACAAGCCGATTTTCAGCGGCACGTGGGAGGGAGCTCAGCCCTCTCCCTCCACCCCCACGCAACCACTGGAGAGCGCTCCCTCCTCCCTGAAGAAGGTTAGGCTGTGGTGGAAGCAGGCAGCGCTGGGCCTGAGGCGCCTCAATGGCGCCTCGGACAGGACCGGAGGCACCACTACCACAGCCATAGAGTTTGGGGCCAGCCACGCAGTCCAGGGCTGACCTGGGACTGCGTGGCAGCAGCATCTCCAGCCTCCAGGGCCAGCCCCAGGGCCAGCCCCAGACCACACAGGCTGCAGCAGCAGCACCTCCGGAGTCGGCCCCAGACCACAGTGGCAGCGGAGGCCTCTGGGGTAGCCCCAGAGTGTAGCAATGGAGCCTCCAGCGCTGAGCCCGAACCACGTGGGCCCCTGCAGTGGGGCCTCCCTCTGGGGCAACAATGACACCATGGCTGCAGCTGTTGCTGCAAGGGGGCACAAAGCCAGATAAGGTCCCCCCTCATGCCCAGACCCCCCCGCCACCCCAATCCCCTCACTTCCCTCCTCCCTACAAGACCCGGCACCCCCAGCTTGCTCTGACACCCTCCCTTGTTTCTGCACTCTCTCTCCTGGCCAGGTACCCCACCCTCCTCCTTCATCCACATTGCTCCTCCACCCTCTCTCCTGGCCACACACTGCACCCTCCCTTGCTCCTGCTCCCTCCACCTGGCTCAGACACCCTACTCCCAGCCTGCTTCTGCACCCTACCCCCCACCCAGACCTCGCAACCCCCTCCTTCCCAGATCCTGCACCCCATCCGTAACCTCCTTGCTGGCAGTCCTGTCTTGCACACCGTACCCCTCATTTTTGTCCCTAATCCAGAGCCTAAGGAGGTCCATAAAATACACTAACTCCGGAACCCCAGAAAAGTAAATATGGTCTATGAGAAGCCCTGAACTTCTTCCCCCCCCACCCCCGCCTTCCCTTCCTCTCACCCAGTGAGGCCGGGGCACAGGAGGAGTGAGATGTCTTAGTTGGGGCCACATCAGTGAGGGATGGTGGGTTTTGGAGGAGTTTTTTTGCTTCTCACTTGTGTAGTTCCCAACTTATTTTTCTGTGGGTCAGTGACCCCCAACCCAAAAAGGGTTCCCCACCCCTGCCATAAATAAAGAAAACATTGAAACCTTTTGTGTTGGACATAATATTTTACTTTATTTAAAATGAAATTTGATAAACTAACATGAGAAAATTAAAACACTTAATCTGTTTCATAATTTCATTAAACCGTTCTCACTAGCTGCAGTTGGTTCAGAAAATAAGGTTACCATACCCAGCCTGCCCTTGCCTCCCCTCCCTCCCCCTTTCCCCAGCACACAGATCCATGAATAAGTTAAATCTCGGTATATCACTTCTGAAAGGTTGCAGACCCTTGCACTAAAAGGTAAGATCTGCATCTTACTTTATTTATTAATGAAGCTGCTGTAAGTAGGACTATTATTTACTTTAAAAAGTATCACCGGCACTCGGACCTGTACATAGAGGCGAATAAATCAAAACTTGGCACTCCACCTCTGAAAGGTTGCTGACCCCTGCTGTAGACCATCATCAGATCATATACAATACTGTCTAGGGTTTGTAATTTTATCTGATATTTAAATGTACATGGTCAACTTTCTTTACATTTTAACAGCTTTAAAATAAGTAAGAAACAGATCTGTACTTGTTCCAAGATCCCTACCAAATTTTGTAGTTTTAAAATACCATTTTTCAATTTCAGATGTTACTTTCTTCCCACCCTGGCAGGAAAAACACACAAGGAATTCAATTTAATATAGTAGAAACAATGAAACTTACTACATACAAGTTCAAAATACATCAAGCTACACAATGCTAATAAAATATATATTTTTCTTTAACATCTTTCAGTTACAGAAATAATGAAGTTAAAAAAAATCTGATGGAAATGATTTATTTTAACTGGAAAACATCTCTAAATTTCATTTTGGACAGTGAACCTAAATTCGGTTTCCTCCTATTAAACTCTTCACCATTTTATGGCTCCTTTTGCTGTTTCACCAGACTAACTATATTACACTATTTTCTCAATACTGCAATATCTATTTTTCTTTTAATCAACTGAAAGGCGCAGTGACCATCTGCAGTAGTAAAGCGATTGTCTCATTTTTGATGGTTGTAAAAGATAACAAGAAATTTATTCAGAGCTGAATACACACGTGGTCGCCTTTCAAATAGAAACATGATCCTGAAACACCACACTTACAAATCTTAACATTCCAAAGTAGCTTGGTCTTTATGGACAATTACAGAATACTAAGCTGTCACAAAACCCACTAATCATAAGCTGTGCTTTTGATTCCCTACAACCAAAAAGTCCCCACCTGCCTAAGACTGTCACACAGTCTCTCCTCTCCATCTGTTCTGTAGCACCACACTTTGAACGGCCAAAAATCAAAAGAAATTCTGAAGGCAACTCCACCAACTGTAAGTATGAGTTAAGAAAAATATTGAGTATGCCCCCTTATTCACACCTTCCCCCACAAAAGGAAGTTGTAACTTTCATTTCTTCAGTGTTGTAGAATCCTCTCATCCACTGATAAGTTCTCTAAAAGGCAGCTAATTGTGTCTCCAAGTCACTAACTGGCTCCCTCATTTATAAATAGAAAAAAATACACATTGACTTGTGCCCTTTAAGCACTGATACTCCAGCTGAGTAAATTAGGAGGTAGACTGTGAAGAGCAAATTCCACCAAAGGAAGGTACATAGCCAAGGAAGAAATAGTAGCAATTTTACATCTTCTTCAATCTTTCTGAAATGTGATTAAGCTTGACCTTTAAATCTACCAGATCAACCAATCAATTCTGCTATAAAAGCCTTGGCATGTGATGACCATGGTTTGTATAAGGAACAACATTCAATGGCTGCTTGGCCTAGCCACTTTATTTCACTGGAAAAGTTACCAAGATTTGTCTCGATTGATTTTACTTGCAGGAAAAAACATAACATCAAAAATGCAGCATCAGCAGACACTAAAGGTCTTAGCTTCTTGCAGGGTGAATGCAATATCAATAGTTATTAGGACGTATTCATACAAGGTACACAAGAGGGATGGAGAGAAGATGATAGTAATCCAACTTAATCCTAAAGCGGCCCCAAACCAGGCTTTTTAGACTGTGGGAAAAAAAAAAAATCAACGAAAACTTTAAATATTCCTGAGACTTCACTGGGCAAAATGCTAGATCATTGTATTCTGACATTTACAGAAAAGGAAAGGACACACAAATATGTGAAGGATTCCAGAGAATATAGCCCAAAGAAGTCAAGCATCTCCTACTAGTGATGTAAAGTGTAACCATTTAAACAGTTAACCGATAAGCATCAGCTTATCTATTTCCATTGCGGTTGCACACAGCAATACAAGAGGCCATAGTGAAGACCAGCTCCTAGCAGCCCCTTCTGGCCCCACTCCTGGGAGCAGGCTGTCACCCCACGCTGTGGGCTCTGCAGTATAGAAGTTAAACTGCAGAGCCCACAGCGAAGCCGGCCCCACTCCCAGGGAGACAGCTGCACTGCGGGCTCTCCCGTATAAAGCTTATATATGAGCTTTATAATGCAGAGCCTGCAGTGCGTGTAACCACTAGGATTTTTAGCGGTTACATGGTTATATTTTTTAACAGATTTTTTGCCTACCTCCTACCCTTTATTCCTAATCACATACGTACTTGAGGGGAAGCAATATTGAGGTATCATGCCATTATAGAATAGAATAGAATAATGCTACCACACAGTAGAAATTCTTGAAGGTCTGTATGCTTTTGGTTTTTTGTTTTGTTTTTTAAATATACTCTGCATCTTCCTTGCAATGCATAATATAAAAGGAATTCCTGGAAATAACAGTGCTTTAATCTGTATCTCTAGAATACAGCTTCTGATTTAGATTAGTCCTGGTGAAGCACAGCTGAAGCTAACATTATTTTGTCTTGGAAACAAACTACAATTTGATGGAAAAAAAGATGAAGGAAGACTTCAACAAATAAATAAGTTTTGTTATCTTGCTTATAACAAAAAAGAACAGAGGCAACGTACAACATTCAAAATAATGGAAGCAATCCAAAACATAAGTTGCAAAACAAACAAATTAATGGTTCTTATCTGCCCCCTTTGACTATCTAGTCTTTAGGTGCTTATAGACTCGGCTTTCCCTTGATATATTTTTTACCCATTGCCTTTTCTTGCCCCCACCCTCCCCAATTTTCCCTTCTCCCCCCCCCCTCCCGTCTCCCGTATTTATTTTGGTCCTAGACATCCAACACTCCAGTCATCTGAAGAAGTGGACTGTGCCCACGAAAGCTCATGATACCATCTACATGTTTTGCTAGTCTATAAAGTGCTACCAGACTATTCGTTGTTTTTTCAAGTATATTTCAGTTTAACTAGGGGGCTATGCCCCCTGCTAGCTATGCTCACCAACCCCCCTCTTCCAGGGCCGGGGTGGAGGGGGGGGGGGGAAGTGAGGCAACCCCAGCTCTCCCACAAGACATGGGGGAAGGCTGGGCTGCAGCCAAGCCAGCCCCTTTTCTCTCCCACACCCCGTCCCCAGCCATGCAAGCCCAGGTCTACCCACCCCACCCCCAGCCCAGTCCCCTCTCTCTCCCTGTGCCGCCAGCTGCGCCAGCCTGGGCCCTTTCTCCTCCACCCCGGGCCAGCCCAGGCCCCTTCTCCTCACCCCACCCCGGCTCTGCTCCTGGCAGCTGGTGAAGGCCAAGACCTCAGCACTCAGCCCCAGCTCACCATGTGCCACTGGAGAGGGCTGGGCTGGAAGTGGGTGGGGCTTGGCTCCAGGGACAGGGCCTCGGGCAGCAGGGGTGGGGCTGGCGACGGGGCTTTACCCACCCATGCCTACCCTCCCAGCCTGTGGACCCTGTGATGTGATATCACTCTTTTTCCACAGGAAACAAATTGTGGAGAGAGAGAGAGAGAGAGAGAGAATGAATATGACCCAGCTGTTATGTGCTACTTTTCTTCAGGAGTTCTTCAAGCACTATATAAAGCAGGGGTGGGATACCTCAGGCTTGGGGGCAGGATGTGACCCACAGCTTGCCTGGATCCGGCCCTCAAGGTTCAGGACCTCCCCAGCATTGGGGACACAATGCTGGTGAGCCAACCCCCTCCCCTGCCCCCTCACCGTGAGGCAGGAGCATACAAAATCAACTAGGCTGTACTCTCCTAGGCTCTGGTGCAGGAAGTGATATGGGGAGTGACTTTCTCCTTCTCAGTCAGGGGCCACATCAGTGACTGTTTTTTTTCCCCCTTCTCACTTGTGTGTGGCCCCCAACTGATTTTTCTGAGGGTCAGTGGCCCCGGACCCAAAAAAGGTTTCCCACCCCTGGTATAAAGGAAAGAAGTATCATGATCCCTATTTGCTGAAACACAGAGAAATCAAGTGATTTGCCTAAAGTCATGCAGTAAAATAGTTTAAGGGCTAGGAACAAACCTATATCTCCACAATCCCTGTCTAATGCCCAATTCACAAGGTCACACTTCCTTTCCCCACTAGAAAGCTTTCAAATTTCCCACTCTCAACTCATTCTTCACTTTTTATTCACAAAGCCAACTAGGTAGCAGACTGTTCGCAAGTTCTTTAAGGGTCACTAGCAGACACTTTTCTTCTTTAACAGTTCTTCACAACCCTTTCCTCTTCCTCCTAAAGGCACACAAACAATTTCCTGACATCATTTAGGACAGTCTACACCAGGACTGATCACTGGCAACACAGAACAGTTAATATTGAATGGTGGGATGTCTGAGTCCAACAATAAACTGGAACCAACATATTGTAAGCCAAAGGAGATCCTTCAAATCTTATCAGCTCCGTCAACTATCTAATTCAGTGGTTCTCAACTCATTTCAGTCCACGGACCACCAGGCCAATCAAAAAATTTTCGTGGACCACCTCCAGCACATGTACCACAGGACGAACGACACGGCAACCACTCAGCACGATGGCGGCACTACACTGACGCTCAGACCCTCAGACGGAAGTTACTGGCAACACAACCCGGTTGCGTCCTAGGTGACACTATGGATGACGCGCCGCATGCTTGTGAACACGACGTAAAACAGCCGAACGGCGGCGCGCTGTGTGACTTTGGACAATGTTCCTATGGACCACCGAAAAAGTCACCATGGACCACCAGTGGTCCATGGACCACCAGTTGAGAACCACAGATCTAATTATACAGGGCTTCAGAGGACATACCAAGTAATCCAGTTATAACAGGGTGACTGGATATTGAAAGGGTGGAGGTTCCAGCACCACCTATGATAGCTCACCTCCATAGGCAGAGAAAACTAGCAAAGTCACACGACAGACAGCTCACATGGCTAAATCAGACCTTATTTGGTGAGTGAAAGGGATAAAAAAAAAAAAAAAAAAACAGATGCCTGTGTATAGCCAGGAAGAGAAGACCCAAAACAGTAGATGGGCATGAACTTTATGCAGAAAGACTCTTCCTAGCTCCCAGACTGAGGGTTGTGCAAGCCAGCTAGTATGGCTGAAGTGCAAAGAGTGCATCTGCCAGAGGAATGCTTCAGCAGAGATGTGACTAAGGCTCCGGCATGAAATGTTATAAGCCAGATAGAAAAAGTTAATAGAAAGTGCTTATGTTTCCCTGTCAACTTTGTTAATAAGTCCAGACCACAAAGAATGGCATTACCCAACACATTAAACCCTTTGTTAAAGTTATTGGTGAGCCCAAAAGGGGAAAGTGAGGTTACAGCTAGCCCAAATCCAGACTGGATAAGCAGCACTGCTCTACTAGCTAATTCAATCCAAATGAATTAGCCATATTTAAGCCATATTTAAGACACATTATCTGAAATTCTGGAAATGCAGTGCTCTGCTCTATCTAAAACCAAACAGTAAGTCAGGCCAGAAAACTTATTAAACCTCAACATGTTGATAACTGCAGAGAAAACCCCTAAAGAGAATACAGGTCATCCCTGCTATAAGTTGCCCCGGCGTACATCCGTTCCGCACTAAGTTGTTGATGTTTATAGAAACTGATGCGTTATAAGTATTCCCATTCCCCACTCTTAAGTCACGTCAAAAAAAAAAAAAACACACCACCCACCAATTTGTGTAAATGGAAGTCAGCCATGGGGAAAAAAAAAATTCTCCGCTTTAAGCTGTTTCACTATAAGTTCAATTTTTTTGAAACGTGTCTTGAACTTTTAGTAAGGACTGCCTGTGTAACTGAAAGTACATGTGTCGGACAATGAATTTTAGAATAAAAACCTAACTACTACGAAACACGATGATTTCTAAAGGTTCAATGAAGTGTCATTAGCAAGACAAAAAAAACCACATCAGTGTTGGGTGTAATAGTAGAAGAACAGTGCTTTTTAAATAAAATCACACTTATTTGGTCCAAGTTAAAATGTATCATTTCCTTGACATGGATTGTTCTTTCAATTCAAGGAAAAGATAGACACCTTCTGAATGAACTACAGATAGCGCTCAGTAGCACTGCTGTAGTTGGGAACGTTATCATCATATATAGCTTCAGAGGGATAGTCGAGTTAGTCTGTAACAGGAAAAAACTTAAACAACAAATAGTCTAGTAGCACCTTAAAGACAAACAAAACATGTAGATAGTATCATGAAGCTTTTGTGGGCACAACCCACTTCTTCAGATGACAGGCGTGGGAAGTCCAGATCCAAAAATAAATAAGGGAAGGAGAGAGAAGGAAAAAAAAAAGGAAAGGGGAGGAAGAAAAAAAAAAAAAAAAGAGACAGTGAGTAGATAAGCTACAGAGGGATAGCCGAGTTACTCTGTAACAGGAAAAACTTAAAAAAACAACAAGCCACATACACACAGAGAGTGCAGCAGTCTGTCTTCAAATCAATTTGTTCAAGAATTCCTCCTAAACACTAAGAGCTATGGCCACCATATTTAGAATGGAGCTTCCTCCTCTAACGTAAAGCAAGGTCATGGTTCAGTTGTGCCAGGACAGCCAGAAGCCCCAGGAAAAGGACCGTTTTCCATAACACACAAACAGGAGTGGCTGCTGTTCAGAGGGATGCAATATGACAGTGGCCACTGGGGGCAGCAAACCTGCATGGGACACCTATCCTGCAGAGTGTCCACTCGGGACATTGTACCACCAAGACAATGGCCAGCAGGGCTGGGGCTCTGCCATCTTGCCTGCCAGCATACTACACACTGAGTAAGTAGCCCACTAGCCCTCTGTCCCAAACCCTTTCCCCGCTCTTGGCTGCAGGTATGGATGGAGGGAGAAAAAAGGCCCCTGGTGGCTGGTGGAGGAGGAACCACCAGAACATGCCCCTGGAGGGCTGAATGGGGGTGGGACCAGAACATGCCCCTGGCAGGCTGGGCAAGGGGGGAGAACTGGACCAGAACACACCCCTGGCAGGTTAGAAGGGATCCCCTGCTTTGAGCCCCATCTCACCTCATAACCCTCATTCTCGTATCCCCCTATGTCCCCAAAACCATGCCCTGAAGGACCCAGGCAATGCTGAATAAGTCTGCTAGCTTCCATCATAAAACAATTTCTTAGAGATCAATAGCAGCGGTTTGAAACTGAATTAGACTGAAACTGGAAACAAAAACTGTCCAGACCCAACAAATTGATTCAGCTGTTTTTATTGTACTAATCAGCCAAAACATACAAATATAGTAACATTCTATTATTATTTCAGACACTAGCAACTTCAAAGAAACTCTTTAAAAAAAAAAAAAGTTCTGTTGATGTAGATTTACTGCTTTGGGCTTTTAGGTTGGGGGAAAATGGCAAACTGCAGATCAGGGATTCTCTCTGTTTTCATATCTTAAACCAAGGATGGGGCACCTTTTTTGGCTCGGGGGTTGCTGACCCACAGAAAAAAAAAAAAAAAAAAAAAAACAGTTGGGGGCTACACACAAGTGAGAAGAAAAAAGCTCCAAAACCCCTGTGATGTGGCCTCCAACTGAGAAGGAGAAAGACATTCCCCACATTCTCCCCATACACCAGAGCTAAGGGGGCCCAGGCTAGTAGATTTTGTATGCTCCAGCTCCCTGGGGAGCAGCAGGGGGACTGGAGCACCAGTGCGGGCTCCCCAATGTTGGGAGGGAGCCCCAAGCCTCAGGAGCCATATCAAGTCAAGCCGGGGAGGGGGGGGGGAGGGGGGACATCTACACCCCCGGCCTTAGATTCCCCACTCCTGCCTTAGACAGCTTAAGACAGAGGCCATCCTGATGAATCTCTACCCTAGATATTTCACCTTATCTGCTCTAGAAGTAATGCAATGGGTGTGTCTGACAGGATGGGTTGTGTCCGGGCTCTCTTTCCCCTTCTTGTATGTAGAGCTATAAAATAATAAAGCTCTTTAGGGCAGGAAATGTGTGTGTGGCGCGCGCGCACTCTCACTACGCATGCACCAGGAAATAGTTGCACCATTAATTTTAATGAGATTTCATATGCAAACGTAACATTTTACGCTTGGAAAAGTAAAGCACGGTACTGCTGCAGTTGCATATTATGTGATCACACAGTCTATGAAAAGTTAATTTCAATTAAATTAAAATGAGAGAGACACACGTCTAGACAGGATTTAAGAGACTTTGTCTACACTACAGACCTTACAGAGACAGAGCTGTGCCGCTGTAAGGTCCCCTGCGTAGCCTCTTCATGCTCATGGGAGAGAGTTCTTCCATCAGCCTAATTAAGCCACTGCCAACAAGCATCTCCCACGGACACAGTGTGGTTCACACCAGCACTTTTATCAGTGAAAATTATGTTGGGGTCAGGAGTGTTTTTTCCCCCACCTGTGACCTACAAAAGTTTTATTGACAAAAGCGTTTGTCTAGATATAGCCTGACTATGATAAAAGCAAGGAAATTCACAAATGTGGTTGCCATTCAATCCTTAATTGATTGCTTTGTGTGTCTATACCTCACATTACGGCATAGATCACGCTGTTTGGTATCAGGGACAGAAACATACATAGTGAGTCTAAGCACAATGGGGCAAACAGCCTGGTAGCTTAGCTCTGAATTTTACCTTTTAAGGGTAAAAGACAGTTTTATATATGTATTACATATTTTCAATGGTAGCTCTTTGCAGTCACACTGCTTTCCAATTAAACCCTAGAATGTTCTGAAAAAACATTAAATTTTAATATTTTCCACAGTTATTCCTTTATCAGATGCAATTATAAACACGAGCGCCTTATCTGCAATACTGTTTAGGTCAGCACTTTTTTATTGCACAGAAGTGTGGAAAACACCCCACGAGCGACATAAACTTCGCCAGCTTAAGTGGTATTGTGCATAGCACTGTCAGCAGAAGAGCTTCTCCCACCAACATAGTTACCACTGCTCTTTGAGGGAGGGTTAATTGTGTGAATGGAAGTGCAGCTGGAAGGTCTCTAGTGGAGATAAAACCTAATTCTACCCAAAAAGTACCTTCGTTTACCTTGTCAGATAGTCAACGTACAAACTGTTGCAGAAAGACAATACCAACCTAGATAAGGCCAAATAATTCTTAGCAGCGGTGCCAAACATGCATGTTTTAGAGAAGGGATGTTAAAGTAAGAAATTAAAAACCAAAAAACACTCAAACACCAAGCAAATGAGTAAGCAGAATGATCAGATTGACAATGTTCATTGAGAATACACTTCTATGTCTTAATGTACCAGTGAACAGATGAGATATAACTGCTCTCAGTTAGCTTCACAAGCTCTTTATATAAAGAGCCTTTTGTTCAAAAAGCACAAAGTAACCACTAATGCTCTTTTCACTTCTTGCTATGGAATACTTTTCTCAAACACAAAATAAAGCTGCCTGCAAATTTTTTCACAAGTCACTTAGCTGCTCTTATTTGTAAATGAACAGTACATAAATTAATGTTTTGTTCTCCCAAACACATTCACAAAGCAAAAGGACAGAATTCTCCTGTTAACCTAACTACCACCTCTCAGGCTCATCTACTCCAATGGGAGAACCCTGACTGTTGGCTAAACAGTGGTACAGCTGCATCGCTACAGCATTTCAAACGTAGACAAGCCCCAAGACTTGAGAATGTTAATAAAAACACTACAGATAGAAACTTCAGAGGGATAACAGTTAGTCTGTAACTGGAAAAACTTAAAAAACGTCTAGTAGCACCTTAAAGACTAACAAAACATGTAGATGGTGGTATGAGCTTTTGTGGGCAAAACCCATTTCTTCAGATGACTGTAGTATTGAGTCCAGATCCAAGAAAAAATAAGGAGGGGGGGGGGGAGAGGAGAAAAAAAAAAGACAGTGAATAGATTGTTCAAGTTACAAGAGGCTGATAAGCAGGGCTCGACAAATGCACTCGCCCGCGGCGAGTAGATTTTGCCAGCTGGCGAGTGCAGGGGCGGACTGGCCCGGTGGGCCGTTGTAACGGGCTAGCCGAAGCCCGTACTAGGGGCGGCACGGCCCCATCCGATCCGCCGGCCAGCGGAGGAGCAGAGCGCCGCCAGGAAGGGGGAACTGCGGCGATTCTCAGAATCGGGCTGCCCGCGTACAGCTGCGGCGCGAGGAGGCGGAGCCGGCAGACGCCAGGACGCTGGCGGGACTTGGCCCCGCCGACTGTAAAGGGCTGCGGCAGCTCGGCTCTGACCACATGTCCCCAGCAGCTGCGGCACGTGGCGGAGCCAGGCCCCGCCCTGCCCCACCAGCCCCAGTCCTGCCACGGCCCCAGCCCCAGCCCCTCGCCGGTGAGAGACCCTCCCTGCCGACTGCCCGGCTCGCTGCGCCCGCCCCGCACCCCATCTGGCTCCCGCCACCCATTCCCCACGCCGCCCCTGCACCCCGGATCCCCTGCTCTCCCCTCTGGCTCTGCGCCGCCTTTGCACCCCGCATCCTGCTCCCCCCGAACCCGGCTCCCCCCCCCCCAGCTCTGTGCTGCCCGTTCCCTGCACTGCCCCTAGACCACGATCCCTCCGCCACTCCCATTCCCCGCGCCTCCACTGCACCCCGCACCCTGCTCCCCGATCCCTCGTCCCTCTGCCTCTGTGCCTCCTGTTCCCCGCGCCAACCCTGTCTCCCGGCACTGTTCCCTGCACCCCTCTGGCTCTGTGCTGTCCCTGTTTCCCCTGTGGGTTGGGAGTGAGGGGTGCTTGTCCATAGGGAGGGGCTGGACAGGGCAGAGAAAAGGCTGCTGTGACCCAGCAGCCAGTGAAAGGGGGAGTTCACTTGAAGCACCTTTGCCTTTATGGAAAAAAAATGAATGAAAATGCTATTTGCTATTTATAGGGCTAAAATGCTGGGTCCGTGTAAAAGACAACAAAAAAGGGAGGGGGAATATTTTGCTTGGCCCTGGGGAGAAGCGGCTGGGCTGTGGGGAGGGAGGGGAGTGGAGGGGAAAAATATGGGGTAGGGGTTTGTGGGGAGGGGAGGAGGTCAGGAGAAGAAGAAGAAAGGGGAAGGCACCAAGGGACAGGGGTGCAGGAGAGACAAATCCCATGGGGCCAAGTGCAGACAATGAGGAAAAGGGCAGGAGGAGGTGTCAGTGGGAGGGGGAACAGGGTGATGCTGGGAGAGGAGAGGGTAAGGGCACTGGGGCTAGAGGGAGGAGGGGAGGTGCTGGGAGAAGGCTTGAAAGAAGGGGTGGGCATGAGGAAGGTGGGAATGGAGCAAGGCATGTGTGAGGCACAGGGGTATGAGGGGAATGGGGGCAGAGGGTGCTGAGGGGGTGGGTATCAGGAAAAGAGGGCAAAGGGGGCGGGGGCAGGGGCAGTAAGGGAAGGGGGAGGAACCAGGAGAGTGCAGATGCCAGGAGATTCTGGAGGTGAAGCAGAAGGGCAGACACCTGCAGGGGAGGGACCAGCCTCAGAGGAGAGAGGCAGGGCAGGTGTGTAGAGGAGGTGTTAGGAGGGGATGAGGAGGGTAGCTCACTTGATCAGAGTGGGGCTACTGGAGGAGTGGGCATGGGGGGGAGAGAAGGGCTGGTGGAGGGGGGCAGGTCTCAGGAAGGCTGAGGGCAGCAAGAAGGGCAGGAGTTAGGACAGCAGAGGAGGGTGAGGGGTTGGGGGGCAGCAGGCACCAGGGGAGCTGATGGAGCAAGGGGAGGAGACATGGCAGCAGAGGGGAAAAAGAAGAAGTTTATAAGACATCATATATATAGTAGCCCAGTGTCTGTGAGTCTGTAACGCCGAAATGCTGGCTGTTCCCTCTGGGGGGCGCTGTTGCCTGAAATGCTGGCTGTTCCCTCTGGGGGGCACTGTTGCCTGAAATGCTGGCTGTTCCCTCTGGGGGGCCCGTGCTTCATGGGGAGTGTGGGGCCCAAACGGCCGCTTGCTCCCCCATGGCAGCCCGGCTGAGCGGCGCAGAAGTCAGCCAAGTGTCACGGTGGGAGGCGAAGGGGGCCGGGGCGGTGACGTGCGGCATGACAGCGGCTCCAGGCCCCGCCCCCTGGCCATGAACATCACCGCCCCCCCCCTTCGCCTCCCACCGTGGCGCTCGGCTGACTTCTGCGCTGCTCAGCCAGGCCGCCGCGTGGGAGCAAGCGGCGCAAGCCACCGTTTGGGCTCCGCACCCCCCATGCAGCACGGGGAGTGCAGCGCCCAAACGGCCATTTGGGCTCCGCGGTCCCCCGAGTGAGAGGCAAGAGGGGGAGGAGAAGTGAAAGAGAGACAGAGAGAGGCAGGAGGCAGAGGAGAGCTGAAAGAGAGAGGAGGAGGCAGTATGAGGAGAGAGAGAGAGAGAGAGAGAGAGAGAGAGACAGAGCAAGTGACCAGAGGCTCAGGACAGAAGGCTGACGTGGAGGAGAGACCTGAAAATCCCGTCTTATGACGGGCTAATTGGCTAGTTTATTAATAACTTGGGTGATATTTATTAAGAACATATTAGTAATTACTGTTCTTATTAGGAATTTATGCCATTAAAAAAAAAAAACACTTTTGGGGGGGGGGGGGTGGCAAGTCCCCTTTTTTGTCTGGCGAGTAGGGTTTTCCATAATTTGTTGAGCCCTGCTGATAAGAACAATTAGCATGTCCATTGGTTGGTTGGTTGAGTCATTAGGATGTGGAAGGTAGTATTCTTATCATTCCAATCTGATAAAAATTAAACTTGTAAATGAAGTTAAGTTCCAACCCTTCCTTGTGTATTTGGCTTGTGGAATTGGCCTGCAGCAACACGGTGACTTGGAGATTCATTAATGAGCGTCCAGGCAGATTAAAGTGTTCTCCAACAGGTTTCTGTGTGCTGCCTTTTCGGGTATCTGATTTGTGGCCATTAATTCTTTCCCGTAGAGACTGCCCAGTTTGGCCAATAAACATGGCAGTGGGGCATTGCTGGCATAGATCACATTAGTGGATGTGCAGTTAAATGAGGCCCTGATGTAGTGGCTGATGTTGTTGGGTCCAGTGATGAAACTGCTTGTGTAGATGTGTGGGCAGAGTTGGCACCAGGGCTGATTGCGGGAATGAGTTCCTGGATGATTATGATTGGGGTGTGTTGCGTAGTTACTGGAAAGAATTTGTTTGAAGTCAGGGGGTTGTCTGTAGGCAAGGATTGACCTTTCCCCCAAGGCCTGAGAGCGTGAGGGGTCATTTTCCAGAACAGGTTGTAGATTGTTGATAATGCATTGGAGGGGTTTAAGTTGTGGGCTGTAGGTGATGACAAGTGGAATTCTGTTTTCTCTTTTTGGTCTGTCTTGAAGTAGTTCATGTCTGGGTACTCTGTTGAGCTGTGTTTTCACTTCTCCAGGTGGGTATTTCAGTTTTAAGAATGCTCTATATAGATCCTGTAGGTGTTTGTCTCTGTCTGTGGGATTGGAGCAAATCCGGTTGTATCTTAGGGCTTGGCTGTATAAAATAGATTGAGAAATGTGTCTGGGATGGAAGCTAGAGGCATGAAGGTAAGTGTAGCTGTAGGTAGGTTTCTGGTATAGGGTGGTGGAAATTTGTCCATCATGTAATTGTATTGTAGTGTCAAGGAAGTGGAGTAATCTAGGTTGAGGTTGATGGTGGGGTGGAAGTTGTTGAAACCCCTGTGAAATTCTTCAAGGGTCTCTTTCCCATGGGTCCATATGATGATGATGATGATGATGATGTCATCAATGTAGCATAAGTAAAGTAAGGATGCTAGGGGACAAGAGCTGAGGACTATAGATAGAGTTTTTGTTTTGGTTGCAGACTACAATGAAAAAGACTGCAGCAAAGGTTAGATATTGATATAAGATGCAGGTCAATTTCTCATGAAAATAACTTTTTATTATTATTATTTCAGGCAAGTGTGTGGTGCCCATCATTGTAGCACAGGTTGGACCTCCCTGGTCTGGCACCCTTGAAACATGTGCTATCCTGAATCAGGCAATTTGCCACACCACAGGAGGTCAGTGCTCCCTCCCGTTGGCTGCCACTGCAGTTGGGGTTCGCCAGCCACCTGGCCCAGCTGACGCCAGGGTTCCTTGGCCGGGGCGGGAGCTCACCCAGCCACCGCCTGGTCTAGCCACTGATCCCTAGCCTGTGTTCTCTCAGCTGGCTCCCACTCCCACCTCTGGGGCTCTTTGGTAAAGCAACATCCGAGGCTCTGCCGGACCACGGATGTTGCTGAACCATAACTTATAACTGCCCTTGGCGTCAAGATTCTAAAATAAAACAGATTGAGGATATAGACCAGTCTTTGTGGAAAAATCTGGACAAAGAGTAGAATCCTGCAGTGTTTCCCTAAACTTGCCAAATTCTTGGGTAAATTTCTGGAACAATCAAGATCTAAATTTTTTACCTTTTATAAGTCTAACCTGTCAAATATGCAGAGCAAATCTATTACATCAAATGTTTGGACATAGTACGGTACTCAAAGTGCTGGAGATGTTTAAAACATTGTAAGAAGAATAAATCTGAAAATTACCAATAAGCTAATACTTTAAAGTACTATAAATTTATTTACTGAACTGTACCTGCTTATTTAATGCGTTTTTAGAACATTTAGACAGGAATATTTGACTGGTGAGCCTACTTCATTCATGGTAAATATAATTAGCCAGTACTGTTTTGGCATGACTGTCTCCTACCATTAATGTACATGCACTACAACAACATCTTTTAACATTCCATATACAGCTAATGTGATCAAGCCAAGACGTCAGTCAGAGTTCACCTTGCAAAGGGGTTAATGACAGGAAGACAATTATTGATCTCTTCAGGATGCTTCAGGAGTCTGTAAAACTTGTTACTTCTTATAAGAGGTCAAATAATGGCCAAGAAACAGTACCTGGAAGAATGAGTCATCTTAAAGGCCTTTATTAAACATACTTTTATTACTACAGAAGGTTTTACCAGAGCATGCTATAATTGCACTAAAGTCACTGACAAAGGATTCTGTTTACGTCTCTTGTTTTTTCTGCAAGGTGAAGCCCTATAATTCAGGACATTTAAAATTAGACAGAATAAAGTATTAGAATAGTAAGCAATGGTACCCAAGCAGGGGAGAGGGAGGCCACACAACACCCTTGCTGGCTTCTGCCCGGAGCAGCTTCTACCTGGGACAGGAGTGGGGGGAGGACCTGTACAAGCTGCCTGATGGCTCTGCCTGGGAGGAAAGGGGGTGAGAGTGTGCAGTTCACCCGCCAGCTACTCCTTCAGGGTGGCTGGGGTGGCAGGGACAGGCTGGATCATAAGCAGTTGCTCCCTGGGGCAAGCTGGAGTAGTGGGGACCATGCTGCTGGCTGGCAGTTACTCCCCAGGGCTAAGGTGCTTGCTGCCTCTCTGTGGTCATTCAGGGGTATAACTCTCTGCCATGTTTGCTGTCTCCTATAGTCATTTGTGACTAACTACCTCTCTATCACACTTCTCCCTTGACGTTTGATGAGAAACAATCACGATCCACACACATCCCATTGTCCTGGCACAACAAAATCCTGAACTTGCTTTAAATTATAAGAGGAACAGCGCACAACACACAGTCAACCTGTGGAACTCCTTGCGTGAGGAGGTTGTGAAGGCTAGGAATATAACAGGGTTTAAAAGAGAACTAGATAAATTCATGGAGGTTAAGTCCATTAATGGCTATTAGCCAGGATGGGTAAGGAATGGTGTCCCTAGCCTCTGTTTGTCAGAGGGTGGAGATGGATGGCAGGAGAGAGATGGCTTGATCATTACCTCTTCCGTTCCCTCTGGGGCACTTGGCATTGGCCACTGTTGGTAGACAGGATACTGGGCTGGATGGACCTTTGGTCTGACCCAGAATGGCCGTTCTTATGTTCTTAGGAAGTTGCATATAAAGTCTGGTGGTCCTAGCTCTTATTTCAGAGGAGTCCTTGAACAAATGGACTCAGATGGACGGATACACAGACAGATGCACAAATGCTCTCAAATATGTAGTAGATATTAGAGAAGCAGAGTATCATACATCTAAAAGAAAATGAAACAGGAAACTTTTCCATTTTCCCTATGTATCTTATTCTTTTTAAATCTTTGCTAAAAGCAATATCAAAACATTGTAAAAATCAGGAAGTTGGTTTACGTTGTATCTACAACAGTTTCTTGGTCTGTGTACGACGTACAGAATAGGGTAAAGCAAAACAAACAATGTGTGATTTATTAGCCAGATGCAGAGCTCCTAGTACAGCAGACTAGGGAAGAAGGATACTAACTGAACAGAACTAGCTAGCCAGCACTGTTTATAAAAAAAAAAAAAAAGTAGGTATCAGTTACAGTTCAACTAGCATATAGTATAAAGGAGATGTGTAACAAAGGAGAGGGGGGTCAACGCAGAACCTTCATTAGATTGGATTGGCACCGATCTGATTATGAAAAAAATAGCAAACCTGAGCTCAAGGACTGTGCAGCTGATCATTACCCTATCTTGCTCTACCTGCTTTATTTAAATTTCATGCTTAATTAAAGATAGTAATATAGTGTCCTAAAACATCCTGTTAAAGCTTTAAACTGATTTAAGTTTAGTAACTGGCACAGCCTGTGTTTTTCATCCAATGCTCTAGATTGCAAGAGTCTAACATTACTAAAATCCAGACTTCATGTTCCCAGAATGCTGAGCTACCTATTTATTCATCCCTTGAGCAAAATCCTCCAGTAAAATTAAACAGTGCCCTTCTCACTCAGAAACATTAAGGGAAATTATACTGTGAATAAATGACTGCAAGTTGTGGACTCACTGTCCACTATTTCTAATTCAACTTTATGTCTTTTCTGCCTAAAGACAGTTAACCTTCTCCTGCAAAGGAAATAAACATTATGTTTTATAGCAACAAGGGCACTTGGGTAAATATAACATCTTAAAAGCCCCCACACAACATCAACTATCAAGTCCTTTTTGCCTTTGTCAAGATGAAAATTTAAAAACAAAAAGAAAAAAAACTAATCCACACCATGTTGTGACCTGGGAGGGTGCAGTCCAGACCACTCGGGCTGTATCATCCCTGCCCTGCAACTGTTGATGCCTTACAGCGCCTTGATAGTAGCAGCTCTGACCTGGGCCACTCATACACAGCCTTCCAGCATATAAATCACACCCTGAGCATCTGTGTGTAACTGTAGCCTGCCAAGTTTCAGAGAGGTAGCTGTGTTAGTATTGCAACGAGTAATAAAATTGTTAATCTTTAAGGTGTCATTGTATTCCTTGTTTTTGTAGCCTGCCAGCCACATCTGAATTACGCTCTGGCTCTCATCAGCCTTGGTTATATTACTGGGTGACCACCATAAACTCCCAAGCCCAGATTTTCCTTCAGAAATGTATTTTTGTACTGCTCAGCCCTCTCCAGTCCAAATATATTAAGTCTATTATTCTCTTAATGAAATACTATTTACCAGCTTACCAATATAGATGGTGTTAGCCACAGACTAAGTTAAGCAGAGTGGATTAGATAAAACAAATGTATTAACTGCAAAGCTACATTTTTTAAGTGAGTATAGGGAGGAATAGCTCAGTGGTCTGAGCATTGGCCTGCTAAACTCAGGGTTGTGAGTTCAATCCTTAAGGGGGCCATTTTAGGGATCCAAGACAAATCTGTCAGGGATGGTACTTGGTCCTGCTGTGAAGGCAGGGGACTGGACTCGATCTTTCAAAGTCCCTTCCAGTTCTATGAGATAGGTATATCATCATATATTTAAGAAATGAGGGGTAAGAATCAGCAATGATTACCAGAAAAAACAAAGGTATATGTTTTCTAGTGCCAAACTTAAACTAGGTTAGATTTTGAGGTGAAGTTTCTCACCACATGCTTCCAACACCATTACTGACCAAATTCTTCAAGTCAGGACCCCTCCACAGAGCTCAATAGATGCTTCTTGTCTTTTGCGGGTGCAAAGATTGAGATGGTGGAGAGAAGTGGTCTCTTGGAGTTTTGCCCCTCCTATTTATAGTTTTCAGTCCTCTCTGAAAAGCAATTCCAGCTGAGAACCAAGAGACTGGGGATCTGGTGAAAGATGGAGATGCAGAACTTTGTTCCTGTCTCCCTTTCTTAACCAAAAATGGCCACCTGAGGGGTCATGGCCCATTAGCTTTGCTTATACCTACTTGCTTACACCTGGGGCATCAGTTTACCCTTTGTCTTTGAGAAACAAGTTTAGCCATTTCCCAAGGTTATCTGGGAAACACGAGTCATGATTTCAGTTCATGTTCATAACTTTATACAACACGTTGTTACATGTATTCACACCCTTTGCTAATCAGTAATATTAAGGATAAAATGCAAGAGTATATTCCATCAGACACTTACTTATGAAAGAAGATAATCTTGATGTTGTGGTCAACAGTTTCTTGTTCATGTTCTCCACTGGTTGTAAGGCAAGTTCAATATTGTCAGAGCAATAAAATTCTACCTCTCCTTCAGAGAGAGTAACTAACCTTTTCTCTCTTACAACAGAGCTCAGCTTTATTAACAGAAATGACCCTTATGAGTAAATAAATCCTATAGATGACATGGAAATTTTAGGTTCTCAGCCTGTAATAGTGAAAGCTTTGTATTAACTATTGCTGACTGTTTGTACTATTTTCCCCATAGTCACTACACCAAAGAGTGTCTAATCTATTGGTTTGCAAAGCATTTTGAGTGTGTATAAAAAACAATTTCTGTTCTATCGAGCTTTATATTATTGGCATGAGATGTAGCCTAACTAGTTATCAACAATATCTGATCGATTTAAAATATGTCTGGAAAGAATTACTTCATTTTTCATATGTGGTTCAGCCAAAAAAAACCATTCTGAATACTGTCTGAAGAGACCAAATCTTGGAGCTCTAAAAGAAAAATCCAATAATGATTAGGAAGACAAGAAGTCCTCCTGCACAGACAACAAACATTAAAATCTATTTAACCAGAGGGCAATTGGGGAGGTCATTAAAACTTCCATTTTATTTGAAGACCTCAGAAAATTGTAAAGAATATGCTAATTGCCTTATGTCAATTATTCCTTATTATAATTTTTGCATTTCTCAAATTCCTTACATCAGAAAAAAATGAGCGCACTTTACAAACACCAATTCCTCTTTAGCCACCTAGACATACCTATTCCCATTTTAGAGATGAGAAAATTGAGGCACATACCATTATTATATGTGGGATAGAAAAGGGTGTTTAAAAAAAAGTGTATCATGACAATTTTATCCCAGAAATTACTAAAATTTCTAGTTTAGAGAATAAAAGAATCATAAGTCCCTTAATTTTCTCTCTTAATACCAGGGAATAAGACTAAATATATAGTTTATGTACAGATGTGAAGGGGGGTAACTCTTCCCTAATAGTTCCAGTGAGGAACCCCCATCTACTAGACAATAACTGCATGACTAGATTATAAAATTTGGAGAATGTATGAACAGGTGACTGCTTCACAAATTCCTTCATGTGAGGCATATGATCTTCCTGCCCATAATATTGACATTGCTCTGACAGACTGATTTCGGAAGATGGAATTACATTTTTTTGACTTGGATGCTTCTGAGATACAACAGCTTAGCCATGTGGCAATGGAAGATGTTGAAGCCTTCTTTCCCTCTGACACCAGATGAATAAGCACAAACAAAGCTTTTGTTTTTTTAACGTGAACTATGCTGTGAATATATACTCTGTGCTCTGCCAACATCCAGAGCATGCCATAATTTCCCTTCAGGATGCAATGGAATAAAGCAGAAAGATGGAAGGACAAATGTCCTGTGCTCTCTGGATCCTGGAGTAAATCTTCGGCATGATGCACAGTCAGTTTTGACTACCACTTAATCTTCATGGAAGGTACAGCAGAAATTCCAGGAAGTGAGTCTCAGACTTAGACATCCTGCAAACTGATGCAACTGCTAACAAGAAAACCAACTGACCATTAGAAAGTAATGAGAGACCTTCATGAGTGTTCCAAAGGGAGGACCCATAATAGCACTGTGAACCAGGTTCAGAGCTACATCCTCTCAAAGTGCAGAATTCTTTCATGAACAATAAGATGCTGCTCTCAAAACAGAAGTTGGACATCTGGGTAAGATCAAATCCAATACTTGTCTGCTGTACTAAGTAGGCAGGGCTCGCCAAACCGCAGCGAGCCCCACTCACCAGCCGCGCTGTCCGGCAATCTGCGCATGTGCAGATCGCCCGAACCCGGCTCTTCCGGGTTACAATCTACTCGCCATGGGAGAGTAGATTGTATTATTTGTCGAGCCCTGTAAGTAGGGATGTTAAATTTCGATCGACTAATCGATTAGTCGATAAGGGCACCTCTGCCTTTGAAGTGTAGTAACAGCCCCAGGGCTGTTGCAACACTTCAAAGGTGAAAGCACCACGTGGAGCCTGGGGTCAGCTGGGAACTCCCTCATTGACCCCGGGCTCCATGCAGTGCTGCCGCTTTGAAACACCGCAGGGAGCCCGGCATCAGGCTCATCCTCTTCACACATGCCTTGCCCTCTCCTTCTGATACACAGAGCAAAGGTGGGGGGGGGAGAGACGACTAGTCGACTACTGTGTTGACTATCTGATAAGCATTTGACTACTGGACTAGTCATTCACATCCCTAGTACTAAGGGTACTACATAAAGATTTGTGTAGTTTCCATTATGAATGATCTAACTTTTGCCTGCTGAACCATTTGACCAGAATATTCATTTCCCCTCTGATGCAAAGGATGTGAATTGACTGCAAATTCTCCTCTGCCAAAGTTAACAGGAGGTGAGCTTCTCTTTGATTGGGATGTTAGATATCGCATAACTGAAGAGTCATGTAACCACATGAAATCTTAGCAGTTACATGACTATTTGACAGCCCCGGGGGTGGGGCCAGTGCCAGTGCGCTCCAGCCCAGCTCCCAGGGAGACCCCTGCCACCCCATGCTGCTGCCTCTATATAGCGTGGGGTGGCAGGCAGGAGCTGGTCCACGAAGGGAGCCAGTTTAAAAACCAGCTCCCCACCCAGACCAGCTGCCTGCCACCCCATACTGCTTCCTCTGATACAGAGGCAGCAAGGCGGGGTGGCAGCAGCCCCTGTCCATGTGGGGTCGAGCTCCCCAAGGACAGAGACTGGTCCGCCGTAGCAGCTCCTGTCCGTGGGGAGCTCGGACTCCAGCCTCTGTCTGGAGGAGGCTCAGGCTTGCCACGGACAGAGGCTGCTCCGTGGGATGCAGAGCAGCCTGTGTCCGTGGGGAGCTTGGACCCCTGTGGACAGGGGCTGCAGCCATGAACCAGCCTCTGTCCGCGACAGGCCCAGGTTCACCGTGGACAAAGGCTGCTTCGCGACAGCCACTGTGGCAGAGGCAACCGTGCCTCATGGTCACCAGCTCCCGCTCCCCTCGCCTTGCTGCCCAGGCTTATTGGTTAATCGTTTGCTCAACTATATGCTAACATCCCTACTCTTTGAAGGACTATAAGCAATGTTTCTGTTTGTCTGTTGAGGCCAAGAGCTAACCCTGCTGCAGCTCTGCAGTTTTCCCCATTGACTAATCGAGTAGTCAATGGAAATTTCATCAACTACTCGATCAGCTAATTAAACAAAATGGATCATCCCTACTCTGAGATGACCCGGCTTCAACCCCCATTGTGGCTCTACAGTACAAGCACTCGTACTGCAGAGCCACAACTGGGGTTGATGCCGGTCCCAGCACTAAGAGTCAGTCAGCCCTCTAAACATTTACTTGGGGGGGTGGGGAGGGAGGAGAAATGTTGCGTGTAGTCGATAGTGTTAACGATACACAACTGCTTATCAATTAATCATTTACTTGACTACATTATTACATCCTACTTTTGACACAGCCATGTCTATTACAGAGTTGAGGTTAGAATAGCTACAGTTCTAAGTCCATAGCTATTTCAATCTACATTTTAACTGTAGGACAAGTCTAAGTATTGCTCTTTGGACTAGCAAAGATGAGGTGTGCTAGGAAGATAGCATGGTTGGCCCTTTGGAAAGCCTCAGTACTTCACAGCAATTTCTTACACCTAGGGTTTATGAGTATCATAAGAATCCATGTGCAGCCTTCTTCAAAGTGAACTTCACTGAGATGCCTGTATTTTTGGTTTAGTGGACAAATGTGGGAGTTGGAACATGAAGAGACTGCATCTCAAAAAGGTAGGGCTAGTACTGAAACAATAAGGCAGGGAAGAATCAAAGTGGGTAAGAGGGAAGACAATCATACAAAACTCTAAAAGCAGCAGATGGGAAGGGAGAGGGAAACAAAGGAAAAATGCTGAATTAAAAAAAGAGGAGAAACGCAAGGAGGTTTATTTTAGGGGAAGGGGAAAAAGAGGATGAGCATTATGTTCTTCTAGTTTCTTTTGATTCCTAGATCCGTTACTGCAATTAGCACTGCTGAGGGCTTGATCCTGCACCACTCAAGTAAGCAGGAATTTTGTTAGTAATGGAAAGATACCGAAAATAGCTTCCAACTACAACCACTTCTTTTTTTAAATTCTTCTTCAAGTTTAAAGAGAATCTTCCACCTTCACCAAACAGTGCTGGAAACATAGCTGACAGAGAAGAACATAGGGGCTGTCACACTAGATCAGAACAGTGCCTCTATTTCGTATTCTTTGTCCTACAGTGGCTGGCACCAGAAAATTTGAGGAAGATACCAGAAACCCCATAATGAAATAGCTAGATTAAGGAAACTTCTTCCTCATTTGAAGCTGTTGGGGATGTCTCAATGCTCTTAAGCATGACAGTTTGTATTTCTTATAAATTTTAATTCTATCTAATGTAACAGGGAATGTTATACAAACTCAAGACATTCAGACTCATCTTCAAAATTAAACATTTAACACTAATGTTAGTATAAATATTGTACTCAAGTTTTTTGATAAATGCTAGAATTTTAATTTCTAAACCAGTGCTGTTGCAGTAACATTCCTGTCTCTCACACACTCATCTGTTCAACAAATACTATGGATCTTCTGTAAAGAGTCAACAGGCTGAGAGACTCCTTTAAGTTTAAAGGTAATTTTAGTATATATTTTAGAAAGGTGTATCTGTCATTTTGCTTATTCAAGAGCTCCTCCCAAACAATAAGAGCTAGGACCACCATATTTGGTATACTGCTTCTTCTTATCATAACTTAAAGTAAGGTAAAGGTTCAGTTATGCCAGGACAATGGGATGTGTGTGGAATTCAATTGTTTCTCGTAAAATGAAATGGTAGGGGTCTGGCAGAAGGGAGTTATGCTGCAGAACGACCATAGGAGGTAGCAAGGTGCCAAAAACTATAACCCCATTGGGGACAGGGGTAGAGAAAGGGACATCTATCTATTATATATTTCAGAGTTTGTCTGTTTGTGTGTCTCTCTCTGTCCCCCAGGTAGCAGATATGCACCCCACTCCCAGCTGTGCCTGCTGCAGCTGCCATGGACAGGTGCTTCTCACCTGGCACCAAGCTGCTGCAGTAGTGAGAGAAGGCTGGGGTTATCCTCTATCCCAGGGAAGCCTGTATATTAAACTACTCATCCCCAGAACAACGATTTAAATGAAGAAAAATAAAATGTATTTGAGTTAAGGACCCAAGCAATGCCTGGTAAATCTTCAATTCTGTGAATAAGTTACCCTCTAAGGTTGAGAGCAGCCTAGTTAGATAAGACAGATTTAATTAATCAAAGAACAACTTGTATTTGCAAGTACCCCAGACTCACCATTCCTAAGGCCACTGCAGTCAGCCCTGAGAAAACATCTCACAAAATAGAACACAAGATATAATCTGGCAGTTTCCTGTGTGCAGAGGAAGAGCACAGTGGGGCACATATTACAAAAGCATTATATCTGTGGGACATCAAGGTGTCTTCTGAACTGCAACAATAGATTCTATAATCCAAAATACATTAGACTCACCATAAGAGGGTATGAGGCCCTTAATGGCAAAAAATCAGATAGCAGTCATAAGTCAGAATTGCCTGTCCTGCCTGGCAATCAACTCACCCTTATTGTGCCTAAATATTGCAACAGAGATGATCCCTCTGCAGCAGGCAATCCAAGAATAATTGGTTAATGAGACATGGACTAGGTGATTCCTATTCTGGTATAAGTGAAACACAAATATAAATATATATATATATATATATATATATATATATATATATATATACATACATACACACACACACACACACCTACTCATATTTAGCTCATACAGATTCAACATATTTTTGTGATATTAACCAATGCCTCAAACCCCATTGTTCTGCAGTGTTCAGAGACAAAAGGCTCATTTAAGAAGTTTCTTGGTTTTGTAAGTAATCTCCTTTTGGGAATTTTCATTACAACATACTATCCTGTTGAGCAGGAGCCTGCAGGAATACTTCTGTGCATAGGGTTACCAGATGATTTCAAAAAAATACTGGACACACTTGATCTCAGATGGGGGCCGGAGGAGGCGGGGCTGGCCAGGAGGAGGTGGGGGCTGGCCAGGAGATTGGGAGAGAAGAACCTCTGGCAGGAAGCAGAGCTGGTCGGGAAGAGATGGGGAGCGGGGCTGGCCGGGAGATCCGGGGAGGTGTGACACCGGCTGGTGGGAAGCAGGGCTGGCCAGGAGGAGCGGGGCTGGCTGGGGGGAGGAAGAGCAGAGGGGAACCAGCCAGTGGGAAGTGGGGCTGGCCTGGGCGCACGCAGATCCCAGGGTGCTGCCCATCCTGTGCATGGTCCCGGCGGGGCTCATGGGCAAGTCCGGCCCCGGGGATTCCAGCCGGCCCCGGATCTACCCCCACCCCTCTCCTCTCTACTGTGTAGTTGCGTACTGCCTGGCTGGTAGACACGCTCACGCAGAGTGAGCATGTCTACCAGCCAGGCAGTTCGCAACTACATACTAATACTCATGATAATAATAAAACTTAATTAGAAAATACCGGACATTTATAGGTCCTGTATTTTCTCAATTTGTTTCCTGGACAGAAAGCTCAAATACTGGACTGTCCAGTTCAAAACTGGACATCTGGCAACCCTATCTGTGCACTTTTCAAGAGAAGCCACCGGGTCCTCTCAACCTTCATGTGAAGTTCGGAATTTTTTCCCTTTAAATTGGTTTCATTTTGTTTTAAATTATTTATCAGATGTCAGAGAATCTTATTTGGAGTTATAAGTACACTCCCAAGCTTACTGTGTGAAAGTGCTTTACATAGATGAATAAAGCCAGAGAAGTAGGTAAGTAACAGGACCACAAAGAGATTAAGTGATTTGTTCAAGATCACACAGCAAGTCAGGTGCACAGTCAGGAGCAGAACCCAGGAGATCTACTTCCAATCTCCTGTATCAACCACTAAAAATTGTCCCCACCCCACCCCCACCCAAAAAAAAAAAAAAAAAAAAATGGACATAGCTGATGAAACTCATTTTTCCTACTTGCCTCTTTCTTCTCCCAGTTGCTGCTCTAGCAGGAGTTTTTTCTAAGAAGAGTAAATACTACACTATACTCAGCAATTTCCAGCCCCTCCCCCCGCATCACAGTAATTTTTTAAAAAATTCTCACTTTTATAAAAATAATTCCTTAGAAGAGGGCTACTCAACATGTGGCCCGCAGCCTGTTTGTTTGCGGCCCATAGTGCGATTTGGATTTACACAGGGCTCAAAACGCGGCCCGCGGGTGGGATCCTTTGAACATGGCCTCCACTGGGAACACGCTCCATAATGGTAAGTCAATATAATGGTATTCTATTGATAAGCGTTTTAGTAGTTCAATTCCTGGACTGTCATTGCTCATTAAAAGTGCTGTCATATGGGTGCAAATCAGGTAAATATTGCATTTCATTAATATCAGCAGAACTGACTTAAATGGGGCCTGTGTGTTGTGTAGTCTTGCCTTGATCTTTGTATTCATGCCCATCAGTGTGAAAGAAGCTATTTGCATATATATTTGCATGTACAAGTTGCGGCCCTTGGCATGTGCTGTGAGTATCATTGTGGCTCCCAAGGCTTCCAGAGTTGAGTAGCCCTGCCTTAGAAGCTTGATAATCCTTTAGCCAATGATTTTTCCTCCTCTGGTAGCATTTTTGTTACTTCAGTTATTCACAATTTCTAGCATAAACACATTTTTTGATAGTCTCCCACCATGTTACACTAGCATGGAAGTCTCCAAGAGAATTTACGCTCCACCAGAATTTTGCCATCCCTATGCTTGTAATTGAGTCAAATCTAGGAATAATGACACTAAACACCCCCCACACACACCCCAACAGAACAAAGAGGAATAATTAATGCCTATGGTAGTTGAATGGGATGAAGTAATCAACTCTTCCCTAAACCATTCAAAGTCAAAATGTCTAGAGAATGGAATTCAAAATATTAAAGGCGTTTCACCAAAACATCTACAGTTACCTACATGCCTCCAGCTCCCATTCAGAACACACCATACAATCCATCGTCTATAGCCAAGCCCTTAGATACACCCGCATCTGCTCTAATCCCACTGACAGAGACCAGAAACTTCAGGATCTCTACCAAGCATTTATAAACCTCAATTACCCACCCGGAGAAATAAAAAAACAAATTGAAAGAGCCAGACGAATACCCAGAAACCATCTACTTCAAGACAGACCCAAGAAAACCAACAATAGACCACCACTTGCCATCACCTACAGCCCCCAACTTAAACTCGTCCAACGCATTATCGATAAACTACAACCTACACTAGAACAGGATACTACACTCCGAGAGGCTCTGGGAGACAGACCCATAGTCTCCTATAGACAACCACCTAACCTCAGGATGATTCTTACCAACAACCACAGGACATACCACACTAATACCAACCCTGGAACTTTCCCTTGCAACAAACCCCGTTGCCAGCTTTGTCCACATATTTACTCTGCTGACACCGTCATTGGACCTAACTATGTTAGTTACAAGATCAAGAACACATATTCCTGGTCATCCAGAAATGAAATTTATGCCATCATGTGCCAACAGTGTCCGTCTGCTATGTATATTGGACAAACTTCTCAAACACTTCGCCAAAGAATCAATGCACACAAAACAGACAGACAGTTTCACAAAGAAAAAACAGTTGCTTGCCATTTCAACCAGACTGGGCATTGTCTCAATGACCTGACTACATGCATCCTACTTCAAAGGGACTTTAACACAAGACTACAAAGGGAAGCCTCAGAACTGTCATTCATGCTTAAATTTGACACTTTACGAATGGGCCTTAACAAAGATGCTAATTATCTTACCCATTACAAAGATAGCTTCCCCAATTATCACCCCTAATATCATTATCTCATAGACACTAACCTCCCCCCCACCTCTCCTCTGTTCTAAAATCTGATTTGTCAATTTTGTGTATTCACTTTTTATTATTTATTTTTTATTATTGTATCCCTTTGGTATATATGGTCATGCCAATTTTCTTCCACAATTTGATCTGAGGAAGTTGGTCTGGCCCACGAAAGCTCATCACCTAATAAACCATCTTGTTAGTCTTTAAAGTGCTGCATAGTCCTGTCTTTTGGATAATACTTGGCATCTATCTACTGGCTTCTGCCCTAGGATTTCAATACATTTTACTCACATTTAGACTCAAAACTCTCCTGGGAAGCAGTCTAAGTATTATATCATTTTGTACTTCAGGAAGTTGAGGCATTAGGTGACATGTCCATTAGGTGATTATGTGGAGAAATTGGAGAGGGTCCAGAGAAGAGCAACGAGAATGATTAAAGGTCTAGAGAATATGACCTATGAGGGAAGACTGAAGGAATTGGGTTTGTTTAGTTTAGAAAAGAGAAGATTGAGGGGGGACATGATAGCAGTTTTTAGATATTTAAAAGGGTGTCATAAGGAGGAGGAGAAAACTTGTTCATCTTGGCCTCTGAGGATAGAACAAGAAGCAATGGGCTTAAACTGCAGCAAGGGAGGTTTAGGTTGGACATTAGGAAAAAGTTCCTAACTGTCAGGGTAGTCAGACACTGGAATAAATTGCCCAGGGAGGTTGTGGAATCTCCATCTCTGGAGATATTTAAGAGTAGGTTAGATAAATGTCTATCAGGGATGGTCTAGATAGTATTTGGTCCTGCCATGAGGGCAGGGGAGTGGCCTCGATGACCTCTCGAGGTCCCTTCCAGTCCTAGTATTCTATGATTCTATGTCCAAAGTTAGAAAGAAAATTAGTAGGCAAGCAGAAATGGAATCCAAGGGCCCAAACTCCTAGACCATGTCTTAACCATAAGATCATATCAACAGAAGTGTTTAAGCTCTACTGATTTTACTATTAATTGTTCCTCCATTGACAGATACCAACTCTAAGGTTTGATCATTTAAAATCTTTCTTACTAAACAGGCACTTTACAAGATCACCCTCCTTCTCCTCAAGCATGTCAAGAACCAAAATCTACTAGTGACATTACCATTTGTATCCTGAACAGCAAAGACAGCTCTTCATAACCTTCATAAACATTGAGCTTCAGCAATTAGTTCCCAGACAGTCAAACTATCAAAATAAAGTTCTCTCAATATGCCAGGCACATGTAACATCAACTGGGTAATACTTTCCTTTCAAACCTATTGTGTTTCTTATTTAGATGAATGAAATCTCTAGAGAAAAAGCTGGATCCCCTGTAACAGCATGTCAAAATATTACAACCCTGCATTTTTATAGGATGACGTCCCTAAAGGACAAAATCTTGGCTATATGCCAGAGTTTCCAAAGAACTGCCAACATAATAATTCAGTTACATTGCCCATGTTACTGTAAAACTGCATTAAATTCAAAATGTTTGAGGGCATCTAGCAATTAAAATTAATGTTCCTTGTAATGAGTGCTTCACTATACAATCAAGAAGAAAAAAAAGTACCTCAACAGTGTTCCTCTAATATTATGGTTAACATTTAATGGCATTCTATTGCCGTTGAGCCCAATATTTGTATCTAATCAATACTAAACTACCAAGGACAGCCTAAACAGGTCTGGAATATCTCTACAAGGCTCTATTGATTTCCTTTTTGAGGCATACAATTAACACCATCTACACAAATAATTCAGAGGGAAACATATCGAGATAATTTAACAAACAGAAAATGAACATGTAATTTCTTTTTTCTCGAGCAACAGAAAAACATTTAATTCAATGATAATTAACGCTAAAGTTAGATATTTAAATGTCTGTAATATACTACAGATAAAATAATAAGCATTTTACAAACATTATCTATCAAGTACACATTTAACCTACAAACATGTCATTAATTGCTCAAATCCAACATGCAGATTAACAGTAATATTTTTATCATGGTTCAGTTTTTTCTCACACTTAAAAATTTGGTATTTTAAAAATGACTTTCTAATAATTTGCACTTGCTCACCACCCTTCACTTGAAGTTAAAATGTTTCACATATACCAATATATCTCAAGGCCTGTGTGAATAGCTAAAATCTTCTCTATGCCAATGGTTAAACTGCACAATTAAATAATTTGCCTTAAATCATACAGCAAGTCAGTGGCAGACTCCATAACCCTGAGTTCAAGTAACTTGCTCTATTATATAATATTGCCTCTCCAAGTATACCATTAGCAGAATTTTCTAACGCAACCCTGATTCTGTTCTAACTACCACCACCCAACCTTGTGCATGTCACAAGAAAAATAATTTGGAAGTATCACTGTAGAATAGCACATAGTACTTTATTTCTATATTTCAAATTCAAAGCAAAGTATGTGCAGTTATTCTCTTAGATCCTTTTTATGTTTCACACCATACACTACTGTATGCAACATCCACTGAAAGTTTAAAAATTCAACTTTCTTCCCTGTTGAACATCCTTTTCCATTTATTTTCAATAAAAAAAGTTTACAAGACTTTGTTCTAGTCTGTGCATCAGGAATTTGGTTAGTAGCAAGATTAATTTTAATAACTATAGAAACAATGTTTCTTTGCTGCTACAGAGCAGTCATATAAACTAAGAGCACCATGAATAGAAGCTGTTAAGACACAGTGCTTCTCCACATTCGCTTCAACGCAGCAAAAATTCTCTACCAGATGATAAATTTTAAAAAGGTCAAACCCTGGGCATTAAATACTTGAAAAAGTGTCCCTTTAAGATAAGAAACATTTTTCTCATGAAAGTATTCACCTAGTCCCACTGACATACATTATGCAATACATTTACTGTTCCAATGGAATCAATGGATATATCTTAACAGGCATCGCCTCAGGCATGCACAGGGCTAGGGTACACAAATGACATGCCAAGGGCAAGGAGGATGGATGAATATACAGAACAAGCAATCTCACAGAAACAGGAGATGAAGGAACACAGGTACATCCAACTGAAAGAATGAAGTAGAATTGGACTGTTCAGAGATGATAAATTTATTCCAAATGCAAACATTGCTACAGCTGGCATGATAGCTATTACATTATGAACTTCAGTACATTAAAAATTAGATTAGTCTGCACGTCATGTATCGAACATAGCTGTTTATTCTTTAAAAACAGACTTTAATTACATAATCACCTTTTTTTCCCCCACAACACCACTGCATCATTCAGTGCACAGAACTGACAGTAAAAAAGACTGGGTTGCTTACTGACTGACCCTTGCCTCCTTTGTATCACAAAGTGAAAGGTGTTCATCAATAAGATGAGGCATGCAGGTCTTATGGTTAAGGAACTGTACTGAAATCTAGGAGAACTGAGTTCTGTCTGTGATGTGATGTTAGATTAGTAATTTTTAAAAGTACATTTTCAGAGGTAGTCGCTTATTGTTCATTTTTGGGAAGCTCTACTTGAGGCATCTATCTAGGGTCTAATTTTCAAGACTGCTGAGTGCTCAATTCCAGTTGAAGTCAACCGGAGTCGCAGGTACAGGTTGAACCTCTCTAGTCCAGCACCCTTGGGACCTGACCAGTTCTGAATCAGAGAATTTTCCAGACCACAGGAGGTCAATATAGTCTAGCAGCATTACCAACACTTCCACTGCTTACTGAGCTGTTAGAGGACATTTAGGGGTATATTAGAGCTAAATAACAGCACAGAACAGAGAGAGTTAGGACCGGTGGCTGTAAACAAACTTTATGGGACTGCAGGAAAATAGGCCACACCGTGAAAAGCGGACATCTAACAAATTATTCCAGATCATAGTTCCCTGTAGGGTGCATGCTTGCGCAGCCATGTGGGAAGAATTTAAGACCCTCCCACCTTGTAGCAGAGCCGTGCAGCAGCGTGCCTGCAGCCCTGCACTAATTAGGTACTTCTTCCAGAATGCTCCTGATGAAGTGGAAAAAAGGTAAGCTGGTGGGATTGGTGTGGGGAACAGAGGTGGGGGAGAGTGGGAACTGCTTTAAAAAAAGCCTCAGAAGCCGGCCAGACAGTACTCTGTCCCCTGCCTCAGCCCCCTTCCCTCTCTCTGGTGGCAGGCCCATGTTTTGTTGGGCTGCTTAAAAAAAAAAAGGCTCCTCTGCCCCCTCCTCCTTTCCCCCCAGGTAACTCAAGCTGCTTGGCTGCTGTTCAGAGTACAAAGCAGGATACACCCATAGGAGAGAGAGCAATCCAGATCTAAGAATGAGACTACTAACTTGGTGCTACAATGCTGAAGCTTGCTGTCCACCCATGTTATTCAGACACTGCTTAAGTGCAGAAATAAAAGAATAAAATATGCAGAAGGATTTCATTCTTCAATCATTCCACAGAGCTAAATTACACCAGCTTTGAAGAATGAAAGATTTGTGATATGTAAACAACTGAAATATTAAATAAACCCTGTTTCCTAAATAATAGGGAGCAATATGTACACAAAAAGTGCTCAGAAAAGAGCCCATTAGATAAAATAATCTTTAATTTCAAGTATAAAGTGTAACAACTATTTCATTTCATGTATTGATATTAATCATAAAATATTTTGTTTGCTATATCACGAAAGTGGACAATTTTGTTTCATGCCTCAAAGGAACACATACATGTAAAAAGATACCAAATAGCTATTGAAAATTTTACAGTATTAATTTTCTTTATTTGATTCCATATTAAATAAAGTCATATACCTTGTTAATTATCCCTTGTTTCAGTATTTTTTCTCCTATAACATTAAAATATATTTGTTAGTTAACTGGCAGGTGCCATAGTGGCACACATCCGCAAAAGCGCACATGACCTCAATATTGGTACACATAACAAAACTCACTCCGCCCATGGATGGAAAAATCTTAGAGAGAACACTGTTCTAGACAACAGATGTTTCTGAAGGAGAAAGTTCTGGACCAGAGAGGTTCAGCCTGTATTCTGCCCATCTGAAAACTCAGGCTATAAGAATCTCAAGTTGGCCACCCAAAGTCATCAGGCACTTTTGTAAATTTTAGCCTAATCTCAATGTGCTTCAGATCTCTATTTAGCAAATGGAACAACAATACTTCCCATATTGAAGTAAGAACAACCCAGGAACCTACAGACCAGTCTGTGCCAGGGAAGATAATGGAGCAAGTAATTAATGAATTCATCTGGAAACAACTGGAAGAGAATAAGGTGATAGATAACAGCCAGCATGCATTTGTAAAGAACAAATCATGTCAAACTAATCTGAGAGCTTTCTCTGATAGGACAACAAGTCTTGTGGATAAGGGAGAAGTGGTGGACATGGTATACCTGGACGTTAGTAAAGCATTTGATATGGTCTTGCATGACCGTCTTAGGGAAATACAACCTAGATGGGGCTACTATAAGGTGAATCCATAACAGGCTGGATAACCATTCTCAGAGAGTAGTTATTAATGGTTCAGAGTCATACCCTTTAGATGATAGCATAGAGAGTATGCTTATTAAGTTTGCAGATGATACCAAGACGGGAAGGGTTGCAAGTGCTTTGGAAAATAGGGTCATAATTCAAAATGATCAGTACAAACTGGAGAAATGGTCTGAGGTAAACAGGATGAAGTTTAATGAGGACAAATGCAAAGTACCCCACTTAGGAAGGAACAATCCGTTCACATACACAGAATGGGAAACAACTGTCTAGGAAGGACTACTGCAGAAAGAGATTAAGGGGGTCATAGTGGACCACAAGCTAAACAGGAGTCAACAGTGTGGCACTGTTGCAAAAAAAGGAAACACGATTCTGGGATGCATTAACAGGAGTGTTGTGAACAAGACACAAGAAGTCATTCTTCCGCTCTACTCTGCACTGATTAGGCCTCAGTTGGAGTATTGTATCCAGTTCTGGGCACCTCATTCCAAGAAAGATGTGGAGAAATTGGAAAAGGTCCAAAGAAGAGCAACAAAAATGATTAAAGGAAACATGAGCTATGAGGGAAGACTGAAAGGACTGGGCTTGTTTAATTTAGGAAAGAGACAGAGGGGGGGGAAATGATAGAAGTTTAAGTACCTAAAAGAGTGTTACAAGGACGAAGGAGAAAAATTGTTCTCTTTGGCCTCTGATGACAGGACAAGAAGCAATGGTCTTACATTGCAGCAAGGGTGGTTCCTAACTCTCAGGGTGGTTAAACACTGGATCTCTCAAGGTCTCTTCCAGTTCTAGTATTCTAGATTCCCTTCTTCACAACAAGTTGTAAAGATGAGTTCATTAACATTTGAAAGCATAACAGAAAAGCATGGAAATATTCCAGCATTTGGACAGCATGCAGTAAATAAGAGATGGGAGTATACTAGGGACGTCAACATGTAGTCCACTACGCAATTAACCAATAGGCTTTGGCTTATCGGTTAACCTTATCAACTACACGCATCCCCCTTACTGCCTCAGGAGCCGGTGCTGGGGGGAGCTGGCTTAAAAGCTGGTTCCCCCCAGCACTGGCTCTGTGGTGCTGCATACACCCTCATCAGAGGCAGCAAGGTGGGGAGAGAGCAGGAGCCAGTGCCTGCGAGGAGCTGGCTTTAAGCAGGCTCCCCACAAGCACCAGATCCACCTGCTTCCCCACCACTGCACTGCTGCCTCTGATGAGGGTGTATGCAGCACCACAGAGCCAGTGCTGGGGGGAACCAGCTTTTAAGCCAGCTTCCCCCCAGCACCGGCTACTGTTTCCTCCCCCCTCCTTTGCTACCTCTGATACAGAGGCAGCAATGGGAGGGAATGCAAGTAGACAACTAGATTAACCGATAAGCCTAGGCTTATCAGTTAATCGTCTAGTCAACTACTCGCTGACATCTCTAGTTAAGACTAAACTGTTTGACAAAGTACAAAATGCAGCTGTACGTATGTACTCAATTACTAGAACAGAAAACAATGTCCAATCATTAGGCAGAGTTCAATGAGCATTTAATAAAGATAGCTGCTGATTCCAAAAAGCACCATAATTTACCAACATCCAATCAGCATTTCACCTATAGTAAGATACCTTATTGCGTTCTTGTTATCTGATATACATCTTCAGCATTACCCCAGAATCCACAGAAAAGTCAATTTAGGAAACATCACTTAAATTAAAACTTGGCTTCCAATCTTTAAAAAAAAAAAAAAAAAAAAAAAAAGATAAAAATACACTCTATATATTAGACCTAAATACTGCCTAATGGAGACATGTCACCCATGCATGAGCTCTAGGACCATGAATTAACTCAATTGACCTGTATGATTTCTGCCAATACTTATAACCAACGTCATTAGTCAAAACAAACAAAAAGCCACCTAATTCCCCCTCTCAATGATAAGCTTCAACTTTCAGTGTTTATACCAACTAAAATTTGTGAGCTCTGCGAGACAACACCTGTAAAAGTAAAGTTCATGTGTGTGTTAAATTAATACATTTAACAAGCTGTTTTGTGTTCCCAAAGAACACAGCTGTCTCTATTACATGGACACCTTTACCATCTGCAAAAACCACAATAAGTAAATATCAAAATAGCAGGTGTTAATAAAGAGCAGCCAAGTTAACTCTTCTCTAGGGAAAGAATTAATTCATTCAGTACCATCTTCTGTAACCTTGGAGCAGGCAAACCTTAGCTGTTCTAGCTTAGGTCTAGAAGGAATTGGTTTTGTGGTGCACAGGAACAATAAAGTAAGTTCTTGGGGGTAAGTCTCTGCAAAACCACAACTATTAAATATACACTAAATATGTGGCCCCAGGCCAAAGCCTTAAGACACTAATTGCCACTTGAAATGTGGGTTTCCACAATATTCATTAACCACAGTTATACACATTTACACTTGATGAATAAAATGAAGCTAAAATTGTCTAGGGAGACCTTAATTTCCCCATGTAAAGATTTAGATTTTCAAGTGAGAATTTTCTGTCAAGATCTATAAAATAAAACCTCCTCACACAAGTTATTGCAACCTATTAATTTAAAATGTCTTAAGATACAGATTGTTTACACTACTTTTCTCCCAAGGTAATTGGTTTATTATTCTATCATATTTTAATCTACAACCTACATCCCTCTAGTTTTAAAAGTTAAATAGGTATGTTTAGCTCCATGCAACGGTAGAAGGCTTTTACAAGTGCTTTTTCTGTACTTTATGGATGCCTTTTTTGAATCCGGTGCTAGTTCTCCCATAAGTATCCATCTGATTATTCATGCAATCAGTAATGCATGAACCATCAAGGAGAAAAGGGGAGAGGGAAATGCCCCTCTCTCAGCTCATCAAATATAAAACAAGCAAGCCACAAAGGAGTCACAAATTAAAAATTAAATGCAGAGAAAGTGCATCCACACATTGCACTTACAGTAGGGACAGGAGGTATTTTAAAGTGATGTTACTTATACTTATTCACAACACATGTTTAGCAATGAAGAAAAATTTAAGCACCAGCATGCTTGAACACTACTAGAATCTTTGTAGCTACAGACAAACCTACTGATGGCTGAAGCCATCACACAGGTGACAGGTCTGCTGTCAACCACTAAGGTAATTTATATACCAGTGCCAAGTAGTGCAAAGACAGCAGTAGGTGACTGCAGATTACAAGAAACTCAGGAAAGTAGGTGAGTAATGCTTACAGATGCAATGAGCAGACAATAACTGGTTAAATGCAAATTTATTTATTTATTTATTAACTGTCTCTGGACAATATGTTTCCACTAAAAATATATCCTCACTCCCAAAAACACAAGTATTTATTAGCACTAAATTTCACCTGATTTATTACATGAATTTGCACCATGAAAACATGATTGCAAAAATGGTAGCATGGGGCTTTGTGTTTCGGTCTTAAGACCGGATTGATTTGCTCAATTTACAAATGACCTTCCAAATTCATCCTGCAACCGGAAAATCTTTCTTGCTCAGGCATCATCCATAAGCTGGAACATATATCTATTTTACTGCCCAAAACAATTTTTGCTAGTTTTTGTTCCTGATATTGCTACAGAATCTATGCAAATGTGTAAGACAGATGGTTTCTGCTCTGTCTTGCACATCATCATCAGAATTATCTGTATTTCAGATCAGAATCTCTTACCAGTAACAAACAACATGCCATAAGCAAATCCACCACACACTCTCCCCTAGTTGTACTGGCTGTGGAGTTTTCACAAGAGTACGAAGTCATTTTTTTCTAAAAAACTATTTGTAAAGGATGTAGCTATATGTAACGAGGTTGGCAAAATTTGTTTAAAAAACCCACTGGAAGCATCCAAGCCTGGGGAAGGCGATTGCCTTTGATTTTGTGTTTCATTTTGAATTTCTTTTGTCAACAAAACAAAACCCAGAAAAGGTGTTTTAAGATCTCTGACTATACCCAGGAAAAACTTAAACAACAAATGGTCTGGTAGCTCTTTATAGACTAACAAAACATATAGGTGGTATCATGAGCTTTCGTGGGCACAGCCCACTTCTTCAGATGACTGGAGTTTTGAGTTTAGGAAGTAAGTCTGGTGAGTAAGAAAGCTGAACTGGTGATGATAGTGACACTTTTAATAGAAACAATTCTGTTGGAGGGGAGAGGGGATTCACATCTTAAATTACACTAATACTGAATTCGGCAGCACTACAGATAAATTAAAATAGCTGAAACAAAATACAGGACTATGTAGCACTTTAAAGACTAACAAGATGGTTTATTAGATGATGAGCTTTCGTGGGCCAGACCCACTTCCCCCAGATCAAATAGTGGAAGAAAATAGTCACAACCATATATACGGTATATATGGTTGTGACTATTTTCTTCCACTATTTGATCTGGGGAAGTGGGTCTGGCCCACGAAAGCTCATCATCTAATAAACCATCTTGTTAGTCCTGTATTTTGTTTCAGCTACACCAGACTAACACGGCTACATTTCTATCAAAATTAAAATAGGAGTGTATTCAATTTTAAATGAAAAATTCACTGTATGATCAGTAGAGTATTCCTTGTGGGGTTTATATTTTGCTATTCAACTTAATATACACGGTCCAGAAGTGGTAAATACATGCATTTTTACATTTACAGTACGGAGGTACACACCATTATCAGAGAGGTGGGAAGCAGGAGGTTTCAGGTAGGGATGTTAAATATCGGTTAACTGAATAGTCAATTAATCTCATTAATTTTTATTGGTTACTCGACTATTTTATAGCTCCCAGGGGTGGGGCTGGCAGCAGCCAGTGCGCTCCGGCCCCACTCCCGAGGAGCCCCCTACTATTGCATTTAAAATGTATTAGGAGCCAGGCGGGCAAGCAGCCCTGCTCAATTCTGGCTCACGCTAGGGATGTTAAATATCAGTTAATTGAATAGTTAAGTAACCTCATGAATTCTTGTAAGTCAGTTGACTATTCTATAGTCCCTGGGGGCGGGCCAGCAGCAGCAGCACAGGCTTCGAGGTGGGAGCTGGTTCACGAGGGGAACCAGATTAAAAACTAGCTCCCCTCGTGGACCGGCTGCCTGTTGCTCCGTGCTGCTACCTCTGTATCAGAGGCAACAGTACGGGGTGGCAGCAGCCCCTGTCTGTGGGGGACAGGTCTGAGCTCCTGGACCGGGCGCGAACCAGAACTGAGCTGGGCTGTCTGCCCGCTCGCCGGCTTCTAATACACTTCAAATGCAGAATCACAGTGGGGGTAGGTTCCCACACCCGGCATGAGCTGGAACTGAGCTGCTGGTCAGGCTGCTAAAAAATTTACTGGTTGGGGGAGGGAAATGCATGTAGTCTATAGCATTAACCTATAAGCTTTTGCTTATTGGCTAATTGGTTAGTCGACTACACTATTACATCCCTAGCTCGGGCTGGATCCAGGAGCTCACCCCCTCCATCGGACAGGGGCTGCTGCCACCCTGCGCTGTTGCCTCTGATACAAAGGTAGCAGCATGGAGCGACAGGCAGCTGGTCCACGAGGGGAGCTAGTTTTTAATCTGGTTCCCCTGGGGAACCAGCTCCCACCTGGAAACCTGTGCTGCTGCTGCTGGCCCGCCCCCAGGGACTATAGAATAGTCAACTGACTTACAAGAATTCATGAGGTTACTTAACTATTCAATTAACTGATATTTAACATCCCTAGCGTGAGCCAGAATTGAGCAGGGCTGCTTGCCCGCCTGGCTCCTAATACATTTTAAATGCAATAGTAGGGGGCTCCTCGGGAGTGGGGCCGGAGCGCACTGGCTGCTGCCAGCCCCACCCCTGGGAGCTATAAAATAGTCGAGTAACCAATAAAAATTAATGAGATTAATTGACTATTCAGTTAACCGATATTTAACATCCCTACCTGAAACCTCCTGCTTCCCACCTCTCTGATAATGGTGTGTACCTCCGTACTGTAAATGTAAAAATGCATGTATTTACCACTTCTGGACCGTGTATATTAAGTTGAATAGCAAAATATAAACCCCACAAGGAATACTCTACTGATCATACAGTGAATTTTTCATTTAAAATTGAATACACTCCTATTTTAATTTTGATAGAAATGTAGCCGTGTTAGTCTGGTGTAGCTGAAACAAAATACAGGACTAACAAGATGGTTTATTAGATGATGAGCTTTCGTGGGCCAGACCCACTTCCCCAGATCAAATAGTGGAAGAAAATAGTCACAACCATATATACCGTATATATGGTTGTGACTATTTTCTTCCACTATTTGATCTGGGGAAGTGGGTCTGGCCCACGAAAGCTCATCATCTAATAAACCATCTTGTTAGTCCTGTATTTTGTTTCAGCTACACCAGACTAACACGGCTACATTTCTATCAAAATTAAAATAGGAGTGTATTCAATTTTAAATGAAAAATTCACTGTATGATCAGTAGAGTATTCCTTGTGGGGTTTATATTTTGCTATTCAACTTAATATACACGGTCCAGAAGTGGTAAATACATGCATTTTTACATTTACAGTACGGAGGTACACACCATTATCAGAGAGGTGGGAAGCAGGAGGTTTCAGGTAGGGATGTTAAATATCGGTTAACTGAATAGTCAATTAATCTCATTAATTTTTATTGGTTACTCGACTATTTTATAGCTCCCAGGGGTGGGGCTGGCAGCAGCCAGTGCGCTCCGGCCCCACTCCCGAGGAGCCCCCTACTATTGCATTTAAAATGTATTAGGAGCCAGGCGGGCAAGCAGCCCTGCTCAATTCTGGCTCACGCTAGGGATGTTAAATATCAGTTAATTGAATAGTTAAGCAACCTCATGAATTCTTGTAAGTTAGTTGACTATTCTATAGTCCCTGGGGGCGGGCCAGCAGCAGCAGCACAGGTTTCCAGGTGGGAGCTGGTTCCCCAGGGGAACCAGATTAAAAACTAGCTCCCCTCGTGGACCAGCTGCCTGTCGCTCCATGCTGCTACCTTTGTATCAGAGGCAACAGCGCAGGGTGGCAGCAGCCCCTGTCCGATGGAGGGGGTGAGCTCCTGGATCCAGCCCGAGCTAGGGATGTAATAGTGTAGTCGACTAACCAATTAGCCAATAAGCAAAAGCTTATAGGTTAATGCTATAGACTACATGCATTTCCCTCCCCCAACCAGTAAATTTTTTAGCAGCCTGACCAGCAGCTCAGTTCCAGCTCATGCCGGGTGTGGGAACCTACCCCCACTGTGATTCTGCATTTGAAGTGTATTAGAAGCCGGCGAGCGGGCAGACAGCCCAGCTCAGTTCTGGTTCGCGCCCGGTCCAGGAGCTCAGACCTGTCCCCCACAGACAGGGGCTGCTGCCACCCCGTACTGTTGCCTCTGATACAGAGGTAGCAGCACGGAGCAACAGGCAGCCGGTCCACGAGGGGAGCTAGTTTTTAATCTGGTTCCCCTCGTGAACCAGCTCCCACCTCGAAGCCTGTGCTGCTGCTGCTGGCCCGCCCCCAGGGACTATAGAATAGTCAACTGACTTACAAGAATTCATGAGGTTACTTAACTATTCAATTAACTGATATTTAACATCCCTAGCGTGAGCCAGAACTGAGCTGAGCTGCCTGCTCACCTGGCTCCTAATACATTTTAAATGCAGAGCCACAGCAGGGGCAAGCAAGAACTGAGCCAGGCCTCTGGCCAGCCTGCTAAAAAATTTACTGGTTGGGGGGAGAGAAGGAATGCATGTAGTCTATAGCATTAACCGATAAAAGTATATAGGTTAATCGGTTAATCAAATATACTATTACTTCCCTCGTTTCATCAGCAAGACAAGGGACACTTTTGGCATCTGGGAAGGGATGGCAGGCAAGTGAGGGATGGAAGGCAAGTGAGGCTTAAACTGCTAGTTCTCCACTTCAGCATCCTAATGCCTTCTGCCACAAAATCTGATACTTCATCCAAGGATGAGAAGAGCATTATTAGCTGGATATTTGTGCTAAAATGACCGACAGTTGAATAGACAACACAAAGTTCTTATTAGGCTTCAGAGTTATACCCCACTAAGAGAAAACATGGGCAGCTCTGCAGATGACTCTGATGAAGAAAAAAAAATGCCCAACAGCACAGTAGGGGCTAAAGATAGCCTTTGGGTCCAGTTAGCCTTGCGCCAGTCTACCTACAGCCAGTGGCTGGCCTGGAGGACAGAAGAAAAGGAGAGGACCTGGACTGGTTCAGGACTGACTGGCAAAGAGGCAGGACCAAACTTCCTCCAATCAATAGCTTGCCAGCCAAGACAGCCACCAGGAAATAAGCACCGTCTCCTTGACTAAAGACTGCGAAAGACTATAGAGAACCTGGCCTAAGAAGTAACTGGGTGACTGAAGCACAGATACCTTGTTGGGTTCTGGGCTGGCCCTGCCCAACTTATGGCCACTCTGCCCAGAGGAATCTAGAACCACAGCACGACACCATCCCAGGACCATGAGAAGATGCTACTAGAGACAAGTCATCAAAGTGATTTGGATCATAGGGGCCATCTCACTCCTCAAAAAATAAAAGGGACAGTGACAGAAAGTTGCTCAGGGTATTGGATGCAGGCTCCCTGCTGAGAGGCCTCTTGTTCAGGGGCTGACTTACATAGGTACTATGGTAGGATCTGGTGGAGTGGGAAGGCTTGGGTCTTGCTATTCACTTCTGAAAAGACTGAGGCACCTTGACCAGGAAAACTAGGGGCTAGCAGTTAAACATTTCTACAACTAGGACCCCTAGCCTTTCATGCCCGCTATTACAATGACAGTATAACATCAATTCACATTTGGAAGATTATCCTCACAAAATTAAGAACCAAACACTTTAATACAAATTGAAACAAATTCTGTTTCATAAGTTCTGTAATCTTGATAATATGAAATACATAGGATTCTGCCCTTGTAACAAGCCAAACATTATATACCAAAGCATACCAAATATCCCACCTATTATTTAATTACTTCAGGGTCTATAAAAGATCTATTCATCAGCAATTTGATACACATCTTTTACCTTGTTTGACCACTTATAGGCTTGAAGTAGTTGACTGTAGAGAGGAGTTTTGTCCTGTACAGGATCTAGGCTCAACAATCCACTATTATGAAGAGGATGGTTCTCAGATGGTTTGCCTACTAGATTGCTCAGACGTTCCAGTTCACTAGAAGCAGAAAACAAACCTCCTATATAAGATATGCAGATGATTGTTCACTCCACACTAAGTGTGTATACAAAATATGGTCCGCGAGATATGGTCCTTACACATCTCATGATTTAAAAAAATGTTAAGACAATTTTAAAATGCTTGCTCAAAGCAATTTGGCAAGCATTTAATCTCCAGTATTAACCAGTCACAAAGGACCCACCCCACAATAATGTTTTCCTGCAACAAAACCATGGTAAATAAATGGGCTTTGTAACACACCATGAAGTTCAACAGATTCAGGATATTTTGGACCACAATTGGTAGGCATTCAAAAAACAGGGGCACCCGTGGAGAATGCTCTTTTAGCAGTTCCCTCAATTTGAACCAACAATGCTCCAGCTTGAGCACTTCCTTGACTGTAACTGCTGCAGTACAACATTCAGACAAAGCAGTGGCCAGGTTCCACACCATTTAAATAACATATTGGAACCTAAAAATTCTTTCCCTCAAATAAACAGATCCTGAAAAGCTTATTAATGCATGGATCAAGTCTCTAATTCATAAGTTCTCAGGGCAGGGACATGTCACATTTTTACAAGAAGCATGCATATGTCTACCTGTGTATAAAATACTATTAAACTGAAATATTATGTTTTCTATTATAGTTCTTACGTTTAGTTTTTGCTGCTTACATCTCAAACATCACATTTAGTGTTAAAGTTAATGCATATTTTAAATATCCCATAATCTTTAGAAAACCAGAAACTCTCCATAAGCAGGCGTGCTGCTTCAGTCCAACTGAGCCAGTCATCACAAGAGGCCACTCCAGCCCAGTTGGGCTGGAGCAGCCCCCCACCTGCAGAATCCCGGTTAATCAATTAAATTTAACATTTAGCTGGTTAACTTATTAAACAGGATTTCACATTCCTAGCTGAAAGCCAAATCCTGCTATGTGAAGCCAATAGGAAAACTCCCACTGCATTAAGAGCAAGATTGAGCCCTTAGTGCAGTGATTTATGAAATTCTTAGCAGGAGAGAAGCCAAATGAAGGCCCCAAACCTGAAGACCAAGGTGAAGAATAATCTACAGATTAGACCTCCCTGGTCCAGCACCTTCCAGGGCAGGGACCTATTGTCATTAGGGATGTAAATGGTTAACAGGTTAATCGATAAGCCTCACTCTTAACATGTGGGGCTTACCAGTTCCAGTTAGCTGGTGGGGGCTGAAGCCTGTGGCAACAAAGCCTCCTTCCCAGGAGCGGGACCAGCAGCAGATCTGCCGGTTCTGCTCCCAGGAAGGTGGGTTGGCTGCAGGCTCTGCAGTATAAAGGCTATTTAAGCTTTATACTGCAGAGCCTGAAGCTTATCATTTTAGCAGTTACATGGTTACATTTTTCCACTGCATTTTTACATCCCTAAATGTCATTTACTTAAAAAGAATCTCTCCCAGATTGGATACTATGTAAAAAGTAATATACAAAAGTCTCCATTAAACACTAGTTAAGGTTATTTAATCAACATAAACTGAAATCAAGGAACTAACAGTTAAGGGATGCAAACAGTTTCCCTTCTGCCAATGTAATCTTTCTTCATAAAATATCATTCCCTCTCACTTACATGTACCACACCACTTTCAGGCTCTGTTCCTGCAAACACTGATGCATGTGCTAACTTTACTATGTAAGACAACACACAGAAATAACTGGAATTACTAACAGAGTAACATTATGCAAAAGTTGACTTTTTGTGGCATAATCCAAAGTTCATGGTCTTCAACAGGCTTTTTAATCAGATCTTTGTTTCATTCAGTAACTGAAATGTGTTATGTGTCTAAAGCATCTCTCACTTTTGGTTATCATTTATATATACATTTACACACACACACATATATGTGTATATATACATATACACACGCACACATGTACACATACATACGCACATGCACACAATTATGTTGAACATTCAGAAAAATAATTAGATATTTATAGAAATGGGTAAGAATACATCCTCTAGCTAAGATGCAAAAGAGGAAAATTATTCGGGTAACTTATTCACAGACCCTTGGTCATCAAATTTGATTGACTAATAAAAAAAGTGGCACAATTCTGGAACCATGCACAAACTTCCCAAAGTGCAGTTTCCATGTGTGTGGAGAGGGAATTAAAAAAATCAGCTGAGTATTGTCAAAATAGAAATTTAGTAAAGTAGTGGAGAAAGTCCTCCAATTCGTCTGCACCTTTAATTTTCTTGTGTTACAAGGAATCAAGTAGGAAGTTAGTTACCTTCACAACCTCACTGTAACCATATTGGTTTAAGTGCAATACAGCAGCTCCTATGCAAGGTTGGGGGAGGCAGAAAAATCATAAAGTGTCATTTGTCAGATCTTGGTCACCCTAGGTTTCAGAAAGATATGATTATCCCTAGACTACAGATAAGTTATTGGAAGTTTAGTGCCAATGAAATAATTATTTATAACTTATACAGCACCCCACAGATACTTCACAAAATAATAATAATTAAAAAAAAGTCAGAATCCAAAAACAGCTTATAGTCTGAGACCCTGATATTGCAGAGGGATCTGTTCAGGTAGCCCCTTACAATATGAGAAAGCTATCTATTATTATAATTCTACTGATCCCTTTGCAGGATCAAGTGCTATGTTAAAATGAAAACAGCAGATTCAAAAGAGCACAAGGCAAAAGCATGGCAAGCAGTCACATAGGAGATTAATGTACACTCCTTTAGAGTTACTATTGTTGTTTGTATAAAAATATAAGATTTTGTGTGGGAAAATAATTCCTATGTCTTCCTAGCCTACAAATAAATCGTATCATTGTAAAATTAATGTATTGCACATATTCCTTCTCTTTCATCTATTTTTACCTATTTTCATTTGTGGACCCCTAAATAGTTTCAAATGAATGCACAGATTCCCTTGGAAATCTTAGACATAAGCTCTGGAGCCCCAATGGGTCCACAGACGACATACTGAAAACCACTGTTCTATGGTAATAACAATCTTTTGCAGAACCCTTAGATAATGTTCCACAGGTTGAAAAACACTGAACTAGTTGTTAAGGTAATGCTATTCTATAAAATAAACCAGCAGCTGAAAATGAAAAATGGGATACTTTCATGTGCTGTCTAAAATGCTTATACACTTCTGGCACTGCAGTAATCATCATCATCATTATGGCGCTAAGAGCCACAGTTGTCTACTGTGCAAGGTGCTGCACAAATAGAACAAAAAGGCCCTGTTCAAACAAGTTGATAAACTTAGGTTCAGATGCTCAAAGATATTTAGGTGCCTAACTCTCATTGATTTCAGGGGGAATTCAGTCAGTTAGGTGTCTAAACACCCTTAAGATCCTGCACCCGGAGTATAAAACAAGAGACAATAAATGGATATAGATACGGAATACAAGGTAACAATGAGGCCATAATATCCCTTTCTGATGATCTGTTCTAAATCTACCTGAGGAAGCTATGCAACCGATAACTGGGTTTCTTACCTCTCACTTCTGATGCACCCTAGCAGAACTCCATCTTGGAGAAAAATTTAAAAGGTATCTTTAAAAAGAGATACTCTTAACTTTAAAAATCAGACACTGTACACAAAGTAACTTAACTAACACCTATTAGAACGGAAAGAATTCCAAAAATCCAATTTGCTTTTATCTATTTACACTGTGTTTACTTTTTCACGATTCAGATCTAAAAAGGCAGTATGTCACTTGTTTGCCCTCGGGTTCATTATGGGGTTCTTAGGTCAGTAGAGGGTTCTGTTTGTTGGCTGGCTGGTTTTTTAATTTCAAACGCTGCAGGGGAAGTGTGTCTCTGTGTGTAACACCTCAAACTGGTCCCAGCCCTTGCATGTGCTAGTTTCCACAAAATTAGGCAAACATTCAACTTAAAGTCCATTTTAAGACTCTCTTGAAAGTAATGAATGGCCAGCCCTAGACTCACCTCGCTAATTGCTGTGCTTGGCTAATCACATTTCCGATTTAATCTCTCTCCACACAAAGGACAGGGGGAGAGGACAAGCCAGGAAGACGAGGGAAGAGCTGTCAGACGCCCGAAGCGGGAGCCCCAGGGACCCGCTGGCTCACGGGAGGATCCCAGCTGAGGGTGCCCGCTTTCCAAACTTGGGTGCATCCGGCCCAGCCTCCCTTCCCCGATGCCAGGCTCTCGCCTCAGGCCCCAGCTCCCCTCCGAGAACAGGACATCCCTCTACCCCACGCCCCGACTCCCCAGGCCACCCGCGAGCACCACCCCCGCGCCGCCCAGCTCCCGCTCACACCTGCCTCCACGCCTCACACCACGCAGCGGGCCGGCTCCCCTCAGCTCCCGCCGCCAACCCAGCCCCCGCGCCTGACGGCGACCAGCCGCCCCCAGCCGCGCGCCCACCTCAAGTCCCGGCTGACCGAGTGCAGGCTCTCCTGGAAGCACGAGACGAAGCCCTTCTCGCGGCCCTCCAGCGTCTCCTTATTCCGCATCCCGTCCTTCAGGCAGTCAAACACCCGGGTGACGCTGGAGCGCAGCGCTTGGATGGCGGCGATGGCCTGGGAGAAGGCCTCCAGGTTTACCCCGGGGCTCAGCACCCCGTCCGCCATCTTACCCCGCAGCCGGCCGCACGGGCCTCCCCCTGAGCCTGGCAACCAGACGCGCCGGTAACGCCACGGGCCCGCGCCGGCCAAGGGCAGCCTGGGAAATGTAGTCTCGTGGGGGTGGATGTAGGCGAGCGGGGAGGCAGTGTGAGGGGATTGAAGAGAAGTCCGTAGGGGTGGAGGGTCAGTGAGGGGGGTGCAGAGCGCTCTGTGGGGCCTGGGAGTCAGTGAGGGGTGCAGTGAGGTCTGTGGGGCGGGGAGTAATTAAGGGGGCAGAGAGCTCTTTGGGGGCGGGGAGTCAGTGAGGGGGTGCAGAGCGCTCTGTGGGGCCTGGGAGTCAGTGAGGGGTGCAGTGAGGTCTGTGGGGCGGGGAGTAATTAAGGGGGCAGAGAGCTCTTTGGGGCGGGGAGTCAGTGAGGGGTGCAGAGCGCTCTGTGGGGCCTGGGAGTCAATGAGGGGTGCAGTGAGGTCTGTGGGGCGGGGAGTAATTAAGGGGCAGAGAGCTCTTTGGGGCGGGGAGTCAGTGAGGGGGTGCAGAGCGCTCTGTGGGGCCTGGGAGTCAATGAGGGGTGCAGTGAGGTCTGTGGGCGGGGAGTAATTAAGGGGGCAGAGAGCTCTTTGCGGGCGGAGTCAGTGAGGGGGTGCAGAGCGCTCTGTGGGGCCTGGGAGTCAGTGAGGGGTGCAGTGAGGTCTGTGGGGCGGGGAGTAATTAAGGGGGCAGAGAGCTCTTTGCGGGCGGGAGTCAGTGAGGGGGTGCAGAGCGCTCTGTGGGGCCTGGGAGTCAATGAGGGGTGCAGTGAGGTCTGTGGGGCGGGGAGTAATTAAGGGGGCAGAGAGCTCTTTGGGGGGGAGTCAGTGAGGGGTGCAGAGCGCTCTGTGGGGCCTGGGAGTCAATGAGGGGGTGCAATGAGGTCTGTGGGGCGGGGGAGTAATTGAGGTGGTGCAGAGAGGTCTGTGGGGGCGGTGAGTCACTGAGGGATGCAAGAGACGGGTGGAGGCAGAGAGTCAGCGAAGGGGTGCAATGAGGTTTGTGGGACAGGGAGTAAGAGGGGGGTGCAGAGAGGTCTTTGAGGGCAGGGAGTCACTGAGGGGTGCTGAGAGATCTGCGGGGCAGGAAGTCAGTGTGAAGGGGTGCAGAAGAGGGAGTGTGGGGGTGAGACAGGTGGGGTGAGAGATCTGTGGAGCGGGAGTCAGTGTGTGTTTTTGTGGGAGAGAAGGTGTGTGTTGGGAAAAGGGTAAATCCTCTGTCCCTCAGTGTACGTCTGGAGGAGATTATGTTTGAATCTGTGTAGCATGAGCTACACAGAGCAGTCTGTGGCTGCAGTTTCTGAGAGGAAAGAGTGGTTGAGGGAGATTCTGCATAGGTAGCTGTATGAGACAATACATTTTCAGTGGGTTATTTTTAAACCTTTCATTCTGCTTTTATGTCAGCAAGAGTATTTAACGTAAACTTGCTCATTTCCCATTATCTGTCCACCTCTCCCTTCCCCAATCTATAAAATAAGTTATGTGCTGTCTCTGAAGTATGTGATCATTAAGGGCACATGGGCATTTTAAGGGAGCCTAAAATCTAGTTTACACTAGCAAATTAGGTCCGTTTAGCTATGTTGGCCAGGTATGTGAAAAATCCAGACCCACCCAAATCCATATCCAGCGGTTAAGCATACCTCTTTGCCCTCTTCCTCCTCCCCTTCCCCCACCATACACCACCACCTCTTGGATTACCCATCCAGCAGGAGAATCCTTCCCATGAGCCCCACAACTGTGCTACTGTTTCATTTTAAGCTCTAAAAAAATACACAAAGATGGGGTTAACTCTACACTTGGGGGGGATAGCTCTATGATTTGAGCATTGGCCTGCTAAACCCAGGGTTGTGAGTTCAGCCCTTGGGGGGGGGCATTTAGGGATCTGGAGCAAATCTGTCAGGGATGGTACTTGGTTCTGCCATAAGGGTAGGGGACTGGACTCAATGCCCTCTCTCAAGGTCCCTTCCAGTTCTATGAGATAGGTATATCTCCATATATTATATTACACTATAAAATTACATCAGTATTATTATGTCCCTCAAGAGTGTAAAAACCAACCCCCTTATATAGACAGCACTATGTTGCCAGGAATACTTCTTTCATTGACACAACTACTGCCTCTTGTGCAAAAGGAGAAGCACACGTGTCAGCAAAGATAGTATCTTCATTGTCAGGGATCCACTGGTCCAGTGCTCCCACATTGCTTTGAAACAGTCTCTGGGAGGACCTCTTTAGAGTGTTAACCCCCTTGGGATGACACTTTCTCTCTGGGGTAAGCCTGTTGGCTTAACCACCTTCCCTGGTTAGGAACCCTGAAACCTTCATCACCCCTGCTTATTCTGTGAGCTCCCTTCTGTGTGTTCACTGGAATTGGACACCTGCACACTACTGCTATTCCAAAATAGCTATTTCAGAAGAGGCATTATTCCTCATGGAATACAAATGTCAAAATAAGCCACCCATTATTTCAAACTAACGGGCTAGCTGTGTAGACGCTCACATAGTTATTTTGGAATAACGGACATTATTCCAAAATAACACTGTTGTGTAGACATACCCCATGGGAAGATTTGCATACCTAAAGGAAGCAATGCACCATCAACCTCTTCTGAGTGGAGTAACTCTGAGGCAGTGTTGTAACAGCAGAAGAGTTTATTAGATGTCTAAAACACAGCATAGAAAGTTTTTAGTTTGCATTCAGAATAGCAAGCTACAACTTAGTCTGCCTGGATTGGTCAGTCCTGGGCCCAGAGCCACTTTTTTATCACCAGTCTAGAAGTATGAGTCCTTCGTCCACAGCCCACATTATACCCAAGGGCTCCTCCTCTATCCTTTGTGCTGATTCTCTGACAAAAAGGCTACCTGGTCATCCCCCTTGGCTCTTTGTTCTCCCACTAGCTAAAACTAACTAGCTTCCTGGAGTGGGGGTGGTTAGACCCAGGTTATTACTGGATAGGCATTGAATGTCTGGCCCATTGTCTTTTGGGATTGTCATGGGCATGGGGCCCCAGACAGCCAGGTGTCAATCACACCTAGATTGCTAAAAAGAATAAACCACCTTTTCTTCCCCTCCCTCCACCTGGTTAACCATGCAGTACATAGAGGAAACTGAGGCACACACAGTATTAATACAAAATATTAAGAAAAATTCATACTTTTCATGCCTGCTCGCAGACACGTGCCTTTGAACTAAAACACTTCTTTCTTGCCTCTAAATGCTAAATAAATTTCCACTCAGGTAATGACTTCTATTTTCTTGTGGTTTTCATAATCCTTTTCTAGTCATCTCAATGTCCTTGTCCTTTGAAACTTCAGAAACTACTTTGAAACTCCTTTGAAACTTCAGAAATCTCCTAAATAAACTATGTTAACTGGAAATATATAGACCACAATCCTGCAGACAAAGAAAAAGTTCTCATCTTTGAGCACGCAGTTTGTCCCACTGACTTCTAAGACTACTTAAGTACTTAAACTTAAGTATGCACATAAAATGTTTGCAAAATTGCTGTTTTGCTTTGTTTGCATTTGCCTGACCTTGTTGCCACTGAAATCAATGGACTAGTATCAGACTGTAATTAGCAAATGATTGCAAAGCACTATACAGATTCAAAGTGCTACCCATGTGCTAATTATTAATGATACCTAAATTTAGATTTAGTGGAAGGTGGCTATTGCTCCTTCTGCATCTGGCTTTGTGTGGGGCCCCCTGGCTTTCTTACAGCCCCACTAAAGTCAACAGAACTCTTTGTAGGACTAGTGGTCCCATGCAGAGTCAACTGTCTATACCAGGAGCAGGGTTGGAATTAGGAGTGTGAAAGGTTAGCCGGTAAGCATCACCACAGAGTTTGCTGTATACAGGGGTGCTCCAGCCTGGCCATCTACTCCAGCCCGTTCCCCCTTTAATTGATTAAGTGATTAAACATCACATTAATTCATCACCAAGAGGAAGTCGTTACATCAGTGTAAAAAAATTTCCGTCAACATTGTGCTGTCCAGCATGGTTTATACCAGGACATTTTCCACATCACTGAGCAATGTAGCTGGATCAGCCTAACTTGTTAGCATAGATCTGGCCTAAGAATTGATTGGCATAAGCAGTGATTTATTCTGATTAATGTGAAACCCCGAAGTAAAGGGATGGTTTTAGAGTGGTCCCAGGAGTGAAATAAATAGAGATTTGTGAGGGAAGGGAGAAAGATACACAATTAGAGGTTTTCCATAATATTAAAGAAGGTTTTTGGTGGGGATGTGGGCAGAACAATCAACTATAAATACTGGGGTGTGATTCTGTCAGGTGCTGAACATCTCTTGTGAAGTTCTGAGTCAGTGCTCAGCTCTTCACAAGTGGTCCTTGTCACTTGAAAGGTCAGGATTCATTATTTGGAATAAATGCCCGTACAAGAACTCTAACATTTCTATTGAAGCAAGTGTTAATTGTCTTACTAAAAAAACAAATATATTCCTGTGTAACTAAAACTGTATATTCAAAGCCTGATATATCCTGTACAAGCTGGATCTATATTCTTTGGCAGAACTCAGCGGCAGTGTAGACGCAGGTATAGTTTTGTTGACAAAAGTCCACTTTTGTCGACAAAACCCTGTAGTCTAGATACACCCTCAGTTTCTACACAGGTATTGTATTTGATGGCAGCTTGGAAATTCTGCAGCAGCTTCAGGTGAATGTAACAGACTGACGTTTATGCTGAATTAAGTCTGAGGCTAAGTAATACAATCAAAACAATTTTTTTTAAATTTTTATATTAAATGTTACACTGCCCCAAAAATTTCAGTTGTCAGTTTGACACACATTTTTGTGCTGACAGTGCATAACAGATTTATAGAAATAATAATAGCAATACCTAAAATAGTGCAGGTTAAGTTGGTAGTTTTCTTGACTCGGTGAGGGGCAGTTAGGACTTTTGGCACTCAAGAAGTATGGAGGATTGTGTAGGTTTTCGGCAGCTTGTAGGAAGCAAAGTTGGAATTGTTAAGAAATTTTCTGGGATGTGGGGAAGACCTGCATTTCTGGTTCAATACTTTTCTTTCCTTGCCATCAAAATATTTCACTTCATCCAACTATGATTGGATACACGAATTATCTGGATATATCCTCTAAAATGATAAGGGGCAAAACAGTCAAGAGTATTGAGAATGAAATAGTACTTTGGATTTCAGAGTTAAAACATTCCCATTGCAATGAATGAGGGCAATTTAATTATTGTTTCAGATGGTCTGCAAACTCAGAAAAATAATAATTTATGTTTGGTTCACATTTAGAATGATTTCTCCTTATCATAAAGGATAGAAAAAAAATTTCTAATGAAGTCCTCGTGAGAGGACATTTAGCTCATAAGTGTTTTAGATAATGACATAGAGAATACACTTATAAAGTTTGTGGATGATACCAAATTGGGAGGGCTTCTGGAAAATAGGATTAAAATTTCAAAATGATCTGGACAAACTGGAAAAATGGTCTGAAGTTAATTCAGTAAGGATAAATGCATAGTACTCCACTTAACACGGAATAAATCAGTTGTGCACATAAAAAAATGTAAAATGACTGCTTAGGAAGGAGTTCTGCAGAACAGGTCATAGTGAATCGCAAGTTAAATATGAGTCAGTGTAACACTAGTGCAAAAAAAATGCATCCATCTGTGATATATTAGCAGGACTATTGTAAGCAAGACACAAGAAGTATTTCTTCTGCTGTACTCTGTGCTGATTAGGCCTTAACTAGAGTACTGTGTCCAGTTCTGGGTGCCACAATTCAGGAAAGATGTGGACAAACTGGAGAAAGTCCAAAGAAACGCAACAAAAATTAAAAGGTCTAGAAAATATGAGCTATAAGGCAAGATTGGAAAAAATGGGGGTTTTGTAGTCTGGAGAAGAGAAGATTGAAAGGAGATGATAATAGTTTTCAAGTACATAAAAGGTTGTTACAAGGAGGAGGGGGGAAAAAACTGTTCTTAATTCATGAAGATAGGACAGGAAGCAATGAGATTAAATTGCAGCAAGGCAGTGTAGGTTGAACATTAGGAGAAACTTTACAACTGTCAGGGTGGCTAAACAATGGAATAAATTACCTAGGGAAGTTGTGGAATCTCCATCACTGGAGATTTTTAAGAGCAGGTTAAACAAACAGCTGTCAGAGATGACATACATGGTTCTTGGTCCTTCCATGAGTGCAGATGACTGATTTAGATGACATCTCAAGTCCTTCCAGTCCTACTGTTCTATTTCTGTAGTAGAGGGTACAATTTGTGACAAGTTTTGCCTCTGCAATCATAGGATAAACGGAATCCAGACTATATTTTTCTTAAAAACATTGTTTTGCATTCATTACTCATTGAATCCTACTGAAGTCTACAGGACTTTTTCTTAATGTGATAGATCCTACAATTCTTCCTTAACTAGTTCTTCCTCACAACACCCATGCAATGTAAATAAGTATTGTTAATTTTACAGTTGGGAGAAAATAGACTTCAGCTATGCTACAACATTTAATTAAATTTGTAACTAGTTAGTGACATCGTTGGGTTTAAATGTGGTTTCTATTATCACTCAGCATTGTTAATACACTATGACAGACAGCATGTTTCACTGCTCATTGTGGTCTAGTTTTGGTGTAAGATTGTTTTCATGTAAACGGTTTATCACACTTTCTGCAGAACCCTAACCATGTTTGTGTAATGGGTTTGTTTGGTCATAGTTCTTTCAGCTCTTTGTGTGGTAGGTTATCCCAGACTGTATTGCCTCTTTCTGCTGGTGCTTGTACTCCAGGCACTCTCTCTTGCTGAGTTGTTACGGAACACCTGCCTAGATTTTCCCAGAATGCACTGATACATCCATGGTTATATAATATAAATGTGGTCATGCGTCCTTGGCTGACATGGTTGTGTTATGAAAATAGCTGCCCTATGAATACAAGTTTGGCATGTCCATTAAAAAAAATGAGTCAGATGAGTAACAAACTAGATACAAAATCTCAGCTGTAATGTAGACAGATCAGACTCAGAGAGGTGAAATGACATGCTGACAGCTACACAGCAAGTCAATCACAGAGATATAATCAGATTGTACCCTAAAAAGTTCTGTCTTTATGAAAAGAAATACACAGTTAAAAATAACCAATATCACAAAAAGGTTGTAGAAGAGAAGCATGATGAAAGAAACAGTATAAGGAAGGAGAAAACTACGTACTGGTTGGCAGAATTTGGTAATATATTTCATTGAACTAAACATTTTGCACAGGCATATATAATTAGATTAGCTCCTCAAGAATTCTACACTTTTATAAATGCTTACTTGGCTTCAGTTGGAATATTCATGGTAATAAGCATCATGCTTAAGTATTTACAAGTTCAAGCCCATAGCCAGTTACAAAGAGCATGATTGGCTAATGTTAACTGAATACTAAGTTCTATAGTTATGAAAGAATTTCTGTAGAAAACAAGGGATGTCTACACTTCAAGCAGGGAGCTCAAGGAGACACATTCATTGAACTAATGTATTCAATAGATATACTCATGCTAGATCAGGGCTGGCTCGAGCCATTCCTGCGCCCCCGGGCAGCAGGCGCGCGACGCATGAGCAGCTCCATCCCTGGGCGCACGGCGCATGTGCGGCCCCGCCTCCCGGCGCACGGCGCCCCTTACAGTTGCCATCAGGCCCCCCCCAAAGGTTGGTGCCCCAGGCAGCTGCCCGTCTAGCCCCCCCCCCCCCCCCCCACTTAATCTGGCCCTGTGCTAGATACACAGTTGGGCTAGCTAGCCTTTCGGCTGTGCATGCTACACTATTTTGAGAGGAGACTAGCTTGACCAGAGCTAAGTGAGAGTATCCACACGTCAAAACAATGTTATACAGCATGATAAAAGTAACATCAGATGCCATTGGGTTAGCCAAGTGATTGAATTGGCAGCTGATGAGTTGTAATTTAAACTGTTGTATCCCTACTTAATTACCAAGCTTGAGCGTTACTGAAGCTCAAGTTAAAGTTGCCTACCTCCACCAAACAATGGACCAGCTAGCTCTATCTTAAAGCAGCACTCAACTCATTGATGTGTGTGTGTGGGAGTAACACTTGAGTCATAACTCAGTCTAAGGGTATGTCTACACTACAGAGTTTTGTCGAAAAAAACGGCTGTTTTTCTGACAAAACCTGAGAAACATCCACACTGCAATTGCGTTCTTTCAAAAGTAAATTGAAAGAACAAAGGGTTTTTTCTGGCATTGGTAAACCTCTTTCTGTGAGGAAGAAGCCTTTTTCTCAAAGAGCTCTTTCAGAAAAAGGCATGTATGGATGGGAAAGAGGGAGTTCTTTCACAAGAAAGAACCTCCGGGGGTGCTTCTGAGTCCAGCCATTCCACCAGCTTGCACTCCCTCTCCCTGTCCTAGTGGGCCAGGCCCTCAAGCCTCTTCTGGCAAACACCACAGATAGGAATACACACAGCTGCAGAAAGACACATTCACTGAAATTAGTATTGGGAAAGCTGCATGGAAAAGCTTTCGGCTAAGTATTTCCCCAGCACTGAACTGAATACCCCCTCTGAAGTGTAAACACCAAAATTGTATTGTCTGGCACTGTGCAGAGAACTGTGCAGCATAAGATCATTGAAGTTCACCTCCTCTCTCAATGAGGAGGAAAATATGTACAGTCTTTTGCCCCACTCCCCAGTTATGAGTTCCACAAACTGGGTTTTAGAGAAAAGCAAATTTATTAACTACAAAAGATAAAGAGATAAGGAATAGCAAACAGCCCAAACCAGATTACTGAGCAAATAAACATGCAAACTAAGCTTAATACACTAAGGAAACTTGTTAGAAGAAGTATTTCTCACCCTAAACATTATTTTAGACATTCCTTTCACAGGCCAGACACCTTATCCAGCCTGGGTTCAGTCCTCTCTTCCCCAGTTCAGTCTTCGGTGTTTACAGCAGCCCTCTTAGGCTGGAATTCAGTGAAGAGCCAACCCTGATTATCTTACTCCCCAGCCTTAAATAGGATTTACATAAGGTTGTTTCCTAGTCTGATCCCCACTCCATACAAGTGGAAAAATTCTAGTAGTCAAGATGGAGTCCAGTACCAGGTGACATTGATCACGTGCACCTGCAGTGTCAAAGCAGGCAGGAGTCAGAAGTTGTTTGTAGCATCCCAGGAAACTTCTTAGGAAGGTAGATTACCCTCTTCAAAGACCTATTGTTCCCCTAATGGCTCATTGACTAGCCAGACGGATTACATTTTATTAGATGGGCATTCCCCAAATGCCAACATTTTTGTAATTGATACATAACCACTATTCTTAATGTTTTATATAGAAATGATACATGCTTCCAAATAGGATAATCACATTCAGTAAATCATAATCTTTCGAATGACATCTTACATGACTCATCTTGAATGAAATACATCTTAGTTTAGGCCATATTTATATCATATGGATATATCTATGAAGAATATGGGCTGTGGCAGCACACATACTTCCTTCCTATCAATCCTCAGTCATTTGTCACTGGTATTTGTTTAGCACCATCAGTGAGCTTGGTGCTATATAATACACAAACGTAAATAGAGTCTCAGTCCTGAAAGGGCTACCATAAATGATGGCTGTTCATTTGCCCATTTGAAATAGCTACGGGGTCTTAGTCCAGTTTCCAATGAAGAAATGTCCATAACACAAAATCCTCCATCCTATATCTATTTGATATCTTTGTGCTCTGTGGAATGGCTGAGGACGGAATAGGCTAAGGAAATTGAACTCTCTTTTGCCTCTGAAGTTGGTCCCTTTGAGGTCTGGCATAAGAAAGAACAGGGAAACCTGCTGTAGTCATTTCTCCATAGAACATAGAGGATTTTGGTCTCACAGGGCTGCCAGCTTCACACTTTACACCAGCAATGAATTCACATGAAAATTTAAAACAAAATGCAAAAATAAACTGTATCCCGTCAAACTAGTTGTGTTATTTTATGCATGTAATATTCTGTCCCAAAAATATGTCAAATTTTACTTGCAAAAATAAAAGGCTGCTGTTTTATTCCATATGCAATCTGTGAGCAATACGCTCAGCTGTTTTTTTTTTTTTCACTCAAAGATCAAGTGCATAATCTGATGTAAAACCGAATGGGAAGAATATATCATTATTTAAAAGCTAAATAACTGCTTAAAATTAGATCTGTGAAGGCATCAAAAATACCAGAATTCACAGATGGTTTGTAGATAAATTCATACTGTATTCAGTCCACTCAACAGCTAAAAAAAATATGCTTTTTCCTCTCTTTCTCCTCAGTCTGAATGCTGATGCCTGCTCAAAACATATGTGCTTCTTTCTTTAAATTGAGCTCTGAGTCATGTTCTATTGCACTATTACATTCAAACAGCCATCTCTGAAATTTTGCACCAATATTTTTTTTTAAATGTAAAAATACATATTTAAATTTTGTATGTATTTTTGCATGCTTTCAAATGGATAGCTATCATGAGCAAGTTAAATAAGATGTTAGCAGGAATGATAATATACTAGGAATAAAGTTGATAAGTAAAGCTGCAACATGCAGGGTGATAAGATTGAATGAGCCATAAAGAAACAATTGCATCAATCACTCATCCTGATTCTGCAGTTCTCAGACAAGCAGAATTCCAGTTGAATTTATTAGGAATTTTGTCTGACGGCTACAGGGTCAGGCTCTTTGCTGTGTTTCTGTGATCTTCCTATGTTCATTATGCACTATGTTTAAACTAGGGTTTCCCCCTGGATTTTGTCATATTATTTTAAATCTTACTGAATTGTAGTACATCCAACAGGCGTGACAAGTGGTTACAGCAGGCAATTAAAAGTTAGGACTCCTCCTGGGATACATGTCTGCCACAGTCTCAGTGAGGCAAATCCCACTTCCATGGATGTGAAGAGTCCAGATTCTGCAGAAATTCTGCAGCTTCACTGCCTAAGCAGAATGAGTTGCATTTGGGGAAGAGGTACATACAACTCAGCTTTGTGGGGTTCCCTGTGCATTGTTGTGCAGGGAGGATTCAGGAATGGGAAAGGGAACGGCTAAGATGGCCACTCAGTATACTACTGTGGAAATCCACTATTCTTGATCCTCATGAAGCAGGGGCACAAATGGTTCAGAAGCTATTTAATTCTTAGGTTTGTGGTGCCATCTGTTACATTGATTTGGTTATTCTTCTGCTGCCAGAGAGGAAAAACCCAACTGCACAGCCAAGATACACAGGCTGTGCTCTGCTTTCTAACATTTGACCCTGCATCAAGAGTTACTGTGTCTCTCTGTATCTTACTTTCCCCTTTTTTCTTTTCTTTTTTTTTAAATAGCCACCTTTCAGAGGTGTTTTTAGGCTTCAATAATAAACAAATGTCTATAAAGAACTTTGAGATCCTGGAACAGCAAGTATTATGTAAGAGCAAGGTTTTCAGGCCCATATGCAGAGAGGCGCAAAGGGTGCGAAAGCACCTCCTCTTGGTCCCCCCAAGTAAGGATGCTCCAGCCAGCCAGGGAAAGGTAGAAGCGGCGCTCTGCCCGAGCCTCTCTCCCCTATGCTCTGGGCAGCCGGGGCAAGGCTGGGGCTGATTTCCCTGCTTACTTGGGAACCATGGGGGATGGATTCACACCCTTGTGGTCCACATTTACAAAAAAGGCACACACACACACACACACATACACACAGAGAGAAATTCCTGCGTACGGGCCTGGTTTTATTATTCTTTACACCAGACCCTTCCTTGTATGCATATTTCATTTAAGGTCTCTTTTTTGAGCCTTTTCACTAATTTTCTCTGTTTTAAAAGGGAGTTCCAACAGTAAAAATGAAGTCAATACAATCTGTTTATTGTTGAAAATAGCTATAACATTTGGCATTCCCAAATTACACTATCAATTTCAAATCATCATTAATTTTCTAACAGTTGCTCAGGTCAGGTTTTTTCAAACTGCTTCAGACCCATCAATTCATCAAGGAGGACAGCCTGGATGAATTTAAACATCAATTTAGCATAGAAAAGTCTTACAGTCAACAGATATAATAAATAGAGGTTTCGTGGGAAATTCAGAGTCTATTTCATTCTGGCCCTGATTCAGGAAAACATGCCTAGTCAGGAAGCATCTAAGCACATACTTAATGTTAAGCACATACACCTCTTAAGTGGTTTCTTGAATTGCATCCTCTTTCCACAAGGACTCCTTTTTCTTTCCCAATACAGGTTTTCATAAATGTGTGACTATAGTTAATTCTAAGATCTAGGCATGATTGTAAGGAATAATTAAATGAGTTGTAAATAAAAAATAATATCACTTTGAATCAAAAAGGAAGCTGCCATCTTGTAGAATTGAATCAGCCTTTCAAAAAGTTTAAAAATTGTTGTAAGACAAGTTCTGTAATTTCTATGAAACAATTTTGTTTCAGTTGAATTGTGCTTAACTCAATTGTTAGATTAACCTTGAGTTAATTTATGACCGCTTTTCAAGACTCTAATTTCCATTGGTCTCCTGTAGGGAAATTGAATCCTTCAATTCAACTGTGCATCATCAAACTGAAGCTTAGTGGGAAGCATAATTAAAATTGCATCCCTCACTGTGAAATTTACCCTACTGCAGAGGGCCTGCACGAGGCTCTCTGTACCACTTAAACCCATGCAGAGTGCCCAGTGCTTAATTTGTATCAGGGCTGCACTCTGGCACCTCTAGGGTTAGCTGCTCGTAACTTCACTACCTCTGGACTTGTCATGTCAATTACAATAGTAAAATAATTGCTTGAGCCCTGACACCTCTTATTACAAATTGGCCACTGACAGGGCCAAATCCAGGCCTAACTGAAGTCAACAGGAGTTTTGCTTAAAGACATAAGTGGGACCTAAAATGGCTTGTGTGCTGTCTGTACCATGGTGAAATTTCATCCTTTGAAAAACAGTTGCCTGTTCTCTTAAAAGAGATTCAGAAAAAGTTATAGATATTTCTAAAAACTGGTTTGAATCCTCCTGCTTTAGTATATAAGTGACAGCTCCATACCTGACTGATCTATCTGGAGGATGTTCAGGTCAGTTCCATGCTATTATTCTTCTTATACCACCCTCATCATCACCATAATGTCTGACTGCTTTACAAAAAGGCATTCATTGACATGATTAACATTTGTGGAGTATGATTTGTTTTTTTCCTGTCATACTCTCCTCGGGAGAAAATTGAGTGTACAGTATAGTGTTAGGTTTTGATAGGGTTATTTTTTAAAAAAAAATATGAATATATTTACTATGTGTTTATGTTAGAGAAACTAGGTCTTTCACAGGTTGGGATTCCCATCAGTAGACCCATTTACTTCAGACCAGAACAAGAAATGCTGTGCTCTGCTCAAGAGGGTGGTCTGTCTGTGCTCCCTGTCAGATGCCTTTCTAGTTTTCAGGATGTCAGAACTAATGTATGCCTTCCTCTTAATCCCCATGATACAGAGGAGTATGGGGAAACTGAGGCAAGATGCTGGACTGATGATTATGCTCACTCCTGCAGTTCTGGTAGTCAAATCCGGTGAACTTCTCAATGCACCTGCAGGTCACTTTGCCTGTTTTGCCAAATATAATCTTGCAAAAACCTGTAAAATATTACACCTGGACCTAGCATTGTTACTTCTGACAGTCTGGATGTTGGCTGGCTAACACTGACTGAAAAATCATGTTCAGCTGATGTTCATAACATTCTGCTCTGAAGCAGGAAACCCTCAGCTAGCCCACCTTACAAAGCTAAGTTGAACAGGTTTTCTATTTAGGAATCTCAGAACCATTTGTCTCTTTAGACAATACCCATTTCAGCAATACTGGACTATTTAATAGCTCTGAAACCATCTGAACTCTCTATTAGTTTTATAAGGGTCCATCTCGCAGCCATATTTACAGAGCACCTTTCATTCCAGGGACACATGGTATTTTCTCACCCTACAGTGGCTAGATTCTGTAAAGGCCTTATTTATATTTGTCACCTGGTTCTTGGCACCTCAATACAGTAACAGATTTGATGAATTCCACCTTTGAGTCCAGAGCACTTTCTTCCCTATTAGTGAAGATTGCCTTTTTAGTAACCATTACCTCCTCTGGAAGGGTAGGGGAGATTCAAGTCCTCTTTGAGGGTCTTCCTTACACAGGATTTCATAAGGACAGGGTCACATTCTGACCTCATCCATATGAGCTAAATTGCTCATCTCTCAGTTTTCTTCCCCAGGGAAGCTAAACATCATAAAATACAAGCATTGGCATCTATCTTCCCAGAACAGAATCACTCAGGAGCACACCCGGATTGTTCATGGCCTTTGCTGGCAGAGTGAAGGGTTAGGCAACATTCTCACAGAGATGATCAAAATGGATCTCCAACTGTAAAAGAACATGTTGTCAGCTAGCCAAGTTACAACCACCTACCCATTTCAGAGCTCATCCCCTTAGGGTCTCAGGCAGCATCTCCTGACTGAAGAACAACCTTATTTCTGAAATTTGTAGAGCAGCTACATGGAGCTTGGTCAGCACATTTACAAGACATTATTCTTTGGCAGAGGCTTCCAGACGGGATGCCCATTTTGGTAGGAATGTCCTGCAGTCATTGTTTAAGTAGAAATCCTAAAACCCACCTCAAGGTGGACCACAGACAGCTGCTTATTAATCACTGAGGACAAGTCTACACTGGACCTGGAAGATCAGTTTAAGATATGCAACTCCAGCTACACAAAATGTGTAGCTGGAGTCGGCTTACCTTAAGCCAAGCCTTGGTGGCTTCAACACTGCAGGAGGCCACCAGGAGCAAACATTGGCATCTGACTTTCCAGAACAGAATCACTCAGGAGCACACCTGGATTGTTCATGGCCTTTGCTGTTAGGGTTAAAGGTACACCACAAAAGGAGGAGTACTGGACGCCGGCGGTAGTGGCCCTCAGCATTTGATTTACGAATCTACACTAGACCTGCTAAATCGAATGCCAGAAGATTGACCTCTGGAGTAAATATAGATGTGTCCTGAGAGTGGAATATATGTGGATAGTCACTCAGAGAAGAAAGACCTTACCATAACTGTGGTTCTTCAAGTTGTGTTGTCCACATAGATTTCATAACCCACTTTCCCCACCCTCCCCGCCCATATCTATGGAGTCCTATTCCTTTGGGATTCTATATTTAGAGCCCTGCAAACCCATAGATATCAATTTTATATCTGCAGGTATTCGCAGCATTTTCTATCTAGAACCCTGCAAATTCGCAGATATCCATGGATCATTTTTGTAGATGCCGGTACCAACTTTGTATTCACTCAGGGCTCTGTATCAGAGGAAGAATTGGGGGATGATTGGGCCTACTCCAGTCTTTGGCTACGTCTAGATGGCAGGCTTTTTGTTCAAGAAGCTTTGTCGGAAGAGATCTTGTGCAAGAAGTTTTTGCGGAAGATCTCTTCCGAAGAGAGCATCCAGACTGCAAAAGTGCATCAAAAAAGCAATGCGCTTTTGCGAAAGAGAGCATCCACACTGCCTGGATGCTCTTTCACAAGTAGGCAGTGATTGCTATGGACAGAATGGCCACCAGAGCACCTGTGCTTTTTCCTCTTCCATCTTCTTGTGCAAAAAACCCCTCTTCCCCGTCCACACACGCCTTTTTGCGCAAGAGCTCTGGCGTTCTTCCTCGTAGAATGAGGATTACCAATTGTGCAAAAACCCCTCTGATCTTTCGATGTACTTGTGCAAAAATGCGCTTGAGGTGTAGATGCTCTGCGAGTTTTTGCGGGAAAACAGCCGTTTTTCTGCAAAAACTCTGTAGTATAGACAGCCTTTATGTCTTCAGGTGAGGTTTTTATGTGAAAATTTCTCAGCTGCAGGTGTAGTCCATCAGACCATGCCTGTCAAAAGACTCACATTTCATGCAGAAGAAGCACATGCACCTGAAGTGTGGAATACATGTAGACAATGCAGGTCCAAGAACAACAGTTAGTGAGGTCAGCAACCATTATTTTCACTCTCCACACAGGACATGCTAGAGTTATTGAAATCTTATCAATTCCTCTTAAAACTAATGATTTCCAAAGGTCAGATTAATTCCTGGTTCAATTTCATTAAAGTCCCTGGAGTTAAACCAGGGATAGAGTTAGCCCCAAAAGTGGTGTCTGAAAACAGAGTTTATCCAGCTGTTTGTAATTCCCATCGTAAAATGAAATTAAAACATTTAAAGTGTCTTAATTAAGTCAGAGGGCAGTCTAGGCAGCCAATCACCTTAAGAGATTTGCAGGGCTAATTCTATGCTTCAATATTTAAGGTCTCCAAAAGGCAACATCCATCTTCTGTTTAAAAAAAAAATCTTCCCGCTATCTAGAGATTATTTAGTGTTCTGATATTGACACTGCTTCTGTTGAAAGATTTAAAGATAAAAATGCAGTGTATTCAAGTACTGATCATTTTTCATAGTCACTTAGTGACAGTACAGCCTGTAGTCAATTGCAGCAGATTTATCTTTTCTGATATTGATTGTGCATGTGGCTAAGCTGTTTGCAGATACCTTGCTACATCCATCCTGAACTGCAGCAGGAGGTGCAAAAAAAGGAGGGGATGAGGATAATGCCAAGCTATCTTGTTTTTATTCCAAAGCAGTTTAAGTATTTTGATTTAAGTGGTGAGATAAACTGCTATAAGATATTTTGAATGTGCATGGACATAAAGCACTTTCTGCCAGAAAAAGAAAAATCATAACAGCATTACTTTCCAATTTAGACAAGCCTCTATTGTGCCTAGAGAACGTGGGTTCAAGTCAATGAACAACAGTAAAGTGCAAGTACAGCACAAGTTGGAATTTCAGATAGTTGATGCCAGAGATCTTGTATTAGGGGTGGGGGCTGCCACACATTTTTGTGATGAACACTTGCCAAAAGTTGGAGATTGGATCTGGATACTCCCTTTGTTGGGATTCCCTCTGGAGTTCCACCTTATGAAAGACTTCTCCTTTTTCTGGAGCTCTGAGTCTGGAAATTGCAGACTCCAGAGTTTGTAGTTCCAAGTCAGCAGATACGCCACCGCCAGTGTTCTAAACTCCAGATGCAATTCTTACATTGAATAAGGAGGAGTCACTTTCACACTGAAGATTTCTAATTTGCGAAGCAAGTCAATTAATGCTGAACTCCACTTAGTCCAACCAGTAGTTGCCCGCTTCGTTTACATTAAAGCTGAGCCCAAAACACAGAATTTAAGCATGGGCTAGAACCTGAATTGTTGGAAAGTTCAGTGTCAGATCCCAGTTTTTGTTTTTCACCATCTCTAATTTAAATTGAACCAGACTTCCATGTAAACCTTTATTTAAGTCAAGCTATATCTCTAAGTGCTAATCCACAGGCCGTGTGTTTGATGGCTGGATAATGCTTGAGGAAATCCTCGGGAGACCCGGAAACCTTTGAGTGGAGGTTGTCATGAATCTCTCTGGATGGATTACAGTTAACAAACCATAAGTATATTTCATATGGACAGAAGTCAAGACCAAGGGTATGTCTACACTACAGAGTTTTGTCGGAAAAATGGCAGTTTTTCCAACAAAACTTGAGTTACATCCACAGTGCAATCGTGTTCTTTCAAAAGTAAATGGAAAGAACAGAGGGGTTTTTCCGACAGCAGTAAACCTCTTTCTATGAGGAAGATCACCTTTTTCGAAAGAGCTCTTTCAGAACAAGGTGTGTGTGGATGAGGAGGAGGGTCTTTCGAAAGAAGAGTCCTCCCGGAAATAACACAGGTGCCCTGGTGGACACTCCGTCCATACTAATCACCAGGGGTAGATGAGGATTTTGCGGGGGCCCAGGGCAGCACAATTTCGCGGGGCCCCCCCTTTGACACGGCGCATGCGCGGTGGCTTCTTGAAGCGCGGGGCCCGGGGCGGCCGCCCCGCTCGCCCTGCCCTATATCCGCCCTTGCTAATCACTACTCTATAGTTCCTGTCTCCTGCCAGCTCTTAAAGCTGCAGGCACCCGGGACAAGCTTTGTGGCAGGAAGCCGGCCATGGAGCAGCACCCTGACCACACAGCTGTCCCTGCCGCAGAACTTGGAGGTATGGCTGAGCAACAAGCCCCGCAAGAGCTCCCTGGCCCTCAAAGGGAGCAGCCGCAGGGCTCCCAGGACCCACCCAGGAGCAGCAAACGCTGTGCACCCTCCTGGTCCGGGGTGGAGCTCCTGTCTCTCCTGGATCTGTGGGGGGAGGAGACCACCTTGCAGGATCCCCGCTCCCAGAAGCGCAATGCTGACATTTATGGCTGGATGGCCGAGGCTCTAGCCAAGAGGAGACTCCACCCCCACACCTTGGACCAAGTCAGGAGCAAGGTCAAGGAGCTGTGCCAAGGATACGCCAGGGCCCGAGACCGCAGTTGTCACTCCAGGGCAGGACCACACTCATGCCCATATTACAAGGAGCTGCACGGAATTCTGGGGGGTGGTAAAGCCCTTTCCCCACTCGTAACGATGGACTTGGGGCTTGAGTTGCCCGTGGTCACCTGGCTGGAGCTCCTTGATGAGGAGAAGGATGAACAGCAGCTGCAGAAGGAGGAGGACATGGCCAGTATGATCACCCTCTCCCTGGAGCCAGTACCCCAGGCCCTGGACATCTCCCAGGCATCCTCTGATGCCGGTGAGTGCTGTCAATTTTACACACATACACAGGGCAGGGGAGGTGGGTGCAGAAGGGTTGGGGAGCAATCGTTGCTCAGCCTGGGCAGCATGCTCTATTCCATGCATGTGCAGCAGCAGTGTGCACTGCATGTTCTCAGGAGCTAGCCCTGGAGCACCCACGGGCTCATGCTCACAGGTTGTGTGGAGGCCCCACACATGTCTGACCCTTGGGGGGATGCCCTCCTACCACCAGACACTGCTGGAAGCAGGCTGGGCACAAGGGTGCATGCACGACCCCAAGCACTCCGAGGACATGGCTGCACATTTGAGGAACCACCCGCTCTCACGGACAGCGCTGCCAGGAGCAGGTGTGTGTGCGGCCCCCATGGAAGGCCAAGCTGCTCCAGGCCCCTCTCCCACCCCTGGCATCCCACTGTGGCCAGACATTTCCCTTGCCTGCTTGTCCGTGGGACGGGGGTGAGGGGTAGCAGGAAGCATGGTCCCCTGGGCACCTCGGGACCTCTGTGAGGAAGGTCCTGCAATGCAGGCCTCACATGGCCTGGCTCACGAGACATCACCGTTCTCTGGGCCGAGGACTGTTGGTCACTGCTCACACAGGAGGGCACAGCCTCATGCACAATGTATGGATGACTGACCACCTCTCTCTCTTTTCCTCCACAGCCGGATCAGCCGTCGCTGAGGGGTGATCCATGCCGTCGGAGGTAGCCGCCCAACCCCCGGGGAGTCGCAAGCGCAGAAGGGTCCACGAGGACCTCATGAGGGAGCATGTGGCCGTTCTGCATGACATGCAACAAACCCTGGCCCAAAAGGTCCGGGATGACATCGAGTGGCACAGCTGAATGTGGGACCAGCTTGTGCAGCAGGGTGAAAACTTGTGTGCCACCAGCTGGGAAGTGATGGCACACCCAGCTCCTGTTCCCATTCTAGCCCTCCCCACTCCAGCCCCTGTCCCCACTCCAGGTCCCCCTGCCATGCCTATGCCCCCTCCCCCGGCCCCCTCAGCCATCCCTGACCCGGTCCAGCCCCCATCCTGCCCACCCCTGTGGTCCCAGGCCTCAACCACCCCCGAGCTCGCCAAGATCCTCGGATCCTTGGTGACTCCACCAGCCGCCCCACATGCCACTCCCAGCCCTGAACCCCCCTTCACCCTCCCCCTCCAGGTTCTCTGCCCCCCTCCTTCCCAGTTACTGTTCTTTGAAAAAAAATACAAAGTTGTTGTGGTTCCACTCAAAACTGGTGTGTTTACTGGGAGTACAGAGAAGGGGAGGTGGTTGTGGTTGTGGTTGGAAAGGTATAGGGGGGCAAGGCAAAGGCCCCTATTGGGGAGGCCCTGGGAAGAGTTACTGGGGTCCTTCAGAGAGACTATCCCTCAGTGCCTCCCGGATGCGCACCCCGGCCTGATGTACCTGGCAGATGGCTGCTGTCTGCAGCTGCTCGAAGGCCCTCCCTTCGCAGCCAGCTTCTACCCCCCACTCCGGGAGGAAGACCTCCTCTTTCCTCTCCACAATGTTGTGGAGAACACAACACACCACGACCACCTCGGGGATGTTGTGCTGCCCCACAACAAGGTGGGTCAGGAGGCACCTGAACTGTGCCTTGAGGTGCCCGAAGGCGCATTCCACCTGCAGGCAGGCCCGGTTGAGGTGCGCGTTGAATTGTTCCCTGCTGGGGTCTAGGTGGCCAATGTAGGGCTTCGTGAGCCAAGGTATGAGTGGGTTGGCCACGTCCCCAACGATAAACAGTGGCATCTGGATTTCCTCCACATGAAAGTCCCACTGGAGGAAGAATGTGCCAGTCTCTAGCTCATGGTAGAGACTGGAGTGTCTGAATAGGTGGGCATCGTGTGCCCTGCCCGACAACACAACAAAAATGTCCAAAAACTGTCCATGGTGGTCGACCAGGGCCTGCAGCATCGTGGAGAAATAGCCCTTCTTGTTGATGTATTGGGCTGCTTGATGACGTGGTGTGCGGATTGAGATGTGGGTTCCATCTATGGCTCCCCCACAGTTGGGGAACCCCAGGGCGGCGAATCCTGTGACGATGGCGTCCAGGTCTCCGAGGCAGATGACCCTGCACAGCAGGATGGAGTTGATGGCCCTCACAACCTGCAGAAGGAGACAAAGAAACAAACAAAACAGAGAATGAGAAGGAGTGCCTGAGCCCTTGGGAGGTGCCCGCCCAGGGCCGGCCCACAACATTTTGGCACCTGAGGCGGGGAGCTCAAATGACACCCCCTTGCCCCCTTGCCTGCCTGTTATGTTTCTTGTGCCCTCCTTCCTCCAGCACAGCACTCCACCATCTCTGTGCATCTAGAGCAGAGAGAATACATATGCACCAGCAGCAGACACAATTTTCTACACTCTGGGTCCTAATGGTGCTTCTCCCCCCCCCAGTCTGGCACCTGAGGCGGACACCTCAGTTCGCCTCATGGTAAGGCCAGCCCTGTGCCCGCCCTGCTCCCCTCCCATGCCCCCTCCCAAACACCCCAGAAGCCACCCCCTAGGAGGCCGCGCCCCCCCCCCAGCAGCAGGGCTGTGTGAGGGTGGGACAGCACAACTCCCCGGGGATGGGGCTTCCCCATCTCAGGCCATCCCTGCACCCCCACCCTCCCTTTTTCCTAGGGTCCCCCCTTTCTAGTACTCCCCTTCCCCCGTTCAGGGACTGCAGCCTGAGAGTGCCTTACCTCCATGAGGCGGGCCCCAACGGTGGACTTCCCCACGCCAAACTGGTTGGCCACTGTCCGGTAGCTGTCTGGGGTGACGAGCTTCCAGACGGCGATGGCGACCCGCTTCTCCAGACGGATGGCAGGCCACAGGTGGATGTCGCGTCTCTGGAGGGCAGGGGAGAGCCAGGCACACAGCTCCATAAAGGTGGCCTTTCGCATGTGAAAGTTGTTGAGCCACTGCTGGTCGTGCTGCTGCTCCATCACCAGCTGGTCCCACCAGTCGGAACTGGTGTCCAGCCTCCAGAATCGTCTCTCTACCGTGGGGTGCGGGTGCAAGGGCATTGCTCCTGCATCCAGGAAGAGGGACTCACAGATGAGCTTGGGGTTGAGCTGGGGCAGGACCGTTAAGATGCAGAACCTGCTGCATGGTAGTGTGGGGCCACCACATGCCCAGGGGCAGCTCCGGCTCCATAGCAAAAAAAATGTTGTGGTGTCCAAAAGCTGGGCAACCAAAGCACGCACTGCACAAGTTTTGCTGTCCCTCGGAGAGGTCAGCAAGCACACAGCAGAACCTGAGAAACGACTATCCAGGGGTGTCCCTTTAAGCACATGTCCAGATAGCATTAGGCAACAGCACCCAAAAGCAATTGCTGACCTAATGCTCTGCCTGAAGTGGTTCTGGGTGGCCTTTTATGCGAGAGAGCGTCCAATCAGTCTGGACACTCTTTTGAAAAAGCAGATCGCTTTTTCAATGTGCTTTTGTGTGAAGACGCTGTCTTTCGAAAGAAGTTTTTTCGGAAAAAAAAAAAACTTCTTCCGAAAGAAGCCTGCAGTCTAGATACAGCCCAAGTCTCCAGCTTTCCAAGCAATTGCTCCATCGGTGAACTAAAAGGAGCATCTGACCTTGCTCCTCTTGCCAGGTAATTTCTGAAACTCAACCCAATCTCCTTAAAACCTTCAAGACTATACTAGGTGTAGTCTTGAAACTTAAAAGGTGGGAGGATAGAAAAGGTTGCCATCACTGAGGAGAGGCCATAGTGCTACAGTGTTCTTTGCAGCCTCCCCATTTATTGTTCCTACCACAAGTGCTGGATTAAATAAGAGCATCACTAAATTGTCTCAGGAGAAGATCTTCTCGGAGTTTCCTCAGGGACTATGCCCTCCCTGCTCACTCTTATTAACATGCCAAGTAGCCACATACTCAACCAATGAGGCCAAGTTAGAAGCATTATATCAACAGAACAATTGAATTTGTTACTAACATCCATTCCTGAGAGGTTGACACTGTTTCTACCAGTTCCAAATTAAACCTTTCATGGGTGACACATAACCACAATATTCAATGGGACTTTGGAGTCACAAAACAAACTTGTAAATCCCTTGGCTGTGTCTACACTGGCATGATTTTCCGGAAATGCTTTTAACGGAAAAGTTTTCCGTTAAAAGCATTTTCGAAAGAGTGTCTAGATTATGCAGACGCTTTTCCGCAAAGCACTTTTTGCGGAAAAGCGTCCATGCCAATCTAGGACGCTTTCATAAAAGCCCGATCGCCATTTTCGCGATTGGGGCTTTTTGCAGAAAACAAATCTCAGCTGTCTGCACTGGCCCTTTTGTGCAAAAGTTTTGCGCAAAGGGACTTTGCCAGAACGGAGCAGCATAGTATTTCATAAAAGCACTGATTTCTTACAGTAGGAAGTCAGTGCTTTTGCGAAATTCAAGCGACCAGTGTAGACAGCTGGCAAGTTTTTCCGCAAAAGCGGCTGATTTTGTGGAAAAACTTGCCAGTCTAGACACAGCCCTTGGCTACGTCTAGACTGGCATGATTTTCCGCAAATGCTTTTAACGGAAAAGTTTTTCCGTTAAAAGCATTTGCGGAAAAGAGCGTCTAGATTGGCATGGACGCTTTTGCACAAAAGCACTTTTTGCGGAAAAGCATCCGTGCCAGGCTAGACGCGGTTTTGTGCAAGAAAGCCCCGATCGCCATTTTTGCCATCGGGGCTTTTTTGCGCAAAAACAGTCCTGAGCTGTCTACACTGGCCCTCTTGCGCAAATACATTTGCGCAAGAGGGCTTTACTGACGGGAGCAGCATAGTATTTGCGCAAGAACACTGACAATCATACATTAGATCGTCAGTGTTCTTGCGCATAATGCGACCAGTGTAGACAGCTGGCAGTTTTCATAAAAGCAGCTGCTTTTGCGGAAAAACTTGCCAGTCTAGACACAGCCCTTGAGTTTAACTAGGAACATAATTCAATTGTCAGACATAAGCATTAATAGTTATCAAAACTTTAGGATTCGCATTATAGTCTGAAAAACAATGAACTGCAGCCCACATGTGATGGTGATGGGAGCATTAAAAATAGCTTTAATTTTAAAAATATTACATGGTGGCTTTACATTTCTACCTCCCCCGTTTTCTCATTGGAATGAATATAAGCTCCACTTTTTTTTCTAGCTAATGTATCATACTATAAAGAAGGAAGCCTGGGAAGAGCCAGCAGAATTGATCATAAAACATTAAAATGCCCAGAGAACTTTAGCAAAACGTGTACAGACACTAGGGGGGAGGTGAAATTAAAATATTTTATTCCTAAGATAAAGTCTGGACCAAGAATAAATAAGTTAACTGTAATGTAAGTCAGTAAGCTCCACTGTTGCTTCTGAGCACAGATTCTCCAAGGTTTGCTACCCTGCCCCTCCACTCTTAGGCTGGGTCTACATGTAACCCTTCTGACGGGTAGGCCTGGCAGCAACCAGGGCTGGGTTCAATATCTTGGGGTCCATCTCACACAGAATCGGCTCGAGCCCCCACCCAGTAACCTGGGAAATTCACATACTCCTGGGTGCCTCTGAAAGGCAATGCTTCCCCACTCGCAAGCATAGAGTCTGAGTGTAGGAAAGAAACATTTAATGAAACAGAGAGAGAAGTCATACGGCATTAACTTGGGAAAATACCACAAACAGAGTTCATAACCCAAACATGAGCTAAGCCCCCGGCCCCCAGCCAAGAATCACCCGAAGTCCCAAAGTCCAACACCCCAAAAGTCTCTGTCCCTGGCCAGTGCCACCCAGAGTCCAAAAGTTCACCCGCAGGGTTTCACCTCCCAACCTGGGTAGAAATGGGGGTGAGGGGATAGATGGGGGCACCTTACGAGTCACTCTGCCATGCTCCACCAGCTGTCTCATTCCACGCCACCGGACACTCCGCTGGTCACCTGCCGCCACTCCTACCAGCTGTGCCACACCGCTGGTCGCCTGCCGCCGCTCCTCGCCTGCCGCTGCTCCTACCAGCCGCGCCACGCCACTGGTCACCACTCCTCACCTGCCGCCACTCCACGCCTGCCGCCGCTCCGCGCCACGCCGCTGGTCGCCGCTCTGCGCCATGCCGCTGGTCGCCGCTCCACGCCTGCCGCCGCTCCGCCCCACGCTGCTGGTCGCCGCTCCTCGCTGGCTGCCGCTCCTCGCTGGCTGCAATGGGTCTGGCTCCCAGCCAAACCAGTGATTTCAGCTCTTAGTGATTTCAACTCTTTAGCCACCACCTGGATTGGCAAAAGATTCCAGCTTCCACTGGACTAGCAAAAAGACTCCTCATGGAGGCTGCTGTAGGCCTGTCCTTAAAACAAAGGGGAAAAGGGGCAGGTTAGGCCAGTCTTACAGCTCACCCCTGGCAGGTGTGAAGCAGGCTGACTCAAGCCCTTTAACCCTTCCCCCATCTCAGTTCACTCAACTCTGGAAGGGGGGAGGCTTGTTCCTCGGAGACTTCTTACAACGATGGTGGTGTCTCTCCTGCAAGCACTGGTGGCATGTTTTACAGTTCCCACATTTAGGGGTAGCATGATTTGTGACCCCCACAATAGCCCCAAATTATTTACAATACACCACATTCCATTCCAACACTGATCCACCATCAGCCCTGGCTGAATTGGCTTTACATAGCTGCACCTCGTATTCCCTCCCCATCCTGGCATGAGCTGTATTTACATATCAACAGTTAACAGTTAATTATCTTATACAGCTAAACAATTGTAGTGGGCACACCCACCCCAGGGCAGCTCTCTCCTTTTAGCTGGCTGATAGCAAGCAGCAGTTCAGCCCCTGCTTACATACACTACAGAGTTTTTGCACAAAAACTTGCAAAGCATCCACACCTCAAGCGCGTTTTTACACAAGTAAAATGAAAGAACAGAGGGGTTTTTCCAGTGCAAGCATTCCTCCTTCTACGAGGCATAACTCCTTTTTGCGCAAGAGCTCTTGCACAAAAAGGTGTGTGTGGACTGGGAACAGGGGGTTTTTTGTGCAAAAAGAGGCAATCGAAAAAAGCACAGGTGCCCTGGTGGCCATTCTGTAAATAGCTATCAGCGCTTTCTTTCATGCAGTCTGGACACTCTCTTGCGCAAAAGTGCATAGCTTTTTCTATGTGCTTTTGCAGTGTGGACGCGCTCTTGTGCAAGAAGCCAGTAGTGTAGACATAGCCTCACTATAGTCACCCTGTTCCTGGACAGATTTTCTAATCATTCCCATGGTAGTCATTTGTCTCTGAAGAAATCTTCTCACTCAGTCCTTCTGCAGCCAGAGCCAATTCCCTGAGCCTCTTCTGATCCCACATCATTTCTTCTCTAGATAGGTTTATCACTGTTACCAAACCAGCTTTCTTCTGAAGACAAATATTTCCTGAATCGACCCTGCCTCACTGCAACCATCCATCCCCTGCACAGACACCCTAAGTTCATAGTGTAGAAATTAGCATGCTGTTTGTTATCTAGTAAATGGGATCACAGTGGAAAGACAGGAATTTGCAATCTACTACTGGGTTTATGAGCAGTTTTGAAGATCCACTGCCGATTGCACTCACCCTTGCTGTGTACACATCTGGAAGATGTGATACTAATACCTTTTCTACATTAGAAAAGGTTTGACAGCTAAACTGTACTGGCAAACCTTCCTCGTAGGGACATAGCTTTTACCAAGAAAAGAATTTTTCTGCCAGTTTAGTTTATGCTAATTCCCTGAACAAGCAAAAGTGAGCTGGTAAAATGACTTTTTTTGATGATATGACTGTTGATATTATGGGTTTTGCTGGCATAGCTATGTCAGTTAGAGGTGTGCTTTTTTCCCACACTCCTAACCGATCCAACTTTTTCCTATTAGCATTCACCGAAGAGTGAGTATTAACCACTGCCCTCTTAATAGAAAAAGCAACTTAATTCTGTACCCAGTATCCCCTGCACTGATCCATTCCTGATTCTTTTTTTAAAACCTGTCCTGCACAGATAACCAGATCCAAGTTTAACAAACAAGCAAAGTGTTTCCCCTGAAGGAGTCATACCGTATGTCACATCTGCGACTAACCCTCATTTTAGTTTGTATGAAAATGAACCACAATAGTTAGTATTTGCTACCACTCATGTTTCAATACTCCATCTTTACATAATGCTTCACTTTGTTGCATTTAACATTGCACCTTTCCAAATTAAATGTCGGTAAGAGACATTACAAATTGTATTTTTAATATACTTTCTCCTGAAATTACAACATTACTTCTGAAAATGTGACTAAAATAAGACTCCTGAAAGCAAAAGATGACAACTGAACTTTCCTACAAAGGGCATAAAGGAACAGTATTCTTCAGCGGGCAAGTATGACATAAAGGGGAAGAGGTAAAAAAAAAGCTCCGAATTTTCATCCTTTGTATTAAAGAGAGAGAGAGAGCTTGAAATACAGCTCCAAGACATTGAAGTACCGCTATTGTATACTCTAGTGTTTTGGAGGACTGGAATACTATAGTACGTTATTTAAAATAAGGGATTGCACCCTGAAGTCTGCTATCTGGTGCCCCTTCTGGGATGCTGCATCTGATGTGGAAAAGGAGAACCCCTATGAGGAATATTGATCCAATCCTGTTTGTTCTGTCAATTCAAAAATAGCCTTTGATATGCAAACAGAAGTCTATTCAAAAAACAATAAGTAGTTCAAAAATATCCCACCGCGTTGTTACAGATTTGTTTTTGTTGATTTATAATCAGAATATTTTATGAAATATTTGAGGGTGACCCAAATCTGTCCACCTCCAACTCACTAAAGAATTATAAGGTTTCTTTCACCCATTGGATAAAACAACAAAAGCCTTTTCAAGCCCATTACAAATCCACTATTTATAAAAGACCATCAAAGAAAACTCTTCTCATTAAACTTTACAGTTAATTTCCTTTGGGAAGTCCCATTCACTTAGAATAGCTGGACTTGATCAGAAATGGGATGAGTGAAGGGTGCAGCTGTAGTAAAATTCATGCTTAAAACTTTTAAAAAACTATATTAGACACAGTCAAATCTCTGAACTTTCTGGTTTCCAGGCTAAAGCTATCAAAGTTTTGGCAGGAGAACAGACAAAGAAAGTAAAAGCTTGGGTAGTCCTTCAAAGCCTGATGTTTAAGACACAGCTTTTTAATGCAATTGGTTTCTTTAAAACAAAATAAAGGAAAGAACAATGTAAAACACCATACACAAGGTCATATCTTCCCACAAGAAGAAAGTCTCATATTACCCTATTCTCTATGCCTGTGGTTCTCAACTGGTGGTCCATGGACCACTGGTGGTCCATTGTGACTTTTTCGGTGGTCCACAGGAACATTGTCCAAAGTCACATGGCATGAGCAGGTGCCGCCGTTAGGCTGTTTTACGCCGTGTTCACAAGCACGTGGCATGTCATCCATAGCGTTACCTAAGACGTAGCCACGTTGTGTTGCCAATAACTTCCATCTGAGGCTCTGAGCGTCAGTGTAGCTCCCGCCGTCGTGCTGAGCGGTTGCTGTGTCGTTTGTCCTGTGCTACATGTGCTAGAGGTGGTCCACGAAAATTTTTAGATTGGCCTGGTGGTCCATGGAGTGAAACGAGTTGAGAACCTCTGCTCTATGCAATGAATTTAGGATGAAAAATCACTGAAGAGCTCTCTTATTGCTTCCCCCTGTCCCCATGTTTCGTTACATTCTTGTTTTCCTTACAGAGTTATTCTCCCCCATACCTAGCGACCGATAAATCATTATTAGGGTAGTGGGCCAAAATTATCTCTGATTAACAACTTCACTGGACTTGTATCAGGTTTTAATTTGGCACAATAACACTGATTTCTCTGCATTTAATAAAAAGTGTCAGCCAAGTCAGCCTACTGATTTTATGGTGATTTGCTTACATTCTAACTTGGAAAGCAAATGTAGGAAATATGTGTCCTGGTTCTTCATTCACGCTGCATTTGTATGAATAATTCAGCCAACAGCGCTCTCCATGGACAAGGCATTTAGGTATCTTCAAGTTCTCTCTTACCACTAAACCTTACTTATATCAATCATTTCTGTTGGAGTGCCACAAGGGGAACTGTCAAGCCTAAGTTTGCTTTTGGTTTTATTGCTTGTTTTGGCACTTGATGGGAGATATAGGAATTCTTTTGTTGATAATAACTCTAAACTTCTCTTACTTGGGTGATAGGAAAAAAGAAATAAGTGCCTTGATTGCTGCCACCTAAATTTATCTAAGCACTGTGCTTCCTTGTGTAAGCAAGGGAATGGTTCTGCTATTGTGGGGAACTTTCCTGGCTTCTACACTACCCTGGTGAAATGGGCTAGTGAAACCAGGATCTGAATCCTTGGTCCCACTTCCTTTAGCCAGAGGCCTCCCTGACCTTGAGGGCTCCCCTCTCACTCTCCTGTGTGGCAGAGTCCTCTTAACCCCTACAAAGCTGGGTGCAGGATTCCTGGGGGGCTCGAGCCCCAACCTTGTTGTGGTCACTTAGGGCAGGGGGTAGGGTGTTCCCACTCAGGGATGCTCACTCCACACTGGACACTTCTCTGACCCACTGATCATTACACACAGGTCAAAGCAAATACAAATACAATGTATTAAACAACAATTATTAATTTATTAAACAACAATTTTAAAAAAGAATAAAGGAAAAATGGGAAAGGTTAAAGGAAAACATGTCACCCCACACCATGACAAGAGGACATTACAAACAGCTCCTCTGAAGTGTTATCACTGTCTGTTCCTCACACATCCCAGGCCTTCTTGTCAGGCTCTGGCTGTGTTGCAGGGATGCTGGGGGTCAGACACTTGCTCTAGCAGTGGCCAAATGCCTTCAGGCTCTAGGGGTACATCAACACTACAGGACAAAGTCGAATTAGGATACACAACTTCAGCTATGTTAATTGTGTAGCTGAAGTCTAAGTAGCTTAACTCAGCTGTTGGCACTGTCTACCCTGCAGGAAATCGAAGGAAGAACACTCTTCCTTTGACTTCCTTTGCTCCCTGTGAATGCAGTTACCAGCATCGACCGGAGTGCCCCTCTCAATTTTAATTAGCTGTCTTAACTAGACAGCTAATTCGAACCCTGGAAGATCAACAGCGGCAGCTTCAATCTTCCTCTGTAGTGTAGACGTACCTTAGGTGGCAGGACCTTTCGCCCCAGTGTCAGTCCCCCAGTCAGTCCGCCTCCAAGTCTGGCCAGCAAGGCTTCTTGTCTGATGGCATCTCCCTGCACTGGACTTCTGCCCAGAGCCTCCCCAGGTCCTCACCACACCCAGCTCCGGACTGCTCCAGCCCCACTCTCTGATGCTCTTCCTCCAGCTCCTTGGACTGCCTCTCTAGTCCATCTGGCTCTGGTTGCTGCAGCCCTGCTCTCAGCATTGATCTGCTTCCTGGACCGTTTCTCTGGCTCTGGCTGGTATGACTCTGCTCGGGCCCCTGCTCTCTCCTTAGTTCGGCCCCTCTCTGTCTGACCCAGGTGATTCCAGCTCGCACAGACGACAGGACCCCCCGGCCTCCTGACTCCATCATTAGCCCACCCTTCCTGTCAATCAGTCTGAGCTAGAGCATTGGCCTCTTCCCATTCTTCAGTCTCAGGGTCCTGATTTCCCATTAATCCTTCACTTTCTTTTGGTACTGGGGGTTAGGCAACCAAAAAAACCCAAATCCCACTGAGTTTTAGTAAGGGGCCTTCAGTCCTCTTATACTGGCTTACCAATATCAAACTTGTCTCATCTGGAAAGCACTACAGGATAATATCCACTGAAGTCTGTCTATGGAACAGCCTTATCTGGGAGCGAAAGGGTAAATTCTATGGACTGTGTGCTTCTTTCTGATATGGGGAACAATGAATATGAATAGAGGGTTTCTTCTCTACTTAATGATATTATTCATGACATTTCAGCATTTTAAAATACTTCAGTCTCCTACACTTTGGATACCTGACCTGATATTAATAAAAAGCTCTTATAAAGAATATTGCAGAATCTATAACAAGAACCTTCACTTTCTTAAAAGAAGCAGCATTCCCTGCTTTATTATTTCACTGTTTATGGCTGACTAAAATGCACATATGTAGTGCTTATTAAGCCTAGTTACCAGGCTATTCACAATAAGTAGTTGTCCAACTACAGTAAAACTCCCAATAGTTGGGCATCCAATTGTATGGCACTCCTGATAGTCCGGCATCAAAATGGCAAGAGCCTAGTGAATGAGCTTCGGCAAAAAATGAGTCACAAGGCAACAGTGGCAGCAGCTGAACCGAGCGAAAAGGGTAAAAAAGGGTTAAAAAACCTAAAACATCACAGTATACTGTATACAGTATGTACAATAAAAAAGGGTTAAGAACACTTTATATACAGTATATAATGTATACGGTATATATATAACCAGCTTATAGTACCTCCTGATAGTCTGGCATATCCGATAATCCTGCACCACCTAGGTCCCAAAAGTTCCGCATTATCAGAAGTCTACTGTATGTGTGTAATGATACAAGTATGTACACTGGTAAATATTTTGTAAATTATTCCTCTGCAGGTTAAGTAAGCAAATAAATTTTGGTACAATATTGTTCTATAGGCATATATACAGATAAATAATGTTTGATATAGTATTTTTACAGGTAGGTGTGCACTCAGCTTATTTGATACAGTATTGCTATTCAGATAAAATATTAGCTGTATTGATATAATATCGTGCTAAATTGCTATGTAAGAATGGTAATTGCATTGTGAAAAAATACAGAATATCAAACCTCACTGCCACTCTAACAAGCAGGCTCATATATGCCCTTCTCAGCTGGTAGAGAATGACCTTGTGGTGTTGGTTTACAAAATTCTGGACTGGTCTGAGGGCAAGTTTACTGTGAACACAACAGTAAGTGCAAAATGCAGCCCTCCATATATCACCTCCCTTTCCAACTTAGCCCCAAAGCACAAGGCATATTTCATGTCTCCGCAAAGGTGTTAAAATGGTCTTTTTGGTAATACAGTGTGCAACCACTGCAAATATGAAAGTCTTAACAGAAAGCACTGAGAATATACTAGTTCCCCTTGCAGGGCTGTTACTCATCCTCTTAGGCTGCGTTTTGTCTTCTTCCAAAAATGGAGGTGGTATATGCTTTGACACAATCATATGTATCATGGCAATATCAGAGCCAACTCTGTTTTAGAAAGGATCCTCATTATAGCAAGATGGTCCCCTTTACAAGGATTTTCTGTATAATACATTTTGTACATTGAAAATTCCTTGTGCAGCTATTACAGCATGTATAGTGTCAAATGACCTTCATCAACAGAGTATCTTTCTAAGAACAGTTTAGAGCTCTGAACTTTGCTCTTAATTAAGATTTCTCACACATACATAGCCGTTTTCCATGCATGTGTAATGCCTGGCACCATATTTTTCTGGCACATTAACCTAAACCAAGCCATGGTAGGCAGGGGTATTTCATGCCAGAGAGGAGGAAGTGGATGGTTAAGCAGGTTGACAATGTAATATAAATTAAATTTCAAAGTCATTGGTTTAAATGTGGCCCGTGGCATTCAGGACATCTGAAGTGTTATCTTCAGAGAGATGTTCCATGATGTGAAAAGAAGTGGTGGTGTTAGTCAAGACCAAATGGATACTAGCTGTATGTATCTCAAAAACAATTGTCACAATGTTGCAGAATCTAACCCCCTCCTCCAAAAAATACCAGACCAAAAAAAACCCCAAAACCTAACCTTCCCCCTCCACACACACACAGCAATTTGCAGTACTGTAGTTTTGTAAAATGGGCACTGATTTTTAAGCAATGTGCTTTCTGAACATTAAGAACCTCTACCTCCAGAGTTCCCAGGGTCACTGTTGTCTCCCACTATTGCTTTCTTTGTGATCTGATATGATTTTTCTGAAAATGCATAGGCACTGTCGTCTTTGTGGCAATTTCAGTAGAGTGGCCAAGGACTAATAGAGCTACACTGAACAACCTTCTCACCCTGGAAGTGAGTCAGAAATGAGGCATGCTAGTGGATCAGCACTGGGAAAACTGGCACCGCTATGGACTCTGTTTTACCTGCTCTGAGGATTTCAGTCTGCACGGCTCGTCAGTCCAATGCTTTTCCTGAGCACTGAACTCACTGTTAATAGCATAAAAAGAGAGAAACAGGTATGAGTCATACAAAACAGCCTTAATTACAGCCAAGATAGATTCAGAAATATAAAACCAAAGCCAAAAATGTAATTTAGATTTTAGCCCATTTATGTTCATAGAAATGAACATTTAAAATGACATTATGTCTCAGGTTTATCTGCTCCATAAACATCTATTTTGTAACTTTTCTGATGTAAACAATATCTTATTCCTATTAATCCTGCAGAGTGGGCACAACTATGAGAAAGTGTGCTGGATTCTGATTTGTCTCATATGGATCACCCTTAAAATTGTTAGCCAGATCTAGACTGCAGAATCTTTGGTGATGAAGGAGAAGAGAGAAAGCCACCTTGACTTCCTGATCCCAGGGTGAAGGTTACTGCTAGTTTTTTTTTTGTTTTTTTTTGGGGGGTGGGGGGAGGGGACAACAATCCTAGCAACTCATTTTGTCTTGTGACCTGAACAAATGTGGAAATTGCAGAGTGTGGCTGAACATTGACACCTTCAATGTCACTTTTTACAGTGTCACTTTTCAGATTGTAATAGCAATTGGAAGAGTTAAGGGAAGGGAAGGGAAGGGAGGTAAGGACACTGATGTCTCTCCAGTACTCCTTTAGGTTGTGTTGTTCTTTCCACCTTATCAGACTGCGCAAGCTTTTATACATATCAGCCAGGACATGCTGTACCATATCAGAGACCCCGCTCCTCTGAGCCTCTCCTAAAGTAGGGTCTCTTCCTTTCCTTCTCCCACTTCCGTTTCTGTTGACTGACTGGTGAGATTCTGCCTGACTTCATTGAGAGGCTTTTAAAATCTTACTCTTTGCTATTAGTATTGATTAGTCTCTTAATGGGATTTTTCTCTTTTCCTGGCTTGTGGCATCCAGTCCTATATTCCTCCTCAAGATTCTTTATTTGGATTCACAAAGGTGAATACAGACGGGGCCCAACTCTGCTAAAAGGTGCTAATCTATTGTACAGTGAAAAACAAAACACAAAACATTGCATTTCAGTATTTGGAAAACCATGCCTAATGAAGAAATATGAAGCAAACTGGTCATTTTGTTTGTTTTCATAAAATATTCAGGTTAAAAAAATGTAAATTGCTAGGCTTCTGCAGATGAGGATTTCATAACCCAGTGAGCTAATGCATGAACCTCCTATCTCTGGAGACATGAGTTCTAAATTAGTTTAGGACACCAAGTGTAGTAATTAATATCTTCCATTTATTTATATAGCAGTTTACAAGCTAATAAACTCTTCCCATGAATTAATCCAACACTAAATGAAAACACTTTGTGGTGGAACACAGCAGCAGTTTAATAGTGCACAGCACAATGAACAGCTTAAAATAGTAAGTGAAGAAAATGCTGCATTCAAAAATGAAAAATGCAAGCAAAGTCTTATGCAGTTAAGCAAGTTACAATTTACCCCAAATACACTAGTATTACAAAACTGCAATGGAATTGCCACAACGTGGCTTCTCCTGGGAGACTTTCCCGCTGCAGACTGCCTCAGTTTCCCTTCTTCTGAGTCCCCAGGAACTCCATGCCAGGCTCTTACCTCAGTACAAACCCTGTAATGGGGCCAACTTATTACAAAAACATAGTGCATATAGTCCACAACAAAAATACCCAAATGTAGCCCATTTATCATCCCCAGTCATATCATCCTTAAAATCCCAAGATATCTAGTCCCTTGATACACCACACACCAATATGTTCCATCACATTGGGCTCTTCATTTGTCCTTTTCCTGTTATTTACCAGGGCAGCCACCCCAGCCATTCCAGCTAGAGGGCAGCCCCACTCTTCCCAGCAGGAACCCTACAGTCTCTCTGCTGTGAGTTCACCCTCACCAGAGAAGCACCTCCATACCCCTCTGTCCATTAATGTCTATGTCTCAGAGGCCAACAGCTAGGTCTTTCTACCTTTCCATAGGCTCCAGCTTTCTAGCAGAGATGTCAGTGAGTAATTCCCTTCACCTCTGCTCTGCCTTCAGCCCTTTGCTTCCACTGTCCAGTTCAGAAGTCCAGCAGGCAGCTCCCTCTGAGGCTCTCTGGCTTGAGCAGGTCAGCTGGCCAACGCCTCTTGCTTTCAGCTTTCTGCCAGGAACCACCTACAGCAGCGGTGAGCAACCTCTGGCCCATCAAGGTTGTAGGTCTGGCTCACGAGACATTTTGTTTACAGTTGCCCACACACAGGGTTGCCATATTCTGCTGGTTTCCGTCTGTGTAGTTTTCTTCCGACTGGTATTGGTAAAGTGACATGCACGTAAAGCAAAGGCACATAAAGTGAGGTGTTTGTGCTCCCTCTGCATCCAATCAAAGCACTGCTACAATTGGCACACCCTGCAAATTGGAGCTACACAAGCGCAGTTAGCAAAACTACCCTACCTCAGGAAACCATCCTGGTTACAACAATCTTACAGCCCACTGAGATGGAGGAGGGCCACTAGCTAGCCTAGATTGCCCATCACTGACCTACAGCTTCCTTCAGCCACCTCCTTGAGCCTCTAGCAGCTCTCACCTGCCACTCTCCTGACTCACCAGGTTCCTCTCTCCTTTAAGGTCCTGGGGCTCCTCTTATGACCAGCTGTGAGTCAGCTAAACAGTTACAGGTACACAAGCCAATTCTCTTTTAAAAGGCCCCTGCAGCAGAAATCTTTAACATCTCACCTGAAAGTCAGCACCTCTAGAAGTACAGTATTCCCTGACACAACACTACAGCATTGGTTCCATGCAGTCCTTGGGCTTCTCATGGAGATCCAATCCTTGCAATGCCTCAGAGCTGAACCTTGTTTTGCTTGTACAGGCTGCAGGATCATAGCCCCAGGTGGTATAGGTGCAGGCTCTTTGTCTTAGTCTTATCCTTAGTGGAATTTCTCCATTACACGATTTAGCTTTTATCAGAAACTTTATGTTGGGGCAGGAAATTGTCTCTTAAGGGTGCATCTAGACTGGCTATTTCGAAACTTGGCGCATCTACACAGCTCCAAATTTTGAAATAAAACATTATTTCAAGACATCCCTTATCCCTCGTGCAACTAGGTTTACAGGGATGCTGAAATAGTGCATCCGCAATATTTCACAATAGATATGGGGTAGCTCTGGTATCCTGAAATAGCATTGCAGTGTAGACATACCCTTAGATGGATGTTAGTAGGGGAAAAAAGCAACTATCAGAAAATGCTAGTTGTTATTTCCTTGTCCCCATCCAAAGCTACCAGTCTTTAGGATTGTTTGGTTACGCTCTATTGCCGTGGAATAGAAATTTTACTTTTACTTCTTTGTTGGCTCTGCTGCCTGGGGTTTGACATTCAGTTGCGTCACTCATATCAGCTCACTGATACCCCCTCTGGCATTTGTTTACAGCAGTGTTTCTCAACCAGTGGTACAAGTACCCTTAGGGGTACTTGAGAGAAGTCTGGGGGGGTACACGTCAACACAACTGAAATTTGGAGAAAACTGAATTTTTGTTTTAAGTTTTACAGCGCTTTATTATTTTTGTACTTTTTACACCCAAAAATTTCATCACCCGCCCAGCTACAATTATATTGATTAAACAAATGAGTTGCAATGGTAGAAAAAAATGTGTGTGTCTGAAAACTGTAGGTACTGGCGGTACTTATACATATTTTTTTTAAAAGGGTACTTTATAAAAAAAGGTTAATAAACACTGGTTTACAGCATCCATTATGGTACAATATGAGTCTCAAAGGCAGCATATACATTAGACCAGCGGTTCTCAAACTTTTTGGGCTCTGGAGCCCTTTACATGCGTAAAAATTTATGCAGAGTCCCAGCGGTCCACTGATTGTATGTGTTGTACTTATGCGGAGCCCGAGTAGTCCACTGATTGTATGTGTTGTACACCTATCGATGTTTCCAGTTTGTCAACCTCGCGGAGCCCCTGGAGATGTCTTGCGGAGCCCTGGGGCTCCGCGGAGCACAGTTTGAGAAACACTGCATTAGACATTGTATTACAGTGAGGAGATCTACACAATGCACTTCATGTGACGAGGAGCTAATGGCTGGAAAATGTTTTTCATGAGGCTCTGAGTTGCAACTCATGAGGAATTGATTGTACTAGCTAAGAAGTAATTGACGTGGTAGTTGATACCCCACACTTTCTTTCAGGCAAAGTGGCTCTAGTCAAGTTGACCTGTAGGCTCCCAGTCAGTCTTGGATACCAGTAAATCTGGAATCTCAGAATGAAACTTGGAAAGTTGTCCATGGTGAGTTTACAATTTTTAAACTTAAAGCAAAAAAAAGATTTGCAATAGAAAGTTTCTCAACTGGGAATACAAGGTAACATAGAAGAAATGAAAAAAAGAGGGAAAATATGCTGGAGAACTTTGCAACGCAGCCTGAACATGAATATCCAGTACAAAAGGTTTTCTCTGAGAAAAGCAGTTTCGGGTAATTTTACTGCAAAGGCATTTTCCTCTGAAAATGAAATCTAGACAGGATGTTACTGATGGTCCACATCATACTTTCAATAAATGATGAACCTTCATGTCCCATGAAATATGAAAGTAGAAAGCCGCACTCTATTATATTCAGAAAAGGTTCCCCCTCCCTTTTGTTTAAATGTATTCATTATCAAAGGTATAGTGCCCTTGAGAAGCTGAGGCAGTAGCTTGTATTGCTGTGCAAGGAATTTAAGATACTTAACTAAAGTTTTTGCAAATGATGATGCAGAGATGTGTAGTGCTGTCTATCAAGAAGCCTCCAATCCATTTATTCAGTGCTGACACTTAGGCAGTAAGGAGACATCTTTGTGCAGTTACTTACATATTCCATACATGATGAGGTAGCTCTGCATTTCTAGTGTATTAGTTGAAGGAGTTAGAAATTATAGCAGAAGGGCTTAGGATCTCTTATTACAGACTTTGAATCTCATGGCTCCATGGATGGAAATCCTATTGACAATAATAAAAGTTCTGCATTTGGAGTGAAGGCAGCGGATATTAGAGAGAAAGCAATCCTGATGATGAGAGAGGAGAATTTGGCTTTATAAAATTTCCATCATGCTGCCTCTTGGGTCATTACAGATGTTTTTCAGGAGTAGTTGTTTGGGATGCGAATTATTCTCCACAGCTCCTTTATACTTTAGTTTGCCATTCATGAGTACTGCTTATGAAAATAAATACAGTGAAATGTATAATATAAATCACCTTCCACGTGGTCTCAAGTGACCAATTTAAAGAATGACCAGGGTTGTCAGAATGTTCGTTTAACCTTTAGTTAAATACCCACGTCTATTACTGATTTTACTTCACTATTCCACATTTCACCACTTTATGCTCTTTCTCCCTGATACCCCTATAAAGGCAAATATTATGTATAATACTTATTTTTAATAGAAGCAAATGTTATTTTCTCATATGAAAACAGTTGCTGCATTGTATATAATAAATAATTAGTTCTCATCAAAACCAACTCTAGTCACTATAAGTTCTCAATCAATTAAATTTTCCTTTTCCAGCCATTACATGTTCCAAATGATGAGATGCTGTTAACATATGACACTATTGTATTGTCAAAGCCATGGTATGATCCAAAGAGATTGTGATAGCATTATCCGTGATGATCTCTCAGAGGACGTCTCATAAAATCATATGAAATGTATGAAACAGTGTGTCTAGTTGTCACTTGGTAATTCCAGCTTGCCAACAACTGATAGAAATGATCATGCCATTTGAAATTCACCAGTTATTTTTCCTTCACATCCGTGAAATGTCTCAACCTATAGCATGAGCATATTCTGAATTAACCAATTTATTATCAGGCTTTATTACACTGTTTCCTGGAGGTGTATATGAAGTGCAGAAGCGAGCAGGGCTCCTTTCTTGTCCAATCAATCACTATAGTACAATCCATGTCTATTGAAGCTAAAAGGATGGTTATTTGTCTATCACACTGATTTGAATCACCTTAATTCCCTAGAATTACAGGTTCAAATCCTAGCAGGGCTGATACAGTCCTTCATCCATGAAAAACAGATAAAATAAATCCCATGTAGCTTATAGAGTGTGAGTCTTTCAGATCAGATGAGACTTTATCAACCTCGCTGTGTGTAAAGACTTGGGTGAGGTCTTGTGGTCAATCCATTCTGAACTCGACATAGCTCAGGGTGCGGGTAAAAATGGCTTTAAAGCACCTTTGTGACTCCTGACTTGGGGCACACTGGCCCTGTCCCAGCTTGCAATTGAGGACAGCAGTGAGAGTAATTTAAATTGGGCCGGCCTTATATATCCAGCCCCAATGGGCTGTTTTAGCAGCTGGGAATCATCAGAGCACAGAGATAAGTAGTCACTACGCCAGTGCTCAGCAAGAGGGGTGATACAGAAGCCTTGATAGTGATGCTATTCCACCTGGGGGATTCCTACACTCGCTTCACAGAGGAATCTCCAGGCAGCTGAATCCATTATATTTATGGCAGTTTTGTGTCACCATCCCCGAGCACAGCAGCCAGAGCAGGGAATCTGGGCATCCTTTAGCACATTTCATATGATTCTACCTTCATCCTTGTGTCCTTTCCTCTCCCTTTATGTACATTTTTGCTAGTTAGTAGCTGCATGTGAATAGCTGAAAAGTGTCATATAAATCTAGCTGTAAGGTATTATTAAAATAACTTTAAGAAATTGTCACAGATCATAGAGCATGGTTCCCCCTAGCAGCCTAGCCATGACAACCCTCTTTATTTGCTTTTGTATTGTAAGATAATACAGTTTGCGTGTAGGATACAAGATGCCAAGGAATCTTTTTTACACCCCATTAGAGTTAGGACATACTTGAGTTTAATTCCTGGAACAGAATATAAGAACAGCCTTCACAACATCCTCTGGCAAAGAGTTCCACAGGTTGACTGTGCATTGTGTGAAATACTTCCTTTTGTTTATTTTAAAACCTACTACCTATTAATTTCATTTGGTGATCTCTAGTTCTTATGTTATGGGAAGGAGTTAATAACTCTTCTTTATTCACTTTTTCCACACCAATCTTGATTTTATAGACCTCTATTATATCCCCCCTTAGTTGTTTCTTTTCCAAGCTGAAAAGTCCCAGTCTTATTAACTTCTCTTCATATGGCACCTGTTCCAAACCCCTACTATTTTTTGTTGCCCATCTCTGAACTTTTTCAAATGCCAATCTTTTTTAGAATGAGGCGACCACATCTGCATGAAGTATTCAAGATGTGGGGAGACATTCCACTTCGGGACTATGCTCCTGTCAGCTCTCCCACATTAAGCAGAACATGCTTGAAAAGTTCTAGAAGTAAAATCTCCAAGGCAAGCTGTGGATGCTATAGTGAATGACGGTGTTATTCAGTAAGTTGCCTTCTTTTTACTGAGCCAGTGCCCCAATATGATGCTAGAGGGCACTGTATTGTTAGATGTTTTGGTTTTGGGATGGAACAAAGTGCACTTGTGAGCATTAAAGATCTCATAGTACTCAATGAAAAATTAGTGTTAACTTGCCAAAGATACTGGGATTAATTTGTGGAGTTACATACTATATACTGTCCTAAATTCCTATGATAGTTATAACTGAATACAGGATTCGGTTTAATTTCCAGGTCTGAGCTTCTGTGTCATGTTACTAAAGAGCTACTGTGCTCCACTTCAGAGATGGTTGCAATTAAATGGTTAGAGAAAAGATTCTAGTATGCATGGGGTCCCTGCTATAAGTCGCCCCGGTATACATCCGTTCCACACTAAAGTCGTTGACGCTTGTAGGAACTGAAGCTTTATAAGTCCTCCCATTCCCGCTCTTAAGTTGCACCAAAAAAAACCCCAATTTGCATAAATGGAAGTCAGAAGTGGGGAAAAAATTCCCTGCTTTAAGTTGTTTCGCTATAAGTCCAAGGTTTTTTTTGAATGTATCTTGGACTTATAGCGAGGACAGCCTTTATCTAGTCAATGAAATGCTTTGGGATAAAAGATGCTTTATAACAATGTAAATTAAGACAATTCTAAAAATATCAGTTATTACTAGCAATTAACTTATTTATTCATTGCTAGGCAGACAGGTATTTTATTTAAGTTTAAAACCTATGGGCTTGCATTAATGTGATTGAAAGCAAAATTGGATTCTGTGTCTTTTAAATCTGTAAAGTACATACCTCAAAATGTTTCAGCCTGGAAACCTAAAGTTAGGTACGGCTCAAATAGGAATTTCATGATGGTAGTCATCTCTGACCAATGGGAGAAATCAGAGCTGTATTAAAAGGGTTTTTTTCCTAAGTATATTTAAAACAGGAATATACACTTCAAAACAAAACATTATTTAAACATCTCCAATCCACCTGATCAATGAGTTGGTGGATTTCAATAACTGTTTCTCTCAGGCATTTCTAGAGTACCCACCATGATAGTCTCTAGTTCATTATTCATTCAGTTTAACTTGGTAGGTTTTAAGACTGAAAGAACAAAAATCTAACAAAATAAATCTTGCAAAAATTGTAAAAAGTTTGTCTTGAGTGGAGAATCAAGACCTCCATTCTCACGTATATAAGCCAGGAATATCATTGTTACAAGAAATATACATGGATGGCTACCGTATTTCCTCCTGATCCCACATTGCTACAGGTTGGACCTCCCTGGTCCGGCACCCTCTGGACCTGAGTGGTCCCAAACCACAGTTTGCCTGACCAGGGGAGGTCAAAGCCCCTCTCTGAGCTGTGGGTGTCCCCAGAGCCTGGGCTTCCTTCCCCACTGCTGGCCCCATGCCGGGTCAGCCTCCTCGGGCTTGGGGCCAAGGCTTCCCACTGGCTCCGCTGCCGATGGGGTTCTGGGCCGGGGCTTCCCTCTGGCCACCACCGGTCTTGCTCTCACCAGGAATCCCCCCTCCCCGCAGCTGCTGCTGGCCCCGTTCCTGCTGGGATTCCTCTCCCCACCCCCCAGCCACCACTGGCCCTGCTTCCACTGGGGTTCCTGGGTGGGGATTCCCTTCATCCGCTGCTGGCTCAGCTGCTGCCTGGGTTCCCACCTGGGACCGGGAATTCCTCCCGGCCAGCACCTGCCCCACTGCCGGGGTTGAGGATTCCTCTCATCCACCAGCAGGGGCTCCCCAGGGCTGGACTCCCCATACACCAGAGGATCAGCTCCTGCCAGCCCAGATGGGGCTCACCAGCACCCACAGAACTCCCAGCTGGCTTGTACTCCTCGTCTCCAGGGCTCTCTTGTCCAGCAACATCTGCGGTCCTTCCTTCCGGACCACGGATGTTGTCGGACCAGAGTCCCAGATTTGGGAGTTTCAGCCTGTACTAACCTTTACAATAGATCTAATGGGAGCAATGCTGGCCCCACTAAAGTCAGTGGCAAAACTTCCATTGATTCTAATGAGTCCAGGATTCACTCAATATGGATGGCTGGTAAGATTGTGCCGATACTTGTGCTTCTTTTGCATAGCTGACATAATTTTAGCACTGGTGTCACTGGGGCTTTGTCTACACTGAGAGATAATATCAAATTTATTCAGGTCGATTTTCTAGCACCCAATTTTGTAAAGTCAAAGGGGCATGTCCCCACTTTGTGCAAGAATTCAATGTAGTTTGATGTAGCACATCCCCAGTGGGATGGCTACCATTGACTTGGAGAGCAATGCAATGTGTATAGCTATCCCACAATTCCTGCTAGTTCTCTGCATTCTGGGTTATGCTCCCAGTGCATGCTGGGACCAAAATTGTGCAGCAGGTGGTTCTGGGTACGTGTGTCATCAGCATCCCATAATGCACTCCTCTCCTCCCTCCCCGCCTGCTTGAAGCAACAGCAAACAGTCTTTTCATGCCCTTTTTTCCCCCTGGTTATCCATGCAGACGCTACTGTAGGGTAAGCATGAAACCCGGTCACAGCAAAGTGCTCTGGCTGTCATATTAACCATGACTAACAAAACATGTAGATTGTATGAGCTTTCGTGGGCTGTGCCCACGAAAGCTCATGATACAATCTACATGTTTTGTTAGTCTTTAAATTGCTACCATACTATTTGTTGTTTTTTTTAAGTTTATCCTGTACAGACTAACTTGGCTACCCCCTGAACCATATTAACCATGGCACGCTTTATGCTGGAATATATCCAGAGTGTATCAAGGGCCCGCTGAAATGAGGAAGACTCTCAGGAGGCCATAAACATACTCTTCTGTGAAGCACTTGCGCAACTGGCAAATGCCACTGGCCTTCAATTATCTTGATACACTGAAACATCGGTTTGCCGTGAGACAAACCCAGTTGGGTGGGACTGCTTAGTTATGCAGCTATGGGATGATCAGCAGTAGATGTAAAACTTTTTGCAAGCGTAAGGCTACTTCCATGGAAGTTTGCAAATTGCTGTCCCCCACCCTGACATGCAGGAATACCAGAATAAAACCCACTCGGACGTGGAGAAGCAAGTGGCAATAGCCCTGTAGAAGCTTGCAACACCAGACAGCTACCAGTCAGTTGGGAATCAATTCGGAGTGGGAAAATCTACAAGAGTGGGGGCTGTTGTGATCCATGTAGCCAATGCAACCAATACCCTTCTGCTACAGAAGGTAGTGACTCTGGGAAATGTGCAGGACGTATTGGAGGGTTTTATTGTGATGGGCTTTCCTAACTGTGGTGGTGCGATAGACAGAATGCACATCCCCATTTTAGCAACCTAGCACCTGGCCAAGGAGTACATAAACTGCAAGGGGTACTTCTCAATGGTGCTGCAGGCACTGGTGGATCACGAGCCATTTCACCGACCTCAACATAGGATGGCCAGGAAAGGTGCATGTTGCACACATCTTTAGGAACTCCTTTTCTTTTCAGAAAGCTGCAAGCTTGAACTTTCTTCCCAGACCGGAAAACTAACATCGGAGGCATTGAAATGCCAATAGTGATCCTTGGAGACCCAGCCTACCCCTTGCTCCTGTGGCTCATGAAGCCGTACACAGGTAACCTGGACTGCAGTAATGAGCAGTTCAACTACAGGCTGAGCAAGTGCAGAATGGTTGCAGAATGTGCTTTTGGACATTAAAAGGGAAAGTTTCACAGTCTATGACTAGGTTAGATCTCAGTGAAAGCAACATTCCCGTTGCTGGGGCAGCCTGCTGTGTGCTCCATAATATCTGTGAAAGTAAAGGGGAAAGTTTTATGCCAGCGTAGGGGACCAAGGCACAGCACCAGGAGAGTAATTTTGAACAGCCAGACACCAGAGCAATGAGGAGAGCTCAGTGAGGGGCACTGGAAATCAGAGGCTTTGAAAAACAGCTTTGTGAATGGCCAGACAGCGATATGACAATCATGCGTTATTCTTAATGAGGTGCCCCCTGCATTCACTATGCTTGCCCGTAAACCCTCAAAGCCCCACTGCCTTCAACACAAGCAATAAAGAGACAGCTGTTGAGAAATCATGCATTTTTATTTAGGGAACACAGGGAAGAAGGGACAGAAAAGGAGTCAGGGTGGGAGCCGGGGGGGAAGGGCAGGGAAAGCGGCATATTACAATCCCCCTGTGCAGCAATCCCAGGTGTGAGGACAGCTTTTTATTCCGGGATGCATCCCTAGGAGTTGAGTGTGAGGCTGCCCTTGACTCGCATCTCTCTCTGTCCCGTTCTTATCGGACTCACCCAGACTCTTTCCCAGAAAAATGAACTTTGGTGCCTCAGTCACCTGACTCCAGGAGAGGGGATCCCAGCAGTGACTTGCTCGCAGAAATGGGCACTGACAGGCAGCCTAGACATAGATGCTTATTTCCACTGGCAATGCGTGAGAGGGATCTGAGGGGCCACATGCCCCCCAAACGCCGCAGGTGGGAAGGGCAAGGAGCCAGAGCCTCTGGGCAGCCAGGGGACTAGCAGGGGGCCTGGTGCTTTCAGGCCCCTCTGCACTCACCAGTGGCCATGGGGGGAAGCAGAGCATGTGGCTCCGCTCCCCAGATGCCAGCTCATCACTCGGAGAAGGGACAGGACTGCCCCTCCCCCCACACTTGCTGGTGGGAAATGGAGCAATGTGGCCAGCAGCCAGGGAGCAGAGCTGCATCTCTCTGTTTCCCCTGCTGCTGCCAGTGAGTGCGAGGGGGTTGCTGGACCCCTGCTGCAGGTGCCAAACCTGCTAATCCTCCGGGCTGCATCGCTGGGACAGGAAGCATGGGGAAAGATGCGCAGCAGGGGTGGAAAGAGGTGGGGCTTGGGGCGGGGAGAGGGGCTGTTGTCCCTGCCCTTCTCCAGTGCTGCCAAATCATATAGGTGGGTGATCACATGACTGGTGGGCTCTTCCTCCTGCCCCCGTGTCCTTCCTAACCAGTCCCTGCTACTTATCTGTATGTGAGAGCAGGGCCGGACTAAGGGGTGGGCGAGCCGGGCAGCTGCCCGGGACGCCAACCGATGCGGGGTGCCTGATGGCAGCTGTAAGAGGCACGCAGCACCTCTTATAGCTGCCATCAGGTGCCACGCTCCCGGCTCCCGGCGGGCTGCAGTGGCCGCCCAGGGCGGGGGCCGTGTTAACCCCTGCAGTGCCCTTCCCCCCGCGGCCGCAGGGGCCTTCACGGCCAGGCGCAGCCCGTCCGGGCGGCCCATGGCTGCGCGCCAGTGGCGGTGGCCGGGCAGCGCATGCGCCGTGCACCTGCCTGGGCGCCAAAATGGCTCAGGCTGGCCCTGTGTGCGAGCCCAGGCTTAGGACACTTCCCTCTCAGGATGACTGAAAGAATTGGGCATGTTTAGTTTGGAAAGAAGAAGACCAAGAGGGGACACAATAGTAGTTTTCAGGTATCTAAAAGGGCGTCACAAGCAGGAGGGAGAAAAATTGTTCTCCTTGGCCTCTGAGGTTAGGACAAGAAGCAATGGGCTTAAACTACAGCAAGGGAGGTTTAGGTTGGACATTAGGAAAAACTTCCTGTCAGGGTGGTTAAACACTGGAATAAGTTGCCTAGGGAGGCTGTGGAATCTCCATCTTTGGAGATATTTAAGAGGAGGTTAGATAGACATCTATCAGGGATGGTCTGACAGTACTGGGTCCTGCCGTAAGGGCAGGGGACTGGACTTGATGACCTCTCAAGGTCCCTTCCAGTTCTAGTATTCTATGATGCTATGATTTATCAACGTCTCCCATTGACTAGCTTAGGCAACTCCCCACCGCCATGCTGGCTTTTGTGGCAAACATTCTAAGGTGCCTATTCCCCCTCCATTAACTGTATAGGGGTAGGAGGCGCCTGCCTCAGGTTTTGTGAATCACATTGTTTTTTCTGTGATTTTTCTAGGCATGTAAAAGTTAAGTGTTGCAATGCTCAGCATCACAACACCAAAGCCTCTTAGGAAATCTGGGCATCATGATTTCAGACTCTAAAACATCCCTTTTTAAACACCCACTGTTAGATAGGACATTACTTCATTAAATTATAGATGGAGTCTTCTTCCTGCAAGATCTGAACACACATGAACTTTGCGGCTGCTTGGAATCTGAACCCAAATAAAAATCTGAATTCCAGATAGGCCCCCAATTTCAGAGTAGGCTGGAGCAAACCCTCTGATTTGACTAGTTTCAAACTCTGGGGTCTTCACAGTCCAGATCCAAATACACTGAGCTTTGAGCTTGTCTCTATTATTCCATAATATTATCATCTTTAATATTTATAAAGTACCCATCTTAAGCACATCTAGGAGCCCAAGCCAACTGCATTTCAAATCAGTGAAAGTCTTTCACATGATTTCAGTGGGAGTTGGACTGAGTTGTGTTTATTAATATGAGAAACTGGATTCCTAGCAGTTTGGGGGGGGGGGGGGGGGGCTAAACCAGCATCCTTTCACCCCTTCATTAATCTGATGCTATTGTGTTTATATCAACCTTGTTTATCCCATGTGTACTTAGTGCCATCTTGTTATGAATATGAAATATGCAAATTTAGGGGGATACACTTTAATAGTGAGTCCATCTGCTAGGATATTTTATTATAGAGAGGTGTGAATGCAGTTGCCATGCAATAGACTTTTACACACTGCGACCACGAGTTACAAAAACAAGGGAAAACATCTCATGCTTCTTCCCTTATTTGTATTTCACATTCATTGTTTTTGAAGCTGATTTTAATTTTAGTTTACCTATATTTATATGTGATTTAACAGGGAATTTATTTTGCAAAAGAATTAGTTGTATGTTTTTCCTGTCTTCACTAGGTCAGCTGGCTTTGTGTGTCTATTTCAAAATGAAATTTGAGTGACAAAGCTCAATTTAGTCAGTACTGGATCTCTCTCTGTGTGTGTGTGTGTGTATCTCTTTCTCTCTCTCTCTCTCTCTCTCTCACACACACACACACATATCCCTCCCTCCTAAGCAGACAAAATAGTTATTACTTTTCCATTGAGTATAAAAATAATACCTAAAATATAAGAAAAAATATGTAAACCTCAGCCCTTAGGCTCTCATTTGCATCACTGAAAACCAGGAGTCCATGTACTGAAATTAAGGAAGTTAAACTAGTATAACTGAATGGCAAGTCAAACCCCAACTAATTTATATTTACGTAGGGCCTTTCATACCAAAGAGTCCCAATGTGCTTTACAAACTATGAACCAGATCCTGAACTCTCTAACAGTAATACTTACAGCACTTATATCCCTATACCAGCCCACAAAAACATACAAAAAACCCACATGAGGCTGAATGATTAAGTGCAGGAATAAAATTATGAGCCTGATTCTGCACCAGTGATTTACACAAGTAGCCCCAATGATTTGTAAGGATTCTACAATCCATGGCTACTGTCCATCCTTTCTCATTTGCAACAGTTAACTCCACTTGGTTGTCACCTTCCATCTGAAGTTGTTGCCTTCCATCTGAAGTTTGTAGTAGAGAGAAGTAACAGTTGTTTCTGAAATCCACCAGACAAGTGAAATATGTTGCACCACTTAACCAGTAATACAGGAAAGTTAAATTATCCAATCCCATAGACACACCAACACACTAACCTAGTGAAGATAGGAAAAACATAGGACTAATTCTTTCACAAAATATATTCCCTGTTAAATCACAAATAGGTATTTTACAGAGTGTGCTAAGTAAAATATAAACATAAAAGAAACTTACCTTTTGGCCATATAATACTTGATAACTTGAGTCTGAAATGATCGTGACCTTATCTAAAGACACCAGATAATAATGTATTAAGCATTATGCATTCTCTCTTCCTCTCTCCCAGGCATAGGCACTTACACATGTACAGCCGCTCCCCGAGTTACGAACACGTTACGGACCAACACTTGTTGGTCGTGCTATTCGTAAGCGTGGATCGCCGTTCGTAACTCGGATCCGCATTTACGACCACTTTGTCGTAAGTGGAGGTGGTCGTAACTCGGGGGAGCGGCTGTACACACATAAGGGCTCATCTTTGAGTACGAAACTCAACTTGTCTCAACTGTAAGTATAGATTCCTGGCCCTTGATGCATTCTATAATTATCTTTCATTAGTACAGGTTGAACCTCTCTAGTCCAGCACTCTCTGGTCCCGTAACATCCATGATCCAGCATGATTTTAGTTAGTTGGATGTCCACTTATGGGTGTGGCCAAGTTTCCCATGGTTTTCAGCCACCAGTCTTGGCTCTTAGTGTTTTTTACTTTTTGTGAGGGGGTGGACTAGGTCTGATCCCCCCTGTTGGGGGCTGTAGGCCTTACTGCATCCCACCCCAAGGTAGAAGAGCAGAAAAGAGGTCCTCCAAGTAGACTAGAGTGGCTTCTCCGGCAGCCAATCAGGGTCCAGCAAGCTGATATAAAAGAAGCTGCTGGGCCAAAGCCTGGCAGTTCCTTGCTGGAGCTTGACCCAGGCAGACCTAAGGGCTGACTGGGGGGAACAGCAGCACTTCAGACAAAGTCAGATCTCAGGTCCAGAGGCTAGGGTTACCAGGTAGCTTCAGAAAAAATACCGGACACACTTGATCGGGGGGTGGGAGGGAGGGACCGGCCAGGAGGGGAGCAGGGTTGGCTGGGGGAGATCGGGGGTGGGGTCAGAGGGAGCGGGGCCAGCTGGGGGAGATTGGGAGGAGGAGAACCGGCCGGCAGGAAGCAAGGCTGGGAGGAAGGAGGTCAGGGGGAGCGGGGCTGGTCGGGAGGGATCGGGGGGATCGGGGCGGGCCGGAGAGGGGAGTGGGGGGGGGCGGAGAGAATTGGCCGACGGGCAGCAGGACTGACCCGGGCACATGCAGATCCCAGAGCGCTGCCTGTCTCACGCACAGTCCCGGCGAAGCACGAGCAAGTCCAGCTACCGCTCCACAATGTGCTTGAACAGCGCTCAGGAGCATGGACAGGGCTTCTCCTCCCCCCCCTCCAAGGTGTCACTCCTATCTCAGATGCAACCAGAGGCTCCCAGCGCCAATTGCGCCCCCGTCTCCCAGCCACTCCCCCCCCCCCACCAGGCTTCCGTCAGGCGCCCAGTCGGAAAACCAAAAAATACCGGACATTGCACATGTTCGGTATTTTCTGAATTTTTTTTACTGGACAGAGGGCCCAAAAACCGGACTGTCCAGTTGAATACCAGATACCTGACAACCCTACCAGCGGCTGAAATCTAGCCGGTAACTGACAGTGACACCTTGCAGAACCGTGGACAGGGTCCAGGGAGAACTTGACTACAAAGACTCAAGAGAAAGGGCTGGACAGAGCAGCTTCCTGGGGAAGTGGCTCAGGGAATGAGAAAGCAACAGATTCCACTGATACTCAGCAGGCAACTGCTACTTACATGGTCCCTGGGCTGGGACCCAGAGGAGTGGGGAAGCCTAGGCAGTCCCCCCAGCAGCCACAAGAGGGGGGTAAGAAGAAGCTTGGTCCCAGACAACTGACCAGAAGGACTTCTGGGACACTTCCACTCCCAGAGAACAGCTGGGCAGAGAAGGTGCAGACACACTCCTGGCCACCAAAGGGCGCTCATGAGAGGGGATCCCCTTTATTTAGCTCTAATTGACCCCTAAATGTCTTCTAAGACCCCAGCAAGCAGTGGAAGTGTTGGTAATGCTGCTAGACAATATTGACCTCCTGTGGTTCAGCAAATGTTCTGGTTTGGCACCGGTCAGGTCCCGAGGGTGCCAGACTAGACATTCAACCTTGACCAGCTAAAATGGACTCTTTCTTTCATGTCTGGCCAAGGCATTGTGACCTTTATTTGGACATTATTGCCAATAATATGGACATTATTGCCATGATTGGTGACAGAATTGGGCATAATATTGACTAGCTTATTCAACCAGGATTTACCTAAAGGGAGAATGGAGTGTTGGAATTGGTTATCTATGTATTTATTAAGCTCCAATGATGTGAGTGCAATATTTGCATAACTGGGTGAATTATTTAGCAATCAGCATGTGCAGCTGAACAGATCACCTGCTCAGTAAAAAATAAATATGTTTATTCCAGTGTAAAGGGGAGAGAGAAAAAGTACAACTCAACCTTCTAGAGCTAGCTGATCCTGCATTTTCCATATCAAATTGTCAGCATTTATTCAATTACTTCACTCATTACAAGTATGTTCTTCAACCACTAACCTAAAAACCCTTGCTGCTGTCAACTCCATTAGAGCTGACATGCACCTGGATGCATACAATGTGGGTTAAAAAGAATCTATGGAAAACTTCTAGTCTAAGACTAAGATTGCAGCCTCTTGATTTCCAGGGCCAAGAGCGGCTGGAAGTACAGCAAAGGAAATGCAAACAGCCCTGAGGTATGGGAGGAGATACGGGAGGAGGTATCTCACATCACGCAGCAGTGAGCCCTAGGAGGATAAAGGAGCAGTACCGATGGGTTCCAAAGGAAATGCCTTCCAGTTCTTAGCCAAAAGGATGGTTGACACTAGAAGCCTCAGTGGGGAGAAGACTGGCTGGGAAGTGTTTTAAAATGTGTATGGGCATGGTGGGGGGTGGAGAGAGTAGGGAATAGAGGAATCTTCAGGGCTACATCAAGGATGCATAGAAGCCCCTGGAGCAAGATACGCTCTCAAACAAATGCCTCCATTTAAATAATAAGCTGAAAGGCAAATTTCCCTTTCTGATGGGTTGTTAATTATAGATCCCTTCTCTAAAAGCTCCTCCTGCTTTCCCTTACCTCTTTCCCCAGAGCTGGAGATCAGGGAACTACTCCCTTCCTAAAAATCAAATAAATCTTAAATGCTTCCTGAGCCCCGTCACTTGGCTATACTGTGATTTGATATATGAAACAAAACACAAGGGACCAAGAGTGACTTATTTTCCTGATGTCAAGGGGAAGCCCTTCCCATCACTGAGCTGAACTGTTCTAAGTTAATGTGTGTTAGTGTGTTAGTAATGTTTTGGTCAACGTTTTTCAGAGAAGACAGTGCAGAAAACGTCTTTTAAAAACTTATGATGCTTCTTTCCCTGAAAGAATCTGACATGGTTAAGGGATTTGATTTGCACAAGCATTTGAAAAGCATTATTGCCCTAACAGAACAGCTTCATGTTTCCCCGCACAACAATCTTACATAGCCGAAAATACTTTGCATCCCAGTCTCCTTGATTTGTCTTAAGTTCTTGAGTGCTGAAAATCCCTCTTCTCCTCCCACAGCTGTCCCTTTGGCAGGAAATAGACAGCATCTTCCCTCTAGAGAGCAGACTCACTGCTCCTTGTATTTAATCAGTGAGGTAACATTCACTAAGGGCCCATGTAAAGCTCTCTGAGCTGCAGAAACACCAGATCCACACTTACACACATCCAGTGGCTGGGAATACCCCCGCTAAGAGGCGTGGCTGTATAATAACTGTTTTTGCAGCACTGCAGTCTCCACATTAGGGAGGTGGGATAGATTTTTCCATGTGCCAAAGCCACTCAAAGCTTAGTTCCTCAGACTCTGTGCAGGATTTCAGAGTTTCAGCCTGAATGCAAAAAAACCCATGCTTCTCCATGTTTTAAAATACACCAATTTTATTTTCATATGAAGGGCAAATAGCTGGCAAATGTGAACTTACACAGTCTCAAAATGTAGGATTTCTTTTCATAGTTAGCCTAATAAAAGTATAAGGAGGGACTACAATGGGTGGAATAGCAGAAAGGGTCTAATGCTACATGAATGAAGTCAATAGGAGCTTTGCAATTGGCTTTAAGGGGACATAGATTCAGACCCAAAGTGCAGATTTTCACTTCAGGATACCTCACTTAAGTCCCAGGTGAAAATAACTTCAGTGGTTTATTCCTCACAAAACTGTCCTGAAGCCTGGAATAAAGCACAATCTCTACTCTGGAGAGAGCCAGGACTAAAATGGCAAGAATATTGCACATTGTGATTAAGGTATGTTAGCTGAACTGCGTTTGAAACCCAGCACATGGGGGGGTCTCACGCTAGCCCTGGCTCAGGTCACTGTCATTAGCCTCACACTTTCATGAGAGCTAAATTCACCAGTAAGATGTCATAGAAATGTATATTTCTACAAAATAGGTTTTCACCATGCTTACCCAACTTTTAGAAAGCACGTTGAGATCCTTGGCTATAATGTGCTAGATATGAACTATAAATGCAGAATGTTACTTCCAGACTATATAGGTCTTTGTATTCTCCAAAGAAACATCCTTTTAAAGTGCAATTATTAACATGTCAGTAATCTTGGATAGCTTTCAGGGCTAAATTCTTCTCTGGTGTTATTGAAGTCAGAGAGATTGTATCTGCTCACACCTGCTCAGAATGTCGCCCTTTATATGCACATGATGTTTAACTATTACGTACTTCAAACTATTCTCTATTATTTTAGGTCATTGAATAAGAACTGGGTAAACACCTTGTCTCTACTTTTTTCACCCTGTTCAACCTGTCAAAACTAGGGATGTACTAGTGTAGTTGCTTAACCGATTAACCCCATGTTTCTCAAACTGTGGGTCCCGACCCCTTGGGGGGTCATGAGCAACTTAGAGGGGGGTTGCAGTATCACAAAGTTTGAGAACCCCTGGATTAACCGATAAGCCAAAGCCTGTAGGTTAATGCTATAGACTACATGCATTTCCCCACCGCAACCGCCCCACCTGCCAGTAAATTTTTTAGCAGGCTGGCCAGCAATCCAGCACAGTCCTGGCTCATGCTGGGTCCAGGACCTACCCCACTGCTGCTTTGCATTAAAAGTGTATTAGAAGCCACGCGGGTAGGCAACCCAGTTAAGTTCCAGCTCGTGCTGGGTCCAGGAGCTTAGCCCCGCCCCTGGACAGGGGCTGCTGCCACCCTGCGCTGCTGCCTCTGTATCAGAGGCAGCAGCAGGAGGTGACAGGCAGGGGGCTGGTCCATGAGGGGAGCTGGTTTTTAAACTGTCTCCCCTTGTGGACCAGCTCCCGCCTGGCACCCCATGGTGCTGCCTCTGATACAGAGGCAGCAGTGCAGGGTGGCAGCAGCCCCTGTCCAGGGGAAGGGCTGAGCTCCTGGACCCAGCACGAGTCAGAACTGAACTGGGCTGCCTAAATTCATGCTGCTGCCTCTGATACAGAGGCAGCAGCATGGAGTGGCAGGGGGCTGCTCGGGAGTGGGGCTGGAGCACACTGGCTTCCAGCCCCACCCCCGGGGACTACAGAATAGTTGACTAACCAATAAGAATTCATGAGGTTAATCAACTGTTCAATAGTTGATATTTAACATCCCTAGTCAAAACAACATTCAGCCATTTGAATGTGCAGAATCAAATGTAGCTCTGGTGTAAGCCAGTGCAATTCTGCTCAAGCCAATGGAGTTGTGTCTGCTTACACTTTGCCCCGTAAATTCTGTAGACGAATCTTTTCGAGAGCAAAAACTGATTTAAATATTAAAGGCCTTATTCTTCAACCTTACTTCCACTGTAGTAATCACATATCAAGAGTAGTCCCGTTGATTTTCAGTTGTGGACTGCTTGTATAGTAAGACACTACTCAGTCTGTGTAAGCATGGCATAATTGGACCGTGCAAGAAAACTGCACCTACTTTATTCAGCACCGAAATTTCAGAAGGCAGGAAATAATTCCCAATATTCATGATAAAACAATTAACAATAAAATACACCAGAATGTATTTTTAAAAGAATGTAAGTTTTAAAAAAGTTAAATATTGTTTAATCACTGTTTTCTTTGTTTGTTTGTTTCTGGGTTGTAAAACTAGAATTGCAACCATCTGGCAACTGGCTTCCTCTTTCTGTTAGTTCACAAATAATTTCTCTTTTCCTCAAAACAAAGTTCAGAAACTGTAATTCAAACCATTATATTCAAATATTTCTGATTATTCTTGAATAGAAACAATGTAGCCCCATTCCTGTCTATTACTGAGTAGTTGTGTTTCCTTGGCCAAATCACTTCTCTGTGCCCTATTTTGTCATCTGTAAAATGAGAATTGCAATACTGAGCTGCCTCTATGGGGAGTTGTGATGTTTAGTTAATGTTTGAAAAGTGCTTTGCGATAGCACATTTTACCTATGTGTATTTAAATATTATGTCTAGCTTTGGAACATTGCAGGGCTGACCAACATGTTGTCCTTAAATGCAGGGCAGTTTAGAAGTGTGACTTCTCTTGTAAGTGTTTTAGTTTTCAGTTGAAACCTAATGATGCATACATAACACTTAACTCTGATAAATAGCACACCACTTGGTCCTTGCCATTACTATTAGAGAGAATGAAAATAAAATACCAACTCATTTTTATCGTCTGACTATACCATAAAATTGAATAAAGTAGTAATAGGTAAGACACAGGGAATTTCCAGAGGATTAATGGCCAGGGGGAGGAGCTGATGGTACATAGTGAAGCCTACGGACATTAGCCAATCACGAATCCCCAGGCAATGTCTTGTATCAAAGTAATATTACCATTATGAAATAAACCTTACAATGAAAATGGTAAATGAAGAATATTAATCTGGAGGGATGGAGCTGGAACCAGATTTCTCCCAACCCAACCCCGCTAAATGGCACCCAGATCCAAAGTCAAGGGGGTCATGCAGGTGAACTCTTTATATCTTGTGCTAGGCTAGGGATGTTAGAATGTATCAGTTAATGGTATCGGTTAAACTCAGCTGCCTCCCAGGGAGGCAGTTTCGGTGCAGCAGAGCAGCAAAGTCTCCTCCCTGGGAATCGTGCTGGCAGGGGCTGGCAGGGCAGGAACCACTCCTGGGGAGGTTCCAGGCAGCCCTGCTCCTGGGGAGGTTTCGCAGTGGGCTCTGCAGTATAAAGCTAAGCTAAGCTTTAGACTGCAGAGCCCACAGTGCGTGTAACCATGTAACTGCTAAGATTTTAGTGGCTACACTGTTACCTTTTTAAACAATTGTTAACATTAGGGCTGTCAAGCGGTTAAAAAAATTAATTGTGATTAATCGCATGATTAAAAAAATTAATCACAATTAATCATGTGATTAATCGCACTGTTAAACAATAATAAGACTCCAGCTGATGCTGGGCTCCACGCTGTGCTGCCCCTTTGAAGCACCCAGGATCAGTTGTGTGGTACTGTCCCTTTGAAATGCCACCACGGCATTTCAAAGGGGCAGCACCGCGGAAGCCCGGGATCAGTTGGAATCTCCAGCTGACCCCAGGCTCCGTGCAGCACTGCCCCTTTGAAATGCCATGGCAGCATTTCAAAGAGGCAGTGCTGGGGTCAGCTGGAGTCCCCAGCTGGAGTCTCTGCGTTGCGCTGCCCCTTTAAAATGCCAACATGGCGTTTCAAAGGAGCAGCACCACACAGCTGATCCCGGGCTCCTCTCACGCTGCCCCTTTGAAACGCCGCGCTGGCATTTCAAAGGGGGCAGCACCATGGAAACACCTGCAATTAATGCGCATTTAAAAAATTTAACGCGTTCATTCTGCCCTGTGTTAATCACAGGCATTAACACGCATTAGTTGACAGCCCTAGTTAACATCCCTAATGCTAGCACATAATTTGGACCACTGACTGGCCTTGAGCCATTGTTTTTATATTTCCCCTTTCCCTGGGGTAGTTCTAAATAACATCCACCCAGTTTCAAGACACAATGATCACTTTGCATGTATTTATAGAATTTCTAGATGGGGGAGCCGTATCAAGATCTCAGAGCAGTGGACCAAGGCAAATGGTATGAACTAATATGGTTAGTAAATGACAATGCAAAGCACGGAAACATATGGGATGGATAATACATTTTCTGGCTAGGAAGTTATTGAAGGTTTGTTTATGTAAGGAGGGTCTGAATCAATGCTTCCATTGCAGCCAGCTGGAATCGGAAAGGAATCCTGGGTGTGATACGTCCACTAAATTTGCTTAGACCTGCTAGGTATTCAACAGCTGTTTTGTAAATACAGTTCATGCTGGAATGTGACAGAAATCCTGGGTGTGGTTATGTAAATACACTTCATTCAGCTTGCTTAGGCCTGCTTGATACTCAACTGTTAGATGGTATTTTGCCCATTGTAATTAACTTAGCTGTTGTGGGGAGACACAAACCATGTTAACAGTAAATGCAGTAATTGTAAGATATGACCACCAATGCTTGCAGTTATTGTGATTATGTAGTTGTTGCACAATGCAGAAAAGTCAGAGGCTATGTCTACACTCACGGCTTCTTGCGCGAGTAATATGCAAATGAGGCTAAGTGTGGAATATCGCCGAGCCTCATTTGCATACCTAATAAGCCACCATTTTTGCGGAAGAGCCTCTTCTGAAAAAAAAATGGTGGCTCATTAGGTATGCAAATGAGGCTCAGCGATATTCCACACTTAGCCTCATTTGCATATTACTCATGCAAGAAGCCGCGAGTGTAGACATAGCCAGACTGTTTTCAGCTCAGTTAAAAGGAGAGACCCTGTCAATGTAAATACACTTGGATGGACATAGGCTGCTCTTTCAGACCCCTATAGATGAAGCTGGGGAGGGGGCCAGCAGACTGCATGTCCTCCAGGTGTGAGCCGTAAGACTGGTCCAACCTGTTTCTCCCCACTGTTTCAATGACAGAGTTAAAGAGAGGCTCCATAAGGGGTCTCTTTCATATGTAAATGTTCTCCAGTGGATGCTGGAATCTCTTGCGGCTGGACGGTGCTTTGGGCCAAGAGCTGAAATCACTAGGTTTGGCCCAGAGCCAAATCCATCACAAGCCAGTGGAAGATGCTGCAGGGAGGGCAATAAATGGCCAGCAGAGTGGCGCCCAAGAGCAGCGAGCAAGTGGATGGCGAGTGACCAGCAGAGTGGGTGAGATGCCTTCTACCTTTCCTCCCCTCAACTCAGGAGGGGAGGTGAACTCTGCAGATGCACCTCTGAACGCTGGTCAGCCCTGACCCAGGGCAGCGACTGAGTGGGGTGCAGAGAAGGGTTGGGCATGTGAAGGGAACATCTACTTTGCTGGACTTGAGAGCCAAAGAGGAAAAGGACACTGCCCAACCTACTTGAGCTGGGACGTTTACTGTGGTTTTGGTTGTGAACTCTGTTCGGGGTGTTTTTCCAAATTAATGCCATATTACTTCCCGCCCCTTTTATTAAAGGTTTATTTCCTACACTCAGACTCTGCTTGCGAGTGGGGAAACATTGCCTCCCAGAGGTGACCAGGGGTATTGTGTGAATTTCTCAGGTTACTGGGTGGGGCCTCGAGCCAGTTCTGTGTTGGATGGATGGAGAGGAATCCCGGGGAGATATTGAACCCGGCCTTGCTGCTACTGGTGCTATGGAGCAGAAGGATTACATTTAGAAAGAGGCATATTTATTTTGGTGTGGGCAGATTTTTTTCCCCATCAATCCCTCCTCTCTGTTTTTATATCCACCAAGAATGTGCCACTCTCTTTGGATCCTCTCTGCCTCTTTATGTTTAGGCATGACCCCTCCTTTCAGACTCTTATCTATATGCAGGCAGCCCTCCATTAGACCCATGGAACCTGATGAAGAGTGGGGTTTAGCACCTTCACCTGCTCTTGAGCTAAGCACCCTAAATCCATAGCAGGGGGCTGCATATTCCTCTCCCCGGCTTCTCTTAGTTACAAGCGAGAGTGGCTCGCAACAGCTCCAGCTCCTGGTGCTGGGAAGGTGTTATCACACTTCACAGATTCCCATGATAATCCCTAGTCTCATGTAAGAAAATCTGGTTTAGTTAAATCCAAATGCACAGCCCACCACTACCAAGGCATCCCTTCAACGAACTGAGGAGCCCCTGCTTGGGTCCTCCCCCTTCAGGCCAACTCCCCGCTCCGCAACCACACCCCCACACCCCGGAGCCTTCTTTGAACCGCCACTTCAGAGGGGAGGAGAAACATCCCAAGATTTGCGGGTGCAAAGCCCACCGCCCGCACAGCTGCACCACAGAGGCTGCCCGCCGGGGTCCTCTTTCCAGCCCGAGCCCTTCAAACAAAAGCAGAGCCAGGACACGCACAAACGCCGCCCAACTTATGAAGTGGGGCGCGCCCCATTCTCCAGCCGCTTTGCTACCTGATGAGAAACTTACCCCCAACAGGAGACCCGCTCGTCTTCCTGCAATATTGCAACCCTACCCCCTGCGCAGGATTCCGTTGCTCTAGGGAGGCACATTAATCACACGGGGGTGTGCACGGGGAGGGAGGGGTCGGTCCCCGGGGACTGGGCAGCAGCTGCTTTGTCTGCACGCTCCGAGCGCCTCAGCGCGTGGTGCTGAAAGCTGAGGACGCTTTGCAGCCCCCCCCGCCTTTTTTTTTTTTTTTTTTTTTTGGGCCTCTCCCCCCCTGCATTTCCTTCCCTGCCCCTTTAAGAAGCACATTGCTCGCTGGTGGGATGGTGAGTGGTAAAGCTCCACAGAGGAAGTTACGCAGCCTGGATCAGGCTCGGAGATAAAAGCCAGGACTGTGATTGAAAGTGATGGCAAAAGGGTTTTAGCCTCGGCGCTCAGTATTAACTTGCGGGAGGGAGAGCGAGCGAGAGACGCGCGAAGGGAGCCGGGGGGAGGGCGGTTTCATAAAGCTCCCTGCCATCTGCCCTTGAGCTCCGCGGGGGGAATGGGGTCGCGCGGGCTGCGAAGAGGGGCGCCCAGCCAGGCGGGCTGATGAGAATTTGGATTGGGGTTGATTTTATTTTTTGGGGGATTTAGGAGGGGGTGTTTGGGGTGAGAAAAAGTTAACTTCGTGAGCCCTGCTCTGCGCTGGGCGCCCCCCCCGGCACACGGGGGCGAGGGGGGTGAAATTCTGCAGCGTCCCCCCCCCTCCCCACCCCAGCCCCTCGCCTGCTGCCCAGCCGCCCGCGCGGCCAAGCCCCGGGACGCTCCCCGGGCAGGCGGGTCCTTACCGCCCCCGCCAGAGGGTTCGCGAGTGGGGAGCCTTCCCCACCCAGCCGGGAGGAGAGCGAGCGTGTGCATCTGCCGCCTGGCACGGAGGTCCGGCGGAGCCCTCTGTCGCTGCACCGCCTGCAGGAGCGCCGAGCGCCGGTAAGGGGTCCCTGGGCGGGGGTCCGCGGGTCCGCCAAGGGGTGGGGATCGGAAGGGCCCCCCCATATCACTGAGGAGGGAGCTGCTCACCTCCCCATTGGCTTGTCAACAGCAGCAGGCTGGTAGGAGGGCGGCCTCTGAGGCTGGCAAAAGCACCCACCTCTCTTGGCATGAGGCAAAAGTTAGTTAGCGAGATGCCCTTCCCGTTTCTTTAATTAAAAAATGGGATCTGGATGGACATGGTTATGTTCAGGGGATGCTCTGTTCCCAGCCCATGGCTCCCACCTCGGCTTTCTGGGGGCGGGGGAGAGGGGTCTGGGCAAAAGAACAGCCCAGGAGTTTTTAAGAGGTGGGAAGTTACAGTGTGGATACTTCAGTCTTTTCCATCCAACTTCTCTGTCCTCCTTGCCCATCCCCTCCCCCTCTGAACTGTACCTTGACTAGCTGCTTTGCAAGCTCATATTTTTAAAAAAAATGCTAATAGAGCTCTGATTTGTTTTCTGTCTTTATCCAAAGTAGCAGGAAAGAAACAAAACCTCTCTTAGATTTCACCCTGCGGGTCTCTTCTTGGTTTTAAGAGAATAAAGTGCACCTATGCAATAATTTGTTTGCCTGCATGTTTAGGTAGCTGTTAAAGGGTTTACTCTGCTCTGCTTATTGTAAAGAGATGATGCATAGACTTTTGTGATTAGGGGAGGCTTTGCAAAACTATAGGGACACACAAATCCCAAGTGCAATATTATCTGGATAGATATTTTTAAAAGCCTCCCATTGTTATTGATCGCACCCAACTTTCTGCAGGATAACGATTATGAAATTAACCAGTATCTTGAGTTCTCTGTACGTGCAATATTTTACTAACTGACAGAGATATAAAGTAGAGACTAACAACAAAATCAAAACAAAAACAAATTATTTGGATATTTTTCCCCTCCTCCTTCTGTCTCTAAAGTTAGTTGTAAGACCCTTGCAAAGTACATTCTCAATTATTTCTCAAGCAATCCATCTGTCTTGTGCCAAGGAACTGGTGTTCTCCACAATTAAACTTTTTTTTTAGAGTTTCAGAATAAGTGATGCAAAGCTAGAGATCATCATATTACACTGACACCTAATTTCCTGTTTTGCCTACTTTCTAACATTAGTCCTTGAATGAGCTCAAAGTCCTTATGTAAAAGAAACCTTACAAGGAGTAAGAAAGAAAAGAAAAGCAGCATCAATTTATGTGGAACCACAAATGCATTAAGGATAGCAGCTAAATGTGAGTGAGATTTGCAATCTTACTTTTGGGAATATGGTTCTCCTCTGAGCTTTGCAACATCATGTGCCTGCCATATTACATGCTGGGGGTATATTTTCTAACTTTGCTTTTTAGGGTGATTTCAAAGGGTGAATTTCATCACCCTGAAAAAGAGAAAGGGGATTTGAAAATCTCCTTGGACACAGTGTTTCAGTCCTTCTGATTTTTATAGTTTGAGGCAACACTTCTGGAAAGAAAATTGAGAACTCCATCAAGTTTACTTTCTGTACTTAATTCCAGAGCAATGTTTTATAACTCATAGTGTTGTCCCTTTATTTCAACAAGGGGTTGATCCAATAAAAAAAGGAAAGAGCTAAGTCCAGATACCCAGATAAAATCTAATTTTGTGTTTTTAATACTCTGGCTATCAGTCCCTTGTGACTGCTGAATACTCTTAAAGGAAAATAAAGAGTACTGATTCTATTTGTTCCCATGAACTACACTTTCTTAATAATATCAGGTGAAAATTTATTTTCCAAGGACAAAACCAAACCGATCAGGGTGAAACCTATAGTGTCAAAAGATTTTTTTCCCCTCTCTATTTGCTTTATGCCATATTATTTCAGAGCTATGCTGTGGATTATTTCTTCTAAACATCTGTAATGTTAAAATGTTTACACTATAACAAGGAGACAATGTGCCCGTTCAAATACTTGTAAATAAATTCTCAGGCAGATTTTTATTTCCTTGGGAATCTGTGACATTTAGAAAATATAACCTAACAAAACAACTAATAGATATTATAGATTCTTTCCTCCTTAAGCTTCTCCCTCTGTCAACCAGGCTAGTGCAAAATACATTATTTGTAAGGTTATGAAAATACTTTCTTAAAAGGTAACAGTTTGGCATGGCCATCAACAGAAAATTACTTTACTTGGTTTGTGTGTTCTACTGAAATCTCTATTTCTCTGTGATGCTGTTTAACAGTTGGCGGTGACCAATTTGATGCAATAATTAGGCACTGATTTTTATAATCAGAAATATAGCTCTGATGTCAGTAGGACATAGACATTTATAGACACTTCTGTGTCACATCGTTTTATTATTTGCACTCATAATGTAAAAATAGCAACCAGACTATTCCTTTTTGGGGGAGTTTATTCAGGGCCAATGAAGCTATAACAGGCTCTCCTTTGAACAGCTAGAGATGGAGCATGAAAGATGGGTTTTCTTTTCTGCATTCATTCATCTCAATCAGAAATCGTTCAGCCTAAAAAAGGGGCGTAGAGGGAGATGTTAACATAGATGTATGAATCCCCCTAACATGGATCGATGCATCTGTAACCTAGAGTTTCACATAGTAACCAAGGTTTATTATAAAGCAAATACTGAATACACTATGTAAACAAAGTCCTCTTTAAATTGGGAGCAGGGGAGGAATTGTAGACTCAGGTGGAAAGAGAATTAGTCATTGTTCAAGTTTTCTGAAAACACATTTCACAACTCTCATTATAGAACTATCTTGGGATTAATACTAAGAGAAGTTGTCTTATGTTGTTTTGTGATTACTTGGGATTTTTATACTCTAGTTGCAAGAGAGGAAAAGATTACACTTTTTTTTGTTTAATCTGAAATGAATACTGGGAGAGGTCATTGCTCTTTGTGCTAGGAGAACCTTAAATGTTATTAGTACTTTAAATTGTTTTCATTAAAGGTTATTGTGCAAATAAATCCTGTCTGGGGATACTGGACTGTGTATCTGTCTGCCTAGCTATCTTATTTATTTGCTTATTTTGCAAGACTATCAATTTGTCTGTCTGTCCCTCTTGTCTATGTCTACCTATTCATGGTCCATTCTAAATCTTCTAATGACCTATCATTTCTTCTTGATATAATTTAGAGATCCATTAGTGCTGTTGTTTTTCAGATACTATTAAAAATCAGATACCCTTAAATGGGATAGCTACTGATATGAAATTGCTATACAATAGAACACCCATAAGTATTTTAATATGGATTTTTTTATTAAAGTTGTATATCTCACTTACAAGCTTTTTTTTCTCATGACTCTTAAAGCTCTGTCTAATTTTTGTATATTTCACAGAAGAGTTGTGTTCTTGCAAACCCTGTTTCACCTTCTCCCTGTTTCTTCCAGCTAATCTGTCTTTTAATTTGTTGCAGGTGGTGCTTGCTAATGAGCTCTCCCTTTCCCCTTATAATGAACGAGAAACAAGACCTCAGGTAGTTGGACGGTTTGTAGCTGAATCTTTGGAAACTTGGCATTATCAATCAGAAATTGTCCTATGTGCCTGCCTCATCACCAGTGCAAGAAGCAAAATAAAAAGCAAACAAGTCAATGGTCATATTATCAATAAAGTGACCATAGGAGAACCTGTTTAGATGGCTTATAAAATTTACTACCCAAATTATGTTGTCAGAAAGATTGCCCTTTGAAAGAAGTAAAGTTTAGGCCCAAAGAATTGCTCATTTCAAGGTTCTATAGATAATAATGTTGCTTAAATATTTTTTTACATAATGATTTCTACAGTTTAAGGCACTTTAAAAAGCTCAATATTTGTAGCAGATGAAAAGGTTAAAGAAAACTTGACCTAGCCTCATCACGTAGCCTCTCCAATTTTTCACCTATCAAATTTCATCACCAAATCAGAATTTGATAGTTCTATTGATTGAGTAGAGTCACCTCTAGATTCCACACTGATTTAGAAGATCTTTTATGCAAAACCAAACAAAAACAAAAAACAAACCCCACAGTAAGTTAAGGAAGACTTTTGACCGCTGATCAGCAGTTCTGGAAGGGCTGTCTATAAATCTCCAGATCAAGTGACTTGCAAACGTGGCTTCTATACTAAGAGACTTTCCTTGTCTGAATGCAGCGTACAGAGCTGGGCCATTGTTGTCATCTGGATCTCCTTAAGCTATATAATATTTGTAGATGAGACGTTTCCATGCTGATCCTGACAGTAACCCCTAGTCCAGTAGCTGCCTTTCTCAGGACTCTAGGCATTTCCTTTGCCCAGGGACCCTGTGCTTGGTCTCAGTTGCCATGCTGTACCTGGTTGCTTTTCTGTTGCACTGTCTCCCTCTGGCCATGGGACACTATGACATTTGCAAATCCTGGGTGACCACAGATGATGGCCCGTCATGGGAATTTTACGCTTGCCAGCCCAAGGCCATGCGAATGAAGGATTATGTGACCGTGAGAGTGGATCCACCAGGAATCACCTGTGGGGACCCGCCTGAAAGATTTTGTACTCATGTAAGTATTTGGTTTTATTTGTTTTCTTAGTTGACATGTGGTAATTAATTATGCTTGTGTCATCAGGGACGGAGTACTGTCGCCCTGAGGCACTGTATAATAAAGATACTCGGGATCAGAATGCAAACCGTTTTCTGGTAGCTGGAGCAAGGAACTTGAAATTAGCCCCTCTATCAAGGTTGTTGCACCATCCTCCTCATAGTCCTTTCTGAACACCTTAGTTTTATTCAAAGCTCTGCCACTGACTCACTGTGAGACCTTGGTAAAATTGTTTAACCTCCCTAGGATCTCCGTTGCCCCATTTGTAGCATGGGAAGAATACTTATCCCCTCACAAGGCTGGCAAGTAACTGTTTGCAAAACGTGTCTTCCAACACTCCTGTCATCTGAAGAAGTGAGTTGTGCCCACGAAAGCTCATGATCCCATCTACATGTTTTGTTAGTCTTTAAGGTGCTACTAGACTATTTGTTGTTTTTTAAGTTTTTCCTGTTTGCAAAATGCTTTTGAGGCCTGTGGATGAAATGTGCAATAGAAGTGCAAAATACTATGCTACGTATCTAGCTATCAACACCATTCATCTTTCTCAGAAACTCTTCTTTCTGTCATATCATTTTCTGCAACACGTAAATACCAGCAGAACAGCCTAAGAGTGGGAGACAGTACTGGCTCACATAGCAGAGTAATGAAGACAGCCCTTAGATCAAAGGAAGAATCACTGAAGCTGAAGATCAGTTGTTTTATTATCAGTTTGGTATGAATGATGTTTTTAGGTCACAAGGACCAGACTTTCAAAGCGCTCACATTTGAGGTCAGATTTTCAAAACATCTCGGCAACCCATGTACATCCATCTTTTGAAAATGTCCACTAAGTGAGTGCCTAAATGGGAGCAGAGTGTGTCTGAAAATCTGTCTCTAAAGGCCTGTGTAGTCCACTGGACTTCTAATCTCAGGAGCCATGTTTTATCAGTGATAGGTAGATGTTCTGTTAGGCTACGTCTACACTACGAGTTTTCTCGGCAAAAAATATGCTAATGAGGGACTCATTTGCATGAGTCGCAATCTCATTTGCATATTTTTCTGCCAATCCGTTTTTTCGCTAGGGTTTTTGTGCAAAAACAAGCAGTGTGGATGTTTTCTTTTCCTGCCAGATTGGTATACCTTCTTTTTTTGGGGCATAAGGATCTGGCAGGAAAAGGGGTTTTTGCGCAAAAAGAAAACATCCACACTGCTTGTTTTTGCACAAAAACCCTAGTGAAAAAAGGATCGGCAGAAAATATGCAAATGAGATCATGACTCATGCAAATGAGTCCCACGTTAGCATATTTTTTGCTGAGAAAACTCGTAGTGTAGACGTAACCTAAGTGTGCACTAGGGTGCTGATCAGAGAGGAAGGGATATATTCTGGTTCATGTAGGCTAGGGACTTGCATGCAGGACTCCTGCATCTCAAACAGCTTGATAATGAGAAATCCCTAAAACCTAACTCTTGTATTTAAAATCTTTAACCTATTTTCCCTTAAATATTAATCGTTGCCTTTTATTGAGCGCACCACAAAGCTCAGCAGGGCCATTTTGATTTCTAATTCACAAGGATTACTTTGTTTAAAGAGTTCAGAGGTCAAAACAAACAGCAAGACAATATGGTTTAAGTCCTTCCCTAACTATACAATGTTAGTCACGGCGAGTCAACAAAAAAAATCAAATCATGTTTTTAAGGAGGACTGATAAAAATCAAACTGTGTACTGAAGAGGCTTCCACCCCACTGGCACTGAAAAGGGAAGTTTCTTCTTTACAGACTTTACACCAATTATTTGTGATGTGGAGGGAGTATTGTCTAGTGGCTAGAGCAACTGGCTGGAAGTGAGAATTCTCCGTTTGTATGCTCTATTCTACCACTGACTAGCTTTGCAAGATTAATTAAGCCACTTGAATTCTGTGCTTCAGTTCCCCTTTTTGTAAAATAGACAAATATAAGCTGCTCCTGACTCCTCTTGAGAAAAATCAAGATCTGTTGTCCCAAAAGGAAAATATTGCCTTAAAGCCAACTGAAGTCAAATCTCCATGTTCACCAAAATACAAAGCCAACATTTGTATTGTTGCATATGTTCAGAGTGTTTTAATTAGAAACACCTAATAATTAAGTCCACTCATTTCAAATTTTCCCCTTTAAACTAACATTGTATTGGGACAGATGAAGTTATAGGCCCGCAAGAAAACAGTTAATGATTGGCAAGTCAGTCCAGAAGCATAGATTTCCATTTATCTGACTGGCTGCAAAGCGATTAAAAGTTGAATAACAGATTTCACTGAATTCATCAGGAAGCAGTTACTTGCCAATGCTCTCTGGTTAAGACTGCATCAGACCTTGGTGTTATTGATCTATCAGGAGGTAGCCATTCAAATTTTACTGACTCATTACATAAATATTTTTAGCCAATAATGAGCCAGCATCTATTACATGTAACATTAATACTTCCTATCTTATACAGTCACTGTGTATCTTAAGTAATGTACCTGAATTGCTTGGAGAACCTGGAAAGAAAGGATTCTAGAAATGCAAAATGTTTTTTGTGGATTTGGTGGCACTCGCACAGCTAGCTCCAAAATAAACATACCCATCCTACTATAGATGCTAACTGAGTTGTACAGTAGAGATAATTTCACATCTCATTAAAGTTTGAACTTGTATTGCAACAAAACACACACCCAGGTGTATTCTCTGAAGAACAAATTTGGAACAAAAATATTTAATTGTAAGTCATTTTCTATCTCATGGGGCAGATTCTGCTCCCAGACCCACTTGTGCAATTTGTGTTGCAATTCATGGGAGTTAAGCTTGCGTAGCTGAAGGTGGAATAAAGGTCCCATATGTTTATGCTGCAGTGCAATTAAATAAATATCTGGGGAAACAATGAACTGAGGAATTGTGTAATAATTGCCCTATCGTAAGGGTAGAGTGTAACACTTGAAGCCTCTTTAGTTAACTTGTTTTCATCCTGTGGGTTTTGTTCCATGTATTTAGATTTTTATAGCCTCTTTTTCAAACTCTTGGTGCTCAATATAATTCAAAATAGCAGCGAACCCATTTCAAACATTTGTTAACCCATCATGTTAGTTAATTAGCCTCATAAAACCACAGCTCAATCTGCCATTCCCCCTTCCTGGGCCATCTGCACCAATCCCCTTGCTTTTCCTGATGCTGAGTAAGTTCTAAAGCTGTAAAGAGGCATATGATAATGCTGCATATAACAGAAGAGAGAAATGTAAATAATAACAATTAAGCAGAGTAGACAGCCAGCCCAACATTCAGTGGGTAGAACAATATGTTGCTGTAAGAGAAACCTAGGACAGAGGCTAACTCTCAGGATTTCTGCACCTCTGGCTGGAAGGCCACCATGGTAACTTTTCACAGCTTCCGTCATGGAGAATGGTATATGCTCCTTTACCCTTGAGCGGCCCCTTGTGGTCAGCAGAGAGACAGCCAGCTTTGGATGAGGTGGTCTGTTCAGTCAGAGGGCGCGTGTGGTGACTTAGCACCTTTTGACACAGAGAGGAGAAGACAATCTTAAGTGGGGAGGGAGGGATGTGAGCAAAGAATACTGGCCCTGTAAAAAGCAGATGGTGAGCAAAATCAAAACTAACTGTGGCTTCTAGTCCTTAGTCCCTGTATTCAAGAGGTTCAGGTTTAGCAACTCCCACAAATGTTATGGTGTTAGACTCTGTAACACAGCTAACTATTTCTGGTATCTGGTTACATTTTCCACACTCTTTTTTTCCCTTTCCTGTTGGGCTGATAGTAAAATATTCAAGTTTTGCTCTCCTCTTGAGTTTTTAATTACTGATGCGGAACAGGTAGACACTCCTAAGAGCATGGCTTTTGAGCAGAGTAAATTTTCTGATGGCTGTTTTGATCTCTCTTTTCTCAGGTGTCTTCTGTAATAGCAGGCTGCTATGCATATAGTTAAAACAATAATTTTATTACTTATTAAGCACTCAGTGCCAAGGTGTGTACAGGGCACTGCACAGACAGCTGAAATAGAAATAAAATTACAAACAAGATTTCATAAATATAAGATTAAAAACATCAAAATAGATAAAGGGGAAACAATGATCTAAACACCGGGAATTATTAAAAATGGATGCAGAATGGGAGTCTTATACGGGAGCTCATATTAAGGTGCCCATTTTGCTAGATGATGGATGCTTTCCCTGTGGTACCCTCAACTCCTACTGAAGTCAGGAAGACACTCCGCAGCCTCCAGAATCAGGCTCTAAAACTACAGCCACTCTGAAAGAGGAGTGTTTCTGGGTGATAGGCTGAGGTGGATGTCTGGGGGATGCAAAAGCTTTTTCTAGTAGTGTACCTTCTCCAGTTCAAAAGCAATTTCAGTTCACATCTGGCTGCTTGTTCCACTCCGTAGAGCATTCCCGCTGCTTATTACAGTCAGGGGTTTTGTTTCCACAGTTCTTGAACTTCCTCCTGTTTATGTCCGTGCCCTTCTGGCAGGGTCACCTGAAAAAATAAATTGTAAATTTCATGATGGCTGGAAAGGGGGGAAGGGGAAGATGGATGGATGAATAAATAAAGAGACTGAATGAATCTAAAAGTGAGATTGGAAATTAATAGGAAGTAGATCTTGGAGGAAGAGTGAAATTTCAAAGACCAGATGCAGCATGCTGCATACAACAGCTGAAACCCGATTTCAAATGAGGGAAAGTAAAGAATTGCTGCTCTATAGTAAACCTTTGTGTGGGTTTGTGTGGGTGCAGTAGCATTCTTCTGCATTACCTGATACAAACCTACTGTGTCATCATGCTGTTGTGGCAGACAGTGTCGTGGCTAATAAAACACTCACACATCTCCAGATATTTTGGACCAAATTTTCCTCTGCGAGAGATACAGATTGTCCCTATTGATTATGAACTGATGTAACTGTAAAGAGAATTTGTCTTTTTTCCTTTATTTTTCCTGGTCTGCAAAAGACTAATTATTTACAATTAACAGTTGTCTAGGTTTACAATGCAACTTATAGGCAGCGAAAAGACACATTCTCTGCCCTCAGCACAGGCAAATGTTAGGGTTCCCTTCTAGTTATAGCGCATGCATTCTGATCAGAGTGAGAAATGCTCAGCTACAGCCCTCAGCTAATGGAGAGGTGCTACAACAAGCTAACGTCCAAAACAGTAATCCACATAATTGGTTGTTGATTAATGCTCCATAGAACTGTCACCATGCCATAAGACCTCCGTGGTGCACGGAGCCCATCTTTCCATTGTGAATTAGCCTGTGTTTGCAGAGGTTTGGGGGTGCTATTCCTCATTTACATGGTGCTCTATGGCACTGGTCTTTACACCAGTGATTAATTTTGTTGTTTCTGAAAGTTTCCCTTTTTCTTTTAAAGCCAGGCGAAAATGGGGACTGTTTAAAAAATGCTCTTCCAAAGAGACTCGCTCAAAGATGTCTTCGTACAGTATATCTAGTGGTTAGAACCCTTGTTATGCTGAGTCAGGACTAAAATGCTGCTCCCCGGCCCACACTAAATACAGGAAATAAACAAGCCGACCTCACTATCTGTTGATACTGCGTATTAGAAGAACTTTCACTCCTCATTTAAAGAAATAATGCTTCGTTGCTTTGCCTTCTCCAGCCACTTTTCTCAGAGGATCGCAGACCAGTTAAAACATTAATTGAGCATCATAATACCCCTGGAATGCTGGTAATATGGTGCTCCCTCACTTACAAAGGGAGAGGAAAAACATCTTCGCAAAATGTTATTTGCCCTCCTCCCCCCCAGCCATTTTTTAAAATGGTTTGAGTTCCTCTAAGGAAAGTGGTTGGAGAAGGGGAAGTAACAAAGCATTATTCTTTAAATGAGGTGTAAAAGTTTTTCTAATAGGGAGCATCTACATAGCAGCATTATTTTGGAATAATGGCCATTATTCCGAAATAACAATGCAAGCGTCTACACAGCAATTCTGTTATTTTGAAATAATTTTGAAATAACGGGCGGCTTATTCAAACTTCTGTAATCCTCATTCTCCGAGGAATAATGCCTATTTCGAAATAGCTGTAGTGTGGATGCTCCACTGCTGCTGTTTCGAAATAGCTGCTCCCCAGGGCCATTCAAAGTAATTACTCCCCAGTGCCTCCTGGGGCTCTAAATCAAGTTAGCATGTCCGCATTACGGAAGCCTGCCTTGCACTAATTTTGAGGCTTCCCTGTAGAGTAGATGCGCTATTTCTAAGTAAGCTATTTCAGAGTGTTTCTTCCGGAATAGCTTATTTTGAAATAAATGTTCAGCGTAGGCATAGCCATACACTGACTCCATCCATTGATCAGTGTTACTTTCAAATTTGGGAAGAAGTTCTGGGTAGGAATCAGAATTAGGTACGGTTCCTACTCCTAATCACCTTTATCAGCATCGCTGATGTTCATGTAGCATTCACTGCTGCATTTGAAATTAAGGTTGATGACTCCTTGCCTACAGCCAGTATGTATTAACATTTGCCATCTCCACCTGCAAAAGCATCTACGTCACTCAGGGTTGTGAAAAATGCTCGGGCCTTTGGGAAATAAATAAAGCCAATTTAAGCCTCAGCATAGACGCTGCTAGGTTAATGGAAGAATTCTTCCACTGGACTAGCTACAGTCTGAGAGGTGGATTTACTTAAGTGATGGAAAACCCCCTTTCATTACTATAGTGACTACACAGTTACAGCTGTGGTGCATTAATGTTTCACTTTGGGGCTCCACAGTGTAAACAAGAGGAGGTCAATAATTTTTGAACAGGAGCCACTTCCGAATTTTTTGAAGTGGCCCTGGAATGGGCGGGGGCATCAGGTGGGGCATCAGGTGGAAGGGGCTGGGTCAGGGCTCGCTCAGTCAGGACAGGACACTTCCATGCTTCCCCACCCCAACCCCCGCAGACCCTGATTGGTCAGGGGGGGTGGGGGGAGCAGCAAAGTCTTTGCCCTCCCCCTGCCCCTGCCCCTGCCCAGGAGATCCGCCAGCTGGCAGTTCTGAACAGCTGGAAGTTCACTCTACGTACCCGTGTCCCTGGCCATGGGGTTGGAGACTTTGTGTGCTCCCCCCTGCTGCCTGCTGCCCCCCCGTCAATTCCCCCCAGTCAATTAGGGCCTGGGGAAGGGGGAGCACATGAAGTCTCTCGCTCCCCACCACCGCCCTGCAAGGGAGCTCCGTGCTTAGAGTCAACCGCCAGCTAACCAACTGGCGGTTGACTTTAAATGCTGAGCTGAGCCCATTGCAGAGCGGGAGGAGACATTGCGCACTCCTCCCACCCCCCAAGCCCTGATTGGCCTTGGGGGGGAGAAGCGCGTGAAGTCTCCTCCTACCCTGTCCCCGTCCTACCCTGTCCCCGTCCCGCAAGGAGCATGCAGTACTTAGAAGCGCCACACCCCTCGCAGAGGGGGAGGAGACTTCACGTGCTTCCCCCTTCCCCAGGCCAATCAGGGCTTGGGGGAGTGCACGAAGTCTCCTCCCACCCTGCCAGGAGCGTGTGTAACCACCACCAAGGCGGATTTGAACCTAGGACCTCAGGAGCTGACTATAGGAGCCTCTACCCTCTGAGCTAAAAGCCAGCTGGCTCTCAGCCCATGCTGTAGAGGTCTCTTGATCTTAACTGTTGCAGTGGTCTAGGTGCCACTTGCAGTACTCAGTAACCGCACTAGGTGTGTGGGTTACACGTGCATGCGCTGTGCACCCTTTGCAGGGTGGGGGCAGGGCGGGAGAAGACTTTGCACGCTTCCCCTGTACCCTCAGGCCCTGATTGGACTGGGGGTAGGGGGAGCAGGAGGGCCTCCATGGGCCAGATGAACTCGCTTGACGGGCTGAATCCAGCCCTCAGAGGCCCTTTTGCCCACCCGTGGTGTAGACAGACGCTAGGGTTAGCCATAAAAGTACAGTCCTGCCCAACCTGCTGGGTATAAACTCTGGCAGCTAGCTCAAGCCATCTCCTGCGCTTCTGCAGTATGGTGCTATTTTTAACACACTAGCTCAAGCAGAGCTAGTTCACGTCAGTCGGCCTCCCAACTGCTGTGTAGATGTGTTCTAAGAAGGAATGCATCTCTAGCCTTAATTTAGAAGTTACTGTGTAGCTTGAGTTTCCTGTACAACCTTTAGCTAAATGAGCTCAATGATCTATTTAGATGCATGAAGCAGAGTTTATCTTGTTATGAAAATAATGTTCCACTATACAATCAAATCTTCTCAAAATGTTGATGGGAAAACATGGTGATACAAAATTAGGCTGCCAAATTGATTTAACTGATGCAATGAACTTTCAGCTAGCCCCTCTATGAAGGATATGGGAGATGGAATGAACTATTTTTAAGAAAAGTGTTGCTCTTCACAGGGGACCTTACACCACTGTAGAGAATTCCTATAGACATTCCTATATTCTAAAATTCCTGTTAAAAATTTCCTGTAGAAAATTTAATAGGGTTCTATAGAAATTACTCCAGAGTCGTCTTATATAGAGGGTATTGTGGTCCAGTGGAAAGAGCACTGGACTGGAAGTCATGAGTTCTGGGTTTTATTATTTGTTCTGCTACTTTCATCATTCTGTGCCTCAGTTTCCTAATCTATGAAATGGGAGTAATGATACATTTGTATAGTGCTTTGATATGAATGAATGAAGAGTACAATGTAAGAGCTACATATTTTTTTATTCTGTAGAATTACTCTTAAAACTCAAAGGGTTCAATAGAGATTGAAATCCTTCCTATATAGGTTTTGGGGATTTTTAAACCATATTTAGACCATCGCAAGGATATGTTTGTCTATTAAATTGTATAGGAATTTTCTACAATGACATTCATTTCAATACTATTGTAAGCAATGAATACAAGTTTAGCTCTATAGGTATTTGTGGTGCTTTACATACTACATTTGTCTGTTTTTCACCTGTGAAAGTTGTAGTGCTAACCTAAGAGGAGCTTGAAGTACTATTTCAGATCCCAAATCTCTCTGGGATCTGGAGTTCTAATTTGGTCCATTACAATGACAATAAAACTTTACATTTCTAGTCTAGAGTCTTTCATCCAAGTGTCTCAAAGTACATTAAAAACATTCCTTTTATGTGATGAGTCTATATCCCATTCTGTAGTTGGAGAAGCTAATGCAGAGAGACATGTAGGCCCAGATGTTTACAGATATTTAGGTGTTGCAGCGCTCAGTGTTGCAACGCTTGACTGAGATAGAACCTAAATCTCTTTTTCAAAAGGGACTGAGGCATTTAGGAGCCAAAATTTCATTGACTGTTAATGGGATTTTGACTCCTAAATGCTTATGTTCCTGGCTCCTAAATCAGTTAGACATTGCAATGCTGAGTGCAGCAGCACCTAAATTTAAACATCTGGGCCTAAGTGATTTGCCTAAGGCAGTCGTCTCCAACCTTTTTAAACACAAGATCACTTTTTGAATTTAAGTGCAATCCAAGATCTACCTCCAACCCAAATACCCTTGATCCGCCTCCTTTGTGACCCTTCTCTGAGGCCCTGCCCCCGCTCACTCCATCCTCCCTCCCCCCTCCACCTTCCTTCACTTTCATCGGGCAGGGACAGAGGGTTGGGGTGCAGGCTCTGGTCTTGGATTAAGGGATTTGGAGGGTGAGAGGGGCTCTGAGCTGAGCTTGGGGCAGACAGTTGGGGTGCTGGAGGCGGTTCTGGGTGCAGGCTCTGGGAGGGTATTTGGATGCAGGCATGCTCGGGGCTAGGGCAGGAGCTTGGGGTGCAGGAGGGGATTCATGGCTGGGGTAGGGTTTTAGGATGTGGGTACCAGCTGGGCACTGCTTACCTCAGGTGGCTCCTGGGTGGTGGTACAGTGGGGCTAAGGCAGGCTCACCCTTGCCCTTGCCCTTGCCCTTGCCCTTCACCACTTCCAAAAGCAGCCAGCAAACTCCATCCCAAGTCCTGTTGTGCTCCGTCTCTGCTCTGTGGAGATAGGATACAGGGTGGGAGGGGGGCACCCTGACATCAGGACCCTCCTCTCCCTCCCTCCCGCGCCCTGCCCTGCCCTGCCAGAAAGCAGGAGGCTCCTGAGGGGACAGCTCCAAGGGAAAGGACAGGAGATGCGCAGCAGGCTGGGGGGGGAGGAGGGCAGCTAAAGTGCTGGGCTTGATAACCTCTTGTCCAAACCAGTCAGAATCACTAGTCAGAGGCTCCAAGATCTATCAGTCGATCCCAATCAACTGGTTGGTAACCACTGGCCTAAGGTCACAAAGTGAGTCTTTGGCAAAGCAGAAAATACTATCCACCCAACTCCCTGTCCTGTGCCTTAATCTTAAAGCCACAGAGGTAAGATCCAGTTACAAAGGTTGGATCCTGATTCTGACTTTCTCTCAAAGTTCAGAGGTGTTTGGACCATGATTTTGGTTCTGGCCCTTCTCTAGATGCTTATATTCTTTCCGTAGGTATGCTGCAACTATGCGTGTTACTGTTAGGTACATCAGGTAAAATTCATAGACTTCATATTAAGGGGAAAGTATTGGGGAGAATTCAGTAGATTTTTAAAAGTAAAAACAAGGGTTTCTTTCTTTTTGTCAGTTCTTAGGCATTTTCTTTACGTGGAACAATCAGGCACAGGCTGACGAAGGGGTGGGCAATAATTTTTTGCCGGGGGCCACTTAAAAAATGTGTGAAGTGGCCCCGGGCCGCTCCGGAAGGAGCAGGGCCTCAAAAGGAAGGGGCGTGGCTAGGATGCTTCGGGCTTCCCCACCCCCAGACCATAATTGGTCTGGGGTTTGGGGAACCCCTTTGCCCCCCCTTCCCACTAAGCACCATGCCCCTGGCAGTGGGAGGAGACTTCCTGTGCTCCCCCACCCCCAGGCCAATCAGCTCCTGGGGTTGGGGGAGCACATGGAGCCTCCTCCCACTCTGCCAGAAGCGAGTGGCATTTCTAAGTACCTCGCAGGGTGGGGGCAGGGCGGGGGCAGGGCGGAGGAAACTGCATACGCTCCCCCAGGTCCTGATTGGCCTGGGGTTGGGGGAGCGTGCGAAGCCTCCCCCTGCTCTGCCAGGAGCGCGTGGCACTTCTAAGTGCCACATGCTCCTCGCAGGGTGGGGGCAGGACAGAGGAAACTGTGCATGCTCCTCCCACCCCCAAGCCAATCAGGGTTTGGGGCGGGGGAGTGCGAGAAGTCTCCTCCCACCCTGCCAGGAGTGCGCTGCACTTCAAAGCGCCATGTGCTCCTGGCAGGGCGGAGGAAACTTCACGTGCCATCCCCCACCCCAGGTCCTAATTGGCCTGGGGGCAGGGAAGGGACAGGGCCTCTGGTAGGGTTGCCAGGTGACCGGTATTGACCCGGACAGTCCGGTATTTTCGCCTCCTCTCCCGTAAAAAATTCAGAAAATACCAGACACCTGAAATGTCCGGTATTTTCAGATTTTTTTTTTTTTTCCCCCCAGCCAGGAGGCGAAAATACTGGACACCTGGCAACCCTACAACAGACTTGGCAACTGGGCTCCTCCCTCCTCCCCACCCCAGGACCCCCTGCTTACCTGGTTCCACAGGGAAGCTGCGTTCTGGCTCCATCAAGAAAACAAAATGGTTGCCGGCAAAAAGCCTAAAGAACTTAAGCAAGGGGAAGCAATGCCTTCCCTGGGTCTTAGTGCTCAACTGCTCCGCTCTTGCTATCCGTATTCTGACTCTTCATGCACTTAAAGCTGTTTTAATGCTGGTTTATTTTATTTTATTTTATTTTTTTTTGTTTTGCTTAACTCTCAGGGTCCTTTTTTTTGCTCAACAACTTTGGTCTCCTCCCCTTTTTTTCCCCTCAACAGAATTTTTTCCCTGGTGTTTTTTTTTTTGGGGGGGGAAGGGGACGTGTTTGGTATTTTTGGTTAAACCATCTGGCAACCCTAGCCTGTGTGGGCTGGATCAACCCACTTAGCAGGCTGGATCCAGCCCATGGAGGCTCTTTTGCCCATCCCTGGGCTAACGCATGGAATTAAGAGAACTTTTTTTTGTACTGGTATTATTATTTATCGATTGTTGTGTATGGCACTTTACAGATAATTAACACGACAGGTTTCTGCTTCAAGGAATATACAATCTAAATTAGATTTATCTAGGTTAGAAACTCTTGTGTTTTAATACCTGCTCTGCAACTGGCTCACTTGGTCTGGTCTTGGTCAAGTTTCTGAGTGTCATTTTGAATTAGAAAATTTGGAATTTTTCATAGACAAAACAGTGAAACAAAGTGTTTTGACAATTTAGAATTTTTTTTCCCCAAAAATGTTTCAGGTAGAGAAATGTGGTAAAACTTGACCCTTTCCTGCCAAAAGGATAGGGTTTGAGACATTGGCATTTTCAGAGGAAAGGCATTGCCAGAAAGTTCCCTGCCAGATCTTATGGAGAACAACTGGTTTTCTCCATGCTGTCTCTTGTCTGAGATGACAGACTCAATGGATTGTTTGAGCAAGCAGGAGAAACTGCCCTAGTCATGTCTGACCACCGCAAAAGGATGCAAATCTTATGCCAACAAATTTAAGGCCATAGGGTCTCTTAGGTTAATGAATTCATTTTCTGACCTAGTTTGTGAGCTCACTCATGCGTATACAATGGCAACTCAGCAATGCACAAGTAAAAGAGCCCAAATTTCAGACTTGTCAAACTTATTATGCACGTGGGGTTTTCAGTGACCTCGTTAGCAGGAGTTTTTTAGCAAGCATCGTTCTGTATCTCCTTTCAAATTGGTGTCTTCCCCTAAATATGCGTGTGGCAGCCCAGAGGGTTTTATGCAGTTCAGATTCATTAGAGGAGATGACCCTTGTTTCTAGTCAAATAGTTCAACCTGATACACATTTTCCTCGCCTGGAAAATGTCAAAAAGCCCCTGCTTCTCCTGCATCCGTCATTCACATGGACTGTCCATTCCTAATTATCAGGCTGGAATTAGTCTCCATATATATAAACTGTAGCCAGGTCAATCAAGTTGAAAGGTTGGGGAGGATGCGGAGGACTCTGGCTACAGAATCTTGGCCATCAGCCACAACAAGTACTTATAGCATTTTCCACCCAAGAAGCACAAAGCGCTTACCAGTCAGGATTGTTGTCCCCATTTCAATGATGGGGAAACTGAGGCGTGGAAATTTTTTTTAAGTGACTTGGTCAAGGAGAAGCATATCATTGTCACGATGATACATCAGAATCTAATGGTGGCTTGAAGGTATTTAGAGAGGCACCAAGCTCTAATGGACTCAGTATAGGAAAGGAAACCATGAGCCTTTAGTTCTAATCCTGATCAGTCTGTGCTTTGGACAAGTCCCTTCGGGCACCGCAGGGCAAAAGCTGAATTAAGATACGTAACTTCAGCTACGTAGCTGAAGTCAAAATAGCTTAATTTGGCTTTTGGCACTGTGTACACAGCAGGAAGTTGAAAGAAGAGCACTCTTCCTTTGACTTCCCTTGCTCCTCGTGAAATGAGGGTTACAGGAGTCGGAGTAAGAAGTCCTTCAGCTCGACATTATTTTGAAATCATGGCTTGCTGTGTAGATGTGTACTATGTTATTTTGAAGATTCTGAAATAACGCTGCTGTGTAAACATACCCTGAGAGTCTCTGTGTTTTTCCATCTAAAATGGGGACATAGATACTTCCTGCCTTCACAGTTTAGTTGTGATGCTTAATAAATTAAGATTTACGAAGTACTTTGAAATCCTATATGGGAACAGAACATAATGGCCACACTAGGTCAGACCAAAGGCCCATCTAGCCCAGTATCCTGTCTTCCAACAGTGGCCAATGCCAGATGCCCCAGAGGGAATGAACACAACAGGTAATCATCACGTGATCCCTCTACTGTGATCCATTTCCAGACAAACAGGGGCTAGGGACACCATTCCTACCCAGCTCTTTTTTGAACTCTGCTTAAAGTCCTAGTCTTCACAACATCATCTGGCAAGGAGTTCCACAGGCTGACTGTGCGCTGCATGAAGAAGAACTTCCTTTTGTTTGTTTTAACCCTGCTACCTTTTAACTTCATTTGGTGACCCCAAGAGCTACTAGTATTAAATGACTGTTATAACTAACTATGGAAGATGAACATTTTTTCTTGATCGCTGGCATTTTCACTCATTCTCTAATTGGGGAATCTTCTGCTAGCATTTTATAGCATGCTGGTGGGCATTTGTTTACGTAGTTGATCTGATATTTTTTACCATTCACATGGCTCTGCCAGAAAAGAAAGTATGTGCTGTTTAGGAAAGGAAATCGGGGGGCGGGGAGGGAGGCAGGAAAGGAATAATAGGATTTAAAGTGGCAAAAGGGGGCATAAGGTGCCATGGATCTGTTTCCAACATGATCATCTGCAAAGACAAAGTTCTTTCAGGGTGTGGGGTAAAGAAAGTGCTGCTAACCTTGACTTCATCTGGTAGATACAGCGTTCATAGGTCCTGGTGGATTGAACCACGTTGCCTTTTGTTGGAAATCAACCCCTAGAAGTTGCAGACAGTGTTAGCCTGTTGATTACAAAATCACTCTCAGCTGGACAATAGCCTGTGTTTTCACACTACACACATGCATCTACCCAATTATTCCTGTGCCTACAAATAGATGGGTTTCTTTGCGAGTGGGGGAGAGAAGTGAATTTGTTTTTCATGGGATTTCCACTGGAGCTAAGGGTTCTCAAGTTTATTCTCTAGCTTTCTTGAGCAGGTTCCAGATTCAGTACAGTGGTAGAGAGGCGAGAGAAGGCAGGAGCGGGGGAGACAGAAGTAAGTACGGAGAGTGGGTTCAGGCATATATGTAGCTGTGAGGAGTAGGGATGTTAAATGTCAAGTAATTGACTAATCGAACAGTCGATGCATTTTGCATCGACTATTCAATTAGTCAATAGGGCGCCTCTGCCTTTGAAGTGTAGCAACAGCCCTAGGGCTATTGCTACACTTCAAAGGTGAAACCACTGCGTGGAGCCCAGGGTCAGCTGGGGACTCCCCCAGTGACCATGGACTCCATGCGGCACTGCCGTTTTGAAACGCCTTGAGGAGCCCACCGTTAGGCTCCACGTGGAGTTTCAAAGTGTCAGCACCGTACAGAACCTGGGGCCAGCAGGGGAGTCCCCAGCTGATCCCGGGCTCCCCGTGGCACTGCCTCTTTGAAATGCTGCGTGCAGCCTGGGGACATCCCAGCTGGCCCCAGGCTGCATGTGGAGTTTCAAAGCGACAGCACCACGTGGAGCCCAGGATCTGGCCCCAGGCTCCATGCGGCGCTGCTGCTTTTAAGTACCCCCTCTTCTTCCCCCTGCCTTGCTCCTTCTTTCTGATAGAGGCAGTAAGGGGGGGGGGGGAGAAGCGACTAGTCAACTAGCCTGTCAACTATCCGATAAGCATTTGCTTACCAGATAGTTGGTTAGTTGTTCACATCCCTAGTGCAGACTCTGTGGACCAGACTCATCCTACCTTGTACTCTCACTTATACCTGTGCAAAATTTGTCTAAACTACAACCATTCTATTCTGTTTGTTTGTATGGACAAATTGAACTCCCCTGACACAGGTGTGAACTGCTATCCCCAAACACAAGGGTCTGAAGAATCAGGCCCCCACGTGTATCACAGAGGTGGCATAAGACGGTGATATTTCAATGGATGTTAGCATGAGAATGGTGTCTGTGTATCTGGATTAGTCCAGGAGCTGGGAAGGGAGCTGCATGAGAGAGAAGTGGTTGGGTGTGTACAGTCTAATGAAAACAATGATGCATGTTTCCACGTGCACAGCTACAAATGCCTTTTAAATCCAAACTAGGAAAGTATCTTTAGTTGCCATTGGTCAGTGCTAAACACACACATTTAAGGAAGTGGGAATGTCCCCCCCACACACACACACTCTCAGTCTCTGCGTACTTTACAGCTTTGTGTTCCTGTATATTTATGGAAGGGTTTCTCTCTGTGGGTATGTCTAGACTAAATGCCTCTGCCGACAGAGGCATGTAAATTAGACATACCGACATAGTCAATGATTTAAATATCCCCTGCTTCATTAGAATAAAAATGGCTGCCGCGTTGTGCCAGCTCAGCTGTTTGTCGGCACAAACTGGCAGTCAAGATGGGGATTGGTTTACAAGGAAAGCCTTTGCCGACCGATCCCTTATGCCTCGTGAAACAAGGTTTACAGGATCGGTCGACAAAGGCTTTCCTTTTCGACCGATCCTCGTCTTGACTGCCGGTTTGTGCCGACAAACAGCTGAGCCGGCACAACGCAGCAGCCATTTTTATTCTAATGAAGTGGGGGGATATTTAAATCCCCCGCTTCATTGACCATGTCGGTATGTCTAATTTACATGCCTCTGTCAGCAGAGGCATGTAGTCTAGACATACCCTGTGGAGAGAGAGAAAAGTTACTTTCTGCTCAGATCACTCGTCAAACAGTATGGTGCTGCCTAGTGTAACAGGTAAAGTACATGAAGCCATATGTTAACCATTTTTAGCGGCTATATCCTGTTTAGAAAGCTAACGTTCCAGAGGAATAGCCAGTGCCTCTGAACAGTTTAGAGTGCGCACTTCTGCCCCCTAATGGCCAGAATCAGACCTGCTCCACTGTGTCAACAACCCTTTACTGCTAGAAGCTAAAGCAGGGGTGGGTAATAATTTTTGACTGGGGGCTACTTCAGAAATTTTTGAAGTGGCCCCGGGCCACCCTGTAAGGGGTGGGGCCTCAGGCAGAAGGGGCGGGGCCAGAATACTTCCATACTTCCCCACCCACAGACCCTGATTGGTGGGGGTAGGGGAATCTGCAAAGTCTTTGCCCCCCTCCCAGAGAGAACCACCAGCTATTCTGAACAGCTGGCGGTTCCCTCTAGGTACCCATGCCCCTGGCCATGGGAGGAGCCTTCGCATGCTCCCCCTGCTGACCCCTGGTCAATCAGGACCTGGGGAGGGGAGCACATGAAGTCTCTTGCTCCTTGCCCCCGCCCTGCAATGGAGCACTGTGCTTAGAGTCAACCACCAGCGGAGCAGCAGCTGGTGGTTGACTTTAAGTGCCACACCCCTCGCAGGTCGGGAGGAGACTTTGTGCACTTCCCCCTGCCCCAGGCCCTGATTGGCCTGGGGGCAGGGGGAGCGGCAGGGCCTCCGCGGGGTGGATCTGGCCCATGAAGGCCCTTTTGCCCACCCCTGAGCTAATGAAAACACAAATGGTAGTACGGGTTGAACCTCTTTAGTCCAGCACTCTCTGGTCCAGCAATATTGGTGGTTCGACATGATTTTAGTTAGCCGGATGTCCACTTATCACGGGTGTGGCCAAGTTTCCTGCAGTCTCATAAAGTTTTTTTACAGCCACCAGTTCCGGCTCTCAGTGTTCTGTGCTGTTATTTTGCTTTAATTTACCCCTAAATGTCTTCAAAGAGCCCAATAAGCAATGGAAGTGTTGGTAATGCTGCTAGACAATATTCACCTCCCGTGGTTTGGCAAATTCTTTGGTTCGGCACCAGTCAGATCCCGAGGGTGCCGGACTAGAGGGGTTCAACCTGTAATCTGTTCTGCCCCTTATTGCTGCTGTTAAGTTGCTGTGACCTTGGATTTTCAATGTAGTATCTAGAGCTCAGCAGATCCGGTTCAGTAGCTGAACCTAAAGTGGCTTCATTTCAAACCAAAACTGATATTTAAACAAAATGGTTTGTCTAGAAAATTTTAAAACAAAGAGTTTGAGTTCCAAAAAAATTCCATCACCATTATTTAAAAGAAATAATTTGATGAAATCACTAATAGTTTCAGTTACCACTAAACTGCATTTTTTGGGGTGAATTTACTATTTGTTGGAAAAAGTCACTAATGCCTGTTATAATAATAACACTGAAGTCCTAGATGGCCACTGATTTTTGTTAACGTTTTGTCTTTTGAAGAACAATATTATCGCTATGTAGTTGTACAGGAATATTTCTTATGTAAAACTAGCATGTTCTCCATTTGCCTAAGTATCATACACAGGAACCATGATACTAGGACACAGAGTGATGGCCACTCATGGATCTATCATTTTGATATGAACTAAGTTCTCAGCATGAAGATTTGCTGAGCGAATCTCTGCCAGCCTTTTTAGGAACTCAGCATCACTTCTCAGCTCACCTCTCTTGCCCCTTCCACTCTTACCTCTCTGTCCTGCCCTCCCCCATTCAAATTATCTAGGTTTTTTTTTTTAACATAATAAAATATTAATGTCAGCATAGACAGTCTCGCTGCAAAGGCTGCATGTATTGAGCTTACAAGGCGTATAAGCTTTTAAAGAGCAGGACACTTTTCCTACTTCCTAAGCATTTTCTTAGTCCTGAATCAATAATGCACTTACTATTCAGTATGTGGGTCATTTTTATTGTGTTCCTTCTCATGCTGTGTGTGCATGTATGCACGCGCGCACACGTGATTTCTCTCTAGAGTCAGACACAGGCCCCAGATCTGTCAGGGCCTGAGTGGGGAACAGAGGCCAAGAAGCTAACTCTTGGGCACAAAGGGGAGGTAAGGTAGGAATAATTCCCACAGCTCTCTGTCAATGCAAGAAGAGAGAACCAGGAAATCTATGAATAAAGAGGCTCTGGGTTAAATCTCCCTTGGATTCTTTGAATGTGTATGTGTATTTTTCTCAGATACTGTTTCTCATCACTTTGCTCCCTGTTTGTTTGGAAGATTTTGGACTCTAAGTCACCCTGTTAATCCACAATCAAACTCCCAAAACAAATGGCTGGAGCTAGCAGTCCTTGATCACAGTTCTTGGCTTGGGGGGGGGAGGGTTAAGTAGGTAAAGAGGTGAGGTGAGGTTTTGGCGGGGAAGGGGGACTGTATCTGATGGTGATGGGATTATTGGTTCAGAAAGAAGGAGCGGTTCAAAAATTATTGCCTGGAAGCGGGAGCTGTGTGTGATGCATGTGCGTGCCCGGTGCAAAGAGGAGATTATCTTCTTAAGAATGGAATTTTCTGCATAGAGAACTATTAACCCCTGCCTTGCCAATGCATAATATATATATCTCTGCCCAGACCTCTGATAATGAGAGGAAAACACAAATTGCATATCTTTGAACAATCAACAGACGCAGGGCCAACTTTGGAGCACCCAGAGCTACAGCTCAGCTACTGAGGACCCTAGAAAGACTAGTGTCAGTCTTGCTTTAAAACAAAGTTTTTAGCCATTTTTACTATGAAGATAAATTGTTCATTAGGGTTGATTGTTTACTTCTAAAAGTGTTGTCATGGTGTCCTAGGGGCTAGAACACTGAACTGGGACATAGGAGACATGGATTCTCTTCCCAGCTCAAATATTAGCCTGCTGGATGATCTTGGGCAAATCATATCATTGCTCCATGCCTCAGTTTCCCCACAAGTAAAATGAGGATTATACAGCCTTCCTTTATACTGCCCTCCTTTATAAAGCAAGTTGAGGTTTGCTGATGAAAAGAACTACAGTAAAACTCCAATAGTCCGGCATCCAATAGTCCGGCACTCCTGATAGTCCGGCATCAAAATGGCAAGAGCCTAGTGAGTGAGCTTCGTCAAAAAATGAGTCACAAGGTAACAGCGGCAGCAACTGAACTGAGCAAAAGGGTAAAAAGGCTTAAAAACTAAAACATTACAGTATACTGTATACAGTATGTACAATAAAAAGGGTTAAGATCACTTTATATACAGTATATAATGTATACAGTGTATATATAACCTGCTTCTAGTACCTCCTGATAGTCCGGCATATCTGATAATCCGGCACCACCTAAATCCCATAGGTTCCGGATTATCGGAAGTCTACTGTACTGTGGAACTGTGACCGACCTGTCAGCATGTTGGTTAAATTCCTTGTGTCACTGAGGTGACTGTAGATTTAAGAGAAGAGATTAAAGTGTTTTATTCTGTACCCGCACAATGGTCCAGCTTGGAATACGAAGACCCTCACTCACTTCTTTATTGCAGGGAGCAAACTCTTTATTTCTAGTGTGTTACACAAAAATGGTGGCTATGTTCTGTGTCTTAGCTAGCTCAGTTGAACCTGTAACCAAGAGTCCTATAACCCTGGCAAGGTCACCTCTTTATCTTCATGAGATTGATGTACTAAGTTCTAGGGCATGTTGTCTCTTGGTTGGAGCAGGAGATGAGATTTTAGGGTTCTGTTACCAACTCTGAGTTGACCCTGGGTCACTCTCTATTTGGGCCAGTCACTTAAGCCAAAGTCTTCAAAAGTAACCACTGATTCTTGGATGCTTCAGTTTTTGGGTACCCAGATGTAAACCTCTTAAAAGGGACTTGATCTTCCAGATATTCTGAGCATCCAAAATCCAGCTAAAGTCAGTATGAGCAGTGAGTACTGAGCAACTGTCAAAATCAAGCCCAACATGTCTTGAGTTGGATAGCCAAGATCAGTGGCCTCTTCTCGAACATTGGGCTTTAAGTCTTCGGTGGCCCAGTTTTCCCCTCAGTAAAATGGGTATTGTGCCTGTCTACCGCACAACTGTGTTCATAACTATGAAGCTTAATTATAGTTTGTAAAGTAGTTACAGATGCTGGGCTGAAAAGAGTGAATAGTAATATCAGCAGTAACAGTCTTATACCACTGGCCTATAATAAAGCACTAACAAGATCCTTCTAGAATTCACAAGATAATAGATTGGAGGCGGAGGGAAGGGGGGGGGAATGAATAGCCTGGAAATATAGGTTGAATCTCTTCTATTTCTTTCCACAGTAAGACAGACCCTGGGGAGCACATGGGGCTTGGATGAACTGCGTGCTGTTGGGCTGAATAAGTATATCTGCTTCAAGCCAAAAGGGGAGGGGAAAAAAGCAAGATGTCTTACCAGACATATCCCTGCTTATGATTACTAAGGGCTGTTCTGTTCAGACACTGGTGTCTGTTTCTGCTGACTCATGGCATCCTAAACAAGCGCACAGACAAAATGTTTCCTAATGCCCCTTGCTGAGGAGTGACCTTGCACTCAGCCAACCTTTGGTTGGGAAGAAATAGAAAAAGAAACAGAGGGGAGGGGAAGAATGCAATCAATTGCCCAAACCACAGAAGCAGGGGAGGAGCGAGGGAGAGTGACATTAGGGTGAGCCAGAATTAGAAGTGCCTCTGTACAGGGACCCCTTTTCTGCTGTGTTAATAATTCATATCAGCTCTGACTTTTCTTACCAACAAACAGCTTGTTAGTAAGGACATTTTTCTCCCTTTGCTTTCTCTGTCCTGAAATGAGCCCCTCGTGGCTAGTACAGAGGTGGAAGGGCAGAAAGGATGCAAATTATGCTGTCCCATTCTTCCCAGCCCTCATCTGCCTCTCTTCCCTAGGGCCCATCACCTTAGGGAAAGGTCAGATTCATCCCCAGAGGAATGTAACTTCTAAAATATCCCTTAATTGCTGGCATCTCACCAGAATCTTTTCCCAGGTACGGGGCCATTTCCGAAGCTCTCTTCCGAATGTTTGCTTAACAGGAACACAGATAAGAAGTCAATTTCTCCTGTCTCTCCAGGTGTGCAGCTCAGGTTTGCTTGTTTTTAGGAGGCACAGGAGGTTCTTACAGCTAAAAGGTAATTTGCAGGTGTACTTACTGGGCAGGGTTTTCAGGGGGGTTTGTATTTCCCCTCCCTGCAAATCTTACAGTAGAGTTGGTTGGAAAATGGCAAGTCCCTTCCCACAATTTGGAAGGAAAGGAAGAAAGCGTTTGGGTTTTGTGGGGGGTTTCTCCCCCCCCCCCCCACACACACACAAATTGCAGAAAATTTCCAATCTCCCCTCCCCCACTGGAAAGACAGACTAACTTTAAGAAAAGGGCAATTTTTCACCTGAAATGTTCATTTAGCCAAAAAGGCCATATTTCATAAAAAAGTTTTTGAATGAAAAATGTCAGCCAGCTGGGAATACACGTGCACACACCCAGGGCTGGCTTCCATGTAATAATTTGTGAGCAGATTCATCGTTCCCAACCGATAATCCCATCACCATTTAATATAGCCTCAGTCCCTTCCATGGCCTCATTATCCACCTAACCCAGCCAGGGAGAGGAGAGAGAATACAGAGGCTGCATCACCATGCTCTAATTCTGTAACCTCCACCTGTCCCCTTCCCCCGAACACTCCCCATTGCTTTTAAGAGCACCTGAGATGATACCAATATAACAACAGAGTTGAAGTTTTTTTCAAAGTCTGATACCAATTCTGGCACACGTGTGTCTATGATAAATGGTTAGCTCAGGCAGAAGTCAGAAACTGGTCTGAGTTGCTGGTTGGTCATATGCTGCTGGATCTTCGTTTCCAGCTGCTAAAATGCATTAAAAGTTAACTAGATGGTTGCACAGTTTGTTGCTTCTGTAGGCCAGTTCACTGCATGCACCTTGCATCTCTTTATCCTGTCCACACCCCAAACTCCCTGTGTATCACCCTCCCAGCCTCACATCTTCTATTTGGGGGAAGGCTTTGCAACCTCCATTCCTTGCGACCCCAGGCTCTGTGCACTCCCTTCCTCCCCCTCCCCCAGCCCAGGAAATGCTGCCTTCCCCCCTGCAGGTGCTCGGTCCCCACCCTCTTTTACTTTGTCTGGGAAATAGTCATTCAGAGTGGCACCATTAAACTCTGTGGACGGAGATGAAATGGGAGGCATTATGGTGGAAGGTATCCAAGGTGCCATCAACTGCCTCTTTGATCTCTAGACAGTTTTGGAGCTCACTAAAGGTAACAGCTGTGCTGAATAGATGCTAGGGACTGTGCGTTTACCCCAAATATTGGAGCCTATTTAGATGCAATGTTCCAATGTTATTGCGTAACATCCAGACAAGCAGAGAATGCCATCAAGTCGAGCATAAGGGTTCACGTCACTTGACCAAAAATAAATTATGTACCAAATATTCCTCCAGTTAAGCAATTGTAGTTGCCATCAGTTTGTCATGTGACCATGAAATAGCGGAGTGGACTTGTGTCTGTCAGTGTAAATACGTATCCCACTCTGGACATGTCTGAAAATCCCTGATGTAGTGGTTATTATAGGAATCTGGATTTAAGACTGTATATTGACTTACCCTGTTTGCCTCAGTTTCCCCCTCTATAAAATGAGAGTAGTGATCCTGACTTTCTGCACAAGGATGATGAGAGACTTATTTAGGTAAGGATGGAGATCCCCTCTGTTAGCATTTATTTAGTGCACAGAAGGTTGCCTTCAGTTTCAGACTTTCCTGGCTCCAAAAGCCGTCTAAATAGACAATATACAGAATAAAATATTATTGTTATTAACTACACAGAGCCGCGGAATTTACCCTGAAGTAAGTCCAAAGTAATCCTACTGTTTTAAATTGAGTTACTCCAGGTTTACCCCAACAAACCAAAATCTGCCCCACGGCGAATGCCAATTCTGTGAAGTTTAACCATTGCAGCAGGGTTGCTTGGTAAGTACAATGTAATAAGATGGAGATTGGGTAGCAGATAACCCCCATTCCACGGCATATGCTGTGCACTTTAGTATTCCCCATTATAAACCCGGATATCAAGGACCTTTAATTCAAGTGACTTGAAATCAGATTTGGTTGAAACTTTGCAATGGAGCTAACTGAGACCAGTTGGTTGTCCATTTTTTCTTTTGTTCCCCCTGCCCAGCCCCCAACTGACTTGCCTTTTGTTTGCTGGCTCCCTCCTTCTTCCCCCTTTCCCCCCATTCCTTTTTAAGGTCTAAAGCAGCAGGTGATTTTAAGACTGGGTCAGGGCAAAACAAAAAGTGCTAAAAGTGGAATCAACTCTATTGCTGGTTGGGCTAAATAGTTGTGGAGAAAGTGATGGTACTGCCTCAGGGCTGAGGTTCTGGCCCTGACAATTTAAAGCTATAACTATCAGGGTTTAGCTATATCAGTGTAAACATCTTTATACTAGTATAACTCAGTACAGTTATACAACTTCGACTAGATCAGTTTCTAACCAATAGAGTTAGAACAGCACAGACAAATAATGTAAGACTTTAAAGCAGGGGTGGGGAACCTTTTTTGGGTCGGGGGCCGCTGACCCACAGAAAAATCAGATGGGGGGCCATACACAAGTGAAAAGCAAACAACAAACTCTCACTGAGGTGGCCCCCAACCGAGAAGGAGAAAGTTCCCCTCTCACACCAGAGCCTAGAGAGCCCAGGCTGGTAGATTTTGTGTGCTCCAGCCCTTGTAGGAGGGATGGTGGAGGGAGCTGGAGTGCCAGCATGGGCTCCCCAATGCAGGGGAAGGGGAGCTCTGAGCCTCAAGGGATGGATCTAGGCAAAGTGGGGGCCACATCTGACCCCCAAGCACCATCTGGTGCTTTAAAGAGTCATGCACCAGAATCGATTCATGCCTCAGGACAGCAGAATTTCACTTGCCTGGACTACTAGGTCACGCTTTCTGATCTGATTTAGAATAGCAATATGAGACCCAGCTCCAGTTCATACTGGTTTAGCTACTTCTGTTTCAGGCATATACTTTAATGAACTGTACCTTTAGAAAGGGCAATGATTTGAAGAGTATGGGTCTGCTAAGTCTTCTAGCACTGTCCAATTCTTGATAGTTTAGAGAAAGATCCAAATATCACCACAATGTACTTGGGTGAATTGGACAGCTTTGTATATGGGGGGGTGGAAACACTGCAGAACTGTTTGTTTAGCAGGATAGAGGTTCACCGCATATTTGTGTTAGATTATTTTGAAGCTTCCAGATGCCTCTGCTGGTGAGTTATGTTGCTTGCCAGCTGTTAGAAATAATCTCTGTAAATTAATGATGGCTGTTTCACCCATTGCCTTCCTCCCAACTGTGCTAAGAGCAAAAACTAATTGTCAGTGAAAATTTCCATTTCTTTGGGAATTCCATCCTGACCACTGGCAGTTTATCAGTTTATGCCCTGAAACATGAAATTTCATTACCTACAAATGTTGTTTTGGGTGATAAAAAAATCACCTTGTTCTTATCTGGATTTAAGAAAGGACATTTGACCCTGTGTGTCAAAAGCAGCAAGAATAAAAATATTTAAATAGGCTATTTGGGCTGGGCTGGTGTATATGCATGGTTTTTTTTAAATCCTCTTTGGAGCCCTAAAGATCTCTTGTCTTTTGAGGGGATAAAAGAGTTCTTTAATCAAAGCTATTTGAAAGCAGTAGAATAGTTTTTGATTTAAGGATCTCTGAATGTAGTATTTGTTAATTCACATTTTATAAAATTGTCCTAAATAGAGCTGAGTGAATAAATGCTTTTTCACAAATTCGTGAATCATTTTGGTGCCCCAGAGACCATATTTTTTGGCTAATTTAGCATTTACCAAAAGAAAAATTGCCCACCTAAACCTTCATTGCAGAAGTATCTTACCTGCAGCTCTGATGCAGAATTGGAATCCCCTAATCTCACGATTCCCGTTTAGGGGCTGGGAGAAGGAGGATCTAGGAAAGTCAAGCCCAAACTTGTACTAAAAAAACAAAGCTGCTTCTGGGCATTTCAAGCTTCAACAACAACAAAGAAAGCTGAGGAGTTTGTTTTAACCACTGAAGCTAATGCTTGGGCAAGGGGGTTGATTGGTAAAGGAGGAAGTCTGAACTGTCACTGCCTGTGAATCACTCTTCTGCGGAGAAAACTGAGAACTTTGTTTTCCCCTGCAACCTATCTGCCTCAAACCCTGGGGAGGATGGAGGTGAAGGGGGAGATCTGTCTGTCAGGATGATGGAGTTTGGTTCCATGGCCCACTCTGTGTTTTGCTCTTTCTCTTGAGACTGCCAGGTATGTTGGATTTTTGTTATCTTTTCCTGCTAGGAACTGACCCAAGACAAATAGGGTTGCCAGGTGTCCGGTTTTGAACTGGACAGTCCTGTATTTGAGCTTTCTGTTTGGGGAAACAAATTGAGAAAATATAAATATAAATGTCCGGTATTTTCTAAATAAGATGTAATGTAGATTGTGATGTAATGTTAAGTGTGTTCGGTATTTTTGTTGAAACCATCTGGCAACCCTAGAGACAAATCTCTTATCACTCTGAACCAACCCGGAGCCGGTGGTCTAGAGAGGGAAGTTCCTATAATCCAATATTCATTTCCTTTATTTATCCAGTCTTCCAACTTTCTACACCACCTATTATTGTTATCCTCTGCAATTAGGGTTTACAATGAAAGTGCTAAGAGAACCTTCATCAATTCATAATGGAGGTCAGAGGCCCTATTCTAATTACAGGTATATGACACCAAAAGCCAAATTCATCCCTGGTGTATTTGCACAGAAGCCAGTGGAGTTTTACTTTGCCCTACTTACCATGTTACTAGATGCACGATTAATGTGAGGCTCCATCCCCAACTCAAGGGGAACAGAAATCTGCATGAGGACCCAGCAAAGGCAAATAATGCCTTTGTCCCTGAAAGGGGACAGAAAATAAAAGGAATGAGGTTTGAGCGCCTGTGGAATACGCACAATATAATCAGCTGCTGCGAAGAGCACTTGGGGTTGGCAGAATATTAGTGGCGATAGGGCCTCTAATCCTTGGATTAATCTGGGGAACTCGGCTAAGTGTAAAGAAGAGAAACAGAACATCAAATGCACCGGCATGATGATTTCAGCTTTATCCTGCAGACTGCTAGACAAACAAATCCAACTTTGTGCTTCAAAGAAAAATAATAACCATGTATTTAATACACTTCTCTGCGCCTGTGAGCATAAGTGTGAGAGACAGAAGGAGGCAGGATGTTGATATGGGTGCTGTTTGTTTAAAACCTTTCCGCAGCAGGAGCGGGCACGGTAAATACACAGGCTGATTCATTAGCGCTCCTGACCATCTGCTCCGCAGAGCTCGGCGCTGGGGCTGAGCTCCGACTCCACAGGTCGGGTCAGAACGGGGTTTGACAGCAGTGAGGTTAGAGATTTACACATCTCCTGTGGCTGGTGGGTGTCAATCTTCTCGCTGATGGACAGGTTGCTTGCACTGGGGTTGGGGGAAAGAGGGCTAAAAGACACCCACGGGTCACCGGAGCACTGCTTGCTACAGTGGAATGTGCCTGTGTAAATGCCTGCTGCTCCTTGTGGCCCTAATTGCAGGAAATGGAGAAACCAGGTGCAAGGGAATAATGTCTGTGGTCGCCTTTGCAGCCTCTTGCAGGATCTGAATAAAATTTGATCCTAACTTAAGCACTTTGTTGCTGTCCTAGGCAAAACAGGGATTTTGTAGACTAATCAGCTAATCTTCAGAGGGAAATCAAAGGCAGGGTCATATGGCACCCAGCTAGAAGCATAAGGAGCTCTCAAGTGTGTCACAAGGTCTTTAAGACACTTGAAGTGCAGTCAGGATGGGCTAGTGTTAAGGGGGGGAGGCTTGCAAACTGGGAGGATTAGGGGTGAACTCAAACTGCGGGTATTAAGCCACCAATATCCACAGCATGCAAATTTCCAGCTGTGCCCACCCCGGAAATCGCCCCAAAATGGGGGGGGGGGGGACCTTGAAGGCCAGGAAACTTTAATTCCTCAGAGAGATTTTTCCTGCAAAAACACGAGTTTCTCCTATTGAAACCCCCAGGTGTCTCCCTAATCAGCCAAGAATCTTAGATTATTATAGTTATCACTCAGTAAAAAGTCCCCCTTGAAACGTGCTTTAATTAGTCCCTGTTTTAATTTAGATTATCTTTAGCTGCTTCCATAAAGGGGCTTTGATCCTGATCCTTTTGTGTGTCAGATTTGCCCATCTACTGTCCGTTGTCACTAGCCTTCACTACCCTTTTCTTCTGGGCTTGATCTGGAGAGGCGCCAGCTTGTCAAGCACCCACCCTTTCCATTAGCTTCAGCAGGAATGATGGGTGCTGAGCCCCTCATGGCATCAGGCTCAAATAGAGAAACCCTGCCAAACTCCTCTTTTCTTGCTGTCAGTCTTTTGTCACTTTACCAATGGCTTCATCATGTTCATTTTGAAATCAGTGGGAGTTTTGCTTCCGTTTTCCAAAGGACCGAAGTCAGATTTTTAGTCAGGTTCCTTCTAAACCTGCAGCTGATGTCAGCTGCTGTAGATGGGACAGAAATGCCTTTCATCCTAGTCGCTTCCTCTGTAGCATAGTGGTTTGCAGTACTTGCAATGTAAGTCTTATGCTCTTGGTATTCTGTGTCAGTGTTGTGCTACAGGTCTAGCTTTGGGGGTGGGAGGGAGCGTGTGTGAGAGAGCAGGTAATGTACAGAACGCTGAGGTTTGTTTTATTATTTGTTAAACAAGCACATTTTTGTTGAAAATTGTCCCATTTTTCTAATACAATCCTTAGTTTTTAAAATTCAAAAATGTTGAGGCCCAATTTTAATATCAAAAGGTGATATTTTGTCTTGAGGCAAAATCTTCTATTTGTAGTAGTCAAATTTCTTTACTAATCTAGTACTTATTTTGGGAAAAGCAAATGTTTGCCCCCCCTAAAATGGCTGAATTGACAATAATCCTAGCAATCTGAGCCAGGGAAGCAAACTCATTACACCTAAATGGGTTACGGACTCCAGTCACACTGTATGTGCGCAAGGGCCCAAGCAAATCAGATTGCAGGAACAAGACCATAATTAATATTTTTTGATAAAATTTCTCAATAAAAATAGGGTGGCACTGATATTTGTATTTTTTCACAGCCCAGCTCAGAATGTATTTGATATTTTTAAAAAAGAAGAGTATTTTTCCCCAGCTAGACTGTTCATGTTCTTCTGATATTTTTTTTTTCTTGCATGGAGATCCACCGAGAGCTACATTTGTATTTTTGTGCAGCTTTCATCATTCACAGATGTCTAGCTTATGTAAAACATTCAACATTTTAACAGTTAATAAAGTATTTTCACCTACAAAACTATATATACTTTGTGCTAGAATGTAGAAAAGTGGTTTTATCTGCCAGAAAAGCAAACAACTTCCCATTTTCATTAAGGGCTAAATTCTGCGCATATTAAAGTCAGCTGCAAAATTTTCACTGACTTTCCCGTAAGCAAGATCAAGCCCTTGAAATTAACTGGTTTTCCAGAGTTGCATGGCTTTTTTCATTTCGTGTCCAGTCAGTGAAGGGAGATGGAAGGTATAAAAAACAATCTAGACTCTCCAGACTTTGTTATACCTTCCATCTCTGTTCACACCAGTTAAATAATCAGTCCAGCTAGAGTCTCTTGTACTTCTATTCTTTTGTCTTGTTTTACTTTAATATCTCTTTTTCTCAGCTAGCCTCACAATAAATGTGTAACTGGTTCTCTGACCTTCATGCCCTTACTCCTCTTGGTATTTCAATTCCTAAGCAGTTTTGTGTCTGATGCACAAGGTCACCTGCCTATCGCTCACTAACTTGGATCATATTGCCTCTCATCTATATTGTCTTGAGGACTCGATTCCACAAGGTGTTAGGCAGTATCCACTCTAGTTCACTGAGCACCTTTCAGGATTAGACCATCAGTGATGTTTTCAGCCCTAGGAGGTAATTTTTAGAGATGGATCTCAAACCCAGACTCTGGAACAAAACACCTTTACTTTTACGGTAAATATCAGGCTTTGAACATTGCAGCAGACTCCATGTCTGTGCTGGGATGAAGCAGAACTTGGATCTGAACTCATGTGGCCTTTGGGGAAGTTCACATCTGGATTTGAACAAAGGCACCTTAGCCCATTTCTAGACCATTCATGCTCTCAAGTCGACCTGCCAGACAGGAGACACTCTTGTGTTGTTATACTTGGTCATTATAAAAATGATAGTCAAATTAGGCTCTGGCAGTTTGCTCTGCCACCTTGGGCTGTGGTCCCACAAGCTAAGCAAGGTTGATATTATATCACTACACAACAAAAAATATATATCACTACTCACAAAAAATAGTGAGCAAGATACAGCATGCAAAAGCAGAGGAAAATGGAAACACCACATTGCCCTGAGAATAATCAAGTCAGCCATGAGTGGTAGCATGCAACTTGGAAAAAAAAATCAAACAGCTCATTTAAGCCTTTTGTATTGAAAGTGTAAATACCTTGCCTCCTCAAAACCTGCCTAGGGTCTCCTGGATTGCATGAGGGAGCAGATACAGAATTAATACCTGGAGTTGTTTCAATAGCGCTTTTTAAGTGATCGTCGCAGGACCAACAAAGGAGTCAGCAGATAGCCATCTGCTTCTGTTCCCTCCCCCCAAATCCTGAGCTGCAACCCTCCTCTCTCATTTGGAAATTTATTGAGCAGTTTAATAAGCTTTAAAAACCTCAAGAGTTCATGGCAGGAGCAGAAGGGAGCAAGTCACCACCGTCACGACTTGCCTGACAGTTATCGTGAAGTGTTGCCCAGCTACATGAGTTGACTAACCTCTGGAGTGCCCTTCTCGTGGCTGGCTATGGCAGAGCAGTTCTCTCCTCGCTAGCAGCCCCTGCACACTTTTGCTGTAGCCCTGTGGTCAGGCCCGCCGACGAGGGTCAGGGGCGCAAAGAGGCGGTTGCCCCTGGGCCTGGTGATTCATGGGGAGCAATGCAGCGTGCTCTGAGGGGAGGCAGCATGACGCGCTCCGGGCGATGCTGAGGGCTTGGCTGCCTGAGCCCTGCCCCTTCCACCCGAGGCTTAACAGAAAGTCCAACAGAAATAAACGCCCAATCCCTCTATCCAGTCAGCTGCTGTCAGTCCTGGGTCCAGTGGTCCACAAGCCCTTTTCTCAGGGCCTTCAGAAGTTCTTAATCCTCTTACATGAGGAACTTCATGCCACCTTCCCCTGTGGCTGCTAGGGGGACCTCAGCCTGGTCTCTTCACTGGGTTCCAGTCCAGAGATCCTATGACTGGCCATCAAGGGTCACTCCACCAGACTCAGGCCTGGCCAAAGAGTTTGTGGGGCCCAAGGCGGCACGCTGTGGTTGGCTGCACTGTGTGGCCAGGCAGCTCCCAGCCAGGGCAGCGAGTGAGTGGCCAAGTGGCGCGGGGCCCAAGGCAACCGCATTGCTTGCCTTGCTCTAAGACTAGGCCTGACCAGACTGCTGGCTGCCATCACTCTTCCTGCTAAGCCTTTCCCTAGACTCTCTCTTCACCCTGTTCCTGCTAGGTCCCTTCACTCCATGCCACCAGGAGAGTGACTACAAAGTCCCCGCCCTGTCCCCTTCTCTTTTAAGCTTCCTCTGTTTGCATCATCCAGCCCCTCCCTAGCTGGGTTTCATCATGAATTAGGCCTGACGGGTGTAGTCAGGTAGACTAACTGGCCTCTCTATCCCTCATTAACCCTTTCATTAGCTGTGTGGGGTAGGCACCCCATCACCCCAACCTTCATCTCCTCGCATGTTCACTTTTCTTTAAATTATGTCTGCACGTGTCCTGTTACAACCTTTAATGTGCAATTAATAAACCTTATTGTATCTTCTACAGCTAGACTGTGCCCTGCACTGGGTACCCACTATGGGGCATAAGGTGAAATATGGACATCCTTCACACCCCTGCGTGGGCTATGCAGACTTGGGGTTCAGATGTATAGGAGTAAGCAGGCGCTGCGCATCCGCTACTCCCCTCCCTTCAGAACAGGTGTGTGGGGAGTGGGTAGAGCCTTGCTCCTCTTCCTCCTGCCCTAAACACACCAGCCTACATTCCCAAGCCAGCGAGATGGGCGTCCTCGTTTGCTGCTATTCTATCCCAGCAGTAAATTGCTGCCTCCCGGAAGAAGGGGGAAACAGGAAGAGACTAGTGCCTGTCATCTTTCTTTCCTTGCGGTGCTCCTGGGGCAAGACTTGTGTGTCACTCCATACAAAACGCTTATCCCATGTAGGTTTCTGTTTTGCAGACATTTCATTGGTGTGGTTTTTACATACTGTGTTTTCCCTTCCATTGTCTGCATCCTCATTATGTTGTGATGTTCTTGCCCCATGATGTTTGTCCCCTGTGTGAACCTACCTGGTCACTTCTTAGCAGTAGAACAGAAGCCTCTTCAGGGAAAACCCAAGTGACAGTGATTGTCTGAGGATGGAAGGGTTTGCTAGTATAAGTACAACAGAAAACACCTTCCTAGTGCAGATGCAGCTCTATCAGCAAAAGGGTTGTTTTTCAGCATTGCTTATAGAGATTCCTTGAATGAAATAAACTGTTCTTTAAAAAAAAAAACAGTTAACTCGTGTCTGCAATGGGCATTTGCAAGTATAGCAAAAGATCTAGTGTATGTAGACCTGGCCTTAGGGGCACTTTTCCCAAATATATGGCTTATCCTTGTGTTAAGAGGCACTTTGCTGCTGTTTGTGCCATCCTTCAGCTGAGAGGCAAAGCCAAGGTACCAGGCCTATTACATTTTTGTGTTTGTCCCAATAAGATACATTAGCTGTCTTAGGCCACGTCTCCACGTGGGGGAAGAACAATGCTGCAGCGGTCTATCTTTCAGCATTCGATTTAGCGGGTCTAGCAAAGACCCGCTAAATTGAATGCTGAGAGTGCCCCTGTCAACACTGGTACTCCTACTCCTCATGAGGAGACAGAAGTTGACAGGAGCGTTTCTCCCCCGTCGACCTCCTGCTGCGAGGACGGTGCCAAAGCTCGGCTTACTGTGTGTCGACTCCAGCTACGTTTTTTACATAGCTGGACTTGCATACCTTGAGCCAACCTTCCCCGCTAGTGTGGGCCTGGCCTATGACTCAAAGACTTTAAGGCCAAAAGGGACCATTGTGATCTAGTCTGACCTTCTGCATATTGAGGTTCTGTGGCTCGCATCTACTCCCTCCTGTAATATACTCATAACCTCTGGCTGAGTTACCGAAGTCCTCAAATCACGATTTAAAACTTCAAGTTCCAGAGAAGCCACCATTGACTCTAGTTTAAACCAGCACGTGTCATGGCATCGTGATGACGAAGTTGAATGTACTGCAGCCGAACAATGCCGTAAGTTGTGCCAAAATGCGAGAATGACCCAATGCTAAATTTCTCCTACAGTTTCAATTGGACATGGGCTTCTTCATTTTCCATCAGAAGCTTTCATACAGTGCTGCTATGTTTTGTGTTATTAAATAACTCCCACATTCCATCCAATAGGTGCCTGCATTTCAGTAACAAACGTAAGTAATTCCTCCTTGTAAAGAGAGGGTAGGGAGTTGGATGATTGCTCTATATAGGGGTGGGCAAATACCAGCCCACAGGCCAGATCCGGTCCAACAAGGTTAGCTCCTGGTGGGCCCTCACCACTGTATGTACCTGTATGGCTGCAGGTACTAGCTATTGCAGCCCCCATTGGCCACGGATTGCTGTTTGCGGCCAATGGGAGCTGCGGGAAGCGGTGTTTAAGTCTGCGTCACTTCCTGCCACTCCCATTGGCTGGGAATGGCAATTCGTGGCCAACTGGACCTGCAGTTGCCGGTACCTGTGGCCAGACAGGTAAATACAGCAGCAGTGGTCCATCAGGAGCTAACTCTGGCAAACTGCCGCCATGTTATTGCCCACCCCTGCTCTATATTGTGTCTTAAAATATATACCAGTATGCTAAATACACACACAATGAAACATAACCCTTACCATATGGGATCAACCGCTGGTCCATCCGTCCTAGTAGTAGCCAATGTATTTTTTTCCTTCAAAGGAAGATGGGGAAAACCACCGTCAAACACTTGGTCAGTTGTGCAGTGCTCTACATTTGTAGCTGACCTCTGCAAGTGAGTCTGAAGCATCTCATTGATTCCCCATATGCTGCTTGCAGAGCTGCAGGTGTTAAAAGGCAATACAATTATCCAGCCCACTTTGTTTTAAAGTTTAGCTGAAGGGTCAGACATTTAATATCAAATGTCTTCTACTAGGAGAGGAGTTTGTTAATCCTGTCTATTCCCCAGCCTCTGCTCCTTGTCTCGGTCTCCGTGTCCATTCCTCAGGTGTCTCATCCCGGTCCCCGTACTCAGCCAGTCCTAGCCTTCTCCAGTTGTATGTCTGAGTCCCAACCTCTCTCTCCCCGCACAGCCAAATCACCTTTCCTGGCTCCTCATTTGATCTCTCTCCCCCTCCTCCAGTCTTGGTCTCATTTGTTGGGCTTTTCATCCAGCCTCAAATCAGTGTTTTAACATGGGCAAGACACCCACCCTTTCTCTTAGCCTCCTCTTGAAAATGGCAGGACCATTTTTGGCTGAAATTTTTGGAAAATTTCAGCCTGAGAGACACCCAGCATGTGAAATATCACCCTGAAGGGTTACAATTTGGCATTGTTAGTTTATAAGCAACTGAAAACAGGCTGTGGTCAGGGGAAGTGGGGGACAGCCTGAATAAGAGGTGGCATTACCAGCCCCATGTTTAACAACCCCCAGGCTCACCACCTTCTCTTCTTATTATCCATCTTCCAGGAGAACCCGTACTTGTGCAGTGATGAGTGTGACGCTTCCACCCCTGACCTGGCCCACCCACCGAAGTTGATGTTCGACAAGGAGGAAGAAGGGCTGGCCACCTACTGGCAGAGTGTGACCTGGAGCCGCTACCCTGAACCCCTGCTTGCCAACATCACACTTTCTTGGAACAAGAGCATCGAGCTGACGGATGACATTGTGGTGACCTTTGAGTACGGACGCCCCACCATCATGATGTTGGAGAAATCCCTGGACAATGGGAGGACTTGGCACCCATACCAGTACTATGCGGATGACTGTATGGAAGCCTTTGGCATGCCAGCACGGCGGGTCAGAGACCTCTCTACCACTAGTGCCAACAGGGTCATCTGCACAGAAGAGTACTCCCGCTGGGCAGGCTCCAAGAAGGAGAAGAACGTGCGCTTGGAGGTGAGGGATCGCTTTGCCATTTTTGCCGGCCAGGACCTCAGGTACATGGACAACCTGTACACCAGGCTGGAGAGCGCCAAAGGCCTGAAGGACTTCTTCACCGTGACTGACTTACGGATGAGGTTGCTGAGACCAGCACTTGGGGGCACCTACGTGCAGAGAGAGAACTTGTACAAATACTTCTATGCTGTCTCCAACATTGAAGTCACCGGCAGGTAACAGTTGCTATATCCATTGTCTTGCTTCTTGGAGGGATGGGGAAGTAATGTTAATATTGGAAAGAACCAAGCTATAAGCATTTGTCGACCCATCTAATCATCAGCTCAGGATTTCTCCCCTTCCTCTCCAGTCTCCTAATTGAGGACAATATCCGCATTCAAGCAGATGCGTGGTATGTCCCCCTTGAAGGGAGTGAGAGAGTCTGCCATGAAGATCTGATGATTCCCCACATTCAAACACAATAGCTAATCTAGTGGCAAGAACAGGGGGATTTAGGAGTTGGGGAGTGGGTGTTCTGAGTTCTGGTCCCTGCTCTGCCACAGACTTACTATTTGTCCTTAACCAAGTCTCGCCCTATATCTCCACTCTCCTCTGCTCCCAATCAAATGGGGGGGGAGGGGTTAATAACCTATATTATTCAAGTGTTTTGAGATTTAATTAAAAGTTATAAAGCACTTTGAAATGAAAAGCAGCATGGAAGTCTAGGAGGCTCTCGCAGTCTATAAACACAGGATTTGCTTCACCCCAACCAGAGGGGAGGGCATAAAATATGCCAGAAAGTTGATCATCTTCACCCTAGAGCAAGGGATGCCTTTGAATATTGGATAAGTTTGACTTAGGTCAACAGCTGCCTCCCACCCCTTCCTACTAGCACTGCTGCTCCTCTGCCCATCAAACTGTCTGGCTCCAAACCCATTTAGCAGCACAGTCCTAGCAGGTAGCACAGTCACTTGTTGGGAAAGGCCAAACCTGCACTTCAGTGTGACCAGGGAGTTAATTGTATTAATTCAAGGGATTACAAATAAGAGATTCATCTCCTAGGCCTGGAATAGCATCCATTGAGAACCTACTGGGCCCTGCTGCTCTGTGCACACATCTCTGCCAGTAACACCTCCGTCCTGAACTTCATTACCCCCCTGCTATTCTAGTCCTAGGCACTACCACAGCTCTGCCAGTCCTCCTCTGGCCCCACACCTACTCCATTGCTATTCCTGCCCTCGACCACTCGTGAGGCAGGCATGTAGGACAGTCTCTGCCCTGAACACCTTACTGCAGGGCTACTCAACACACGGCCCATGGTGCGGTTTGGATTTACGCAGGGCTCAACACGCGGCCCGTGGGTGGGAGCCAAAACAAAAGAGGAGTCAATATAATGGTCTTCTGTTGATATGTGTTTTAGTAGTTAAATTCCTGGACTGTCATTGCTCATTAAAAGTGCTGTCAGTATGGGTGGAAATCGGGAATGTTGCATTTTATTAATACCAGCAGAACTGACTTAAATGGGGCCTGTGTGTTGTGTAGTCTTGCCTTAATCTTTGTATCCATGCCTGTCAGTGTGAAAGAAGCTATTTGAATATATTTGCATGGATAAACAACCACATTTAAGTTGCGGCCCTCGGCATGTGCTGTGGATATTGTTGTGGCCCCTGGGGCTTCCGAAGTTGAGTAGCCCCTCCTTACTGTATCAGATGAGGAATGGGCTGTGAAGCCTGGTGGAGAGGGATATTGGGCTCCACCCACTGAACTCCATTTCATTTGTGATGCAAGTCAAGATTTGAACCTGTTTTTTTCAGAGATGGCGGCCTGTCCTACACCTCAGGCTGTCATTTGTTCAGTCACGTGGGACCTTGGTGACAGATGGCAGAACAAGGAGCAATGGTCTCAAGTTGCAGCGGGGGAGGTCTAGGTTGGATATTAGGAAAAACTATTTCCCTAGGAGGGTGGGGAAGCACTGGGATGGGTTCTCTAGGGAGGTGGTGGAATCTCCATCTCTAGAGGTTTTTAAGTCCCGGCTTGACAAAGCCCTGGCTGGGATAATTTAGTTGGGATTGGTCCTGCCTTGGGCAGGGGGCTGGACTCAATGACCTGCTGAGGTCTCTTCCAGCTCTATGATTCTAAGTTCAATCCCACTGGAAGTGTTTTGTTTCCCTTGGTTTCAATGCTTATTTCTCTGTGCAGTGCCATATGTTACATTATGACATCAGCCGAAGAAGCAAAGTAAGGTGGAAAAGCGCCGAGCTGGCTAATTTCCCATCCAGCTTGTGTGAGACTTGCAAGCAGGAGGGGGGAAAAAAATCCCACCCAACTAGCAAGGCTCTCAACAATCACCAGAGTGACAGAAGAGCATCTTGTATCATTTCCAAACTGCTTGCTGCTAAGACTTCCAAGTAGAAAGTTTTGGGAGGTGCCACTTTCGTTTTCTGAATTCGTGTCAAGGAAAAGGAAACTATGCAAAGAAATTAAAGGTTCCCCTCTCTCTGGGGGGATGGAGGCAGGGGACAGGGTGATGCAGAGAGCACCGTGGGTTCACAGTATTAGGGGACAGGTTTGGCTCTCAGGTTCATAGCTGCCCTGAGTCAGCAACAGGCTGCCAGTTTATTAGCAGGGGCTCCCACAAAAGGTTTCCTCACTAGCTGCTGATGCACCGACATATGTTTCTGCTCGCAGGGAGAAACTGTGAAGGACGGGGGGGGACCTCGGTGTTTGTTTTCCCTTTCAAACAAAGATACAGTACCAGAACTATACCCCAGGAAAGAGGCAGCGTTACTTGGGACAGACTTCCAGGGTGTCATTGCCGGGCACCATCTGTTCTGTTCCAAAGGCAAATGAAATAAGTAAAAAACTGCCCTTCAGAAGTATTATTATGAGCCGCTGGCCAGGAGACTGAGCAGAATCCAGAGACTGGGTGACTCCATCAGGGTCAGGAAAGTCACCCCAGTCCTCCCTTCTGTTTGGTGGTGGAATTTAAACCAGGGGAGCCCCATCTGAGTGGCACATCCCTGTCCTCTGCCCTAGCCGATGTCCCCGTGGGAAAGCATGCCCCGTTCTCCTCCACGTCAGCCCTGTGAGGTAGAACACGGAGGCTTTTTGGAACATGGGGGGAGGAGGGAAAAGAACAGAGCAAGAGGCAGAAGAAACAAAGGGACAAGACAAGAGGGTGGAGAAGAAGGGGAAGTTGTGACAAGAGGAGATGAAGGTGCCTAGAGAGCCTCTTCTCTTTTCCTTGCCCTTATTTTCCTCACTGAAAGCAGTGAGTGCATTCCCTCCCTTCTCCATCTCCTGCCAGGACCTCCCTTTCCTCCTTCAGCCCACTGGGGCTCCACTTCTGCCATGTTGCTTGCGCAGAAAGCAGGGCGTGGAAGGTGCTGGTTACTGACAGGCATGGCAGAACCACAGCAATCGGTTCACAGTTCCCCGAGCGCACTCTGAATAACAGCATTGGCAGGAAAGTTCTAGGTGGTGCATCAGTTCATTAGGCCTGGGTGGACTGTGGGGCCCGGACATAATGGGACGGGGTCTTTTCTCTGAAAGGGGTAAATTAGGGTCAAATACTTGGAGCCTTGGGGTTTCAAAGTTGGATAAAATTTGTAGCTGTTGTGTGGGCAACCCAAGACCTAGTATTATTTATTCACTAGCGACCGTGTATGTGGTGCTTTATAGTCCAACTAAAACAATCCTGCCCAACGGAGCTTGCAATCCAGATGAGATTTGCCTATTGTCCAGTTATTCATCATAAGAAATGCTATAACAAAGCAGTGTATTGTACAAACACGAACTAGCAAAGCCTCAAAAATGGCTCTGCGAGGCAGGCAAGGATCAGCAGCCCCATATTCCAGGGACGGAGACCCCGCTAGACAGGTCCTGCAGTGAGGGTCACTGAGGAAGTTGGTGACACCGCTGAGGTTAGAACTCAGGGGTTGTTTTCTTCCACTTCCCTGCTTCACTCCCTTCTTATTTGCCTTTGATGACCCAGACAGCCGGGGGTAGAGCCCCTCTGGATGACTAATAAAGGCTGCGGAGTAACTGACTGCCTGGGGCATTTCAAGGACAAAGAGCAGCTTTCTCACATGGCCTGAGAGGGTTCCATTCTTTGCGCGCTTGAGCAGGGCTGAGTGCAGATGCTTTGGGAGCAATGTGTTTGTGAACCCTGAGCCCTCCCTCTTGTAATCATCGGGCAAATGTATTGTAGGAGGCACTGAAGACAAAGCTCTGAGCAGGGCTCTGATTAAAGCAGAATGTGCCGGACTCCCCTCCCTCGCAAATAATTGGGATATAAATGCACTGGAGCTTTTTTCAAATCCAATGAAATTGTTATCGCTGTGGCGACTTTTCCCTTCTCCTGTGCGCTGCACTGGGTACATCATGTGATATTTCCCCGCTCCCTTCCGTGCTGCATCAGGTTCGCCGCGATGATATTTTTCATTCTCTCTCTCTTATTAAGCGGAAAGTAAATGAGGCCCTCACGTCATAGCCGGTTTAAAGGAAAATCCCCTCGCGTTTTGTGTGGCGTTCCATTGGCTCAATATTTGCCATTTGAGCAAGGCGCCTCAGAAGCGAAAGCCAGCGCTGACCCCAAACTTAATGAGATTAACTTTTGATTTATTTATTTGTTCTTTCCTCAAACAAGTAGAAGCCGCAGCGGGTTGTGTAACGTGTCTCCAGGGCCGGCAGGGAAGGGGAGGGTTAGACTACAAATGACCAGTGGAAATTGCAGCACTATTTTAAGTAGGGGAACAATTACGTGTCTGTGTGTTGTTGCTTTTTAAATGTCTGAAGAGCTTGCTCCTGCCCAAGCTGGCAGGCTGCCCCATGCGGCAGGCTGCCGGTGACTGCTGCAGAACAGTGACATCTCTGCTCCCCTGGTCCCTCCGCTCACCTCCAGTTAGTATTTCTGTTGTGTTACGGTGACTTTACAAGCATCCGGTTTGGGGGCTTTTCTGAGTTTTTCCCAGTTGGGGAGACAGAATGGGCTGAAATTGGAACCCTTTGTGCAGCCTCTGCTCCTAAATTGTAAGCACGCGACGCTGGTCAAATGAAATCCAGCTTTCAACCACTGTTCTGTCCTTTCCCCCCAGAGGACAGGCCCTTCTTGGTCCAGCTCGAGGCAGGAGAGGCAGAGATGTCCCTCCGTCTGGCTTGCCCACAGCTGCCAGCTCTGCAACTGAAATGTGGTGGGAGGAATTCTTGCCTCTTGGAGAAGAGCCGCGGATGGGTGGTGGGAAGCAGGGAGGGAGAGAGAGAGGCGGTGACTTTCCTGTGACTACTTCTGTTCCAGCCAGCAGTTTTTCACTGGAAACTAATCTGATTCTGACTGTAAGTGAAGCTAATTAGGATGCAGGTATTTAAAACCAAATCAAATCCTGTGTACAGCTCAGCATGGAAGGGTCACCAGGTGCAAGGAAGGGGGGAAATCAATGGGAGACTGATAGAAACACAGCACTGGAAAAAGAGATGTAGCTAAAAATACTCAGGACTGCTTGAGTGGGCCAGGAGGAGGAGAGGGTATTGAGTGATTCCAGAGCAAGGAAATGAATGCTTGCATGCAGAAAGGGACAGGTGCATCGAGAAAATGCTGTATTATGTTGGGGATCAGGAAGGGAAATTACAAAGGAAGAGGGAGACTATAGGAACAGGCAGTTCAAACACCAGAAGGAAATGAAAAACTTACCTGCATGGGTATGGGATCCAATCCAGGCAGCCAGGTCGACGAAGGTGGAAACGTTGCATGCTAGGAACAGCAGTCTCTGGGGGCCGCTCCTTCATGCTCCAAATGAGGACCACTGTACACTGGACATGCCTCTTGGGTTGAGGCCACTTGGGCGGTTTTCAGGTGAGCGAAATGTAGGCGCCTCTTTTTTAATTGAAAGTCCATCACCAAGTTTCAGGTTGATTGGTCCTCCTAGCAGTTAATTAAAACTGGCAACTCTGACCCTCTTGCAGACATCCAGCCTCTTGGACCTCGTTTGCAATACTGACGAGAGTGGAGTGCAAATGTGGCTCGCCAGCTCCTGGTTGGCTCTAACGGTCAGAAAGAAGAATTTGATCATCACTTAAACAAAGCCCTTTGTTGTCACCAACACAGTGCATGAGTCAGTGGAGCTTGCATTGATCCCAAGGCCAGAAGGAACCACTGGGATCCTCCAGTCTGACCTCCTGCACAACACTGGCCAGAGAACAGCCAAAACCATTCCTAGGGCAGATCGCGTAGAAAGACAGCCGGCCTTGATTTTAAAATGGTCAGCGATGGAGACCAGGGATGTTAGAGTTGAACCAGTTAACCGATAGGCTGATGCTTATCGTTTAATGTTATTGGTTAACCTCTGCCCGCCTGGGGACTCTGCTGCCCCCTCTGCAGTTTAGGAGCCTCAAGGTTCCTTCTCGGCACATGATGGGGCCCAGCGAAGCTGCCTCCTGGAAGCAGGGTGGGCGGGGGCTGGTGGTCTTGCTTCCAGGAAGGCTTCGCTATGGGATCTGCAGTAGAAAGCTTGAATAAGAGCCCGCAGTACATGTTAGCGTGTAACTGCTGAGATTTTTAGTGGTTACAACGTTACCTTTATAACCGACTTTTCACATCCCGAATGGAGAACTCCACCACTGTGCCAATGGTTAATTACTCCTGCTGTTAAAAATAGATTTAGATCATGAATTCAGTGCAGTTTATCTAATTCCTCCACAGGACAGTGTGTTAGGGATGTAAGCAACTAGTCGACTACCCGATAAGTCTAGGCTTATCGGGTAGTTGAATCACTACTCGACTAGTCACTCCTCCCTTCCTTGCTGCCTCTGTATCAGAGGCAGCAAGAGGGGGGGGGAGCAGGATCTGGTGCTGGGGGGAGCCAACTTAAAGCCGGTTCCCCCCAGCACTGGCTCCGCAGGGAGCAGGGGAGGCAGAGGTGCTGTAGGGGAAACAGCACAAGCCAGGACTCAGCAGTCCTGGCTCGTGCTGGGTCCCAGATGTTGCCCCTCTGCTTTTTAAATGTTATAAGAGCCTAGTGGCTCTTACTACATTAAAAAAAACGGCGCTGCAGTGAACCCCCCTTATCGACTAATTGAGTAGCTGATGGAAATTCCATTGACTACTCAATTAGCTTCCTAACCGCTATTTAACATCCCTATAGTGTGTTTCTGTTACAGATACTGTGAGGCTCTTGGATGGGCAACCCCAGAACCTGTAGTGCTGCTGGGAGGTTATGCAGATCCTCTATCAGTCAAGGTGGCATTTCTGCAAGCTCCTGGACTCTCCTGGTAATCGCAGCTCCCTCACTCTGTAGAAGAAAAATCATTACAGGAAACTGACCAAATTTCCTGGAAAGGGAGCAGGGCAGAGGTTAAAAAGGATTCAGATTAACAGAAGGTGTGGGCCTCATGCTCACATCCACATTCTGCAGGTTGCCCATATGTGTCGTGGAGGAGAATGTGCGACAATCCAGGGATGTTCTGGGGAGTCTTGGAGGTCTTCATTTTGTGGCTGATAAGTGTGGTGTTGGCTGGGACATACGCTTCGCTCTGCTGTCCCCCCAAGCACATATACGTATGCCCATACTCCCTTCTCGGCCTGAACCTTCCCGTCACACCAGCTCAGCTAAGTCTGTTGCTCAGTTCATGTCTGGCAGTTTATTTTTATTCTCTCGCTCTTTCTTGGTGTTCTTTTTCTTCTTCCATCCTGTCCCTATTGATCTGCTGAGTAACTGGAGATGCACAGAACTCAGGACAGGAATAGAAACGAGAAAGCCCTTGGCCTGCAGGAGTGTGTCAGACGGGGTAGCGAAGGGGAGGGAAACGGAAAGACCTTTCCAAACAGCGCTCAGTTCAGAGCTTAGTTCTCTGTTCTGTACAGCAACCAACCCGGTGAACTAGGCGAGATTAAATGAACGAGGCTCCTCATTTCTTTCCCTGTGTGCAAAGTCACACTGGGCTTGTGAGGCCAGTGAGATAGAAAAGGCCACACTCTGCTCCCCTCATGCAGCGTCTCTTTGGAGTAATTTCCTCCTCTCTTTAATGTCAGGCACAGAAGCGTTCACTAGGGCATACTCCATCACTGGGGTATTAATAAGCAGTAATTGAAGTTAATGTGGCATAGCCAGGACACATGGATTCAGTTATGGGAAATCAGATTGGAGAGAAGTGAATCAATTTCAGACTAATTAACAGAGTCCTCTCTCTCTTTTCCCTTCTCTAGTTTTTCTTTCTCTCTTTTTCTGCCTTTCTTATGTGAGCGCAGCGATGTTACTGATATTAAAATGTACATGTGAAATGGGCTTAGAGAACAATAATACCTCGGCTGCTGGGCCTTTGTCAGGCCAAGGATTAATTCATTAGAAGAGATGATTTGGGGTTTTGGAGCTTGCTTGTTTTGTGTGTCTCCCCCCTCCCCCCTTCACAATCTGTTTTCTTTCTGTGAAGGTTTTTTGTTGGGGGTGAGTTTATTTGGTTTAAATTTTCCACCTCCCCCTACTTTAGTTTGTCATTTTTTTCTACCGTTGTTTCACGATGCAGTGAGGGACACAGTTTTACACACGGATTCCCTGCCTGGGTTGCATTTCTTTTTGTCTGTGTACAGCATAGAGCAGTGGTGGGACACTTGCGGGCGGCATGTGGCCCACTGAGGCTCCATCCGTGGCCTGCAGACCCCCTGGTTGCCCCCGTCCTTCATGTGCCTCTTGCACACCAGGTAGGGTTGCCAGATGATTGAAACAAAAATACCGAACACCCCCTTCCCCCCAAAAAAAAACCACCGGGAAAAAATTCTGTTGAAGAAAAAAAAAGGGGAGGGAGACCAAAGTTGTTGAGCAATAATAAAATAAAACAGCATGTCCTCTTTAAGAGGGAGTACAAGGATAGGAACGGGGAGCAGTTGAGCACTAAGACCCAGAGGGGAGTCATTGCTTCCCCTTGGTCTTTTTGCCAGCAGCCATTTTGTGCTGGCAGCCTTGCAGAACCAAGTAAGCATGGGGTCTGGGGGCTGGGGGTGTTGGGGGCCGGGGAGAACTCGGGGGTAGGAGGCCGGGCGCTGAGTGTTTGTAGGGTTGCCAGGTGCCCGGCATTTTCGCCTCCTGGCCAGGGAAAAAAATCAGAAAATACCGGACATCTTAGGTGTCCGGTATTTTCTGAATTTTTTTTTACCGGACAGGAGGCAAAAATACTGGACTGTCCGGGTGAATAGCGGACACCTGGCAACCCTAGCACCAGGAGCCCCGCTCCTCCTGCTCCTCCCCCCTCTTCCCAGGTAAATGTGGGGCTCTGATGCCCCGGCGCACAAGAGGAGTGTGGGGAACAGAGGAAGATGGGGGCATCGGGCCGCAGGTGCAACCCCAGTGGGCTGCAAGCTGCTGTGGCTCACTGAGGTGAAGGAGGGCCACTCATACGGCCCATGCACCATTTCTGGTTGTCCTGGCACAGTTTGCACCATAGCAGGACACCAGTCCACCCAGTCCGCTACCCTCCCTCCAGAAGTGGCCAGTACTTGCAACTTTAGCCTCAAAGGAATGTGACCCTCCCCAAACAGCCCCATAATGCAGCTGGTTAAATGTCCACTGTTACTCTTTGCTGCCCTCTCAATAACATGACATTTGGTTGTACTAGATAAAATATCTTGGCTAAAGAGATACAGTTAACCCCATGCTTAGCTGAACTGCAGCCTCCTGAACTGCAGCCTCTGTCCCTCTGGAGGATTGCAGTGGCCACAGCCTTTTGTGTGTTCCTGGGTAGGACCCGGACTGGAATATGGAAATTGGTACACCCAGGTGAAATGAGGTCTCAGCCTGTCTTTCAGTGCATGGAATTTCCTAATCCTATGTCTATTTAGAAAGTTGTAGGACAGTGGTTTCCAACCTTTTTGAGCATACGGACCCCTTTTCAATCTATTAAAATTTCACAGACCCTCTCCATGGGGGAGGGAAAAAAGGAAAAAGGATTGGGCCCACTATCCTTCCTTTTAAACTTTCCGAGGACCCCCTGCAATACCCTCACAGACCACAGGTTGGGAACCATTGTTGTAGGACAGCGATTCCCAAACTTTTCCAGATGGGGACCCATTTTGACAATTCAGGAAGACTTGGTGACCCAGGGCAATTCAAAAACGGGGGGAAGGAGAAGGGGCAGAGCCACTTGGGGAGACACTTGGCGACCCTTTTGAAATGTAAGGGTGACCCATATTTGGGTCCCAACCCATAGGTTGGGAAACCCTGTTGTAGGAGAACCTCTAGATGAGTAGTAACATCACTTGCTTTCTTCAGTCATCTGACAGCAGCTACTTAATTGTTTTAAGGGCGAGGTTCATAGGTTCTGGTTAACAACTGACCAGGGATTGGATATGTTTTCCTGAGAACTGGGAGGGACTGTGAGCTGCACATCTCCCTGTTAGCCATAGGAAAAATAACCATGGGTACAAGGTGAAATGGTATGAGTTGCCGCTACTGAGTACAATGTGCCCACCCTTCTTCCCCCGTGTTGTTCTTGGAATTCCTAAGAAGTGTGGTACGTGTGTCACCCTCGTTGGGGGTAATTGGCTCCCAATAAGCAATACCCTCCTCATGGCACAGTGGTTCTCTCGTGCGCTCCATTGGCTGAGTGTGTTGTCACTGCAGGAGCATCATGGGTGGAGTTTGTTTGGAACTGGTCTGAACCGAAATGAGCTCTATCCAAGCAAAATCTTGCTCCTGGTCATACAGTTAAATTAAGTTATTAGCTCACATCAGCTGTTTGCTTATATTTCCTCAAGACTCTTCAATGCTATTGCTCCACAAAATGGAGGGGAGTCCTTGTGGGCTTGCAGGAAGAGAGTGAAAGACACACAAAGCTCTTTCTTTGTCCAAGCACTTGTGACACTTCATCAATACCAGCCGAGAGATGCCCAAGGTCCTATTACCTGCCCGTGGCTTTGTCTTGTGGAGCCTTTTTTCCTTTTGTTGCTGAGTTGTGTCCGGTCCTGGGCAGATAATAGAATTTCATCGATAGACTGAGGAGGTGATGTATGTTAAAGCACTTAATATAAAGAGACTTCTACAGGAGCCCAAATTAAATTTGGCCAATGAAGTCAATTGTAGGCATTATTGCGTTCCAGGAGAAAGTCCAGAGAGCATTGATACACATTACTCTGCAAATATTTATGTTACGATATCCAGGGTGCATCCTTTTCACCCTCCCTAGGAAGACTTTTTGGAAAGACTGTTCCGAATATAAATAATATGAGGAAATCCTTTCCAAAGTTCAGCACTATTTTGACTGCTGCTGAGTGTCAATTAATTTAAAATGAGCTGCTGCTCTCCATTATCATCATCATCATCCTGGCATCTTTTAGATGATGGTCTTCTCTTGATAACTCAAAATCGTAGCTGGAATCAATGGACCTTAAGCCAAGCTTCAGCACCATCCTCACAGTGGGAGGTCGATGGGAGAAGCACCCCCCCATTGAGTTCCCTTACTCCTCGTGAGGAGCAGGAGTTCCGGCGTCAATGGGGCCACCCTCAGTTTTCAATTGAGTGGGTCTTTACTAGACCTGCTAAATCAAACTCCAGAAGATCGATCGCCGCAACATCGATCTTCTGGGAAGTGAAGATGTGGGTGTAGCACCCCAAGGGATTCTAGTAGAATTCACCAGTTCATAGCAAATCTGTGTCATTAGGAATCTCTGGAGAGCAATGTCCCCTCTAATCTTTTCCATCCATGTACAGAATAAATTTGTATGTGTGAGTGTGCACCACCAGTAGAAAAAAAATTTAGCGATGGGCGCTCTACTAATCAGTTGGGCAGCATTTGAATTTCTCCTGAGCGGGCCAAACAATGCTCAGCTTATAGGAAACACTGGTGGAGAGTATTGCTCATATTGGCTGGGTAGAGAAAAGCATTTCGGGCATGAGTTTAATCGGTGTGGTGCTTTGCTCCGTGTACTGTGGATGCATTATGTGAAGTGTCCTACACATTGAAGCAGTGTGACATGTGATTTTTTTTTCATGCTATGAGGATCCAGGACGCCAAGCTGTCTTATGCAAAGCTGCCAACTTTGGTTCGGGATCGGAGTGTCCCAACAGTTCAGCCTGTATTCAGACCTAGCGTGGTTGGTTGTGGTTTGAGGCTGAAATTAGGGTTTGAGATCTGGATTTCGAGTTCAGAGGTGGCACCGTTAGGGATTTAGATCCCATGTAATCAGGTCAGGCCCAGCTCTGCCAGAGATGTTAAAAACCGTTTAATATAGCAACTGTGTATCTGCTAAGAATCTTAGTGGTTACACATGCTGTGGGCTCTGCAGTCTAAAGCTTAGCTTTTTATAGAGCCTGCAAGAAAGCCTCCCCAGATGCAGAGCTGCCAGCCCCTGCTTGCCCAGCTCCGGGGGAGGTGGCTTCACTGCCACAGCTCTTGCCCACTGGGCTCCTGGAAAAGAGGCTTTGCTGCCTTGATACGGTGAAGCTGCTTCCCTGGGAGCCGGCTGAGTATAACTGATACCGTTAACCGATAAGCATCAGCTTGTCAGTTAAACCCATAGTGTCCAACCAGTTCTGAAGCACGACAGTGGCTACTGCTATAGCAAACTAGTCAAGCCAATGTTCAAGCCAACTGGCCACACTCAACCAACCAAATGGACACATGTGGCTAGTGGCTAGCGTGCTGGACACCCCAGGGTTAGACGATTTATCGGTTTCACTCTAACATCCCTAATCTCTAGTCATGTGATGCATCTGCACTGTAAGATCAAATAATGGGATTTGTGCCCCGGACTGAAGCCTTCTGACGTTGACATAGAATCATAGAATCCTAGGGCTGGAAGAGACCTCAGCAGGTCATAGAGTCCAGCCCCCTGCCCAAAGCAGGACCAATCCTAACTAAATCATCCCAGTCAGGGCTTTGACAAGCCAAGATTTAAAAACCTCTAGGGATGGCGATTCCACCATCTCCCTAGGGAACCCATTCCAGTGCTTCACCAACCTCCTAGGGAAATAGTTTTTCCTAATGTCCAACCTAGACCTCCTCCACTGTAATTTGAGACCATTGCTCCTTGTTCTGCCATCCGTCACTACTGAGAACAGCCTCTCTCTATCCTCTTTGGAACCTCCCTTCAGGAAGTAGAAGGCTGCTATCAAATCCCTCCCCTCACTCTTCTCTTCTGTAGACTAAATAAGCCCAAATCCCTCAGCCTCTCCTCGTAGGTCATGTGCTCCAGCCCCCTAATCATTTTGATTGTCCTCCGCTGGACCCTTTCCAATATATCCGCATCCTTTCTATAGTGGGGGGGCCCAGAACAGGACGCAGTACTCCAGATATGGTCTCACCAGTGCAGAATAAAGGGGAATAATCCCTTTTCTGGATCTGCTGGCAATGCTCCTCCTAATGCACTCTAATATGCCATTAGCCTTCTTGACTACAAGGGCACACTGTTGACTCGTATCCAGCTTCTCATCCACTGTAATCCTCAGGTCCTTTTCTGAAGAACTGCTACTTAGCCAGTCGGTCCCCAGCCTATAACAATGCTTGGGATTCTTCTGTCCCAAGTGCAGGACTCTGCACTTGTCCTTGTTGAACCTCATCAGATTTCTTTTGGCCCAATCCTCTAATCTGTCTAGGTCACTCTGGACCCTATCCCTGCCCTCTAGCGTATCTACATCTCCCCCCTATCTTAATGTCCTCCACAAATTTGTCCTCCATGCAATCCATCCCCTCATCCAGGTCATTAATAAAGATGTTGAACAAAACCTGCCTTAGAACCGATCCTTGGGGCACTCCGCTTGAAACCGACCGCCAACCTGACCGAGTTGATCACTACCCATTGGGCCTGACAGTCTAGCCAGCTTTCTATCCACTTTACAGTCTGTGTATCCAATCCATATTTTCTTAACTTGCTGGCAAGAATATTGTGGGCGACCTGTATCAAAAGCTTTGCTAAAGTCAAGGTATATCACATCCACTGACTTCCACATATCCACAGAGCCAGTTACCTCATCACAGAAGCTAATCAGATTGGTCAGGCATAACTTGCCTTTGGTGAATCCCGCACATGTCCTGCACCTTGAGGTTACTTGGGCTGACTTACCATATGAGGTTTTCCAACTCGCTCTCTGGGATAGTGAGGAACCACATGACATTTTCCCAGGAATGTGAATCCAAATACAACTCCTCTTCCTGGGAAAGCAAGGCGTTGCCCACATTCGTTATTCACTGGGAACTATTGCACCAGCTTCTGGGTGCGGAGGTGGTGCACAGAGAGTCCCAGTGCAATGCCCATTGTATTTTGTAGCTGCAGATTTGCTGTGATGTTACTGGAATATTTGCTTCATGCTTTGCCGATCCATTAGAACGGTTGCAGAGAATTAGGTAGAAATGGGGTTAATCGTCAGAGAACTGCCTAACTGGTGCGTGTAATCAAGGGCTGTGGACGACAGTAGTGGGCAGGGGGGAAATAGTTATTCATGTATTCACAAGAACCAAGATGAGTTGAAAGAGGGACTCTCTCAGGGAGGGAGAGGAAAGAGCTCCCTTCAAACACATTGTCCCATGAGACTCATTAAAAGTTCATCTGTTACAGTGAGCGAACAATTCTGTGGAAAGTCATTGTAATCCAACTTTTGGATGCCAGACAATAACAGCTTTCCACTCCTCTGTTGAGTTTTCCCGACCCCAGCAGGAAGAAGTAGGGTGGGAGGAGGGATTTTAACTGGGAGGGTTGGAGCTCTTGAGTTAGTGGATTTTGAGTAAGGTCTGGCTATGGAGCAGGGGCAAGAGAAAAGCCAGATGGTCTCTGACTGGGGAGTAGAGAGATCTGCATCTATAGCCGGAGAGGCCGTCTGGTGGCACAGTCATCAGCTTTGAAGTGTATACTGGCCTTACTCTCAGGTGTGGAGAGAGGGTGGGAGGGAGGGGCGTGATGAGAGAGGGCAGGGGGAGACAAAAGGAGGCTGATACACACTGGTGAATAGACGTCATCCTCCAGGGTAGAAATGGTGTGGAAAGAAGCACTGGAGAAACCCTGCTTCTCCCCTTCCTCTGCTCTCTTGCATGCCAGCCACAGGCCTGTCTGAAAATGCTGGCTGCCCTGAGCTGCTTGTGCGTGCAGTGAGTATGTCTGATTCACAGGGAGGGGGTTTGGGGCCAGGGCTCCTTCTTTAGTTTGGGGAAGTTCTAGGGCCAGAGTTATACTGGTCACGCTGCGTGCTGACAGTGGTCCTTGCTGGCCTCGGGATCTGTTAATGTAAAGCTCCCTGAGGACGAGCACTGGAGACAAAACAGGTTCAGGTATGAGGAGTGCTAGGAAAGCGAGCAGCTTTTGCAACTTACTCACTTACTGACCATCTCTCAGCCCTGGAGAAGCATGACATTGCAGTCTAGTGGTTAGAACAGCAGACTGGGAGTCAGGCTTTCTGAGTTCTGATTCTGCAACTGAAGGTTCCTGGTTATTTTTTGCGGGGGATAATCACAAACGTGCTGGAACTTGAAGTGTGGGGGTGGTGGAGTGGAGACATATACTGTGACACCCCCAGAGCCTGAAGTAGTTTCCATCATATATGGGGTTTACATTTTGCTTCAGAGGCTTTCAGTACCCCCTGGTAGTTATTTAACTTCTTTCTCGGGTTCCGCTTCTTGATCTGTAAAATGGGAATAAGGATCCGTAGTTAGCTCACAGGGGCACTGGGAGACTGAATTCAGTGACTGTAAAGGACATGGAGATCCTGGGAAT